>JANKKI010000116.1:0-1425000 GCA_025175665.1 Cinchona pubescens
ATTCTGGTTCTCAATCTGGGCATAATTAAATCAACATTGTGGAACTTATTATGTTTCTACATGTACTTTGTTGAGAACTCCTTTCTTGTTTTTTAATCTGCGATTTGATCCTGGGTTATGTATTTAAACGCTGATTGCTCCTTCTGGTTCGACCCATGGACCAAATACGGAAGATGTGTATAAGAGACATAAAGGAGATCTTGTTTGATTGTATCTCCTTTTTCGACTCACAATATATTACGATTAGTCGACTTTCTTAATCGTAATATCTATGTTGCAGTTCTTCCTTCGTTATTAAGCTAATATAGTTGCCTCGTTTCTTTCATGAGACATAATGGAGATACATTACCATGCTGTCTTGATGTACACATAAAGGACATGCTATCTTAATCTAGTAACTAACTAAGTCACGTATTAGGCTTACTGTTATTAGATATTCTTATCTTTCAACATGTATGTCGATTAGATCACCTTTCTAGTTTCTTAATTTTCCCTAATATTTTATCAAGTGTTCTCTTCTGCGATTCATAACATAGAATGTTAGTCATACAATGAACTCCTTTTGTTGTTCATAACATCGCTTGGTTAGTCGCATTTCTTAGTTCTCAATATTGTACGATTATCACTTCTTCCTTTCTCATTATACAAGGTGTAATTGGATTCATTTCTACGTTCTTTTTCAAATAAGTTTAGATAATCATCTTTTGTTCAAACTCTTTTTCAATTTGAATTGATTCTTGGTTCTTAATCTAGCATAATTAAATCACAATTTTACGTTGTTATCATGAGTTATTAGAAGTTATTATGTTTCTACATGTACTTTGTTGAGAACTCCTTTCTTGTTTTTTAATCTTTTGCGACTTGATCCCAGTTATTAGTATTTAATCTTGTACAATTTGTCCCCTTTCTTAGTTCTCAATATCGTACGAGTACAACTCCTTCCACTGTGATTAAGCACGTATACTTGGCCTCATTTCTCACTTATTTCTTCAAAACCATCATATTATATTTTAGTTCTTATTCTTTATGCATAGTTATCACTCATGGTTCTTAATTTGGCCAATCAAATCGCATTTTAAGTTCTTATCTTGAGTTACTTAGATTTACTTTTATAAGAACTCCTATTCTGTTTCTTAAACAGATATGACTCGATATACATTAGCTTAGTCTCTTATATAATGTACGATTAGATCTCCTTTACTGTGTAATAATATAGTACGATTAGACCCTTTCTTTCTTCTCAGTATAGTACTATTACAATTTCTTTCCTAATCATTTGCAGCATAATCAATAGGCCATATTTCTCAGTTCTTTTTTTTTTATACGATTAGATAATCTCTTAATTATAAATCTTTAATGAATACGACCCGCTCTTTGTTCTTTTTAAATCTAATAAGACTTCTTCTCCTTTATTAGTTCTCAATCTTGTTTGATTGTATCTCCTTTTGCGACTCAGAATATATTACGATTAGTCGACTTTTCTTAGTTCTAAATATCTTACGATTACACTTCTCTTCCTTAGTTATTAAGCTAATATAGTTGCCTCCGTTTCTTTCGAATGCGATTAGATCATTCATTTGATCTAATATTTTATGATGTGTCTACCTTTTGCGTTTCAAAACATAGAATGGGGCTTAGTAAACTATTAGCTCAATGTCAACGATCGCAACTTCTTCCTTACTCGTGAAAGCAAGTTTGATCGAACTCAATTCTCTATTCTTTTGCAAATGCTATTAGATGATGTATTAGTTCTATATCTTCAGAAAGAACCGACGCATGGTTCTTCTCGAATCCATTCTTAATAAAACATGTTTATGTTCTTACCTTGTGAAATTTGATCTCATATCTTTTCCAAATGTGCTATGATTGGAACTCCCCTCATATTTCATAAACTTACACGACTAATCTCAAGACTTCGAACTCTAAAATGCGATTTGATTTGGCCTCCTTAAGAAGCATGAGTGATGACATTAGTCGATTTCTTAGTTCTCAATATTGTACGATTATCACTTCTTCCTTTCTCATTATACAAGGTGTAATTGGATTCATTTCTCCATTTTTCAAATAAGTTTAGATAATCATCTTTTGTTCAAACTCTTTTTCAATTTGAATTGATTCTTGGTTCTTAATGTAGCATAATTAAATCCCATTTTACGTTGTTATCATGAGTTATTAGAAGTTATTATGTTTCTACATGTACTTTGTTGAGAACTCCTTTCTTGTTTTTTATCTTATGCGATTTGATCCTGCTTATTAGTCGTACAGGATTAAGAACTAAGTCCCCTTTCTTAGTCGATTCTCAATATCGTACGAGTACAACTCCTTCCACTGTGATTAAGCACGTATACTTGGCCTCATTTCTCACTTATTTCTTCAAAACCATCATATTATATTTTAGTTCTTATTCTTTTTTATGCATAGTTATAACTCATGGTTCTTAATTTGGCCAAAGAAATCGCATTTTAAGAACTTGTCTTGAGTTACGAGATGAACTTTTATAAGAACTCCTATTAAGAACTAAGAAAGAGATTTCTTAATAAGATATGACTCGATCTACTTTCTTAGTTCTTAATCCTGTACGATTAGATCTCCTTTTACTGTGAATAATATAGTACGAATAGACCTTTCTTTCTTCTCAGTATCGTACTATTACAATTTCTTCCTTAATCATTGTGTGCATAATTAATAGGCCTCTATTTCAGCTTTTTTTTTTATACGATTAGATAATCTCTTAATTATAAATCTTTAATGAATACGACACGCTCTTTGTTCTTTTTAAATCTAATAAGACTTCTTCTCCTTTATTAGTTCTCAATCTTGTTTGATTGTATCTCCTTTTGCGACTCACAATATATTACGATTAGTCGACTTTCTTAGTTCTCAATATCTTACGCACTCTACCATCGTTATTAAGCTAATATAGTTGCTCTCCTTCTCTTCGAATAAGAGACAGCAGTAAAGGAGATCTAATCGTACAGGATTGTCCCCCACATGGTTCTCAATCTAGTCAAACTTAGTCACGTAATAGAATTGGAGTTCTTATAAAAGTAAATCTCGTAACTCAAGACACGAACTTAAAATGCGATTTTCTTAATTTTCTCCTAATATTTTATCATGTGTTCTCCTTTTGCGATTCATAACATAGCAGTTAGTCAATTTCTTGGCTCAATGTCGAACGATCGCCACTTCTTCCTTACTCAAGCAAGTTTCATCGACCTCAATTCTCTATTCTTTTGCAAATGCTATTAGATGATGTATTGGAGACTAGATTTATAATTAAGAGATTATCTAGAGAACTTAATACACATCTGAGATGTCTACAAAGAGCTGTCTCTTATACATCGTAGATGTACTATAAGAGACAGAAATAAGTGAGAAATGAAACAATTCTTGAGTTCTTAATCTAGTATAATTAAATCACATTTTACGTTGTTATCTTGAATTATTAGAAGTTATTATGTTTCTACATGTACTTTGTTGAGAACTCCTTTCTTGTTTTTTAATCTTTTGCGACTTGATCCCTGTTATTAGTATTTAATCTTGTACAATTTGTCCCCTTTCTTAGTTCTCAATATCGTACGAGTACAAACTCCTTCCACTGTGATAAGCACGTATACTTGGCCTCATTTCTCACTTATGATTCAAAACCATCATATTATATTTTAGTTCTTATTCTTTTATGCATAGTTATCACTCATGGTTCTTAATTTGGCCAAATCAAATCGCATTTTAAGTTCTTGTCTTGTGTTACGAGATTTACTTTTATAAGAACTCCTATTCTATTTCTTAATCAGATATGACTCGATCTACTTTCTTAGTTCTTAATCCTGTACGATTAGACTTCATCGTAATAATATAGTACGATTAGACCTTTCTTTCTTCTCAAGATAGTACTATTACAATTTCTTTCCTAATCATTGTGCACTTCTAATAACTCATGATAACAACGTAAAATGTAATTTAATTACATGATTCTTAATTAAGAATCTGTTAATGAATACGACCCGCTCTTTGTTCTTTTTAGATCTAATAAGACTTCTTCTCCTTTATTAGTTCTCAATCTTGTTTGATTGTATCTCCTTTTGCGACTCACTTAATATATTACGATTAGTCGACTTTCTTAGTTCTCAATATCTTACGGTTACAGTTCTACCATCGTTATTAAGCTAATATAGTTGCCTCCGTTCTCTTTCGAATGCGATTAGATCATTCATTTGATCTAAATCTTTTGTGCACAGGTCCCCCACATGGTTCTCAATCTAGTCAAACTTAGTCACGTACCATTATTAGATATTCTTATGTTTTCAACATGTATGTCGATTATATCACCTTTCAAGTTTCTTAATTTTCTCCCTAATATTTTATCATGTGTTCTCCTTCTGCGATTCATAACATAGAATAGTTAGTCAATTTCTTGGCTCTCAATGTCGCAACGATCGCCACTTCTTCCTTACTCGTCAAGCAAGTTTCATCGGCCTCAATTCTCTATTCTTTTGCAAATGCTATTAGATGATGTATTGGTTCTATATCTTCAGAAATAGGTCCGGCATGGTTCTTAAACCATTCTTAATAAAACATGTTTATGTTCTTAACTTGTGAAAAGGAGATCTAATCGTACAGGATTAAGAACTAAGAAAGTAGATCGAGTCATATCTGGCTTCATTTCTCAGTTCTTTTTCAAATAAGTTTAGATAATCATCTTTTGTTCAAACTCTTTTTCAATTTGAATTGATTCTTGGTTCTTAATCTAGCATAATTAAATCACATTTTACGTTGTTATCATGAGTTATTAGAAGTTATTATGTTTCTACATGTACTTTGTTGAGAACTCCTTTCTTGTTTTTTAATCTTATGCGACTTGATCCCAGTTATTAGTATTTAATCTTGTACAATTTGTCCCCTTTCTTAGTTCTCAATATCGTGTTCTTTTTTTTATACGATTAGATAATCTCTTAATTATAAATCTTTAATGAATACGACCCGCTCTTTGTTCTTTTTAAATCTAATAAGACTTCTTCTCCTTTATTAGTTCTCAATCTTGTTTGATTGTATCTCCTTTTGCGACTCACAATATATTACGATTAGCCCCACATGGTTCTCAAATCTAGTCAAACTTAGTCACGTACCATTATTAGATATTCTTATCTTTTCAACATGTATGTCGATTATATCACCTTTCAAGTTTCTTAATTTTCTCCCTAATATTTTATCATGTGTTCTCCTTCTGCGATTCATAACATAGAATAGTTAGTCAATTTCTTGGCTCTCAATGTCGCAACGATCGCCACTTCTTCCTTACTCGTCAAGCAAGTTTCATCGGCCTCAATTCTCTATTCTTTTGCAAATGCTATTAGATGATGTATTTGTTCTATATCTTCAGATAGGTCCGGCGCATGGTTCTTAAAGTCATTCTTAATAAAACTGTTTATGTCTTACCGAGAGAACATCTGATTAAGAAATAGAAGAATATTCCAACTAATATAGGAGAAGAAGTCTCGTAACACAAACATGAACTTAAATTGCTAATCTCTTTACATTCCTGTCTAAGATACAGGAGTAAGGAACCTGTCTAGATGTGTTGCGACATTGATCGCTTAAGAAATTGACTAACTATTCTATATTTATGAATCGCAGAAGGAGAACACATCGACAGAAAATTGGATTCATTTCTCCGCTCTTTTCAAATAAGTTTAGATAATCATCTTTTGTTCAAACTCTTTTCAATTTGAATTGATTCTTGGTTCAAGGAATAGGTCCAGCGCATGGTTCTTAATCCATTCTTATTAAAACATATTTATGTTCTTACTATGTACTTTGTTGAGAACTCCTATCTGTTTCTTAAGCACATGCGACTTGTCCATAAGAGTCTCTTTACACATCTTAGATGTGTATAAGAGACAGATTAAATACTAATAAATGAAACAAATACATCATCTAATAGCATTTGCAAAAGAATAGATTCTTTTTTATGCATATCTATCACTCATGGTTCTTAATTTGGCCAAATCAAATCGCATTTTAAGTTCTTGTCTTGTGTTACGAGATTTACTTTTATAAGAACTCCTATTCTATTTCTTAATCAGATATGACTCGATCTACTTTGTTAGTTCTTAATCCTGTACGATTAGATCTCCTTTACTGTGTAATAATATAGTACGATTAGCCCTAACCTTCGAAGATAAGAGACAGGTAAAGGAGATCTAATCATTGTGCGCATAATAATAGGCCTCATTTCGTCTTTTTTATACGATTAGATAATCTTAATTATAAATCTTTAATGAATACGACCCGATCTAAAAGATATGAGATCAAATTTCACAAGGTAAGAACATAAACATGTTTTATTAAGAATGGATTCTGGCTGACTGGTTATCAGATCTAGAGTCAAATTAGACGTACCATTAATAGAAGTTCTTATCTTTTCAACATGTATGTCGATTATATCACCTTCCAAGTTTCTTAATTTTCTCCCTAATATTTTATCATGTGTTCTCCTTCTGCGATTCATAACATAGAATAGTTAGTCAATTTCTTGGCTCTCAATGTCGCAACGATCGCCACTTCTTCCTTACTCATAAAGCAAGTTTCGTCGGCCTCAATTCTCTATTCTTTTGCAAATGCTATTAGATGATGTATTAGAACATATCTTCAGAAATAGGTGATAAATTATCTTAATCCATTCTTAATAAAACATGTTTATGTTCTTACCTTGTGAAATTTGAGGCCATATCTATACCAAATGTGCTATGATTGGAACTCCTCATATTTCATAAACTTACACGACTAATCTCCTTTCGTTTCTCAATTGCATATGTTATGTCTCCTTTGTTGTTCATTGTATCGCTTGATTAGTCGCATTTAGTTCTCAATATTGTACGATTATCACTTCTTCCTTTCTCATTATACAAGGTGTATAAGAGACAGTAATAGTACTTTTCAAAAAAGTTTAGATAATCATCTTTTGTTCAAAGTCTTTTTCAATTTGAATTGATTCTTGGTTCTTAATCTAGCATAATTAAATCACATTTTACGTTGTTATCATGAGTTATTAGAAGTTATTATGTTTCTACATGTAAGTTGTTGAGAAGATCCAATCAACAAAATTAAGAAACTTGAAAGGTGATATAATCGACATACATGTTGAAAAGATGTCCCCTCTTAGTTCTCAATATCGCATTTGTACAACTCCTTCCACCGTGATTAAGCACGTATACTTGGCCTCATTTCTCACTTATTTCTTCAAAACCATCATATTATATTTTAGTTCTTATTCTTTTATGCATAGTTATCACTCATGGTTCTTAATTTGGCCAAATCAAATCGCATTTTAAGTTCTTGTCTTGTGTTACGAGATTTACTTTTATAAGAACTCCTATTCTATTTCTTAATCAGATATGACTCGATCTACTTTCTTAGTTCTTAATCCTGTACGATTAGATCTCCTTTACTGTAATAATATAGTACGATTAGACTTTCTTCTCAAGATAGTACTATTACAATTTCTTTCCTAATCATTGTGCATAATTAATAGGCCTATTTCTCATTCTTTTTTATACGATTAGATAATCTCTTAATTATAAATCTTTAATGAATACGACTCGCTTCTTGTTCTTTTTAAATCTAATAAGACTTCTTCTCCTTTATTAGTTCTCAATCTTGTTTGATTGTATCTCCTTTGCGATTCACAATATTACGATTAGTCGACTTTCTTAGTTCTCAATATCTTACTTACATGCTCTACCATCGTTAAGCTAATATCTATGCATAAAAAAGAATAAGAACTAAAATATAATATGATGGTTTTCCCCACATGGTTCTCAATGTAGGCAGACTTAGTCACGTACCATTATTAGATATTCTTATGTTTTCAACATGTATGTCGATTATATCACCTTTCAAGTTTCTTAATTTTCTCCCTAATATTTTATCATGTGTTCTCCTTCTGCGATTCATAACATAGAATAGTTAGTCAATTTCTTGGCTCTCAATGTCGCAATAATCGCTTACTTCTTGAACTCGCAATCAAGTTTCATATGAAAATCTCTTATGCACAAATGCTATAAGATGATGTATTTGTGATCTATATCTTCAGAAATAGGTCCGGCGCCTGGTTCTTAAACCATTCTTAATAAAACATGTTTATGTTCTTACCTTGTGAAATTTGATCTCATATCTTTTCCAAATGTGCTATGATTATGGAAGAAGTAGCACATAAAATTACAAGAAATCTCCTTTAGAAGGTCTCAATATTGTACGATGTTCAAAACTTCCTTTCTCATTATACACAGGTGTTCCAATCATATTCATTTCTCCGTTCTTTTTCAAATAAGTTTAGATAATCATCTTTTGTTCTAATCGTTCAATTTGAATTGATTCTTGGTTCTTAATCTAGCATAATTAAATCACATTTTACGTTGTTATCATGAGTTATTAGAAGTTATTATGTTTCTACATGTACTTTGTTGAGAACTCCTTTCCTGTTTTTTAATCTTTTGCGACTTGATCCCAGTTATTAGTATTTAATCTTGTACAATTTGTCCCCTTTCTTAGTTCTCAATATCGTACGAGTACAACTCCTTCCACTGTGATTAAGCACGTATACTTGGCCTCATTTCTCACTTATTTCTTCAAAACCATCATATTATATTTTAGTTCTTATTCTTTTTTATGCATCTGAAATTCTATGACTAAGAGTATAAGTATCTACACTCATGGTTCTTAATTTGGCCAAATCAAATCGCATTTTAAGTTCTTGTCTTGTGTTACGAGATTTACTTTTATAAGAACTCCTATTCTATTTCTTAATCAGATATGACTCGATCTACTTTCTTAGTTCTTAATCCTGTACGATTAGATCTCCTTTACTGTGTAATAATATAGTACGATTAGACCCTTTCTTTCTTCTCAGTATAGTGCTATTACAATTTCTTTCCTAATCATTGTGCAGCTTATACACATCTAGATCGTACTATAAGATTACAGGTAAAGGAGATCTAATCGTACAGGATTAAGAACTAAGAAAGTAGATCGAGTCGTACTGATTAAGAGATAAGAATCTTATATCTTATAAAAGTATGTCGATCGTATCACCTTTCAAGAACTAAGAAAGTAGATCGAGTCATATCTGATTAAGAAATCTCGATTCATAACATAGAATAGTTATTCAATTTCTTGGCTCTCAATGTCGAACGATCGCAACTTCTTCCTTACTTAGCAAGTTTCATCGGCCAATTCTCTATTCTTTTGCAAATGCTATTAGATGATGTATTTGTTCTATATCTTCGAATATAGGTCCGCGCATGGTTCTTAATCCATTCTTAATAAAACATGTTTATGTTCTTACCTTGTGAAATTTGATCTCATATCTTTTCCAAATGTGCTATGATTGAACTCCCATATTTCAGTTCCAATCATAGCACCTGTCTCTTATACACGTTATGTCTCCTTTGTTGTTCATTGTATCGCTTGATTAGTCGCATTTTAGTTCTCAATATTGTACGATTATCACTTCTTCCTTTCTCATTATACAAGTGTAATTGGATTCATTTCTCCGCTCTTTTCAAATAAGTTAGATAATCATCTTTTGTTCAAACTTTTTCAATTTGAATTGATTCTTGGTTCTTAATCTAGCATAATTAAATCACATTTTACGTTGTTATCATGTTATTAGAACTTATTACTAAAATATAATATGATGGTTTGTTGAGAACTGCTTTCTTGTTTCTTAATCTTATACGACTTGATCCCAGTTATTAGTATTTAATCTTGTACGATTTGTCCCTTTCTTAGTTCTCAATATCGTATTTAGTACAACTCCTTCCATTGTGATTAAGCACGTATACTTGGCCTCATTTCTCACTTATTTCTTCAAAACCATCATATTATATTTTAGTTCTTATTCTTTTATGCATAGTTATCACTCATGGTTCTTAATTTGGCCAAATCAAATCGCATTTTAAGTTCTTATCTTGAGTTACGAGATTTACTTTTATAAGAACTCCTATTCTATTTCTTAATCAGATATGACTCGATCTACTTTCTTAGTTCTTAATCCTGTACGATTAGATCTCCTTTACTGATGTAATATAGACCTTGTAAATTAGACCCTTTCTTTCTTCTCAGTATAGTGCTATTACAATTTCTTTCCTAATCATTGTGCAGGCATAATTAATAGGCCATATTTCTCAGTTCTTTTTTTTTATACGATTAGATAATCTCTTAATTATAAATCTTTAATGAATACGACCCGCTCTTTGTTCTTTTTAAATCTAATAAGACTTCTTCTCCTTTATTAGTTCTCAATCTTGTTTGATTGTATCTCCTTTGCGACTCACAATATATTACGATGTGCCGGACTTTCTTAGTTCTCAATATCTTACGGTTACAGTTCTACCATCGTTATTAAGCTAATATAGTTGCCTCCGTTCTCTTTCGAATGCGATTAGATCAGATTCAT
The DNA here is from genome assembly GCA_025175665.1 of Cinchona pubescens. Lineage (NCBI taxonomy): Eukaryota > Viridiplantae > Streptophyta > Magnoliopsida > Gentianales > Rubiaceae > Cinchona > Cinchona pubescens. The sequence continues at coordinate 10,457 of JANKKI010000116.1, forward strand.
TTGATCTAAATCTTTTGTGCACAGGTCCCCCACATGGTTCTCAATCTAGTCAAACTTAGTCACGTACCATTATTAGATATTCTTATCTTTTCAACATAAAATGTCGACATCTAATCGTACAGGATTAATCGTAATATACTGTGAGTCTGTCTCTTATACACATTCATAACATAGAATAGTTAAGAAATGTCTTGGCTAGACATGTCGCAACGATCGACACTTCTTGAGATCTACTCGTCAAGCAAGTTTCATCGGCCTCATTCTCTATTCTTTTGCAATATATGCTATTGAATGATGTATTTGTTCTATATCCAAAGAGAACCATGAGTGATAACTATGGTTCTTAAAGAATAAGAACTAAAATATAATATGATGGTACCTTGAAGAAATAAGTGAGAAATCTTTTCGAAATGTGCAATGATTGAACTCCTCATATTTCATAAACTTACACGACTAATCTCCTTCGCTCAATTGCATATGTTATGTCTCCTTTTGTTGTTCATGTCGTATTCCTGTCTCTTATACACATCTAGATGTGTATAAGAGACAGGTACAGACTCAAGATAAGAACTTAAAATGCGATTTGATTGGCCAAATTAAAAACCTTTTGTTCAAACTATGATCAATCTGACCTTATTCTGTCTCTTATACACATCTAGATAATTAAATCACATTTACGTTGTTATCATGAGTTATTAGAACTTATTATGTTTCTACATGTACTTTGTTGAGAACTCCTTTCTTGTTTCTTAATCTTATGCGACTTGATCCCGCTTATTAGTATTTAATCTTGTACGATTTGTCCCCCTTAGTTCTCAATATCGCATTTAGTACAACTCCTTCCACGTGATTAAGCACGTATACTTGGCCTCATTTCTCACTTATTTCTTCAAAACCATCATATTATATTTTAGTTCTTATTCTTTTATGCATAGTTATCACTCATGGTTCTTAATTTGGCCCAATCAAATCGCATTTTAAGTTCTTTATCTTGAGTTACGAGATTTATTTTTATAAGAACTCCCTATTTTCTTAATCTGATATGACTCGATCTACTTTGTTAGTTCTTAATCCTGACGATTAGATCTCCTTTATCTGTCATAATATAGTACGAGACCCTTTCTTTCTTCTCAATATCGTACTATTACAATTTTTCATCTAGATGTGTATAAGAGACAGTATGAGAGGAGTTTCTCATTTCTTTTCTTATACGATTAGATAATCTCTTAATTATAAATCTTTAATGAATACGACCCGCTTTTTGGCTTTCGAGTCATATCTGTCTCTTATACACATCTAGATGTGTTAGGGGCTGATGTATTAGTTATTATATCTTCAAGGAATAGGTCCGGCGCATGGTTCTTAATCCATTCTTATTAAAACATATTTATGTTCTTACCTTGTGAAATTTGATCTCATATCTTTTCCAAATGTGCTATGATTGGAACTCCCCTCATATTTCATAATCTTACACGACTAATCTCCTTTCTTTGTTCTGTGAATAGCATATGTTATGTCTCCTTTTGTTGTTCATTGTATCGCTCGATTAGTCGTATTATCTTAGTTCTCAATATTGTACGATTATCACTTCTTCCTTTGTCATTATACAAGGTGTAATTGGATTCATCTCTCTATTCTTTTTCAAATAAGGTTAGATAATCATCTTTTGTTCAAAGTCTTTTTCAATTTGAACTGATTCTTGGTTTTTAATCTAGCATAATTAAATCACATTTTACGTTGTTATCATGAGTTATTAGAACTTATTATGTTTCTACATGTACTTTGTTGAGAACTCCTTTCTTGTTGGAAATCTTATGCGACTTGATCAAAGTTCATTAGTATTTAATCTTGTACGATTTGTCCCCTTTTTAGTTCTCAATATCGCATTTAGTACAACTCCTTCCACGTGATTAAGCACGATACTTGGCCTCATTTCAATTACACCTTTCTCTCGAAACACATCAGATTAAATAAGAGTTCTTATTCTTTGGCCATAGTAAGAACCATGAGTGATAAAGATGCATAATTTATGCAACTTAAGACATCTAGATGTGTATAAGAGACAGATGTTACTTTTATAAGAATGAAAAGCACTATGATTAAGGATTAGAAATCGTATAATAGTATGATTTGAGAAATGAATAGAGAAATGAAGCCGATCCTACTTCCTTTACGAGAACTAATAGACTCAGATTGCGATCATTCGATAAAAGCCAACAGAACAAAGAAAGGAAAATTAGTCGATAAGAGAAAATAATGAACCATGAGTGATAATATGATGAAAAGATATAGATCAAACTGTCAATAACAGCATTTGCAAAAGAATAGACAATTGAGGCCGATGAAACTTGCTTGACTAAGTAAGGAAGAAGTGGCGATCGTTGCGACATTGAGAGCCAAGAAATTGCGACTCACAATATATTACGATTAGTTTAATTTGTTCACAATATCTTACGATTACTTCTTTCTTAGTTATTAAGCTAATATAGTTGTTTCCGTTCTATTTCAATAATGACAGATTCATTCATTTGATATAATATTTTATCATGTTTGCTTTTGCATTCATAACATAACAGTTCTCAATATTGTACAATTTTTACTTCTTCCTTTGTCATTATACAAGGTGTAATTGGATTCATTTCTCAGTTTTTTTTCAAATAAGGTTAGATAATCATCTTTTTTGTTCAAAGTCTTTTTCAATTTGAACTGATTCTGAACAAAGAAAATCTGGCATAATAGAAATTATCTTAAACACATCTGAGTTAAAAACAAATTACATGTAGAATGTGGCTAAATGTACTTTGTTGAGAACTCCTTTCTTGTTTCTAATCTTATGCGACTTGATCCCAGCTATTAGTATTTAATTTTGTACGATTTGTCCCTTGCTTGGTTCTCATATCGCATTGAGTACAACTCCTTCCACTGATTAACACGATACTTGGTGGCCTCATTTCTCACTTATTTCTTCAAAACCATCATATTATAAGTTCTTATTCTTTTATGCATAGTTATCACTCATGGTTCTTAATTTGGCCAAATCAAATCGCATTTTAAGTTCTTATCTTGAGTTACGAGATTTACTTTTATAAGAACACTCTCTTCTATTTCTTAATCCGATATGACTCGATCTACTTTGTTAGTTCTTAATCGTAACGATTAAATCTCCTTTAATCCTGTCATCTTATAGTACGATTATCTCTTATACACATCTAGATGTCGTATAAGAGACAGATATCGGATTAAGTAATCATTGTGCATAATTAATAGGCTCATTTTCGCTTCTTTTTTTATACGATTAGATAATCTCTTAATTATAAATCTTTAATGAATACGACTCGCTTCTTGGTTTTTTTAAATCTAATAAGACTTCTTCTCCTTTATTAGTTCTCAATCTTGTTTGATTGTATTCCCTTTGCGACTCACAATATATTACGATTAGTCGACTTTCTTAGTTCACAATATCTTACGATTACACTTCTTCCTTAGTTATTAAGCTAATATAGTTGCCTGCTCTCTTTTCAATGCGATTAGATCATTCATTTGATCTAAATCTTTTGCAATGTGTCCCACACATGGTTCTCAATCTTGTCTAACTAAGTCACGTATTAGGGCTTATCATCCGTTATTAGATATTCTTATCTTTTCAACTTGTATGTCGATTAGATTACCTTTCTAATTTCTTAATTTTCTCCTAATATTTTATCATGTGTTCTCCGCTTGCATTTATAACTAGAACAGTTAGTCCCTTATTTGATTAAATAGTAACTTCTATGATCAAGTGAATTGCATATGTTATGTCTCCTTTTGTTGTTCATTGTATAGCTCGATTAGTCGCATTTCTTAGTTCTCAATATTGTACGATTATCACTTCTTCCTTTGTCATTATACAAGGTGTAATTGGCTTCATTTCTCAGTTCATTTTCAAATAAGGTTAGATAATCATCTTTTTGTTCAAAGTCTTTTTCAATTTGAACCGATTCTAACGCGCTTAATCTGGCATAATATACTGCCTCATTTCTCACTTATTTCTTCGAAACCATCATATTATATTTTAGTTCTTATTCTTTTATGCATAGTTATCACTCATGGTTCTTAATTTGGCCAAATCAAAATCGCATTTTAAGTTCTTATCTTGAGTTACGAGATTTACTTTTATAAGAACTCCTGTTCTATTTCTTAATCTGATATGATTAAGATCTACTTTGTTAGTTCTTATTCTTTCTTAATTCATTGTGCAGTATAATTACAGGCCTCATTTCTACTTCTTTTCTTATACTCATTACATAATCTCTTAATTATAAATCTTTAATTTAATACGACTCATTTGGTTCTTTTAAATCTAATTCCACTAATTTCCTTTATTTGTTCTCAATCTTGTTCATTGTCTTCTTTTATTTACTCTTAATATACGATTAGTCGATTTTTTAGTTCATAATATCTTATTGACATACTTCCTTTCCTAGTTATTAAGCTAATATAATTGCCTCCGCCTTATCTCTCTTCTTTAATACGATTAGATCATTCATTTGATATAATATTTTATCATGTGTTTTGCTTACATCATAACATAGAATGTTTAGTTAATTTATTGCCTCTCAATGTCGAATTTATCGCAGTTCTTTTCCTTTCGTAAAGCAAGTTTGATTGGCCTCATTTTCTATTCTTTGCAAATGCTATTAGATGATGTATTAGTTCTATATCTTCAAGGAATAGGTCCAATGACAAAGGAAGAAAGATGTGTATAAGAGACAGTGATAATTGGCTTCATTTCTCCGTTCTTTTTCAAATAAGGTCAGGATAATCATCTTTTGTCTTAAAGTCTTTGTAATTTGAACCGATTCTTGGTTCTAATTCAAATGTGAATTAAATCACATTTTACGTTGTTATCATGAGTTAATAGAACTCTATTATGTTCTTACATGTATTTTTGTTGAGAACTCCTCTTGTTTCTTTTTAATCTTATGACGGATCCCAGCTTATTAGTATTTAATTTTGTACGATTTTAAGAGACCCTTGGAAGGAGATCTACTCGTACGATATTGAGAACTTCAAGCTGTATAAGAGACAGGTACTTGGTGGCCTCATTTCTCACTTATTTCTTCAAAAAAATCATATTATATTTTAGTTCTTATTCTTTTGATGCACTATTATCACTCATGGTTCTTAATTTCACAAATCAAATCGCATTTTAAGTTCTTATCATGAGTTACGAGATTTACTTTTGTAATACCTCCTCTTCTATTCAAGATTGACATCTAGATGTGGTTCTCAATCTTGTCTAACTAAGTCACGTATTAGGGCTTATCATCCGTTATTAGATATTCTTATCTTTCAACTTGTATGTCGATTAGATTACTCTAATTTCTTAATTTTCTCCCTAATATTTTATGTCTCTTATACACATCTAGATGTGTATAAGCGCATGTTAGCATTGCCGTCATGAGTTCAAAGTCTTTTTCAATTTGAACTGATTCTTGGTTCTTAATCTAGCATAATTAAATCACATTTTACGTCGCTATCATGAGTTATTAGAACTTATTATGTTTCTACATGTACTTTGTTGAGAACTCCTTTCTTGTTTCGTAATCTTATGCGACATTGAGAACTAAGAAAGGGGATCGATTTGTACAACTCCTTCCACTGTGATTAACAAGATACTTGGCCTCATTCTCACTTATTTCTTCAAAACCATCATATATATTTTAGTTCTTATTCTTTTATGCATTTGAATCACTCATGGTTCTTAATTTGTCCAAATCAAATCGTATTTTAAGTTATTATCTTGAGTTACTAGATTTACTTTTAAAAGAACTCCTGAACTATTTCTTAGATCTGATATGACTCAGATCTACTCTTATACAGAGACTGGAACCAAAGACATTAGATTCTCCTTTACTAGGTTGTTGCTCTAATGTTGTAATAGAGTTAATTGTCCAATATCGTACATTACAATTTCTTTCTTAATCACAGTGCATAATTAATAGGCCTCATTTCTACTTCTTTTCTTATACGATTACATAATCTCTTTAATTATAAATCTTAATGAATACGACCCGCCTTGGTTCTTTTAAATCTAATCACTAATTCTCCTTTATTTGTTCTCAATCTTGTTTGATTGTATCTTTGTATAAGAGACAGCAGTAAAGGAATCTAATCGTACTGGATTAAGAACTAACAAAGAACATAGAACAATAGTTAATTTATTGGCCCTCAATGTCGAACGATCGCAACTTCTTCCTTTCGTAAATCAAGTTTGCTTGGCCTCATTTCTCTATTCTTTTGCAAATGCAATAAGATGATGGATTAAGAACCATGAGCCGGACCTATTCCTTGAAATTTCTTTTTGTTCAAAGTCTTTTGCAATTTGAACTGATTCTTGTTTCTTAATCTAGCATAATGAAATCACATTTTACGTTGTTATCATGAGTTATTAGAACTTATTATGTTTCTGCGCGTACTTTGTTGAGAACTCCTTTCTACACATCTTAATCTTATAAGAGACAGGAGTTGTACTCGTACGATATTGAAAAAGAAGTACGATTTGTCCCCTGCTTGGTTCTCATATCGCATTTAGTAGATCTCCTTCCACCGTGATTAAACACGTATACTTGGTGGCCTCATTTCTACTTATTTCTTCAAAACCATCATATTATATTTTAGTTCTTATTCTTTTATGCATAGTTATCACTCATGGTTCTTAATTTGGCCAAATCAAATCGCATTTTAAGTTCTTATCTTGAGTTAGATTTACTTTTATAATACCTCTCTTCTATTCTTAATCGATATGACTGATCTACTTTGTTAGTTCTTAACTGCACGATTAGATCTCCTTTATCGTATTGGCATATATAGTACGATTAGACCCTTTCTTTCTTCTCAAGATCGTACTATTACAATTTCTTTCTTAATCAAAGTATAATTAATAGGCCTCATTTCAATTCTTTTCTTATACGATTAGATAATCTTTTAATTATAAATGTTAATGAATACAATTCGCTTTGGTTCTTTTAAATCTAATAAGACTTTCCTTTGTTAGTTTCTCAATCTTGTTTGATTGTATCTCCTTTTGCGACTACAATGTATTACGATTAATCAACTTTTTAGTTCACAATATCTTACGATTACACTTCTTTCTTAGTTATTAAGCTAATATAGTTGCCTCCGTCTTCTTTCTCGAATGCGATTAGATCATTCATTTGATCTAAATCTTTGCAGGCTGTGTCCTACACATTAAAGACATTCTTTTGTACCTGCTATTAGATGATGTATTAGTTCTATATCTTCAAGGAATAGGTCCGGCTCATGGTTCTTAATCCATTCTTATTAAAACATATTTATTTTATTACCTTGTGAAATTTGATCTCATATCTTTTCCAAATGTGCTATGATTGGAACTCCTCTGATATTTCATAATCTTACACGACTAATCTCCTTTTCTTTGTTCTTTGATTTGCATATGTTATGTCTCCTTTGACTGTCTCTTATACTCGATTAGTCGCATTTCTAAGTTCTCAATATTGTACGATTATCACTTCTTCCTTTGTCATTATTCTTATACACATCTAACTTCTCGCCATTTTCAAATAAGGTTAGATAATCATCTTTGTTCAAACTCTTTTTCAATTTGAACTGATTCTTGGTTCTTAATCTAGCATAATTCTGTCTCATTATACACATCTATCATGAGTTATAAGAGTTCATGATAATGAAGTACATGTATTTAATTATGCGAAATAAGTTCTGTCTCTTATACACATCTAGATGTGTATAAGAGACAGCTACTATATTAGCTTAGATGTCGATTAGATCATTCATGTGATATAATATTTTATCATGTGTTTTGCTTTTGCGATTCATAACATAGAACAGTTAGTTAAGCAAGGGGACAAATCGTACAAAATTAAATACTAATAACTGGGATCAAGTCGCATGTAAGATTAAGAAATAACTAAGATTCTTTTACAAATGCTATTAGATGATGTATTAGTTCTATATCTTCAAGGAATAGGTCCGGCTCATGGTTCTTAATCCATTCTTATTATAACATATTATTTTGTTACCTTGTGAAATTTGATCTCATATCTTTTCCAAATGTGCTATCATTGGAACTCCTCATATTTCATAATCTTACACGACTAATCTCCTTTCTTTGTTCTCGTGAATTACATATGTTATGTCTCCTTTTGTTGTTCATTGTATTGCTCGATTAGTCGCTTCTTTGAACAAAAGATGTGTATAAGAGACAGGTCTTAATGACAAAGGATACAAGGTGTAATTGGCTTCATTTCTCCGTTCTTTTTCAAATAAGGTCGATAATCATCTTGATAAGCCCCCTAATACGTGACTTAGTTAGACTAGATTGAGAACCATGTGTGGGACCTGTGCACAAATGATTTAGATCAAATCAATGATCTAGTCGCACTTCGAAAGAGAACGAAGGCCACTATATTAGCATAATAACTAAGGAAGAAGTTATGCGACTTGATCCCAGTTGTTAGTATGGAATTTTGTACGATTTGTCCCCTTGCTTGGTTCTCAATATCGCATTTGTATCTCCTTCCACCGTGTAATAGTACGTATACTTGTGGCCTCATTTCTCATCTAGATGTCTTCAAAACCATCATATTATATTTAAAAGAATAAGAACTAAAATATAATATGACTCATGGTTCTGAATTTCGCCAAATCAAATCTCATTTTAAGGTCTTATCATGAGGTACGAGATTTACTTTGAATAGAAGAGGAGGTATTATAAACTGTCTCTTATACATATTACAATTTCTTTCTTAATCATTGTGCGTATAAACATTTATAATTAATTCTTTTTCTTATACGATTAGATAATCTTTTAATTATAAATGTTTAAATGAATACGACCCGCTCTTGGTTCTTTTTAAATCTAATAAGACATCTTGGCATTTGTTAGTTCTCAGAAATTGTTTGCAGTATCATCTTTTAAGACTTATGATATCCTTGAAGAGTAGAACTAATCACATCTGTCTTATACACTTATACACTAAGAAGAGGAGTATAATCATAAGTACATCTCGTAACTCTAGATATGAGATTAAATTTCACAGGCCTATTAATTATAAATATGTTTTAATATGTCCATGTGTGGACCCTGTCTCTTATACACATCTAGATGTGTATAGTAAGGAAGATAGTTGCGATCGTTAGATATTGAGAGTGTAATAATAAGTTCTAATAACTCAAGAAAGGAGTTCGTCAACAAAGTACATGTAGAAACATAATAATTCTAATAACTCATGATAGCGACGGAAAATGTCATTTAATCATGGTTAAGAAATCCATTCTTATTAAAACATATTTATTTTATTACCTTGTGAAATTTGATCTCATATCTTTTCCAAATGTGCTATGATTGGAACTCCTCTGATATTTCATAATCTTACACGACTAATCTCCTTTCTTTGTTCTGTGATTTGCATATGTTATGTCTCCTTTTGTAGTTCATTGTATAGCTCGATTAGTCGCATTTCTAAGTTCTCAATATTGTACGATTATCACTTCTTCCTTTGTCATTATTCAAGGTGTATTGGCTTCATTTCTCAGTTCATTTTCAAATAAGGTTAGATAATCATCTTTTGTTCAAAGTCTTTTTCAATTTGAACTGATAGAAATATCTTGGTTCTTAATCTAGCATAATTAAATCACATTTTACGTCGCTATCATGAGTTATTAGAACTTATTATGTTTCTACATGTACTTTGTTGAGAACTCCTTTCTTGTTTCGTAATCTTATGCGACTTGATCATAGTTATTAGTATTTAATCTCGTACGATTTGCCCCCTTTCTTAGTTCTCAATATCGTACGAGTACAACTCCTTCCACTGTAATTAAGCAAGTATACTTGGCCTCATTTCTCACTTATTTCTTCAAAACCATCATAATATATTTTAGTTCTTATTCTTTTATGCATAGTTATCACTCATGGTTCTTAATTTGTCCAAATCAAAATCGCATTTTAAGTTCTTATCTTGAGTTACGAGATTTACTTTTATAAGAACTCCTGTTCTATTTCTTAACAAAGAAAGCAAATTCGTACGAAATAATATTACTAATAAGAATGGATCAAGTCCCATAAGCCGATCGAATTCCTGGAAAAGTTCTCAACAAAGTACATGTAGAAACATAATAAGTTCTTATAACACATGATAGATGTTAATAATTGTGCAGGCATAATTAATAGTCCTCATCTCACTTCTTTTTCTTATACGATTATAATGTGTATAATTATAAATCTTTAACGAATACGACCCGCTCTTGGTTCTTTTTAAATCTAATTCCACTAATTCTCCTTTATTTGTTCTCAATCTTGTTTGATTGTATCTTCTTTTACGACTCACAATATATTACGATTAGTCGACTTTTTTAGTTCACAATATCTTACGATTACACTTCTTCCTTAGTTATTAAGCTAATACAGTTGCCTCCGTTCTCTTTCGAATACGATTAGATCATTCATTTGATATAATATTTTATCATGTGTTTTATATTATGACAATGAACATAGAACAGTCTCTTAATTTATTGGCCCTCAATGTCGAACGATCGCAACTTCTTCCTTTCTCGTAAAGCAAGTTTGATTGGCCTCATTTCTCTATTCTTTTGCAAATGCTATTAGATGATGTATTAGTGAAGAGATGAATAGAATTATCTATATCTTCAAGGAATAGGTCCGGCTCATGGTTCTTAATCCATTCTTATTATAACATATTATTTTGTTACCTTGTGAAATTTGATCTCATATCTTTTCCAAATGTGCTATCATTGGAACTCCCCTCATATTTCATAATCTTACACGACTAATCTCCTTTCTTTGTTCTGTGAATTACATATGTTATGTCTCCTTTTGTTGTTCATTGTATTGCTCGATTAGTCGCACTTCTTAGTTCTCAATATTGTACAATTTTTACTTCTTCCTTTGTCATTATACAAGGTGTAATTGGCTTCATTTCTCAGTTTTAAGAAATAAGGTCAGATAATCATCTTTTTTGTTCAAAGTCTTTTGCAATTTGAACTGATTCTTGGTTCTTAATCTAGCGTAATTAAATCACATTTTACGTTGTTATCATGAGTTATTAGAACTTATTATGTTTCTACATGTACTTTGTTGAGAACTCCTTTCTTGTTTCTTAATCTTATGCGACTTGATCCCAGCTAAGAGTAGATCTCCTTCCACTGTGATTAAACACGTATACAGATATAATGAGACAACTTATTTCTTCAAAACCATCATATTATATTTTAGTTCTTAGATTGAGATGCATAGTTATCACTCATGGTTCTTAATTTCGCCAAATCAAATCGCATTTTAAGTTCTTATCATGAGTTACGAGATTTACTTTTATAATACCTCCTCTTCTATTCTTAATAGTACGATACTGAGAAGAAAAGAAAGGTCTTAATCTGTACGATTAAATCTCGTAACTCATGATAAGAACTTATAGTACGATTGAGAAGAAAAGAAATTCTCAGTATCGTACTTATACAATGATCTTAAGAAGAGAAATTGCATATAATAGGCCTTATTTCTCAATTCTTTTTCTTATACGATTAGATAATCTTTTAATTATAAATGTTTAATGAATACGACCCGCTCTTGGTTCTTTTTAAATCTAGACTAGACTTGAGAACCATGTGGGCTGTCTCTTATCTTGTTTGATTGTATCTCCTTTACTCACAATGTATTACGATTAGTCAACTTTTTTAGTTCACAATATCTTACGATTACACTTCTTTCTTAGTTATTAATCTAATATGGTTTCCTCCGTTGTCTTTCGAATGCGATTAGATCATTCATTTGATCTAAATCTTTGTGCACAGGTCCCACACAAGGTTCTGTAATCTTGTCTCTTAGTCACGTATTAGATGTGCTTATCATCCTTTATTAGATATTCTTATCTTTTCAACTTGTATGTCGATTAGATTACCTTTCTAATTTCTTAATTTTCCCTAATATTTTATCAAGTGTTCTCCGCTTGCGATTTATAACGAAGAACATTTAGTCAATTGTCTTGTCTCTCAATACACAACGATCGCAACTTCTTCCTTACTCAAAGGAAGATTATCGGCCTCAAGAAAGGAGTTCTCAACAAAGTACTATGTAGATGATATAATAAGTTCTAATAACTTCAAGGAATATGTCCGGCTCATGGTTCTTAATCCATTCTTATTAAAACATATTTATTTTATTACCTTGTGAAATTTGATCTCATATCTTTTTCCAAATGTGCTATGATTGGAACTCCTGATATTTCATAATCTTACACGACTAATCTCCTCTTGACTGTGATTTGCATATGTTATGTCTCCTTTTGTAGTTCATTGTATAGCTCGATTAGTCGATTTCTAAGTTCTCAATATTGTACGATTATCACTTCTTCCTTTGTCATTATTCAAGGTGTATTGGCTTCATTTCTACCATGCACTAATTTCACAGGTTAGATAATCATCTTTTGTTCAAAGTCTTTTTCAATTTGAACTGATTCTTGGTTCTTAATCTAGCATAATTAAATCACATTTTACGTTGCTATCATGAGTTATTAGAACTTATTATGTTTCTACATGTACTTTGTTGAGAACTCCTTTCTTGTTTCGTAATCTTATGCGACTTATCAGGAGATACAATCAAATGAGATTGTACAATATTCCTTTCTTAGTTCTCAATATCGTACGAGTACAACTCCTTCCACTGTAATTAAGCAAGTATACTTCTCTTATATTTCTCACTTATTTCTTCAAAACCATCATAATATATTTTAGTTCTTATTCTTTTATGCATAGTTATCACTCATGGTTCTTAATTTGTATACAAATCTAGATGTGTATAAGAGACAGGCATAAGAGACATTGTGGGACCTGTATAAGGAAACTAATTTAGATCAAATGAACTCGGAGGCAACTATATTAGCTCATACCAAGACGATTAGATTCTTTCTTTACGTGGTCATAATATAGTACGATTAGACCCTTTCTTCTTCCTCAATATCGTACAATTACAATTTCTTTCTTAATCATTGTAGTGCATAATTAATAGGCCTCATTTCTCACTTCTTTTTCTTATACGATTACATAATCTCTTAATTATAAATCTTTAACGAATACGACCCGCTCTTGGTTCTTTTTAAATCTAATTCCACTAATTCTCCTTTATTTGTTCTCAATCTTGTTTGATTGTATCTTCTTTGACTACAATATATTACGATTAGTCGATTTTTAGTTCACAATATCTTTACACACTTCTTCCTTAGTTATTAAGCTAATACAGCTTGCCTCTCGTTCCGTCTCTTTCTAAAGATCATTCATTTGATATAATATTTTATCATGTGTTTTGCTTTTGCGATTCATAACATAGAACAGTTAGTTAATTTATTGGCCCTCAATGTCGAACTAGATCGCAACTTCTTCCTTTCTCGTAAAGCAAGTTTGATTGGCCTCATTTCTCTATTCTTATGCATAAAAGAATTAGAATGATCTGCCGATCCTATATACTTGAAGAAATATAGTCTGGAAATTAGTACACAAGTATACGATATTATAACACATTATACTGTCTACTTATGTGAAATAAGAATCTAATATCTGGGATCAAATGTGCACAAGATTAAATACTCCCCTCATATGATCATAATCTGACAGATACACGACTAATCTACTTTCTTTTATCTGTGAATTACATATGTTATGTCTCCTTTTGTTGTTCATTGTATTGCTCGATTAGTCGCACTTCTTAGTTCTCAATATTGTACAATTTTTACTTCTTCCTTTGTCATTATACAAGGTGTAATTGGCTTCATTTCTCCGTTCTTTTTCAAATAAGGTCAGATAATCATCTTTTTTGTTCAAAGTCTTTTGCAATTTGAACTGATTCTTGGTTCTTAATCTAGCGTAATTAAATCACATTTTACGTTGTTATCATGAGTTATTAGAACTTATTATGTTTCTACATGTACTTTGTTGAGAACTCCTTTCTTGTTTCTTAATCTTATGCGACTTGATCCCAGTTATTAGTATTTAATTTTGTACGATTTGTCCCCTTGCTTGGTTCTCAATATCGTACGAGTAGATCTCCTTCCACTGTGATTAAACACGTATACTTGGTGGCCTCATTTCTCACTTATTTCTTCAAAACCATCATATTATATAAGAGACTTTAGTTCTTATTCTTTTATGCATAGTTATCACTCATGGTTCTTAATTTCGCCAAATCAAATCGCATTTTAAGTTCCAAGCAATGAGTTACGAGATTTACTTTTATAATACCTCCTCTTCTATTCTTAATCTGATATGACTGGATCTACTTTGTTAGTTCTTAATCCTGTACGATTAGATCTCCTTTACAGTGTCATAATATAGTACGATTAGACCCTTTCTTTTCTTCTCAGTATCGTACTATTACAATTTCTTTCTTAATCATTGTGCAGGCATAATTAATAGGCCTTATTTCTCAATTCTTTATCTTATACGATTAGATAATCTTTTAATTATAAATGTTTAATGAATACGACCCGCTCTTGGTTCTTTTTACATCTAATAGAGACTTCTTCTCCTTTGTTAGTTCTCAATCTTGTTTGATTGTATCGTGTTGCGACTCACAATGTAATTACGATTAGTCAACTTTTTTAGTTCACAATAAGAGACGATTACACTTCTTTCTTAGTTAATTAAGCTAATATAGTTGCCCTGTCTCTCGAATGCGATACATTCATTTGATCTAAATCTTTTGTGCACAGGTCCCACACATGGTTCTCAATCTTGTCTAACTAAGTCACGTATTAGGGGCTTATCATCCGTTATTAGATATTCTTATCTTTTCAACTTGTATGTCGATTAGATTACCTCTCTAATTTCTTAATTTTCTCCCTAATATTTTATCAAGTGTTCTCCGTTTGCGATTTATAACGAAGAACAGTTAGTCAATTTCTTGGCTCTCAATATCGAACGATCGCAACTTCTTCCTTACTCGTAAAGGAAGTTTGATCGGCCTCATTCTCTATTCTTTTGTAAATGCTATTAGATGATGTATTAGTTCTATATCTTCAAGGAATAGGTCCGGCTCATGGTTCTTAATCCATTCTTATTAAAACATATTTATTTTATTACCTTGTGAAATTTGATCTCATATCTTTTCCAAATGTGCTATGATTGGAACTCCTCTGTCTCTGATATTTCATAATCTTACACGACGAATCTCCTTTCTTTGTTCTGATAAGCCCCTAATACGTGACTATAAGAGACAGCGAGATACATCGATCTAGTCGCATTTATAAGTTCTCAAGAAATGTACGATTATCAGACTTCCTTTGTCATTATTCAAGGTGTATTGGCTTCATTTCTCCTTCGTTATAAATTAATTACGGAGAATCATCTTTTGTTCAAAGTCTTTTTCAATTTGAACTGATTCTTGGTTCTTAATCTAGCATAATTAAATCACATTTTACGTCGCTATCATGAGTTATTAGAACTTATTATGTTTCTACATGTACTTTGTTGAGAACTCCTTTCTTGTTTCGTAATCTTATGCGACTTGATCATAGTTATTAGTATTTAATCTAGTCATATCAGATTAAGAAATAGTACAACTCCTTCCACTGTAATTAAGCAAGTATACTTGGCCTCATTTCTCACTTATTTCTTCAAAACCTGACTATCATAATATATTTTAGTTCTTATTCTTTTATGCATAGTTATCACTCATGGTTCTTAATTTGTCCAAATCAAAATCGCATTTTAAGTTCTTATCTTGAGTTACGAGATTTACTTTTATAAGAACTCCTGTTCTATTTCTTAATCTGATATGACTCGATCTACTTTGTTAGTTCTTAATCCAGTACGATTAGATTCCTTTACTGTGTCATAATATAGTACGATTAGACCCTTTCTTTCTTCTGAATATCGTACAATTACAATTTCTTTCTTAATCATTGTGCATAATTAATAGGCCTCATTTCTCACTTCTTTTCTTATACGATTCGAAAGAGAACGGAGGCAACTGTATTAGCTCTGTACGACCCGCCTTGGAACCAAGAAAGGGTCTAATCGTACTATATTATTAAGTAAAGATTATCTAATTGTATCTTCTTTTACGACTCACAATATAGAACGATTAGTCGACTTTTTTAGTACACAATATCTTACGATTAAAAAGATAGTATTAGTTATTAAGCTAATACAGTTGCCTCCGTTCTCTTTCGAATACGATTAGATCATTCATTTGATATAATATTTTATCATGTGTTTTGCTTTTGCGATTCATAACATAGAACAGTTAGTTAATTTATTGGCCCTCAATGTCGAACGATCGCAACTTCTTCCTTTCGTAAAGCAAGTTTGATTGGCCTCATTTCTAAGACACTTTCTATAATGACATTAGATGATGTATTAGTTCTATATCTTCAAGGAATAGGTCCGGCTCATGGTTCTTAATCCATTCTTATTATAACATATTATTTTGTTACCTTGTGAAATTTGATCTCATATCTTTTCCAAATGTGCTATCATTGGAACTCCCCTCATATTTCATAATCTTACACGACTAATCTCCTTTCTTTGTTCTGTGAATTACATATGTTATGTCTCCTTTTGTTGTTCATTGTATTGCTCGATTAGTCGCACTTCTTAGTTCTCAATATTGTACAATTTTTACTTCTTCCTTTGTCATTATACAAGGTGTAATTGGCTTCATTTCTCCGTTCGCTCTTTTCACTATATTAGGTCAGATAATCATCTTTTTTGTTCAAAGTCTTTTGCAATTTGAACTGATTCTTGGTTCTTAATCTAGCGTAATTAAATCACATTTTACGTTGTTATCATGAGTTATTAGAACTTATTATGTTTCTACATTAAGAAACTTTGTTGAGAACTCCTTTCTTGTTTCTTAATCTTATGCGACTTGATCCCAGTTATTAGTATTTAATTTTGTACGATTTGTCCCCTTGCTTGGTTCTCAATATCGTACGAGTAGATCTCCTTCCACTGTGATTAAACACGTATACTTGGTGGCCTCATTTCTCACAATTATTTCTTCAAAACCATCATATTATATTTTAGTTCTTATTCTTTTATGCATAGTTATCAATCATGGTTCTTAATTTCGCCAAATCAAATCGCATTTTAAGTTCTTATCATGAGTTACGAGATTTACTTTTATAATACCTCCTCTTCTGTAAGATCTAATCATTCTTAATCTGATATGACTGGATCTACTTTGTTAGTTCTTAATCCTGTACGATTAGATCTCCTTTACTGTGTCATAATATAGTACGATTAGACCCTTTCTTTTCTTCTCAGTATCGTACTATTACAATTTCTTTCTTAATCATTGTGCAGGCATAATTAATAGGCCTTATTTCTCAATTCTTTTTCTTATACGATTAGATAATCTTTTAATTATAAATGTTTAATGAATACGACCCGCTCTTGGTTCTTTTTAAATCTAATAAGACTTCTTCTCCTTACATAACAAAGCAAAAGGAGTCTGATCAATCTCCTTATGAGAACTCACAAAGGCTTACTCTTAGTACACATCTAGACACAATATCTTACGATTACACTTCTCTTAGTTATTAAGCTAATATAGTTGCCTCCGTTCTCTTTCGAATGCGATTAGATCATTCATTTGATCTAAATCTTTTGTGCACATACAAGTCCCACACATGGTTCTCAATCTTGTCTAACTAAGTCACGTATTAGGGGCTTATCATCCGTTATTAGATATTCTTATCTTTTCAACTTGTATGTTCCAATGATACCTCACTAAGGTCTTAAAATAAATATGTTTTAATAAGAATGGATTAAGAACTTATACCGGACCTATTAGTTGAAGATATAGAACTAATACATCATCTAATAGCATTTACATAAAATATATGATCATAGTTCTCTATTCTTTTGTAAATGCTATTAGATGATGTATTAGTTCTATATCTTCAAGGAATAGGTCCGGCTCATGGTTCTTAATCCATTCTTATTAAAACATATTTATTTTATTACCTTGTGTATATCATTGGAACTCCTCTGATATTTCATAATCTTACACGACGAATCTCCTTTCTTTGTTCTGTGATTTGCATAAAGATGTCTCCTTTTGTAGTTCATTGTAAGATTATAGTCATTTGTAAGATTATGAAATATCAGAGGAGCTGTCTCTAAGCCCCTAATACGTTTAATCTAGAGTACAACTCCTTCCACTGTAATTAAGCAAGTATACTTGGCCTCATTTCTCACTTATTTCTTCAAAACCATCATAATATATTTTAGTTCTTATTCTTTTATGCATAGTTATCACTCATGGTTCTTAATTTGTCCAAATCAAAATCGCATTTTAAGTTCTTATCTTGAGTTACGAGATTACTTTTATAAGAACTGAGTTTTATTCCTCACTGATAACAATTACAATTTCTTTCTTAATCATTGTGCAGGCATAATTAATAGGCCTCATTTCTCACTTCTTTTTCTTATACGATTACATAATCTCTTAATTATAAATCTTTAACGAATACGACCCGCTCTTGGTTCTTTTTAAATCTAATTCCACTAATTCTCCTTTATTTGTTCTCAATCTTGTTTGATTGTATCTTCTTTACAATATATTAATCGATTCTGTCTCTTATACACATCTAGATGTGTATAAGAGACAGGTATTAGCTTAGTTATTAAGCTAATACAATGCTTGCTCCTTCTCTCACCTTGTATAATGACAAAGGAAGAAGTAAAAATTGTACAATATTGAGACTAAGAATCAAGCAAGGGGACAAATCGTATAAAAGCAAGTTTAATTGGCCTCATTTCTCTATTCTTTTGCAAATGCTATTAGATGATGTATTAGTTCTATATCTTCAAGGAATAGGTCCGGCTCATGGTTCTTAATCCATTCTTATTATAACATATTATTTTGTTACCTTGTGAAATTTGATCTCATATCTTTTCCAAATGTGCTATCATTGGAACTCCCCTCATATTTCATAATCTTACACGACTAATCTCCTTTCTTTGTTCTGTGAATTAGATATGTTATGTCTCCTTTTGTTGTTCATATAATTGACAGGATACTAATCGTGGATTAAGAACTAACAAAGTAGACCAGTAATATCTGTTCTAATACAGAGGAGGATGTATAACCATGATCAGACCTATAACTCATCAAATAAGGTCGATAATCATCTTTTTGTTCAAAGTCTTGCAATTTGAACTGATTCTTGGTTCTTAATCTAGCGTAATTAAATCACATTTTACGTTGTTATCATTTGAGTTATTAGAACTTATTATGTTTCTACATGTACTTTGTTGAGAACTCCTTTCTTGTTTCTTAATCTTATGCGACTTGATCCCAGTTATTAGTATTTAATTTTGTACGATTTGTCCCCTTGCTTGGTTCTCAATATCGTACGAGTAGATCTCCTTCCACTGTGATTAAACACGTATACTTGGTGGCCTCATTTCTCACTTATTTCTTCAAAACCATCATATTATATTTTAGTTCTTATTCTTTTATGCATAGTTATCACTCATGGTTCTTAATTTCGCCAAATCAAATCGCATTTTAAGTTCTTATCATGAGTTACGAGATTTACTTTTATAATACCTCCTCTTCTATTCTTAATCTGATATGACTGGATCTACTTTGTTAGTTCTTAATCCTGTACGATTAGATCTCCTTTACTGTGTCATAATATAGTACGATTAGACCCTTTCTTTTCTTCTCAGTATCGTACTATTACAATTTCTTTCTTAATCATTGTGCAGGCATAATTAATATATAAGATAGGCCTTATTTCTCAATTCTTTTTCTTATACGATTAGATAATCTTTTAATTATAAATGTTTAATGAATACGACCCGCTCTTGGTTCTTTTTAAATCTAATAAGACTTCTTCTCCTTTGTTAGTTCTCAATCTTGTTTGATTGTATCTCCTTTTGCGACTCACAATGTATTACGATTAGTCAACTTTTTTAGTTCACAATATCTTACGATTACACTTCTTTCTTAGTTATTAAGCTAATATAGTTGCCTCCGTTCTCTTTCGAATGCGATTAGATCATTCATTTGATCTAAATCTTTGTGCGCAGGTCCCACACATGGTTCTTAATCTTGTCTAACTAAGTCACGTATTAGGGGCTTATCATCCGTTATTAGATATTCTTATCTTTTCAACTTGTATGTCGATTAGATTACTCTCTAATTTCTTAACTTCTCCCTAATAGATCAAGTGTTATCAGTTTGCGATTTATAACGAAGAACAGTTAGTCAATTTCTTGGCTCTCAGTAATCGTAACTTATTGTGAACTAAAAAAGAAGACTAATCGTAAGAAGAAAAATAAGTTCTTTTGTAAATGCTATTAGATGATGTATTAGTTCTATATCTTCAAGGAATAGGTCCGGCTCATGGTTCTTAATCCATTCTTATTAAAACATATTTATTTTATTACCTTGTGAAATTTGATCTCATATCTTTTCCAAATGTGCTATGATTGGAACTCCTCTGATATTTCATAATCTTACACGACGAATCTCCTTTCTTTGTTCTGTGATTTGCATATGTTATGTCTCCTTTTGTAGTTCATTGTATAGCTCGATTAGTCGCATTTCTAAGTTCTCAATATTGTACGATTATCACTTCTTCCTTTGTCATTATTCAAGGTGTATTGGCTTCATTTCTCAGTTCATTTTCAAATAAGGTTAGATAATCATACACCTTCAAAGTCTTTTTCAATTTGAACTGATTCTTGGTTCTTAATCTAGCATAATTAAATCACATCATTTTACGTCGCTATCATGAGTTATTAGAACTTATTATGTTTCTACATGTACTTTGTTGAGAACTCCTTTCTTGTTTCGTAATCTTATGCGACTTGATCATAGTTATTAGTATTTAATCTCGTACGATTTGCCCCCTTTCTTAGTTCTCAATATCGTACGAGTACAACTCCTTCCACTGTAATTAAGCAAGTATACTTGGCCTCATTTCTCACTTATTTCTTCAAAACCATCATAATATATTTTAGTTCTTATTCTTTTATGCATAGTTATCACTCATGGTTCTTAATTTGTCCAAATCAAAATCGCATTTTAAGTTCTTATCTTGAGTTACGAGATTTACTTTTATAAGAACTCCTGTTCTATTTCTTAATCTGATATGACTCGATCTACTTTGTTAGTTCTTAATCCAGTACGATTAGATTCCTTTACTGTGTCATAATATAGTACGATTAGACCCTTTCTTTCTTCTGAATATCGTACAATTACAATTTCTTTCTTAATCGATTGTGCAGGCATAATTAATAGGCCTCATTTCTCACTTCTTTTTCTTATACGATTACATAACTAATAACTATGATCAAGTCGCATGCACAATCCCGCTCTTGGTTCTTTTTAAATCTAATTCCACTAATTCTCCTTTATTTGTTCTCAATCTTGTTTGATTGTATCTTCTTTTACGACTCACAATATATTACGATTAGTCGACTTTTTTAGTTCACAATATCTTACGATTACACTTCTTCCTTAGTTATTAAGCTAATACAGTTGCCTCCGTTCTCTTTCGAATACGATTAGATCATTCATTTGATATAATATTTTATCATGTGTTTTGCTTTTGCGATTCATAACATAGAACAGTTAGTTAATTTATTGGCCCTCAATGTCGAACGATCGCAACTTCTTCCTTTCTCGTAAAGCAAGTTTGATTGGCCTCATTTCTCTATTCTTTTGCAAATGCTATTAGATGATGTATTAGTTCTATATCTTCAAGGAATAGGTCCGAATGAGCTCATGGTTCTTAATCCATTCTTATTATAACATATTATTTTGTTACCTTGTGAAATTTGATCTCATATCTTTTCCAAATGTGCTATCATTGGAACTCCCCTCATATTTCATAATCTTACACGACTAATCTCCTTTCTTTGTTCTGTGATTTGCATATGTTATGTCTCCTTTGTTGTTCATTGTATTGCTCGATTACACTTCTTAGTTCTCAATATTGTACAATTTTTACTTCTTCCTTTGTCATTATACAAGGTGTAATTGGCTTCATTTCTCCGTTCTTTTTCAAATAAGGTCAGATAATCATCTTTTTTGTTCAAAGTCTTTTGCAATTTGAACTGATTCTTGGTTCTTAATCTAGCGTAATTAAATCACATTTTACGTTGTTATCATGAGTTATTAGAACTTATTATGTTTCTACATGTACTTTGTTGAGAACTCCTTTCTTGTTTCTTAATCTTATGCGACTTGATCCCAGTTATTAGTATTTAATTTTGTACGATTTGTAATCGTGATTGGTTCTCAATATCGTACGAGTGAGATCCTGTCTCTTATAAACATTTAGATAAGAGACAAGGAGTAGATCTCCTTCCACTGTGATTAAACACGTATACTTGGTGGCCTCATTTCTAATAACTTATTTCTTCAAAACCATCATATTATATTTTAGTTCTTATTCTTTTATGCATAGTTATCACTCATGGTTCTTAATTTCGCCAAATCAAATCGCATTTTAAGTTCTTATCATGAGTTACGAGATTTACTTTTATAATACCTCCTCTTCTATTCTTAATCTGATATGACTGGATCTACTTTGTTAGTTCTTAATCCTGTACGATTAGATCTCCTTTACTGTGTCATAATATAGTACGATTAGACCCTTTCTTTTCTTCTCAGTATCGTACTATTACAATTTCTTTCTTAATCACAGGCATAACAAATAGGCCTTATTTCTCAGATTCTTTTTCTTATACGATTAGATAATCTTTTAATTATAAATGTTTAATGAATACGACCCGCTCTTGGTTCTTTTTAAATCTAATAAGACTTCTTCTGCCTTTGTTAGTTCTCAATCTTGTTTGATTGTATCTCCTTTTGCGACTCACAATGTATTACGATTAGTCAACTTTTTTAGTTCACAATATCTTACGATTACACTTCTTTCTTAGTTATTAAGCTAATATAGTTGCCTCCGTTCTCTTTCGAATGCGATTAGATCAGTCATTTGATCTAGATTAAGAATAGAAGAGGAGGTGATTATGGTTCTAAATCTTGTAACTAATGATAAGAACTGTATAGGAGACTTATCATGGCGAAATTAGAGATTCTTATGATCAACTTGAATAAAAGAGGAGGATTATAAAAATACAATCTCTTAAAATCCCTAATACAATTAAACAAGATTGAGAACTAACCGGAGAAGAATCTTATTAGATTTTTATGCAAGATATTTGGTTCTTAATCTAGCATAATTAAAAAGACATTTTAAGTCGCTATCATGAGTTATTAGAACTTATTATGTTTCTACATGTACTTTAAGAGAACTCCTTTCTTGTTTCGTAATCTTAAAGCGACTTGATCATAGTTATTAGTATTTAATCTGACGATACGATTTGTCCTTTCTTAGTTCTCAATATCGCATTTGAGTACAACTCCTTCCAAATTATAGCGACGTGATACTGTGGCCTCATTATCTCACTTATTTCTTCAAAACCATCATAATATATTTAAGAGACTTATTCTTTTATGCATAGTTATCACTCATGGTTCTTAATTTGTCCAAATCAAAATCGCATTTTAAGTTCTTATCTTGAGTTACGAGATTTACTTTTATAAGAACTCCTGTTCTATTTCTTAATCTGATATGACTCGATCTACTTTGTTAGTTCTTAATCCAAAGACGATTAGATTCCTTTATCGTGTCATAATATAGTACGATTAGACCCTTTCTTTCTTCTATCGTATAATTACAATTTCTTTCTTAATCATTGCAGCATAATTAATAGGCCTCATTTCTCACTCTTCTTATACGATTACATAATCTCTTAATTATAAATCTTTAACTATACGACCCGCTTCTTGGTTCTTTTTAAATCTAATTCCACTAATTCTCCTTTATTTGTTCTCAATCTTGTTTGATTGTATCTTCTTTTTTCACAATATATTACGATTAGTCGACTTTTTAGTTCACAATATCTTACGATTACACTTCTTCCTTAGTTATTAAGCTAATACGCTTGCCTCCGTTCTCTCTCGAATACGATTAGATCATTCATTTGATATATATTTTATCATGTGTTTTTTTTTGCGATTCATAACAAAGAACAGCTTAGTTAATTTCTTGGCTCTCAATGTCGAACGATCGCAACTTCTTCCTTTCAGAAGCAAGTTTGATTGGCCTCATTTTCTATTCTTTTGCAAATGATGTGTATAAGATGTATTGCTTCTGGTGGTTGGTGGAATCGGACCGGCTTATGGTTCTTAATCCATTCTAATTATAACATATTATTTTATAACCATGAGAGATGTGTCATATCTTTTCCAAATGACAGCACATTCTTGTTGAAAGTCAAATTAGATAATCTGTACACGTATAAGATCCTTTCCAACCAAGAATAAAAGATTATCTAATCGTATAAGAATTAAGACACATTTTACTTAATTATCATGAGTTATTAGAACTTATAATGTTTCTACATGTACTTTGAAGAAAAGAACTCCTTTCTTCGTCTTAATCTTATGCGACTTGATCCCAGTTATTAGTATTTAATTTTGTACGATTTGTCCCCTTGCTTGGTTCTCAATATCGTACGAGTAGATCTCCTTCCACTGTGATTAAACACGTATACTTGGTGGCCTCATTTCTCACTTATTTCTTCAAAACCATCATATTATATTTTAGTTCTTATTCTTTTATGCATAGTTATCTCTATAACTTAATTATGTACGATTAGATCTCCTTTACTGTGTCATAATATAGTACGATTAGACCCTTTCTTTTCTTCTCAGTATCGTACTATTACAATTTCTTTCTTAATCATTGTGCAGGCATAATTAATAGGCCTTATTTCTCAATTCTTTTTCTTATACGATTAGATAATCTTTTAATTATAAATGTTTAATGAATACGACCCGCTCTTGGTTCTTTTTAAATCTAATAAGACTTCTTCTCCTTTGTTAGTTCTCAATCTTGTTTGATTGTATCTCCTTTTGCGACTCACAATGTATTACGATTAGTCAACTTTTTTAGTTCACAATATCTTACGATTACACTTCTTTCTTAGTTATTAAGCTAATATAGTTGCCTCCGTTCTCTTCTGAAGTAATCGAATGCGATTAGATCATTCATTTGATCTAAATCTTTTGTGCACAGGTCCCACACATGGTTCTCAATCTTGTCTAACTAAGTCACGTATTAGGGGCTTATCATCCGTTATTAGATATTCTTATCTTTTCAACTTGTATGTCGATTAGATTACCTCTCTAATTTCTTAATTTTCTCCCTAATATTTTATCAAGTGTTCTCCGTTTGCGATTTATAACGAAGAACAGTTAGTCAATTTCTTGGCTCTCAATATCGAACGATCGCAACTTCTTCCTTACTCGTAAAGGAAGTTTGATCGGCCTCATTCTCTATTCTTTTGTAAATGCTATTAGATGATGTATTAGTTCTATATCTTCAAGGAATAGGTCCGGCTCATGGTTCTTAATCCATTCTTATTAAAACATATTTATTTTATTACCTTGTGAAATTTGATCTCATATCTTTTCCAAATGTGCTATGATTGGAACTCCTCTGATATTTCATAATCTTAACGAATCTCCTTTCTTGAGCAAGTGATTTGCATATGTTATGTCTCCTTTTGTAGTTCATTGTATAGCTCGATTAGTCGCATTTCTAAGTTCTCAATATTGTACGATTATCACTTCTTCCTTTGTCATTATTCAAGGTGTATTGGCTTCATTTCTCAGTTCATTTTCAAATAAGGTTAGATAATCATCTTTTGTTCAAAGTCTTTTTCAATTTGAACTGATTCTTGGTTCTTAATCTAGCATAATTAAATCACATTTTACGTCGCTATCATGAGTTATTAGAACTTATTATGTTTCTACATGTACTTTGTTGAGAACTCCTTTCTTGTTTCGTAATCTTATGCGACTTGATCATAGTTATTAGTATTTAATCTCGTACGATTTGCCCCCTTTCTTAGTTCTCAATATCGTACGAGTACAACTCCTTCCACTGTAATTAAGCAAGTATACTTGGCCTCATTTCTCACTTATTTCTTCAAAACCATCATAATATATTTTAGTTCTTATTCTTTTATGCATGTAAGTTATCACTCATGGTTCTTAATTTGTCCAAATCAAAATCGCATTTTAAGTTCTTATCTTGAGTTACGAGATTTACTTTTATAAAACTCCTGTTCTATTTCTTAATCTGATATGACTCGATCTACTTTGTTAGTTCTTAATCCAGTACGATTAGATTCCTTTACTGTGTCATAATATAGTACGATTAGACCCTTTCTTTCTTCTGAATATCGTACAATTACAATTTCTTTCTTAATCATTGTGCAGGCATAATTAATAGGCCTCATTTCTCACTTCTTTTTCTTATACGATTACATAATCTCTTAATTATAAATCTTTAACGAATACGACCCGCTCTTGGTTCTTTTTAAATCTAATTCCACTAATTCTCCTTTATTTGTTCTCAATCTTGTTTGATTGTATCTTCTTTTACGACTCGCAATATATTACGATTAGTCGACTTTTTTAGTTCACAATATCTTACGATTACACTTCTTCCTTAGTTATTAAGCTAATACAGTTGCCTCCGTCTTCTCTTTCGAATACGATTAGATCATTCATTTGATATAATATTTTATCATGTGTTTTGCTTTTGCGATTCATAACATAGAACAGTTAGTTAATTTATTGGCCCTCAATGTCGAACGATCGCAACTTCTTCCTTTCTCGTAAAGCAAGTTTGATTGGCCTCATTTCTCTATTCTTTTGCAAATGCTATTAGATGATGTATTAGTTCTAAAAGGAACCAAGAGCGGGTCGTATTCTTAATCCATTCTTATTATAACATATTATTTTGTTACCTTGTGAAATTTGATCTCATATCTTTTCCAAATGTGCTATCATTGGAACTCCCCTCATATTTCATAATCTTACACGACTAATCTCCTTTCTTTGTTCTGTGAATTACATATGTTATGTCTCCTTTTGTTGTTCATTGTATTGCTCGATTAGTCGCACTTCTTAGTTCTCAATATTGTACAATTTTTACTTCTTCCTTTGTCATTATACAAGGTGTAATTGGCTTCATTATCTCCGTTCTTTTTCAAATAAGGTCAGATAATCATCTTTTTTGTTCAAAGTCTTTTGCAATTTGAACTGATTCTTGGTTCTTAATCTAGCGTAATTAAATCACATTTTACGTTGTTATCATGAGTTATTAGAACTTATTATGTTTCTACATGTACTTTGTTGAGAACTCCTTTCTTGTTTCTTAATCTTATGCGACTTGATCCCAGTTGTTAGTATTTAATTTTGTACGATAAAAGTAAATCTCGTCTTGATCTCCTTCCACTGTGATTAAACACGTATACTTGGTGGCCTCACAATCACTTATTTCTTCAAAACCATCATATTATATTTTAGTTCTTATTCTTTTATGCATAGTTATCACTCATGGTTCTTAATTTCGCCAAATCAAATCGCATTTTAAGTTCTTATCATGAGTTATACATCTGTCTCTTATACACATTCTATTCTTAATCGATATGACCGGATCTACTTTGTTAGTTCTTATATACGATTAGATCTCCTTTACTGTGTCATAATATAGTACGAAGAGACCCTTTCTTTTCTTCTCAGTATCGTACTATTACAATTTCTTTCTTAATCATTGTGCAGGCATAATTAATAGGCCTTATTTCTCAATTCTTTTTCTTATACGATTAGATAATCTTTTAATTATAAATGTTTAATGAATACGACCCGCTCTTGGTTCTTTTTAAATCTAATAAGACTTCTTCTCCTTTGTTAGTTCTCAATCTTGTTTGATTGTATCTCCTTTTGCGACTCACAATGTATTACGATTAGTCAACTTTTTTAGTTCACAATATCTTACGATTACACTTCTTTCTTAGTTATTAAGCTAATATAGTTGCCTCCGTTCTCTTTCGAATGCGATTAGATCATTCATTTGATCTAAATCTTTTGTGCACAGGTCCCACACATGGTTCTCAATCTTGTCTAACTAAGTCACGTATTAGGGGCTTATCATCCGTTATTAGATATTCTTATCGCATTCGAAAGAAGATCGCGATCTGTCTCTTTCCTTACTAGTTGAGGAAGTTTGATCGGCCTCATTCTCTATTCTTTTGTAAATGCTATTAGATGATGTATTAGTTCTATATCTTCAAGGAATAGGTCCGGCTCATGGTTCTTAATCCATTCTTATTAAAACATATTTATTTTATTACCTTGTGAAATTTGATCTCATATCTTTTCCAAATGTGCTATGATTGGAACTCCTCTGATATTTCATAAGACATAACGAATCTCCTTTCTTTGTTCTGTGATTTGCATATGTTATGTCTCTAATTGTAGTTCATTGTATAGCTCGATTAGTCGCATTTCTAAGTTCTCAATATTGTACGATTATCACTTCTTCCTTTGTCATTATTCAAGGTGTATATTGGCTTCATTTCTCAGTTCATTTTCAAATAAGGTTAGATAATCATCTTTTGTTCAAAGTCTTTTTCAATTTGAACTGATTCTTGGTTCTTAATCTAGCATAATTAAATCACATTTTACGCGTTATCATGAGTTATTAGAACTTATTATGTTTCTACATGTACTTTGTTGAGAACTCCTTTCTTGTTTCGTAATCTTATGCGAGATGACATAGTTACGAAGTATTTAATCTCGTACGATTTGCCCCCTTTCTTAGTTCTCAATATGCATATTCGAATAAGACTCCTTCCACTGTAATTAAGCAAGTATACTTGGCCTCATTTCTCACTTATTTCTTCAAAACCATCATAATATATTTTAGTTCTTATTCTTTTATGCATAGTTATCACTCATGGTTCTTAATTTGTCCAAATCAAAATCGCATTTTAAGTTCTTATCTTGAGTTACGAGATTTACTTTTATAAGAACTCCTGTTCTATTTCTTAATCTGATATGACTCGATCAGTACTTTGTTAGTTCTTAATCCAGTACGATTAGATTCCTTTACTGTGTCATAATATAGTACGATTAGACCCTTTCTTTCTTCTGAATATCGTACAATTACAATTTCTTTCTTAATCATTGTGCAGGCATAATTAATAGGCCTCATTTCTCACTTCTTTTTCTTATACGATTACATAATCTCTTAATTATAAATCTTTAACGAATACGACCCGCTCTTGGTTCTTTTTAAATCTAATTCCACTAATTCTCCTTTATTTGTTCTCAATCTTGTTTGATTGTATCTTCTTTTACGACTCACAATATATTACGATTAGTCGACTTTTTTAGTTCACAATATCTTACGATTACACTTCTTCCTTAGTTATTAAGCTAATACAGTTGCCTCCGTTCTCTTTCGAATACGATTAGATCATTCATTTGATATAATATTTTATCATGTGTTTTGCTTTTGCGATTCATAACATAGAACAGTTAGTTAATTTATTGGCCCTCAATGTCGAACGTTATCGCAACTTCTTCCTTTCTCGTAAAGCAAGTTTGATTGGCCTCATTTCTCTATTCTTTTGCAAATGCTATTAGATGATGTATTAGTTCTATATCTTCAAGGAATAGGTCCGGCTCATGGTTCTTAATCCATTCTTATTATAACATATTACTTGTTTATTGTGAAATTTGATCTCATATCTTTTCCAAATGTGCTATCATTGGAACTCCCCTCATATTTCATAATCTTACACGACTAATCTCCTTTCTTTGTTCTGTGAATTACATATGTTATGTCTCCTTTTGTTGTTCATTGTATTGCTCGATTAGTCGCACTTCTTAGTTCTCAATATTGTACAATTTTTACTTCTTCCTTTGTCATTATACAAGGTGTAATTGGCTTCATTTCTCCGTTCTTTTTCAAATAAGGTCAGATAATCATCTTTTTTGTTCAAAGTCTTTTGCAATTTGAACTGATTCTTGGTTCTTAATCTAGCGTAATTAAATCACATTTTACGTTGTTATCACTCTGAGTTATTAGAACTTATTATGTTTCTACATGTACTTTGTTGAGAACTCCTTTCTTGTTTCTTAATTAAAGGCGATTTGATCCCAGTTATTAGTATTTAATTTGTACGATTTGTCCCCTTATACACATCTAGATTTGATTTGGCGTAGATTAAGAACCACTGTGATAAACATGTATACTTGGTGGCCTCATTTCTCACTTATTTCTTCAAAACCATCATATTATATTTTAGTTCTTATTCTTTTATGCATAGTTATCACTCATGGTTCTTAATTTCGCCAAATCAAATCGCATTTTAAGTTCTTATCATGAGTTACGAGATTTACTTTTATAATACCTCCTTTCTATTCTTAATCTGATATGATCTGGATCTACTTTGTTAGTTCTTAACTCACGATTAGATCTCCTTTATCGTGTCATAATATAGTACGATTAGACCCTTTCTTTTCTTCCTCAAGATCGTACTCATTACAAAAGAGAACGGAGGCAACTAAACATTATAACCTTGAATTAGGGGCTTATCATCCGTTATTAGATATTCTTATCTTTTCAACTTGTATGTCGATTAGATTACCTCTCTAATTTCTTAATTTTCTCCCTAATATTTTATCAAGTGTTCTCCGTTTGCGATTTATAACGAAGAACAGTTAGTCAATTTCTATGTAGGTCCGGCTCATGGTTCTTAATCCATTCTTATTAAAACATATTTATTTTATTACCTTGTGAAATTTGATCTCATATCTTTTCCAAATGTGCTATGATTGGAACTCCTCTGATATTTCATAATCTTACACGACGAATCTCCTTTCTTTGTTCTGTGATTTGCATATGTTATGTCTCCTTTTGTAGTTCATTGTATAGCTCGATTAGTCGCATTTCTAAGTTCTCAATATTGTACGATTATCACTTCTTCCTTTGTCATTATTCAAGGTGTATTGGCTTCATTTCTCAGTTCATTTTCAAATAAGGTTAGATAATCATCTTTTGTTCAAAGTCTTTTTCAATTTGAACTGATTCTTGGTTCTTAATCTAGCATAATTAAATCACATTTTACGTCGCTATCATGAGTTATTAGAACTTATTATGTTTCTACATGTACTTTGTTGAGAACTCCTTTCTTGTTTCGTAATCTTATGCGACTTGATCATAGTTATTAGTATTTAATCTCGTACGATTTGCCCCCTTTCTTAGTTCTCAATATCAAATCACAGGAACTACAAAAGGAGATTGGTAATATAAGCAAGTATACTTGGCCTCACCTCTCACTTATTTCTTCAAAACCATCATAAGATACAGTTCTTATTCTTTTATGCATAGTTATCACTCATGGTTCTTAATTTGTCCAAATCAAAATCGCATTTTAAGTTCTTATCTTGAGAACAGATTTACTTTAATCGTACTCTGTCTCTATTTCTTAACCGATATGACTCGATCTACTTTGTTAGTTCTTAATCCAGTACGATTAGATTCCTTTACTGTGTCATAATATAGTACGATTAGACCCTTTCTTTCTTCTGAATATCGTACAATTACAATTTCTTTGGCTTAATCATTGTGCAGGCATAATTAATAGGCCTCATTTCTCACTTCTTTTTCTTATACGATTACATAATCTCTTAATTATAAATCTTTAACGAATACGACCCGCTCTTGGTTCTTTTTAAATCTAATTCCACTAATTCTCCTTTATTTGTTCTCAATCTTGTTTGATTGTATCTTCTTTTACGACTCACAATATATTACGATTAGTCGACTTTTTTAGTTCACAATATCTTACGATTACACTTCTTCCTTAGTTATTAAGCTAATACAGTTGCCTCCGTTCTCTTTCGAATACGATTAGATCATTCATTTGATATCATATTTTATCATGTGTTTTTCTTTTGCGATTCATAACAAAGAACAGTTAGTCAATTTCTTGGCTCTCAATGTCGAACGATCGCAACTTCTTCCTTACTCGTAAAGCAAGTTTGATTGGCCTCATTTCTCTATTCTTTTGCAAATGCTATTAGATGATGTATTAGTTCTATATCTTCAAGGAATATAGGTCCGGCTCATGGTTCTTAATCCATTCTTATTATAACATATTATTTTGTTACCTTGTGAAATTTGATCTCATATCTTTTCCAAATGTGCTATCATTGGAACTCCCCTCATATTTCATAATCTTACACGACTAATCTCCTTTCTTTGTTCTGTGAATTACATATGTTATGTCTCCTTTTGTTGTTCATTGTATTGCTCGATTAGTCGCATTTCTTAGTTCTCAATATTGTACAATTTTTACTTCTTCCTTTGTCATTATACAAGGTGTAATTGGCTTCATTTCTCCGTTCTTTTTCAAATAAGGTCAGATAATCATCTTTTTTGTTCAAAGTCTTTTTCAATTTGAACTGATTCTTGGTTCTTAATCTAGCATAATTAAATCACATTTTACGTTGTTATCATGAGTTATTAGAACTTAAAAGCAATAAAATTCTCTCCTCCATCTCTCTAGACTTCCTCTCACTAAAACACAGCACCTATTCTCCTCCTTTTGTCACTCGAGCCATGGTCGAACCAGCTGCCCTTCAGCCATCGGTTGAAGGGACATAATCACAATGTAATTCACAGAACCTGTCTATTATACACATGAGGAAGATGTGTATAAGAGACAGGTGTATAATGGCATATAAGAAAGGCCATAGAGAATGAGCCGATCAAACTTCCTTTACGAGTAAGGAAGAAGTTGCGATCGTTCGATACACATTCTCTTATGACAACTAGATTTGTATAAACGAACAGGAAAGAATTCGCAAATGCTTTCACACCATTCCCCAAAAAAGGTGAGTTCACCATAGGATATCTTGATTACAAGCACATAGATGTTGAGGTTTTCATTGGAAAGGAGATCCTATCGCTACTGTCTCTTATACACCGGTTTGTTAATGGCTACTACATGAGGGTTCTTAAGTGGCACCCATTATTTACCACCGATGAAGAACCGCATAGCCCTATATGGATTACTTTTGAAGGACTTCCAGTATAAGAGACAGAGTGGGATTTTGTTGTGTCTCTTATACCCATCTAGATTGCACGAAATGCAAGAAAATTGGTCATGCCTTATGGTGAATGCCGGAGAGGTGAAGCGGGGCATCCTAACCAACCTGTAGGTAATGGTGAACAAATAAAGAACCCATCCGAACACGTTGGACTCCGGTAAAGGAACACACGGCTGGACCTTCGCTCAAAATCAGCCCCATTACAATTTCTTTCATAATCATTGTGCAGGCACTGTCACGGTGGTGCAACCACCACCGTGGAAGAACAACCACTCATGTCGGATGTGATTCAAATTCAAACGCCACCTCTCATGGGATTGCACCAACAACTTCGGATAAGGCCAATCCAAATCAACAAACGGATTCAAACCAGAGATGGATAAGGCCAAAGCACACCAAGACTTGATTCAAATTTTGAAAAGGAGCACATTGTGGAAGGTCAGCTAGTGGAGTATCCTTTCGGTGGTCCTTCAATTTTGTGGAACCACCAACATCCTTGGCTGCACAATCAAGGGATGCTAAAAATCAGCCAACACCCCTTCACATTCGAATTTCAAACAATCCCTTCATGGATGATTCACTCATCTCTCATGGTAAAATAATGGAGGAATTACCATGTTACCGCCTTGGCTTGGATCATCCGAACGCGACCAGGTGCTACCTTCTTTGATAGGTAAAAGACAATCAAACAAGATGTGAACAAATAAAGGTTCCTTAGTGGTAGATTTAAAAAGAACCTAGAATCCTGTCTCTTATAATAATCTAGGTTTTGAAGAGTGAGATCAACTCAATGTGGGGACGAGACCTAGCTCTCGGAACCGAAGCTAGGTCTCGTCCCCACATTCAGCTCGGATCAACTCCTCCTTGTTTCCATTCCTTCCTACACCTCAGAAAGTGCCATGGAAGCCTCCTTTGTTTACGCAAAATGCACAACAAATGAACGAAGAGCTCTTTGGGAGAACTTTGTTGTCCAACCTCAAACTCCATGGCTGGGGTGGCGACTTCAATGTCATATCTAGTTCGATGAGTACAAAGGAACGACCTGCAAAGGTTTTCTAGATGTGTATAATAGACAGACAATCTGGATTTTGTGGATTTTGCCCAATTGTGGAAGAGGGTGGGATTGAGGAAATATTCACTAAATATGAGTTGTGCGACTAATCGAGCAATACCATGTACCTCCCAAGCACGGTTTCTGATGAGGACAACCGGGGTTTATTAAAGGAATTGTCAGAAGGGGAGCTGAGGGAGGCCGTGTTCATCCTTAATCCTAATGGAGCAGCCAAAATTGATGGCTATAATGGGGTTTTCTTCACTACCTTTGGGACATTATTCACCATGATCTTTTCCTTGCGGTGAGAGATTTTCTTAAAGGAGCTAAGTTGCCACGAATGATGGTTTACGAGTACTCTTATTGCTCTTATCCCAAAAACAGCCAATCCGAATTCTTTTAGTGACTTCCGGCCCATTAGCTTGTGCACTTTCTTCAACAAAATCTGCACCAAGATATTGGCCAACCGACTTTTCCCTTGTTAGGCTAAAATCATCTTTTGTGAACAAGTGGCCATGTCTAAGGGACAAGAATCTAGATGTTATCTGGCAATGTCCTTCCCTTGAACATAGGCCACTTGTTCGAGATCGGAAGACGAGGGAGGAAATTTGATAATCAAACTCGACTCGCCAAGGCGTTTGATAGGCTTTCATGGCCTTTCTTATATGCCATTCTACACAAGATTGGATTTGCTGAACATTGGACTTCCTCATCTTGACTGTTTTGGAGGAATGTCAGTCTTCTATACTACATCAATGGAGCACCCAAGGGATTCTTTAAGTGGACTAATCAGCTTCAAACTAAAATGGGATTCATTTAACATTTTTATTCATATTCATCTTGGAATAACATAGAACAGGAAGGGATTGTTTGAAATTCGAATCTGATCCACAATGGCTGATTTTGGAGCATCCTTTGGTTGTCCAGCCAAGCTTGTCACTGGTTCCACAAAATTCGAAGATGTGTATCCAAGGTAGCTGTCCCTTAAGACACATCTAGATGTGGGTTCCAAAAAAGCCAAATTTTGCCATTTGAGTTGCACTCACAGCTGTCTCTTATACACATCTAGATGTGTATAAGAACAGTGTATGATGGGCAGCAAGGTTTCCCATGTTTGGGGTTCTAATGGCTTTGGAATATTTCCTCTTTGGACGAGAGATACTCCATGGAGGAGCTGCAAACCATTGTCGCAATTCTCAATGAAAGATCGATCTTCATGACTGTACATGAACCAGAAAATGTGTGTTACAAACAGAGTAACAAGGAAACTAGATATGACAACGACAAATGCCACAACGGTGCGGACTTTTTCTAGACAAAATTTGGGATGGGAGACTCCAACTGAAGATCTCCATTTTCATGTGGAAATTGCTGAAAAGGAGGCTGCCTGTCTCTTATTTTGATTAGATCGGCTTATAAGAGACAGTCCAAGTGACTACTAGTAGTTGCACAATGGAGTAGCACTTGGATCATCTTTTTGTGGGCTGCGCTATCTCACGTTTTTGTCACCCTCTTTCAGCCAATTCAAATTTCCAAGTCCTGCAAGACAGCTAGATATCTTAGCCACAGTTACCTCATATGAATGCGGTGGGCATGCATGTCCTCTTCCACAATTGGGCTAATCCACAAAATCCTCCCTTGTATAATATGTCGGTTCTTATGGAAAGCTAGGAACATGACTGTGTTTGATGGGAAAATAAGTAGTGCTGCACGCATCATTGCCAACATCAACTCATAGATTTAGTGAATATTTCCTCAATCCACCCCTTCACAAGAGAAAGCACAGCTGATGAATTGCTTCTCTCACGGGACATTTGCTTTCAACTCTTACAAACAAAACCTAAGAGAATCTTGGCTGTCAAATGGGAATGCCCTCCTCCAGGATGCTTCAAATTAAATGTGGATGGCTCCTCTAAAGGTAATCCGGGAATGGCAGCAGGTGGTGGCGTCATAAGGGATCACAAGGGCCATTGTATACGGGCATTTTCAAATAGTTATTTTCAGCAAACCAGCTTGCAAGCAGAGGTAATTCACTCGCAACCTGTTGCAGAGCTTGTAACCCCTCGAGCCATCCCATTGGAGGTTGAGATTGAGACCAACTCCGTGTCATACAATTTAGATTGTGTAAGAGACCCTTTTCTTAAATCTAATAGGCCGTACGCTTACAACTCTAGTTATTTTTAGATTCTAATGAGATTATTGCAAGTCTGTCTCTTGTACACATCTAACATCTGCTGACTCTTATATCCATTCTTGATGCCTATAAGAGACAGGTTCAAACCAGATGCTAGGGGCATTTCCTATCGAATTCAATATTGTAATAACTTATCAAATAAATTCTTGTATCTGCCCAGGAGATATGGGCGTTTGATTAAAAAAAAAAAAAAAAAAAAGAACCAAGAATTAGTTCAAATTGAAAAAGATTTTGAACAAAAGATGATATCTAACCTTATTTGAAAAAGAACTGAGAAATGAAGCTTATTACACCTTGTATGATGACAAAGGTAGAAGTGATAATCTTACAATATTGAGAACTAAGAAATGCGACTAATTGAGCTATACAATGAACAACAAAAGGAGACATAACACATGCAATTCACAGAAAAAAGAAAGGAGATTATTCGTGTAAGATTGAGAAATATGAGAGGAGTTCCAATCATAGCACATTTGGAAAAGATATGAGATCAAATTTCACAAGGTTAGAACATAAATATGTTTTAATAAGACATGGATTAAGAACCATGCGTTGGACCTATTCATTGAAGATTCAGATCAGTTTCTTGGCTCTCAATATTGAAACCATAGAAAAGACTGTCTCTTATACACATCTAGAATCGTAGAAGGAGAACAACATATGATAAAATATTAGGGAGATAAGTAAGAAACTAGAAAGGTGATCTATTTGACATACATGTGGAAAAGATAAGAATATCTAATAACGGATGATAATCCCCTCATACGTGACTTAGTTAGACTAGATTGAGAACCAAGTCGGGACCTTGCACAAAAGATTTAGATCAAATGAATGATCTAATCGCATTCGAAAGAGAACGGAGGCAACTATATTAGCTTAATAACTAAGGAAGAAGTACTAAGAAAGTCGACTAATTGTAATATATTGTGAGTCACAAAAGGAGATACAATCAAACAAGATTGAGAACTAACAAAAGAGAAGTAGTGGTATGAGAACTCCTTTCTCTGAACCAAAAATATGGTACGATTAGACCCTGCACTCTGATTAAGGAAGAAATTGTAATAGTACGATACTGAGAAGAAAGAAAGGGTCTAATCGTACTATATTACGACACAGTAAAGGAGATCTAATCGTACTGGATTAAGAACTAACAAAGTAGATCGAGTCATATCAGATTAAAAAATAGAACAGGAGTTCTTATAAAAGTAAATCTCGTAACTCAAGATAAGAACTTAAAATGCGATTTGATTTGGCCAAATTAAGAACCATGAGTGATAACTATGCACAAAAGAATAAGAACTAAAATATAATATGATGGTTTCAAAGAATAAGTGAGAAATGAGGCCAAGTATGGCTTAATCACGTGGAAGGAGTTGTACTGCACGATATTGAGAACTAAGAAAGGGGACATATCATACAAGATTAACTACTAATAACTGGGATCAAGTCGAATCATAAGATTAAGAAACAAGAAAGGAGTTCTCAACAAAGTACATGTAGAATGTAATAAGTTCTAATAACTCAAGATGTGTAACGTAAAATGTGATTTAATTATGCTAGATTAAGAACCAAGAAGGAGATCAAATTGAAAAAGATTTTGAACAAAGGATGATTATCTAACCTAATTTGAAAAAGAACTGAGAAATGAAGCCAATTGCACCTTCGATAATGACGAAAGAAGAATTGATAACCGTACAATATTGAGAACTAAGAAAATGCGACTAATCGAGCTATACAATGAACAACAAAAGAAGATATAACATATGCAATTCACAGAACAGAGAAAGGAGACTAGTCGTGTAAGATTATGAAATATGAGAGGAGTTCCAATCATAGCACATTTGGAAAAGATAGGAGATCAAATTTCCCAAGGTAAGAACATAAATATGTTTTAATAAGAATGGATTAAGAACCATGCGGCTGGACCTATTCCTTGAAGATTTAGAACTAATACATACATCTAATAGCATTCGCAAAAGAATAGAGAAATGAGGCTGATCAAACTTGCTTTCGAGTAAGGAAGAAGTTGCGATCGTTCGATATTGAGAGCCAAGAAATTGACTAGCTGTTCTATGTTATGAATCACAAAAGCATAACAACACATGATAAAATATTAGGGAGATAAGTAAGAAACTAGAAAGGTGATCTAATCGTCATACATGTTGAAAAGATGAGAATATCTAATAACGGATGGTAAGCCTCTAATACGTGACTTAGTTAGACTAGATTGACAACCATGTGTGGGACCCGTGCACAAAAGATTTAGATCAATTGAATGATCTAATCGCATTCGAAAGAGCACGGAGGCAACCATATTAGCTTAATTACTAAGGAAGAAGTGTAATCGTAAGATATTGAGAAATAAGAAAGTCGACTAATCGTAATATATTTTGTCGGAAAAGGAGATACTACAATCAAACAAGAGTGAGAACTAATAAATGGGAAGTAGTGGTATTAGATTCCTAAAAAGAACCAAGAGAGGGTCGTATTCAATAAAGATTTATAATTAAGAGATTATCTAATCGTACAAGAAAAAGAACTGAGAAATGAGGCCTATTAATTATCCCTGCACAATGATTAAGGAAGAAATTGCAATAATACGATACTGAGAAGAAATCTCAGTTATTAGTATTTAATCTTGTACGATTTGTCCCCTAATCGTACAGATTAAGAACTCACAAAGTAGATCAGTCATATCAGATTAAGAAATAGAATAGGAGTTCTGATAAAAGTAAATCTCGTAACTCAAGATAAGAACTTAAAATGCGATTTGATTTGGCCAAATTAAGAACCAAGAGTGATAACTATGCATAAAAGAATAAGAACTAAAATATAATATGATGGTTTTGAAGAAATTAGCGAGAAATGAGGCCAAGTATACGTGCTTAATCACAGTGGAAGGAGTTGTAAGCGTACGATATTGAGAACTAAGAAAAGGGACAAATCGTACAAGATTAAATACAACACATGAAGACCAACTCCTTGTTTTTTAATCCTTTGTGTTGGAAAGCAGATTTCATTTAAATCTATTTTTAGAGAGTCTAATCAAGTTGCTGATAGATTAGCTAATGAGGTATTGCAAATCCAACGTATGTTGAGTACGAGCACAACACCATTCTTTGCTCTATAAAAGGTCTGGTTTGGCTAGATGCTAGGGGCTGCCCTAACCTTTGAAATTGTAATAACTCATAAAATAAATAAAAGTTCTGCCCACCTTTTGGGCGTTTGATTAAAAAAAAAAAAAAAAAAAAGAACCAAGAATTAGTTCAAATTGAAAAAGATTTTGAACAAAAGATGATTATCTAACCTTATTTGAAAAAGAACTGAGAAATGAAGCCAATTACACCTTGTATGATGACAAAGGTAGAAGTGATAATCTTACAATATTGAGAACTAAGAAATGCGACTAATTGAGCTATACAATGAACAACAAAAGGAGACATAACACATGCAATTCACAGAAAAAGAAAGGAGATTATTCGTGTAAGATTGTGAAATATGAGAGGAGTTCCAATCATAGCACATTTGGAAAAGATATGAGATCAAATTTCACAAGGTTAGAACACAAATATGTTTTAGTAAGAATGGATTAAGAACCATGCGTTGGACCTATTCATTGAAGATTCAGAACTAATACATCATCTAATAGCATTTGCTACAGAATAGAGAAATGAGGCCGATCAAACTTGCTTTACGAGTAAGGAAGAAGTTGCGATCGTTCAATATTGAGAGCCAAGAAACTGACTAGCTGTTCTATGTTATGAATCATTAGTGCAGAAGGAGAACAACATATGATAAAATATTAGGGAGATAAGTAAGAAACTAGAAAGGTGATCTAATCGACATACATGTGGAAAAGATAAGAATATCTAATAACGGATGATAATCCCCTCATACGTGACTTAGTTAGACTAGATTGAGAACCAAGTGCTTATATTTTAGTTCTTAGATCAAATGAATGATCTAATCGCATTCGAAAGAGAACGGAGGCAACTATATTAGCTTAATAACTAAGGAAGAAGTACTAAGAAAGTCGACTAATCGTAATATATTGTGAGTCACAAAAGGAGATACAATCAAACAAGATTGAGAACTAACAAAAGAGAAGTAGTGGTATTAGATTTAAAAAGAACCAAGAGCGGGTCGTATTCATTAAAGATTTATAATTAAGAGATTATCTAATCGTATAAGAAAAAGAACTGAGAAATAAGGCCTATTATAATCACATGCCTGCACAATGATTAAGGAAGAAATTGTAATAGTACGACATGAGAAGAAAGAAAGGGTCTAATCGTACTTTATTACGACACAGTAAAGGAGATCTAATCGTACAGGATTCTTTTTAACAATCTAAATCCACTATATCCCCTTTAATAGAACAGGAGTTCTTATAAAAGTAAATCTCGTAACTCAAGATAAGAACTTAAAATGCGATTTGATTTGGCCAAATTAAGAACCATGAGTGATAACTATGCACAAAAGAATAAGAACTAAAATATAATATGATGGTTTCAAAGATATAAGTGAGAAATGAGGCCAAGTATACGTTCTTAATCACAGTGGAAGGAGTTTTACTCGTACGATATGGAGAACTAAGAAAGGGGACAAATCGTACAAGATTAAATACTAATAACTGAGATCAAGTCGCAGAAGATTAAGAAACAAGAAAGGAGTTCTCAACAAAGTACATGTAGAATGTAATAAGTTCTAATAACTGAAGATAACAACGTAAAATGTGATTTAATTATGCTAGATTAAGAGCCAAGAAGCAGATCAAATTGAAAGAGAAAGGAGACTAGTCGTGTAAGATTATGAAATATGAGAGGAGTTCCAATCATAGCACATTTGGAAAAGATAGGAGATCAAATTTCACAAGGTAAGAACATAAATATGTTTTAATAAGAATGGATTAAGAACCATGCGGCTGGACCTAT
Organism: Cinchona pubescens; assembly: GCA_025175665.1. NCBI lineage: Eukaryota > Viridiplantae > Streptophyta > Magnoliopsida > Gentianales > Rubiaceae > Cinchona > Cinchona pubescens. The sequence continues at coordinate 51,700 of JANKKI010000116.1, forward strand.
TCCTTGAAGATTTAGAACTAATACATCATCTAATAGCATTCGCAAAAGAATAGAGAAATGAGGCTGATCAAACTTGCTTTACGAGTAAGGAAGAAGTTGCGATCGTTCGATATTGAGAGCCAAGAAATTGACTAACTGTTCTATGTTATGAATCGCAAAAGCATACCTAACAACACATGATAAAATATTAGGGAGATAAGTAAGAAACTAGAAAGGTGATCTAATCTTCATACATGTTGAAAAGATGAGAATACCTAATAACGGATGGTTCTAATACGTGACTTAGTTAGACTTAGATTATACAATCATGTGTGGGACCCGTAGTCAGCCTTTTTTGATCAATTATACACATCTAATCGCATTCGAAAGAGCACGGAGGCAACCATATTAGCTTAATTACTAAGGAAGAAGTGTAATCGTAAGATATTGAGAAATAAGAAAGTCGATTAATCGTAATATATTTTTTGTCGGAAAAGGAGATACTACAATCAAACAAGAGTGAGAACTAATAAAGGGGAAGTAGTGGTTTTAGATTTAAAAAGAACCAAGAGAGGGTCGTATTCATTAAAGATTTATAATTAAGAGATTATCTAATCGTACAAGAAAAAGAACTGAGACATGAGGCCTATTAATTTTCCCTGCACAATGATTAAGGAAGAAATTGCAATAGTACGATCAAAACTGAGACTGAGAAGAAAGAAAGGGTCTAATCGTACTATATTATGACACAGTAAAGGAGATCTAGTCGTATAGGATTACGAACTCACAAAGTAGATCAGTCATATCAGATTAAGAAATAGAACAGGAGTTCTGATAAAAGTAAATATCGTAACTCAAGATAAGAACTTAAAATGCGATTTGATTTGGCCAAATTAAGAACCAAGAGTGATAACTATGCATAAAAGAATAAGAACTAAAATATAATATGATGGTTTTGAAGAAATTAGCGAGAAATGAGGCCAAGTATACGTGCTTAATCACAGTGTGAAGGAGTTGTAAGCGTACGATATTGAGAACTAAGAAAAGGGACAAATCGTACAAGATTAAATATCTGATATGACTGCGATCAAGTCGCATAAGATTAAAAAACAAGAAAGAAGTTCTCAACAAAGTACACGTAGAAACATAATAAGTTCTAATAACTCATGATAACAACGTAAAATGTGAATTAATAATGCCAGATTAAGCGGGTTACAACACCCATTGGAGGTTGAGATTGATTCACTCATCCTTGTCAACACTTTGAATGGTTCGTCGTCACCAATTTGGAGTATTGAAGACCAACTCCGTGTCATACAAGGCCTTTGTGTTGGAAAGCAGATTTCATTTAAACATATTTTTAGAGAGTCTAATCAAGTTGCTGATAGATTAGCTAATGAGGTATTGCAAATCCAACGTATGTTGAGTACGAGCACAACACCATTCTTTGCTCTATAAAAGGTCTGGTTTGATCGATGCTGAAGCTGCCCTAACCTTTGAAATTGTAATAATTCATAAAATAAATAAAAGTTCTGCCCACCTTTTGGGCGTTTGATTAAAAAAAAAAAAAAAAAAAAGAACCAAGAATTAGTTCAAATTGAAAAAGATTTTGAACAAAAGATGATTATCTAACCTTATTTGAAAAAGAACTGAGAAATGAAGCCAATTACACCTTGTATGATTGTAAGGTATCATTCTTAATCTTACATATTGAGAACTAAGAAATGCGACTAATTGAGCTATACAATGAGACAACAAAAGGAGACCTGTCTCATGCAATTCACGAATTAAAAGGAGATTATTCGTGTAAGATTTGAAATATGAGAGGAGTTCCAATCATAGCACATTTGGAAAAGATATGAGATCAAATTTCACAAGGTTAGAACATAAATATGTTTTAATAAGAATGGATTAAGAACCATGCGTTGGACCTATTCATTGAAGATTCAGAACTAATACATCATCTAATAGCATTTGCTACAGAATAGAGAAATGAGGTCGATCAAACTTGCTTTACGAGTAAGGAAGAAGTTGCGATCGTTCANTGCNATNAGNTGANGNATGTCACCTNTTGTTGTTCATTGTATANCTGATTCTAACAACATATGATAAAATACCTGTCTCTTATAAGTAATCTAGATGTGTATAAGAGACAGTTATTAGACGACATACATGTGATAAGATAAGAATATCTGTTTTCATGATAATCCCCTCATACGTGACTTAGTTANAGATTTAGATCAAATAAATGATCTAATCGCATTCGAAAGAGAACGGAGGCAACTATATTTCTTCTTAACTAAGATTAGAAGTACTAAGAAAGTCGACTAATCGTAATATATTGTGAGTCACAAAAGGAGATACAATCAAACAAGATTGAGAACTAACAAAAGAGAAGTAGTGGTATTAGATTTAAAAAGAACCAAGAGCGGGTCGTATTCATTAAAGATTTATAATTAAGAGATTATCTAATCGTATAAGAAAAAGAACGAGAAATAGGCCTATTATAATTATGCTCGCACAATGATTAAGGAAGAAATTGTAATAGTACGATCGAGAAGAAAGAAAGGGTCTAATCGTACTATATATATGACACAAGAAAGGAGATCTAATCGTACATGATTAAGAACTAACAAAGTAGATCGAGTCATATCGATTAAAAATAGAACAGAGTTCTTATAAAAGTAAATCTGGGACAAATCGTACAAGATTAAATACTAATAATCGAGATCAAGTCGCATAAGATTAAGAAACAAGAAAGGAGTTCTCAACAAAGTACATGTAGAATAATAAGTTTTAAGTTCTTACTGAAGATAACAACGTAAAATGTGATTTAATTATGCTAGATTAAGAACCAAGAAGCAGATCAAATTGAAAAAGATCTTGAACAAAGGATGATTATCTAACCTAATTTGAAAAAGAACTGAGAAATGAAGCCAATTGCACCTTCGATAATGACGAAGGAAGAAGTGATTATCGTACAATATTGAGAACTAAGAAAATGCGANGTCTCCTAATCGAGCTATACAATGAACAACAAAAGAAGATATAACATATGCAATTCACAGAACAGAGAAAGGAGACTAGTCGTGTAAGATTATGAAATATGAGAGGAGTTCCAATCATAGCACATTTGGAAAAGATAGGAGATCAAATTTCACAAGGTAAGAACATAAATATGTTTTAATAAGAATGGATTAAGAACCATGCGGCTGGACCTATTCCTTGAAGATTTAGAACTAATACATCATCTAATAGCATTCGCAAAAGAATAGAGAAATGAGGCTGATCAAACTTGCTTTACGAGTAAGGAAGAAGTTGCGATCGTTCGATATTGAGAGCCAAGAAATTGACTAGCTGTTCTATGTTATGAATCGCAAAGCATAAAACACATGATAAAATATTAGGGAGATAATAAGAAACTAGAAAGGTGATCTAATCACATACATATTACTTTTATCTAGAATATCTAATAACGGATGGTAAGCCTCTAATACGTGACTTAGTTAGACTAGGATTGACAACCATGTGTGGGACCCGTGCACAAAAGATTTAGATCAATTGAATGATCTAATCGCATTCGAAAGAGCACGGAGGCAACCATATTAGCTTAATTACTAAGGAAGAAGTGTAATCGTAAGATATTGAGAAATAAGAAAGTCGATTAATCGTAATATATTTTTTGTCGGAAAAGGAGATACTACAATCAAACAAGAGTGAGAACTAATAAAGGGGAAGTAGTGGTTTTAGATTTAAAAAGAACCAAGAGAGGGTCGTATTCAATAAAGATTTATAATTGTAGAATCTAACAGAGTCATAAAGAATCGAGAATGACCTCAATATTTTCAATTTGCTATCAATTCTTGGTTCTTTTTGCAATCGAAGGTGCAACTGAGAAGAAAGAAAGGGTCTAATCGTACTTATATTTATGACACAGTAAAGGAGATCTAGTCGTATAGGATTACGAACTCACAAAGTAGATCAGTCATATCAGATTAAGAAATAGAACAGGAGTTCTGATAAAAAATTCACATTTTACGTTGTTATCACTGTCTCTTATACACATCTAGATGTGTATAAGAGACAGTCTCAGTATCGTACTATTGCAATTTCTTCCTTAATCATTCGTCCGTCACCAATTTAGAGGTCAAGAGCTCCTGAAAGAAGTTAACCCCTGCCCGGTCAATGAGCTGCAAATTTTCAGTCCATTCCTTCGAATACGACCCGCTCTTGCTGTCTCTTATACACATCTAGATCTGCCCACCTTTTGGGCGTTTGATTAAAAAAAAAAAAAAAAAAAAGAACCAAGAATTAGTTCAAATTGAAAAAGATTTTGAACAAAAGATGATTATCTAACCTTATTTGAAAAAGAACTGAGAAATGAAGCCAATTACACCTTGGATAATGACGAAGGTAGAAGTGATAATCTTACAAAATTGAGAACTAAGAAATGCGACTAATTGAGCTATACAATGAACAACAAAAGGAGACATAACACATGCAATTCACAGAAAAAAGAAAGGAGATTATTCTAGATTGTGAAATATGAGAGGGCTCCCAATATAGCATCATTTGGAAAAGATTTGATGTTCATAAGATAGCGTAACAGGTTCTTAATCCATTCTTAATTAAAAAGTATAAGAGATCTAGGAATGGTGCTTGACCTATTCATTGAAGATTCGAACTAATACATCATCTAATAGCATTTGCTACGAGAAGAATAGAGAAATGAGGCCGATCAAACTTGCTTTACGAGTAAGGAAGAAGTTGCGATCGCTCAATATTGAGAGCCAAGAAATTGACTAACTGTTCTATGTTATGAATCGCACTGGAGAATACACATCTAGACCTGTCTCTTATACACATCTACTATGTGTATCTAATCGACATACATTTGGTTCTTTTTGTAAGATCTAATATTGGATGATAATCCCCTCATACGTGACTTAGTTAGACTAGATTGAGAACCAAGTTCGGGACCTGTGCACAAAAGATTTAGATCAAATGAATGATCTAATCGCATTCGAAAGAGAACGGAGGCAACTATATTAGCTTAATAACTAAGGAAGAAGTACTAGGAAAGTCGACTAATCGTAATATACCTAGCTATTGTGAGTCACAAAAGGAGATACAATCAAACAAGATTGAGAACTAACAAAGGAGAAGTAGTGGTATTAGATTTAAAAAGAACCAAGAGCGGGTCGTATTCATTAAAGATTTATAATTAAGAGATTATCTAATCGTATAAGAAAAAGAACTGAGAAATGAGGCCTATTATAATTATGCCTGCACAATGATTAAGGAAGAAATTGTAATAGTACGATACTGAGAAGAAAGAAAGGGTCTAATCGTACTATATTACGACATAGTAAAGGAGATCTAATCGTACAGGATTAAGGCCTAACAAAGTAGATCGAGTCATATCAGGTTAAGGTTAGACAGGAGTTCTAATAAAAGTAAATCTTTTTCAATTTATTTCTTAATTCTGTACGACAAATCGTACAAGATTAAATTCTAATAACAGAGATCAAGTCGCATAAGATTAAGAAACAAGAAAGGAGTTCTCAACAAAGTACATGTAGAATGTAATAAGTTCTAATAACTGAAGATAACAACGTAAAATGTGATTTAATTATGCTAGATTAAGAACCAAGAAGCAGTTCAAATTGAAAAAGATTTTGAACAAAGTATGATTATCTAACCTAATTTGAAAAAGAACTGAGAAATGAAGCCAATTGCCCCTTGTATAATGACAAAGGAAGAAGTGATAATTGCACAATATTGAGAACTAAGAAATGCGACTAATCGAGCTATACAATGAACAACAAAAGGAGACACAACATAGGCAATTTAGAACTAAGAGAGGAGATTGGTCATGTAAGATTATTAAATATGAGAAGAGTTCCAATCATAGCACATTTGGAAAAGATATGATATCAAATTAAGGTTAAGAACATAAATATGTTTCAATAAGAATGGATTAAGAACCATGCGGCTGGACCTATTCCTTGAAGATTTAGAACTAATACATCATCTAATAGCATTTGCAAAAGAATAGAGAAATGAGGCCAATCAAACTTGCTTCACGAGTAAGGAAGAAGTTGCGATCGTTCGATATTGAGAGCCAAGAAATTGACTAACTGTTCTATGTTATGAATCGCAAAAGGAGAACACATGATAAAATATTAGGGAGCTAATTAAGAAACTAGAAAGGTGATCTAATCGACATACATGTTGAAAAGATGAGAATATCTAATAACGGACGATAAGCTCCTAATACGTGACTTAGTTAGACTAGATTGTGAACCATGTGTGGGACCTGTGCATAAAAGATTTAGATCAGATGAATGATCTAATCAACGCATTCGAAAGAGAACGGAGGCAACCATATAAGCTTAATAACTAAGGAAGAAGTGTAATCTTAAGCTATTGAGAACTCAGAATGTTGACTAATCGTAATTTCATACATTGTGAGTCGCAAAAGGAGATACAACAATCAAACAAGATTGAGAACTAATAAAGGAGAAGTAGTCGTATTAGATTTAAAAAGAACCAAAAGCGGGTCGTATTCATTAAAGATTTATAATTCAGAGATTATCTATTCGTATAATAAAAAGAATTGAGAAACGAGGCCTATTAATTATGCCTGCACAATGATTAAGGAAGAAATTATAATAGTACGATATCGAGAAGAAAGAAAGGTCTAATCGTACTATATTATTACACAGTAAAGGAGATCTAATCGTACAGGATTAAGGACTAACAAAGTAGAACGAGTCATATCAGGTTAAGAAATAGAAGAGGAGTTCTAATAAAAGTAAATCTCGTAACTTAAGATAAGAACTTAAAAAGTGATTTGATTTGGCCAAATTAAGAACCATGAGTGATAACCATGCATAAAAGAATAAGAACTAAAATATAATATGATGGTTTTGAAGAAATAAGTGAGAAATGAGGCCAAGTATACGTGTGCTTAATACAACCTGATAGCAGTTCTACTTTGTACGATCCTGAGATCAAGAAAGGAGACAATCGTACAAGATTAAATACAAATAACTTATAGATCAAGTCGCATAAGATTAAGAAACAAGATGTCTCTTAGTTCTCAACAAAGTACATTAGAAATATAATAATATGTCTAATAACTCATGATAACAACGTAAAATGTGAATTAATAATGCCAGATTAAGCGGGTTCACCCATTGGATGTTCAGATTGATTCACTCATCCTTGTCAACACTTTGAATGGTTCGTCATCACCAATTTGGAGTATTGATGACCAACTCCGTGTCATACAAGGCCTTATGTTGGAAAGCAGATTTCATTTCTCACATATTTTTAGACAGGTTCTAATATTTGGCATAAATAGATCACTTTTTAAGTTCTTATCTTAAGTTACGAGATTTACTTTTATTAGAACTCCTCTTCTATTTCTTAACCTGATATGACTCGTTCTACTTTGTTAGTCCTTAATCCTGTACGATTAGATGTCCTTTACTATGTCGTAATCTTACTCTCTTATACAGAACTCCTGATCTCTGGCATTTCCAAATGTGATATGACTTGTTATCATGAGCAATTAATGTCAATTGTACTTGGATAATGACGAAGGTAGAAGTGATAATCTTACAAAATTGAGAACTAAGAAATGCGACTAATTGAGCTATACAATGAACAACAAAAGGAGACATAACACATGCAATTCACGGAAAAAAGAAAGGAGATTATTCGTGTAAGATTGTGAAATATGAGAGGAGTTCCAATCATAGCACATTTGGAAAAGATATGAGATCAAATTTCACAAGGTTAGAACATAAATATGTTTTAGTAAGAATGGATTAAGAACCATGCGTTGGACCTATTCATTGAAGATTCAGAACTAATACATCATCTAATAGCATTGCAAGAATAGAGAAATGAGGCCGATCAAACTTGCTTTAGAGTAAGGAAGAAGTTGCGATCGTTCAATATTGAGAGCCAAGAAACTGACTAGCTGTTCTATGTTATGAATCGCAGAAGAAGAACAACATATGATAAAATATTAGGGAGTCTTAGTACCTTTCTATAAAGGTAATATAATCGACATACATGTGGAAAAGATAAGAATATCTAATAACGGATGATAATCCCCTCATACGTGACTTATTTAGACTAGATTGAGAACTAAGTGCGGGACCTGTGCACAAAAGATTTAGATCAAATGAATGATCTAATCGCATTCGAAAGAGAACGGAGGAAACTATATTAGCTTAATAACTAAGGAAGAAGTACTAAGAGACAGTCTAGATGTGTATATTGTGAGTCACAAAAGGAGATACAATCAAACAAGATTGAGAACTAACAAAAGAGAAGTAGTGGTATTCTTTTTAAAAAGAACCAAGAGCGGGTCGTATTCATTAAAGATTTATAATTAAGAAGTTATCTAATCGTATAAGAAAAAGAACTGAGAAATGAGGCCTATTATAATTATGCCTGCACAATGATTAAGGAAGAAATTGTAATAGTACGATACTGAGAAGAAAGAAAGGGTCTAATCGTACTATATTACGACATAGTAAAGGAGATCTAATCGTACAGGATTAAGGACTAACAAAGTAGAACGAGTCATATCAGGTTAAGAAATAGAACAGGAGTTCTAATAAAAGTAAATCTCGTAACTTAAGATAAGAACTTAAAAAGTGATTTGATTTGGCCAAATTAAGAACCATGAGTGATAACCATGCATAAAAGAATAAGAACTAAAATATAATATGATGGTTTTGAAGAAATAAGTGAGAAATGAGGCCAAGTATACGTGCTTAATCACAATGCTAGCAGTTGTACTCGTACGATATTGAGAACTAAGAAAGGGGACAAATCGTACAAGATTAAATTCTAATAACAGAGATCAAGTCGCATAAGATTAAGAAACAAGAAAGGAGTTCTCAACAAAGTACATGTAGAATGTACTTGATAATAAGTTCTAATAACTGAAGATAACAACGTAAAATGTGATTTAATTATGCTAGATTAAGCTCTTAATTATAGAAGCAGTTCAAATTGAAAAAGATTTTGAACCTCATATTATGATTATCTAACCTAATTTGAAAAAGAACTTAGAAATGAAGCCAATTGCATCTTGTATAATGACAAAGGAAGAAGTGATAATTGCACAATATTGAGAACTAAGAAATGCGACTAATCGAGCTATACAATGAACAACAAAAGGAGACACAACATAGGCAATTTAGAACTAAGAGAGGAGATTTGTTAGGCCTTAATCCTGTACGATTAGATCTCCTTTTCTCTTTCGAATGTCGATTAGATCATTCATTTGATCTAAATCCTGTCTCTTATACACATCTAGATGTGTATAAGAGACAGGAACTGATTCTTGGTTCTTGAGAACTAAGAATCGACTAATCGTAATACATTGTGAGTCGCAAAGAGATACAGCAATCAAACAAGATTGAGAACTAATAAATTTCTAGTATGTACTTTGTTGAGAACTCCTTTCTTGTTTCTTAATCTTAAAGATTTATAATTAAGAGATTATCTAATCGTACGATTTGTACATGGGACAAATCGTACAAGATTAAATACAAATAACAGAGATCAAGTCGCATAAGATTAAGAAATTCTCTTAGTTCTCAACAAAGTACATGTAGAAATACATCTAAAATAATTTCTAATAACTCATGATAACAACGTAAAATGTGATTTAATTATGCTAGATTAAGAACCAAGAATCAGTTCAAATTGAAAAAGAGTTTGAACAAAAGATGATTATCTAACCTTATTTGAAAAAGAACTGAGAAATGAAGCCAATTGCACCTTGTATAATGACAATGGAAGAAGTGATAATCGCACAATATTGAGAACTAAGAAATACGACTAATCCAGCTATACAATGAACAACAAAAGGAAATATAACATATGCAATTCACGAACAAACTTCTTGAATTGTCATCTTATAGTTATTAATCAATATTTCTTGTTTCTGTTCTCTTTCTAATTTGATCAGATAATCATATGAGTTCAAATCTCACAAGGTAAGGTACAGCACATGTTCTAATAAGAATGGATTAAGAACTCATGCGCTGTACCTATTCCTTGAAGATTTTAACTAATACATCATCCAATAGCATTTGCAAAAGAATAGAGAAATGAGGCCAATCAAACTTTCTTTACACAGCGATCGTTCGATATTGAAAGCCAAGAAATTGACTAACTGTTCTATGTTATGAATCGCAAAAGAATAACACATGATCTTGTTTCTTAGATAATTAAGAAACTAGATAGGTGATCTAATCGACATACATGTTGAAAAGATGAGAATATCTAATAAAGGATGATAAGCCCCTAATACGTGAATTAGTTAGACTAGATTGAGAACCATGTGTTGGACCTATGCATAAAAGATTTAGACAAGATGAATGATCTAATCACATTCGAAAGAGAACGGAGGCAACCATATTAGCTTATTAACTAAGGAAGAAGTGTAATCGTAAGTTAGAGAATGTGGACTAAATCTTTTATGCATAGGTCCAAAAGAGATACAACAATCAAACAAGATTGAGAACTAATAAAGGAGAAGTAGTCATTTTAGATTTAAAAAGAACCAAGAGCGGGCCATATTCATTAAAGATTTATAATTAAGAGCTTATCTAATCGTATAAGAAAAAGAATGAGTCTGAGAAATGAGGCCTATTAATTATGCCTGCACAATGATTAAGGAAGAAATTGTAATTATACGATATTCTCATATTTTCATTTTAGCTGCTATATTATGACACAGAAAGGAGATCTAATCGCACAGATTAAGAACTAACAAAGTAGATCGAGTCATATCGATTAAGAAATAGAACAGGAGTTCTTATAAAAGTAAATCTCGTAACTCAAGATAAGAACTTAAAATGCGATTTGATTTGGCCAAATTAAGAACCATGAGTGATAACTATGCATAAAAGAATAAGAACTAAAATATAATATGATGGTTTTGAAGAAATAAGTGAGAAATGAGGCCAAGTATACGTGCTTAATCACAAGTGTGAAGGAGTTGTACTAAATACATACAGCAATTACAATTTCTTCCTTAATCATTGTGCAGGTATAATTAATAATCTCGATCAAGTCGCATAAGATTAAGAAACAAGAAAGGAGTTCTCAACAAAGTACATGTAGAAACATATACATAAATATGTTTTAATAAGAATGGATTAAGAACCATGCGGCTGGACCTATTCCTTGAAGATTTAGAACTAATACATCATCTAATAGCATTTGCAAAAGAATAGAGAAATGAGGCCAATCAAACTTGCTTCACGAGTCATAAGGAAGAAGTTGCGATCGTTCGATATTGAGAGCCAAGAAATTGACTAACTATTCTATGTTATGAATCGCAAAAGGAGAACACATGATAAAATATTAGGGAGATAATTAAGAAACTAGAAAGGTGATCTAATCGACATACATGTTGAAAATATGAGAATATCTAATAACGGATGATAAGCCCCTAATACGTGACTTAGTTAGACTAGATTGAGAACAATATGTGAGAACTGTGCATAAAAGATTTAGATCAAATGAATGATCTAATCGCATTCGAAAGAGAATGGAGGCAACCATATTAGCTTAATAACTAAGGAAGAAGTGTAATCGTCTCCCTATTGAGAACTAGAATGTTGACTAATCGTAATACGATTCATAGTTGCAAAAGGACATACAATAGTTAGTCAATTTCTTACCTCTCAATAAAGGAGATCTCACGTATTAGATTTCTGTCATTAACCAAGAGCGGATCGTATTCATTAAAGATTTATAATTCAGAGATTATCTAATCACGTATAATAAAAAGAATTGAGAAATGAGGCCTATTAATTATGCCTGCACAATGATTAAGGAAGAAATTATAATAGTACGATATCGAGAAGAAAGAAAGGGTCTAATCGTACTATATTATTACACAGTAAAGGAGATCTAATCGTACAGGATTAAGAACTAACAAAGTAGATCGAGTCATATCGATTAAGAAATAGAACGAGTTCGATAAAAGTAAATCTCGTAACTCAAGATAAGAACTTAAAATGCGATTTGATTTGGCCAAATTAAGAACCATGAGTGATAACTATGCATAAAAGAATAAGAACTAAAATATAATATGATGGTTTTGAAGAAATAAGTGAGAAATGAGGCCAAGTATACTTGCTTAATCACAAGTAAGAGTTGTACTCAGAAATGCGATTTATTTGAGAACTAAGAAAGGGGACTTCCTTAATCATTGTGCAGGCATAATTAATAGGATCAAGTCGCATAAGATTAAGAAACAAGAAAGGAGTTCTCAACAAGAAGTACATGTAGAAACATAATAAGTTCTAATAACTCATGATAACAACGTAAAATGTGATTTAATTATGCTAGATTAAGAACCAAGAATCAATTCAAATTGAAAAAGAGTTTGAACAAAAGATGATTATCTAACCTTATTTGAAAAAGAACTGAGAAATGAAGCCAATTACACCATGTATAATGACAAAGGAAGAAGTGATAAGAGACAGTCTTTTTGCTTTTATTCTGATCGAGCTATACAATGAACAAAAAAGGAGACATAACATATGCAATTCAGAACAAAGAAAGGAGATTAGTCGTGTAAGATTATGAAATATGAGAGGAGTTCCAATCATAGCACATTTGGAAAAGATATGAGATCAAATTTCACAAGGTAAGAACATAAATATGTTTTAATAAGAATGGATTAAGAACCATGCGCTGGACCTATTCCTTGAAGATTTAGAACTAATACATCATCAATAGCATTTGCAAAAGAATAGAGAAATGAGGACTACACATCTAGATGTGTATAAGAGACAGGCTTACGATACACATCTTCCTTTGTTATTAAGCTAAGATGGTCGACTAATCGTAATATATTGTGAGTCGCAAAAGGAGATACAACAATCAAACAAGATTGAGAACTAATAAAGGAGAAGTAGTCGTATTAGATTTAAAAAGAACCAAGAGCGAGTCATATTCATTAAAGATTTATCTACTTTGTTAGTCCTGCATCCTGTAATTAATAGATCTCCTTTCTCAGTTCTTTTATATACGATTAGATAATCTATAAAGACATATAATTTCTTCTTATAAAAGTAAATCTCGTAACTCAAGATAAGAACTTAAAATGCGATTTGATTTGGCCAAATTAAGAACCATGAGTGATAACTATGCATAAAAGAATAAGAACTAAAATATAATATGATGGTTTTGAAGAAATAAGTGAGAAATGAGGCCTAGTATACGTGCTTAATCACAGTGGAAGGAGTTGTAAGTAGACATTGAGAACTAAGAAAGGGGACAAATCGTACAAGATTAAATACTAATAACTGGGATCAAGTCGCATAAGATTAAGAAACAAGAATGTTCAAGGAGTTCTCAACAAAGTACATGTAGAAACATAATAAGTTCTAATAACTCATGATAACAACATAAAATGTGATTTAATTATGCTAGATTAAGAACCAAGAATCAGTTCAAATTGAAAAAGACTTTGAACAAAAGATGATTATCTAACCTTATTTGAAAAAGAACTGAGAAATGAAGCCAATTACACCTTGTATAATGACAAAGGAAGAAGTGATAATCGTACAATATTGAGAACTAAGAAATGCGACTAATCGAACTATACAATGAACAACAAAAGGAGACATAACATATGCAATTCAGATGTGTATAAGAGATCTGTATTGTAAGATTATGAAATATGAGAGGAGTTCCAATCATAGCACATTTGGAAAAGATATGAGATCAAATTTCACAAGGTAAGAACATAAATATGTTTTAATAAGAATGGATTAAGAACCATGCGGCTGGACCTATTCCTTGAAGATTTAGAACTAATACATCATCTAATAGCATTTGCAAAAGATCATATATAGAGAAATGAGGCCGATCAAACTTGCTTTACGAGTAAGGAAGAAGTTGCGATCGTTCGATATTGAGAGCCAAGAAATTGACTAACTGTTCTATGTTATGAATCGCAAAAGGAGAACACATGATAAAATATTAGGGAGATAATTAAGAAACTAGAAAGGTGATCTAATCGACATACATGTTGAAAATATGAGAATATCTAATAACGGATGATAAGCCCCTAATACGTGACTTAGTTAGACTAGATTGAGAACCATGTGTGGGATCTGTGCACAAAAGATTTAGATCAAATGAATGATCTAATCGCATTCGAAAGAGAACAGAGGCAACCATATTAGTTAATAACTAAGGAAGAAGTGTAATCGTAAGATATTGAGAACTAAGAAAGTCGACTAATCGTAATATATTGTGAGTAGCAAAAGGAGATAAAACAATCAAACAAGATTGAGAACTAATAAAGGAGAAGTAGTCGTATTAGATTTAAAAAGAACCAAGAGCGGGTTACAGGGATTAAGAACTAACAAAGTAGATCGAGTCATATCAGATTAAGAAATAGAACAGGAGTTCTTATAAAAGTAAATATCGTAACTCAAGATAAGAACTTAAAATGCGATTTGATTTGGCCAAATTAAGAACCATGAGTGATAACTATGAATAAAAGAATAAGAACTAAAATATAATATGATGGTTTTGAAGAAATAAGTGAGAAATGAGGCCAAGTATACGTGCTTAATCACAGTGCAAGAAGTTGTACTCGCATATTGAGAACTAAGAAAGGGACTACTTTGTTATGACTCGATCTCCTGTACGATTAGATCTCTTATGTTAGTTCCTGTACGATTAGATCTCAAGGAAGGAGTTCTCAACAAAGTACATGTAGAAACATAATAAGTTCTAATAACTCATGATAACTACTAAAATGTGAATTAATAATGCTAGATTAAGAACCAAGAATCAGTTATAATTGAAAAAGAGTTTGAATTTCTTCCTGACGATCTAACCTGTCTCTTATACACATCTAGATGTGTATAAGAGACAGCCAATTACACCTTGTATAATGACAAAGGAAGAAGTGATAATCGTACAATATCGATTAACTAAGAAATGTGACTAATCGAGACATCTATGATGTGTATAAGAGGAAATATAACATATGCAATTCACTGAACAAAAGAAACGAGATTAGTCGTGTAAGATTATGAAATATGAGAGGAGTTCCAATCATAGCACATTTGGAAAAGATATGAGATCAAATTTCACAAGGTAAGAACATAAATATGTTTAAAAAAGAATGGATTAAGAACCATGCGGTTGTACCTATTCCTTGAAGATTTAGAACTAGAGACAGCCTCAATAGCATTTGCAAAATTATAGAGAAATGAGGCCAATCAAACTTTCTTTACGAGTAAGGAAGAAGTTGCGATCGTTCGATATTGAGAGCCAAGAAATTGACTAACTGTTCTATGTTATGAATCGCAAAAGGAGAACACATGATAAAATATTAGAGAGATAATTAAGAAACTAGAAGGTGATCTAATCGACATACATGTTGAAAATATGAGAATATCTAATAACGAATGATAAGCCCCTAATACGTGACTTAGTTAGACTAGATTGAGAACCATGTGTGGGACCTGTGCATAAAACATTTAGATCAGATTGAATGATCTAATCGCATAAGAAAGAGAACGGATGCAACCATATTAGCTTCATTTCAAAGGAAGATGTGTATCGTAAGCTATTGAGAACTAAGAATGTCGACTAATCGTAATACATTGTGAGTCGCAAAAGGAGATACAACAATCAAACAAGATTGAGAACTAATAAAGGAGAAGTACTCTTATTATATTTAAAAAGAACCAAGAGCGGTCGTATTCATTAAAGATTTATAATTAAGAGATTATCTAATCGTATAAGAAAAAGAACTGAGAAATGAGGCTTATTCATTTGCCTGCACAATGATTAAGGAAGAAATTGTAATAGTACGATATCGAGAAGAAAGAAAGGGTCTAATCGTACTATATTATGACACAGTAAAGGAGATCTAATCGTACAGGATTAAGGACTAACAAAGTAGAACGAGTCATATCAGGTTAAGAAATAGAACAGGAGTTCGAATAAAAGTAAATCTCGTAACTTGTAAGAACTTAAAAAGTGATTTCTTATTTGGCCAAATTAAGAACGATTACTGTCTCTTATACACATCTAAAAGAATAAGAACTAAAATATAATATGATGGTTTTGAAGAAATAAGTGAGAAATGAGGCCTAGTATACGTGCTTAATCACAGTGGAAGGAGTTGTACTCGTACGATATTGAGAACTAAGAAAGGGGACAAATCGTACAAGATTAATCACCAATACTAATAACAGAGATCAAGTCGCATAAGATTAAGAAACAAGAAAGGAGTTCTCAACAAAGTACATGTAGAAATATAATAAGTTCTAATAACTCATGATAACAACGTAAAATGTGATTTAATTATGCTAGATTAAGAACCAAGAATCAGTTCAAATATAAAAGACTTTGAACAAAAGATGATTATCTAACCTTATTTGAAAAAGAACTGAGAAATGAAGCCAATTACACTTTGTATAATGACAAAGGAAGAAGTGATAATCGCACAATATTGAGAACTAAGAAATGCGACTAATCGAGCTATACAATGAACAACAAAAGGAGACACAACATAGGCAATTTAGAACAAAGCAAGGAGATTTGTCGTGTAAGATTATGAAATATGAGAGGAGTTCCAATCATAGCACATTTGGAAAAGATATGAGATCAAATTTCACAAGGTAAGAACATAAATATGTTTTAATAAGAATGGATTAAGAACCATGCGGCTGGACCTATTCCCATTTGAAGATTTAGAACTAATACATCATCTAATAGCATTTGCAAAAGAATAGAGAAATGAGGCCAATCAAACTTGCTTTACGAGTAAGGAAGAAGTTGAGATCGATCGATATTAGAGGGCAGAAATTGAATAATTGTTCTATTTCTGAATCGCATACGAGGAGATAATCTCTTAATTATAAATCTTTAATCAATACGAAAGGTGATCTAATCGACATACATGTTAATAAGATGAGAATATCTAATAACGGATGATAAGCCCTAATACGTGACTTAGTTAGACTAGATTGAGAACCATGTGTGGGACTCAGTGCACAAAAGATTGAGATCAAATGCATGATCTAATCGCATTCGAAAGAGAACGTTATGGCAACCATATTAGCTTAATAACTAAATTTCCCTGTCTTAAATATCGTAAGATATTGAGAACTAAGAAAGTCGACTAATCGTAATATATTGTGAGTCGCAAAAGGAGATAAAACAATCAAACAAGATTGAGAACTAATCTTCTAGTCTTTAAAGGAGAAGTAGTCGTATTAGATTTAAAAAGAACCAAGAGCGGGTCTTATTCATTAAAGATTTATAATTAAGAGATTATCTATTCGTATAAGAAAAAGAATTGAGAAATGAGGCTTATTAATTATGCCTGCACAATGATTAAGGAAGAAATTGTAATAGTACGATATTGAGAAGAAAGAAAGGGTCTAATTGTACTATATATGACAAAAGGAGATCTAATCGCACAGATTAAGAACTAACAAAGTAGATCGAGTCATATCAGATTAAGAAATAGAACAGGAGTTCTTATAAAAGTAAATATCGTAACTCAAGATAAGAACTTAAAATGCGATTTGATTTGGCCAAATTAAGAACCATGAGTGATAACTATGAATAAAAGAATAAGAACTAAAATATAATTATGATGGTTTTGAAGAAATAAGTGAGAAATGAGGCCAAGTATACGTGCTTAATCACAGTGGAAGGAGTTGTACTGCATGCGATATTGAGAACTAAGAAAGGGACAAATCGTACAAGATTAAATACTAATAAGGGATCAAGTCGCATAAGATTAAGAAACAAGAAAGGAGTTCTCAACAAAGTACATGTAGAAACATAATAAGTTCTAATAACTCATGATAACAATGTAAAATGTGAATTAATCTATGTCTAGATTAAGAACCAAGAATCAGTTCTTACCTTGAAAAAGAGTTTGAACAAAAGATGATTATCTAACCTTATTTGAAAAAGAACTGAGAAATGAAGCCAATTACACCTTGTATAATGACAAAGGAAGAAGTGATAATCGTACAATATTGAGAACTAAGAAATGCGACTAATCGAGCTATACAATGAACAACAAAAGGAAATATAACATATGCAATTCCGAACAAAGAAAGGAGATTAGTCGTGTAAGATTATGAAATATGAGAGGAGTTCCAATCATAGCACATTTGGAAAAGATATGAGATCAAATTTCACAAGGTAAGAACATAAATATGTTTTAAAAAGAATGGATTAAGAACCTATGCGGTTGGACCTATTCCTTGAAGATTTAGAACTAATACATCATGTTCTTAGCATTTGCAAAAGAATAGAGAAATGAGGCCAATCAAACTTTCTTTACGAGTAAGGAAGAAGTTGCGATCGTTCGATATTGAGAGCCAAGAAATTGACTAACTGTTCTATGTTATGAATCGCAAAAGGAGAACACATGATAAAATATTAGAGATAATTAAGAAACTAGAAGGTGATCTAATCGACATACATGTTGAAAAGATGAGAATATCTAATAACGGATGATAAGCCCCTAATACGTGACTTAGTTAGACTAGATTGAGAACCATGTGTGGGACCTGCAGAAAAGATTTAGATCAGATGAATGATCTAATCGCATTCGAAAGATTAAGGAGGCAACCATATTAGCTTCATAACTAAGGAAGAAGTGTATCGTAAGATATTGAGAACTAAGGATTAGCCCTGTCTCTTATACAATTGTGAGTCGCAAAAGGAGATACAACAATCAAACAAGAGCTTTCATCTATTGAGAACTAATAAAGGAGAAGTAGTCGTATTAGATTTAAAAAGAACCAAGAGCGGGTCATATTCATTAAAGATTTATAATTAAGAGATTATCTAATCGTATAAGAAAAAGAACTGAGAAATGAGGCCTATTAATTATGCCTGCACAATGATTAAGGAAGAAATTGTAATAGTACGATATTGAGAAGAAAGAAAGGGTCTAATCGTACTATAATATGACACAGTAAAGGAGATCAAATCGTACAGGATTAAGAACTAACAAAGTAGATAAGTCATATCAGGTTAAGAAATAGAACAGGAGTTCTAATAAAAGTAAATCTCGTAACTCAAGATAAGAACTTAAAATGCGATTTGATTTGGCCAAATTAAGAACCATGAGTGATAACCATGCATAAAAGAATAAGAACTAAAATATAATATGATGGTTTTGAAGAAATAAGTCCTTACTGTAACTAATGAGGCCAATTAGACCCTTTTAATCTTATCAGGAGTTGTACTCGTACGACAATTCTCTTTATAACTTAGAGACAGTTGAGAACTTAAGAAAGGGGACAAATCGTAAAGATTAATACTAATAACAGAGATCAAGTCGCATAAGATTAAGAAACAAGAAAGGAGTTCTCAACAAAGTACATGTAGAAACATAATAAGTTCTAATAACTCATGATAACAACGTAAAATGTGATTTAATTATGCTAGATTAAGAACCAAGAATCAGTTCAAATTGAAAAGGCTCTTAATTAATAGTTCTTTTTAAATTTGAAAAAAACGAGAAATGAAGCCGAGTATCAATCTTCTTGGCTCTCATTATCGAACGATAGCAACTTGCTTCCTTACTCGTACAGATCTAGATTAGATCACATTTACTATTCTTTTGCAACTGCTATTAGACATGATGTTATATAATTCTAGAACAAAGACATTTCTTATAGGTCATGTAAGATTATGAAATATGAGAGGAGTTCCAATCATAGCACATTTGGAAAAGATATGAGATCAAATTTCACAAGGTAAGAACATAAATATGTTTTAATAAGAAGTTTGGATTAAGAACCATGCGGCTGGACCTATTCCTTGAAGATTTAGAACTAATACATCATCTAATAGCATTTGCAAAAGAATAGAGAAATGAGGCCAATCAAACTTGCTTTACGAGTAAGGAAGAAGTTGCGATCGTTCGATATTGAGAGCCAAGAAATTGACTAACTGTTCTATGTTATGAATCGCAAAAGGAGAACACATGATAAAATATTTAGGGAATTCGTTAATCTCAATGAGTGATCTACTCGACATACATGTTGAAAATATGAGAATATCTAATAACGGATGATAAGCCCCTAATACGTGACTTAGTTAGACTAGATTGAGAACCACGTGTGGGACTGTGCATAGATGATTTAGATAAGATGAATGTCTAGATGTGTATAAGAGACAGTTAGTTACTTGAGTGTATCTCAACAAAGAAGGAAGAAGTGGTTCCCTTAGATATTGAGCAACTAAGAAAGTCGACTAATCGTAATATCTGTCTCTTATACATCTATTGTATAAGACACATGCTATTGTGTGTCGCAAAGGAGATGTTTAACAATCAAACAAGATTGAGAACTAATAAAGGAGAAGTAGTCGTATTAGATTTAAAAAGAACCAAGAGCGGGTCGTATTCATTAAAGATTTATAATTAAGAGATTATCTAATCGTATAAGAAAAAGAACTGAGAAATGAGGCCTATTAATTATGCCTGCACAATGATTAAGGAAGAAATTGTAATAGTACGATATTGAGAAGAAAGAAAGGGTCTAATCGTACTATATTATGACACAGTAAAGGAGATCTAATCATCCGTTAAGGTTAGATAATCATCTTTTGTTCAAAGTCTTTTTCAATTTGAATTGATTCTTCTTCCATTCTCTTATTATATCGTTTTTCAAATAAGAACTTAAAATCAGTGATTTGTTCAAATTAAGAACCATGAGTGATAACTATGCATAAAAGAATAAGAATTAAAATATAATTGATGGTTTTGAAGATGTATAGTTGGCCTTATGTTTCTCAGTATTTTTTCATCACAGTGGAAGGAGTTGTACTGCAAATGCGATATTGAGAACTAAGAAAGGCGACAAATCGTACAAGATTAAATACTAATAACGGGATCAAGTCGCATAAGATTAAGAAACAAGAAAGGAGTTCTCAACAAAGTACATGTAGAAACATAATAAGTTCTAATAACTCATGATAACAACGTAAAATGTGATTTAATTATGCTAGATTAAGAACCAAGAATCAATTCAAATTGAAAAAGAGTTTGAACAAAAGATGATTATCTAACCTTATTTGAAAAAGAACTGAGAAATGAAGCCAATTACACCTTGTATAATGACAAAGGAAGAAGTGATAATCGTACAATATTGAAACTAAGAAATGCGACTAATCGAGCTATACAATGAACAACAAAAGGACACATAACATATGCAATTCCGAACCAAGAAAGGAGATTAGTCGTGTAAGATTATGAAATATGAGAGGAGTTCCAATCATAGCACATTTGGAAAAGATATGAGATCAAATTTCACAAGGTAAGAACATAAATATGTTTAAAAAAGAATGGATTAAGAACCATGCGGTTGTACCTATTCCTTGAAGATTTAAAACTAATACATCATGCAATAGCATTTGCAAAAGAATAGGGAAATGAGGCCAATCAAACTTTCTTTACGAGTAAGGAAGAAGTTGCGATCGTTCGATATTGAGAGCCAAGAAATTGACTAACTGTTCTATGTTATGAATCGCAAAAGGAGAACACATGATAAAATATTAGAGAGATAATTAAGAAACTAGAAGGTGGTCTAATCGACATACAAGTTGAAAATATGAGAATATCTAATAACGGATGATAAGCCCCTAATACGTGACTTAGTTAGACTAGATTGAGAACCATGTGTGGGACCTGTGCATAAACATTTAGATCAGATTAATGATCTAATCGCATAAGAAAGAGAACGGAGGCAACCATATTAGCTTAATAACAAAGGAAGATGTGTATCGTAAGCTATTGAGAACTAAGAATGTCGACTAATCGTAATACATTCGTGAGTCGCAAAAGGAGATACAACAATCAAACAAGATTGAGAACTAATAAAGGAGATGTAGTCGTATTAGATTTAAAAAGAACCAAGAGCGGGTCATATTCATTAAAGATTTATAATTAAGAGATTATCTAATCGTATAATAAAAAGAACTGAGAAAGGAGGTCTATTAATTATGCCTGCACAATGATTAAGGAAGAAATTATAATAGTACGATATCGAGAAGAAAGAAAGGGTCTAATCGTACTATAATATGACACAGTAAAGGAGATCTAATTGTACAGGATTAAGGACTAACAAAGTAGAACGAGTCATATCTGGTTAAGAAATAGAACAGGAGTTCTAATAAAAGTAAATCTCGTAACTCAAGATAAGAACTTAAAATGCGATTTGATTTGGCCAAATTAAGAACCATGAGTGATAACCATGCATGAAAGAATAAGAACTAAAAATATAATATGATGGTTTTGAAGAAATAAGTGAGAAATGAGGCCTAGTATACGTGCTCGATTAATCACAGTGGAAGGAGTTGTACTCGTACGATATTGAGAACTAAGAAAGGGGACAAATTGTAAAAGATTAAATACTAATAACAGAGATCAAGTCTCACAAGATTAAGAAACAAGAAAGGAGTTCTCAATAAAGTACATGTAGAAACATAACAATTTCTAATAACTCATGATAACAACATAAAATGTGATTTAATTATGCTAGATTAAGAAGCAAGAATCAGTTCAAATTGAAAAAGACTTTGAACAAAAGATGATTATCTAACCTTATTTCAAAACGAACTGAGAAATGAAGCCAATTACACTTTGTATAATGACAAAGGAAGAAGTGATAATCGTACAATATTGAGAACTAAGAAATGCGACTAATCGAACTATACAATGAACAACAAAAGGAGACACAACATAGGCAATTCAGAACAAAGTGAGGAGATTTGTCATGTAAGATTATGAAATATGAGAGGAGTTCCAATCATAGCACATTTGGAAAAGATATGAGAGCATCTAGATTCTCTAATTCAAATTTCACAAGGTAAGATCATAAATATGTTTTAATAAGAATGGATTAAGAACCATGCGGCTGGACCTATTCCTTGAAGATTTAGAACTAATACATCATCTAATAGCATTTGCAAAAGAATAGAGAAATGAGGCCGATCAAACTTGCTTTACGAGTAAGGAAGAAGTTGCGATCGTTCAATATCGAGAGCCAAGAAATTGACTAACTGTTCTATGTTACGAATCGCAAAAGGAG
The DNA here is from genome assembly GCA_025175665.1 of Cinchona pubescens. Lineage (NCBI taxonomy): Eukaryota > Viridiplantae > Streptophyta > Magnoliopsida > Gentianales > Rubiaceae > Cinchona > Cinchona pubescens. The sequence goes on from JANKKI010000116.1 coordinate 74,832, forward strand.
AACACATGATAATATATTAGGGAGCTAATTAAGAAATTTGATAGGTGATCTATTCGACATACATGTTGAAAATATGAGAATATCTAATAACGGATGATAAGCCCCTAATACGTGACTTAGTTAGACTAGATTGAGAACCACGTGTGGGATCTGTGCACAAAAGATTTAGATCAAATGAATGATCTAATCGTATTCGAAAGAGAACAGAGGCAACCATATTAGTTGAATAACTAAGGAAGAAGTGTGATCGTAAGATATTGAGAACTAAGAAAGTCGACTAATCGTAATATATTGTGAGTAGCAAAAGGAGATAAAACAATCAAACAAGATTGAGAACTAATAAAGGAGATGTAGTCGCATTAGATTTAAAAAGAACCAAGAGCGGGTCGTATTCATTAAAGATTTATAATTAAGAGATTATCTATTCGTATAAGAAAAGAACTGAGAAATGAGGCCTATTAATTATGCCTGCTTATGATTAAGGAAGAAATTGTAATAGTACGATATTGAGAAGAATAGAAAGGGTCTAATCTTACTATAATATACACAGTAAAGGCAATCTCTTCACTTACAGGATTAAGAACTAACAAAGTAGATCGATCTTCTTAGTTCATATCAGATTAAGAAATAGAACAGGAGTTCTTATAAAAGTAAATATCGTAACTCAAGATAAGAACTTAAAATGCGATTTGATTTGGCCAAATTAAGAACCATGAGGGATAACTATGAATAAAAGAAAAAGAACTGAAATATTATATGATGGTTTTGAAGAAATAAGTGATTGAAATGAGGCCAAGTATACGTGCTTAATCACAGTGGAAGGAGTTGTACTCGTACGATATTGAGAACTAAGAAAGGCGACAAATCGTACAAGATTAAATACTAATAACTGGGATCAAGTCGCATATGATTAAGAAACAAGGAAGGAGTTCTCAACAAAGTACATGTAGAAACATAATAAGTTCTAATAACTCATGATAACTACGTAAAATGTGAATTAATAATGCTAGATTAAGAACCAAGAATCAGTTCAAATTGAAAAAGAGTTTGAACAAAAGATGATTATCTAACCTTATTTGAAAAATAACTGGGAAATGAAGCCAATTACACCTTGTATAATGACAAAGGAAGAAGTGATAATCGTACAATATTGAAAACTAAGAAATGCGACTAATCGAGCTATACAATGAACAACAAAAGGAAATATAACATATGCAATTCCGAACCAAGAAACGAGATTAGTCGTGTAAGATTATGAAATATGAGAGGAGTTCCAATCATAGCACATCTTTTGGAAAAGATATGAGATCAAATTTCACAAGGTAAGAACATAAATATGTTTAAAAAAGAATGGATTAAGAACCACGCGGCTTGTACCTATTCCTTGAAGATTTAGAACTAATACATCATGCAATAGCATTTGCAAAAGAATAGGGAAATGAGGCCAATCAAACTTTCTTTACGAGTAAGGAAGAAGTTGCGATCGTTCGATATTGAGAGCCAAGAAATTGACTAACTGTTCTATGTTATGAATCGCAAAAGGAGAACACATGATAAAATATTAGAGAGATAATTAAGAAACTAGAAGGTGGTCTAATCGACATACAAGTTGAAAATATGAGAATATCTAATAACGGATGATAAGCCCCTAATACGTGACTTAGTTAGACTAGATTGAGAACCATGTGTGGGACCTGTGCATAAACATTTAGATCAGATTAATGATCTAATCGCATAAGAAAGAGAACGGAGGCAACCATATTAGCTTAATAACAAAGGAAGATGTGTATCGTAATCTTTGCTATTGAGAACTAAGAATGTCGACTAATCGTAATACATTGTGAGTCGCAAAAGGAGATACAACAATCAAACAAGATTGAGAACTAATAAAGGAGATGTAGTCGTATTAGATTTAAAAAGAACCAAGAGCGGGTCGTATTCATTAAAGATTTATAATTAAGAGATTATCTAATCGTATAATAAAAAGAACTGAGAAAGGAGGTCTATTAATTATGCCTGCACAATGATTAAGGAAGAAATTATAATAGTACGATATCGAGAAGAAAGAAAGGGTCTAATCGTACTATAATATGACACAGTAAGGAGATCTAATCGTACAGGATTAAGAACTAACAAAGTTCTCGAGTCTTATCAGATTCACTTTGTACGATTTGATCTCCTTTATGTTTATATCATAACTCAAGATAAGAACTTAAAATGCTATTTGATTTGGCCAAATTAAGAACCATGAGTGATAACTATGAATAAAAGAATAAGAACTGAAATATTATATGATGGTTTTGATCTTGAAGAAATAAGTGAGAAATGAGGCCAAGTATACGTGCTTAATCACAGTGGAAGGAGTTGTACTCGTACGATATTGAGAACTAAGAAAGGGGACAAATCGTACAAGATTAAATACTAATAACTGGGATCAAGTCGCATAAGATTAAGAAACAAGGAAGGAGTTCTCAACAAAGTACATGTAGAAACATAATAAGTTCTAATAACTCATGATAACAACGTAAAATGTGATTTAATTATGCTAGATTAAGAACCAAGAATCAGTTCAAATTGAAAAGAGTTTGAACAAAAGATGATTATCTAACCTTATTTGAAAAAGAACTGAGAAATGAAGCCAATTACACCTTGTATAATGACAAAGGAAGAAGTGATAATCGTACAATATTGAGAACTAAGAAATGCGAATAATCGAGCTATACAATGAACAACAAAAGGAAATATAACATATGCAATTCCGAACCAAGAAACGAGATTAGTCGTGTAAGATTATGAAATATGAGAGGAGTAAACTCCAATCATAGCACATTTGGAAAAGATATGAGATCAAATTTCACAAGGTAAGAACATAAATATGTTTAAAAAAGAATGGATTAAGAACCACGCGGCTGTACCTATTCCTTGAAGATTTAGAACTAATACATCATGCAATAGCATTTGCAAAAGAATAGGGAAATGAGGCCAATCAAACTTTCTTTACGAGTAAGGAAGAAGATGCGATCGTTCGATATTGGGAGCCAACAAATTGACTAACTGTTCTATGTTATGAATCGCAAAAGGAGAACACATGATAAAATATTAGGGAGATAATTAAGAAACTTGAAGGTGATCTAATCGACATACATGTTGAAAATATGAGAATATCTAATAACGGATGATAAGCCCCTAATACGTGACTTAGTTAGACTAGATTGAGAACCATGTGTGGGACCTGTGCATAAAAGATTTAGATCAGATGAATGATCTAATCGCATTCGAAAGAGAACGGAGGCAACCATATAAGCTTAATAACTATGAGATAATGAGGAAGAAGTGTAATCGTAAGCTATTGAGAACTCAGAATGTTGACTAATCGTAATACATTGTGAGTCGCAAAAGGAGATACAACAATCAAACAAGATTGAGAACTAATAAAGGAGAAGTAGTCGTATTAGATTTAAAAAGAACCAAGAGCGGGTCGTATTCATTAAAGATTTATAATAAGTGATTATCTAATCGTATATTAAAAAGAACTGAGAAAGGAGGCCTATTAATTATGCCTGCACAATGATTAAGGAAGAAATTATAATAGTACGATATCGAGAAGAAAGAAAGGGTCTAATCGTACTATATTATGACACAGTAAAGGAGATCTAATCGTGCAGGATTAAGAACTAACAAAGTAAATCGAGTCATATCAGATTAAGAAATAGAACAGGAGTTCTTATAAAAGTAAATCTCGTAACTTAAGATAAGAACTTAAAATGCGATTTGATTTGTTTAAATTAAGAACCATGAGTGATAACTATAAATAAAAGAATAAGATATTCTTGTATTAGTATTGCGATATTGAGAACTAAGAAAGGGGACAAATCGTACAAGATTAAATACTAATAACTGGGATCAAGTCGCATAAGATTAAGAAACAAGATAGGAGTTCTCAACAAAGTACATGTAGAAACATAATAAGTTCTAATAACTCATGATAACAACGTAAAATGTGATTTAATTATGCTAGATTAAGAACCAAGAATCAGTTCAAATTGAAAAAGAGTTTGAACAAAAGATGATTATCTAGACCTTATTCGAAAAAGAATTGAGAAATGAAGCCAATTACACTTTGTATAATGACAAAGGAAGAAGTGATAATCGTACAATATTGAGAACTAAGAAATACGACTAATCGAGCTATACAATGAGCAACAAAAGGAGACATAACATAGGCAATTCAAAACAAAGAAAGGAGATTTGTCGTGCTTAAAGATTATGAAATATGGGAGGAGTTCCAATCATAGCACATTTGGAAAAGATATGAGATTAAATTTCACAAGGTAAGAACTTAAATAAGTTTTAATTAGAATGGATTAAGAACCAAGCTGCTTGACCTATTCCTTGAAGATTTAGAACTAATACATCATCTAATAGCATTTGCAAAAGAATAGAGAAATGAGGCCAATCAAACTTGCTTTACGGGTAAGGAAGAAGTTGCGATCGTTCGATATTGAGAGCCAACAAATTGACTAACTGTTCTATGTTATTAATCTTAAAAGAAGAACACATGATAAAATATTAGGGAGATAATTCAGAAACTAGAAAGGTCATCTAATCGACATACATGTTGAAAAGATGAGAATATCTAATAACAGATGATAAGCCCAAAATACGTGTCTTAGTTAGACTAGATTGAGAGCCATGTGTGGGACCTGTGCCCAAAAGATTTAGATCAAATGAATGATCTAATCGCATTCGAAAGAGAACGGAGCCTTCCACCTAGCATCCATATTAGCTTAATAAATAAGGAAGAAGTGTAATCGTAAGATATTGAGAACTAAGAAAGTCGACTAATAGTAATATATTGTGTCACGCCCCAAAAACGGGACCGTAACACGCCGCGCTAATGGTACACCGGACTAAAGCGCAAGGCACAAACGAACAGAGCAACAAAATCTAACCGCAATGTAATAGAACCATCAAGCCATTTCTTAACTATAAAACCGAATATTTCATTTTACACAAAAAAACGAATTACAAAATTCCTTCTTAGTACAAAAGATGCTACATCAAAAAAACAAAGTTCATCAATACAAAACTTATCTAATACACTACCCCTCTCCAAACAAAATTTCTTGAAGATTATCCAGAGTCCTACCAAGGTAATGTGGAATGGAGAAAATCTAAAAGTGCTAACGCCACTGTGAGTTAAGCACGTCTACCTAATGTGTATAATTAGACAGGTACGAGACACGACTAAGCATAACTAGCTCAGTGGATATGGTTAAATGAGTATGAGAGACTTTTCAAATGGGGCCAAGCATTTCGATAAAAAGAAAACATAATTATAATAACATTTGCGAAAACCATAGTCATGAAGCAGTTTCTAAAATGTCTCATGCCATTTAAACGTCAATAAACCATAATCATAAGTAGTTTCTAAAATGTCTCATACCATTTAAACGTCAGGCATGTCCAAAACATAGTCAAAAAGATCCAATCATTTCAAAACATAGTATGCTAAAGCATAGCGTAGCCAAAAAGATCCAATCATTTAAAAACATAGTATGCTAAAGCATAGCGTAGCCAAAAAGATCCAATCATTTTAAAACATAGTATGCTAAAGCATAGCGTAGCCAAAAAGATCCAATCATTTTAAACATAGTATGCTAAAGCATTAGAACAAATCCAAGTACAGTTTCAATCCAGAATATAATAAAATAGCATGAGTATCTTTTAGGCTCAAAGGTATGACCTACGACTAGTCGATCTAGTAATCTACTACACCTACTAGTCGACCGGAGTTACTGGCTCCCCAAATCAAACATTTCCAAACACATCCAAAATTATATACCTAGGTCACCTATGAGCCAAAATAGTTATAAAATGCTTTCATATCAAAAGAGTTTGCAAACATATCAATTGATTAACATAAAATAGCTTGGTCCCGATTTCATATGTAATAGTTCCAAAACTTGGTAAAAGTGCAGTTCCAAACATCATACACATTTTAAAATCCATCCATACACATTTGAAAGTGTTAAACAAAATACAACTCGAAGAGGGTCTATGTTACCCACCTATCATTTCCCTAAACTGCACAAATGATCACAGAACCCTTGGCGGCGGTACATCTAGATACCTAAGAACAGATATAATGTGTATTAGAAGAGTTGTAGAAGTTAAAGCATGCACCTAGGGAAACGAAAACGATGAAAGAGTTACAAACGTCCATTAGTCCAAGGTATTCAAGGGACCTTGGTTACAACCCAACTCAAAACAACATATTCAACCAACCAACAAAATCCAATTCCAAGGTATTCAAGGGACCTTGGTTACAACCCAACTCAAAACAACATATTCAACCAACCAACAAAATCCATAAACGGAAAGATTCCCGGAGCAATAGCCGGACTAGATGTGTATAAGAGACAGTTGTAATAGAGTTATTGTAGTGTTGTATGGAGTATTAATTCTCTGTGAACTTATACACATCTCAGTCGAGGACTCTTACTACCAAACTGAAAATTTTACCTATTAGGTAGTGGGATGGTTAGGAAACATGCTTCCTAACCATCCCACTACCAAGGAAACACTTAAAACCATCAGTCTGATCATTAAAGATCCTTCAAACATCTCTACTGTTCCAAATTATCCTAGTTGCGCCAAACTTCCGCTTACTTACAAAATGAAGGGAAATCAATTCCACTTGGTTTCAAGTCTCAATTCCTATCCAAACTAACCTTAAAACACTCTTAGAACATCATTATATGCATAGACATAAGCATTCATAGCATAACACTCTAGGTCACATATGGAAGACAAAACCCTAACTCATAATCTTAAAATTTGTAATCTAACCATGGAAAGTTGTTAAAAATCAACCCCAATCACTTCCCAACCTCCAAAACACTAAAAACAACCCATAACATACATAAATCATAACTTATAAGGCTGCAAAGAGGGTTTATTTTCAGCCATAAAGAATCCTTCAAAACTTGAAATTAAAGCTTAAATCATAATGAAGCCCATAAGCCATAAATGCTAAAATACATAAAATCTTACCTTCCAAGTGATTTCTACTTGAAATCCAAGAAAATTTTTGGGGAAAAATGGAGAAGAAATTGGCCAGCTGCTGGAGAAAATGAGGAAGAAAAACAACAAGAAAAAGACTTAAAAAGAATTCCAAAGTTGACCCAAATAGTACCCATTTGACCAAATAGTCTCCAAGTTGACTATTTAACCCAAAAACTAATTTTTGCTACTAAATTAACATTTTAAATCAGCCATCAAACAACACTGTGTACTTTTGATGCCTAATTACAGCTGTCTCTTATACACATCTAGATGTGTGCTTATTAATCAAACAAGATTGATAACTAATAAAGGAGAAGTAGTCGTATTAGATTTAAAAAGAACCAAGAGCGGGTCGTATTAATTAAAGATTTATAATTAAGAGATTATCTAATCGTATAATAAAAAGAACTGAGAAATGAGGCCTATTAATTATGCCTGCACAATAATTAAGGAAGAAATTGTAATAGTACGATATCGAGAAGAAAGAAAGGGTCTAATCGTACTATATTATGACACAGTAAAGGAGATCTAATCGTGCAGGATTAAGAACTAACAAAGTAAATCGAGTCATATCAGATTAAGAAATAGAACAGGAGTTCTTATAAAAGTAAATCTTGTAACTCAAGATAAGAACTTAAAATGCGATTTGATTTGTTTAAATTAAGAACCATGAGTGATAACTATAAATAAAAGAATAAGATCTAAAATATAATACGATGGTTTTGAAGAACTAAGTGAGAAATGAGGCCAAGTATACGTGCTTAATCACAGTGGAAGGAGTTAACTGTACTCGTACGATATTGAGAACTAAGAATGGGGACAAATCGTACAAGATTAAATACAAATAACAGAGATCAAGTCGCATAAGATTAAGAAACAAGAAAGGAGTTCTCAACAAAGTACATGTAGAAACATAATAAGTTCTAATAACTCATGATAAGAACGTAAAATGTGATTTAATTATGCTAGATTAAGAACCAAGAATCAGTTCAAATTGAAAAAGAGTTTGAACAAGAGATGATTATCTAACCTTATTTGAAAAAGAACTGAGAAATGAAGCCAATTACACCTTGTTTAATGACAAAGGAAGAAGTGATAATCGTACAATATTGGGAACTAAGAAATGCGACTAATCGAGCTATACAATGAACAACAAAAGGAGACATAACATATGCAATTCAGAACAAAGAAAGGAGATTAGTCGTGTAAGATTATGAAATATGAGAGGAGTTCCAATTATAGCACATTTGGAAAAGATATGAGATCAAATTTCACAAGGTAAGAACATACTAAATATGTTTTAATAAGAATGGATTAAGAACCATGCGGCTGGACCTATTCCTTGAAGATTTAGAACTAATACATTATCTAATAGCATTTGCAGAAGAATAGAGAAATGAGGCCAATCAAATTTGCTTTACAGGTAAGGAAGAAGTTGCGATCGTTCGATATTGAGAGCCAAGAAATTGACTAATTGTTCTATGTTATTAATCTCAACAGGAGAACACATGATAATATATTAGGGAGATAATTAAGAAACTAGATAGGTGATCTAATCGACATACACATCTAGATGTGATAAGATATCTAATAACGGATGAGAAGCCCCTAATGCGTGACTTAGTTAGACTAGATCTGAGAACCATGTGATCTAGATGGGACCTGTGCACAAAAGATTTAGATCAAATGAATGATCTATTCACATTCGAAAGAGAACGGAGGCAACCATATTAGCTTAATAACTAAGGAAGAAGTGTAATCGTAAGATATTGAGAACTATGAATGTCGACTGATCGTAATATATTTATCAGGTGAGTCGCAAAAGGAGATACAACAATCAAACAAGATTGATAACTAATAAAGGAGAAGTAGTCGTATTAGATTTAAGAAGAACCAAGGGCGGGTCGTATTCATTAAAGATTTATAATTAAGAGATTATCTAATTGTATCAGAAAAAGAACTGAGAAATGAGGCCTATTAATTATGCCTGCACAATGATTGAGGAAGAAATTGTAATAGTACGATATTGAGAATAAAGAAATGGTCTAATCGTACTATTTTTTTTTTTGAGCAGAACACCCTTGGGTGAGAATTTATTTAATAATTCATGATTTACAATGCCTTGTAGAAGGGCAACTTTGAGTATCGAAGCGCAGCAATCCTCTAAGAGATTTAGGAATTGTGTCTTGGTTATACTCTGTATAAGAAGAATGAATAATACCCTCATTTACTAGCCTATCCGCTACTTGATTAGCTTCTCTAAAAATATGAGAAAAAGTAAAATTCCTATCTAAAATAAAGGCTTTGATGAATACTGTGCACTTGTTGATCAATGCTCCAAGGTGGTTGCATTCGACCCTTTATGATATGCGTTAGAGTTAGGGAATCAAGCTCCACTTGCACATCCATGAGCTGCAATTTCTCACAAAGTTTAAGGCCATCCACTAAGGAAGACGCTTCCGCTTGCAAATTGGTTAGAAGGTTGTAAGTGTTGCCAAAAGCCTTGACGAGGTGTCCTTGATGATCTTGAATGATTCCTCCTCCAGATGAAGGTCCTGGGTTTCCTTTTGAGGCTCCATCAACATTTAGTTTTGCAATCCCGTGCAGGGATGAATTCTAACTGACTGCCAAGACCCTTCTCGGTAGCGTGATGATAGTTTGATGGCAAAAATGTTAAGCTAAAAGGCTATCATCTGCTAATCCAGCTTTGTAAAAGGATGACTTTCAGAAATAGATCTCAAAAGGGAGCAAATATTTGTTATGGTTCACTGAGGTGTGATGGAAAGGTCTTCAAAAATTACCAAATTTTGAACCTTCCATACAATCCAACATACTAGAGACGGTATAAGTTTCTGAATACTTTTACGCTACCGATAACGATCCTGTCTCTTATACACATCTAGATGTGTACTAAGAGACAGACAGTTAGATCTTGGGGAGAACCGAACTTCAAACCAAGATTCAAAGTATGTCCAGATTTGGCTGGTGAAATCACAACTTGTAAAGAGATCGTCCAATGTTTCTTGATGATGACAAAAGGGACATTATGAAGCCAAAGAAACCCCAAATGTAGTTATGATATCGTCAAGTGGGAGTTTTCTGTTTAAGAGGCGCCACATGAAGATGGAGATTTTGATTTGGAGTTTGTTGTCCCAAATCATTCTTCGAGAAAGCGTGGAAACATGTGAAGGAAGGGTGGAAGAGATTGAAAACTTGGCATTAGGTGAGGAGTCCATACCAGCACATCCGAGTCTTTATTTACTTGGAAAAGTATCCCACAAAGAATCTTCTCTAGTCTTCTTATCTCAACACCTGAATAATGTTTGCTTAGTATTGTCAAGGTTCCAGCCATTTGCATTCCACAATTCTGCAACTGTGAGAAGTGGATCATACACTTGACTAACCGTGTTAAACAAAGGCCCTTGAGGCAGCCAAGTGTCATACCAAAAGGAGACTTGTCCATTACGGAATAAGAATAAAGGCCTTTTTTGGCCTTTTCACGGCTTTTAAGCATGCATTTCCATATGAATGAATCACCATGCCTTTCATTTATTAAACAAGGGTGGGAATGGCAATATCTTGTACTCATGAAAGAGCACCATAAAGAGCTTCCTTTTCAAAATTCCAACCATAGTTTAATGCCCAAACCCTTGGCCATATCTGAGAGAGACAAGGATCCAAGACCATTGGCAGCTGTTGGCTTACATAATGACTTCCATGATGCCCAATGATACCTACTTCCTGAGTCCGAATTACCCCAGAAGAAATTTGCAAAATGACACTCCAACTCCTTGATTACAGCCTTTGGAGGCTAGAGTACCGTAAAAAGGTATATTGGAATGCAAGAAACATATACTTAAAACGTGCTTGATCAAAATTAGCTTACCCCCGGGAGAGAGAAATTTCAGTTGCCACCCAGCGATTTTAGAGGTAATGCTTTCGATCATGGGTTGAAAGAGTGACCTTCTTTTCTTCGCCTTTTGAATGGGACATCCAAGATATATATGAAAGGGAATGGACGTTTCACAAAACCTGTTCGGGATTGAACCGTTCTGATCCGAGATAATGGAGCATTTTTTTCCATGTAGAAGGAGCATTTGGACTTGTTAATAAGCTGCCCAGAAGAAGACTCAAACTGGTCGAGGTACTCCATGAGATTTTTGATTGATTTGGCTTCTCCTTTTGTGAAAATGACAATGTCGTCTGCAAATGCTAGATGAGTGATTGGTAGGCACTTCCTTGGCAATGCGTAATCCGAGATGATTCCCTCAAGGAATTGTGCTCTCAAACCTCGTGAAAAGGTCTCCATTGTGATTATGAAAAGGAGAAGTGACAAGGGATCTCCTTGACGAACGCCCCTAGTCTTGGATTTGAAGAACCCTTTCGGGGAGCCATTAATAAGAACAGAAAACCAGCAATTTTCAAGCACGTTCTTGATGATAACATTCCACTTTTCGCTGAATCCAAGCTTCCTCATGACAGCATAGAGAAAAGGCCAAGAGATCCGGTCAAAAGGCTTTGCTAAATCAAGCTTGAAAATAATGTTGCCGCCTCTTGTTTTTCAGCTCAGGAACTCGATAAGCTCTTGCACCAACAATATGTTATCAGTAATGTCTCTCCCTTTTACATATGCTACCTATTCTTGAGAAATAATTTTAGGCAGAACTAAAGCTAACCTATTAGCCAATATTTAGGTGCAGATTTTATTAAAGAATGTACAAATCAAAAGATGAAGGGTTTTGAGTTTTGGGGATCAATGCTATGAGTGTACTTGTGAAGGTCCTGGGTAACACCTCGCATTTGAAGAAAGCTTTCACTGCCTTATGGAGATCCTCTCAGATGATTTCCCAGCTGGTAGTAAAGAACACTCCAATGGTACAAGAATTGAAGCCATCAATTCCTGCTGCTCCATTTGGATTGAGACCAAAAGTTGCCTCCTTGAGCTCATGCAATGATGGCTCAGCAAGCAAAGTTTCATTCTCATCCTGTGTGATTACCTGCATTATGGTAGTTAAAAAAGCATGATTAGTGGCCGAGTCATTTGGAGCTATTAAAAGTTCCTAAAAGTATTTCACTCCCTCATCTTCAATAAGCTGCCTATCCTCCGTCCAGTTCCCTTGCATCTTTAGTTTCAGAATGTTTAGCTTGTGCCTCTTTGCAAGGAGCGAAGAATGGAAAAATTTTGAGTTTTGGCCTCCTTGAGTCAGCCATTTCATACCCGATTTTTGCCTCCAAAAACTTTCTTCATCAGCAAGGCATGTAGCGTGCATAGCTTGTGCATGGGCAAGGGATATTTGATTAGGTTGTGATTGCTGTTACAAGCAAATAGCTTCACATTGTTTAACATGCATTTCAGCATTTTTCACCTTGTCAAAAATGTTTCCAAAGATGTTAGAATGGTGTGATTCCAATTACGTAGTTCAGCCTTTAGTCTTTTGAGCTTGGAAGCAAGAATTCCTAGTGGACTACCCGAGCAAGGTAATTGCCAATTACTTTGTACCACCTTCTGAAGTTGGGATGATTAATCCATGCGTTTAAGAATCGAAATTGCCTAGGACCTGTCCTCGTTCCATTTGACATTTTGAGGAGGAGTGGAGAATGGTTCGAACATGTTTTAGGCAAATGGTCTACCATTAGATGTTGGAAGGTTGAAAGGAATACATGGTTGCAAACATAACGATCAAGCCTCTTCCATACTAAGTTGCCGCACCTATTCCCACGCTAAGTGAATTTGCATCCTTGATAAGAAATGTCCATCAGGCCACAGTCAAGGAGACAATCATTGAAGTCCTTCATGGCTCCAAGATCCAAGGATGAAGAACCTTTATCTTCATCTGAAGTGGAAATAACGTTGAAATCACCCCCAACCAACCATGGAACCGGCGATTGCATATCTCAGACTGCTCACTCCATAAGCTGCTTCTTTCATGTTTAGTGCTTTTGGCATAAACGATAGTGACTTGAATGTCTTGTGAGAGTTGGCTAGATGAGATAGAAACGTGAATCAGTTGAGCTGAGTTTAGCCGCGTTGTAACGATAATACATTTATTCCAGAAAAGCCAGATTTTTCCGTTGGGATTAGCTAAGCAGCTATCAAATCCTAGCCTTTGCGCAAAGAAAAGAATTTTGTCATTGGTTACCATTGGTTCTAATACAGCAAGAATGCTTACTTTGTACTCTTTTTGCAACACCTTTAGTCTTCGAATTGAGGGTTTATTGTTGATCCCCCGAACTAGTTCCATACCAAGAAACGATCATATTAATCAAAGGAGGGAGCAGGCGGCTTGGACAATCTCGTCCTCATCCGGGGCATAGTGTAGGTGCGTTTCCTTCTTGGCTTTTTCCTTGGGGCAGATTTTTTGTCCAAAGGAACTTCCAATTCTTCAAGATGTTGAATCGTGGATGTTGCTATTTCTCAAGGTGCACTTGGAACATCCATGTCCGAAAAGTAGCACGGGAGTTCCTCCATTAGTTGGAGTGCATTGTGAGTTGAGTCATCTTTGCTGGTAACGGTTTTAGGCTGATCTTGTGGCTCCTTTGGTGTAGTTGGAAGTTTCTCTGAGTGGTTCAAATCTGGTTGTTGGGATTGAGATAACTCTAGATTTGGTGCTGTGCAAGTTGAATTGGGCAGCCCCTTATTCAAAAGGTTAAAATTTTGAATTGCATGAATTGTGGATACAACCACCTCATCTGTTGGGAATTCAAAATTTGAATCTCCTGAATTGTTGGGAGTGGTTTATCCGCCTGGGAGGGCTGAGGAAGCGGTTGCTCCGCCAGGGAAATGGTGGTTATCAGCCCATTCTTTGCCGGAATTTCTGAAATTACATGTTCTTGGTGGGATGACCGATCTGCCATCGGGTTGATTGTTACCAGCCCATGTTGTAGCAAAATTTCAGAAGGTTCTTGCCTTTGATGTTGCACATCATCTTCTTCTTCATCTTTTGTCTATCTTATGCTCGTTGCATATTCTGGAACTTGCTCCTTTGAAATGCCAGGAGGGTCCAACGCACCTTGTGAATTCTGGATATTCTCCATGCGTTGCTCCTTCATTTTTGGCTGTTACACCACCTTTGATGCTTCACGTTTGTTAACTAATAATCCCAATCTATTTGTGCTGTCACCTTTTTCCATATGGTCATTCGGCTGAGAATTTTCATGAGCTACACCAGCTGGACCGATCTCATTCCTTTTAACGGGTTGCCATTGCTTCACTTCATTCTTTTTGGGTGGTGCTTGGATTGGAGCTGAGTGGTTTTTTTGGGTTGTTTGGCCAGTACAACAATCTGCCGGGCTATGTCCTATCTTGTGACATGTGGTGCAATAATGGGGGATGTCTTCATAGCTAATCTTCTGCCATTTACCTTTGTTTCCCACACCTAACCAAACTCTGGAGGGGAGGTCAGCTAGTAAATCGACTTTCACGCAGACCTTTACCGTGTTGGGACGAGTGAATTATTTTCCGTTGCTAGATCAAGTTTTAAGGGGTTTCCAACTGCTTGTGCAAGGCTGAAAACAGCATGTTTTGTGAAAAATGGTGCTGGCAATCCTTCAAGAGTTATCCAGATGGGCAGTATGGAAGGTTCTATTTCTGGGGAAAATAAAGGATGCCATTTAAGAACACGCATGTAGAAGCCATTGATGAACCACGTGTTCTTGAGCCAACAACGAAGATAGTCCTCCTCCAAGGCAAAACGAATAAGCACGTGTTTGTAGTCTAGGAAACCGACTGAAAAATCACCTTTGAATCCAATTGTTTGGAAAATTTTCCACACGATTTCCATGTTGGGTTTGCCTCGTGGAAAATTCCCCACCAAGGTGAAACGAAATGGAGCAGCGAGCTTTTGGACTTCTTCTTCAGTGAAAAAAATGTCTGGTTCACCTTTGTACAATTGGAGAATCTTCAATGGCTGATTTGGTTACTGTATCGGTGTTAGGGGTTGATACATGCCCTTGAGTGCAAGATCCGCAAACGATTTTGCAGGTTGAACAGCCAAGGACCGAAGGGTTTCCCCTTCTTCCATAGCCGAGGTTGATTCGTGACGGTTGCTGTAGTTTAGAGAGAGAAAAGTTAGAGAGAATGAGGAGAAAAAAAGGAAGATGGCTAAAAAAAAACTAATCAATTATGGTCTAATCGTACCGGATTAAGAACTAACAAAGTAGATGGAGTCATATCAGATTAAGAAAATAGAACAGGAGTTCTTATAAAAGTAAATCTCGTAACTCAAGATAAGAACTTAAAATGCGATTTGATTTGGCCAAATTAAGAACCATGAGTGAAAACTATGCATAAAAGAATAAGAACTAAAATATAATATGATGGTTTTGAAGAAATAAGTGAGAAATGAGACCAAGTATACGTGCTTAATCACAGTGGAAGGATTTGTACTCGTACGATATTGAGAACTAAGAAAGGGGACAAATCGTCCAAGATTAAATACTAATAACAGGGATCAAGTCGCACAAGATCATAAGAAACAAGAAAAAAGTTCTCAACAAAGTACATGTAGAAACATAATAAGTTCTAATAACTCATGATAACAACGTAAAATGTGATTTAATTATGCTAGATTAAGAACCAACAATCAGTTCAAATTGAAAAAGACTTTAAACAAAAGACGATTATCTAACCTTATTTGAAAAAGAACTGAGAAATGAAGCCAATTACACCTTGTATAATGACAAAGGAAGAAGTGATAATCGTACAATATTGAGAACTAAGAAATGCGACTAATCGAGCTATACAATGAACAACAAAAGGAGATATAACATATGCAATTCCGAACAAAGAAGGAGATTAGTCGTGTAAGATTATGAAATATGAGAGGAGTTCCAATCATAGCACATTTGGAAAAGATATGAGTTCAAATTTCACAAGGTAAGAACATAAATATGTTTTAATAAGAATGGATTAAGAACCATGCGGCTGGACCTATTCCTTGAAGATTTAGAACTAATACATCATCTAATAGCATCATTTGCAAAAGAATCGAGAAATGAGGCCAATCAAACTTGCTTTACGAGTAAGGAAGAAGTTGCGATCGTTCGATATTGAGAGCCAAGAAATTGACTAACTGTTCTATATTATGAATCGCAAAAGGAGAATACATGATAAAATATTGGGGAGATAATTAAGAAACTAGAAAGGTGATGTAATCGACATACATGTTGAAAAGATAAGAATATCTAATAACGGATGATAAGCCCCTAATACGTGACTTAGTTAGACTAGATTGAGAACCATGTGTGAGACCTGTGCACAAAAGATTTAGATCAAATGAATGATCTAATTGCATTCGAAAGAGAACGGAGGCAACCATATTAGCTTAATAACTAAGGAAGAAGTGTCATCGTCAGATATTGAGAACTAAGAAAGTCTACTAATCGTAATATATTGTGAGTCGCAAAAGGAGATACAATCAAACAAGATTGAGAACTAATAAAGGAGAAGTAGTCGTATTAGATTTAAAAAAACCCAATCTTCTCTACTTATTTCTTAAAAGAGCGGGTCGTATTCATTAAAGATTTATAATTAAGAGATATCTAATCGTATAAGAAAAAGAACTGAGAAATAAGGCCTATTAATTATGCCTGCACAATGATTAAGCAAGAAATTGTAAAAGTACGATATTGAGAAGAAAGAAAGGGTGTAATCGTACTATATTATGATACAGTAAAGGAAATCTAATCGTACAGGATTAAGAACTAACAAAGTAGATTGAGTCATATCAGATTAAGAAATAGAACGAGAGTTCTTATAAAAGTAAATCTCGTAACTCAAGATAAGAACTTAAGAAGTGATTTGATTTGGCCAAATTAAGAACCATGAGTGATAACTATGTACAAAAGAATAAGAACTAAAATATAATATAATGGTTTTGAAGAAAATAAGTCAGAAACGAGGCCAAGTATATGTGCTTAATCACAGTAGAAGGAGTTGTACTCGTACGATATTGAGAACTAAGAAAGGGGACAAATCGTACAAGATTAAATACTAATAACTTGATCTTGGGGATCAAGTCGCATAAGATTAAGAAACAAGAAAGGAGTTCCCAACAAAGTACATGTAGAAAAATAATAAGTTCTAATAACGCATGATAACAACGTAAAATGTGATTTAATTATGCTAGATTAAGAACCAAGAATCAGTTCAAATTGAAAAAGAGTTTGAACAAAAGATGATTATCTAACCTTATTTGAAAAAGAACTGAGAAATGAAGACAATTACACCTTGTATAATGACAAAGGAAGAAGAGATAATCGTACAATATTGAGAACTAAGAAATGCGACTAATCGAGCTATACAATGAACTACAAAAGGAGACATAACATATACAATTCACAGAACAAAGAAAGGAGTTTAGTCGTGTAAGATTATGAAATATGAGAGGAGTTCCAATCATAGCACATTTGGAAAAGATATGAGATCAAATTTCACAAGGTAAGAACATAAATATGTTTTAATAAGAATGGATTAAGAACCATGCGCTGGACCTATTCCTTGAAGATTTACACAGAACTAATACATCATCTAATAGCATTTGCAATAGAATAGAGAAATGAGGCCGATCAAACTTGCTTTACGAGCAAGGAAGAAGTTGCGATCGTTCGATATTGAGAGCCAAGGAATTGACTAACTGTTCTATGTTATGAGCCATGTGTGAGTAAATTCTTTTAAGGATTAATTATATTTAAACTAAATCATGTCTTAATGATAAAATTAATAAACACAAGATGATTTTGTAATTTTTTATTAGAATATATAATTTGTTTAGTGGATCGTCACTCAAGTCGTAACTATCATTATCACTAGGGCAGTTGTTTGTAAGACCCATTTGTCTTAAAGTTATTAACAGACGAGCTAAACAATGAATATATATTAATAGAATAATTACTTAATTATTAATAAGTTTATTAAATTTAACATTAAGATATGAATTTAGTCAATTATAATTAGTCCTTAGTCTTTCTCATCATGCTTTCTAGAATTTTTGGTTCAACTTCTTCCGCAAATAAATCGTAGATTTGCAACTAAAAATTCAAAATTAATTAAATTTGAAGATATAGAACAGACAATTCAAAATTGGCATCTTTCTAAATTAAAACCATAAACAATATATAAAATTGGGACAATTGATTATAAATAAAAAATGATGATAAAAATTGTTGAAAAAACTATTCCTATTAGGGGACAAGATGAAACCATTAAATTATTGAAAGAAAAAGATTTAGAGACCCAAAACTATAATTATATTCATATTGGTTTGGAACCCTTAAATCGACAAGGTTTAGATAATACTTGATAATAACTAATTTAATTCAACAATACATATTTCTGATTCTTTACTTGGTTTAATTGAGTCAAGTCTCTGTAATGGACCAATTTATTTTAGTAGTTATCCAAAATTTTCTATTTCATTAACTGATAAAAATTTATTTGATGTTCTAACTTTACATATTCGAACTAAAGGATATGATATGAAACATGGATCTTTGTTATCAATATAACCTATAGAATTTGTTACAAACTTATGAATACCATTAGCCCTGTGCTAATAATATCAATACAAATGATAGAAAAACTTCCTTTAATCGATACAAATTTAACTAGATCAAATATTCAAATACCAAAATTAATAAATTGGGATGAGATTGATATTCCAGAAACATGGACTTTTGAGAAAATTTCCAATCCAGCTCCTGCTGAAATAAATACAGGTATCTCTTTTATAAATGAAGAACCAACTAGAAATGTTGAAATCGCTTTCACAAGAAGAAGAAGATCTACTTCCTCTATTCCAGCTTTTTCTCAAAACTTACAAAATACACCCAGATCTATACATAGATCTACACCTAGTCGTTTACATTTTGAAGGAACTCAAGAATCTCCTAATAAAATTCTCCATGGAGTTTATAATTCTACAAATAATACTGACGATATAAATCTAGGATCATAAATAAATTATCAATCAGAATATCATATAAATGTTTTATCTAGTGAAGAATTATCTAATGAAGAAATGGTAAAAATTATTTCAGTATGAAAAATCTAAAGAAGAATTTTTCCAAGAAAAATACAAAAATTTTAGAAATTGGTTATTTAAAGTTTATGATAAAAAAGAGTTAAATGAAATATATAAAAATTATTATAAATTTATTAAAACTTCAATGGTTTAGAAATGAGCATAATGCAAGTTTAATTCACAAAAAACTTTGATATTTCTGTGTTAGAAAAAACTTATCAAAATTGGTATTTAAACGATGATAATATAATTAAATCCATACATCCTCCAGCCAGAACCATTATAATTGGTTCAGAATCCTCTCAAACTGAAGCATTTCCTTATGCTGATAGTTCAAAACCAGATATGGCTAAAATTATTAAACAAAATAATTTTTCAAATTTAAATTTAGGATCAATTTCTAAACAATTAAATAGAATTGAAGAAAAATTACACTATTATTCTTCTCCTATAATTAATCCTGCAACAAATATTAAAACTATTCTTACTTCTAATGATCATATTTCCTCTATAAAACCTAGAGACATTTCGATTTAATTTGTTCTCCAGAAATTTTTATTGATCAAAATGAAGAATTAATTAAAATATTAAGAAACAAGATAAAGGATTTAAATATAAATGAATCTTCTATTGATAAGAAGAAAAATATTTTAAAATTAAATATTCTGTCAGCTAAAGAAGAAACAGAAAATGAAGATACGGAAAATGAAAATGAAGAAATCAATAATAAAGATGACATTACAAAATTTTCACAAATGTTTCAAAATATAAATATTCTAGAAGAAATTTTTTTTGCAATAAAAAAAAATAGAAAATTTAAAGAAAATCCATCTCAATTCAGGCCTCAATACCCTAAAACCTATACTTATTATCAAAGGCCTACACCCTTAGATCTTAGTTATAAAGATCCATCGTATATAGCAAATTCTTATAATTCTGGAACTATTTATGATTGGTGTCTCTTATGCCCAAAGTAAAGTATCATACAAAAAACACTTCATAATATGTTAATGTATATACAAATTTTAAAACAAAAAAGGAACTTCAGAACCCAAGTTCCTTGCTCTTAAAATTGTTACTGAAGGATTTTCTGGAATTCTTAGAGGCTGGTGGGATAATTATCTAACAGAAGCTCAAAAAATTGAAATCATAAATCATACTAAAATTAAAATAGAAGGATCAATACAAACTGAATCTGATGTCTGCTTTTACCTTAATAATTAATATTGTTAAGCATTTTATTGGTAATATTGCTAATGCTAATAATGTTCATAGAGAATTATTGATGAATTTAAGTCCAACCCTTTCTCATTTTTGTTGGTATAAAGATGTTTTTTTAGGAAGACTTTTACATAGATCTGATGCTTCTTCTAACTTTTGGAAAGAAATATTTATAAATAACTTACCTACTTTTTTTGCTGAAAGAATAACAAATGTTCTTAAAAATATGCATGATGGTTATAATATTCTTTACGAAAATTTAACCTATGGAGATATCCTTTCAGTATGTACCGAAGAAGGAATAAAATTATGTAATGATATTAAATTAAAAGCTCAAATTAAGAAATATAGAAACAAAGAACAGATTTAGGAGATTTTTGTGATCAATTTGCTATACATTCACCTCCTATACCTTATCAAAAAGAAAAAAGAAAATTAAAAAATAAGAATAAATTTAAATTTAAACCTAAAACATATAAAAAGAAAAAAAATTTAAAAAAATCAAATCTAAAAATGAAAATAAGAAAACTGATCAAGTTAAAGAATGGGTTAGAGCAAATGTTATATGTAAAAGATATGGGAAAAAGGGTCATTATGCTAATAAATGTAAAGTTAAAATAAATTGATGGTTTATAATATGATGGTTTTGAAGAAATAAGTGAGAAATGAGGCCAAGTATACGTGCTCTAATCAAGTCGCATAAGATTAAGAAACAAGAAAGGAGTTCTCAACAAAGTACATGTAGAAACATAATAAGTTCTAATAACTCGTGATAACAACGTAAAATGTTATTTAATTATGCTAGATTAAGAACCAAGAATCAGTTCAAATTGAAAAAGAGTTTGAACAAACGATGATTATCTAACCTTATTTGAAGAAGTGAGAAATGAAGCCAATTGCACCTTGTATAATGACAAAGGAAGAAGTCATAATCGTACAATATTGAGAACTAAGAAATGTGACTAATCGAGCTATACAATGGGCAACAAAAGGAGACATAACATAGGCAATTCAGAACAAAGAAAGGAGATTAGTCGTGTAAGATTATGAAATATGAGAGGAGTTCCAATCATAGCACATTTGGAAAAGATATGAGATCAAATTTCACAAGGTAAGAACATAAATATGTTTTAAAAAGAATGGATTAAGAACCAAGCGGCTGGACCTATTCCTTGAAGATTTAGAACTAATACATCATCTAATAGCATTTGCAAAAGAATAGAGAAATGAGGCCAATCAAACTTGCTTTATGGGTAAGGAAGAAATTGCGATCGTTCGATATTGAGAGTCAAGAAATTTTCTAACTGTTCTATGTTATGAATCGCAAATCTTAGAACACATGATAAAGTATTAGGGAGAATAATTAAGAAACTAGAAAGGTGATCTAATCGACATACATGTTGAAAATATAAGAATATCTAATAACGGATGATAAGCCCCTAATACGTGACTTAGTTAGACTAGATTGAGAACCATGTATGGGACCTGTGCACAAAAGATTTAGATCAAATGAATGACCTAATCGCATTCGAAAGAGAACGGAGGCAACCATATTAGCTTAATAACTAAGGAACAAGTGTAATCGTAAGATATTGAGAACTAAGAAAGTCGACTAATCGTAATATATTGTGAGTCGTAAAAGGAGATACAACAATCAAACAAGATTGAGAACTAATAAAGGAGAAGTAGTCGTATTAGATTTAAAAGAACCAAGGGCGGGTCGTATTCATTAAAGATTGATAATTAAGAGATTGTCTAATCGTATAATAACAAGAACTGAGAAATGAGGCCTATATATGCTTGCACAATGATTAAGGAAGAAATTGTAATAGTACGATATCGAGAAGAAAGAAAGGGTCTAATTGAATTATCGTACTATATTATGACACAGTAAAGGATATCTAATTGCACAGGATTAAGAACTAACAAGTAGATCGAGTCATATCAGATTGAGAAATAGAACAGGAGTTCTTATAAAAGTAAATCTCGTAACTCAAGATAAGAACTTAAAATGCCATTTGATTTGGCCAAATTAAGAACCAGGAGTGATAACTATGCATAAAAGAATAAGAACTAAAAAATAATATGGTGGTTTTGAAGAAATAAGTGAGAAATGAGGCCAAGTATACGTGCTTAATCACAGTGGAAGGAGTTGTACTCGTACGATATTGAGAACTAAGAAAGGGGACAAATCGTACAATATTAAATACTAATAACAGAGATCAAGTCGCATAAGATTAAGAAACAAGAAAGGAGTTCTCAACAAAGTACATGTAGAAACATAATAAGTTCTAATAACTCGTGATAACAACGTAAAATGTGAATTAATTATGCTAGATTAAGAACCAAGAATCAGTTCAAATTGAAAAAGAGGTTTGAACAAAAGATGATTATCTAACCTCATTTGAAAAAGAACTGAGAAATGAAACCAATTACACCTTGTATAATCACAAAGGAAGAAGTGATAATCGTACAATATTGAGAACTAAGAAATGCGACTAATCAAGCTATACAATGAGCAACAAAAGGAGACATAACATATTCAATTCACATAACAAAGAAAGGAGATCAGTCGTGTAAGATTATGAAATATGAGAGGAGTTCCAATCATAGCACATTTGAAAAAAAATACGAGATCAAATTTCACAAGGTAAGAACATGAATATGTTTTAATAAGAATGAATTATGAACCATGCGCTGAACCTATTCCTTGAAGATTTAGAACTAATACGTCATCTAATAGCATTTGCAAAAGAACAGAGACATGAAGCCGATGAAACTTGCTTTACGAATAAGGAAGAAGTTGCGATCGTTCGATACTGAGAGCCAAGAAATTGACTAACTGTTCTATGTATCGCAAAAGGAGAACACATGATATCTTTTAAAATATCGGGGAGATAATTAAGAAACTAGAAAGGTGATTTAATCGACATACATGTTGAAAAGATAAGAATATCTAATAACGGATGATAAGCCCTAATACGTGACGTAGTTAGACTAGATTGAGAACCATGTGTGGGACCTGTGCACAAAAGATTTAGAACAAATGAATGATCTAAATGCATTCGAAAGAAAACGGAGGCAACTATATTAGCTTAATAACTAAGGAAGAAGCGTAATCGGAAGATATTGAGAACTAAGAAAGTCGACTAATCGTAATATATTGTGAGTCGCAAAAGGAGATACAATCAAACAAGATTGAGAACTAATAAAGGAGCAGTATTCGTATTAGATTTAAAAAGAACCAAGAGCGGGTTGTATTCATTAAAGATTTATAATTTAGAGATTATCTGATTGTACAAGAAAAAGAACTAAGAAATGAGGCCTATTAATTATGCATGAGGAAGAAATTGTAATAGTACGATATTGACAAGAAAGAAAGGGATCTAATCGTACTATATTATGACACAGTATAGGAGATCTAATCGTACAGGATTAAGAACTAACAAAGTTTATTGAGTCATAGCAGATTAAGAAATAGAACAGGAGTTCTTATAAAAGTAAATCTCGTAACTCAAGATAAGAACTTAAAATGCGATTTGATTTGGCCAAATTAAGAACTATGAGTGATAACTACGCATAAAAGAATAAGAACTAAAATATAATATGATGGTTTTGAAAAAATAAGTGAGAAATGAGGCCAAGTATGCGTGCCTAATCACAGTGGAAGGAGTTGTACTCGTACGATATTGAGAACTAAGAAAGGGGACAAATCGTACAAGATTAAATACTAATAACTGGGATCAAGTCGCATAAGATTAAGAAACAAGAAAGGAGTTCTCAACAAAGTACATCTAGAAACATAATAAGTTCTAACAACTCATGATAACAACGTGAAATGTAATTTAATTATGCTAGATTAAGAACCAAGAATCAGTTCAAATTGAAAAGGTTAAGATTAAGACTTTGAACAAAAGATGATTATCTAACCTTATTCGAAAAAGAACTGAGAAATGAAGCCAATTACACCTTGTATAATGACAAAGGAAGTGTGATAATGGTACAATATTGAGAACTAAGAAATGCGACTAATCGAGCTATTCAATGAACAACAAAAGGAGACACAACATATGCAATTCACATAACAAAGAAAGGAGATCAGTCGTGTAAGATTATGAAATATGAGAGGAGTTCCAATCATAGCACATTTGGAAAAGATACGAGATCAAATTTCACAAGGTAAGAACATGAATATGTTTTAATAAGAATGAATTATGAACCAGGCACTGGACCTATTCCATGAAGATTTAGAACTATTGCGTCATCTAATAGCATTTGCAAAAGAACAGAGACATGAAGCCGATGAAACTTGCTTTACGAATAAGGAAGAAGTTGCGATCGTTCGATATTGAGAGCCAAGGTTCGATATCAAGTGTTCTCATTTTCCGATTCATAACAAAGAACATAGTTAGTCAATTTATTGGCTCTCAATATCGAACGATTGCAACTTCTTCCTTACTCGTAAAGGAAGTTTGATCGGCCTCATTCTCTATTCTTTTGTAAATGCTATTAGATGATGTATTAGTTCTATATCTTCAAGGAATAGGTCCGGCTTATGGTTCTTAATCCATTCTTAATAAAACATATTTATGTTCTTACCTTGTGAAATTTGATCTCATATCTTTTCCAAATGTGCTATGATTGGAACTCCTCTGATATTTCATAATCTTACACGACTAATCTCCTTTCTTTATTCTGTGAATTGCATATGTTATGTCTCTTTTTGTAAAGATTGTATAGCTCGATTAGTAGCATTTCTAAGTTCTCAATATTGTACGATTGTCACTAATTCCTTTGTCATTATACAAGTAGTAATTGGCTTCATTTCTCAGTTCTTTTTCAAATAAGGTTAGATAATCATCTTTTGTTCAAAGCCTTTTGAATTTAGATGATTCTTGGTTTTTAATCGTAAAATGCTGGCATAATTAAATCACATTTTACGTGGTTATCAGGAGTTATTAGAACATGTAGTTTGTTGAGACACTCCTTTCTTGTTTCTTAATCTTATGTAACTTGATCCCAGTTATTAATATTTAATTTTGTACGATTTGTCCCCTTTCTTAGTTCTCAATATCGTACGAGTACAACTCCTTCCACTGTGATTAAGCAAGTATACTTGGCCTCATTTCTAACTTATTTCTTCAAAACGACCATATTATATTTTAGTTCTTATTCTTTTATGCATCGTTATCACTCATGGTTCTTAATTTGGCCAAATCAATTCGCATTTTAAGTTCTTATCTTGAGTTACGAGATTTACTTTTATAAGAACCCCGTTCTATTTCTTAATCTGATATGACTCGATATACTTTTTTAGTTCTTCATCCTGTACGATTAGATCTTCTTTACTGTGTCATAATATCGTACGATATTAGACACTTTCTTTCTTCTCAATATCGTACTATTACAATTTCTTCCTTAATCATTATATGTGCAGGCATAATTAATAGGCCTCATTTCTCAGTATCTTATTCTTATACGATTAGCTAACTTTTAATTATAAATCTTTAAAGAATACGAAGGAGCTCTTGGTTCTTTTTAAATCTAATACGACTACTTCTCCTTTATTAGTTCTCAATCTTGTTTGATTGTATCTCCTTTTGCGACTCACAATAGATTACGATTAGTCGACTTTCTTAGTTCTCAATTTCTTACGATTACACTTCTTCCTCAGTTATTAAACTAATATAGTTGCCTCCGTTCTCTTTCGAATGCGATTAGATAATTCATTTGATCTAGATCTTTTGTGCACAGGTCCCACACATGGTTCTCAATCTAGTCTGATTAAGTCACGTATTAGGGGCTTATCATCCGTTATTAGATATTCTTATCTTTACAACATGTACGTCAATTAGATCACCTTTCTAGTTTTTTAATTATCCTAATATTTTATCATGTGTTCTCTTTTTGCAATTCATAACATAGAACAGTTAGTCAATTACACTCTTGGCCCTCAATATCGAACAATCGCAACTTCTTCCTTACTCGTAAAGCAAGTTTGATCGGCCTCATTTCTCTGTTCTTTTGCAAATGCTATTAGATGATGTATTAGTTCTAAATCTCAAAGGAATAGGTCCAGGGTATGGTTCTTAATCCATTATTATTAAAACATATTTATGTTTTTACCTTGTGAAATTTGATCTCATATCTTTTCCAAATGTGCTATGATTGGAACTACTCTCATATTTCATAATCTTACACGACTAATCTGCTTTCTTTGTTCTGTGAATTGCATATGCTATGTCTCCTTTTGTTGTTCATTGTATAGCACGATTAGTCGCATATCTTAGTTCTCAATATTGTATAATCATACACTTCTTCCTTTCTCATTATACAAGGTATAATTGGCTTCATTTCTCAGTTCTTTTCAAATAAGGTCAGATAATCATCTGTTGTTCAAACTCTTTTTCAATTTGAACTGATTCTTGGTTCTTAATCTAGCATAATTAAATCACCATTTTACGTTGTTATCATGAGTTGTTAGAACTTATTATGTTTCTAGATGTACTTTGTTGAGAATTCCTTTCTTGTTTCTTAATCTTATGCGACTTGATCCCAATTATTAGTATTTAATCTTGTACGATTTTTCCCCTTTCTTAGTTCTCAATATCGTACGAGTACAACTTCTTCCACTGTGATTAAGCACGTATACTTGGCCTCATTTCTCACTTATTTCTTCAAAACCATCATATTATATTTTAGTTCTTATTCTTTTATGCGTAGATATCACTCATGGTTCTTAATTAGGCCAAATCAAATCGCATTTTAAGTTCTTATCTTGAGTTACGAGAGATTTACTTTTACAAGAACTCCCATTCTTTTTCTTAATCTGATATGACTCGACATTCTTTTTTAGTTCTTCATCCTGTACGATTAGATCTCATTTACTGTGTCGTAATATTGTACGATTAGACCCTTTCTTTCTTCTCAATATCGTACTATTACAATTTCTTCCTTAATCAGTTGTGCAGGCATAATTAATAGGCCTCATTTCTCAGTTCTTTTTCTTATACGATTAGCTAACTTTTAATTATAAATCTTTAATGAATACGACCCGCTCTTGGTTCTTTTTAAATCTAATACGACTACTTCTCCTTTATTAGTTCTCAATCTTGTTTGATTGTATCTCCTTTTGCGACTCACAATAGATTATGATTAGTCGACTTTCTTAGTTCTCAATTTCTTACGATTACACTTCTTCCTTAGTTATTAAGCTAATATAGTTGCCTCCGTTCTCTTTCGAATGCGATTAGATAATTCATTTGATCTAAATCTTTTGTGCACAGGTCCCACACATGGTTCTCAATCTAGTCTGATTAAGTCACGTATTAGGGGCTTATCATCCGTTATTAGATATTCTTATCTTTACAACATGTACGTCGATTAGATCACCTTTCTAGTTTTTTAATTATCCTAATATTTTATCATGTGTTCTCTTTTTGCGATTCATAACATAGAACAGTTATTAAGACTAGTCAATTTCTTGGCCCTCAATATCGAACGATCGCAACTTCTTCCTTACACGTAAAGCAAGTTTGATCGGCCTCATTTCTCTATTCTTTTCCAAATGCTATTAGATGATGTATTAGTTCTAAATCTTAAAGGAATAGGTCCAGCGTATGGTTCTTAATCCATTATTATTAAAACATATTTGTGTTCTTACCTTGTGAAATTTGATCTCATATCTTTTCCAAATGTGCTATGATTGGAACTACTCTCATATTTCGTAATCTTACACGACTAATCTCCTTTATTTGTTCTGTGAATTGCATATGTTATGTCTCCTTTTGTTGTTCATTTGTATTGCTCGATTAGTCGAATTTCTTAGTTCTCAATATTGTACGATTATCACTTCTTCCTTTGTCATTATACAAGGTGTAATTGGCTTCATTTCTCAGTTCTTTTTCAAATAAGGTTAGATATTCATCTGTTTTTCAAAATCTTTTTCAATTTGAACTGATTCTTGGTTCTTAATCTAGCACATAATTAAATCACATTTTACGTTGTTATCATGAGTTGTTTGAACTTATTATGTTTCTAGATGTACTTTGTTGAGAACTACTTTCTTGTTTCTTAATATTATGCTACTTGATCCCAGTTATTAGTATTAAATCTTGTACGATTTGTCCCCTTTCTTAATTCTCAATATCGTACGATAACAACTCCTTCCAAGTATGATTAAGCTAAGTATACTTGGCCTCATTTCTAACTTATTTCTTCAAAACCCTCATATTATATTTTAGTTCTTATTCTTTTATGCGTAGTTATCACTCATGGTTCTTAATTTGGCCAAATCAAATCGCATTTTAAGTTCTTATCTTGAGTTACGAGATTTACTTTTATAAGAACTCCTGTTCTATTTCTTAATCTGATATGACTCGATATACTTTTTTAGTTCTTCATCCTGTACGATTAGATCTTCTTTACTGTGTCATAATATCGTACGATTAGACCCTTTCTTTCTTCTCAATATCGTACTATTACAATTAAGCTCTTCCTTAATCATTGTGCAGGCATAATTAATAGGCCTCATTTCTCAGTTCTTTTTCTTATACGATTAGCTAATTTTTAAGTATAAATCTTTAATGAATACGACCCGCTCTTGGTTCTTTTTAAATCTAATACGACTACTTCTCCTTTATTAGTTCTCAATCTTGTTTGATTGTATCTCCTTTTGCGACTCACAATAGATTACGATTAGTCGACTTTCTTAGTTCTCAATTTCTTACGATTACACTTCTTCCTCAGTTATTAAGCTAATATAGTTGCCTCCGTTCTCTTTCGAATGCGATTAGATAATTCATTTGATCTAAATCTAAAGTACATCATAGAAACTATAATGGTTCTATCTAGTCTGATTAAGTCACGTATTATGGGCTTATCATCCGTTATTAGATATTCTTATCTTTACAACATGTACGTCGATTAGATCACCTTTCTAGTTTTTTAATTATCGCCCTAGTATTTTATCATGTATTCTCCTTTTACGATTCACAGCAGTTAGTCAATTTCGTGGCTCTCAATATCGAACGATCGCAACTTCTTCCTTACACGTAAAGCAAGTTTGATCGGCCTCATTTCTCTATTCTTTTGCAAATGCTATTAGATGATGTATTAGTTCTAAATCTTCAAAGAATAGGTCCAGCGCATGGTTCTTAATTCATTCTTATTAAAACATATTTATGTTCTTACCTTGTGAAATTTGATCTCATATCTTTTCCAAATGTGCTATGATTGGAACTCCTCTGATATTTCATAATCTTACACGACTAATCTCCTTTCTTTGTTCTGTGAATTGCATATGTTATGTCTCCTTTTGTTGTTCATTGTATAGCTCGATTAGTCGCATTTCTAAGTTCTCAATATTGTACGATTGTCACTTCTTCCTTTGTCATTATACAAGGTGTAATTGGCTTCATTTCTCAGTTCTTTTTCAAATAAGGTTAGATAATCATCTTTTGTTCAAAGCCTTTTTGAATTTGAACTGATTCTTGGTTTTTAGTAAAAGATCTGGCATAATTAAATCACATTTTACGTGGTTATCAGGAGTTATTAGAACATGTAGTTTGTTGAGAACTCCTTTCTTGTTTCTTAATCTTATGCGAGTTGATCCCAGTTATTAGTATTTAATCTTGTACGGTTTGTCCCCTTTCTTAGTTCTCAATATCGTACGAGTACAACTCCTTCCACTGTGATTAAGCACGTATACTTGGCCTCATTTCTCACTTATTTCTTCAAAACCATCATATTATATTTTAGTTCTTATTCTTTTATGCATAGTTATCACTCATGGTTCTTAATTAGGCCAAATCAAATCGCATTTTAAGTTCTTATCTTGAGTTACGAGATTTACTTTTATAAGAACTCCTGTTCTATATCTTAATCTGATATGACTCGATCTACTTTGTTAGTTCTTAATCCTGTACGATTGGACTCCTTTACTGTGTCATAATATAGTACGATTAGACCCTTTCTTTCTTGTCAATATCGTACTATTACAATTTCTTCCTTAATCTTAATTGTGCAGGCATAATTAATAGGCCTCATTTCTCAGTTCTTATTCTTATACGATTAGCTAACTTTTAATTATAAATCTTTAATGAATACGACCCGCTCTTGGTTCTTTTTAAATCTAATACGACTACTTCTCGTTTATTAGTTCTCAATCTTGTTTGATTGTATCTCCTTTTGCGACTCACAATATATTACGGTTAGTCGACTTTTTTAGTTCTCAATTTCTTACGATGACACTTCTTCCTTAGTTATTAAGCTAATATAGTTGCCTCCGTTCTCTTTCGAATACGATTAGATCATTAATTTGATCTAAATCTTTTGTGCACAGGTCCCACACATGGTTCTCAATCTAGTCTGACTAAGTCACGTATTAGGGGCTTATCATCCGTTATTAGATATTCTTATCTTTACAACATGTATGTCGATTAGATCAACTTTCTAGTTTCTTAATTCTCTCGCTAATATTTTATCATGTGTTCTCCTTTTGTGATTCATAACACAGAACAGTTAGTCTCAATTTCTTGGCTCTCAATATCGAACGATCGCAACTTCTTCCTTACTCGTAAAGCAAGTTTGATCGGCCTCATTTCTCTATTCTTTTGCAAATGCTATTAGATGATGTATTAGTTCTAAATCTTCAAGGAATAGGTCCAGCGCATGGTTTTTAATCCGTTCTTATTAAAACATAGTTATGTTCTTACCTTGTGAAATTTGATCTCATATCTTTTGCAAATGTGCTATGATTGGAACTCCTCTCAT
This sequence comes from Cinchona pubescens, assembly GCA_025175665.1. Lineage (NCBI taxonomy): Eukaryota > Viridiplantae > Streptophyta > Magnoliopsida > Gentianales > Rubiaceae > Cinchona > Cinchona pubescens. The sequence continues at coordinate 105,914 of JANKKI010000116.1, forward strand.
ATTTCGTAATCTTACACGACTAATCTGCTTTCTTTGTTCTGTGAATTGCATATGTTATGTCTCGTTTTGTTGTTCATTGTATAGCTCGATTAGTCGCATTTCTTAGTTCTCAATATTGTACCGTTATCACTTCTTCCTTTGTCATTATACAAGGTCTAATTGGCTTCACTTCTCAGTTCTTTTTCAAATAAGGTCAGATAATCAACTTTTGTTCAAACTCCTTTTCAATTTGAACTGATTCTTGGTTCTTAATCTACTATGCATAATTAAATCACATTTTACGTTGTTATCATGAGTTGTTAGAACTTATTATGTTTCTAGATGTACTTTGTTGAGAACTCCTTTCTTATTTCTTAATCTTATGCGACTCGATCCCAGTAATTAGTATTTAATCTTGTACGGTTTGTCCCCTTTCTTAGTTCTCAATATCGTACGAGTACAACTCCTTCCACTGTGATTAAGCACGTGTTGTGCCACTTCCATGGGTTGAACCGTGATGAGATCTTGGTGTTGTTCCATAACAACTCCTGGTGGGTTTTTGTTTGTTGTCAACGGGTGCCCTGATGAAGGAAGTGAAACTTGATCAATCAAAGACGTCCCAACATCTTTGCGTGAAGGTGGTATAGTTTGCTTTGTTCCAGATGGTCCAGCTTCATGATGCTTCACTGGTGTCCAACGTGTTTGGATTAATGTCTTTGCATGATTCTTCATGTGCTCACTAAGACCCATTGGTTTGTTTGCCAACATCGGCTCTCCTTTCCTGCACTCTTGTGTTGCTTTGTTAGTGTGGCCTATTTTCTTGCACTTTATACAGTAGCATGACACTTCTTCATGGCTGATTTTTTGCCAATTGCCTTCCCTACCAACCCCTAGCCAAAATCTAGAAGGCTGCTCGGGAAGGAGGTCGACTTCCAAACATACTTTTGCAACACTTGGCCTAGTGAAATTTGCGGTTGCCAAGTCAAGTTTGAGAGGAGTCCCAACCGCCTGAGCAAGGCTAAACACGGCATGTTTATTGAAGAAGACTGATGGAAGTCCTTCAAAAGTAATCCAGATGGGGACTATGGACGGTTCCTCTTTGGTGGTAAAAAGTGGATGCCACTTAAGAATTCTCATGTAGTATCCATTAACAAACCAAGATGTTCTTGAGCCAGACATCGTAGATAATCCTTCTCCAAAGAAAATCTGATAAGTATCTGCTTGTAGTCAAGGTATCCGATGGTAAACTGACCTTTAAAACCAATTGTATGACAGCTTTCCAGAGTATTTCCATATTCGGCTTACCCCTAAAAAAATTACCAACCAATGTTGTATTTCTTCATTGGAGAAAAATATTGCTGGTTCTCCCTTGTGCGATTGGAGGGCCTTTAATGGAGTGTCAGAATTTGGGATTTGAATGTTCATATTTTAGCCACTCGAAGTAGCTGTGCAAAGGTTTTGGGTTGCCCTTCAACTAGTGGTTAACGGGTAGCTTGATCGGCCATGGCCGAGAAAACAAAGTGTAATAGGAGTATAAGGTTCTAGGCTTTAGCCAGTGATCAAATGTAGAGGGAAGGAGGAGAGAATTTGCTCAAGATGCTATACTAAATCTTGAAGTTGATATTTTCCTATATGAAATCACTGCCTTGTATAACATTACACAATTTAAGCTACTTCAAAAAATTGTAATAAGTAAGCAAGATAGAATTAAGTAGGAAATTAGTAGATTTTAGGATAGATTAGGAAAACTTGACTCTCAAGTTTCCTTTGAATGCAAAGTCATCTTTAGTCATTTCTTAGATCTACTTCTTTAATTTCTTTGCAATTTTAAATTTTGATTAGACAGTTATAGTGGGTTAATCATTAGTTTCAAGTAGATATAATTTTTACTTGCTTTCTAGTTTAATTTGGTAAAAATCTCTTTGCTTGTAATTTAGGGTTTCTTAGAAAAATTAGGGTTCTTGTTAATTTCTTGCTTTTTAGTTAAGAATTCTCAATTTCTTGCATTAATTTCTAGTTAATTTTTAGTGGGCTTTCTTTATTATCATAAAAAATCCAAAAATATTTAGATTTCGATTTTAACTTGTTCCAATTTCTAGTGTAGAAATGGTTGCTTTTAATCTTCAAGGTTTTTAGTTGTAGTCTTTTTAACTTGCTTGCTTTTAATTTTAATCGTATTTTGGTCAATTTAGGGTAGAATCAAGTACTTTTAGTTAATTGCTTTTGTTAGAATTTAGTGGATAGTCTTAATTTCATAATTGCTTAGCTTCCTTCACTTGTTTTAGTAGATAAATTAGCTTAATTTGGTCTCTTGTTTACTTGAGTTTAAATATGGATTTGATTAATGTAATTTCATCTCTCATTGATTGATTTTTGCTTAACTATACAAATACTCGTAAATCTTGGTATTTGCCTTCCAACAATTTAAAGGGAAATATTACTCCCCTTTACTACTAGTTGAATAACAACGGTATACTTGCGGGATGCCACCTAGTTATATCTAGGAGTTAGGTGTTTCATAAATATTATAACCAGGTGTGTAAAAGAAAGAAAATTTTCCTCACAAAAAAGACAATTTTTATTGACAAAAAGGTGCTGTAAATTTTCATCCATATAGAGGCCTGTTTATAGGCTTTAAAAGTCTAAAACACATGGATTCAAACAATTGGATTCAAAGGTGAATTTTCAGTCGGCTTCCTAGATTACAAACATGTGCTCATTCGTTTTGCCTTGGATAAACTACCTTCGTTGTTGGCTCAAGAACACGTGGTTCATCAATGGCTTCTACATGCGTGTTCTTAAATGGCATCCATTATCAAATTACCCCAGAAATAGAACCTTCCATACTGCCCATCTGGATAACTTTTGAAGGATTGCCAGCACATTTTTTCACAAAAACATGCTATTTTCAGCCATGCACAAGCAGTTGGACACCTCTTAAACTTGATTTGGCAACGGAGAATTTCACTCATCCCAACACGGCTAAGGTCTGCGTAGAAGTCAATTTACTAGCCGACCTCCCTTCAAGAGTTTGGCTAGGAGTGGGAAACAAAGGCAAATGCCAGAAGATTAGCTATGAGGACATCCCCCCCATTACTGTACCACATGTCATAAGATTGGACATAGCCCGGCAGATTGTCTTACTGGCCAAACGAACCAAAAAAACCACTTGGCTCCCATCAAAGCACCACCCAAAAAGAATGAAGTGAAGCATTGGCAGCTCGTCAAAAGGAATGAGGTTGGCCCTTCTAGGGTAGCTCATGGAAATTCACAAGCGAATGACCATATGGATCATGTTGACGGTGCAAATAGCCTAGATCCTTTAGCTTTAACAAACAGGATGCACAGCCTAAGGTGGTTGAACAGCCTCGAATGGAGGAGCTCTGGCCTGTCTCTTAGACGATCCATTGGCAAATCAAGCAACGTGCGGCTGATCCTCCCAGCATTTCCAAGGAGTAAATTCCAGAATTTACAACGATCAATTCAATGGTTGTTGCACAACACCAAAGGCAAGAACCTTCTGAAATTTTGGCAAGAAATGGGCTGGTAGCCTTCAACCCGATGGCGGAACAGTCATCTCACAAAGAACATGAAATTTCTGAAATTTTCGCAAAAAATGGGATGCTGACCATCAATTTCGTGGCGGAGCATTGGTGGAAAAGAAATAATACCGTGTTGCAATGCTATCGTAGGCATAACAACTCTCAATTATACTGTAGCAGTGGTGAGTACATGTCATCCCACAGAGAAAGGAGTTTATTCTCGTGCTAAATGGAAAAAGCGGGTTTTGAATGCTTTTAAACTAAAACTAAAACAAGAAAATAACCGGAACAAAATTCGATGAAAGAAAAGTCTTGATTTTGGTCATATCTACCATGGCAATTTCATTAGTCGATCCTTGACACACAAGATAATTCAAGTTTATATCAAGCACTAATTGAAAAGTTAACCCGAACGAATACCAATTCAAAGTTGATTCTTATTTCTTTCTAAAGTTGGTTAATTTTCAACACGTGATCCAATTAACCCTAACTATTAATTTAACCCAGACACGCGCCAAAGATTAATTTAATAGAAGCATCAAGATCAACAAGAACAATTAGACTAATTAAACATAAACACACGCGGTTATGCCAATTAGATGATTAATTTTCCTAAATTCAATAACACTAATACAGTAATTATCAAATTCAGTTGCTTCATAGATTGAATTAAACACACACGGTTAAAATAATCTAGCAAAATATTAATTCTAATAAATTAATATTCTGTAGCAAGAATAAGTTAAAAAGAACACCCATAAAATTAATTGCAGAAAAATAATCAATACAGCTGTTGAGATAAAAGTGAAAAATTCAAGTACAAGAAATCTTGCAGCTTTGTACAATTGACCATGGCTTCAATTCCCTCTACCAAGAAAAGGGTTTAGGCACAAAGTGCCATAAAAGAATAAAAAAGAATTTCTAGTACTAAAAACCCAAGCCAAAAGAAAAATAAAAGTGTCAACCTCTTTTTCTCACCCTAAATGGGGGTATTTATATTGAGTATTTAGGGTTACAATTAAGGTCTACGGATAAGAACGTGAAATCGGCTGAAAAAGAGTCCATTCGGGGGAAGAAACCTGCTGGAAATCCACTTCACGCCCTCTCACTGCCTTCCGCGCACTTGCGCTGGGGTCTTTGCGCTCATGTGCGCGTGAGGCAGCCCTGGCCTGTTCTGTCCTCCATGCACATGAGCAAGGACCTTAGCGCGCGCATGTGCGCTGGCTTTCTGAACTGTGCTCTGCCTTTGGCTCGCTCTTTGCCTTGGCTTTCCAATGCATGTGCGCTGGCTTCCTCAACTGTGCTCAAGTTGCCATTGGCTTCGATTTTCACCTTGATACTTGCATAATTTGATAAAGTTTAAAACAAAAAAGTTGTAGCTCTTTGCCTTGGCTTTCCAATGCATCTTAAATCACCTCAATTGGAGCTCGGGATCAAAAGTTACACTTGAAATATGAAACAGTGACTAGAATGGCTTCATACTCGTGCATGTTCCGCCCTTAGTATTTTCTTTCATCTTTTCCCATATTTTTCAGCTCTTTTTCACTTTAACCCTAGATGTGTATAATAACCAAATTAAGCTCAATAATAACTCAAATCTTGCTAACAACACATGAAAAACGTGGTAATTGACACATAAAATATCGTACAATTATGAACTTATCAAATTGCCCCACACTTAGCCTTTGATCGTCCTCGATCAAACATAAAATTAAAAATATTTAAGCTTAGCACATTTCACTCAACATATTCCTTCAAATATCCACATAAATAATCAATAATCAATCCAGCAATCAGTGTAGACTATGAATATCTGCAAAGCTCAAATGCTAATGAAAACCAAAACATGAAATTCGTGTGTTTGTGTATAGCCATTCAAAAATTCAGATTTGAAAATATTTAGATTAAATCATGAAGAGCTTCAAAATTTTTCTCAACACCCCATAACTCACTCTTCTTACACCTCTCCACTAATCTAGACAACCGATTTAATTTAAATTTAGGTAGGATTTTCAGTTCGAACTAGATATTAGGCTATTTGTGTTCGCCAAAGAAGGGAAAGGATATAGCAGATAAGAACAAGAGCTTTATAGTAATGATGACCACACATTAAAATAAAACTTCTCTTCACATGCAGAATATCAAACATCCACTACCCCACACTTGAGTAACAAACACCCATGAAGAATTCTGAACACCCAAACGTACCAACCTCTCTCGGACATATATACATCACGCCATTATTTTATTTTTCTATGTCCGCTCACAGTATCGGTACCAGTGGTAAGCACTACTCGCAACATATAAACACGCAGGTATACGCCAAAGATGGGAACTACCTGCAAATACAGGTGCCAGTGATAGGCACTACCTGTAAATATGAAAAACACGCAGGTACCAGTGATGGGCACTACCTGCAAATACAGAAACTTTCATATTTATTTTTTTTTTCAATAATTTTTTTTCCAATACCCCATTTCGTAACAAAAATGTACATCACTCACTTCTCACAAACATCCACCCCTATATCCCCATAACAAATAATGTGCGCCATAGCTCTTAAAGGGAAAACTTAGGATAAAACAATGAAAAGAAACGTTAAGCTCAATAAGGATAGGTAACTAATAAGTGAAAGAAGGAGAATGATGTTTCTCTTCACAAGAAGGGTCAAATAAGGTACTTAGAATAAATTGTTAAAATGGTTGGCTAGAAAGGCTCATCAAACAAAAAAATACTACCCTAATTTTTAAACTAAATCGGGTCGTCTAAGAATTAGCTTTGAAAATGTAATAAAGTAAGTTTTTGGGATGCAACATAATTGGGTCTACATAAAGTTTCTCTAAATATCCCAAATCAAAAATTAAAGTATGGCTCAGTGCTCAAAAATCTAGAAAATCATGAATGGAAAATATTAACACTGACTACTCATTCATGCATGGTTCAATTAATGATTTATTATGCAGAAAAATGAAAAAAAAAATACATTAAGCAAAATCTTTTTGAAAATTCTAAAATATGTTCAATTAATCGACAAAATTTTCAAAATTTTTTGACAAGATCTCAGATCAAAGAAAAAGTTAAAATATTGCAGCAAAATTCGAGTAAAATACACCAAACACTTAAAAATCCAAATAACTTCCACCCCACACTTAAAAATAAGCATTGTCCTCAATGCCAAAATAAAAGCAAAAAAAATAGGAAAAAGAAAAGGTTATCTGGATTTAATAAGCGTTTGAAGCAGTATCCGCTATAAATATCCCCTTGTTGCGAATGAAAGCTAGATTAACACTAAACAAAACATAACAAAACAATTAAATAATTCCCTCGAGACAATAAGAAAGGCGCGTAATAAGAATATTGTAGAAAATAATCCTACAAGAATCAAGAAAAACTTACTCCCTTAAGAGAATACACAACTAAAAATAAACGAAAATACCATTCGAAAATAAAGCTAGCAATATGAAATAAATGAACTAGAATGAAACCTAACTAGCGAAAATGTCTAATATTGTCTAGGAAATCAATTACGATAAATATCAAACAAAGAAAATGGCGCAACACATAGGGCATAAAAAAATCAAGGCGCATGGGGCCCCAAATCTTGTGGAAAAGGAGGAAAGGGAGGAAATGTAGAAGGGTCCTCTCCCCGCTCCCTGGCCATTTGGTGAGCCTCCATGGTCTGCTACCACGTAAACTGATATTGCATAAACGAATCAAAACGTTGGCCCATCCGCTGTTGTTCTGCCAAGATTTGATGTAGAAGCTCCTCCTGCGATTGCTATGGAGTAGGTACCAGCTCATCATCTGAATCATCAACTTTCTCTATGTGTGACGTAGAAGCTTGGGACCGAGTGATTTCATTTAATTGAAGCTCGTATACCCTCCATTGCAATCATTTGGCCTAGCCTCAATTTTTCTTCAGATGGCTCAATCACCACACCACTTTCCAAACAAAGTCATAATCAGATGGGAAAACTATAATCCCGGTTGCCTACTGGTAGCGGAGTAGCATATTTGTTGACGTATGAGCTGACTGACATCTATGGCTTTCCCGGTTGCAATACAATACAACAAGTTGGGTTCTCCATAGTGACATGAGTGAGATGGTTTACCAGTAAAAGGCGGCCACAAAGGAATTTAAACCAGACAAACCATGCTGGATTTAAGATTATGAGCGTGGAAATGCCGAGCCATCATGCCATTGGCTGTAAAAGTCTAGTCCACGTCACGTCACAAAGAACGCTTGTGATCTGTTGAAGCTCTACATTGGCATTACGGGTGTCGGGCCATTCGTCATTACGAACACCAGTGACCTTCAAAACTCTGTTGATTTCATTGGCAGAGACATCCACTTCTTTTCCCCGTAGGTATACATATATTCTGGTGGAGCTATAATGATCAAAATTAGAATAAAACTCACACACCACCGGAAGGACGGCATCTATAGGAGTTGAAGTGAACAGCTCCGATCCACGATTGCGAATAGCTAACTTGATTTCTGGCACCCCTGCCAATGGCACTTGTATGCCCCTTTCCTTAATTGCAGCCCGTTTTGAGATATCATTGTCATATTTCTGTTTGGCTGCCGCAGTTAAAAACCGTAACCCGCCACCAACTCTTGTTTGTGGAGCCCCGGATGATGAGGATTCTCCTGTACCCTTTCCTGTGGCTGTTTTCTTTACTGTTCTTCCCATTCTTGTAACACATAAACATGCGTCATGACTCCCAAACAAACAATTACAACACCCCACACTTAAATAAAAGGCCATTCCCCCAAATCATTAGCCTTAGATTACACATGAAAATCCAAGCAAAATAATGCCTAAAACTAAGGCTTATATACAATGCATGAACATTCCTTTGCAGGAAAACTAATTAGAAAGTTGAATTCACATGACATAATAAATGGCCTAGGAATTAAATTCGTGCATCAATGCCTTGTGTTTGAACATTTTTATTCATTGGGACATATTACTTAACACATGGCATGCATAAAGAAAGATGAACTTTTTGTGTATATTATGAACAGCAATCCCTCCTCAATCAATAATCCATACAATAATCACACCAAATTTACGTTTGAAATTCAATCCATATGAGATTTCATCAATCAAAGCATAAAAAGCTCAACATATTCTTGAAAATTAATTGAAACCCATAAGAAAAAATTGTAGAAAGAGAGAGAAATTCATACCTTGATTTGATTTTCCCTTAAAGAAGAAGAAATTTGGGTGTAAAATTGATGGAATTGGGGTGATTTTTGAAAAACTTGAAGTGGGGGATTTGAGGGTTTGAGAGGAAGTTGAAAGAGAAAAGGAATGTGAAGAGATAATGGGATTTGGGAACGGTTAAGTTCCTTATTCCCGTCGCGCGCTGCTTCCTCAGCGCGCATGATGTGCGCGTGAGGCAGTGTGTCTGTGTGATAATCGGCCCCGCGCACATGCGCTCGGATTTTAGTGCGCATGTGCGCTCAAGGCAAAAGCCAAAATTCTATGGGGTCTCAGCGCACATGCGCTGAGATTCTAGCGCGCATGTGCGCTGAAGGCAGAATGAAAATAATTTTTTTTTTTTGCATAAACATTCTTCCCTAAATCACCCTCATAACACATAAACGTCTCGAAGATCCATTTTATCATTTTAGCAATGCAATCAATTTCCCAATTAACAACGAAATTAAAATATGTTGTCCTTTCAAACTAAAATAAGCAACAATAAAGTTGCAAAAATTAAATAACAGAATAAAATTGAAATGGACATGGGTTGCCTCCCATACAAGGCCTTTGTTTACTGTCGTTGGCTCGACTTGATGTTCTTTACCAATCAATCAAGTAATTCCCATGTGGAGGTGTCCAAGGATCTTCCGCTTCACTGTTTTCACAAATGATGGATTCAATCTCCTTTGCNCAATTTCTCGTTAGAAAGTAGTAAAGCATTAAGACTTCCATTACTTGTTTGTTGCAACAAGTCCTTGTTCTTTTCCTTGAGATGTTCTTCATGATTAGTGTTCACCTCCTGATTATCGATATGTTCATGAATTTCCTGTATTAGAGCTTACACACCTCGATTACAGAAACAAGTTTAGTATGGTCAGATGGTTCAACATCATCGTAAAAGCTAAAGTTAACACTTTTATCTCCAAATTCCGTACTAAGAGTGCCTTTCTGAACATCTATTTTTGTCTGGGAAGTAGCTAGAAATGGACCTAACAAAATAGGAGTATTGGAATCACCTTGTTCCATTTCTAACACAAAAAATCAGCAGAAAAAACTATTAGACTTCCCACTTGAACTAAGATATCCTCTACAATTCCCTTAGGATAGGCCAAAGATCTATCAGCCAACTGAATTACTATACCAGTTTTATTCGATGGTCCAATTCTCAAGGCATCATACACAGAATATGGCATTACGTTAATAATGCACCTAAATCCAGCATGGCTTTTTCGAAGTGTGTATTTCCTATCTTACAAGGAACAGAGAACATACCTGGGTCCATACGCTTTTCGGGTAGGGATTTTTGAATTATTGACAAAACATTTCTCCCCACCTCTACCTTTCTAACTTTCTTCTCTTTTTGCTTTCTTTTGTGGGAACACAATTCCTTCAAAAACTTAGCATATCGAGGTACTTGTTTAATAGCATCTAATAAGGGAATATTTACCTTGCATCTACGAAAAGTCTCGTATAGCTCTTTTTCGGGATCCTCTTTCGAGAACTCTTTCAATGCCTCGGGGAATGGGGGTTTGGGCTTATCTTCGATCCATACAAGAACGCTTTTATCTCTTCACTGCTGCTGCTTTTCTTCTCGCATGATTCAACCTCTTTTTCAACTGTGGTCTTCTTCTTTTTAGCCTCAATATGTTCAGGAACTATTTTGCTTTGCACTTCAACCTCTTTACCACTCCTCAACGTAATTGCACTCATATTCTCCTTGGGGTTGATGATAGTTTGAGACGGCAACTTCCCAGAGCTCTACGCTTCCAACCTGCTAATCGCGGTAGCCATTTGTCCCATTTGATGTTGCAACTGCTGAATACTGGCCTTTATATCCTGCTGGAATTGAATCGTATTTTCAGTTAAAATATCCAACCGTTCCTCTCAAGACTTACCAGATTGATTATTTAGATTTGCTTGTTGTCTTGAGGAAATGGTGGCCTATATGGTTGGAAGTTCTGCCGATTTTGTTGAAGCTAATTTTGGGATGGGTTCCCGTATCTCAAGTTAGGATGATCCTTCCATCCAGGATTATATGTGTTTGAGTAAGGATCGTAATTTGGTCTTGGTTGTCCTCCATGGGAATCCTCCCGCTGCATTTACTTGTTCTTGGCTGTCGTCTTGTACTGTGGGGCACATATCTGTTGAGTGTCCCTCATTTGAGCAGCTACCACATGGTTGTGCAGTCGGTGTGGTACCTGAAGCCAACTGTCGAACAAAAGAAGTCAAACTTGCCATTTGTTGTTCTAATGATGAAACATTTACCTCATTTACACGTTTGAAAGGTTGATAACGTCGTGTCCCAAAATTTAGACAGCATGCGACCATATTTGATATAAGCTCACGAGCAGTGTCTATGGTCAAATTGTCTAACGCCCCTCTACTTGTGGCGTCGACCATGTTCCTTTCATTAGGCAACAATCCTTCATAGAAATATTGAATTAACAAGGAGTCACTTATCTGATGATGCGGACAGCTTGCACACAATTTCTTGAAGCCCTCCCAATACTCATACAAGGATTTTCCATTGAACTGCCTTATTCCACAAATTTCTTTGCGAATATTTGCAGTTCGAGAAGTTGGAAATGCAGAGTATTTAGCCAAGAATAGTCTATTCATCTGCTCCCAAGTTGTGATACTACCCGAAGGCAAATCGAATAGCCAATCCTTTGCTTCATCCTTCAGTGAGAATGGGAATGCTTTCAACTTGATATGCTCCTCTGACACCCCGGTGGGTCTCATACTTGTTCCAACCACATGGAACTCCTTAAGATGCTTGTTTGGATCCGCACCTGGCAGTCCATGAAAAGAAGGTAATAAATGGATTAGTCCAGATTTTAATTCAAATATAACATTAGCATCTAATTCTGGATAAGTAATGCATAAAGTTTGTTGATTTAGTGTGGGCGCTGCTAATTCCCTCAAAGTCCGTTGCGCCATGTTCGTCTGCGCTTGATCTTCCTTATCACTTGCAAAAATAAAATTAAACAATTGTTCTTCCCCTAATTGTCTTTCTCGTAATTCTTTCCCCAATCAGCGTAACATTCTCTATATTAGATGTGTCAAATTGGAATTCAACTTTTCTAGTAGACCGAATCTGCACAGGTACACACAATTAGCGGAAGAATTATAATAAAAAGAAAGGAAAGAAAAGAAATGAAATAAATAGCACAAAAATAATTCAAACCGTTCCCGGCAATGGCGTCAAAATTTTGGTGTGAAAAGAAATAATGCCGAGTTACAATGCTATCGTAGGCACCCAAAATTAATAACTCTCCATTATACTGCAGTGGTGGTGAGTACAGGTCGTTCCATAGAGAACGGAGTTTATTCTCGTGCTAAATGGAAAAAGCGGGTTTTGAATGCTTTTAAACTAAAACTAAAACAAGAAAATAACTGAAGAAAATTCGATGTAAAAAAAGTCTTGGTCATATCCACCATGGCAATTTCATTAGTCGATCCTTGACACACAAGATAATTCAAGTTTATATCAAGCACTAATAGAAAAATTAACCCGAACGAATACCAATTCAAAGTTGATTCTTATTTGTTTCTAAAGTTGGTTAATTTTCAACACACGATCCAATTAACCCTAACTATTAATTGTCAAGTAACCCAGACACGCGCCAAAGATTAATTTAATAGAAGCATCAAGATCAACAAGAACAATTAAACTAATTAAACATAAACACACGCGGTTATGCCAATTAGATGATTAATTTTCCTAAATTCAATAACACTAATACAGTAATTATCAAATTCAGTTGCTTCATAGATTGAATTAAACACACGGTTAAAATAATCTAGCAATAGATTAATTCTAATAAATTAATATTCTGCAGCAAGAATAAGTTAAAAAGAACACCCATAAAATTAATTATAGAAAAATAATCAATACTTGAGATAAAAGTGAATAATTCAAGTACAAGAAATCTCACAGCTTTGTACAATTGACCATGGCTTGAATTCCCTCTACCAAGAAAAGGGTTTAGGCACAAAGTGCCATAAAAGAATAAAGAAGAATTTCTAGTGCTAAAAACCCAAGCCAAAAGAAAAATAAAAGTGTCGACCTCTTTTTCTCACCCTAAATGGGGGTATTTATATTGAGTATTTCACAGGGTTACAATTAAGGTCTACGGATAAGAACGTGAAATCGGATGAAAAAGAGTCCATTCAGGCGAAGAAACCTGCTGGAAATCCACTTCACGCCCTCTCACTGCCCACAAGGAGCTGCAGGATTTGTTGGCTTCAGTGGAGTGTTCTTTACTACCAGTTGGGAAATCATCCAAGCGGATCTCCATAAGGCAGTGAAAGCTTTCTTCCAAGGCGAGGTGTTACCCAGAACTTTCACAAGCACACTCACAGCATTGATCCCCAAAACTCTGAACCCCCCATCTTTTGATAATTTTAGACCTATTAGTCTTTGTATATTCTTTAATAAAATCTGTACTAAGGCTAATAGGTTAGTTTTAGTTCTGCCCAAGATTATTTCTCAAGAGCAGGTAGCCTATGTAAAACGGAGAGACATTACTGACAACATAATGTTGGTGCAAGAGCTTATCGAGTTCCTGAACTGGAAAACAAGATGCGGCAACATTATATTCGAGCTTGATTTAGCAAAGGCCTTGATTTTGACCTGATCTCTTGGCCTTTTCTCTATGCCGTCATGAGAAAGCTTGGATTCAGTGAAAAGTGGAATGTTATCATAAAGAACGTGCTCGAAAATTGCTGGTTTTCTGTTCTTATTAATGGCTCCCCGAAAGGCTTTTTCAAGTCCACTAGGGGTGTTCGCCAAGAAGACCCCTTGTCACCTCTTCTTTTCATAATCACAATGGAGACTTTTGCGCGAGGTTTGCGGGCACAATTCCGTGCGGGAAATATCTCGGATTACGCATTGCCAAGGAAGTGTCCACCAATCACTCATCTTGCGTTCGCGGACGACATAGTCATTTTCATTAAAGGAGAGGCCAAATCAATCAAGAATCTCCTGGAGTTCCTCGACTAGTTTGAGTCTTCATTTGGGCAGCTTATTAACAAGTCGAAATGCTCCTTTTACATGGCCAACAATGCTCCACTATCTAGGATCAGAATGGTTCAATTTTGAACAGGTTTTGTGAAACGTCCCCTCTCTTTCATTGACACATATCTTGGCTGCCTATTCAAAAGGCGAAGAACAGAAGGTCACTCTTTCAGTCCATGATTGAGAAAATTACCTCTAAAATTGCGGGGTGGCAAATGAAATTTCTCTCTCATGGGGGAAAGCTAATCCTGATCAAGCATGTTTGAAGTAGTATTCCAATATACCTTTTCACGGTACTCCAGCCCCAAAAGTTGTAATCAAGGACTTGGAGCGCCAATTCGCAAACTTCTTCTAGGGTAATTTGGACTCGGAAAGCAGGTACCATTGGGCATCATGGAAGTCATTATGTAAGCCAACAGCTGCCAATGGCCTTGGAATCATGTCCCTCTCAGATTTGGTCAAGGGTTTTAACAATTTTACTGATTAATTGGAAATTTCGATGGGAATGTTTTATGGTGCTCTTTCATGCATGCTAGATATTGTCATTCCCACCCTTGTTTAACAAATGAAAGGCACAGTGATTCATATACGTGGAAGTGCATGCTTAAAAGCCGTGAGAACGCAGAACAAAGGCTTTTATTTTGTTACGTAATGGACAAGTCTCCATTTAGTTTGACACTTGGCAACCTCAAGGACCTTTGTTTCACGAGGTTAGTCAAGTGTTCGAGCCAACCCTTATAGTTGCTGAATTGTAGATTGTAAATGGCTGGAATCTTGCAATTTTAAGCGAGCATTATTCAGGCCTTGAGATAGAAAGACTAGAGAAGCTGCTTTGTGGGATACATTTCCAAGTTAGTAATGACTCGGATGTCTCTTATACACATCTAGATGTGTATAAGAGACCTCTTCCCTTGAAAATCACATGTTTACACGCTCTCTCGAAGAATGATTTGGGACTACAAACTCCAAATCAAAATCTCCATCTTCATATGGCGCCTCTTGAATAGGAAACTCCCACTTGACGATATGATAACTACCTTTGGGGTTTTCTTGGCTTCAAAACGTCCCTTTTGTCACCATCAAGAAACATTGGATCATGTCTTTGCAAGTTGTGAATTCACTAGCACTCAAGTCTGGACATACTTTGAATCTTAGCTTGAAGTGCACTTTTCCCCCGCATCTACCGCACTAGGAAAACTTAATTCGTGGTGGTGGTACGATTCTCCTACGACAACCCTTGCAGCTGTTCAGAAACTTATACCGTCCCTGGTATGTTGGTTTGTATGGAAAGCATGAAATTTGGCAAATTTTGAAGACCTTCCATCACACCTCAGCGAACCATAACAAACTTTTGCTCCCTTTTGCGAACTATCTCCGTAACTCACCCTTTTTATAAAGCTGGACCAGCGGATGACAACCTCTTAACTCATCATATTTCCCATCAAATTCTCACCACACGGCCGAGGAAAGCTTTGGCAGTCAGATGGAATCCACCCCCACACGGGATTGTAAAACTCAACGTTGATGGAGCCTCAAAAGGAAATCCAGGACCTTCATTCGGGCGTGGAGTCATTCGAGATCATCAAGGACACCTTGTCAAGGCTTTCAGCAATACTTACAACCTTCAAACCAATCCTGGCTTGCAAGCTGAAGCGTCTGCCTTAGTGGATGGCCTTAAACTTTGTGAGAAGTTGCAGCTCATGGATGTACAAGTGGAGCTTGACTCCCTAACCTTAGTGAACATAATTAAAGGCCAATAACAACCAGCCTGGAGCGTTGATCAACAATGGCAATTCATTAAAGCCTTTATTTTAGATAGGAACTTTACTTTTTCTCATATTTTTAGAGAAGCTAATGTGTATAAGGATAGGCTAGCAAACAAGGGTATTATTATAGGTATAATCTTATTTAGAGTATAACCAAGACACAATTCCCAAATCTCTTAGAGAATTGCTACGCTTGGATGCTCAAAGTTGCCCTTACATAAGGCATTATAAATCATGAATTGTTAAACAAATTTTCACCCACAGGTGTTTGCTCAAAAAAAAAAAAACTAGCTAAAAGTCTCCTAATAAGTAAGGCTAGAAAACTTAGCCAAGCCAGCCCCTTTAATGGGCCTTATTAAAGACTACTAATTATGTCCAAAAACTAGTAATTAAACTAACGCTTAAACTAGGCCCAATTTACACAACACTGGAACTACTATTGGGCTTTACATAAGAAAAACCAAACCAAAATAAACTTGAAAGGAAATCTTTCCTTCTTGTACTTAAAGGATATCCACTTGTGCTTCACTTTGAAGAATCTATTGGGCTTTACATAATAAAAACCAAACAAAAATAAACTTGAAAGGAAATTTGGCCTTCTTGTACTTAAAGGATATCCACTTGTGCTTCACATTGAAGAATTGGACTTCATCTATTATTGAATTGAGAATAGTCCATTCCAACTTGATCAAATACCACGAATGTGCTCCAATCTTGGCAAGCTCAAGTTGACGCTTGCTCTTGCTTTCATCTCCTTATCTTGACACATCTTTAGACTATTCGGATCCATATCATTCCCTCCCTCCCTCCTCGGAAGGATTCGTCCTCGAATCCTAACCTAAATAAGAAAAACACAGATGAATCAAATGGGACACAAGATTGGTCCAGAAGATAGGCCTTGAAGCCGTGCACTATTGTGAACACAACAAAGTTTTGCAAAGTAATTATCCAAAAAGTTAAACAAATGTGAACACCAAAGTAGAAATTCATTCAGTTTTGACAAGTTAAGCACAATTTGAGCAATTGCCAGAAAACATTGATTTTGACACAAATTGGAAGTTATTTGACAGTAAACAAAAATTTTAGTCAAAGTGTTTTGAGGCAAAATTGGTACAATTTCATTCTTACAAAGTATTTGACCTAAATCACACAACTTAGGTTGCTCAAAATCTAAGTAACAAACAAAAATTTTAGTGGCGTGTCTTAGTAAAATTAAATCAAACAAGTTATCAGGCCATAACAAAAACTTAACTTGGCTTACACAAAATTTGAATATTTTGAAGTTAACTTTACTTGAAATTCAAAATTCATAAAAGAAGTTAACTAATATAACAAAGTTATCCAAGTTATTTTGAAAAAAGTGAAACATTGAAAATCATGTAGCATGGGGTGGCTAACACAACGATTCAAATTAGATTTGATGGCATGTAAATGATTATCAACGAAGACTTGGACGGATTTATCCAAATAATGCTCCACAAATTGGAATTGAAATCCAAGAATTTGGTTGCGTTTCCTGTTCAAAACAACAACCAAGTCAAAAACCAAGTCAAAGGAATTAAATTTAAACAAGAAATAAACAAAATGTACACTAAAAGTAATTCTAAATTCAGAATTAAATCAGTAAAATTTCTTAAGATGCTCGTATATAAGAATTTTAGCACAAAAAGTAGAAAGAAGTTCATACCTTTGAGATAGGGTACAGACCACCATATCTTTCTTACCTCTCTTTGGTTGGACCAATGAGATACTCCACTGGGAGGTTAGTGCATCACGACTTACACCTTTGAAAGGCTGCACATAAGAAAGAAAACTAGACAAAGATAAATTAAGGTTAGGCATGATAAAATAAATTCTCTTGATATCTCTCTTTTCTCTCTTTTTCTTGGCCTACATGGTCGAAGCCTTTACAATCTTTTTATCTCGACTTTCGGCCGCTATTTGGCTTTTCCCACTTTGCTTTTTACTTTTATTCCATTCAAGAAATTTTCTTTGAATTTATAATCTCTCTTCACCTATTTGATGTTCTGGAAAAAGAATAAATTTGAACTTTTTACCCCTTTTTACACAAGTGATACGCCTTAGTACAACCATCTAAAAACTATTTTTAGATAATTCCCTTAGCTGACCAAGTTGTAATTGACATGTGAGCAAAGGTGTTACATCACAAACTACCTTATCAGAATACTTACCAATATTGAAGGATATAATAACTTGCTTAGTTACCTAAAATGCTTCACTTTTAGATGACCATCCGAACTTATAAGGTTTTGGACGTGGCAAAGTAGGCGAATTCAACTTTTCAACAAGATATGTACTTGCCATATTAATCCGTATGCTACTATCAATTACAGTACCACAAACCCTTTCATTCACAAAAACTTTAGTGAAGCAACTCTCTTCCGCCTGCAAGACATCACAAATAAAACTCACAAAACAAAGTGGTTAGTATTAGAAAAAGAAATAATTAGAATTTTTCCTCACCACTCGGTCTTACTCTTTGGAGAGCAATTCATTCAGATTGTATCACTCAATCCCTTGTGTATACATACCCTCAATTGAATGGCTTTTATCACTCAAATGATCTCACCACATTGCCTTTTTCCTCTCTTTAGTTCACTCTAAATGTCTTTGGAAGACTACGAGAACCAAAGTCAGCTCCAGTTGTATTTTAACCACTTAATTGGTTGGAAATCAAAGAAAACAAATAATCATGGGTCAAGGTCAAATAAGAGAACCAAACTTTCGGATTTAAGCTTCAAAGAACAGGTGACAACAAAATATCCGAGACAACGTGAAGCAACAAAACATATAGAAAGCAAATAAGAATTTGGTAAGCAAATTACCAAATAAAAAAAGAAAACTAAGCATAATAGAACAAACAAGTAGCACTTAAGACTGACAACAAAGAAATTAAAAGAACCAAAAAAATTAAGTGCTTTTGAATACAATTACATATTTGGAAAGCAGACCTTGATTTAGAAAGTTTCCAAAAATAGAAAGTTTCCAAAAATAAGAAGTTTCCAAAAATGGAAAGTGCCAAATTTGGTGGTTTCCTAATTCAATTGGGATTAGGATTAGTTTTCTGAGTCCAACTGGAATTAGGATAATTTTCCTAAGTCAACTTGGATTAGGGTTTTTCAAATCCGATTAGGATTAGGATTAGGATTGGAAACCAATTCCAAATAGGATGAGGACATGAAACCAAATCCAAATAGGATTAGAATAAGGAAACCAAGTACAATTAGAATTGGAATAAGGAATATGAAACACAAGTAGGAAAAGGTATGAAACCAAAACCTTTTAGATAAGGAAACAAACAAATAATTGTCTATATTTATAATCAACCAACTATGCAAACCCTAAAATTTTTGTCCTCCTTGTCAATAGTCGATTCTTCTTTTCTTTTTTCTTCACCTTTTTTTTTCAACGCCTTTTTTTTTCCTTTTCGGCCAAACAAATTTTCTCTTTTTTTCTCGGCCAAGAACACTTCTTATTTTTTTTTATTTCAGCTAAGAAAATAAATTTTTTTTTTGTAGCAGAAACAACAAAGAGAACAATGAAGAACAATAACAAAGAAACAACAATATGGCTGGTATTCTTTTTTTTTTTTGTATCAATAAAAAGACAGAAGCACCAAATCCAAGATTGAACGATAATCAAGAATCAAAGTATGGCACAAGTGTCACGCCCCAAAAATGGGACCGTAACACGCCGCGCTAATGGCACACCGGTCCAAAGCGCAAGGCACAAACTAACAGAGCAACAAACTTAACCGCAATTTAATAGAACCATCAAACGATTTCTTAACTATAAAACCGAATAAGTTCATTTTTACACAAAAATACGAATTACAAAATTTCTTCTTAGTACAAAAGATGCTACAACAAAAACAAAGTTCATCAATACAAAACCTATCTAATATACTACCCTCTCCAAACAAAAGAGTAGCTTTAATAGCCTTGTTCCAGAGTCCTACCAAGAATGTAGAATCTGGAAACAATCTCAAAGCTGCTAACGCAGTGAAGTTCCAAAACGAGCCTGTAATCTGATAAATTATAGATCACGTGGTAAGAGCATAACTAGCTCAAGTGGATATCATAAAAGCCCTTCAAATGGGGCCAAGCATTTCGATAAAAAGAAAACACAAAGATAATAACATTTGTGAAAACCATAATCATGAAGCAGTTTCTAAAATATCTCATGCCATTTAAACGTCAATAAACTATAATCATAAGTAATTTCTAAAATGTATCATGCCATTAAAACGTCAGCATGTCCAAAACATATCCATATAAAGATCCAATCTCTTTCAAAGCATAGTATGCTGTATAAGAGACAGATTTTATTATATTCCGGATTGAAACAGTACATGGAACTTGGATTTGTTCGCTATGCTTTACTAGTCTGACCGGGAGGTCAAGTTATCCCATCACAAGACCCCGTATCAAATAGTTCATAACATTCACAGAAGTCACCATGGCGTCCCATGGATGACTATAGAACCGGTTCTCCACAAATCAAACATTTCCAAACACATCCAAAATTATATACCTAGGTCACCTATGAGCCAAAACAGTCATAAAATGCTTTCATATCAAAAGAGTTTGCAAACATATCAATTGGACTAGGATTCCATAGGTCCAGTTCTACAATAGTAAGAAACCAAAACTTATAAGAGTGCAGATTAAACATAATTACACATTTTAAGCAACAAAATCCAAACATATTTCGAAAGTCATTAAACAAAATACAAGTGGAAGAGGGTCTATGTTACCCACCTATCAAAGCAAAAACTGCACAAATGATCACAGAACGCGATCGCGGCGGTAGGTGGCATGGTACCTAAAACAGATAAAGAGGACTCTTAGAAGAGATGTAGAACGGCGAAACGATAGAAAACGACACCAACAGCTCTTTGGTCAAAAATGACCTTTTCACAATTTCTGACCAACTTCGACAAGCTAAAACCCCAATCAAAACACTTAGTTAATCCCTCAAATTCTTATTACAGCTAGATTAGGAGATAATAAGCTTAGTTTTCCAGAAAAACCGAAAAACTTCGCCTCTCTCTAGGCTATAATTAGGCTATCCTCCCTGCCAATAAAATCCAATTCCAAGGTATTCAAGGGACCTTGGTTACAACCCAACTCAAAACAACATATTCAACCAACCAACAAAATCCATTTCCAAGGTATTCAAGGGACCTTGGTTACAACCCAACTCAAAACAACATATTCAACCAACAAAATTCATAAACGGAAGTTTGTTCACTGATCATCAAAGTCTGACTATATCAATAGCATTCCACAACAATGGAAAACACCTAAAACCATCAAAAGATCATTAAAGACCCTTTAAACATTCATATCCAATTATCCAAATTATCCTAGTTGCGCCAAACTTCCGCTTACTTACAAAATGAAGGGAAATCAATTCCACTTGGTTTCAAGTCTCAATTCCTATCCAAACTAACCTTAAAACACTCTTAAAACATCATTATGTGCATAGACATAAGCATTCATAGCATAACATTCTAGGGCACATATGGAAGACAAAACCCTAACTCATAATCTTAAAATTTGTAATCTAACCATGGAAAGTTGTTAAAAATCAACCCCAATCACTTCCCAACCTCCAAAACACTAAAAACAACCCATAACATACATAAATCAACACATATAAGGCTGCAAAGAGGGTTTATTTTCAGCCCTAAGAATCCTACAAAACTTGAAATTAAAGCTTGGATCATAAAGCCCATAAGCTATAAATGCTAAAATACATAAAATCTTACCTTCTAAGTGATTCCTACTTGAAATCCAAGAAAATTTTTTGGGGAAAAATAGAGGAAGAAGTTCGGCTGCTGCGGCGTGGTCTAATGTTCTGAAGTTGGAAAAACGAATAAGTTGAAGTACTTTATGACTAAAAATAATATGAAAAACATTTTAAACCAATTAAAATCAAAGAACAAGGCTATTAAAATACTGGGTTTCACATTCTACCCCCCTTAAACAAAGTTTCGGCCTCGAAACTTACGAAATCACGAAGCAAACAAAGCTGGATACTTCGATTTCACGAGGCTCTCAAGCTCCCAGGTAGCTTCTCGTTCAGAATGATTAGACCACGTAGGGGATAACTTTATTCTCATACCTTCTTTGAAAGACATGGAAGGTATTATGAACTCTAGACAACTCCGGAGGCAAAGCCAATTGGTATGCCAAATCACCAACCTTGTTCAACACCTCATAGGGGCCTATATAGCTAGATGGACTCAACTTTCCACCTTTCCCAAACCTAGCTACCCCTTTAGTCGGCGATACTTTCACAAACACTTTATCCCCAACCGCAAACTCCATTGGCTTTCTCTTGATATCTGCCCAGCTCTTCTGACGATCTTGAGCCGCTTTCAAATTCTGACAGATTATAGGTGTGCAATCTTATCTAGATTGCCTGAATCAAATCTGGGCCCTCCAAGGATCTCTCGCCAACTTCATCCCAATGTAAAGGTGATCTACACTTACGACCGTACAAAGCCTCAAATGGTGTCCTACCGATGCTGCTGTGATAGCTATTATTATACGAGAAGTATCACATGCTCATCCCAGCTTCCCTGGAAGTCTATGGCACAAGCTCTCAACATATCCTCCAATGTCTGAATAGTACGCTCAGATTGGCCATCTGTCTGAGGATGATAAGCAGTCACTAAGATTCAAAGTTGTGCCACAAGCTCTCTGGTAGGTTGTCCAGAACCTGGATACAAACCTAGGATCGCGATCAGAAATAATGCTCTTAGGCACACCGTGCAAACGGACAATCTCTTGATCATATAACTTCACTAATGACATCAAAGTAGCGGTCACCTTCATCGGTAAGAAATGGGCGGACTTTGTTAGGCGGTCAACAATCACCCATATACTGTCATTACCTCGCCTAGTCCGTGGTAACCCATGTACAAAATCCATAGTAATATGCTCCCATTTCCACTCCGGTATCTCCAATGATCGTAGTAAACCGCTGGGCCTTTGGTGTTCAGCCTTAACCTGCTGACACACCAACATAGCAATACATCTTGCTACGAGCTCAGCTATCTCTCTTTTCATTCCAAGCCACCAAAATCTCATTTTCAAGTCCCTATACATCATCGTACCCCCAGGATGAATAGATAAGCGTGAAGAGTGAGCTTCTTTCATCAGTTCTCTTTTCAATTCGGAGTCGTTCGGCACACATAAACGTCTGTCTCGCCACAAGCTACCATCAGCTCTAACCTGAAACTCTGAGGTCTCACCATTCTGTACTTTCAACATTACTTTACGTAGCTCAGGATCATCTAACTGGGCCATCTTAAGGCGATCCACCAGTGTAGATTGAACAACCAATGCTGCCAAAGTCTGCTCAGTAGACTCAACAACCTCCAAATTCAAAGCCTCAAACTGACAAATCAAAAGAGCCATACTAGGGTCAGCTGATTTACGACTCAAAGCATCGGCAACCTTATTAGCTTTACCAGGATGATAGCGAATGGTCAGGTCATAGTCCTTCAATAGCTCAAGCCAACGCCTTTGCCTCATATTACTGTGTATAAGCTCTTTTTGAGTGAAGAGGTATTTCAGACTTTGATGATCAGTGAACACTTCACACAGGTAATGCCTCCAAATCTTGAGAGCAAACACTATCGCAGCTAACTCCAGGTCATGAGTAGGATAAGAGCTCGTACGGCTTAAGTTGCCTCGACGCATAAGCTATCACCTTATCTCCTTGCATCAAAACACAACCCAAACCACTCTGAGAAGCATCACTATAAACCACAAATCCTCCAGAACCTGAAGGTAAAGTCAACACTGGAGCTGTCACCAACCTATGCTTAAGCTTTTGAAAGCTTGCCTCACACTCATTTGACCATTCAAACTTGGTTCTCTTCTGGGTAAGCCGCGTCAAAGGAGAAGCAATTCGTGAGAAATCCTCCACAAATTTCCTATAATAACCAGCTAAGCCCAGAAAACTCCGCACCTCGATCCACTGTGGTAGGTCTAGGCCAATCAACAATGGCCTCAATCTTCTTGGGATCTACGAAACCCCTTCCTCGACACCACATTGACGCGGCTTACCCAGAAGAGAACCAAGTTTGAATGGTCAAATCAGTGTGAGGCAAGCTCGCAAATGCTCAGCATGAGCCTCCTAGATGTGTATAATAGACAGGATATCATCGATGAAGACCACTACACATACATCAAGATAGTCCTTGAACACCCTATTCATCAACTCCATAAAGGCTGCAGGGGCGTTAGTTAAACCAAAAGGCATAACCAAGAACTCGTAGTGGCCATACCGAGTCCGAAAAGCTGTCTTAGGTACATCCTCTTCCTTTACCCTCAATTGAAAATATTCGGACCGCAAATCAATCTTAGAGAAGCACCTCGCACCCTTAAGCTGATCAAACAAGTCATCAATCCGTGGCAAAGGGTATTTGTTCTTCACAGTTCACCCTATTAAGCTCACGGTAGTCAATGCAAAGTCTCAAACTACCATCTTTCTTCCGAACAAATAAGACCGGTGCTCTCCAAGGTGAAACTTGGACTTGGACGAATGAATTTCTTGTCCAAGAGTTCTTGAAGCTGCTCCTTCAACTCCTTTAGCTCCGCAGGTGCCATACGGTAGGGGCCTTTGAAATTGGTGCCACCTCTTATACAAGCAAATCTCAAAATCGACAACCCGCGACGGAGGTAAACCTGGCAGCTCCTTGGGAAACACGTCCGGAAACTCTCTAACCACTAGGATATCCTCAATGCCTGGCTCTACTTTATCAGAGTCTATCACATAAGCCAAATAGCTTTCACATTTGGCTTGGCACCTGTCTCTTATACACATCTAGATGTGTATAAGAATCCTACTCTTGGGCTTCTTTTCATTCCCACGAAAAATCACCGTATCTAAACCAGGCATCTGAAACATCACATACCTCTCTTTACAATCAATCATCGCACCATTAGCCGCCAACCAATCCATACCCAAAATCAAATCAAAGTCGGTCATCGGTAACTGAATAAGGTCAGCCTCAAACTTCCTATCACAAAACTCTAACCGACAATTTTGATATAGATTTGATGTAGATGGCTAGTAGCAGACTATATACAGATGTCTAGATGTGTATAAGATCTAGACTGATAGGGGTCCCCACTCTATAAGGATCCTCTAACCATCTAGGTTTATCGGACAGACATCTAAGAAAACATCTAGCTACAAATGAATGGGATGCCCCACAATCAAATAAAGCATAAGCAGGTATGGAATTCACTAAGATCGTGCCTGCAACTACTGAATCGGTCTGATCGGCCTGCTGCTGACTCAACGCATGCACCCTCGCCTGAGTCCTCCGCCTCTTGTCCTCAGGCGGACCACCCTGCACTCCACTAGTCTGCCCTCGATTTGGTGCGACCTTAGGACAATCTCTGATCAAATGGCCGCGCTCGCCACACTTAAAGCAAGCTCCAGTCCTCCAATAACACTCCCCAGAGTGTAGTCGACCACAAGACCGGCATGGCGGCGGCCAGCTGCCACCGACCGAGATCTCGAGGTGGCTCCCAATCGAAGAAGAAAGAAGAACTGTCGACGGACCCTCCTAGGAAACCACCTGTCGACCACGACTCCTACTCCCAATGGAGGTGCTAAAGTCCTGTCCGGCATCCCACGCGAGGCCGTATAATCTACACATCCAGTTGAGTCAGTTGCAGGCACGATCAGAGAGTGATTCCAGTACCTTTGCAGCTTCAGAGGTATCCCGATCTCTCCTCACGCCTCGATCCGAATCTAGATGGATAAGAGCTAGATTATACATTTCCTCATAAGTCTGGGGACGACCCACTATCAGCTCTCTCCGAAGCTCAGCTCTAAGACCCTTCCGAAAATGATACAGACTTGGTTGTTCAATCAGAGCTCAGAAGATGGACGAGTTTTATCGGCTACTTCGGAAGATGTCCGTGACTCAGAAGATGAATCTGAAATAACTCTGGATGTGTATCTATCAGCCCATCCATGACTGTCTCTTATATGGATCTAGAGCCCCATCAGTGATAGGTTAGCCCAGTTTTCTTGAGCGCCTGGTTTTGATGGAATTTCGGTAGGCGGTGATGGAGGTGGTTGAGGCTGCTTAAGTCGTGCGAGCAAAATGATAAGTTTGACCTGTGTTTTAAGGCCGCAATGGATAGGAAAGGAAGAGGATGTACCCAAGACAGGAGGAGGAGGAGACGGCCCCCTCGTCCCTAGGGTAGACCGCAGCCTAGTAACACTCTCTGAAGCCGACTCGACTACGGGAATCTCTGCGGGGATCCCTACTAGCCGGACGCTCCCCAGGCTGAGGGTCCTGCTGTGCCGAGCCTCTACCGCGACCTCTAGAACCAAAACGCGTCCTAGGCGGCATACTAGCTGATAAGAGTCAAAGGCAGAATCATGAGCAAAGAATAACTCTTCAAGTGTGAATTCTTTGCTCAATCAACAAAAGAGGTACAACAAAGATTTCATAAGCAAGGACCTCTCAAAACCCCCCAAAACAAGTCAATCAATAACTCCAGGTCAAAGAATTCCACAGATCCTATAATGTCGCGAGCAAAACAGAATCTTATATAATTCTAAGCTCGAGTACATCGATTTAAACCTCGAAAGACTCATCGAATACCTATTACTGGACTTAGGATTCAAACCTATGTTCTGATACCACTAAATGTCACGCCCCAAAAATGGGACCGTAACACGCCGCGCTAATGGCACACCGGTCCAAAGCGCAAGGCACAAACTAACAGAGCAACAAACTTAACCGCAATTTAATAGAACCATCAAACGATTTCTTAACTATAAAACTGAATAAGTTCATTTTTACACAAAAATACGAATTACAAAATTTCTTTTTAGTACAAAAGATGCTACAACAAAAACAAAGTTCATCAATACAAAACCTATCTAATATACTACCCCTCTCCAAACAAAAGAAAAGCTATGGAAGAACTCCGCAGAGTCCTACCAAGAATGTAGAATGAAACAATCTCAAAGTGCTAACGCATGAAGAGTCCAAAACGAGCACCTAATCGAAAAATTATAAATCACGTGGGGTGAGCATAACTAGATGTGTGGATATCATACTATGCCCTTGAAATGGGGCCAAGCATTTCGATAAAAAGAAAACACAAAGATAATAACATTTGTGAAAACCATAATACATTTAGATGTTTCTTATGAAATATCTCATGCCATTTAAACGTCAATAAACTATAATCATAAGTAATTTCTAAAATGTATCATGCCATTAAAACGTCAGGCATGTCCAAAACATATCCAAAGAGATCCAATCATTTCAAAGCATAGTATGCTAAAGCATAGCGAACAAATCCAAGTACTTGTCTCGTTATATCTAGATGTGTATAAGAGACACCAATCACCATGGCGTCCCATGGATGACTATAGAACCGGTTCTCCACAAATCAAACATTTCCAAACACATCCAAAATTATATACCTAGGTCACCTATGAGCCAAAACAGTCATAAAATGCTTTCATATCAAAAGAGTTTGCAAACATATCATTTGATTAACATAAAATAGCTTGGTCCCGATTTCATATGTAATAGTTCCAAAACTTGGTAAAAGTGCAGTTCCAAACATCATACACATTTTAAAATCCATCCAAACATATTTCGAAAGTCATTAAACAAAATACAAGTGGAAGAGGGTCTATGTTACCCACCTATCAAAGCAAAAACTGCACAAATGATCACGAACGCGATCGCCGCGGTAGGTGGCATGGTACCTAAAACAGATAAAGAGGACTCTTAGAAGAGATGTAGAAGTTAAAGAATGACTAGAGAAACGAAAACGACGCGAAACGATAGAAAACGACACCAAAAGCTCTTTGGTCAAAAATAACCTTTTCACAATTTCTGACCAACTTCGACAAGCTAAAACCCCAATCAAAACACTTAGTTAATCCCTCAAATTCTTATTACAGCTAGATTAGGAGATAATAAGCTTAGTTTTCCAGAAAAACCGAAAAACTTCGCCTCTCTAGGCTATAATTAGGCTATCCTCCTGCCAATAAAATCCAATTCCAAGGTATTCAAGGGACCTTGGTTACAACCCAACTCAAGCCGTCTCATATTCAACCAGACCTGTCAAAATCCATTTCCAAGGTATATAAGGGACCTTGGTTACAACCCAACTCAAAACAACATATTCAACCAACAAAATTCATAAACGGAAAGATTCATGGAGCAATAGCCGGGACTATATCAATAGCATTCCACAACAATGGAAAACACCTAAAACCATCAAAAGATCATTAAAGACCCTTTAAACATATCCAATTATCCAAATTATCCTAGTTGCGCCAAACTTCCGCTTACAGAGGATTACAAAATGAAGGGAAATCAATTCCACTTGGTTTCAAGTCTCAATTCCTATCCAAACTAACCTTAAAACACTCTTAAAACATCATTATGTGCATAGACATAAGAATTCATAGCATAACATTCTAGGGCACATATGGAAGACAAAACCCTAACTCATAATCTTAAAATTTGTAATCTAACCATGGAAAGTTGTTAAAAATCAACCCCAATCACTTCCCAACCTCCAAAACACTAAAAACAACCCATAACATACATAAATCAACACATATAAGGCTGCAAAGAGGGTTTATTTTCAGCCCTAAGAATCCTACAAAACTTGAAATTAAAGCTTGGATCATAAAGCCCATAAGCTATAAATGCTAAAATACATAAAATCTTACCTTCTAAGTGATTCCTACTTGAAATCCAAGAAAATTTTTTGGGGAAAAATAGAGGAAGAAGTTCGGCTGCTGCAGGGAAAAAAATGAGGAAGAAACAACAAGAAGAAGACTTAAAAAAACTTTTGATACACATTAAAAATTTGCCGAATTGAAAAACGAATAAGTTGAAGTACTTTATGACTAAAAATAATATGAAAAACATTTTAAACCAATTAAAATCAAAGAACAAGGCTATTAAAATACTGGGTTTCACAACAAGAAGAACAAGTCACAAGATCAAGAACAAGACAATAATCAACAAGGAAAAAAAAAATTTAGGATGAAGAGTAACGGTCAATAGTAACGGTGAACAGTACGATTTTTTTGTAGAAACTAAGATATGATTTTCTTTGTGATAGCTTGAAAAAATTAAAAAGAAATGACTAGAATTGGACCATTTCGATACCAATCTCTCTGAGAGTTTGAACCAAACTCTTTAACTGTCTCTTATAGCGAGAATTGACGCCTTGCGCTATATGGATTAGGTGTGCCATTAGCGCGGTATAAGAGACAGACAATCATAAAAGAAAGAACTTTTCCTCACAAAAAGACAATTTATATTGACAAAAAGGTTCGTAAATTTTCATCCACAGAGGCCTATTTATAGGCTTTAAAAGTCTAAAAACTAGCTAAAAGTCTCCTAATAAGTAGGGCTAGGAAACTTAGCCAAGGCTTTAATGGGCCTCCATAACTGTCTCTTATACACATCTAGATGTGTATAAGAGACAGGCATAGGATTTCATTTTAGTTTGGTCTTTATTATGTAAAGCCCAATAGTAGTTTAAGTGTTCTATACCTTCTTGTTACTTAAAGTATTTCCACTTGTGCTTCACTTTGAAGAATTGGACTTTATATATTATTGAATTGAGAATAGTCCAATCAAACTTGATCAAAATACCACGATCGTGCTCCATTTTGGCAAGCTCGAGTCCACGCTTGCTCTTGCTTTCATCTCTTCATCTTGACACATCTTTAGGCTATTCGGATCCATATCAGATAGTCCTTTACTTGTAGATTTCTTGCTTAATTGAACATGTTTAGGGCTAGTTTTCCTCCTATTATTGGTTAGCCTAACTATACAAATATACCCTTTGAATCTTAGTAATTGCTTAACCAACAATCCTTGTAGGACGATACCCACTTACCATAGACTACTACCTACCCTGTATACTTGTTGGGGTGAGGGTAGAGTAAAATGTGTAGTATGGTTAATTTATTACTTGTTTTAGTTTACACTCTACTCGAGGCGAACACATTTTTGGTGATCAAGACAAATGTTATTGGGGATTGTCCTTGGTATTTTGGCAATATTGTGCACTTTAAGGGTCGTATAGATTAGCCATTTTACTTCTTTTTGTAAGTAATCTTAGTTTTTAATTAGTAGTCCTTACTTGTTTATGTCTAATTCTTGCTTTACCTTGAATAGGCATTTGTGATTAATTGGTTGAATTTGCCCTTGTAGTGTATGATAAGACTAGAAGAAGTGATTTTTATTTTCCTTGATGATTAAAAAGAGAAAGAACTGAGGAAAAATTGAAAGAAGAAAAGAGTAAAACAAGAGTTATTGTTCATTCGGTTGCTCGAAGAAGCTCAAGTTCTACTTAATAGGATGGCATCTAACTACTACTATCATGGTCTTATTGTTCATTCGGTTGCTCAACAAGTTAAACGAGCCAATGTTCAACGTGGGGGTGTCTTAAATTTGAACTCATATGATTCATTGCTATCTCAACAAGGATTATTGTTGAATGTCACGAGTAACTTGACAAGAGTTTCGTTGAGAATTTGGGAAGAGGAAATAGCATAAATGTCGTGGCTTCTTCATCTCAAGCACCTCTTGTTTGTGATCTTTATAATGGTGGACATTTAAATGGATAGTGTGAGGTTTCTATGGGGTCAAATGAACAATTGAATTAGGTGTCTAATCAACCATTATCTTTAAGGAATCCTCACGGTGTTTATGGAAATACCTATAACCTATCTTAGAGGAATCACCTAAACTTCTCTTGGAGCAACCAAAATACCCAAAAAAATCCTTCTTACCAACCCAATCCCCAACCACAAAATTTTCAAAACCAACCATCTTTATCTTCTAGACCTTATCAACCTCCTCACCAAAGAAACTTTCAAACCAACTCTTATCAATCTCAATCAAATCTTTCTTACCCTAACAACCAACCAAGGTCTTAATATCAACAACATAACCTCCACCACCCTTGAACTACAATCAAAACTTCCTTAGGGAGGGTAATGATCTCCAAATGCAATTTGACAATTTGACCCAAATGGAGAGAAATGGAAAATCAAAGGAGTATGAAAATTTAAGAGCCACTACAAGGAAGTTAGAGAACCAATTGTGTCAATTGGCTGGACAACAAAATGAGAGACCTTTGGGAGCTTTACCAAGCAATATAATTCCCAATCCTAGAGATCAAAATGGGAGGGAGAAATTTCAAGCTATCACACTTAGAAGTGGCAAAGCATTGGAAGGGAGAGTTGGGGAAGGTTATTCATCATCGAAGGGGCAAGAGAAGAAAATGGTTAAGGATAGTGACAAAGGTAAAGGAGAGTCTTCAAAGGGCCAAGGTGAAATGATTAAAGAATCGACCAAGCCCAATGAGCAACATAATGAAGGTAAGAATTGTACGCTCCAATTATCAAGCAAGTTAGAGTGCCATTTCCACAAAGGTTGAAAGAAGATAAAAAGGCAAAGAAATTCAAAAAGTTTCTTGATGTGTTTAAAAATATTGAAATCAACATACCATTCATGGAAGCGCTTGAAAACATGCCTACAAATGCCAAATTCATGAAACAAGTTCTCACATCAAAGAGGAAACTCCATGGAGATGAAATCCTATGCTTGATAGAGAATTGTAGTGCATTGCTTACAAAGAGGTTACCTCCCAAGCTTAAGGACCCGTTCTTTCTCCATACCTTGCGAAATCATTGGTGTTTAATTTGAGAAGGCCTTGAGTGATTTGGGATTGTGAATAATCTCATGCCTTACTCGGTCTACAAGAAACTTAGTGGAGGAGACTTGAAGCACACTAGTGTATCTTTGCAACTTGCAGGCAGGAGTATCAAATTTCCAAGAGGAATTATTGAAGATGTGATCATAAAATAGGGAGTAGGTTTCACTTCTAAGGTGGGGATTTCGTGTGTTCAGAGACCCTTTATAGCTTTACCATTATACACATCTTTACTTTCTAAGTCACCCTGAGTCTTAGGGCTGGTCTTAGATGTGTATGAGGTACAGATTCAAAGTATAGCCAAATGTTGCTGGCAAATTCACATCCTACAAAAAAACCAAAGTTTTAAAACTCCCTCTATTTATGAAGATGTCATGGGCATAAATGTGGTTGACAATTTAGTCTATGATTTTTGTAGGTACAAGTTGGAGAAGTCTTCTTTGAAAAGAGCTTTGTTGAATCCAAGTGTTGCAGTTCAAGAGGATGAAGAAGTTGTAGAGTATTTTAATCAATTGGAGAATAGTGTCGCATTGCAGAAAGTGAAGAGAAATATAATGGTAAAGGTAAAGAGGGTCTCTGAACAACGAACTCCCCAAGGTAGAACTTAAACCTCTCCCTACTCATTTGATAAATGTCTATCTTGGTGACAATGAGACATATCCAGTGATTGTGAATGCTTCATTGACTAGTGAACAACTTGAAAATTTAATTGTAGTGCTTAAAATGCATAAAAATACCTTTGCTTGGTCTATTGATGATATTAAGGGAATTAGTCCCTCTTTGTGCATGTATAAGATTTGCTGAATAAGGGGATTAAACTGGTAGGGCTCTTTGGCTTCTACCTTCGAAATGCTCTTTTTGCAACAATTTGGAAACTTTGGATCGCCTTTTTGTAGGATGTGAATTTGCCAGCAACATTTGGCTATACTTTGAATCATGGCTTGAAGTGCTTTTTCCACCATCCTCCACAATACTAGGTAAACTCAATTCTTGGTGGTGGCAAGACCCTCCTTCCAAAACCCTTGTCGTCCAGAAGCTTATGCCATCTTTGGTATGTTGGTTCATATGGAAAGTACGAAATATGGCAATCTTTGAAGGTCATTTCACCACACCTCAACACATCATTACTCACATATGCTCCCAGTTGCGAAGCATCTCTACCATTCGACCAATTCATAGGACTGGACTAGCTGATGACATCTTTTTTTCTCATTTCATTTGCCGTCAAATTCTCATCACACAGCCGAGAAGAGCTTTTGCGGTCAAGTGGATCCCGCCTCCAAATGGCAGTGCAAAACTTAACGTTGATGGGGCCTCAAATGGAAATCCAGGGTTGGCGGCTGGTGGCGGAGTTATTACCCAGAGATCACCGTGGAAACCTGATCAAAGCATTTAGCAACAATTATCTTCTCCAATCCAATTTACAAGCGGAAGCATCTGCCTTGGTGGATGGTCTCAAACTTTGTGCACAATTGCAGCTCACGGAAGTACGGGCAGCCCTGAGCATCCAAGCGCTAGTGCATCCAATAAAGGGCAAATCTAAGCCACCATGGAACATTGATAGCAATGGCAATTCATCAAAGCCTTCATGTTAGATAGGCATTTTACTTTTTCACATGTTTACCGAGAGGCAAATCATGTGACGGATAGGCTAGCAAATGAGGGCATTTTTAATCCTTTCTATCTAGAGTATAACCAAGACACACTCCCTAGGCCTATTAGTGGATTGTTGCACTTGGATGCTCAGGGCTGCCCGTACATAAGGCATTGTAAATTATGTTTCATTAAATAAACTACACCTACTTTGGGTGTTTACTTGAAAAAAAAAAAAAACTGGTAGGGTAAACTGAAAGGAAGTTGAACCCAACTTATGTACTTTGAAAGAGGTAACGAGGAAGGAGGTAATGATGGTCTTTGATGCCAGTATAATCAACCCAAGTAGCGATAGCGAGTGGGCTAGTCCTACTCAAGTTAGGGTGGCATCACCATTATAATTGTTGATACCAATGAGCTCCTCCTTCTAGATTGGTTACGGGATGGCGTATGTGCATTGATTTTTGAAAGTTGAATGAATCCACTCGTAAAGACAATTTTCTATTACTCTTTATAGATCAAATGCTTGAAAGGTTGGCCAGTTTTGCATATTATTACTTCCTTGATAGATACTCTGGGTGTCATCAAATTGTCATATGCCCAGAGGATCAAGAGAAAATAACCTTCACATGCCATAAGGGACTTTTGCATATAATGCCCTTTGGGCTTTGTAATGCTCCTAGTACATTTCAATGTTGTATGTTTGCCATTTTCCATGATATGGCGGAGAAATGCATAAGAGACCTTTGTGGATGATTTTAGTGCTTTTGGGGTATCTTTTTATGATTTTTTATTTAACTTGTCTAATGTGTTGCAAAGATATGTAGAAACCAATTTGGCCCTTAATTAGGACAAATGTCATTTCATGGTGTAAGAGGGAATTGGCTTAGAACATAAAGTCTCATCTAAGAGCATAGAGGTTGATATAGCCAAGGTAGAGGTAATTGAGAAGTTTTCTCCACCTATTAATGTTTGAGAGGTGAGAAGTTTTCTTGGTCATGCATGATTTTATAGAAGATTCATTAGAAGCTTTTCACATATTACTAGACCTTTGTGTTCTTGCTTCAAAAAGATTGCATTTTTAACTTTGATGATTCTTGTTTGCATTCCTTTAATGAGTACACGCCCTTGTTAATGCACCAATCATTATTGTACCAAATTGGTCTCTTCCATTTGAACTCGTGTGTGATGTGAGTGATTATGCAATAGGTGACGTTTTGTGTCAAAAAACT
Source organism: Cinchona pubescens (assembly GCA_025175665.1). Classification (NCBI taxonomy): domain Eukaryota; kingdom Viridiplantae; phylum Streptophyta; class Magnoliopsida; order Gentianales; family Rubiaceae; genus Cinchona; species Cinchona pubescens. The sequence goes on from JANKKI010000116.1 coordinate 140,038, forward strand.
GTTAAAGTATTACATGTCATCTACTATGCAAGTAGGACCTTGAATGATGAACAAAGATGAATTATTCCACTACGAAAAAGGAATTACTTGCTATAGCCCTCGCATTTGACAAGTTTAGATCCTACCTCATTGGTTCTAAGACCACTGTACATACTAATTACTCCGTATTGAAGTATTTATTCTCTAAACAAAATGCAAATCCATGCTTATTGAGATGGATACCTTTTTTATTGGAGTTTGATCAGGAGGTTGTGGACAAAAAAGGAGTTGAGAATGTTGTGGCAAACCATTTATCAAGGATTGAAGAATCTACGCTTGTGGATCACGAGAGAAAGGCCATTGTGGAAGAGGCATCAATTGAGAAGTTGTTTGAAGTTAGGGAGGCAAGTCCTTAGTATGCGGACATTGCAAATTACCTAGTAGTAAGGATGGTGCCAAGCATGTTGAAACAAAGCAGAAATCAAGTATTATTTTTGGGATGAGCCTCATCTTTCTAGAGATGTAATAACCAAATCTTGCGAAGATGTGTTCCGAAAGGGGAAGTGAAGGATATCTTGAGAACATTATCATTCATCCCCCGTAAAAGGCCACCATGGGGCACAAAGGATAGCATTTAAGGTTCTAAAAAGTGATTTGTATTGGCCAAATATCTTCAAAGATTCAAGAAATTTTGTCGTTGAGTATGATGAATACCAAAGTGTCGGCAATATTTCAAGGAGACAAGAGACGCCGCTCAATGGGATTGTGGGATTAGAAGTCTTCAATGCATGGGGCATTTAAGGTTCTACAAAGTTGTTTGTGTTGACCAATTATGTGAAACCCAGTATTTTACTAGCCTTGTTCTTTGATTTTTTTTTAACTGGTTTAAAATGTTTTTCATATTATTTTTAGTCATAAAGTACTTCAACTTATTCGTTTTTCAATTCGGCAAATTTTTCGAAAGCAATACATCTTCTAGATGTGTGAAAGACTTATAGCGACAATCTACATGTACTTAGACACATCTTGATGTGTGAATGTTGTAGATGGCTGAATTATTCAGAAAAAAAATGTTAATTTAGTAAATCATTAGATGTGTCTAAATTAAAGCTTTTTTTGAAAGCCCATAAAGAATAAAATGCTAAAATACATAAAATCTTACCTTCCAATTTTTAGTCTTCTTCTTGCTTTGTTTCTTCCTCATTTCTCCTAGCTGCTGGCTGAAACTTCTCTTCCCCATTTTCCCCCAAAATTTTCTTGGATATCAAGTATAAATCACTTGGAAGGTAAGATTTTATGTATTTTAGCACTTTATGGCTTATGGGCTTTATGATCCAAGCTTTAATTTCAAGTTTTGTAGGATTCTTTATGGCTGAAAAAAAACCCTCTTTGCAGCCTTATATGTTATGATTTATGTATGTTATGGGTTGTTTTTAGTGTTTTGGAGGTTGGGAAGTGATTGGGGTTGATTTTTAACAACTTCCACGGTTAGATTACATATTTTAAGATTATGAGTTGGGGTTTTGTCTTCCATATGTGGCCCTAGAGTGTTATGCTATGAATGCTTATGTTTATGCATTGGTTGGTTAGAATATTAGGGCTGTCTCTTATAGCCATCCTTCTAGAAGTTTTTTGGTTTTTCTGGATCTACTGAGCTTATAATCTCCTAATCTAGCTGTAATACTAGAATTTGAGGGGTTAACTAAGTGTTCCTCCCAGGGGTTTTAGCTTGTCGAAGTTGGTCGGAATTTGTGAATAGGTCATTTTTGACCAAAGAGCTGTTGGTGTCGTTTTCTATCGTTTCATATCTGTCGCCTTATACACATCTAGATGTGTATAGCCAAAGATGAGTCCTCTTATACTGTTTTAGGTACCACGCCACCTACCGCCGCGATCGCGTTCAGTGATCATTTGTGCAGTTTTTGCTTTGATAGGTCATTATAACATAGACCCTCTTCCACTTGTATTTTGTTTAACGACTTTCAAAATATGTTTGGATGGATTTTAGAATGTGTATGATGTTTGGAACTGCACTTTAGTTTACCAAGTTTTGGAACTATTACATATGAAATCGGGACCAAGCTATTTTATGTTAATCCATTGATATGTTTGCAAACTCTTTTGATATGAAAGCATTTTATGACTGTTTTGGCTCATAGGTGACCTAGGTATATAATTTTGGATGTGTTTGGAAATGTTTGATTTGGGGAGAACCAGTTCTATAGTCATCCATGGGACGCCATGGTGATTGCTATGATCATTATGAACTATTTGATGCGGGTCTTGTATCAAAAGAGTTTGCAAACATATCAATGGATTAACATAAAATAGCTTGGTCGGTATTACATATGCATAGTTCCAAAGTCTATAAAAAGTGCAGTTCGTTCTTATCATACTAAGATGTGTATAAGAGACAGGGCTTAGCATCACCAAATTGCTTTAGCATACTATGTTTTGAAATGATTGGATCTTTTTGGCTATGTTTTGGACATGCCTGACGTTTAAATGGTATGATACCACTTTACTAATCTACCTCTGACCTATGGTTATCAACCTTAATGTAAATGGCATGAGACATTTTAGAAACTGCTTCATCACTATGGTTTTCACAAATGTTATTATCTTTATGTTTTCTTTTTATCGCAATGCTTGGCCCCATTTGAAGAGCTTTTATGATATCCACTGAGCTAGTTATGCTCACCCCACGTGATTTATAATTTTTCAGATTAGGTGCTCGTTTTGACTCTCCGCGTTAGCGACTTTTAGATTTTCTCCATTCCACATTCTTAAAAAATTCCTTCATGAATACAAAACGTGGTAAACCATCTACAAAGTTTGTAATACAAGATGTATATAATAGGTTTTGTCTCTTATAAACATCTAGACCTTTGTTGACACATCTATTGTACTAAGAAGGAATTTTGTAATCTCGTATTGGCATTCCAAACCAATATTCGGTTTTATAGTTAAGAAATGGTTTGATGGTTCTATTACATTGCGGTATTTGTTTGTTGCTCTGTTCGTTTGTGCCTTGAACGCTTTGGGCGGTGTACCATTAGCGCGGCAAATCTTTGTTGTACCTCTTTTGTTGAATCTTGAAGAGTTATTCTTTGCTCATGATTCTCTTTGAAGCTCTTGATGCTAAGTATGCCGCCTAGGAAACACAAATTTTGGTTCTAGATATCCTTTTACAGTGGGGACCCGGAAAGTTAGGTGTCAAATAGGTTTGTTTTGGAAGGTTAAAGAGAATCGGTTAGAGTTTTGTGAACAACTCAAGAAAGAAGTTTGAGGCAATCATGATTGGATGACCGACTGCTTTATTTTGGGCCTATGGATTGGTTGGCGGCTTCAATGGTGCCGATTGAATGTCTTCTTACCAAATGGTATGGCAAAGATGTTTTGGATGCTGGTTTAGATACGGCTTATTTTTCGTGGGAATGCAAAGAAGCCTAAAGTAGGATTCGATTTGAAGCAAGCATGTGAAAAGTGCCTTAGATAGGGGTTGAATGAGAGCTATTTGGCTTATGTGATAGACTCGATAAAGTAGAGCATTTGAGGATATTCTAGTGGTTAGGGAGTTTCGAAGACGTGTTTCCCAAGGAGCATAGCATGATCGCGGGTTGTCATTTTGAGGATTTGCTTAAGAGCCGGTGGCATTTGGTGTATGGCACTTTAGCTAAAGGAGTTGAAGGAGCTTCAAGAACTCTTGGACAAGAAATTCATTCGTCCAGACCTGGAGCGGTCTTATTTGTTCGGAAGAGATGGTAGTTCAAGTGAGACTTTGCATTGACTACCGTGAGCTTAATAGGGTAAAAAGGAAGCCAATTTAAAGGTCACCCTTTGGTCCACGGCTCATTGATGCACTTGTTTGAGGAGTTATTGAGGATTGGTGGGACTTCTCTAATTTACGGTCAAGGTATTATCAAGTTGATAAGTTAAGCTAGGATGTACCTAAAAGACAGTGTTTCGGACTCGCTATGGTAACCACTAAGTTTTAAATTTCATGGTTATGCCTTTTTCTTGTTTAGTTTTAATTTAGCCTTTATGGTTGAATTTTTGTTTGAAAAGTGTTTATATCTTGAATAAATTGTGCTATGGAATGAGTGGAAATTGTCTTCATCGATGATACTCTGTGTTTAATGATCTCCAGCGAAGAGGCTCAGAGCATTGCGGCGTAAAGCTTGTTGAGGAAAGAAGCACTTGTATGGTAAGCTTAGCAAATGAGAGTTTTGATGCGCCAGTGTTGCATTTTTGGGTCATGTGGTGCAACATCAAGGATATTTCAGAATGAGGCCATTGTTGATTGGCAACTAGATCCTATGTCGTAACATCAACTTAGCTAGTTAACTTCCCGATAGGAAATGTGGAGGATTTCTCACGAGACACCGAGAGTTTGATGTCGAGATCATGTGAGGCAAGCTTTCACAGAGGTTAAGCATAGGTTGGTGACATCGCTTGATATCATGACACTAAGGATTTGCGCATGATTTATAGTGATGCACAGTGGTTTGGGTTGATGTTTGATGCGCAGATAAGGTGATAGCTTATGCGTCGAGGCAACTTAAGCGATTATCCTACTCATGACAGGTTAGTGCGATAGTGTTTGCTCTCAAGATTTGGAGGCATTTGTTGTTGATCATCAAAGTGAAGTACCTCTTCACTCAAAAAGAGCTTAATATGAGGCAAAGGCGTTGGCTTTGAGCTATTGAAGAAGAATGACCTTAGCTAAATGCATTTGCAAAAAAAAGAAATAAAGCTAATAAGGTTGCCAGCTTTTGAGTCTCTAAACACATGTAAATGAAACATTTTTCCTAACAAAAACTCTTAATTTGGTGAGCTAAGCCATTGTTGAGTCTATTGGGCGAGACTTTGGCATCAATCTACACTGGATCGCATTAAGGTGTCAGTTGCAACTTTTCACAATAATGCTTGAATCAACATGTGATAACCTCGAGCTTTCGTTAGATGATGGTATTTGGTGATGATAAAAGCTAGAAAACACATTGATGAAATGAAGCTCGCCATTATTGTCTCTAAGAATCCCTCCTCCCGTATAGGGACTTGAAAATGAGATTTTGGTGGCTTGGAAGCTCCATCAACATTAAGCTTAACAAAGCCTAGGAGTCCGTTTAGCTACCAAAGCATCATTGGTACAGTGGAAATGGGATATTACTATAGATTTTGAGGGTTACCACGGACTCGAAAGGTAATAATAGGGTGATTGTTGACCGCCTAACAAAGTCTTTCTACCGATGAAGGTGACCGACTTCAAGTGGAACATTAGAATTATATGATCGAGATTGCTTTGCTAATCCTAACCTTAAAATCGATCGAGCTTTGTTCTTGCCTTCCACACGGACCAACCTACCGAGAAGGTGGCAAACTTTGAGTTTTGTTATCATCCTCGAATGGCCATCCCTATTGTGGCTGACATTGGAGTATGTTGAGAGCATTGCCACCACCAAGTAGACTTCCAAGCTTGGATGCTTGATGAAGAATTCTCGGAAATACCACAAGCCAAGACTCAAAGAATAACCATTTGACTTTTACGGTCGTAAGTTTCACATTCCACATTGGGATGAAGTTGGTGAGATGATCCATTGGAGATTATTGATTATCACAATGAAACAACATTGATGGAAGATTGCGTATTGTTCGCAATCTTTGAAAGAATATCATCAAGAGTAAGCCTCATGTTCAACAATTTCCAGAAAAGCCAATAGTATTTTGCTTGCATAATCCCAGTGTATCTACCTAGAAAATGCCGACTAAAGGTTGAAGGTAGCTAGGTTTGAAAGGTGGAAAGTTAGTCCACACTATATAGCCCCTATGAGGTGTTGAGTCCAAACAAGGTTGTTGGGTTCATTTGGCATCAAAGAAATTGGCTTTGCTCCCGTCTAGAGTTCAATACCTTCCATTCTCTAGAAGAATATCTCCCATCTCAGGGATGTTGAGATCCATGAACCTTTAGTAGAGCTTCAAGGACTTGTCTCACGACAAGATGTTTTTGTCGGAGAGGATACTTGGATCGACAAGATAAGACATTGAGGAATAAAGTTATCCCCTACGTGAAGGTTTTATGTCAAATTCGAGAACAAGGAGCTACGCATTTCTCATGAGATCAATATCCGGCTTTGTTTGCTCTCCTTCATTCGTAAGCTTTCAACAAACTTTTCCATGTTTAAGAGTAGAATGTGAAACCCAGTAATTCTTTCACCAAACAAGGGTGAAGCCTTGCTTAGGTGATTTTTTTAACTGGAAAATGTTTTTCATGAGTTTTTTTAGTCATAACTTCCACTTATTCGTTTTCAATTTGATGCCAAAGCCCTTTACGCGATTTCGAAATCTAAAAGATATGAGATCCCTAGTGTACCATTAGAGGCTATTGGCTTACAGGTTGTGAGTGTTGTCCAATGATGGCTGAATTATGAGGCTCAAAAAAAATGTCTCTCCAACTCTTAGTAGCACCAAAATTAGTTTTTGGAGGAAATAGTCAACTTGGAGACTATTTGACAAATGATAGGAACCTACTTTGGGTCAACCTTGATGAATTTTTAATCTTCCTTGCTTTGTTTGCTTGAATCCTTTTCTACCTTGTCAACCAAAGCTGTTGGCGAAAAGAGATTTCTCTTCCCCATTTTCCCCAAAATTTTCTTGGATATTGGGCAAGTATAGGTGAATCACTTGGAAGGTAAGATTTTATGTATTTTAGCACTTTATGGTCTTGAGTTGGGCTTTATGATCGAGGCAAAGAAGCCCTTTAAAAGATTTCAAGTGAACTTTGTAGGATTCTTGATATGGCTGAAAAAAAAACCCTCTTTGCGGCCTTATATGTTATGATTCTATGTATGGACTTATGGGTTGTTCTTTAGTGTTTTGGAGGTTGGGAAGTGATTGGGGTTGATTTTTAACAACTATTCGGTTAGATTACATATTTTAAGATTATGCCAGTTGGGATATGGGTGGCCCTAGAGTGTTATGGCTATAATGCTTATGAAACTTTATGCATTGGTTGAGAATATGATTGTTTTGAGACCTCTAGAAAAGGTCTCCTTGAATACCTTGACAAAGAATTGAAGAGGTGATAAAGGATCACCTTGTCGACCTACTTAAAAAGCCTAGGGAGCTCAAGTTTTTGGTTTTAACGATAGAGAACCAACAATCTTCAATAATATCTCTTAATAAAGAAATCTAGTCTTCATTAAACCCAAGTTTCCTAATAGTGACATAGAGAAAAGAGAAAGCTGTTGGTGTCTTTTCTATCAAACGCCGTTTGCTTAGGTCATTCTTTAACTATCTACATTCTTCTAAGAGTCCTCTTGTTTTCCTTTCAATAAAATCAATCATCTCCTAAACAAGCAAGATATTTGCTTTGATAATAGACTCTCTTCCACTTGCACATATTTTGCGACCTTTCAAAAATGATGTTTGGATAGGAAGAATGTGTATGCAACTGCACTTTTCATACAAGTTTTGGAACTAAATACATATGAAATCGTTAAAAGTAGAAAGGTTGCTATTTGGGAATCAATGTTAATCCATTGATATTTGTGAAGGTTCTTGGCAATCTTACTCCCTGAAAATCCCTTATGAGCATTTAAAAGGTCATGTTTGGATGATCTCCCAACAAGTGGTGTAAAACCATAGGTATACCATCAATTCCTTGGATGTGTTTGGAAATGCTCCTTGATTTAGGGAGAACCAGTAGCTTCTATAGTCATCCAAGGGATGGCTTGGCTAGACGAATCTAGTTATCCTTCCTTGTGATTACTTGACCAAGAGATTATCAGGTGAATGGTCAGATCACCATGGAATACTAGTCCTGTTAGAAGATACCTTTGGCCTAAGAAGTCAACTCATGCTATTTTGAGTTGCATGTCATCCGTCCATTCCCATGCACCTTGATTTTGAGATGTTCGCTATGCTTTAGCCATACTATGTTTTGAAGAATTTGGATCTTTTTGGCTATTTCTTGCCACGACATGCTTTTGCCTCCAAATGTTTTTCGCAAGGCATTTGGTGAAGTAAGCTTGTCCACGAGCCAAAGCTATTATGATTATGGTTTATTGACGTTTAAATGGCATGAGACAAGAAAGCCTTTCATCACTATGGTTGTTGACAAATGTTATTATCTTTATGTTCTTCTTCCTTTATCGCAATGCTTGGCCCCATTTGAAGAATGATATCCCAAAACTAGTTATGGCTCTAATTTCTTAGCTTGGCCTTTAATTTTTGAGATTGAAGGTGCTAACATAGTTTTGGACTCTCACCACATTGTTAAATTTTCTCAGTTATTTTCTAGGACTACCTACATAATCTTCAAGCTTTGTTTGATGTTTAGATCCACATTTTGTATTTTAGAACTTTGTTTTTGTTGTGGCATCTTTTGTACTAAGAAGGACACATTAGAATTCGTATCTTTGAGTAGGAGTGAAATGATCGAACAAGTTTTTAATAAATGATCAATGGTTTGATGCTATTGCGAAAGCTATAAGGAATTCATTGTTGCACACATATCTATCCCCGCTTTGGGCCCACGCGGCATCCGTGCGTAAAATTATCTTTAGAGATTCAATGTAAATTTTGTAGCTTGAATGTGATTAATTCCAAAGCCACAATCATGAAGACAATTATTTCAAAGTCCCTCATGGGATGCCTGGTATTAGAAGTCTTCGAGTGCATGGGGCATTAATTTTATGGGAGCCCTTGTATTCATTCGCATTAACATTATATCTCCACCCACAAATGGTGCTTGGGACATGTATCGAAGTGGATTGAAGACCTCTATTAGGAGCCTTAAGTTGCAGATGTGTATAAGAGACAGTTCTTGGCCTAGGACACTATCCATTTGTCGAAACAAGAGAGCTTAGGGTGGCATAAGGGCTTTGAGAAGCAAGCATGTGAAATTGCTCTTGACATGTTTTAAGTTTTTATGCCAAAGGGTACTTTTTCTTTTCTGGAATAATCTTACCTCCTAATTGTGGCTTATAGCATGATAACCACCTTTTGAGAAAGAATTTAAGGCCGGTGGATGAATGTCTTGAGCACATGGCTAGAACTCGTTTTGAAAAATAACAAGGGTGCTCCTTCAAAGTATTAAGTTTTAGAGTGTGAGAAAATGGAGCCAATTTAAAGTCCTTGGATACGGCTTTTTTCAAACTATTGGAAGTGAGAAGGAATAGGCTGATTTGTTAGCAATAGAATCAAGTTTGCCTAGTTGAGCTGTGTCAACTCTTTACTAAGATTTTCTATTGGCAGCAATACAACCTCAAGTCCAAATTTCATGTTTGTCTTATTTTAATTGTCTTGTTTAGTTTGGTAATTTAGATTTGGTGAATTTTTGTTTGACCGAGTTTGTTTACCACTCTTTGAATAAATTGTGCTAGGAATGGTGGAAATTGTCTTTTAATACTTGTGTTTGCTTTTTGTAGGTAAGGTTCTTCCACTTGGAGGTAAAGTGTGAAAGAAGAAGGAAAAAATCACCACTTGGGCAGTTTCTAGAACTTATTGCACCAATGGAGTTTGATCATGAATGAGATTCTCCTCTAATCTATGTTTATCCTTGGCAAAATGTCTAGTGAGGTTTTGATAGCTTCTTTGCTGATGTTTGGTGGTGACTAAGGGTTCACCTAATGCTTCATGGGAGGCTTTAGCATACATGACAAACAAGATCAGCTTGGCTATAAGCCCAATTTTATTGCATTTTGTGAAATAGAGTGGCGATTCTTCGTAGTTTTTTTTTTACGCAAATGCCCAAATTGGGTGGAAATTTTATTGATGGAATCAAGGAGTACAAAGCTGAATATTAGAACAACGCATAGCATCTAGGTAGACTAATCCTTTGAACATACATAGGTTTGATATACCCTCATTAGCTAGACCATCAAAAAACATAGATTGGACTCCCTAAAAACATGCTTGAATGAAATCTCTTTCCTAACAAAAAGCTCTTGATGAAGCGCAATTGAGGGTCAATGCCCCATTTAGCCCAAATCTTGGGGCTACTTATGGCTGTGGAAGCGGTTGGATAGATATAGGCTGTCTCTTCTTGTCCTGTCTCTTATACACATCTAGATGTGTATAAGAGACAGTAGTTATCACTCATGGTTCTTAATTTGGGGAAAGGTTCCCGCCATTGGGACCCCAAACCTGTGAAACTTGTACCAAGATGTTCATCATAATACTTGTTCCACCATGTAGAGGCCCATGTTCGGTCCAAGGATCAAACCAAAAGGAACAATCAGCCTTTCTAAGTAAGAATAGCAGCCACCTTTCTCATCTTCATTCTAGAACTTGTAACATCCTCTTCCAAGTAACATCCGAGGAGTCGGTAATAAATATTCCTGTCTCTTATACACATCTAGATGTAACGTCATTGAAGAAAAGAACACCAAAAGGAGTTGCCTTTCGAATTTCCACCAAAGTTTGATACAAAAGCCGCCAACCACCTTCTCGAAAAGTGATGAAACCCTAGGTCATTTGAATATGTTGGTTGGCAAATTGTTTGCCCATGAGATCCAATGAAGCTTTAGCATCCTATGAGGCTCCCCAAAAGAAATTGGCAAATTGTCGCTCCAACTTTGAGTACTAATTTTGGAGGTGAAAGAACAAGACAATAAGTACATAGGAATGCTACTAAGAACATGCTTAATAAGTATGAGCCACCCTCCGGAGAAAGGAACTTTGATTGCCAACCGTTGAATCGAAGCTAGCCATTTTTCTATCAATGGCTGGTAGATATTGCGTCTTTTTTAGCCTTTGGATGGGACAACCCAAGTAAGTGAAAGGAAGAGATTTGTGAACGAAGCCCGTCTTAGCTTGGATTAACCGAACACGAGCTAGAACTACCTTTTTGGGTAAATAGAAGGAACTTTTGGACTTGTTGAAAAGCTGTGCAGAGGAGAGCTCAAACCTCAAAAGAAAGAAAAACTCATAAGATTCTTGCCGAATGGACTTAACATCTCACTTTGTAAAAATGACAATGTCATCGCGAAGGCCAAGTGGGAGATCGTTGGACACCGCTAGAGGGAATAATGTGTTATTTTGTTGAAATTGATCCTTCAATCCTTGAGAAAACGTTTCAAGCATTAAGATGAATAAGAGAGGTGATAAGGGGTCACCTAATGTCGAACCCTCGGAGGATTTGAAGAAACCTTTGGGTGCTCATTAATGAGTATAGAAAACCAACAATCTTCCAAAATATGCTGCTTATAAGGGAGATCCAATCTAGTCTCATTAAACCCAAACTTGTTTCCTAATAGAATTGCATAAAAGGAAAGGCCAAGAAAGCCTGTCAATGCCTTTGGCAAGTCCATCAAGTTTAACAATCATATTCCCTCCCCTTGTTTTCCTTTCAATCTATGAAATCAACCAACTCTTGGAAACAAGGAGGATGTTATCCGTAATGTCTCTCCCTTGGACGTATGCCACCTTGTCCGAGAAATGAGTTTCGGGCAAAATAGAAAATGGAGGCAAGCATTTTAGTGCAAATTTTGTTAGCGAAAAAATGCACAAAGGCTAATAGGCCGAAAATCGTTACTAAAGTAGAATTGGGGTTGGCTACTTTTGGAATTAACGCAACAAGGGTGTTATCATTGTATTTGTGACAGGTTCTTTGCACCTTTGAAAAAGCACACACGCATTTAGGAAGAGGTCACGATGAATAATATCCCAACAAGTAGTGTAAGAAGGTCCCATTGTATCATCAATGCCTATAGCTCCTTAGGGTTTAGGGAGAACACGCTTCCTTCAATTCCTTTATTGAAAGCTCGGCAATAGAATCTAGTTATCCATATCCGAGACCTTGCGCATGAGGTGGTCGAGTAATGATGGTCATCTACCATGGAATATGATTAGAAGAGTTCCTTGGAAAGTAGTTAATACCTACATCTTCAATGAGTTGCATTTTCTGTCCAATGCAACTTTGATTTTGGAGATGTTCAATCGTTGTCCTTTTAGGCAAGAAGGCTAGAATGGAAAATTTTGGAGTTTTGTCGCCTCTTCAGCCATTTCAACCCCGCCTTTTGCTGCCAAAATGTTTCCTCTTCCGCAAGGCATGTTGGTGAACAACTTGTGCCATGAGCCAAAGCTAATTGGAGTAAGAGCTTCTTCCTTCGTTTGACATCTTTAGTTCTAGCCTTTACTTTGTTAAAGACATTCCCAACACGTGACTTCTAATTCTTAGCTAATGAGTCTTTTGAGATTTGAAGGCAACATAGAAATGGGGAACCACAATGTAAACCAATTATTGCCCACATAAAATCCTTGTGTTTAGTCCACATATTTTAAGGAATTTAAATGGCTTTGGGCTTGTTGTTATTGAGTAGAAGTTGAGAACTAGAAGTGATCGAACAAGTTTTTAATAGAATGCAACTGGAATATGTGGAAAGCTATGAATTCAGCATTACAAACAAATCTATTCGAACCGCTTCCAAACCACGGTTGCCAAACTGTTCCCACGCCAAGTAAATTTGTACAACCTTGGAAAGGTAAGCCATCAAGCCACAATCGAAGACAATCATTGAATTCACCCATTGCTCAAGGTGCAAAGAGCTAGAACCTTGATATTCATTCGAGCATTGAGATAACGTTAAAGTCGCCGCCCACAAACCATGGTGCTTGAGGACAAGGCGTTGAGAGTTCCACCCAAAGAACTCTCCTTTCCAATTTTGTGCATTTTAGCATATACAAAGGAAGCTAAGACACATTTATGAGGAGAATAGAAGAAATTGACACATGTAGAGCAGATTGAAAGTGGAGCTAAACCAAGCTCATTTATCCTAGAAAACCTATATTTTCCATTGAATTTGACTTGCAATCATATCCTAATTTATGGGCAGAAAAAGATTCGAGTTTTTCTACCATGGCTCCATTAAAGTAAGAATTTTTATTTTGTGTTCTTTAACAAGCAAATTGTAATAGTACGATATTGATAGAAAGGTCTAATCGTACTATATTATGTTCCAAACAAGGACACTATCTAATTTAAAACTAACAAAGTAGATCGTATAATTAAAAATAGGAGTTCATATAAGAGTAAATTGCTCTTGAACTCAAGATGTTTTAAGTTTTTATGCCTACTTTTCTTTTTGGAAAATACGATTTGATTTGGCCATAATTAAGAACCACCTGAATTGGTGGATGAACTATGCATAAAAGAATAAGAACTAAAATATAATATGATGGTTTTGAAGAAATAAGTGAGAAATGAGGCCAAGTATACGTGCTTAATTTGGAAGGAGTTGTACTGATTTGTTAGAACTAAGAAAAGGGACAAATCGTACTAAGATTCTAAATACTCATAAATCAAGTCGCATAAAGATTGAGAACCGAAAGGAGTTCACCAACAAAGCTAGAAGTGGTAATCGTTATTGCTATTTGAAATGGTTCGGAGCTATACCAATGAACAACAAAAGGAGATCATGACATAGTATCCTTGAACAAAGTGACGGAGATTATGTTTGGTGTAAGATTATGAAATATGAGAGGAGTTCCAATCAGCTAGCACATTTGGAAAAGAGTATGAGATCAAATGCAAAGGGTAATGGAATCATACAATATGTTTTAATAAGAATGGATTAAGAACTACCTATTCCTTGAAGATTTAGAAATAATACATCATCTAATAGCATTTGCAAAAGAATAGAGAAATGAGGCAAATCAAACTTGCTTTACGAGTAAGGAAGAAGTTGCGATCGTTCGATATTGAGTGCCAAGAAATTGACTAACTGTTCTACATTATGAATCGTAAAAGGAGAACACATGATTCCTATTAGGGTTATAATTAAGAAACTAGATTTCTGACCTAATCGACATACATGTTGAAAAGATGAGAATATCTAATAACGTATGACAAGCCCCTAATACGTGACATAGTTAGATTAGATTGAGAACCATGTGTGGTACCTGTGCACAAAAGATTTAGATCAAATGAATGATCTAATCGCATTCGAAAGAGAACGGAGGCAACCACATTAGCACATTTGGAAAAGATATGAGATCAAATTTCACAAGGTAAGAACATAAATATGTTTTAATAAGAATGGATTAAGAACCATGCGGCTGGAGGAATTCCTTGAAGATTTAGAACTAATACATCATCCAAAAGCATTGGCACACGAATAGAGAAAAGAGGCCCATCAAAGTTGCTTTACGAGTAAGGAAAAGGTCGCGATCGTTCGATATTGAAAGCCAAGAAATTGACTAACTGTTCTCCGTGATGAATCGCAAAAGGAGAACACATGGTAAAATATTAGGGAGATAATTAAGAAACTAGAAAGGTGATCTAATCGACATACATGTTGAAAAGATAAGAATATCTAATAACCGATGACAAGCCCCTAATACATGACTTAGTTGGACTAGATTGAGAACCATATGTGGGACCTGTGCATAAAAGATTTAGATCAAATGAATGATCTATTTGCATTCGAAAGGGAACGGAGGCAACTATATTAGCTTAATAACTAAGGAAGTCTCTTAATCGTAAGATATTGAGAACTAAGAAAGTCGACTAATTGTAATATATTGTCTAGTCGTAAAGGAGATACAATCAAACAAGATTGAGAACTAATAAAGGAGAAGTAGTCGTATTAGATTTCAAAAGAACCAAGAGCGGGTCGTATTCATTAAAGATTTATAATTAAGATTGTCATATTTGTATAATCTAATCGTATAAGAAAAAGAACTGAGAAATGAGGCCTATTATATTATGCCTGCACAATGATTAACAAAGAAATTGTAATTGTACGACGATATTGAGAAGAAAGAAAGGGTCTAAACGTGTATAATTGTAGACGATTAGATATCACAAAGAACTTCTTAAGTAGATCGAATCATGTCAGACTAAGAAATAGAACAGGAGTTCTTATAAAAGTAAATGTCGTAACTCAATATAAGAGCTTAAAATGCGATTTGATTTGGCCAAATTAAGAACCATGAGTGATAACTATGCATAAAAGAATAAGAACTAAAATATAATATGATGGTCTTGAAGAAATAAGTGAGAAATGAGGCCAAGTATACGTGCCTAATCACAATGGAAGGAGTTGTACTCGTACGATATTGAGAACTAAGAAAGGGGACAAATCGTACAAGATTAAATACTAATAACTGGGATAAAGTCGCATAAGATTACGAAACAAGAAAGGACTCAACAAAGATATTACATGTATAAACATAATAAGTTCTAATAACTCATGATAACCACGTAAAATGTGATTTAATTATGCTAGATTAAGAACCAAGAATCAGTTCAAATTTAAAAAGACTTTGAACAAAAGATGATAATCAAACCTTATTTGAAAAAGGACTGAGAAATGAAGCCAATTACACCTTGTATAATGACAAAGGAAGAAGTGATAATCGTACAATATTGAGAACTAAGAAATGCGACTAATCGAGCTATACAATGAACAACAAAAGGATACATAACATATGCAATTCACAGAACAAAGAAAGGAGATTAGTCGTGTAAGATTATGAAACATGACAGAAGTTCCAAACATAGCACATTTGGAAAAGATATGAGATCAAATTTCACAAGGTAAGAACATTAATATGTTTTAATAAGAATGGATTAAGAACCATGCAGCTGGACCTATTCTTAGAAGATTTAGAACTAATACATCATCCAATAACATTTGGACACGAATAGAGAAATGAGGCCCGTCAGTCAAACTTGCTTTACGAGTAAGGAAAAGGTCGCAATCGTTCGATATTGAAAGCCAAGAAATTGACTAACAGTTCTCTGTGATGAATCGCAAAAAGAAAACACATGGTAAAATATTAGGGAGATAATTAAAAAACTAGAAAGGTGATCTAATCGACATACATGTTGAAAAGATAAGAATATCTAATAACGGATGACAAGCCCCTAATACGTGACTTAGTTACACTAGATTGAGAACCATGTGTGGGACCTGTGCACAAAAGATTTAGATCAAATGAACGATCTAATCGCATTCGAAAGAGAACGGAGGCAACTATATTAGCTTAATAACTAAGGAAGAAGTGTAATAGTAAGAAATTGAGAACTAAGAAAGTCGACTAATCGTAATGTATTGTGAGTCGCAAAAGGACAAACAATCAAACAAGATTGAGAACAAATAGAGGAGAATTAGTCGTATTAGATTTAAAAAGAACCAAGAGCGGGTCGTATTCATTAAAGGTTTATACGTTTATTAAGAGATTATCTAATCGTATAAGAAAAATAACTGAGAAATGAGGCCTATTAATTATGCCTGCACAATGATTAACAAAGAAATTGTAATTGTACGATATTTATTGAGAAGAAAGAAAGGGTCTTTGTACTATATTAGACACAGTACAGAACTAAGAACTAACAAAGTAGATAGAATCATGTCAGACTAAGAAATAGAACAGGAGTTCTTATAAAAGTAAATGTCGTAACTCAATATAAGAGCTTAAAATGCGATTTGATTTGGCCAAATTAAGAACCATGAGTGATAACTATGCATAAAAGAATAAGAACTAAAATATAATATGATGGTTTTGAAGAAATAAGTGAGAAATGAGGCCAAGTATACGTGCCTAATCACAATGGAAGGAGTTGTACTCGTACGATATTGAGAACAAAGAAAGGGGACAAATCGTACAAGATTAAATACTAATAACTGGGATAAAGTCGCATAAGATTACGAAACAAGAAAGGAGTTCTCAACAAAGTACTGCAAGATTTTAATTAGTAATGTATAAACATAATAAGTTCTAATAACTCATGATAACCACGTAAAATGTGATTTAATTATGCTAGATTAAGAACCAAGAATCAGTTCAAATTGAAAAAGAGTTTGAACAAAAGATGATTATCTAACCTTATTGGAAAAAGAACGGAGAAATGAAGCCAATTACACCTTGTATAATGACAAAGGAAGAAGTCAAAATCGTACAATATTGAGAACTAAGAAATGCGACTAATCGAGCAATACAATGAACAACAAAAGGAGACATAACATATGCAAGTCACAGAACAAATAAAGGAGATTAGTCGTGTAAGATTATGAAATATGAGGGGAGTTCCAAGCATAGCACATTTGGAAAAGATATGAGATCAAATTTCACAAGGTAAGAAAATAAATACGTTTTAATAAGAATGGATTAAGAACCATGAGCCGGACCTATTCCTTGAAGATATAGAACTAATACATCATCTAATAGCGTTTGCAAAAGAATAGAGAAATGAGGCCGATGTCAAACTTGCTTTACGAGTAAGGAAGAAGTTACGATCGTTCGACATTGAGAGCCAATAAACTGACTAACTGTTCTACGTAATGAATCGCAAAAGGAGAACACATGATAAAATATTAGATCAAATGCATGAATTAATCGTATTCGAAAGAGAACGGGGGCAACTATATTAGCTTAATAACTAAGGAAGAAGTGTAATCGTAAGATATTGAGAACTAAGAAAGTCGACTAATCGTAATATATTGTAAGTCGCAAAAGGAGATACAATCAAACAAGATTGAGAACTAATAAACGAGAAGTAGTCTTATTAGATCTAAAAAGAACCAAGAGCGGGTCGTATTCATTAAAAATTTAAAATTAAGAGATTATCTAATCGTATACGAAAAAGAACTGAGAAATGAGGCCTATTAATTATGCCTGCACAATGATTAAGTAAGAAATTGTAATAGTACGATACTGAGAAGAAAGAAAGGGTCTAATCGTACTATATTATGACTCAGTAAAGGATAGATCTAATCGTACAGGATTAAGAACTAACAAATCTAGATCGAGTCATATCAGATTATGAAATAGAACAGGAGTTCTTATAAAAGTAAATCTCGTAACTCAAGATAAGAACTCACAATGCGATTTGATTTGGCCAAAGTAAGAACCATGAGTGATAACTATGCATAAAAGAATAAGAACTAAAATATAATATGATGGTTGTGAAGAAATAAGCGAGAATAAGGCCAAGTATACGTGTTTAATCACAGTGGAAGGAGTTGTACTCGTACGATATTGAGAACTAAGCAAGGGACAAATCGTACAAAATTAAATACTAATAACTAGGATCAAGTCGCATACGATTAAGAAACAAGAAAGGATTTCTCAACAAAGTACATGTTCTAATAACTCGTGATAACCACGTAAAATGTGATTTAATTATGCTAAATTAAAAACCAAGAATCAGTTCAAATTGAAAAAGACTTTGAACAAATGGTGATTATCTAACCTTATTTGAAAAAGAATCGGAGAAATGAAGCCAATTACACCTTGTATAATGACAAAGGAAGAAGTCAAAATCGTACAATATTAAGAACTAAGAAATGCGACTAATCGAGCAATACAATGAACAACAAAAGAAGACATAACATATGCAAGTCACAGAACAAATAAAGGAGATTAGTCGTGTAAGATTATGAAACATGATATAGTTCCAATCTTAGCACATTTGGAAAAGAAATGAGATCAAATTTCATCAATATTTTAAAATAGATATCCTTTTAAGAGACATGAACGTATCTTGTTTGTTAATCTTAAGGAACTTTAGATCGTCTCTTGTATTTCATCTAATACGTTTGTAAAAGAATAAAGAAATGAGACATTATTCAACTTCCTTTACGAGTAAGGAAGAAGTTGCGATCGTTCGACATTGAGAACAAATAAATTGACTAACTGTTCTACGTTATGAATCGCAAAAGGAGAACCATGATAAAATATTAGATCAAATGAATGATCTAATCGTATTCGAACCTTATATAGAGAACGGAGGCAACTATATTAGCTTAATAACTAAGGAAGAAGTGTAATCGTAAGATATTGTGAACTAAGAAAGTCGACTAATCGTAATATATTGTGAGTCGCAAAAGGACAAACAATCAAACAAGATTGAGAACTAATAGAGGAGAATTAGTCGTATTAGATTTAAAAAGAACCAAGAGCGGGTCGTATTCATTAAAGGTTTATAATTAAGAGATTATCTAATCGTATAAGAAAAATAACTGAGAAATGAGGCCTATTAATTATGCCTGCACAATGATTAACAAAGAAATTCTAATTGTACGACGATATTGAGAAGAAAGAAAGGGTCTAAACGTACTATATTAGACACAGTAAAGGATATCTAATCGTACAGAACTAAGAACTAACAAAGTAGATCGAATCATGTCAGACTAAGAAATAGAACAGGAGTTCTTATAAAAGTAAATGTCGTAACTCAATATAAGAGCTTAAAATGCGATTTGATTTGGCCAAATTAAGAACTTACATGAGTGATAACTATGCATAAAAGAATAAGAACTAAAATATAATATGATGGTATTGAAGAAATAAGTGAGAAATGAGGCCAAGTATACGTGCCTAATCACAATGGAAGGAGTTGTACTCGTACGATATTGAGAACTAAGAAAGGGGACAAATCGTACAAGATTAAATACTAATAACTGGGATAAAGTCGCATAAGATTACGAAACAAGAAAGGAGTTCTCAACAAAGTACATGTATAAACATAATAAGTTCTAATAACTCATGATAACCACGTAAAATGTGATTTAATTATGCTAGATTAAGAACCAAGAATCAGTTCAAATTGAAAAAGAGTTTGAACTCTTGATTATCTAATCTTATTGGAAATAGAACGGATTCATGAAGCCAATTACACCTTGTATAATGAATAGGTTTATCATTCTTATTGTTATTCTTATTGAGATCTAGAAATATTTTATAATTGTGCATGTCCTTTTGAACAACAAAATGAGACATAACATATGCAAGTCACAGCTCAAATAAAGGAGATTAGTCGTGTAAGATTACGAAATATGAGGGGAGTTCCAATCATAGCACATTTGGAAAAGATATGATATCAAATTTCACAAGGTAAGAAAATAAATATGTTTTAATAAGAATGGATTAATAACCATGAGCCGGACCTATTCCTTGAAGATATAGAACTAATACATCATCTAAAAGCATTTGCAAAAGAACAGAGAAATAAGGCCGATCAAACTTGCTTTACGAGTAAGGAAGAAGTTGCGATCGTTTGACATTGAGAGCCAATAAACTGACTAACTGTTCTACGTAATGAATCGCAAAAGGAGAACACTTGATAAAATATTAGATCAAATGAATGAATTAATCGTATTCGAAAGAGAACGGAGGCAACTATATTAGCTTAATAACTGAGGAAGAAGTGTAATCGTAAGATATTGAGAACTAAGAAAGTCGACTTAATCGTAATATATTGTGAGTCGCAAAAGGAGATACAATCAAACAAGATTTGAGAACTAATAAACGAGAAGTAGTCTTATTAGATCTAAAAAGAACCAAGAGCGGGTCGTATTCATTAAAAACAGTTATTTTTATTAGATTATCTCCTCGTATACGAAAAAGAACTGAGAAATGAGGCCTATTAATTATGCCTGCACAATGATTAAGTAAGAAATTGTAATAGTACGATATTGAGAAGAAAGAAAGGGTCTAATCGTACTATATTATGACACAGTAAAGGAGATCTAATCGTACAGGATTAAGAACTAACAAATTAGATCGAGTCATATCTTCTCTTATGAATCTAGATGTGCAGGAGTTCTTATAAAAGTAAATCTCGTAACTCAAGATAAGAACTCAAAATGCGATTTGATTTGGCCAAAGTAAGAACCATGAGTGATAACTATGCATAAAAGAATAAGAACTAAAATATAATATGATGGTTTTGAAGAAATAAGCGAGAATAAGGCCAAGTATACGTTTAATCACAGTGGAAGGAGTTGTACTCGTACGATATNGTTCTCAATATCGTGATTATCTAACCTTATTTGATTAAGAATGGAGAAATTAGCCAATTACACCTTGTATAATGTTATTAAACAGAAGTCAAAATTGTACCTTATTAAGAACATTATAATGCGACTAATCGAGCAATACAATGAACAACAAAAGGAGACATAACATATGCAGTACGAACAAATAAAGGAGTTATTAGTCGTATAAGATTATGAAACATGAGGGGAGTTCCAATCTTAGCACATTTGGAAAAGAAATGAGATCAAATTTCACAAGGTAAGAAAATAAATATGTTTTAATAAGAATGGATGAAGAACGATTCATGAGCCGGACCTATTCCTTGAAGATATAGAACTAACACATCATCTAATAGCGTTTGTAAAAGAATAAAGAAATGAGACCGATCAAACTTCCTTTACGAGTAAGGAAGAAGTTGCGATCGTTCGACATTGAGAACAAATAAATTGACTAACTGTTCTACGTTATGAATCGCAAAAGGAGAACCATGATAAAATATTAGATCAAATGAATGATCTAATCGTATTCGAAAGAGAACGGAGGCAACTATATTAGCTTAATAACTAAGGAAGAAGTGTAATCGTAAGATATTGTGAACTAAGAAAGTCGACTAATCGTAATATATTGTGAGTCGCAAAAGGACAAACAATCAAACAAGATTGAGAACTAATAGAGGAGAATTAGTCGTATTAGATTTAAAAAGAACCAAGAGCGGGTCGTATTCATTAAAGGTTTATAATTAAGAGATTATCTAATCGTATAAACAGGAGTTACGACATTGAGGCCTATTAATTATGCGCACAATGATTAACAAAGAAATTCTAATTCTTTCTGTCTCTTATACAATCTAGATGTGAATAAGAGACAGATCCTTTACTGTGTCTAATCTGTCTCTTATACACATCTAATTTCTAACAAAGTAGATCGAATCATGTCAGACTAAGAAATAGAACAGGAGTTCTTATAAAAGTAAATGTCGTAACTCAATATAAGAGCTTAAAATGCGATTTGATTTGGCCAAATTAAGAACCATGAGTGATAACTATGCATAAAAGAATAAGAACTAAAATATAATATGATGGTATTGAAGAAATAAGTGAGAAATGAGGCCAAGTATACGTGCCTAATCACAATGGAAGGAGTTGTACTCGTACTCTTATTGAGTTCTAAGAAAGGGGACAAATCGTACAAGATTAAATACTAATAACTGGGATAAAGTCGCATAAGATTACGAAACAAGAAAGGAGTTCTCAACAAAGTACATGTATAAACATAATAAGTTCTAATAACTCATGATAACCTTAACGTAAAATGTGATTTAATTATGCTAGATTAAGAACCAAGAATCAGTTCAAATTGAAAAAGAGTTTGAACAAAAGATGATTATCTAACCTTATTGGAAAAAGAACGGAGAAATGAAGCCAATTACACCTTGTATAATGACAAAGGAAGAAGTCAAATTGTACAATATTGAGAACTAAGAAATGCGACTAATCGAGCAATAAAATGAACAACAAAATGAGACATAACATATGCAAGTCACAGAACAAATAAAGGAGATTAGTCGTGTAAGATTACGAAATATGAGGGGAGTTCCAATCATAGCACATTTGGAAAAGATATGATATCAAATTTCACAAGGTAAGAAAATAAATATGTTTTAATAAGAATGGATTAATAACCATGAGCCGGACCTATTCCTTGAAGATATAGAACTAATACATCATCTAAAAGCATTTGCAAAAGAATAGTATAAGGCCGATCAAACTTGCTTTACGAGTAAGGAAGAAGTTGCGATCGTTTGACATTGAGAGCCAATAAACCGACTAAGCTGTTCTACGTAATGAATCGCAAAAGGAGAACACTTGATAAAATATTTTTCAAATGAATGAATTAATCGTATTCGAAAGAGAACGGAGGCAACTATATTAGCTTAATAACTGAGGAAGAAGTGTAATCGTAAGATATTGAGAACTAAGAAAGTCGACTTAATCGTAATATATTGTGAGTCGCAAAAGGAGATACAATCAAACAAGATTGAGAACTAATAAAGGAGAAGTAGTCTTATTAGATTTAAAAAGAACCAAGAGCGGGTCGTATTCATTAAAGATTTATAATTAAGAGATTATCTAATCGTATAAGAAAAAGAACTGAGAAATGAGGCCTATTAATTATCACCTTTATCAATTTTTCATAAGAAATTGTAATAGTACGATATTGAGAAGAAAGAAAGGGTCTAATCGTACTATATTATGACACAGTAAAGGAGATCTAATCGTACAGGATTAAGAACTAACAAATTAGATCGAGAGCTTCATATCAGATTATGAAATAGAACAGGAGTTCTTATAAAAGTAAATCTCGTAACTCAAGATAAGAACTCAAAATGCGATTTGATTTGGCCAAAGTAAGAACCATGAGTGATAACTATGCATAAAAGAATAAGAACTAAAATATAATATGATGGTTTTGAAGAAATAAGCGAGAATAAGGCCAAGTATACGTTTAATCACAGTTTATAAGGAGTCCTGTATTTCATAATACGATATTGAGAACTAAGCAAGGGACAAATCGTACAAAATTAAATACTAATAACTAGGATCAAGTCGCATACGATTAAGAAACAAGAAAGGATTTCTCAACAAAGTACATGTTCTAATAACTCGTGATAACCACGTAAAATGTGATTTAATTATGCTAAATTAAAAACCAAGAATCAGTTCAAATTGAAAAAGACTTTGAACAAATGGTGATTATCTAACCTTATTTGAAAAAGAATGGAGAAATGAAGCCAATTACACCTTGTATAATGACAAAGGATAGAAGTCAAAATCGTACAATATTAAGAACTAAGAAATGCGACTAATCGAGCAATACAATGAACAACAAAAGGAGACATAACATATGCAAGTCACAGAACAAATAAAGGAGATTAGTCGTGTAAGATTATGAAACATGAGGGGAGTTCCAATCTTAGCACATTTGGAAAAGAAATGAGATCAAATTTCACAAGGTAAGAAAATAAATATGTTTTAATAAGAATGGATGAAGAACCATGAGCCGGACCTATTCCTTGAAGATATAGAACTAACACATCATCTAATAGCGTTTGTAAAAGAATAAAGAAATGAGACCGATCAAACTTCCTTTACGAGTAAGGAAGAAGTTGCGATCGTTCGACATTGAGAACAAATAAATTGACTAACTGTTCTACGTTATGAATCGCAAAAGGAGAACCATGATAAAATATTAGATCAAATGAATGATCTAATCGTATTCGAAAGAGAACGGAGGCAACTATATTAGCTTAATAACTAAGGAACGGAAGTGTAATCGTAAGATATTGTGAACTAAGAAAGTCGACTAATCGTAATATATTGTGAGTCGCAAAAGGACAAACAATCAAACAAGATTGAGAACTAATAGAGGAGAATTAGTCGTATTAGATTTAAAAAGAACCAAGAGCGGGTCGTATTCATTAAAGGTTTATAATTAAGAGATTATCTAATCGTATAAGAAAAATAACTGAGAAATGAGGCCTATTAATTATGCCTGCACAATGATTAACAAAGAAATTCTAATTGTACGACGATATTGAGAAGAAAGAAAGGGTCTAAACGTACTATATTAGACACAGTAAAGGATATCTAATCGTCGAACGAAGAACTAACAAAGTAGATCGAATCATGTCAGACTAAGAAATAGAACAGGAGTTCTTATAAAAGTAAATGTCGTAACTCAATATAAGAGCTTAAAATGCGATTTGATTTGGCCAAATTAAGAACCATGAGTGATAACTATGCATAAAAGAATAAGAACTAAAATATCAATTAATACGAATATGATGGTTTTGAAGAAATAAGTGAGAAATGAGGCCAAGTATACGTGCCTAATCACAATGGAAGGAGTTGTACTCGTACGATATTGAGAACTAAGAAAGGGGACAAATCGTACAAGATTAAATACTAATAACTGGGATAAAGTCGCATAAGATTACGAAACAAGAAAGGAGTTCTCAACAAAGTACATGTATAAACATAATAAGTTCTAATAACTCATGATAACCACGTAAAATGTTATTTAATCTAGATAGATTAAGACACCAAGAATCAGTTCAAATTGAAAAGAGTTTTCTTAAAAGATGATTATCTAACCTTATTGGAAAAAGAACGGAGAAATGAAGCCAATTACACCTTGTATAATGACAAAGGAAGAAGTCAAAATCGTACAATATTGAGAACTAAGAAATGCGACTAATCGAGCAATAAAATGAACAACAAAATGAGACATAACATATGCAAGTCACAGAACAAATAAAGGAGATTAGTCGTGTAAGATTACGAAATAATATGAGGGGAGTTCCAATCATAGCACATTTGGAAAAGATATGATATCAAATTTCACAAGGTAAGAAAATAAATATGTTTTAATAAGAATGGATTAATAACCATGAGCAGGACCTATTCCTTGAAGATATAGAACTAATACATCATCTAATG
Organism: Cinchona pubescens; assembly: GCA_025175665.1. NCBI lineage: Eukaryota > Viridiplantae > Streptophyta > Magnoliopsida > Gentianales > Rubiaceae > Cinchona > Cinchona pubescens. The sequence goes on from JANKKI010000116.1 coordinate 165,285, forward strand.
AAGCATTTGCAAAAGAATAGAGAAATAGGCCGATCAAACTTGCTTTAAAAGTCAATACCCTGTCTCTTATACACATCTAGATGTGTATAAGAGACACCGACTAACTGCTCTACGTGAATGAATCGCAAAGATAAAATATTAGGGAGAAAATTAAGAAACTTGAGAGGTGATCTAATCGACATACATGTTTAAAAGATAAGAATATCTAATAACGGATGATAAGCCCTAACTGTCTCTTATACACATCTAGATGTGTATAAGAGACAGGAACGGAGGCAACCATATTAGTCGTGTTTCCTAACTCACAAGAAGTGTATCGTAAGATCACTTCTTCCTAAGTCAATGTACTTCAAGTAATAGGGCCGGCTCATGGTTATTAATCCATTCTTATTAAAACAGGTTAGTTTTTCCGCTCTTTGTTGAATGTGATATAAGAGACAGTTCTTAATTTATGAGCGGGTCGTATTCATTAAATATTTAAAATTAGATAGATTATCTAATCGTATACGAAAAAGAACTGAGAAATGATCCTATTAATTATGCCTGCACAATGATTAAGTAAGAAATTGTAATAGTACGATATTGAGAAGAAAGAAAGTTATTCTAATCGTACTATATTAGATGTGTAAAAGAGATCTAATCTTTGCTTCTCAAATAGAACTAACAAAGTAGACTTATCATGTCAGATTCTGAAATAGAACAGGAGTTCTTATAAAAGTAAATCTCGTAACTCAAGATAAGAACTCAAAATGCGATTTGATTTGGCCAAATTAAGAACCATGAGTGATAACTATGCATAAAAGAATAAGAACTAAAATATAATATGATGGTTTTGAAGAAATAATTAGATCTCCTTTACTGAGATGTGTATAAGTAAAGGAAGTTTGCATCGGTCTCTTTTCTTTATTCTTTTACTCTTATATTAGACTAGATGTTATCTAAACTTATTTCAAAAAGAATGGAGAAATGAAGCCAATTACACCTTGTATAATGACAAAGGAAGAAGTTAAAATCGTACAATATTAGAACTAAGAAATGCGACTAATCGAGCAAGAAATGAACAACAAAAGGAGACATAACATATGCAAGTCACAGAACAAATAAAGGAGATTAGTCGTGTAAGATTATGAAATATGAGGGGAGTTCCAATCATAGCACATTTGGAAAAGATATGAGATCAAATTTCACATATGAAATTTGATTTAATAACTATTAGGAAGAAGTGTAATCGTAAGATATTGTGAACTAAGAAAGTCGACTAATCGTAATATATTGTGAGTCGCAAAAGGACAAACAATCAAACAAGATTGAGAACTAATAGAGGAGAATTAGTCGTATTAGATTTAAAAAGAACCAAGAGCGGGTCGTATTCATTAAAGGTTTATAATTAAGAGATTATCTAATCGTGCTAATTATAATAAGAAAAATACTGAGAAATGAGGCCTATTAATTATGCCTGCACAATGATTAACAAAGAAATTCTAATTGTACGACGATATTGAGAAGAAAGAAAGGGTCTAAACGTACTATATTAGACACAGTAAAGGATATCTAATCGTACAGAACTAAGAACTAACAAAGTAGATCGAATCATGTCAGACTAAGAAATAGAACAGGAGTTCTTATAAAAGTAAATGTCGTAACTCAATATAAGAGCTTAAAATGCGATTTGATTTGGCCAAATTAAGAACCATGAGTGATAACTATGCATAAAAGAATAAGAACTAAAATATAATATGATGGTTTTGAAGAAATAAGTGAGAAATGAGGCCAAGTATACGTGCCTAATCACAATGGAAGGAGTTGTACTCGTACGATATTGAGAACTAAGAAAGGGGACAAATCGTACAAGATTAAATACTAATTTCTGGGATTAGTCGCATATGCGACTTGACATGTACTTTGTTGAGAACTCCTTTCTTGGATTACATATCTTCTTGATTACAAATCCTTAATGAATACGTTCCAATCATAGCACATTTGGAAAAGATATGTTGCTATCAAATTTCACAAGGTAAGAAAATAAATATGTTTTAATACACATGGATTAATAACCATGAGCCGGACCTATTCCTTGAAGATATAGAACTAATACATCATCTAATAGCATTTGCAAAAGAATAGAGAAATAAGGCCGATCAAAACTTGCTTTACGAGTAAGGAAGAAGTTGCGATTCTTCTACGATTACATAATATAGTACGATTGGACCCTTTCTTTCTTCTGAATCGTACATCTAGAACATTTGATAAAATATTAGATCATAATATAGAATTAATCTTTATTCGAAAGAGAACGGAGGCAACTATATTAGCTTAATAACTAAGGAAGAAGTGTAATCGTAAGATATTGAGAACTAAGAAAGTCGACTTAATCGTAATATATTGTGAGTCGCAAAAGGAGATACAATCAAACAAGATTGAGAACTAATAAAGGAGAAGTAGTCGTATTAGATTTAAAAAGAACCAAGAGTGGGTCGTATTCATTAAAGATTTATAATTAAGAGAATATGTAATCGTAGAAGAAAAAGAACTGCTATAATGAGGCCTATTAATTATGCCTGTTCTCAATGATTAAGAAAGAAATTGTAATTGTACGATATTGAGAAGAAAGAAAGGGTCTAATCGTACTATATTATGACACAGTAAAGGAGATCATTATTAATTAATCGTACAGGATTAAGAACTAACAAAGTAGATCGAGTCATATCAGATTAAGAAATAGAACAGGAGTTCTTATAAAAGTAAATCTCGTAACTCAAGATAAGAACTTAAAATGCGATTTGATTTGGCCAAATTAAGAACCATGAGTGATAACTATGCATAAAAGAATAAGAACTAAAATATAATATGATGGTTTTGAAGAAATAAGTGAGAAATGAGGCCAAGTATACGTGTTTAATCACAGTGGAAGGAGTTGTACTCGTACGATATTGAGAACTAAGCAAGGGACAAATCGTACAAAATTAAATACTAATAACTAGGATCAAGTCGCATAAGATTAAGAAACAAGAAAGGAGTTCTCAACGAAGTACTTGTTAATAAGTTCTCAATATCGTACAATTACAATTTCTTTCTGATTTAATTATGCTAGATTAATAAACCTTTACTCAGTTCATATTGAACAGTACGATGAACAAAAGATGATTATCTAACCTTATTTGAAAGAAGAATGGAGAAATGAAGCCAATTACACCTTGTATAATGACAAAGGAAGAAGTCAAAATCGTACAATATTGAGAACTAAGAAATGCGACTAATCGAGCAATACAATGAACAACAAAAGGAGACATAACATATGCAAGTCACAGAACAAATAAAGGAGATTAGTCGTGTAAGATTATGAAATATGACGGGAGTTCCAATCATAGCACATTTGGAAAAGATATGATATCAAATTTCACAAGGTAAGAAAATAAATATGTTTTAATAAGAATGGATTAAGAACCATGAGCCGGACCTATTCCTTGAAGATATAGAACTAATACATCATCTAATAGCGTTTGCAAAAGAATAGAGAAATGAGACCGATCAAACTTGCTTTACGAGTAAGGAAGAAGTTGCGATCGTTCGACATTGAGAACAAATAAATTGACTAACTGTTCTACGTTATGAATCGCAAAAGGAGAACCATGATAAAATATTAGATCAAATGAATGATCTAATCGTAATTCGAAAGAGAACGGAGGCAACTATATTAGCTTAATAACTAAGGAAGAAGTGTAATCGTAAGATATTGTGAACTAAGAAAGTCGACTAATCGTAATATATTGTGAGTCGCAAATACACATCTCAAGATTGAGAACTAATATAGGAGAATTAGTCGTATTAGATTTAAAAAGAACCAAGAGCGGGTCGTATTCATTAAAGGTTTATAATTAAGAGATTATCTAATCGTATAAGAAAAAGAACTGAGAAATGAGGCCTATTAATTATGCCTGCACAATGATTAAGAAAGAAATTGTAATTGTACGATATTGAGAAGAAAGAAAGGGTCTAATCGTACTATATTATGACACAGTAAAGGATATCTAATCGTACAGGATTAAGAACTAACAAAGTAGATCGAGTCATATCAGATTAAGAAATAAACAGCTGTAATCTTATACACATCTCCTTGTATAATCTGCTTAAAATGCGATTTGATTTGGCCAAATTAAGAATCCCATGAGTGATAACTATGCATAAAAGAATAAGAACTAAAATATAATATGATGGTTTTGAAGAAATAAGTGAGAAATGAGGCCAAGTATACGTGCCTAATCACAATGGAAGGAGTTGTACTCGTACGATATTGAGAACTAAGAAGGGGACAAATCGTACAAGATTAAATACTAATAACTGCGATCAAGTCGCGTAAGATTACTAAACAAGAAAGGAGTTCTCAACAAAGTACATGTAGAAACATAATAAGTTCTAATAACTCATGATAACCACGTAAAATGTGATTTAATTATGCTAAATTAAGAACCAAGAATCAGTTCAAATTGAAAAATCTTTGAACGAAAAGATGATTATCTAACCTTATTTGAAAAAGAACGGAGAAATGAAGCCAATTACACCTTGTATAATGACAAAGGAAGAAGTCAAAATCGTACAATATTGAGAACTAAGAAATGCGACTAATCGAGCAATAAAATGAACAACAAAATGAGACATAACATATGTCTTCAAGTCACAGAACAAATAAAGGAGATTAGTCGTGTAAGATTACGAAATATGAGGGGAGTTCCAATCATAGCACATTTGGAAAAGATATGATATCAAATTTCACAAGGTAAGAAAATAAATATGTTTTATTTCGTAGTCGCAGAACCATGAGCGGACTTATACACATCTAGATACAGATCTAGATACATATACTAATCTATTTCTCTATTAGAATGTCAAATATACACATCTAGATGTGCAGTTGAGACAGGATTTTATTTTCTGTTCTTTTGTCAATATGCAAGGTGATAATTGGCTGTATTAATTCTATATTTTTCAATCACATTTTACGTGATAATCATCTTTTATACAAACTCTCTTATACAATTAGAGACAACTTCCTTGGTGATCTAATCCTTTCTTGTTTAGTAAGATATCGTCGTCTAATTACGGATGATAAGCCTTTATTAATCATTAGTGCAGGCATAGATTAATAGGCCTCATGGACACAGCACAAAAGATTTAGATCAAATGAATGATCTAACTTCGCATTCGAAAGAGAACGGAGGCAACTATATTAGCTTAATAACTAAGGAAGAAGTGTAATCGTAAGATATAGAGAACTAAGAAAGTCGACTAATCGTCGTACAATATATTACGATTATTCGACTTTCTGCAGGCATAATTAATAGGCCTCATTTCTCATAAGGAGAAGTTAGTCGTATTAGATTTAAAAAGAACCAAGAGCGGGTCGTATTCATTAAAGGTTTATAATTAATTAGATTATCTAATCGTATAAGAAAAATAACTGAGAAATGAGGCCTATTAATTATGCCTGCACAATGATTAATAAAGAAATTGTAATTGTACGACGATATTGAGAAGAAAGAAAGGGTCTACATGTACTTTCTTCTAAACCATCATATTATATTTTTGTCCTGTACGATTAGTCTCCTTTACTGCTGTCTCTTATACACATCTAGATGTGTATAAGAGACAGGGTCCGGCTCATGGTTATTAATCCATTCTTATTAAAACATATGTGTATAAGAAAAAGTTGAAGTTGAACTCCTTTAATGTTAATTAATATAATACATGGTTTTGAAGAAATAAGTGAGAAATGAGGCCATCTAGATACGTGCCTAATCACAATGGAAGGAGTTGTACTCGTACGATATTGAGAACTAAGAAAGGGGACAAATCGTACAAGATTAAATACTAATAACTGGGATAAAGTCGCATAAGATTACGAAACAAGAAAGGAGTTCTCAACAAAGTACATGTATAAACATAATAAGTTCTAATAACTCATGATAACCACGTAAAATGTGATTTAATTATACTTATACACATCTAGATGTGTATAAGAGACAGACATTTCTACAGTTCTAATTTCTAACCTTATTTCTTATAAAGATCTGAGTGTTGTGTTCAATTACATGTCTCTTATACACATAAGATGTGTATAAGGAAGAAGTGAAAATCGTACAATATTGAGAACTAACCTTGCGACTATTCGAGCAATTGTTATGAACAACAAAATGAGTACATAACATATGCAAGTCACAGAACAAATAAAGGAGATTAGTCGTGTAAGATTACGAAATATGAGGGGAGTTCCAATCATAGCACATTTGGAAAAGATATGATATCAAATTTCACAAGGTAAGAAAATAAATATGTTTTAATAAGAATGGATTAATAACCATGAGCCGGACCTATTCCTTGAAGATATAGAACTAATACATCATCTAATAGCATTTGCAAAAGAATAGAGAAATAAGGGCGATCAAACTTGCTTCATCGAGTAAGGAAGAAGTTGCGATCGTTTGACATTGAGAGCCAATAAATTGACTAACTGTTCTACGTAATGAATCGCAAATGGAGAACACTTGATAAAATATTAGGGAGAAAATTAAGAAACTTGAGAGGTGATCTAATCGACATACATGTTTAAAAGATAAGAATATCTAATAACGGATGATAAGCCCCTTTACGTGACTTACAATAGATTAGATTGAGAACCATGTGTTCTTACCTGATCATAAAAGTATATTTAGAACAAACGAATGATCTAATCGCATTCGAAAGAGAACGGAGGCAACTATATTAGTTTAATAACTAAGGAAGAAGTGTAATCGTAAGATATTGTGAACTAAGAAAGTCGACTAATCGTAATATATTGTGAGTCGCAAAAGGACAAACAATCAAACAAGATTGAGAACTAATAGAGGAGAATTAGTCGTATTAGATTTAAAAAGAACCAAGAGCGGGTCGTATTCATTAAAGGTTTCTAATTAAGAGATTATCTAATCGTATAAGAAAAATAACTGAGAAATGAGGCCTATTAATTATGCCTGCACAATGATTAATAAAGAAATTGTAATTGTACGATATTGAGAAGAAAGAAAGGGTCTAATCGTACTATATTATGACACTTGATTCTCATTGTGCGTACAATTACAATTTCTTTCTTAGTAGATTGTTCTTATACAATTAATTAATCTACGAATTAGGAGTTCTTTAAATCTCAATGTCGTAACTCAATATAAGAACTTAAAATGATAATATATAATGATTTTTAAAGTTGTCGATTTGATTTGGCCAAATTAAGAACCATGAGTGATAACTATGCATAAAAGAATAAGAACTAAAATATAATATGATGGTTTTGAAGAAATAAGTGAGAAATGAGGCCAAGTATACGTGCTTAATCACAATGGAAGGAGTTGTACTCGTACGATATTGAGAACTAAGAAAGGGGACAAATCGTACAAGATTAAATACTAATAACTGGGATCAAGTCGCATAAGATTACGAAACAAGAAAGGAGTTCTCAACAAAGTACATGTAGAAACATAATAAGTTCTAATAACTCATGATAACCACGTAAAATGTGATTTAATTATGCTAGATTAAGAACCAAGAATCAGTTCAAATTGAAAAAGACTTTGAACAAAAGATGATTATCTAATCTTATTTGAAAAACAACAGAGAAATGAAGCCAATTACACCTTGTACGATTTCTCACTTCTTTCTTCAGTTCTACAATATCGTCTAAGACACATCTAATTCCATTCTTATTGTATAGCTGCAAATGCGTATCTTCGCATTTATGACTTCTTTCTTGTTTCGTAATCTTATACGACTAGATCTTAGTTATTATATCTTACGAAATTGTAGGGGAGTTCCAATCATAGCACATTTGGAAAAGATATGATATCAAATTTCACAAGGTAAGAAAATAATTATGTTTTAATAAGAATGGATTAAGAACCATGAGCCGGACCTATTCCTTGAAGATATAGAACTAATACATCATCTAATAGCATTTGCAAAAGAATAGAGAAATAAGGCCGATCAAACTTGCTTTACGAGTAAGGAAGAAGTTGCGATCGTTTGACATTGAGAGCCAATAAACTGACTAACTGTTCTACGTAATGAATCGCAAATGGAGAACACTTGATAAAATATTAGGGAGAAAATTAAGAAACTTGAGAGGTGATCTAATCGACATACATGTTTAAAAGATAAGAATATCTAATAACGGATGATAAGCCCCTAATACGTGACTTAGTTAGACTAGATTGAGAACCATGTGTGGGACCACTGAGCACAAAAGATTTAGATCAAATGAATGATCTAATCGTATTCGAAAGAGAACGGAGGCAACTATATTAGCTTAATAACTAAGGAAGAAGTGTAATCGTAAGATATTGAGAACTAAGAAAGTCGACTAATCGTAATATATTGTGAGTCGCAAAAGGTGTTATCAAAACTGATTGGTTCTAATAGAGGAGAATTAGTCGTATTAGATTTAAAAGAACCATGAGTTATTAGAACTTATTATGTCTATAATGAATACTTTGTTGAGTCTCCTATACACATCTGTACGAATTGTCCCCTTTCTTAGTTCTCAATATCGTACTAGTACACCTCCCTCCACTGTGATTAAGCAAGTTTTAGAAATGAAGCCAATTACACCTTGTATATTGACAAAGGAAGAAGTCAAAATCGTACAATATTGAGAACTAAGAAATGCGACTAATCGAGCAATAAAATTGTGAACAACAAAATGAGACATAACATATGCAATTCACAGAACAAAGAAAGGAGATTAGTCGTGTAAGATTACGAAATATGAGGGGAGTTCCAATCATAGCACATTTGGAAAAGATATGATATCAAATTTCACAAGGTAAGAAAATAAATATGTTTTAATAAGAATGGATTAAGAACCATGAGCCGGACCTATTCTCTTGAAGATATAGAACTAATACATCATCTAATAGCCTTTGCAAAAGAATAGAGAAATGAGGCCGATCAAACTTGCTTTACGAGGAAGGAAGAATTTGCGATCGTTCAACAATGAGAGCCAAGAAATTGACTGAATATTCTATGTTGTGAATGTCAAAAAGAGAACACTTGATGTATAATATTAGGGAGAAAATTAAGAAACTTGAGAGGTGATCTAATCGACATACATGTTTAAAAGATAAGAATATCTAATAACGGATGATAAGCCCCTAATACGTGACTTAGTTAGACTAGATTGAGAACCATGTGTGGGACCGATATTCTTATCTTTTAAACATGTATAGTCGATTCGCAATCCGTCTCTACGGTACTTCTTAATTTATTACGACTAATCTTGTTTCAAGTAGTCGTGTTAGATCTTATACAGAATCTAGATGTGGGTCGTAGACATTAAAGATTTATGTTAAGAGATTAGCTAATCGTACATTACGATTACTCAAAGAACTGAGATATCAGGCCTCTTAATTAAGCATGCACAATGTTTAGAAGAGAAATTGATTAGATCATTCATTTGATCTAAACCTTTTGTGCACAGGTCGTACTATATTAGACACAGTAAAGGATATCTAAGCGTACAGAACTAAGAACTAACAAAGTAGATCGAATCATGTCAAATTAAGAAATAGAACAGGAGTTCTTATAAAAGTAAATCTCGTAACTCAAGATAAGAACTTGAAAATGCGATTTGATTTGGCAAAATTAAAAACCATGAGTGATAACTATGATAAATCTAATAAGACTAACTTATAATATGATGGTTTTGAAGAAATAAGTGAGAAATGAGGCCAAGTATACGTGTTTAATCACAATGGTAGGAGTTGTACTCGTACGATATTGAGAACTAAGAAAGGGGACAAATCGTACAAGATTAAATACTAATAACTGGGATCAAGTCGCGTAAGATTACTAAACAAGAAAGGAGTTCTCAACAAAGTACATGTAGAAACATAATAAGTTCTAATAACTCATGATAACCACGTAAAATGTGATTTAATTATGCTAAATTAAGAACCAAAAATCAGTTCCAATTGAAAAAGACTTTGAACAAAAGATGATTATTACCTAACCTTATTTGAAAAAGAACTAGGAAATGAAGCCAATATAACACCTTGTATAATGACAAAGGAAGAAGTGATAATCGTACAATATTGAGAACTTAGAAATGCGACTAATCACAAGCTATACAATGAACAACAAAAGGAGACATAACATATGCAATTCACAGAACAAAGAAAGGAGATTAGTCGTGTAAGATTATGAAATATGAGGGGAGTTCCAATCATAGCACATTTGGAAAAGATATGATATCAAATTTCACAAGGTAAGAAAATAAATATGTTTTAATAAGAATGGATTAAGAACCATGAGCCGGACCTATTCCTTGAAGATATAGAACTAATACATCATCTAATAGCCTTTGTAAAAGAATAGAGAAATGAGGCAAATCAAACTTGCTTTATGAGGAAGGAAGAATTTGCGATCGTTCGAGATTGTGAGCCAATAAATTGACTAACTGTCTACGTTGTGAATCGCAAAGGAGAACACATGATAAAATATTATGGAGAAAATCTAAAAGTGAATGATCTAATCGGATGATTCGTGACTTAAGAGATTGAGAACCATGTGTGGGACGGCTTTAGATCAAATGAATGATCTAATATTAGCTTATTAATAACATAAGGAAGACTTGTAATCGTAAGATATTGAGAACTAAGAAAGTCGACTTAATTGTAATATATTGTGAGTCGCCAAAGGAGATACAATCAAACAAGATTGAGAACTAATAAAGGAGAAGTAGTCGTATTAGATTTAAAAAGAACCAAGAGTGGGTCGTATTCATTAAAGATTTATAATTAAGAGAATATGTAATCGTAGAAGAAAAAGAACTGAGAAATGAGGCCTATTAATTATGCCTGCACAATAATTAAGAAAGAAATTGTAATTGTACGATATTGAGAAGAAAGAAAGGGTCTAATCGTACTATATTATGACACAGTAAATGAGATCTAATCGTACAGGATTAAGAACTAACAAAGTACACGAGTCATATCAGATTAAGAAATAAAACAGGAGTTCTTATAAATGTAAATCTCGTAACTCAAGATAAGAACTTAAAATGCGATTTGATTTGGCCAAATTAAAAACCATGAGTGATAACGATGCATAAAAGAATGATAACATATTAGTATTAATAAAATATAATATGCTCGTTTTGAAGAAATAAGTGAGAAATGAGGCCAAGTATACTTGCTTAATCACAGTGGAAGGAGTTGTACTCGTACGATATTGAGAACTAAGAAAGGGGACAAATCGTACAAGATTAAATACTAATAACTGGGATCAAGTCGCATAAGATTACTAAGCAAGAAAGGAGTTCTCAACAAAGTACATGTAGAAACATAATAAGTTCTAATAACTCATGATAACCACGTAAAATGTGATTTAATTATGCTAAATTAAGAACCAAGAATCAGTTCAAATTGTAAAAGACTTTGAACAAAAGATGATTATTACCTAACCTTATTTGAAAAAGAACTGAGAAATGAAGCCAATTACACCTTGTATAATGACATAGGAAGAAGTGATAATCGTACAATATTGAGAACTTAGAAATGCGACTAATCAAGCTATGCAATGGACAACAAAATGAGACATAACATATGCAATTCACAGAACAAAGAAAGGAGATTAGTCATGGGTCGTGTAAGATTACAAAATATGAGGGGAGTTCCAATCATAGTAGGTATTTGGAAAAGATATGATATCAAATTTCACAAGGTAAGAAAATAAATATGTTTTAATAAGAATGGATTAAGAACCATGAGCCGGACCTATTCCTTGAAGATATAGAACTAATACATCATCTAATAGCCTTTGCAAAAGAATAGAGAAATGAGGCCGATCAAACTTGCTTTACGAGGAAGGAAGAATTTGCGATCGTTCGACAATGAGAGCCAATAAATTGACTAACTTTACTTTGATATGAATAGCAAAGGAGAACACTTGATAAAATATTATGGAGAAAATTAAGAAACTAGAGAAGTGATCTAGTCGAATACATGTTTAAAAGACAAGAATATCTAATAACGGATGATAAGCCCCTAATACGTGACTTAGTTAGACTAGATTGAGAACCATGTGTGGGACCTGGGCACAAAAGATTTAGATCAAATGAATGATCTAATCGTATTCGAAAGAGAACGGATCATACTTCTTAGGCAACTATATTAGCTTAATAACTAAGGAAGAAGTGTAATCGTAAGATATTGAGAAATAAGAAAGTCGACTTAATTGTAATATATTGTGAGTCGCCAAAGGAGATACAATCAAACAAGATTGAGAACTAATAAAGGAGAAGTAGTCGTATTAGATTTAAAAAGAACCAAGAGTGGGTCGTATTCATTAAAGATTTATAATTAAGAGAATATGTAATCGTAGAAGAAAAAGAACTGAGAAATGAGGTTCTTAATTATGTCTAATTAATCATCTATTAGGAAATTATAATTGTATTAGATATTCCAGAAGAAAGAAATCTAGATCTATTCGTACTATATTATGACACAGTAAATAGTACGATCGTACATGATTCTATTGGCTTCTTTGTCATTTCTTTTTCAAATTGGGTTAGGTTCTTATAAATGTAAATCTCGTAACTCAAGATAAGAACTTAAAATGCGATTTGATTTGGCCAAATTAAAAACCATGAGTGATAACGTTTCAAGTTTCATAAGATTACTAAGCAAGAAAGGAGTTCTCAACAAAGTACATGTAGAAACATAATAAGTTCTAATAACTCATGATAACCACGTAAAATGTGATTTAATTATGCTAAATTAAGAACCAAGAATCAGTTCAAATTGTAAAAGACTTTGAACAAAAGATGATTATTACCTAACCTTATTTGAAAAAGAACTGAGAAATGAAGCCAATTACACCTTGTATAATGACATAGGAAGAAGTGATAATCGTACAATATTGAGAACTTAGAAATGCGACTAATCAAGCTATGCAATGGACAACAAAATGAGACATAACATATGCAATTCACAGAACTTTAAAGAAAGGAGATTAGTCGTGTAAGATTACAAAATATTCTAGTTCCAATCATAGCACATTTGGAAAAGATATGATATCAAATTTCACAAGGTAAGAAAATAAATATGTTTTAATAAGAATGGATTAAGAACCATGAGCCGGACCTATTCCTTGAAGATATAGAACTAATACATCATCTAATAGCCTTTGCAAAAGAATAGAGAAATGAGGCCGATCAAACTTGCTTTACGAGGAAGGAAGAATTTGCGATCGTTCGACAATGAGAGCCAATAAATTGACTAACTGTACTTTGATATGAATCGCAAAAGGAGAACACTTGATAAAATATTATGGAGAAAATTAAGAAACTAGAGAAGTGATCTAGTCGAATACATGTTTAAAAGACAAGAATATCTAATAACGGATGATAAGCCCCTAATACGTGACTTAGTTAGACTAGATTGAGAACCATGTGTGGGACCTGGGCACAAAAGATTTAGATCAAATGAATGATCTAATCGGTCTTATTCGAAAGAGAACGGAGGCAACTATATTAGCTTAATAACTAAGGAAGAAGTGTAATCGTAAGATATTGAGAAATAAGAAAGTCGACTTAATTGTAATATATTGTGAGTCGCCAAAGGAGATACAATCAAACAAGATTGAGAACTAATAAAGGAGAAGTAGTCGTATTAGATTTAAAAAGAACCAAGAGTGGGTCGTATTCATTAAAGATTTATAATTAAGAGAATATGTAATCGTAGAAGAAAACGAAGCCGAGAAATGAGGCCTATTAATTATGCTGTCTCTAATTATCCATCTCATGTGTATCTTAGACAGGTTCTAAATTAGTACGATTCTTATCTTACTATATTATGACACAGTAAATGAGATCTAATCGTACATGATTAAGAACTAACAAAGTACACGAGTCATATCAGATTAAGAAATAAAACAGGAGTTCTTATAAATGTAAATCTCGTAACTCAAGATAAGAACTTAAAATGCGATTTGATTTGGCCAAATGTCTAAAAACCATGAGTGATAACGATGCATAAAAGAATGATAACTAAAATATAATATGCTCGTTTTGAAGAAATAAGTGAGAAATGAGGCCAAGTATACTTGCTTAATCACAGTGGAAGGAGTCTGTCTCTTATACACATCTAGATGTGTATAGGATTAGATATTGAGAACTAAGAAAGGGGACAAATCGTACAAGATTAAATACTAATAACTGGGATCAAGTCGCATAAGATTACTAAGCAAGAAAGGAGTTCTCAACAAAGTACATGTAGAAACATAATAAGTTCTAATAACTCATGATAACCACGTAAAATGTGATTTAATTATGCTAAATTAAGAACCAAGAATCAGTTCAAATTGTAAAAGACTTTGAACAAAAGATGATTATTACCTAACCTTATTTGAAAAAGAATGAGAAATGAAGCCAATTACACCTTGTATAATGACATAGGAAGAAGTGATAATCGTACAATATTGAGAACTTAGAAATGCGACTAATCAAGCTATGCAATGGACAACAAAATGAGGGACATAACATATGCAATTCACAGAACAAAGAAAGGAGATTAGTCGTGTAAGATTACAAAATATGAGGGGAGTTCCAATCATAGCACATTTGGAAAAGATATGATATCAAATTTCACAAGGTAAGAAAATAAATATGTTTTAATAAGAATGGATTAAGAACCATGAGCCGGACCTATTCCTTGAAGATATAGAACTAATACATCATCTAATAGCCTTTGCAAAAGAATAGAGAAATGAGGCCGATCAAACTTGCTTTACGAGGAAGGAAGAATTTGCGATCGTTCGACAATGAGAGCCAATAAATTGACTAACTGTACTTTGATATGAATCGCAAAAGGAGAACACTTGATAAAATATTATGGAGAAAATTAAGAAACTAGAGAAGTGATCTAGTCGAATACATGTTTAAAAGACAAGAATATCTAATAACGGATGATAAGCCCTAATACGTGACTTAGTTAGACTAGATTGAGAACCATGTGTGGGACCTGGGCACAAAAGATAGATTTTAGATCAAATGAATGATCTAATCGTATTCGAAAGAGAACGGAGGCAACTATATTAGCTTAATAACTAAGGAAGAAGTGTAATCGTAAGATATTGAGAAATAAGAAAGTCGACTTAATTGTAATATATTGTGAGTCGCCAAAGGAGATACAATCAAACAAGATTGAGAACTAATAAAGGAGAAGTAGTCGTATTAGATTTAAAAAGAACCAAGAGTGGGTCGTATTCATTAAAGATTTATAATTAAGAGAATATGTAATCGTAGAAGAAAAAGAACTGAGAAATGAGGCCTATTAATTATGCCTGCACAATAATTAAGAAAGAAATTGTAATTGTACGATATTGAGAAGAAAGAAAGGGTCTAATCGTACTATATTATGACACAGTAAATGAGATCTAATCGTACAGGATTAAGAACTAACAAAGTACATGAGTCATATCAGATTAAGAAATAAAACAGGAGTTCTTATAAATGTAAATCTCGTAACTCAAGATAAGAACTTTAAAATGCGATTTGATTTGGCCAAATTAAAAACCATGAGTGATAACGATGCATAAAAGAATGATAACTAAAATATAATATGCTCGTTTTGAAGAAATAAGTGAGAAATGAGGCCAAGTATACTTGCTTAATCACAGTGGAAGGAGTTGTACTCGTACGATATTGAGAACTAAGAAAGGGGACAAATCGTACAAGATTAAATACTAATAACTGGGATCAAGTCGCATAAGATTACTAAGCAAGAAAGGAGTTCTCAACAAAGTACATGTAGAAACATAATAAGTTCTAATAACTCATGATAACCACGTAAAATGTGATTTAATTATGCTAAATTAAGAACCAAGAATCAGTTCAAATTGTAAAAGACTTTGAACAAAAGATGATTATTACCTAACCTTATTTGAAAAAGAGATGAGAAATGTAGCCAATTACACCTTGTATAATATCATAGGAAGAAGTGATAATCGTACAATATTGAGAACTTAGAAATGCGACTAATCAAGCTATGATTTCTCATTGCAATGGACAACAAAATGAGACATAACATATGCAATTCACAGAACAAAGAAAGGAGATTAGTCGTGTAAGATTACAAAATATGAGGGGAGTTCCAATCATAGCACATTTGGAAAAGATATGATATCAAATTTCACAAGGTAAGAAAATAAATATGTTTTAATAAGAATGGATTAAGAACCATGAGCCGGACCTATTCCTTGAAGATATAGAACTAATACATCATCTAATAGCCTTTGCAAAAGAATAGAGAAATGAGGCCGATCAAACTTGCTTTACGAGGAAGGAAGAATTTGCGATCGTTCGACAATGAGAGCCAATAAATTGACTAAGCTGTACTTTGATATGAATGTTATTATTTCTTAATCTACTTGATAAAATATTATGGAGAAAATTAAGAAACTAGAGAAGTGATCTAGTCGAATACATGTTTAAAAGACAAGAATATCTAATAACGGATGATAAGCCCCTAATACGTGACTTAGTTAGACTAGATTGAGAACCATGATGTGGGACCTGGGCACAAAAGATTTAGATCAAATGAATGATCTAATCGTATTCGAAAGAGAACGGAGGCAACTATATTAGCTTAATAACTAAGGAAGAAGTGTAATCGTAAGATATTGAGAACTAAGAAAGTCGACTTAATTGTAATATATTGTGAGTCGCCAAAGGAGATACAATCAAACAAGATTGAGAACTAATAAAGGAGAAGTAGTCGTATTAGATTTAAAAAGAACCAAGAGTGGGTCGTATTCATTAAAGATTTATAATTAAGAGAATATGTAATCGTAGAAGAAAAAGAACGAGAATTTAGGCCTATTAAGAATGCCTGTTTTAATAATTAAGAAAGAAATTGTAATTGTACGATATTGAGAAGAAAGAAAGGGTCTAATCGTACTATATTATGACACAGTAAATGAGATCTAATCGTACAGGATTAAGAACTAACAAAGTACACGAGTCATATTAGATTAAGAAATAAAACAGGAGTTCTTATAAATGTAAATCTCTCGTAACTCAAGATAAGAACTTAAAATGCGATTTGATTTGGCCAAATTAAAAACCATGAGTGATAACGATGCATAAAAGAATGATAACTAAAATATAATATGCTCGTTTTGAAGAAATAAGTGAGAAATGAGGCCAAGTATACTTGCTTAATCACAAGTGGAAGGAGTTGTACTAAATGCGATACTGACACATCTAGATGTGTATATGTACAAGATTAAATACTAATAACTGGGATCAAGTCGCATAAGATTACTAAGCAAGAAAGGAGTTCTCAACAAAGTACATGTAGAAACATAATAAGTTCTAATAACTCATGATAACCACGTAAAATGTGATTTAATTATGCTAAATTAAGAACCAAGAATCAGTTCAAATTGTAAAAGACTTTGAACAAAAGATGATTATTACCTAACCTTATTTGAATAAGAATGAGAAATGAAGCCAATTACACCTTGTATAATGACATAGGAAGAAGTGATAATCGTACAATATTGAGATAACTTAGAAATGCGACTAATCAAGCTATGCAATGGACAACAAAATGAGACATAACATATGCAATTCACAGAACAAAGAAAGGAGATTAGTCGTGTAAGATTACGAAATATGAGGGGAGTTCCAATCATAGCACATTTGGAAAAGATATGATATCAAATTTCACAAGGTAAGAAAATAAATATGTTTTAATAAGAATGGATTAAGAACCATGAGCCGGACCTATTCCTTGAAGATATAGAACTAATACATCATCTAATAGCCTTTGCAAAAGAATAGAGAAATGAGGCCGATCAAACTTGCTTTACGAGGAAGGAAGAATTTGCGATCGTTCGACAATGAGAGCCAATAAATTGACTAACTTTACTTTGATATGAATCGCAAAAGGAGAACACTTGATAAAATATTATGGAGAAAATTAAGAAACTAGAGAAGTGATCTAGTCGAATACATGTTTAAAAGATAAGAATATCTAATAACGGATGATAAGCCCCTAATACGTGACTCTTGTTACACTAGATTCCTGTTAGTTAGACTAGATTGAGATGTGTATAAGAGACAGGCACAAAAGATTTAGATCAAATGAATGATCTAATCGTATTCGAAAGAGAACGGAGGCAACTATATTAGCTTAATAACTAAGGAAGAAGTGTAATCGTAAGATATTGAGAACTAAGAAAGTCGACTTAATTGTAATATATTGTGAGTCGCCAAAGGAGATACAATCAAACAAGATTGAGAACTAATAAAGGAGAAGTAGTCGTATTAGATTTAAAAAGAACCAAGAGTGGGTCGTATTCATTAAAGATTTATAATTAAGAGAATATGTAATCGTAGAAGAAAAAGAACTGAATAATCATCTTTTGTTCAAAGTCTTTTACAATGATTAAGAAAGAAATTGTAATTGTGTGATATTGAGAAGAAAGAAAGGGTCTAATCGTACTATATTATGACACAGGTTATTAGTATTTAATCTTGTACAGGATTAAGAACTAACAAAGTACATGAGTCATATCAGATTAAGAAATAAAACAGAGTTCTTATAAATGTAAATCTCGTAACTCAAGATAAGAACTTAAAATGCGATTTGATTTGGCCAAATTAAAAACCATGAGTGATAACGATGCATAAAAGAATGATAACTAAAATATAATATGCTCGTTTTGAAGAAATAAGTGAGAAATGAGGCCAAGTATACTTGCTTAATCACGTGGAAGGAGTTGTACTGCATTTATATTGAGAACTAAGAAAGGGGACAAATCGTACAAGATTAAATACTAATAACTGGGATCAAGTCGCATAAGATTACTAAGCAAGAAAGGAGTTCTCAACAAAGTACATGTAGAAACATAATAAGTTCTAATAACTCATGATAACCACGTAAAATGTGATTTAATTATGCTAAATTAAGAACCAAGAATCAGTTCAAATTGTAAAAGACTTTGAACAAAAGATGATTATTACCTAACCTTATTTGAAAAAGAACTGAGAAATGAAGCCAATTACACCTTGTATAATGACATAGGAAGAAGTGATAATCGTACAATATTGAGAACTTAGAAATGCGACTAATCAAGCTATGCAATGGACAACAAAATGAGACATAACATATGCAATTCACAGAACAAAGAAAGGAGATTAGTCGTGTAAGAGGGTCTTATAAGACAGTTCCAATCATAGCACATTCATTCAGATATGATATCAAATTTCACAAGGTAAGAAAATAAATATGTTTTAATAAGAATGGATTAAGAACCATGAGCCGGACCTATTCCTTGAAGATATAGAACTAATACATCATCTAATAGCCTTTGCAAAAGAATAGAGAAATGAGGCCGATCAAACTTGCTTTACGAGGAAGGAAGAATTTGCGATCGTTCGACAATGAGAGCCAATAAATTGACTAACTGTACTTTGATATGAATCGTTAATATTTTATCAAGTGTCCTGTACGATTGCAAATTCTCCTTCCTACACAGCAAGTCATGATATAGTACGATTAGCCCTAGACCATTCTCAATATCGTACAATTACAATTTCTTTAAGCTAATTAGCTGTCTCTTATACACATCTAGATGTGTAATCGTAAGAGACAGAGTGCCCAGAAAGTCCCACACATGGTTCTCAATCTAGATGTGTATAAGATCCAATCTTGGTTCTCCTTTATAGATCTCATCGCTTCTTTGATCCTATCTCGTATTAGTCTTTTCTACTATAGTTCTCATTCATTAAAGATTATACAATCTAGATGTGTATTGAGATCGTAGAAGAAAAAGAAATGAGAAATGAGGCCTATTAATTATGCCTGCACAATAATTAAGAAAGAAATTGTAATTGTACGATATTGAGAAGAAAGAAAGGGTCTAATCGTACTATATTATGACACAGTAAATGAGATCTAATCGTACAGGATTAAGAACTAACAAAGTACATGAGTCATATATCAGATTAAGAAATAAAACAGGAGTTCTTATAAATGTAAATCTCGTAACTCAAGATAAGAACTTAAAATGCGATTTGATTTGGCCAAATTAAAAACCATGAGTGATCTAGATGTCTTTAAAAGAATGATAACTAAAATATATTAGATCTCATTTACTGTGTCATAATATAGTACAATTAGAACTCCTTTCTTTCTTCTAATCTTTTGCACTTGCTACCCCAGATATTGAGTACTAAGAAAGGGGACAAATCGTACAAGATTAAATACTAATAACTGGGATCAAGTCGCATAAGATTACTAAGCAAGAAAGGAGTTCTCAACAAAGTACATGTAGAAACATAATAAGTTCTAATAACTCATGATAACCACGTAAAATGTGATTTAATTATGCTAAATTAAGAACCAAGAATCAGTTCAAATTGTAAAAGACTTTGAACAAAAGATGATTATTACCTAACCTTATTTGAAAAAGAGAGTTCAAAGTCAATTACACCTTGTATAATGACATAGGAAGAAGTGATAATCGTACAATATTGAGAACTTAGAAATGCGACTACGAAATATGAGGGGAGTTCCAATCATAGCACATTTGGAAAAGATATGATATCAAATTTCACTGTGTCATAAAGGTGTAATTGCTGTCTCTTATACACATCTAGATGACCTATCCTTGACAGCTCTCAGAACTAATACATCATCTAATAGCCTTTGCAAAAGAATAGAGAAATGAGGCCGATCAAACTTGCTTTACGAGGAAGGAAGAATTTGCGATCGTTCGACAATGAGAGCCAATAAATTGACTAACTGTACTTTGATATGAATCGCAAAAGGAGAACACTTGATAAAATATTATGGAGAAAATTAAGAAACTAGAGAAGTGATCTAGTCGAATACATGTTTAAAAGACAAGAATATCTAATAACGGATGATAAGCCCCTAATACGTGACTCAAAGAACTGTAGTTAGACTAGATCTGAGAACCATGTACGACAGGCACAAAAGATTTAGATCAAATGAATGATCTAATCGTATTCGAAAGAGAACGGAGGCAACTATATTAGCTTAATAACTACAATTAGAAGTTTCTTAAGATATTGTGCAGGCATAATTAATAGGCCTCATTTCTCAGTTCTTTTTCTTCAAAGGAGATACAATCAAACAAGATTGAGAACTAATAAAGGAGAAGTAGTCGTATTAGATTTAAAAAGAACCAAGAGTGGGTCGTATTCATTAAAGATTTATAATTAAGAGAATATGTAATCGTAGAAGAAAAAGAACTGAGAAATGAGGCCTATTAATTATGCCTGCACAATAATTAAGAAAGAAATTGTAATTGTACGATATTGAGAAGAAAGAAAGGGTCTAATCGTACTATATTATGACACAGTAAATGAGATCTAATCGTACAGGATTAAGAACTAACAAAGTACATGAGTCATATCAGATTAAGAAATAAAACTAGGAGTTCTTATAAATGTAAATCTCGTAACTCAAGATAAGAACTTAAAATGCGATTTGATTTGGCCAAATTAAAAACCATGAGTGATAACGATGCATAAAAGAATGATAACTAAAATATAATATGCTCGTTGTTGAAGAAATAAGTGAGAAATGAGGCCAAGTATACTTGCTTAATCACAGTTTAAGCCTCATTTCTCAGTACGATTTTTCTTCTACGATTACAAATCTCTTAAGATTAAATACTATGCGACTGGGATCAAGTCGCATAAGATTACTAAGCAAGAAAGGAGTTCTCAACAAAGTACATGTAGAAACATAATAAGTTCTAATAACTCATGATAACCACGTAAAATGTGATTTAATTATGCTAAATTAAGAACCAAGAATCAGTTCAAATTGTAAAAGACTTTGAACAAAAGATGATTATTACCTAACCTTATTTGAAAAAGAACTGAGAAATGAAGCCAATTACACCTTGTATAATGACATAGGAAGAAGTGATATCATATAATATAATCGTACAATATTGAGAACTTAGAAATGCGACTAATCAAGCTATGCAATGGACAACAAAATGAGACATAACATATGCAATTCACAGAACAAAGAAAGGAGATTAGTCGTGTAAGATTACGAAATATGAGGGGAGTTCCAATCATAGCACATTTGGAAAAGATATGATATCAAATTTCACAAGGTAAGAAAATAAATATGTTTTAATAAGAATGGATTAAGAACCATGAGCCGGACCTATTCCTTGAAGATATAGAACTAATACATCATCTAATAGCCTTTGCAAAAGAATAGAGAAATGAGGCCGATCAAACTTGCTTTACGAGGAAGGAAGAATTTGCGATCGTTCGACAATGAGAGCCAATAAATTGACTAAGCTGTACTTTGATATGAATCGCAAAGGAGAACACTTGATAAAATATTATGGAGAAAATTAAGAAACAAGAGAAGTGATCAAGACGAATACATGTTTAAAAGATAAGAATATCTAATAACGGATGATAAGCCCTAATACGTGACTTAGTTAGACTAGATTGAAAACCATGTGTGGGACCAGTGTGCACAGGCTGTGATCAACTGAATGATCTAATCGTATTCGAAAGAGAACGGAGGCAACTATATTAGCTTAATAACTAAGGAAGAAGTGTAATCGTAAGATATTGAGAACTAAGAAAGTCGACTAATTGTAATATATTGTGAGTCGCAAAGGAGTCTACTCTTAAACAACATCTATCTTTAACAAATACGACCACTCTTGGTTCTTTTTAAATCTAATACGACTACTTCTCCTTTATTAGTTTTATAATTAAGAGAATATGTAATCGTAGAAGAAAAAGAATCGAGAAATGAGGCCTATTAATAGGCCCTGCTCTTATACACAGAAAGAAATGTGTAAGAGACATACGATATTGAGAAGAAAGAAAGGGTCTAATCGTACTATATTATGACACAGTAAATGAGATCTAATCGTACGATTAAGAACTAACAAAGTACATGAGTCATATCAGATTAAGAAATAAAACAGAGTTCTTATAAATGTAAATCTCGAACTCAAGATAAGAACTTAAAATGCGATTTGATTTGGCCAAATTAAAACCATGAGATGTGTATAAGAGACAGCTCCCATCCCAAATCATTTGTCTAGAAAAAGTCCGCACCGTTAGTGAGAAATGAGGCCAAGTATACGTGCTTAATCACAGTGGAAGGAGTTGTACTCGTACGATATTGAGAACTAAGAAGGGGAAAATCGTACAAGATTAAATACTAATAACTGGGATCAAGTCGCATAAGATTACTAAGCAAGAAAGGAGTTCTCAACAAAGTACATGTAGAAACATAATAAGTTCTAATAACTCATGATAACCACGTAAAATGTGATTTAATTATGCTAAATTAAGAACCAAGAATCAGTTCAAATTGTAAAAGACTTTGAACAAAAGATGATTATTACCTAACCTTATTTGAAAAAGAACTGAGAAATGAAGCCAATTACACCTTGTATAATGACATTCTTAGGAAGAAGTGATAATCGTACAATATTGAGAACTTAGAAATGCGACTAATCAAGCTATGCAATGGACAACAAAATGAGACATAACATATGCAATTCACAGAACAAAGAAAGGAGATTAGTCGTGTAAGATTACGAAATATGAGGGGAGTTCCAATCATAGCACATTTGGAAAAGATATGATATCAAATTTCACAAGGTAAGAAAATAAATATGTTTTAATAAGAATGGATTAAGAACCATGAGCCGGACCTATTCCTTGAAGATATAGAACTAATACATCATCTAATAGCCTTTGCAAAAGAATAGAGAAATGAGGCCGATCAAACTTGCTTTACGAGGAAGGAAGAATTTGCGATCGTTCGACAATGAGAGCCAATAAATTGACTAAGCTGTACTTTGATATGAATCGCAAAAGGAGAACACTTGATAAAATATTATGGAGAAAATTAAGAAACTAGAGAAGTGATCTAGTCGAATACATGTTTAAAAGACAAGAATATCTCCCAAAGGAGATACAATCAAACAAGATTGAGAACTAATAAAGGAGAAGTAGTCGTATTAGATTTAAAAAGAACCAAGAGTGGGTCGTATTCATTAAAGATTTATAATTAAGAGAATATGTAATCATTTTAGAAGAAAAAGAACTGAGAAATGAGGCCTATTAATTATACACATCCATAATGAATTAAATAAGAGATTGTTCTAAATCTTATTGAGAATCTCCTTTAGTGGTCTAATATAGTACGATTATTAGATATTCTGGTTCTTAAAACATCTAGATTATAAATGTAAATCTCGTAACTCAAGATAAGAACTTAAAATGCGATTTGATTTGGCCAAATTAAAAACCATGAGTGATAACGATGCATAAAAGAATGATAACTAAAATATAATATGCTCGTTTTGAAGACATAAGTAGAAATGAGGCCAAGTTTATCGGCTCTCAATGCGATTCATGGCAAAGTACAGTTACTCGTACGATATTGAGAACTAAGAAAGGGGACAAATCGTACAAGATTCAAATTTTCTAATAACTGGGATCAAGTCGCATAAGATTACTAAGCAAGAAAGGAGTTCTCAACAAAGTACATGTAGAAACATAATAAGTTCTAATAACTCATGATAACCACGTAAAATGTGATTTAATTATGCTAAATTAAGAACCAAGAATCAGTTCAAATTGTAAAAGACTTTGAACAAAAGATGATTATTACCTAACCTTATTTGAAAAAGAACTGAGAAATGAAGCCAGGGATTACACCTTGTATAATGACATAGGAAGAAGTGATAATCGTACAATATTGAGAACTTAGAAATGCGACTACGAAATATGAGGGGAGTTCCAATCATAGCACATTTGGAAAAGATATGATATCAAATTTCACTCTTAAGAAAATAAATATGTTTTAATAAGAATGGATTAAGAACCATGAGCCGGACCTATTCCTTGAAGATATAGAACTAATACATCATCTAATAGCCTTTGCAAAAGAATAGAGAAATGAGGCCGATCAAACTTGCTTTACGAGGAAGGAAGAATTTGCGATCGTTCGACAATGAGAGCCAATAAATTGACTAACTGTACTTTGATATGAATCGCAAAAGGAGAACACTTGATAAAATATTATGGAGAAAATTAAGAAACTAGAGAAGTGATCTAGTCGAATACATGTTTAAAAGACAAGAATATCTAATAACGGATGATATAGCATATTAATCGATGCCCCTAATACGTGACTTAGTTAGACTAGATTGAGAACCATGTGGGACCTGTGCACAAAAGATTTAGATCAAACTCTTATGATCTAATCGTATTCGAAAGAGAAGGTGTATATTAGCTTAATAACTAAGGAAGAAGTCATAATAATCAGATATTGTATAAGAGACTAAGAAAGTCAACTAATTGTCTTATATTGTGATTAAAGGAGATACATTTACAAGATTGAGAGCCTAATGAAGGATTCTTAGTCTCTTATCTTTTACAAAAGAACTGTTGACCTATCTCTTATTCACATATGAGACAGACAATTAAGAGAATATGTAATCGTAGAAGAAAAAGAATCGAGAGAATGAGGCCTATTAATTATGCCCGCACAATAATTAAGAAAGAAATTGTAATTACGATATTGAGAAGAAAGAAAGGGTCTAATCGTACTATATTATGACACAAGAAATGAGATCTAATCGTACAGATTAAGAACTAACAAAGTACATGAGTCATATCGATATCTTATTAGATTAAATACTAATAACTGGGATCAAGTCGCATAAGATTACTAAGCAAGAAAGGAGTTCTCAACAAAGTACATGTAGAAACATAATAAGTTCTAATAACTCATGATAACCACGTAAAATGTGATTTAATTATGCTAAATTAAGAACCAAGAATCAGTTCAAATTGTAAAAGACTTTGAACAAAAGATGATTATTACCTAACCTTATTTGAAAAAGTATACGAGAAATGAAGCCAATTACACCTTGTATAATGTAACATAGGAAGAAGTGATAATCGTACAATATTGAGAACTTAGAAATGCGACTAATCAAGCTATGCAATGGACAACAAAATGAGACATAACATATGCAATTCACAGAACAAAGAAAGGAGATTAGTCGTGTAAGATTACGAAATATGAGGAGTTCCAATCATAGCACATCTCCTTTTGATATGATATCAAATTTCACAAGGTAAGAAAATAAATATGTTTTAATAAGAATGGATTAAGGTTCTGAGCCGCCGGACCTATTCCTTGAAGATATAGAACTAATACATCATCTAATAGCCTTTGCAAAAGAATAGAGAAATGAGGCCGATCAAACTTGCTTTACGAGGAAGGAAGAATTTGCGATCGTTCGACAATGAGAGCCAATAAATTGACTAACTGTACTTTGATATGAATCGCAAAAGGAGAACACTTGATAAAATATTATGGAGAAAATTAAGAAACTAGAGAAGTGATCTAGTCGAATACATGTTTAAAAGATAAGAATATGCTAATAACGGATGATAAGCCCCTAATACGTGACTTAGTTAGACTAGATTGAGAACCATGTGTGGGACCTGGGCACAAAAGATTTAGATCAAATGAATGATCTAATCGTATTCGAAAGAGAACGGAGGCAACTATATTAGCTTAATAACTAAGGAAGAAGTGTAATCGTAAGATATTGAGAACTAAGAAAGTCGACTAATTGTAATATATTGTGAGTCGCAAAAGGAGATACAATCAAACAAGATTGAGAACTAATAAAGGAGAAGTAGTCGTATTAGATTTAAAAAGAACCAAGAGTGGGTCGTATTCATTAAAGATTTATAATTCTTATGTAATCTAGATTATCAAAGAACTGAGAAATGAGGCCTATTAATTATGCCTGCACAATAATTAAGAAAGAAATTAGACCCTTACTTTCTTCTCAATATCGTACAATCTCCCTAATATTTTATCTAGTGTTCTCCTTTTGCGATTCATATCCAAGTACAGTTAGTCAATTTATTGGCTCTCATGGTCGAACGATCGCAAATTCTTCCTTCACATCATTTACTGTGTCATAATAGAGTACGATTCTCTATTCTTATACAAATCTAGATGTGTATAAGTAGACAATATATTACCTGTCTCTTATACACATCTAGATGTGTATAAGAGACAGATTAGATGATGTATTAGTTCTATATCTTCAAGGAATAGGTCCGGCTCATGTCGCATAAGATTACTAAGCAAGAAAGGAGTTCTCAACAAAGTACATGTAGAAACATAATAAGTTCTAATAACTCATGATAACCACGTAAAATGTGATTTAATTATGCTAAATTAAGAACCAAGAATCAGTTCAAATTGTAAAAGACTTTGAACAAAAGATGATTATTACCTAACCTTATTTGAAAAAGAAGCGAGAAATGAAGCCAATTACACCTTGTATCTTGACATAGGAAGAAGTGATAATCGTACAATTCGAATATTCTTAGAAATGCGACTAATCAAGATATGTAATGGACAACAAAATGGTTCATAACATATGCAATTCACAGAACAAAGAAAGGAGATTAGTCGAACGATTACAAATTCTTGAGGGGAGTTCCAATCATAGCACATTTGGAAAAGATATGATATCAAATTTCACAAGGTAAGAAAATAAATATGTTTTAATAAGAATGGATTAAGAACCATGAGCCGGACCTATTCCTTGAAGATATAGAACTAATACATCATCTAATAGCCTTTGCAAAAGAATAGAGAAATGAGGCCGATCAAACTTGCTTTACGAGGAAGGAAGAATTTGCGATCGTTCGACAATGAGAGCCAATAAATTGACTAACTGTACTTTGATATGAATCGCAAAAGGAGAACACTTGATAAAATATTATGGAGAAAATTAAGAAACTAGAGAAGTGATCTAGTCGAATCTAGTTTTCAAAGGAGATACAATCAAACAAGATTGAGAACTAATAAAGGAGAAGTAGTCGTATTAGATTTAAAAAGAACCAAGAGTGGGTCGTATTCATTAAAGATTTATAATTAAGAGAATATGTAATCGTAGAAGAAAAAGAACTGAGAAATGAGGCCTATTAATTATGCCTGCACAATAATTAAGAAAGAAATTGTAATTGTACGATATTGAGAAGAAAGAAAGGGTCTAATCGTACTATATTATGACACAGTAAATGAGATCTAATCCACGTACAGGATTAAGAACTAACAAAGTACATGAGTCATATCAGATTAAGAAATAAACAGGAGTTCTTATAAATGTAAATCTCGTAACTCAAGATAAGAACTTAAAATGCGATTTGATTTGGCCAAATTAAAAACCATGAGTGATAACGATGCATAAAAGAATGATAACTAAAATATAATATGCTCGTTTTGAAGAAATAAGTGAGAAATGAGGCCAAGTATACTTGCTTAATCACAGTGGAAGGAGTTGTACTCGTACGATATTGAGAACTAAGAAAGGGGACAAATCGTACAAGATTAAATACTAATAACTGGGATCAAGTCGCATAAGATTACTAAGCAAGAAAGGAGTTCTCAACAAAGTACATGTAGAAACATAATAAGTTCTAATAACTCATGATAACCACGTAAAATGTGATTTAATTATGCTAAATTAAGAACCAAGAATCAGTTCAAATTGTAAAAGACTTTGAACAAAAGATGATTATTACCTAACCTTATTTGAAAAAGAACTGAGAAATGAAGCCAATTACACCTTGTATAATGACATAGGAAGAAGTGATAATCGTACAATATTGAGAACTTAGAAATGCGACTAATCAAGCTATGCAATGGACAACAAAATGAGACATAACATATGCAATTCACAGAACAAAGAAAGGAGATTAGTCGTGTAAGATTACGAAATATGAGGGGAGTTCCAATCATAGCACATTTGGAAAAGATATGATATCAAATTTCACAAGGTAAGAAAATAAATATGTTTTAATAAGAATGGATTAAGAACCATGAGCGGACCTATTCCTTGAAGATATAGAACTAATACATCATCTAATAGCCTTTGCAAAAGAATAGAGAAATGAGGCCGATCAAACTTGCTTTACGAGGAAGGAAGAATTTGCGATCGTTCGACAATGAGAGCCAATAAATTGACTAACTGTACTTTGATATGAATCGCAAAAGGAGAACACTTGATAAAATATTATGGAGAAAATTAAGAAACTAGAGAAGGACATCTTATTCTTTGATCTAGTCGAATACATGTTTAAAAGATAAGAATATCTAATAACGGATGATAAGCCCCTAATACGTGACTTAGTTAGACTAGATTGAGAACCATGTGTGGGACCTGGGCACAAAAGATTTAGATCAAATGAATGATCTAATCGTATTCGAAAGAGAACGGAGGCAACTATATTAGCTTAATAACTAAGGAAGAAGTGTAATCGTAAGATATTGAGAACTAAGAAAGTCGACTAATCGTAATATATTGTGAGTCGCAAAAGGAGATACAATCAAACAAGATTGAGAACTAATAAAGGAGAAGTAGTCGTATTAGATTTAAAAAGAACCAAGAGTGGGTCGTATTCATTAAAGATTTATAATTAAGAGAATATGTAATCGTAGAAGAAAAAGAACTGAGAAATGAGGCCTATTAATTATGCCTGCACAATAATTAAGAAAGAAATTGTAATTGTACGATATTGAGAAGAAAGAAAGGGTCTAATCGTACTATATTATGACATCAGTAAATGAGATCTAATCGTACAGGATTAAGAACTAACATACACATCTGTCTCTTAGTCACGATTAAGAAATAAAACAGGAGTTCTTATAAATGTAAATCTCGTAACTCAAGATAAGAACTTAAAATGCGATTTGATTTGGCCAAATTAAAAACCATGAGTGATAACGATGCATAAAAGAATGATAACTAAAATATAATATGCTCGTTTTGAAGAAATAAGTGAGAAATGAGGCCAAGTATACTTGCTTAATCACAGTGGAAGGAGTTGTACTCGTACGATATTGAGAACTAAGAAAGGGGACAAATCGTACAAGATTAAATACTAATAACTGGGATCAAGTCGCATAAGATTACTAAGCAAGAAAGGAGTTCTCAACAAAGTACATGTAGAAACATAATAAGTTCTAATAACTCATGATAACCACGTAAAATGTGATTTAATTATGCTAAATTAAGAACCAAGAATCAGTTCAAATTGTAAAAGACTTTGAACAAAAGATGACGTTTGTAATTATTACCTAACCTTATTTGAAAAAGAACTGAGAAATGAAGCCAATTACACCTTGTATAATGACATAGGAAGAAGTGATAATCGTACAATATTGAGAACTTAGAAATGCGACTAATCAAGCTATGCAATGGACAACAAAATGAGACATAACATATTCTTAGTTCTCAATGTCTTAAAGGAGATTCTATCTGTAAGATTACGAAATATGAGGGGAGTTCCAATCATAGCACATTTGGAAAAGATATGATATCAAATTTCACAAGGTAAGAAAATAAATATGTTTTAATAAGAATGGATTAAGAACCATGAGCCGGACCTATTCCTTGAAGATATAGAACTAATACATCATCTAATAGCCTTTGCAAAAGAATAGAGAAATGAGGCCGATCAAACTTGCTTTACGAGGAAGGAAGAATTTGCGATCGTTCGACAATGAGAGCCAATAAATTGACTAACTGTACTTTGATATGAATCGCAAAAGGAGAACACTTGATAAAATATTATGGAGAAAATTAAGAAACTAGAGAAGTGATCTAGTCGAATACATGTTTAAAAGATAAGAATATCTAATAACGGATGATAAGCCCCTAATACGTGACTTAGTTAGACTAGATTGAGAACCATGTGTGGGACCTGGGCACAAAAGATTTAGATCAAATGAATGATCTAATCGTATTCGAAAGAGAACGGAGGCAACTATATTAGCTTAATAACTAAGGAAGAAGTGTAATCGTAAGACATTGAGAACTAAGAAAATCGACTAATCGTAATATATTGTGAGTCGCAAAAGCAGATACAATCAAACAAGATTGAGAACTAATAAAGGAGAAGTAGTCGTATTAGATTTAAAAAGAACCAAGAGTGGGTCGTATTCATTAAAGATTTATAATTAAGAGAATATGTAATCGTAGAAGAAAAAGAAGCGAGAAATGAGGCCTATTAATTATACACAATAATTAAGAACTTATTATGCTGTACGATATTGAGAAGAAAGAAAGGGTCAGAGAGTAATCGTACTATATTATGACACAGTAAATGAGATCTAATCGTACAGGATTAAGAACTAACAAAGTACATGAGTCATATCAGATTAAGAAATAAAACAGGAGTTCTTATAAATGTAAATCTCGTAACTCAAGATAAGAACTTAAAATGCGATTTGATTTGGCCAAATTAAAAACCATGAGTGATAACGATGCATAAAAGAATGATAACTAAAATATAATATGCTCGTTTTGAAGAAATAAGTGAGAAATGAGGCCAAGTATACTTGCTTAATCACAGTGGAAGGAGTTGTACTCGTACGATATTGAGAACTAAGAAAGGGGACAAATCGTACAAGATTAAATACTAATAACTGGGATCAAGTCGCATAAGATTACTAAGCAAGAAAGGAGTTCTCAACAAAGTACATGTAGAAACATAATAAGTTCTAATAACTCATGATAACCACGTAAAATGTGATTTAATTATGCTAAATTAAGAACCAAGAATCAGTTCAAATTGTAAATCAGACTTTGAACAAAAGATGATTATTACCTAACCTTATTTGTAAAAAGAACTCCAGTCTCTAATAACATACACCTGTGTATAATGACATAGGAAGAAGTGATAATCGTACAATATTGAGAACTTAGAAATGCGACTAATCAAGCTATGCAATGGACAACAAAATGAGACATAACATATGCAATTCACAGAACAAAGAAAGGAGATTAGTCGAGTAAGATTCAAAATATGAGGTGAGTTCCAATCATAGCACATTTGGAAAAGATAGATATCAAATTTCACAAGGTAAGAAAATAAATATGTTTTAATAAGAATGGATTAATATCGTACGAGTAGATGATCTATTGAAGATATAGAACTAATACATCATCTAATAGCCTTTGCAAAAGAATAGAGAAATGAGGCCGATCAAACTTGCTTTACGAGGAAGGAAGAATTTGCGATCGTTCGACAATGAGAGCCAATAAATTGACTAACTGTACTTTGATATGAATCGCAAAAGGAGAACACTTGATAAAATATTATGGAGAAAATTAAGAAACTAGAGAAGTGATCTAGTCGAATACATGTTTAAAAGATAAGAATATCTAATAACGGATGATAAGCCCCTAATACGTGACTTAGTTAGACTAGATTGAGACGAATGTGTGGGACCTGCACAAAAGATTTAGATCAAATGAATGATCTAATCGCATTCGAAAGAGAACGGAGGCAACTATATTAGCTTAATAAGTAAGGAAGAAATGTAATCGTAAGACATTGAGAACTAAGAAAATCGACTAATCGTAATATATTGTGAGTCGTAAAAGCAGATACAATCAAACAAGATTGAGAACTAATAAAGGAGAAGTAGTCTTATTATATTTAAAAAGAACCAAGATCGGGTCGTAATCATTAAAGATTTATAATTAAGAGATGCTTGGCCCCATTTGAAGAGCTTTTATGATATCCACTGAGCTAGTTATGCTCACCCCACGTTCCTAATAATTTTTCAGATTAGGTGCTCGTTTTGACTCTCCATGGCGTTCTTAATTATAAATCTTTAATGATTACGACCCGATCTTGGATTTGCAATACCCTGATAGTCTAACTATCACTTTATTAGGGGCTTATCTAGTTATTAGATATTCTTGTCTTGATGAACTAATGTTGTCGTTTAGCATCTTTTGTACTAAAAGGAATTTTGTAATTCGTATTTTTTGTGTAAAATGAAATATTCGGTTTTATAGTTAAGAAATGGTTTGATGGTTCTATTACATTGCGGTTAAGTTTGTTGCTCTGTTCGTTTGTGCCTTGTGCTTTGGACCGGTGTGCCATTAGCGCGGCGTGTTACGGTCCCGTTTTTGGGGCGTGACATTCATGGCCTTTCTTATATGCCATTCTACACAAGATTGGATTTGCTGAACATTGGACTTCCCTCATCAAGAACGTTTTGGAGGAATGTTGGTTTTCTGTCCTCATCTTGTGTAGAATGGCATTAAGAAAGGCCATGAGGGGTTCGCCCCAAAAACGAGACAGTAACACCCCAGATCCAAGCCAAGACGGGTTTCACCCACAACTCCCTCCCATTTAATTACTTGGGTTGTCCCATTCACAAAGGCAAAGGACGGCGCTGTCTCTTATACACATCTAGATGTGATCTTCAAGGCCGCTACCTTAAGGGCCAACACCCTACCTTGGTCGCTGAATCACCAGGAGATTCACTATTATGGAAAATAATGATGCGAGTTCGTGATGAGGCAGAGAAGGGCCTGTTCTGCCTCATATACGCATCTAGCTCCTTCTGTATAAGAGACATGGACCAAATACGGACCTCTTTCCCACAAGGTAGAACATGTGTATGATGGGCAATCTTTCTCATGTATACAGTTCTAATGTGTATAAGAGTATTTCCTCTTTGTACGATTTTATACTCTTTCTTAGTATCTACAATATTACAATTTGTCTGATCTTTTCTAGACAAATGATTTGGGATGGGAGACTCCAACTGAAGATCTCCATTTTCATGTGGAAATTGCTGAATAGGAGGCTGCCACTAGATGATAATTTGATTACAATCGGCTTTTCCTTAGCCTCCAAGTGCTACTACTGTTGTCATGGAGAGTCCTTGATCATCTTTTGTGGGCTGCACTATCTCACGCCAAGTTTGGTACTTTTCGAAACTTTCTTAGAGGTGATGATCGCACCTTCAACGACCATCTTAGATAAGCTTAGCTCATGGTGGTGGGCTGTTTTCCTCTTTTACAATTGAGCGATCCCAAGGTTCTTCCTTGTATAATAAGCTCTGGTAGTTGCCTCCGTCTCTTTCGAACATGATTAGATGTTTATTATGATCTACATGTACTTTGTTGGGTTGAGAGAAATATTCACTAAATATTAGATTATGTATTAGTTCCTGTCTCTTATACACATCTAGATGTGTAAATGATGAATTCGGTCACACACATGGTTATCAATCTAGTCACCCATTGGAGGTTGAGATTGATTCACTCATCCTTGTCAACTTTTGAGTTCAGACGTCGTCACCAATTTGGAGTATTGATGATCAACTCCGTGTCATTCAAGGCCTTTGTGTTGGAAAGCAGATTTCATTTAAACATATTTTTAGAGAGTCTAATCAAGTTGCTGATAGATTAGCTAATCAGGGTATTGCAAATCCAATGTATGTAGAGTACGACCACAACGCCATTCCTTGCTCTATAAAAGGTCTGGTTTGGCTAGATGCTAGGGGCTGCCCTAACCTTCGATATTGTAACAACTCATAAAATAAATAAAAGTTCTGCCCACCTTTGGGGCGTTTGATTAAAAAAAAAAAAAAAGGGAGATACAATCAAACAAGATTGAGAACTAACAAAGGAGAAGAAGTCTTATTAGATTTAAAAAGTACCAAGAGCGGGTCGTATTCATTAAAGATTTATAATTAAGAGATTATCTAATCGTATAAGAAAAGAACACCTCTATGAGGCCTATTAATTATGCCTGCACAATGATTAAGGAAGAAATTGTAATAATACGATACTGAGAACAAAGAAAGGGTACATCATCGTTCTATATTATGACACAGTAAAGGAGATCTAATCGTACAGGATTAAGAACTAACAAAGTAGATCGTGTCATATCAGATTAACAAATAGAAGAGGAGTTCTTATAAAAGTAAATCTCGTAACTCAAGCTAAGAACTTAAAATACGATTTGATTTGGCGAAAAATTAAAAACCATGAGTGATAACGATGCATAAAAGAATGATAACTAAAATATAATATGCTCGTTTTGAAGAAATAAGTGAGAAATGAGGCCAAGTATACTTGCTTAATCACAGTGGAAGGAGTTGTACTCGTACGATATTGAGAACTAAGAAAGGGGGCAAATCGTACAAGATTAAATACTAATAACTGGGATCAAGTCGCATAAGATTAAGAAACAAGAAAGGAGTTCTCAACAAAGTACGTGTAGAAACATAATAAGTTCTAATAACTCATGATAACCACGTAAAATGTAATTTAATTATGGTAGATTAAGAACCAAGAATCAGTTCAAATTGAAAAAGACTTTGAACAAAAGATTATTATCTAACCTTATTTGAAAAAGAACTGAGAAATGAAGCCAATTACACCTTGAATAATGACAAAGGAAGAAGTGATAATCGTACAATATTGAGAACTTAGAAATGCGACTAATCAAGCTATACAATGAACTACAAAAGGAGACATAACACGTATGCAATTCACAGAATAAAGAAAGGAGATTAGTCATGTAAGATTATGAAATATCATAGGATTTCCAATCATAGCACATTTGGAAAAGATATGAGATCAAATTTCACAAGGTAAGAAAATAAACATGTTTTAATAAGAATGGATTAAGAACCATTTGCCAGACCTATTCCTTGAAGATATAGAACTAATACAACATCTAATAGCATTTACAAAAGAATAGAATATGAGGCCCATCAAATTTCCTTTACGAGTAAGGAGGAAGTTGCAATCGTTCGATATTGAGAGCCAAGAAATTGACTAACTGTTCTTTGTTATGAATCGTAAAAGGAGAACACTTGATAAAATATTAGGGAGAAAATTAAGAAACTAGAGAGGTGATCTAATCGACATACATGTTGAAAAGATAGGAATATCTAATAACGTATGATAATCCCCTAATACGTGACTTAGTTAGACTAGATTGAGAACCATCTGTTGGCTCTGTATAAGAGAGAGTTAATAGGCTTCCTCGTAAAGGAAATTTGATGGGCCAGATGTGTCTAAGAGACAGTTACAATATGTGTATAAGAAGTATAATCGTAATTTATTGAGATATTCTAAGATTTTCGACTAATCGTAATATATTGTGAGTCGCAAAAGGAGATACAATCAAACTGTCTGAGAACATCTAAAGGAGATAGAAGTCTTATTAGATTTAAAAAGAACAAAGAGCGGGTCGTATTCATTAAAGATTTATAATTAAGAGATTATCTAATCGTATAAGCTGTCTCTTATACACATCTAGATGAGGCCTATTAATTATGCCTGCACAATGATTACAGAAGAAATTGTAATAGTACGATACTGAGAAGAAAGAAAGGGCATAATCGTACTATGTTATGACACAGTAAAGGAGATCTAATCGTACACGATTAAGAACTAACAAAGTAGATCGAGTCATATTAGATTAAGAAATAGAATAGGAGTTCTTATAAAAGTAAATCTCGTAACGCAAGACAAGACCTTAAAATGCGATTTGATTTGGCCAAATTAAGAACCATGAGTGATAACTATGCATAAAAAAGAATAAGAACTAAAATATAATATGATGATTTTGAAGAAATAAGTGAGAAATGAGGCCAAGTATATGTGCTTAATCATAGTGGAAGGAGTTGTACTCGTACGATATTGAGAACTAAGAAAGGGGACAAATCGTACCATGAGCCGGACCTATTCCTTGAAGATATAGAACTAATACAACATCTAATAGTATTTACAAAAGAATAGAGAATGAGGCCGATCAAACTTCCTTTACGAGTCAGGAAGAAGTTGCAATCGTTCGATATTGAGATCTAAATTGACTAACTGTTCTTTGTTATGAATCGCAAAAGGAGAACACTTGATAAAATATTAGGGAGAAAATTAAGAAACCAGAGAGGTGATCTAATCGACATACATGTTGGAAAGATAAGAATATCTAATAACGTATGATAAGCCCCTAATACGTGACTTTGTTAGACTAGATTGAGAACCATGTGTGTGTTACCGGTGCACAAAAGATTTAGATCAAATGACTGATCTAATCGCATTCGAAAGAGAACGGAGGCAACAATATTAGCTTAATAACTAAGGAAGAAGTGTAATCGTAAGATATTGAGAACTAAGAAAGTCGACTAATCGTAATATATTGTGAGTCGCAAAAGGTGAAACAAGCAAACAAGATTGAGAACTAATAAAGGAGAAGAAGTCTTATTAGATTTAAAAAGAACAAAGAGCGGGTCGTATTCATTAAAGATTTATAATTAAGAGATTATCTAATCGTATAAGAAAAAGAACTGAGAAATGAGGCCTATTAATTATGCCTGCACAATGATTACAGAAGAAATTGTAATAGTACGATACTGAGAAGAAAGAAAGGGCATAATCGTACTATGTTATGACACAGTAAAGGAGATCTAATCGTACACGATTAAGAACTAACAAAGTAGATCGAGTCATATTAGATTAAGAAATAGAATAGGAGTTCTTATAAAAGTAAATCTCGTAACGCATTGTCAGACAAGACCTTAAAATGCGATTTGATTTGGCCAAATTAAGAACCATGAGTGATAACTATGCATAAAAGAATAAGAACTAAAATATAATATGATGGTTTTGAAGAAATAAGTGAGAAATGAGGCCAAGTGTACGTGTTTAATCACAGTGGAAGGAGTTGTACTCGTACGACATTGAGAACCAAGCAAGGGGACAAATCGTACAAAATTAAATACTAATAACTGGGATCAAATCGCCTAAGATTAAGAAACAAGAAAGGAGTTCTCAACAAAGTACATGTAGAACAAGAATCAGTTCAAATTGAAAATGACTTTGAACAAAAGATGATTATCTAACCTTATTTGAAAAAGAACTGAGAAATGAAGCCAATTGCACCATGTTTCTTAATCTTAGGATAGATTTGATAACTTCGTAGTTCTTATTGAGAAGTTAGAAATGCGACTAATCGAGCTATACAATGAACAACAAAAGGAGACATAACACATGCAATTCACAGAACAAAGAAAGGAGATTAGTATCGTGTAAGATTATGAAATATCAGAGGAGTTCAAATCATAGCACATTTGATATTTAATATTCTTCATTTGTCATTATGCTTGGTTCTCAATCTGTCTCTTATACACATCTTGGTTCATGAGCCGGACCTATTCCTTGAAGATATAGAACTAATACATCATCTAATAGCATTTACAAAAGAATAGAAAATGAGGCCGATCAAACTTCCTTTACGAGTAAGGAAGAAGTTACGATCGTTCGATATTGAGAGCCAAGAAATTGACTAACTGTTCTTTGTTATGAATCGCAAAAGGAGAACACTTGATAAAATATTAGGGAGAAAATTAAGAAACAAGAGAGGTGATCTAATCGACATAGATGTTGAAAAGATAAGAATATCTAATAACGGACGATAAACCCCTAATACGTGACTTACTTAGACTAGATTGAGAACCATGTGTGGGGCCTGTGCACAAAAGATTTAGATCAAATGAATGATCTAATCGCAATCGAAAGATAACGGAGGTGCAACTATATTAGCTTAATAACTAAGGAAGAAGTGTAATCGTACAAGATTAAATACTAATAACTATGATCAAGTCGCATAAGATTACGAAACAAGAAAGGAGTTCTGAACAAAGTACATGTAGAAAAATAATAAGTTCTAATAACTCATGATAACCACGTAAAATGTGATTTAATTATGCTAGATTAAGAACCAAGAATCGGTTCAAATTGAAAAAGATTTTGAACAAAAGATGATTATCTAACCTTATTTGAAAATGAACTGAGAAATGAAGCCAATACACCTTGAATAATGACCAAGGAAGAAGTGATAATCGTACAATATTGAGAACTTAGAAATGTGACTAATCGAGCTATACAATGAACTACAAAAAGAGACAGAACATATGCAAATTACAGAACAAAGAAAGGAGATTAGTCGTGTAAGATTATGAAATATCAGAGGAGTTCCAATCATAGCACATTTGGAAAAGATATGAGATCAAATTTCACAAGGTAATAAAATAATAATATGTTTTAATGAGAATGGATTAAGAACCATGAGCCGGACCTATTCCTTGAAGATATAGAACTAATACATCATCTAATAGTATTTACAAAAGAATAGAGAATGAGACCGATCAAACTTCCTTTACGAGTAAGGAAGAAGTTGCGATCGTTCGATATTCAGAGCCAAGAAATTGACTAATTGTTCTTCGTTATGAATCGCAAAAGGAGAACACTTGATAAAATATTAGGGAGAAAATTAAGAAATTAGAGAGGTAATCTAATCGACATACATGTTGAAAAGATAAGAATATCTAATAACGGATGATAAGCCCCTAATACGTGACTTAGTGAGACAAGATTGAGAACCATGTGTGGGACCTGTGCACAAAAGATTTAGATCAAATGAATGATCTAATCGCATTCGAAAGAGAACGGAGGCAACTATATTAGCTTAATAACTAAGGAAGAAGTGTAATCGTAAGATATTGAGAACTAAGAAAGTCGACTAATCGTAATATATTGCTGAGTCGCGCAAAAGGAGATACAATCAAACAAGATTGAGAACTAACAAAGGAGAAGAAGTCTTATTAGATTTAAAAAGAACCAAGAGAGGGTCATATTCATTAAAGATTTATAATTAAGAGATTATCTAATCGTATATGAAAAAGAACTGAGAAATGAGGCCTATTAATTATGCCTACACTATGATTAAGGAAGAAATTGTAATAGTACGATACTGAGAAGAAAGAAAGGATCTAATCGTACTATATTATGACACAGTAAAGGAGATCTAATCGTACAGGATTAAGAACTAACAAATTAGATTGACTAGCTGTTCTCTGTTCTGAATCGCTAAAGGAGAACAACACATGATAAAATATTAGGGTGATAAGTAAGAAACTAGAAAGGTGATCTAATCGACATACATGCTGAAAAGATAAGAAAATCTAATAACGGATGATAACCCCTGATACGTGACTTAGTTACACTAGATTGAGAACCATGTGTGGACCTGTGCACAAAAAAGATTTAGATCAAATTCTCCTTATACAATGATCTAATCGCATTCGAAAGAGAACGGAGGCAACTATATTAGCTTAATAACTAAGGAAGAAGTGTAATCGTAAGATATTGAGAACTAAGAAAGTCGACTAATCGTAATATATTGTGAGTCGCAAAAGGAGATACAATCAAACAAGATTGAGAACTAATAAAGGAGAAGAAGTCTTATTAGATTTAAAAAGAACAAAGAGCGGGTCGTATTCATTAAAGATTTACAATTAAGAGATTATCTAATCGAATAAGAAAAAGAACTGAGAAATGAAGCCTATTAATTATGCCTGCACAATGATTAAGGAAGAAATTGTAATAGTACGATACTGATTTAAGAAAGAAAGGGTATAATCGTACTATATTATGACACAGTAAAGGAGATCTAATCGTACAGGATTAAGAACTAACAAAGTAGATCGAGTCATATCAGATTAAAAAATACAAGAGGAGTTCTTATAAAAGTAAATCTCGTAACTCAAGATAAGAACTTAAAATGCGATGTACACTTGATTTGGCCAAATTAAGAACCATGAGTGATAACTATGCATAAAAGAATAAGAACTAAAATATAATATGATGGTTTTGAAGAAGTAAGTGAGAAATGAGGCCAAGTGTACGTGTTTAATCACAGTGGAAGGAGTTGTACTCGTACGACATTGAGAACCAAGCAAGGGGACAAATCGTACAAAATTAAATACTAATAACTGGGATCAAATCGCCTAAGATTAAGAAACAAGAAAGGAGTTCTCAACAAAGTACATGTAGAAACATAATAAGTTCTAATAACTCATGATGACAACGTAAAATGTTATTTAATTATGCTAGATTAAGAACCAAGAATCAGTTCAAATTGAAAAAGAGTTTGAACAAAAGATGATTATCTAACCTTATTTGAAAAAGAACAGAGAAATGAAGCCAATTACACCTTGTATAATGACAAAGGAAGAAGTGATAATCGTACAATATTGAGAACTAAGAAATGCGACTAATCGAGCAATAAAGTGAACAACACTTAAAGGAGACATAACACATGCAATTCACAGAACAAAGAAAGGAGATTAGTCATATAAGATTAGGAAATATGAGGGGGTTCCAATGTGGCACATTTGGAAAAGATATGAGATCAAATTTCACAAGGTAAGAAAATAAATATGTTTTAATAAGAATGGATTAAAAACCATGAGCCGGACCTATTCCTTGAAGATATAGAACTATTACATCATCTAATAGCATTTGCAAAAGAATAGAGAAATGAGGCCGATCAAACTTGCTTTACGAGTAAGGAAGAAGTTGCGATGGTTCGATATTGAGAGCCAATAAATTGACTAACTGTTCTTTGTTATGAATCGCAAAAGGAGAACACATGATAAAATATTATATCAAATGAATGATTTAATCGTATTCGAAAGAGAACGGAGGCAACTATATTAGCTTAATAACTAAGGAAGAAGTGCAATCGTAAGATATTGCGAACTAAGAAAGTAAACTAATCGCAATATATTGTGAGTCGCAAAAGGAGATTCTAATCTGTGCAATCAAACAACATTGAGAACTAATAAAGGAGAATTGGTCGTAATAGATTTATAAAGAACCAAGAGCGGGTCGTATTCATTAAAGATTTATAATTAAGAGATTATCTAATCGTATAAGAAAAGAACTGAGAAATGAGGCCTATTAATTATGCTGCACAATGACTAAGAAAGAAATTGTAATTGTACGATATTCAGAAGAAAGAAAGGGTCTAATCGTACTGTATTATGACACAGTAAAGGAGATCTAATCGTACACGATTAACAACTAACAATGTAGATCGAGTCATATCAGATTAAGAAACAGAAGAGTTCCTATAAAAGTAAATCTCGTAACTCAAATAAGAACTTAAAATGCGATTTTATTTGGCGAAATTAAGAACCATGAGGGATAACTATGCATAAAAGAATAAGAACTAAAATATAATACGATGGTTTTGAAGAAATAAGTGAGAAATGAGGCCAAGTATACTTGCATAATCACAGTGGAAGGAGTTGTACTCGTACGTACGATATTGAGAACTAAGAAGGGGTACAAATCGTACAAGATTAAATACTAATAACTATGATCAAGTCGCAAAAGATTACGAAACAAGAAAGGAGTTCTCAAGAAAGTACATGTAGAAACATAATAAGTTCCATTAACTCATGATAACCACGTAAAATGTGATTTAATTATTCTAGATTAAGAACCAAGAATCAGTTCAAATTGAAAAAGACTTTGAACAAAAGATGATTATCTAACCTTATTTGAAAAAGAACGGAGAAATGAAGCCAATTACACCTTGTATAATGACAAAGGAAGAAGTGATAATCGTACAATATTGAGAAATAAGAAATGCGACTAATCGAGCAATAAAGTGAACAACAAAAGGAGACATAACATATGCAATTCACAGAACAAAGAAAGGAGATTAGTCGTGTAAGATTATGAAATATGAGGAGAGTTCCAATGTGGCACATTTGGAAAAGATATGAGATCAAATTTCACAAGGTAAGAAAATAAATGTGTTAGTTGTTAATAATAAGAATGGATTAAGAACCATGAGCCGAAACTATTCCTTGAAGATATA
Organism: Cinchona pubescens; assembly: GCA_025175665.1. NCBI lineage: Eukaryota > Viridiplantae > Streptophyta > Magnoliopsida > Gentianales > Rubiaceae > Cinchona > Cinchona pubescens. Next base: position 207,940 of record JANKKI010000116.1, read on the forward strand.
GAACTAATACATCATCTAATAGCATTTGCAGAAGAATAGAGAAATGAGGCCGATCAAACTTGCTTTATGAGTAAGGAAGAAGTTGAAATGAGGCCGATCAAACTTGCTTTATGAGTAAGGAAGAAGTTGCGTTCGTTCGACATTGAGAGCCAATAAATTGACTAACTGTTCTATGTTATGAATCGCAAAAGGAGAACACATGATAAAATATTATATCAAATAAATGATTTAATCGTATTCGAAAGAGAACGGAGGCAACTATATTAGCTTAATAACTAAGGAAGAAGTGTAATCCTAAGATATTGTGAACTAAGAAAGTCGACTAATCGTAATATATTGTGAGTCGCAAAAGGAGATACTATCAAACAAGATTGAGAACTAATAAAGGAGAATTAGTCGTATTAGATTTAAAAAGAACCAAGAGCGGGTCGTATTCTTTAAAGATTTATATAATTAAGAGATTATCTAATCATATAAGAAAAAGAACTAAGAAATGAGGCCTATTAATTATGCCTGCACAATGATTAAGAAAATAATTGTAATTGTACGATATTCAGAAGAAAGAAAGGGTCTAATCATATTGTATTATGACACAGTAAAGGAGATCTAATCGTACACGATTAACAACTAACAAAGTAGATCGAGTCATATCAGATTAAGAAATAGAAGAGTTCTTATCAAAGTAAATCTCGTAACTCAAGATAAGAACTTAAAATGCGATTTGATTTGGCGAAATTAAGAACCATGAGGGATAACTTTTTATAAAAGAATAAGAACTAAAATATAATATGATGGTTTTGAAGAAATAAGTGAGAAATGACGCCAAGTATACTTGCTTAATCACAGTGGAAGGAGTTGTACTCGTACGGTATTGAGAACTAAGAAGGGGGACAAATCGTACAAGATTAAATACTAATAACTATGATCAAGTCGCACAAGATTACTAAACAAGAAAGGAGTTCTCAACAAAGTACATGTAGAAACATAATAAGTTCTAATAACTCATGATAACCACGTAAAATGTGATTTAATTATTCTAGATTAAGAACCAAGAATCAGTTCAAATTGAAAGAGACTTTGAACAAAAGATGATTATCTAACCTTATTTGAAAAAGAACTGAGAAATGAACCCAATTACACCTTGTATAATGACAAAGGAAGAAGTCAAAATCGTACAATATTGAGACCTTAGAAATGCGACTAATCGAGCATTACAATGAACAACAAAAGGAGACATAACATATGCAATTCACAGAACAAAGAAAGGAGATTAGTCGTGTAAGATTATGAAATATGAGGGGAGTTCCAATGTGGCACATTTGGAAAAGAAATGAGATCAAATTTCACAAGGTAAGAAAATAAATATGTTTTAATAATAAGAATGGATTAAGAACCATGAGCCGGACCTATTCCTTGAAGATATAGAATAATACATCATCTAATAGCATTTGCAAAAGAATAGATCATAGAAATGAGGCCGATCAAACTTGCTTTACGAGTAAGGAAGAAGTTACGATCGTTCGACATTGAGAGCCAATAAATTGACTAACTGTTCTATGTTATGAATCGCAAAAGGAGAACACATGATAAAATATTATATCAAATGAATGATTTAATCGTATTTGAAAGAGAACGGAGGCAACTATATTAGCTTATTAACTAAGGAAGAAGTTTAATCGTAAGATATTGTGAACTAAGAAAGTCGACTAATCGTAATATATTGTGAGTCGCAAAAGGAGATACAATCAAACAAGATTGAGAACTAATAAAGGAGAATTAGTCGTATTAGATTTAAAAAGAACCAAGAGCGGGTCGTATACATTAAAGAATTATAATTAAGAGATTGTCTAATCGTATAAGAAAAAGAACTGAGAAATGAGGCCTATTAATTATGCCTGCACAATGATTAAGAAAGAAATTGTAATTGTACGATATTCAGAAGAAAGAAAGGGTCTAATCGTACTGTATTCATGACACAGTAAAGGAGATCTAATCGTACACGATTAACAACTAACAGAGTCGATCGAGTCATATCAGATTAAGAAATAGAAGAGTTCTTATAAAAGTAAATCTCGTAACTCAAGATAAGAACTTAAAATGCGATTTGATTTGGCAAAATTAGGAACCATGAGGGATAACTATGCATAAAAAAGAATAAGAACTAAAATATAATATGATGGTTTTGAAGAAATAAGTGAGAAATGAGGCCAAGTATATGTGCTTAATCACAGTGGAAGGAGTTGTACTCGTAATCTATTGAGAAACTAAGAAAGGAGATTATGAAATATCCGAGGAGTTCCAATCATAGCACATTTGGAAAAGATATGAGATCAAATTTCACAAGGTAAGAAAATAAATATGTTTTAATAAGAATGGATTAAGAACCATGAGCCGGACCTATTACTTGAAGATATAGAACTAATACACCATCTAATAGCATTTACAGCAAGTATAGAATGGCCTCATTTCTCACTTATTTCTTACGAGTAAGGAAGAAGTTGCGATCGTTCGATATGTCTCTTATACAGAAATTGACTAACTGTTCTTTGTTATGAATCGCAAAAGGAGAACACTTTCTAAAATATTAGGGAGAAAATTAAGAAACGAGGAGGTGATCTAATCGACATACATGTTAAAAAGATAAGAATATCTAATAACAGATGATAAGCCCCTAATACGTGACTTAGTTAGACTAGATTGAGAACTATGTGTGGGACCTGTGCACAAAAGATTTAGATCAAATGAATGATCTAACCGCATTCGGAAGAGAACGGAGGCAACTATATTAGCTTAATAACTAAGGAAGAAGTGTAATCGTATGATATTGAGAACAAAGAAAGTCGACTAATCGTAATATATTGTGAGTCGTAAAAGGAGATACAATCAAACAAGATTGAGAACTAATAAAGAAGAATTGGTCGTATTCGATTTAAAAAGAATTAGGAGCGGGTCGTATTCATTAAAGATTTATAATTAAGAGATCTCTGTCATTATCTAATCGTATAAGAAAAAGAACTGAGAAATGAGGCCTATTAATTATGCTTGCACAATGATTAAGGAAGAAATTGTAATAGTACGATACTAAGAAGAAAGAAAGGGTCTAATCGTACTATATTATGACACAGTAAAGGAGATCTAATCATACACGATTAAGAACTAACAAAGTAGATCGAGTCATATCAGATTAAGAAATAGAAGAGGAGTTCTTATAAAAGTAAATCTTGTAACTTATGATAAGAACTTAAAATGCTATTTGATTTGGCCAAATTACGAACTATGAGTGATAACTACGCATAAAAGAATAAGAACTAAAATATAATATGATTGTTTATTGAAATAAGTGAGAAATGAGGCCACCAAGTATACGTGTTTAATCACAGTGGAAGGATTTGTACTCATACGATATTGAGAACAAAGCAAGGGGACAAATCGTACAAAATTAAATACTAATAACTGGGATCAAGTCGCATAAGATTAAGAAACAAGAAATTGTAGGAGTTCTCAACAAAGTACGTGTCGAAACATAATAAGTTCTAATAACTCATGATAACAACGTAAAATGTGATTTAATTATGCTAGATTAAGAACCAAGAATCAGTTCAAATTGAAAAAGAGTTTGAACAAAAGACGATTATCTAACCTTATTTGAAAAAGAACGTAGAAATGAAGCCAACACCATGTATAATGACAAAGGAAGAAGTAAAACTTGTACAATATTGAGAACTAAGAAATGTGACTAATCGAGCATTACAATGAACCACAAAAGGAGACAAAACATATGCAATTCATAGAACAAAGAAAGGAGATTAGTCATGTAAGATTATGAAATATGAGGGGAATTCCAATCATAGCACATTTGGAAAAGATATGAGATCAAATTTTACAAGGTAAGAAAATAATATGTTATAATAAGAATGGATTAAGAACCATGAGCTGGACCTATTCCTTGAAGATATAGAACTAATACATCATCTAATTGCATTTGCAAAAGAATAGAGAAATGAGGCCAATCAAACTTGCTTTACGAGTAAGGAAGAAGTTGCGATCGTTCGACATTGAGAGCCAATAAATTGACTAAATGTTCTATGTTGTGAATCGCAAAAGAAAAACACATAATAAAATATTATATCAAATGAATGATCTAATCGTATTCGAAAGAGAACGGAGGCAACTATATTAGCTTAATAACTAGGAAGAAGTGTAATCGTGAGATACTGTGAACTAAGAAAGTCGACTAATCGTAATATATTGTGAGTCGCAAATGGAGATACAATCAAACAAGATTGAGAACTAATAAAGGAGAATTAGTCGTACTAGATTCAAAAAGAACCAAGAGCGGGTCGTATTTATTAAAGATTTATAATTAAGAGATTATCTAATCGTATAAGAAAAAGAACTGAGAAATGAGGCCTATTAATTATGCCTGCACAATGATTAAGGAAGAAATTGTGATAGTACGATACTGAGAAGAAAGAAAGGGTCTAATAGTACTATATTATGATTCTAGTAAAGGAGATCTAATCGTACACGATTAAGAACTAACAAAGTAGATCGAGTCATATCAGATTAAGAAATAGAAGAGGAGTTCTTATAAAAGTAAATCTCGTAATAAGATAAGAACTTAAAATGCGATTTGATGTGGCGAAATTAAGAACCATGAGAGATAACTATGCATAAAAGAATAAGAACTAAAATATAATATGATGGTTTTGAAAAAATAAGTGAGAAATGAGGCCAAGTATACTTGTTTAATCACAGTGGAAGGAGTTGTAATCGTACGATATTGAGAACCAAGCAAAGGGACAAATCGCACAAAATTAAATACTAATAACTGGGATCAAGTCGCATAAGATTATGAAACAAGAAAGGAGTTCTCAACAAAGTACATGTAGAAACATAATAAGTTCTAATAACTCATGATAACCACGTAAAATGTGATTTAATTATGCTAGATTAAGAACCAAGAATCAGTTCAAATTGAAAAAGACTTTGAACAAAAGATGATCCTAATCTATCTAACCTTATTTGAAAAAAACGGAGAAATGAAGCCAATTCCACCTTGTATAATGACGAAGGAAGAAGTGATAATCGTACAATATTGAGAACTAAGAAATGCGACTAATCGAGCAATACAATAAACAACAAAAGGAGACACAACATATGCAATTCACAGAACAAAGAAAGGAGATTAGTCGTGTAAGACTACGAAATATGAGGGGAGTTCCAATGTGGAACATTTGGAAAAGATATGAGATCAAATTTCACAAGGTATGAAAATAAATGTGTTTTAATAATAAGAATGGATTAAGAACCATGAGCCGGACCTATTCCTTGAAGATATAGAACTAATACATCATCTAATAGCATTTACAAAAGAATAGAGAAATGAGGCCGATCAAACTTGCTTTACGAGTAAGGAAGAAGTTGCGATCGTTCGATATTGAGAGCCAATAAATTGACTAACTGTTCTATGTTATGAATGCAAAAGGAGAACACATGATAAAATATTATATCAAATGTAATGATTTAATCGTATTCGACAGAGAACGGAGGCAACTATATTAGCTTAATAACTAAGGAAGAAGTGTAATCGTAAGATATTGAGAACTAACAAAGTCGACTAATCCTAATATATTGTGAGTCGTAAAAGGAGATACAATCAAACTAGATTGAGAACTAATAAAGGAGAAGAAGTCTTATTAGATTTAAAAGAACAAAGAGCGGGTCGCATTCATTAAAGATTTATCTTTATTAGATTCTGTAATCTTGTTTGAAATTGTATCTGAGAAATGAGGCCTATTAATTTTATGCTTGCACAATGATTAAGGTGTATATTGTAATAGTACGCTTCTTGAGAAGAAAGAAAGGGTCCAATCGTACTATATTATGACACATTAAAGGAGATCTAATCGTACAGGATTAAGAACTAACAAAGTAGATCGAGTAATATTAGATTAAGAAAATAGAACAGGAGTTCTTATAAAAGTAAATCTCGTAACTCACTTTGTTAGAACTTAAAATGCTGCCCAGTTATTAGTATTTAATTTTGCTCATTCTTAATCCATGTCTTTGTTCTCAATAACATATGATATCTGTCTCTTATACACATCTGATTTAATTATGCCAGATTGAGAACCAAGAATCCTTTCAAATTGAAATTGACTTTGAACAAAAGATGATTATCTAACCTTATTTGAAAAAGAACTGCGAAATGAAGCCAATTACACCTTGCACAATGACAAAGGAAGAAGTGATAATCGTACAATATTGAGAACTAAGAAATGCGACTAATCGAGCTATACAATGAACTATTCAAAAGGATACATAACATATGCAAATTCACAGAACAAAGAAAGGAGATGAGTCGTGTAAGATTATGAAATATCCGAGGAGTTCCAATCATTGCACATTTGAAAAGGACATGAGTTCAAATTTCACAAGGTAAGAACATAAATATGTTTTAATCAGAATGGATTAAGAACCATGCGCTGGACCTATTCCTTGAAGATTTAGAACTAATACATCATCTAATAGCATTTACAAAAGAATAGAGAAATGAGGCCGATCAAACTTGCTTTACGAGTAAGGAAGAAGTTGCGATCGTTCGATCACTGTTGTTAATCCATTCTGATTGTTCCATGTTATGAATCTCAAAAGGAGAACAACACATGATAAAATATTAGGGTGAACAATAAGAAACTAGAAAGGTGATCTAATCGACATACATGTTGAAAACATAGGAATATCTAATAACGGATGATAACCCCTGATACGTGACTTAGTTAGACTAGATTGAGAACCTTGTGTGGGACCGGTCTTATGCACAAAAAAGATTTAGATCAAATGAATGATGATCTAATCGCATTCAAAAGAGAACGGAGGCAACTATATTAGCTTAATAACTAAGGAAGAAGTGTAATCGTAAGATATTGAGAACTAAGAAAGTCGACTAATCGTAATATATTGTGAGTTGCAAAAGGAGATACAATCACACAAGATTGAGAACTAATAAAGGAGAAGAAGTCTTATTAGATTTAAAAAGAACAAGAGGGTCGTATTCATTAAAGATTTATAATTAAGAGATTATCTAATCGTATAAGAAAAAGAAGAAAATGAGGCCTATTAATTTTATGCTCGCAGTCAAGGAATAGGTCCCCCGCATGGTTCTTAATCCATTCTTATTGAAACATATTTATGTTCTTACCTAGTGAAATTTGAGCTCATATCTTTTCCATCCTTATTGATAACTAAGAAAGGGGACAAATCGTACTCAGATCTAAATACTTTTGCAAATGGGATTAAGGCGAATAGATGTCTCTTATACACAGAATAGGTGTGTGATTGATACAGAGTTATGCTCTCCATACGTCTTACATAATTTTTCCTTTCTTTGTTTTGTGAATTGTATATGTTACAGGTAAAAACCAAGAATCGGTTCAAATTGAAAAAGAGTTTGAACAAAAGATGATTATCTAACCTTATGTGAAAAAGAACGGAGAAATGAATCCAATTACACCATGTATAATGACAAAGGAAGAAGTGATAATCGTACAATATTGAAAACTAAGAAATGCGACTAATCGAGCGAGTCATACAATGAACAACAGAAGGAGACATAACATATGCAATTCACAAAACAAAGAAAGGAGATTAGTCGTGTAAGATTATGAAATATGAGGGGAGTTCCAATCATTGCACATTTGGAAAAGATATGAGATCAAATTTCTCAAGGTAAGAACATAAACATGTTTTATTAAGAATGGATTAAGAACCATGCGCCGGACCTATTTCTGAAGATATAGAACTAATACATCATCTAATAGCATTTGCAAAAGAAAAGAGAATTGAGGCCGATCAAACTTGCTTTACGAGTAAGGAAGAAGTGGCGATCGTTCGATACTCAGAGACAAGAAATTGACTAGCTGTTCCATGTTATGAATCGCAAAAGGAGAACAACACATGATAAAATATTATGGTGATAAGTAAGAAACTAGAAAGGTGATCTAATCGACATACATGTTGAAAAGATAAGAATATCTAATAACGGATGATAACCCCTGATACGTGACTTAGTTAGACTAGATTGAGAACCTTGTGTGGGATTCCTGTGCACAAAAAAGATTTAGATCAAATGAATGATCTAATCGCATTCAAAAGAGAACAACTATATTAGCTTAATAACTAAGGAAGAAGTGTAATCGTAAGATATTGAGAACTAAGAAAGTCGACTAATCGTAATATATTGTGAGTCGCAAAAGGAGATACAGTCACACAAGATTGAGAACTAATAAAGGAGAAGAAGTCTTATTAGATTTAAAAAGAACAAAAGAAGCGGTCGTATTCATTAAAGATTTATAATTAAGAGATTATCTAATCGTATAAGAAAAGAACCGAGAAATGAGGCCTATTAATTTTATGCCCGCACAATGATTAAGGAAGAAATTGTAATAGTACGATCTCGAGACATTCAAACTTTATTCGTAGATACTAGTTCTTATTAACATTGCACTATATATGTATCCTTTTGTAGAACTAACAAAGTAGATCGAGTCATATCATATTAAGATAAGAGAACAGGAGTAATCTTATAAAAGTAAATCTCGTAACTCAAGACTATTCCTATGCTTTCATAGTTGCCTCCGGGATCAATGCGAATAAGATTAAGAAACAAGAAAGGAGTTCTCAACAAAGTACATGTAGAAACATAATAAGTTCTAATAACTCATGATAACCACGTAAAATGTGATTTAATTTTGCCAGATTGAGAACCAAGAATCGGTTCAAATTGAAAAAGAGTTTGAACAAAAGATGATTATCTAACCTTATTTGAAAAAGAATTGCGAAATGAAGCCAATTACACCTTGTATAATGACAAAGGAAGAAGTGATAATCGTTCAATATTGAGAAATAAGAAATGCGACTAATCGAGCTTTGTCTGACTTAATCCAATGAAATACAAAAGGAGACATAACATATGCAATTCACAGAACAAAGAAAGGAGATTTGTCGTGTAAGATTATGAAATATGCGAGGAGTTGCAATCATTGCACATTTGAAAAGGATATGAGATCAAATTTTGCAAGGTAAGAACATAAATATGTTTTAATATGAAGGGATTAAGAACCATGCGCTGGACCTATTCCTTGAAGATTTAGAACTAATACATCATCTAATAGCATTTACAAAAGAATAGAGAAATGAGGCCGATCAAACTTGCTTTACGAGTAAGGAAGAAGTTGCGATCGTTGGATACTCAGAGACGAGATTTTGACTAGCTGTTCAATGTTATGAATCGCAAAAGGAGACTTAACACATGATTTATATTAGGGTCTTAAGCCTGTAATCTAGAAATGTGATCTAATAGACATACATGTCTCATTAGGAATATCTCTTTCGGAAATATCAGTTAGATACGTTTCTTAGTTAGATATTCTTTGAGAATCATCCAGCGCCTACTGTCTCTTATACATCTTAGATAGTATTAGATCAAATGCCGTTATTAGATGCATTCAAAAGAGGAAAGGCATCTATATTAGCTTAATAACTAAGGAAGAAGTGTAATCGTAAGATATTGAGAACTAAGAAAGTCGACTAATCGTAATATATTGTGAGTTGCAAAAGGAGATACAATCACACAAGATTGAGAACTAATAAAGGAGAAGAAGTCTTATTAGATTTAAAAAGAACAAAGAGCGGGTCGTATTTGTCACGCCCCAAAAACGGGACTGTAACACGCCGCGCTAATGGCACACCGGTCCAAAGCGCAAGGCACAAACGAACAGTCTCTTAAACTTAACCGCAATGTAATAGAACCATCAAACCATTTCTTAACTATAAAACCGAATATTTCATTCCCACGAAAAATACGAATTACAAAAAATGCTTCTTAGTACAAAAGATGCTACAACAAAAATAAAGTTCATCAATACAAAACTTATCTAATACACTACCCCTCTCCAAACAAAAGAAAATGGCTTGAAGATTATCCGCTGTCTCTTACCACACATCTAGAATGTGTATAAGATCTACAAGCTGCTAACGCATGGAGAGAAAAAGCGAGCACCTAATCTGAAAAATTATAAATCACGCGGGGAGATAACTAGCTCAGTGGATATCATAAAAGCTCTTCAAATGGGGCCAAGTATTTCATAAAAGAAAACATCAATGTGAAACCCAGTATTTTAATAGCCTTGTTCTTAGAAATAAAATGTCTCATGCCATTTAAACAGTGCATGTCCAAAACATAGCCAAAGATCCAATCATTTCAAAACATAGTATGCTAAAGCATAGCGTAGCCAAAAAGATCCAATCATTTCAAAACATAGTATGCTAAAGCATAACGAGCCAAAAAGATCCAATCATTTCAAAACAGTATGCTAAAGCATAGCGTACAAATTCAAGTACGCTTTCAATCCGAATATAATAAAATAGCATGAGTATCTTTAGGCTCCAAGGTATGACCTACGGTACAGGGCTTAGAATTATATAAGATTCTATTTTGCTCGATTATATACCTAGGTCACCTATGAGCCAAAACAGTATAAATGCTTTCATATCAAAAGAGTTTGCAAACATGTCTCTTATACACATCTAGATGTGTATAAGAGACAGCCATAGTTCTTTTCAAGTTAAAGAATGACTAGGGCAAGCGACGACGCAAACGATAGAAAACGACACCACAGCTCTTGGTCAAAAATGACCTTTCACAATTTCCACCAACTTCGACAAGCTAGATGTGTATAAGAGACAGGAACGAGACAGGGCCGTCATTCAGATTACATGCAGATTAGAGATAATAAGCCCGCTTTCCGGGCCCATTTTCCGGAAAACCGAAACTTCGCCTCCCTAGGCTAGTAGGCTATCCTCCCGCCAATAAAATCCAATTCCAAGGTATTCAAGGACCTTGGTGAATATGTTGTTTTGAGTTGGGTTGTAAAGATGTGTATAAGAGACAGCTCCTTTACTGTGTCACCTGAGCAATAGTCGGACTACACATTCTTGAAATGCTATTGGTGGTGGATAACACATAATTATGTGTATTAGAGACTGGGATTTGAGTTATGTCATAAATGTAACCATTTTTAAATCTAATAGGAAGCTGTTCTCTTATATTACATCTAGATGTTGTAAGATTGTAGCTCCTAGTGCGTCTCTTATACACATCTGTCTATTATAAGAGACTAGAGCGGAAGTTTGAGACAGGTCTTCCATATGTGAAATCAATCCACTTGGTTTCAAGTCTCAATTCCTATCCAAACTAACCTTAAAACACTAAAAACATCATTATGCATAGACATAAGCATTCAAAGCATAACACTCTAGGCCACATATGGAAGACAAAACCCTAACTCATAATCTTAAAATTTGTAATCTAACCATGGAAAGTTGTTAAAAATCAACCCCAATCACTTCCCAACCTCCAAAACACTAAAAACAACCCATAACATAAATCATAACTTATAAGGCTGCAAAGAGGGTTTATTTTCAGCCATAAAGAATCCTATCTGTCTCTTATACACATCTTGATCCAATAAAACCCATGCCATAAATGCTAAAATACAGAAATTGTGAAAAGGTCATTATTTGACCAAAGAGCTGTTGGTGTCGTTTTCTATCGTTTCGCGTCGTTTTTGCTTCCCTAGTCTAGATGTGTAACTTCTACAATCTTCTAGGAGTATAAAATTGTTGTCTTAGGTACACACGCCAGATGTGTTTCCATTGACCAAATAGTCTCCAAGTTGACTATTTAACCCAAAAACTAATTTTTGATGGTTCTAAATCAACATCTGTCTCTTATACACATCTAGCCATCATAAGAGACAGACCTTGGAGAACACCGGTCTTATTTGTTCGGAAGAAAGATGGTGACCTTACTCCACCGTACCGAAATTGCGAAATCGAAAAATATTAATTAAAAACGAATAAGTTGAAGTACTTTATGACTAAAAATAATATGAAAACATTTTAAACCAGTTAAAATCAAAGAACAAGGCTATTAAAATACCGGGTGTTCACATTCTACTCCTTAAACAAAGTTTCGTCTCAAACTTACGAAATCACGAAGCAAACAAGGCTGGATACCGATCGATCTCACGATGCCTCAAGCTCCTGGTGCAGCTTCTCTCTCGAGAATGATTAGAATTAAAACCACGTAGGGATAACTTTATTCCTCAATGTCTTATCTTGTCGATCCAAGATCCTCAATTGATAATATCCGACCGCAAATCAATCTTAGAGAAGTACCCGCAACCTTGTCGATCAAACAAGTCATCAATCCGTGGCAAAGGGTATTTATTCTTCACACATTCTAATTTATTAAGCCTACGAGTCAATGCAAAGTCTCAAACTACCATCTTCTTCCGACAAATAAGACCGTGTTCTCCAAGGTGAAACACGTGAAACTCCCTAACCACTAGGATATCCTCAATGCCTGCCTCTAATTACGAGTCTATCACATAAGCCAAATAGCTCTCACCCCATCTAAGGCCTTAAACGCTTTCATCACTGATATAATCGAATCCTACTCTGGGCTTTCTCATCTCTACCTAAAAAATCACCTATCTAAACCAGTCCAAACATCACATACCTCTCTGTCGGTTAGAGTTTTGTGATAGGACTGTCTCTTATACACATCTAGACTCCATAACCTTCCCGTCCCCAATCTATAAGGATCTTCTAACCATCTAGGTTTATCGGACAGACCTCTAAGAAAACATCTAAAATGAATGTGATGCCCCACAATCAAATAAAGCATACAATATGAATCACTAAAAATAGTGCCTGCAATACTCGGATCGGTCCTGACGGGCCTGGTGCCACACTAACGCATGCACCCGCCTGAGTCCTTCGCCTCTTGTCCTCAAAGCGGACCACCCCGCACCCTCCACTAATCTGCCGCCCCGATTTGTGCGACCTTAGACAATCTCCGATCAAATGGTCGCGCCGCCACAAAAGCAAGCTCCAGGCCTCCAATGCTCCCAAAGTGTCGACCACAAGACTTGATAAGGCGGCGACGGCCGCCGTAATGCCGAATGTCACACGACCGTGAGATCTCTGAGCCGCTCAAATCAAGAAGAAACAAGAACCTCGTCGGACTTGACCCTCCTAGAGAAACCACCGCCGACCCGCTCCTATCCCACTGGAGGTGCTAAAGTCACCGGCCGCCGACCGTATCTGGCGATCGGAGCGAAATGGTCGGCTAGTCTGCAGCTTCGTGCCCGCAGCAGCTCTACAAGGTATCCCATCTCTCCTCACGCCGCTCCGAATCCAACCGTCGAATAACCTTGCCAAAGCGCGCAATGGCGCCATAATCAACCAATCGTCATTCAGCTTGAGGCCTGGAGAGAAAGTCCGACGACGGCCCTGTCTCGAGGAGGGTAGACCGTAGGCCTAGTAACACTCTCTGTTCTTATGCATTTTTAGAATGTCTCTTAAACATATCTATGATGGTTTAAGAAATAAGTGAGAAATAAGGCCAAGTATACGTGCTTAATCACTGTGGAAGGATTTCGTTGTACTCGTACGATATTGAGAAACTCTCTTATACACTTAGATTGTACAAGATTATATACTAATAACTGGGATCTTAGTCGCATCTAGATTGTGTATAAGAAACAGGGTCAACAAAGTACATGTAGAAACATAATAAGTTCTAATAACTCATGATTACCACGTAAAATGTGATTTAATTATGCCAGATTGATAACCAAGAATCAGTTCAAATTGAAAAAGACTTTGAACAAAAGATGATTCTCTAACCTTATTTGAAAAAGAACTGCGAAATGAAGCCAATTACACCTTGTATAATGACAAAGGAAGAAGTGATAATCGTACAATATTGAGAACTAAGAAATGCGACTAATCGAGCTATACAATGAACTACAAAAGGAGACATAACATATGCAATTCATAGAACAAAGAAAGGAGATTAGTCGTGTAAGATTATGAAATATGCGAGGAGTTGCAATCATTGCACATTTGAAAAGGATATGAGATCAAATTTCGCAAGGTAAGAATCATAAATATGTTTTTAATAAGAATGGATTAAGAACCATGCGCTGGACCTATTCCTTGAAGATTTAGAACTAAAACATCATCTAATAGCATTTACGAAAGAATAGAGAAATGAGGCCGATCAAACTTGCTTTACGAGTAAGGAAGAAGTTGAGATCGTTGGAAACTCAGAGACAAGAAATTGACTAGCTGTTCAATGTTATGAATCACAAAAGGAGAACAACACATGATAAAATATTAGGGTGATAAGCAAGAAACTAGAAAGGTGATCTAATCGACATACATGTTGAAAAGATAGGAATATCTAATAACGGATGATAACCCCTGATACGTGACTTAGTTAGACTAGATTGAGAACCTTGTGTGGGACCTGTGCACAAAAAAGATTTAGATCAAATGAATGATCTAATTGCATTCAAAAGAGAACGGAGGCAACTATATTAGCTTAATAACTAAGGAAGAAGTGTAATCGTAGGATATTGAGAACTAAGAAAGTCGACTAATTGTAATACTTTCTTATTGTGAGTTGCAAAAGGAGATACAATCACACAAGATTGAGAACTAATAAAGGAGAAGAAGTCTTATTAGATTTAAAAACAACAAAGAGCGGGTCGTATTCATTAAAAATTTATAATTAAGAGATTATCTAATCGTATAAGAAAAAGAACTGAGAAATGAGGCCTATTAATTTTATGCCTGCACAATGATTAAGGAAGAAATTGTAATAGTACGCTACTGAGAAGAAAGAAAGTGTCCAATCGTACTATATTATGACACAGTAAAGGAGATCTAATCGTACAGGATTAAGAACTCACAAAGTAGTTCTCAATCTCTGTCTCTCCTATATTAGTTCTAGATCTTGTAAAATTAAATCTCGTAACTCAAGACAAGAACTTAAAATGCGATTTGATTTGGCCAAATTAAGAACCATGAGTGATAACTATGCATAAAAGAATAAGAACTAAAATATAATATGATGGTTTTGAAGAAATAAGTGAGAAATGAGGCCAAGTATATGTTCAGGTCCCCCACTATGGTTCTCTAATCGCAGCAAATAAGTCTCGATTACAGAAGGAGACATATCATATGCAATTCACAAAACAAAGAAATGAGATTAGTCGTGTAAGATTATGAAATATGAGAAGAGTCTCCAATATTGCACATTTGGAAAAGATATGAGATCAAATGTGATGTTCTTTCACAAGGTAAGAACATAAACATTGTTTTATGGAAACTGGAGCTTAAGAATTATGCTTCTTCCTATTTCTGAAGATATAGAACTAATACATCATCTAATAGCATTTGCAAAAGAAAAGAGAATTGAGGCCGGTGAAACTTGCTTTACGAGTAAGGAAGAAGTGGCGATCGTTCGACATTGAGGGCCAAGAAATTGACTAACTGTTCTATGTTATGAATCGCAAAAGGAGAACACATGATAAAATATTAGGGAGAAAATTAAGAAATTAGAAAGGTGATCTAATCGACATACATGTTGAAAAGATAAGAATATCTAATAACGGATGATAAGCCCCTAATACGTGACTTAGTTAGACTAGATTGAGAACCATGTGGGGGACCTGTGCACAAAAGATTTAGATCAAATGAATGATCTAATCGCATTCGAAAGAGAACGGAGGCAACTATATTAGCTTAATAACGAGGAAGAACTGTAACCGTAAGATATTGAGAACTAAGAAAGTCGACTAATCGTAATATATTGTGAGTTGCAAAAGGAGATACAATCACACAAGATTGAGAACTAATAAAGGAGAAGAAGTCTTATTAGATTTAAAAAGAACAAAGAGCGGGTCGCATTCATTAAAGATTTATAATTAAGAGATTATGTAATCGTATAAGAAAAACTGAGAAATGAGGCCTATTAATTTATGCCTGCACAAGGATTAAGGAAGAAATTGTAATAGTACGCTAAGAAGAAAGAAAGTCCAATCGTACTATATTACGACACAGTAAAGGAGATCTCTTATACACATCTAGATGTGTATAAAAGTAGATCGAGTCATATCAGATTAAGAAAATAGAACAGGAGCTCTTATAAAAGTAAATCTCGTAACTCAAGACAAGAACTTAAAATGCGATTTGATTTGGCCAAATTAAGAACCATGAGTGATAACTATGCATAAAAGAATAAGAACTAAAATATAATATGATGGTTTTGAAGAAATAAGTGAGAAATGAGGCCAAGTATCTCTCTTACGATTTAATCTCCTTTATATGCAATTCACAGAACAAAGAAAGGAGATTAGTCGTGTAAGATTATGAAATATGAGGGGAGTTCCAATCATTGCACATTTGGAAAAGATATGAGATCAAATTTCACAAGGTAAGAACACAAATATGTTTTAATAAGAAGGGATTAAGAACCATGCGCTGGACCTATTCCTTGAAGATTTAGAACTAATACCTCATCTAATAGCATTTGCAAAAGAAAAGAGAAGAATTGAGGCCGGTGAAACTTGCTTTACGAGTAAGGAAGAAGTGGCGATCGTTCGACATTGAAGGCCAAGAAATTGACTAACTGTTCTATGTTATGAATCGCAAAAGGAGAACACATGATAAAATATTAGGGAGAAAATTAAGAAATTAGAAAGGTGATCTAATCGACTTACATGTCTTAGCAATGAAAAGATAGGAATATCTAATAACGGATGATAAGCCCCTAATACGTGACTTAGTTAGACTAGATTGAGAACCATGTGGGGGACTGTGCACAAAAGATTTAGATCAAATGAATGATCTAATCGCATTCGAAAGAGAACGGAGGCAACTATATTAGCTTAATAACGAGGAAGAACTGTAACCGTAAGATATTGAGAACTAAGAAAGTCGACTAATCGTAATATATTGTGAGTTGCAAAAGGAGATACAATCACACAAGATTGAGAACTAATAAAGGAGAAGAAGTCTTATTAGATTTAAAAGGTGTAATTCGACTTTCTTCGCATTCATTAAAGATTTATAATTAAGAGATTATGTAATCGTATAAGAAAAAGAACTGAGAAATGAGGCCTATTAATTTTATGCCTGCACAATGATTAAGGAAGAAATTGTAATAGTACACTACTGAGAAGAAAGAAAGGGTCCAATCGTACTATATTACGACACAGTAAAGGAGATTCTAATCGTACAGGATTAAGAACTCACAAAGTAGATCGAGTCATATCAGATTAAGAAAATAGAACAGGAGTTCTTATAAAAGTAAATCTCGTAACTCAAGACAAGAACTTAAAATGCGATTTGATTTGGCCAAATTAAGAACCATGAGTGATAACTATGCATAAAAGAATAAGAACTAAAATATAATATGATGGTTTTGAAGAAATAAGTGAGAAATGAGGCCAAGTATACGTGCTTAATCACAAAGGAAGGAGTTGTACTGCATTTATATTGAGATGTTCTTACCTTGTGAAATTTGATCTCATATCTTTTCCAAATGTGCTATGATTTGAATCTCATATCTTATACACATGCTAGATACATATATATATGTATGTATATACATACTGTAAGGTCTAATAACAGATGATCACAACGTAAAATGTGATTTAATTATGCTAGATTAAAAACCATGAATCGGTTCAAATTGAAAAAGAGTTTGAACAAAAGATGATTATCTAACCTTATTTGCCTGTTCCAATCATAGCACATTTGGAAAAGATATGAGATCAAATTTCACAAGGTAAGAACATCTATATGTTTTAATAAGACAGGCTTATCTATTAAGAACCATGCGCTGGATGACTACATTTCTTGATTTCAATATTGTTCATCTAATCTTCATTTTATTAGAAATATTTAATCTTGTACGATCTGTCCCCTTTCGAGTTAGGAAGAAGTATCGTTCGACATTGAAGGCCAAGAAATTGACTAACTGTTCTATGTTATGAATCGCAAAAGGAGAACACATGATAAAATATTAGGGAGAAAATTAAGAAATTAGTCTCCTGTTCTTTTTTCGTAAGATATTGAGAACTAAGAAAGTCGACTAATCGTAATATATTGTGAGTTGCAAAAGGAGATACAATCACACAAGATTGAGAACTAATAAAGGAGAAGAAGTCTTATTAGATTTAAAAAGAACAAAGAGCGGGTCGCATTCATTAAAGATTTATAATTAAGAGATTATGTAATCGTATAAGAAAAAGAACTGAGAAATGAGGCCTATTAATTTTATGCCTGCACAATGATTAAGGAAGAAATTGTAATAGTACTACGAGAAGAAAGAAAGGGTCCAATCGTACTATTATTATGTCTCAGATTAAGAATCTAGAACAGGAGTTCTTAAGTTCTTAAATCTCGTAACTCAAGACAAGAACTTAAAATGCGATTTGATTTGGCCAAATTAAGAACCATGAGTGATAACTATGCATAAAAGAATAAGAACTAAAATATAATATGATGGTTTTGAAGAAATAAGTGAGAAATGAGGCCAAGTATACGATTTAATCTCCTTTTGTTGTACTCTTAATATATTATGATTAGTCATCACTCATGGTTCTTAATTTGGCCAAATCAAATCCCCTTTTTCAGTTAACTGGGATCAAGTCGCATAAGATTAAGAAACAAGAAAGGAGTTCTCAACAAAATACATTGTAGAAACATAATAAGTTCTAATAACTCATGATAACCACGTAAAATGTGATTTAATTATGCCGATTGAGAACCAAGAATCAGTTCAAATTGAAAAGACTTTGTACGATTATCATTCTAAGAGGAATTCTACTTCATTAGTTCACATTTGGAAAAGATATGAGATCAAATTTCACAAGGTAAGAACATAAATATGTTTTAATAAGAATGGATTAAGAACCATGCACTGGACCTATTCCTTGAAGATTTAGAACTAATACATCATCTAATAGCATTTGCAAAAGAATAGAGAAATGAGGCCGATCAAACTTGCTTTACGAGTGAGGTTCTTTTTCTTATACGATGTATAAGAAAGTTCTAACTGTTCTATGTTATGAATCGCAAAAGGAGAACAACACATGATAAAATATTAGAATTAGAACGGAGGCAACTATATTAGCTTAATAACGAAGGAAGAACTGTAATCGTAAGATATTGAGAACTAAGAAAGTCGACTAATCGTAATATATTGTGAGTCGCAAAAGGAGATACAATCAAACAAGATTGAGAACTAATAAAGGAGAATTAGTCTTATTAGATTTAAAAAGAACAAAGAGCGGGTCGTATTCATTAAAGATTTATAATTAAGAGATTATCTAATCGTATAAAAAAAAGAACTGAGAAATGAGGCCTATTAATTATGCCTACACAATGATTAAGGAAGAAATTGTAATAGTACGATATTGAGAAGAAAGAAAGGGTTTTCTAATCGTACTATATTATGACACAGTGAAGGAGATCTAATCGTACAGGATTAAAAACTCACAAAGTAGATCGAGTCATATCAGATTAAGAAATAGAACAGGAGTTCTTATAAAAGTAAATCTCGTAACTCAAGACAAGAACTTAAAATGCGATTAGATTTGGCCAAATTAAGAACCATGAGTGATAACTATGCATAAAAGAATAAGATCTAAAATATAATATGATGGTTTTGAAGAAATAAGTGAGAAATGAGGCCAAGTATATGTGCTTAATCACAGTGGAAGGAGTTGTACACGTACGATATTGAGAACTAAGAAAGGGGACAAATTGTACAAGATTAAATACAAATAATTGGGATCAAGTATCATAAGATTAAAAAACAAGAAAGGAGTTCTCAACAAAGTACATGTAGAAACATAATAAGTTCTAATATCTCATGATAACCACGTAAAATGTGATTTAATTAATGCCTTCTTGATAAACCAAGAATCAGTTCAAATTGAAAAGTTCATCTTTCACAGAACAAAGAAAGGAGATTAGTCGTGTAAGATTATGAAATATGAGGGGAGTTCTAATCATTGCACATTTGGAAAAGATATGAGATCAAATTTCACAAGTTAAGAACATAAACATGTTTTATTAAGAAGGGATTAAGAACCATGCGCTGGACCTATTCCTTGAAGATTTAGAACTAATACCTCATCTAATAGCATTTGCAAAAGAAAAGAGAAGAATTGAGGCCGGTGAAACTTGCTTTACGAGTAAGGAAGAAGTGGCGATCGTTCGACATTGAAGGCCAAGAAATTGACTAACTGTTCTATGTTATGAATCGCAAAAGGAGATTAACACATGATAAAATATTAGGGAGAAAATTAAGAAATTAGAAAGGTGATCTAATCGACTTACATGTTGAAAAGATAGGAATATCTAATAACGGATGATAAGCCCCTAATACGTGACTTAGTTAGACTAGATTGAGAACCATGTGGGGGACCTGTGGACAAAAGATTTAGATCAAATGAATGATCTAATCGCATTGAAAGAGAACGGAGGCAACTATATTACCTTAATAACGAAGGAAGAACTGTAATCGTAAGATATTGAGAACTAAGAAAGTCGACTAATCGTAATATATTGTGAGTCGCAAAAGGAGATACAATCAAATAAGATTGAGAACTAATCAAGGAGAAGAAGTCTTATTAGATTTAAAAAGAACAAAGAGCGGGGTGTATATTCATGAAAGATTTGTAATTAAGAGATTATTTATATCGTACTATAACAATTTCTTCCTTAATCATTGTCCAGGCATAATTAATTAGGCAGGTAACGGCTGTCTCTTATACACATCTAGTATGTGTAGACAAGGAATCTGATATGAGTCGATTACTTAAAAGTCTTCTCGTAATGTCTTTACAAGAACTTATAAATGCGATTTGATTTGGCCAAATTAAGAACCATGAGTGATAACTATGCGTAAAAGAATAAGAACTAAATTATAATATGGTGGTTTTGAAGATCTTGGTGAGAAATGTGGCCAAGTATACGTGCTTAATCACAGTGGAAGGAGTTGTACTCGTACGATATTGAGAACTGAAAAAGGGGATTTGATTTGGCCAAATTAAGAACCATGAGTGATGACTATGCATAAAAGAATAAGAACTAAAATATAATAGGACGGTTTTGAAGAAATAAGTGAGAAATGAGGCCATGTATACGTGCTTAATCACTGTAGTTTGCTGCTATTAGATGATATTGAGAACTCAGAAAGGGGACTAAATCGTAGAAGATTAAATACTAATAACTGTGATCAAGTCGCATAAGATTAAGAAACAAGAAAGGAGTTTTCATCAAAGTACATGTCGAAACATAATAAGTTCTAATAACTCATTGTAAAAACGTAAAATGTGATTTAATTATGTTAGATTAAGAACCAAGAATCAGTTCAAATTGAAAAAGAGTTTGAACAAAAGATGATTATCTAACCTTATTTGAAAAAGAACTGAGAAATGAAGGCAATTACACTTTTATAATGACAAAGGAAGAAGTGATAATCGTAAAATATTGAGAACTAAGAAATGCGACTAATCAAGCTATACAATGAACAACAGAATGAGACATAACATATGCAATTCACAGAACAAAGAAAGGAGATTAGTCGTGTAAGATTACGAAATATGAGAGGAGTTCCAATCATAGCAAATTTGGAAAAGATATGAGATCAAATTTCAAAATGTAAGAACATAAATATGTTTTAATAAGAAGGGATTAAGAACCATCGTTAGCGCTGGATCTATTCCTTGAAGATTTAGAACTAATATGTCATCTAATAGCATTTGCAATAGAATAGAGTAATGCGGCCGATCAAACTTGCTTTACGAGTAAGGAAGAAGTTGCGATCGTTCGATATTGAGAGCCAAGAAATTGACTAGCTGTTCTATGTTATGAATCGGAAAAGGAGAACACATGATAAAATATTAGGGAGATAATTAAGAAACTAGAAAGGTGATCTAATCGACATACATGTTGAAAAGATAAGAATATCTCATAACGGATGATAAGCCCTAATACGTGACTTAGTTAGACTAGATTAAGAACCATGTGTGGGACCTGTGCACAAAAATGATTTAGATCAAATGAATGATCTAATCGTATTCGAAAGAGAACGGAGGCAACTATATTAGCATAATAACGAAGGAAGAACTGTAATCTTAAGATATTGAGAACTAAGAATTCAGACTTATCGCAATATATTGATGAGTCGTAAAATGAGATACAATCAAACAAGACTGAGACCTAATAACGAAGCAGTAGTTCGAATTAGACTTAAAAGGAACAAAGCGCGGGTCGTATTAATTAAAGATCTATAATTAAGAGATTATCTAATCGTATAAGAAAAAGAACTGAGAAAATGAGGTCTATTAATTATGCTGTCCTGACTGATTACAGGTTAATCCTTCTGTCGAGTTCGATATACGACTAGATGTATTTAAGAGACATTTGTCCCTGACGACAAAGAAAGGAGATCTAATCGTGCACAGACTAAAAACTAACAAAATAGATCGAGTCATATCGATTAAGAAATAGAACAGAGTTCTTATAAAAGTAAATCTCGTAACTCAAGATAAGAACTTAAAATGCGATTTGATTTGGCCAAATTAAGAACCATGAGTGATGACTATGCATAAAAGAATAAGAACTAAAATATAATAGATGATGGCGGTTTTGAAGAAATAAGTGAGAAATGAGGCCATGTATACGTGCTTAATCACTGTGGAAGGAGTTGTACTCGTACGATATTGAGAACTCAGAAAGGGGACAAATCGTACAAGATTAAATACTAATAACTGGGATCAAGTCGCATAAGATTAAGAAACAAGAAGAAGGGAGTTCTCAACAAAGTACAGGTAGAAACATAATAAGTTCTAATAACTCATGATAACAACGTAAAATGTAATTTCATTATGCTAGATTAAGAACAAAGAATCAGTTCAAATTGAGAAAGAGTTTGAACAAAAGATGATTATCAAACCTTATTCAAAAAAGAACTGAGAAATGAAGCCAATTACACCTTGTATAATGATAAAGGAAGAAGTGATAATCGTACAATATTGAGAACTTAGAAATGCGACTGATCGAGCTATACAATGAACAACAAAAGGAGACATAACATATGCAAGTCACAGAACAAAGAAAGGAGATTAGTCGTGTAAGATTAAGAAATAGGAGAGGAGTTCCAATCATAGCACATTTGGAAAAGATATGAGATCAAATTTCACAAGGTAAGAACACAAATATGTTTTAATAAGAAGTGGATTAAGAACCATGCGCTGGACCTATTCCTTGAAGATTTAGAACTAATACATCATCTAATAGCATTTGCAATAGAATAGAGAAATGAGGCCGATCAAACTTGCTTTACGAGTAAGGAAAAAGTTGCGATCGTTCGATATTAGAGCTAAGAAATTGACAAACTGTTCTTGTTATGAATCGCAAAAGGAGATCACATGATAAGAATATCCAATTACGGATGATTAGCCCGTAATACGTGCTTAGTTAGACTAGATTGAGAACCGTGCGTGGGACCTGTGCGCAACAGATTTATATCAAATGGATGATCTAATCGCATTCGAAAGAAAACAGAGACAACTATATTATTAATATCTAAGATATCGTCTAATCTTAAATCAGATCTACGTCCTTTTTAATGAGTTAGTCCTGTTCATAATATCTGTCTCTTCTTTACTCTAGATGTGTATAATAGACAGATTCTAACTCTTATTATTTCTTAATGGACAAGTAGCCAGTATATATTAAAAGAACCAAGAGCGGGTGTCAATTAGATTTCTAAAGATTTATAATTAAGAGATCTTCTAGTCGTATAAGAAAAAGAATGAGAAATGAGGCCTATTAATTATGCCTGCACAACGATTAAGGAAGAAATTGTGATAGTAGGATATTGAGAAGAAATAATGGGTCTAATCGTACTATATAACGACACAGTATAAGAAGATCTAATCGTATAGGACTAAGAAGTAACAAAGTGGATCTTAGTCATATCAGATTAAGAAATAGAACAGGAGTTCTTATAAAAGTAAATCTCGTAACTCAAGATAAGAACTTAAAATGCGATTTGATTTGGCCAAATTAAGAACCATGAGTGATGACTATGCATAAAAGAATAAGAACTAAAATATAATAGGACGGTTTTGAAGAAATAAGTGAGAAATGAGGCCATGTATACGTGCTTAATCACTGTGGAAGGAGTTGTACTGCATTTATATTGAGAACTCGAAGGTTCTATTTCTTAATCTGATATGACTCGATCCACTTTGTTACTTCGTTCTCAATAAAGCACATTAGAAACATAATAAGTTCTAATAATTCATTATAAAAACGTAAAATCTGATTTAATTATGCTAGATTAAGAATCAAGGAACAGTTCTACTTGAAAAAGAGTTTGAACAAAAGATGATTATCTAACCTTATTCGAAAAAGACTCGATCCAAATGAAGCCAATTGTTCCTGTACTTATACATCATCAAAGGAAGAAGTGATAACAGTACCAATCTCTTATACACATAAGAGATGCGTATAATCGAGTTATACAATCTTTTTTGTGTATACAGAGACACATGCAATCAGGTTCTCAATCTAGTCTATTAGTCGTAAGATTATGAAATATGAGAGGAGTTCCAATCATGGTTCATTTGATCTCATATCTTTTCCAAATCTGTGTTTGATTGTACTCATTCTTACGACTCACAATATCTGTCTCTTATACCTGCATCTAGCATAATATAATAGACCTCATTTATCTCAGATACTAGATCACCTTACGATTAGAATAGAGATCTCTTACTTATCAATCTTTATTTTATACGAGTTGTTCTCCTTTGTTCCTTTTCGTTCTATATTCTGATATGACTCTTATCTATTAGCTGTTCTATGTTATGAATCGTATGTCGATTAGAACAACACATGATAAAATATTAGGGTGATAAGTAAGAAACTAGAAAGGTGATCTAATCGACATACATGTTGAAAAGATAAGAATATCTAATAACGGATGATAACCTCTGATACGTAACTTAGTTAGACTAGATTGAGAACCATGTGTGGGACCTATGCACAAAAAAGATTTAGATCAAATGAATGATCTAATCGCATTCGAAAGAGAACGGAGGCAACTATATTGGCTTAATAACGAAGGAAGAACTGTAATCGTAAGATATTGAGAACTAAGAAAGCCAACTAATAGTAATATATTGTGAATCGCAAAAGGAGATACAATCAAACAAGATTGACAACTGATAAAGGAGAATTAGTCGTATTAGATTTAGAAAGAACCAAGAGCGGGTCGTATTCATTAAAGATTTATAATTAAGAGATTATCTAATCGTATAACATCTAGATCTGTCAAATGACATCATATTATAACATGCCTGTACATTGATTAAGGAAGAAATTGTAATAGTACGATATTGAGAAGGAAGAAAGGGTCTAATCGTACTATATTACGACACAGTAAAGGAAATCTAATTGTACAGGACTTAGAACTAACAGAGTAGATCGAGTCATATCAGATTAAGAATAATAGAACAGGAGTTCCTATAAAAGTGAATCTCGTAACTCAAGATAAGTACTTAAAAAATGATTTGATTTGGCCAAAATAAGAACCATGAGTGATAACTATGCATAAAAGAATAAGAACTAAAATATAATATGATGGTTTGGAAGAAATCAGTGAGAAATGAGGCCAAGTTTACGTGCTTAATCACAGTGGAAGGAGTTGTACTCGTACGATATTCAGAACTATGAAAGGGGGCAAATCGTACAAGATTAAATACTAATAACTGAGATCAAGTCGCTCATATGATTAAGAAACAAGAAAGGAGTTCTGAACCTGTACTCTTATAAACATAATAGTTCTGTATAAGAGATTATAGAGGTGTATTGATTTCTTTATGTGATAGATTAAGAACCAAGAATCAGTTGAAATTGAAAAAGACTTTGAACAAAAGATGATTATCTAAACTTATTCAAAAAAGAACTGAGAAATGAATCCAATTACACCTTGATAATGTCAAAGAAAGAAGTGATAATCGCACAATATTGAGAACTAAGAAATGCGACTAATCGAGCTATACAATGAACAACAAAAGGTGACATACATCGTCTAATAGCATTTGCAATAGAATAGAGAAATGAGGCCAATCAAACTTGCTTTACGAGTAAGGTCTGCGATCGTTCGATATTGAGAGCCAAGAAATTGACTAACTGTTCTTGTTATGAATCGCAAAAGGAGAACACATGATAAAATATTTGGGAGATAATGAAGAAACTGGAAAGGTGATCTAATCGACATACATGTATTTGAAAAGATAAGAATATCTAATAACGAATGATAAGCCCCTAATACGTGACTTGGTTAGACTAGATTAAGAACCATGTGTAGGACCTGTACACAAAAGATTTAGATCAAATGAATGATCTAAACGCATTCGAAAGAGAATGGAGGCAACTATATTAGCTTAATAATGAAGGAAGAACTATAATCGTAAGATATTGAGAACTAAGAAAGCCGATTAATCGTAATATATTGTGAGTCGCAGAAGTAGATACAATCAAACAAGATTGAGAAATAATAAATGAGAAGTAGTCGTATTAGATTTAAAAAGAACCAAGAGCGGGTCGTTTTCATTAAAAATTAATAATTAAGAGATTATCTAGTTGTATAAGAAAAAGAAACTAAGAAATGAGGCCTATTAATTATGCCAGCACAATGATTAAGGAAGAAATTGTAATAGTACGACATTGAGAAGAAACAAAGGGTCTAATCGTACTATATTACGACACAGTAAAGGAGATCTTTCTATAAGAGACAGGATTAAGCACTTATAGAACTAAATCTCGTTTAAAGATGTTTTTTCTAAAAAATGATTTTATACACAAATTAAGAATCATAGTGATAACTATGCACAAAAGAATAAGAACTAAAATACAATCTGATGGTTTTAAAGAAATTATTGAGAAATGAGTACAAGTGTAGGTGATTAATCACAGTGGAAGGAGTTGTACTCGTACGATATTGAGAACTCAGAAATCAGTTCGTACAAGATAGAGTCTGTCTCTAATACACTCTGATCAAGTGCATAAGAGACAGATGTTACAAGAAAGGAGTTCTTACAACTTATTAGTTCATAATAAGTTACGATTATAACTTCTTATAAAAGCGTAAAATTTGATTTAATTATGCTAGATTAAGAACCAAGTATCAGTTACAGTATCTTATTAGACATCATAGTTATTGTGTCTCTTAGACAGATTTGAACTGATTCAAATGAAGCCAATTACACCTTGTATAATGACAAAGGAAGAAGTGATAATCGTAAAATATTGAGAACTAAGAAATGCGACTAATCGAGATATACAATGAACAACAGAAGGAGATTTGTCCCCCTGTCTCTTCACAGAACACATCTAGATGTGTATAAGAGACAGATCTAGATGTGATATGAGAGGAGTCAATCATAGAACATTTGGAAAAGATATGAGATCAAATTTCAAAATGTAAGAACATAAATATGTTTTAATAAGAAGGGATTAAGAACCATGCTCTGGACCTATTCCTTGAAGATTTATAACTAATACGTCATCTAATAGCATTTGCAATAGAATAGAGAAATGTGGCCGATCAAACTTGCTTTACGAGTAAGAAAGAAGTTGCGATCGTTCGATATTGAAAGCCAAGAAATTGACTAGTTGTTCTATGTTATGAATCGTAAAAGGAGAACGCATGATAAAATATTAGGGAGATAATTAAGAAACCAGAAAGGTGATCTAATCGATCATCCATGTTGAAAAGATAATAATATCTAATAACGGATGATAAGCCCCTAATACATGACTTAGTTAGCAATTGTACTCGTACGATATGTGAGAACTAAGAAAGGGGACAAATCGTACAAGATTAAATACTAATAACTGGGATCAAGTCGCATAAGATTAAGTACAAGAGGCAGTTCTCAACAAAGTACATGTAGAAACATAGTAAGTTCTAATAACTCATGATAACAATGTAAAATGTAATTTCATTATGCTAGATTAAGAACCAAGAATCAGTTCAAATTGAAAAAGAGTTTGAACAAAAGATGATTATCAAACCTTATTCAAAAAAGAACTGAGAAATGAAGCCAATTACACCTTGTATAATGATAAAGGAAGAAGTGATAATCGTACAATATTGAGAACTTAGAAATGCGACTGATCGAGCTATACAATGAACAACAAAAGGAGACATAACATATGCAAGTCACAGAACAAAGAAAGGAGATTAGTCGTGTAAGATTATGAAATTATAGGAGAGGAGTTCCAATCATAGCACATTTGGAAAGATATGAGATCAAATTTCACAAGGTAAGAACAAAAATATGTTTTAATAAGAAGGGATTAAGAACCATGCGCTGGACTTATTCCTTGAAGATTTAGAACTAATACATCATCTAATAGCATTTGCAATAGAATATAGAAATGAGGCCGATCAAACTTGCTTTACGAATAAGGTAGAAGTTGCGATCGTTCGATATTCAGAGCCAAGAAATTGACTAGTTGTTCTATGTTATGAATCGCAAAAGGAGAACACATGATAAAATATTAGGGAAATAATTAAGAAACTAGATAGGTGATCTAATCGACATAAATGTTGAAAAGATAAGATTATCTAATAACGGATTAGTTAAGCCCCTAATACGTGACTTAGTTAGACTAGATTGAGAACCATTTGTGTGACCTGTGCACAAAAAAGATTTAGATCAAATGAACGATCTAATCGCATTCGAAAGAGAACGGAGGCAACTATATTAGCTTAATGGAATGAAGGAAGAACTGTAATCGTAAGATATTGAGAACTAAGAAAGCCGACTAATCGTAATATATTGTGAGTCGCAAAAGGAGATACAATCAAACAAGATTGACAACTGATAAAGGAGAAGTAGTCGTATTAGATTTAGAAAGAACCAAGAGCAGGTCGTATTCATTAAAGATTTATAATTAAGAGATTTTCTAATTGTATAAGAAAAAGAACTGAGAAATGAGGCCTATTAATTATGCCTGCACAATGATTAAAGAAAAAATTGTAATAGTACGATATTGAGAAGAAAGAAAGGGTCTAATCGTACTATATTACGACACAGTAAAGGAGATTTATTCGTACAGGACTAAGACCTAACAAAGTATATCGAGTCATATCAGATTAAGAAATAGAACAGGAGTTCTTATAAACGTAAATATCATAACTCAAGATAAGAACTTAAAATGCGATTAGATTTGGCCAAATTAAGAACCATGAGTGATAACTATGCGTAAAAGAATAAGAACTAAACTTTATAATATGATGGTTTTGTCTCTTAGGTGAGAAATAAGGCCTAGTATACGAGACTTAATCACAGTGGAAGGAGTTGTACTCGTACGATATTGAGAACTCAGAAAGGGGACAAATCGTACAAGATTAAATACTAATAACTGTGATCAAGTCGCATAAGATTAAGAAACAAGAAAGGAGTTCTGAACAAAGTACATGTAGAAACATAATAAGTTCTAATAACTCATTATAAAAGCGTAAAATGTGATTTAATTATGCTAGATTAAGAACCAAGAAACAGTTCAAATTGAAAAAGAGTTTGAACAAAAAAGATGATTATCTAACCTTATTTGAAAAAGAACTGAGAAATGAAGCCAATTACACCTTGTATAATGACAAAGGAAGAAGTGATAATCGTAACATATTGAGAACTAATTTCTGTACGAAAATCGATCTATACTGTATCGTAGTATCTGTCTCTTATACACATCTAGATGTTATAAGAACAAAGAAAGGATATTAGTCGTGTAAGATTACGAAATATGAGAGGAGTTCCAATGTCATAGCACATTTGGAAAAGATATGAGATCAAATTTCAAAATGTAAGAACATAAATATGTTTTAATAAGAAGGGATTAAGAACCATGCGCTGGACCTATTGTTTGAAGATTTAGAACTAATACGTCATCTAATAGCATTTGCAACAGAATAGAGAAATGCGGCCGATCAAACTTGCTTTACGAATAAGGAATTAGTTCTAAATCTCGATATACAGAGCCAAGAAATTGACTAGCTGTTCTATGTTATGAATCGGAAAAGGAGAACACATGATAAAATATTAGGGAGATAATTAAGAAACTAGAAAGGTGATCTAATCGACATACATGTTGAAAAGATAAGATTATCTAATAACGGATGATAAGCCCCTAATACGTGACTTAGTTAGACTAGATTGAGAACCAATTGTGTGACCTGTGCACAAAAAAGATTTAGATCAAATGTATGATCTAATCGCATTCGAAAGAGAACGGAGGCAACTATAATGGTTGTTAGCTTAATAATGAAGGAAGAACTGTAATCGTAAGATATTGAGAACTAAGAAAGCCGACTAATCGTAATATATTGTGAGTCGCAAAAGGAGATACAATCAAACAAGATTGACAACTGATAAAGGAGAATTAGTCGTATTAGATTTAGAAAGAACCAAGAGCAGGTCGTATTCATTAAAGATTTATAATTACGAGATTTTCTAATCGTATAAGAAAAAGAACTGAGAAATGAGGCCTATTAATTATGCATGCACAATGATTAAAGAAGAAATTGTAATAGTACGATATTGAGAAGGCAGAAACGGTCTAATTGTACTATATTTCGACACAGTAAAGGAGATCTAATCGTACAGGACTAAGTCCTAACAAAGTAGATCGAGTCATATCAGATTAAGAAATAGAACATGAGTTCTTATAAACGTAAATCTCATAACTCAAGATAAGAATTTAAAATGCGATTAGATTTGGCCAAATTAAGAACCATGAGTGATAACTATGCGTAGAAAGAATAAGAACTAAATTATAATATGATGGTTTAAAGATCTTGGTGAGAAATGAGGCCAAGTATACGTGCTTAATCACAGTGGAAGGAGTTGTACTCGTACGATATTGAGAACTCAAAAAAGGGACAAATGGTACAAGATTAAATACTAATTACTGTGATCAAGTCGCATAAGATTAAGAAACAAGAAAGGAGTTCTGAACAAAGTACATGTAGAAACATAATAAGTTCTAATCTGTCATTATAAAAGCGTAAAATGTGATTTAATTATGCTAGATTAGGAACCAGGAAACAGTTCAAATTGAAAAAGAGTTTGAACAAAAAAGATGATTATCTAACCTTATTTGAAAAAGAACTGAGAAATGAAGCCCATTACACCTTGTATAATGACAATGGAAGAAGTGATAATCGTAAAAATATTTAGAACTAAGAAATGCGACTAATCGAGCTATACAATGAACAACAAAAGGAGACATAACATATGCAATTCACAGAACAAAGAAACTTGGAGATTAGTCGTGTAAGATTACGAAATATGAGAGGAGTTCCAATCATAGCACATTTGGAAAAGATATGAGATCAAATTTCAAAATGTAAGAACATAAATATGTTTTAATAAGAAGGGATTAAGAACCATGCGCTGGACCTATTGTTTGAAGATTTAGAACTAATACGTCATCTAATAGCATTTGCAACAGAATAGAGAAATGCGGCCGATCAAACTTGCTTTACGAATAAGGAAGAAGTTACGATCGTTCGATCTTGAGAGCCAAGAAATTGACTAGCTGTTCTATGTTATGAATCCCAAAAGGAGAACACATGATAAAATATTAGGGAGATAATTAAGAAAACTAGAAAGGTGATCTAATCGACATACATGTTGAAAAGATAAGATTATCTAATAACGGATGATAAGCCCCTAATACGTGACTTAGTTAGACTAGATTGAGAACCATTTGTGTGACCTGTGCACAAAAGATTTAGATCAAATGAATGATCTGATCGCATTCGATAAAGAGAACGGAGGACCCTATATTAGCTTAATAACGAAGGAAGAACTGTAATCGTAAGATATTGAGAACTAAGAAAGGCGACTAATCGTAATATATTGTGAGTCGCAAAAGGATATACAATCAAACAAGATTGACAACTGATAAAGGTCTCTTAGTCACATCTAGATGTGTATAAGAGAGCTGGCCGGAGGAGTTGTCAATTTATGCTAAGAGATTATCTATTCGTATAAGAAAAAGAACATGAGAAATTAGGCCTATTAATTATGCCTGCACAATCTTATGGAAGTCTCTTAACACATCTATATTGTGTATAAGAGACAGGTATAATCCTGTACTATATTACGATCAGTTCTCAATTTTGTACGAGTACAACTCCTTCCACACTATGCATAAAAAAGAATAAGAACTAAAATATAATATGATGGTTTTGAAGAAATTATTGAGAAATGAGGCCAAGTGTAGGTGCTTAATCACTGTGGAAGGAGTTATACTCGTACAAAATTGAGAACTGAGAAAGGGGACAAATCGTACAAGATTAAATACTAATAACTGGGATCAAGTCGCATAAGATTATGAAACAAGAAAGGAGTTCTCAACAAAGTACATGTTGAAACATAATAAGTTCTAATAACGCATGATAACAACGTAAAATGTCCTTTAACAGTGATTAAGCACCTATACTTGGAACACCTTGAAATATAGTTTAATCTTAGTTCTCTTATCTAACCTTATTTGAAAAAGATTTGAGAAATGAATCCAATTACACCTTGTATAATGACAAAGGAAGAAGTGAAAATCGTAAAATATTGAGAACTAAGAAATGCGACTAATCGAGCTATACAATGAACAACAGAAGGAGACATAACATATGCAATTCGCAGAACAAAGAAAGGAGATTAGTCGTGTAAGATTATGAAATATGAGAGGTGTTCCAATCATAGCACATTTGGAAAAGATATGAGATCAAATTTCAAAATGTAAGAACATAAATATGTTTTAATAAGAAGGGATTAAGAACCATGCGCTGGACCTATTCCTTGAAGATTTAGAACTAATACGTACCCTTTGTTCCTCGTTCTGGAGGACCCTATATTAGCTTAATAACGAAGGAAGAACTGTAATCGTATGATATTGAGAACTAAGAAAGCCGACTAATCGTAATATATTGTGAGTCGCAAAAGGAGATACAATCAAACAAGATTGACAACTGATAAAGGAGAAGTAGTCGTATTAGATTTAAAAGGAACCAAGAGCGGGTCGTATTAATTCAAGATTTATAATTAAGAGATTATCTAATCGTATAAGAAAAAGAACTGAGAAATTAGGCCTATTAATTATGCCTGCACAATGATTAAGGAAGAAATCTTAATAGTACGATATTGAGAAGGAAGAAAGGGTATAATCGTACTATATTACGATACAGTAATGGAGATCCAATCGTACAGGACTAAGAACTAACAAAGTAGATCGAGTCATATCAGATTAAGAAATAGAACAAGATTAAATACTAATAACTGGGATCAAGTCGCATAAGATTATGAAACAAGAAAGGAGTTCTCAACAAAGTACATGTTGATTAGATAATAAGTTAATAATAACTCATTATAACATCTAGTAAAATGTGATTTAATTATGCTGGATTAAGAACCAAGAATCGGTTCAAATTGAAAAAGAGTTTGAACAAAGATGATTATCTAACCTTATTTGAAAAAGAACTGAGAAATGAATCCAATTACACCTTGTATAATGACAAAGGAAGAAGTGAAAATCGTAAAATATTGCTATTTTAACATGCGACTAATCGAGCTATACAATGAACAACAGAAGGAGACATAACATATGCAATTCGCAGAACAAAGAAAGGAGATTAGTCGTGTAAGATTATGAAATATGAGAGGTGTTCCAATCATAGCACATTTGGAAAAGATATGAGATCAAATTTCAAAATGTAAGAACCTAAATATGTTTTAATAAGAAGGGATTAAGAACCATGCGCTGGACCTATTCTTTGAAGATTTAGAACTAATACGTCGTCTAATAGCATTTGCAATATAATAGAGAAATGTAGCCTATCAAACTTGCTTTACGACTAAGGAAGAAGAAAGATTTAGATCAAATGAATGATCTGATCGCATTCGAAAGAGAACGGAGGACCCTATATTAGCTTAATAACGAAGGAAGAACTGTAATCGTATGATATTGAGAACTAAGAAAGCCGACTAATCGTAATATATTGTGAGTCGCAAAAGGAGATACAATCAAACAAGATTGACAACTGATAAAGGAGAAGTAGTCGTATTAGATTTAAAAGGAACCAAGAATGGAATCGTATTAATTCAAGATTTCTTTTTCAAATAAGAATTATCTAATCGTATAAGAAAAAGTCTCTTAGAAATTAGGCCTATTAATTATGCCTGCACAATGATTAAGGAAGAAATCTTAATAGTACGATATTGAGAAGGAAGAAAGGGTATAATCGTACTATATTACGATACAGTAATGGAGATCCAATCGTACAGGACTAAGAACTAACAAAGTAGATCGAGTCATATCAGATTAAGAAATAGACACAGGAGTTCTTATAAAAGTTAATCTCGTAACTCAAGATAAGAACTTAAAAAACTATTTGATTTGGCCAAATTAAGAACCATGAGTGATAACTATGCATAAAAAAGAATAAGAACTAAAATATAATATGATGGTTTTGAAGAAATTATTGAGAAATGAGGCCAAGTATAGGTGCTTAATCACTGTGGAAGGAGTTGTACTCGTACAAAATTGAGAACTGAGAAAGGGGACAAATCGTACAAGATTAAATACTAATAACTGGGATCAAGTCGCATAAGATTATGAAACAAGAAAGGAGTTCTCAACAAAGTACATGTTGAAACATAATCAAAAGTTCTAATAACGCATGATAACAACGTAAAATGTGATTTAATTATGCTGGATTAAGAACCAAGAATCGGTTCAAATTGAAAAAGAGTTTGAACAAAGATGATTATCTAACCTTATTTGAAAAAGAACTGAGAAATGAATCCAATTACACCTTGTATAATGACAAAGGAAGAAGTGAAAATCGTAAAATATTGAGAACTAAGAAATGCGACTAATCGAGCTATACAATGAACAACAGAAGGAGACATAACATATGCAATTCGCAGAACAAAGAAAGGAGATTAGTCGTGTAAGATTATGAAATATGAGAGGTGTTCCAATCATAGCACATTTGGAAAAGATATGAGATCAAATTTCAAAATGTAAGAACCTAAATATGTTTTAATAAGAAGGGATTAAGAACCATCGTGGACCTATTCCTTGAAGATTTAGAACTAATACGTCGTCTAATAGCATTTGCAATATAATAGAGAAATGTAGCCTATCAAACTTGCTTTACGACTAATCATCAAGGAAGAAGTTGCGATCGTTCGATATTGAGAGCCAAGAAATTGACTAGCTGTTCTATGTTATGAATAGCAAAAGGAGAACGCATGATAAAATATTAGGGAGATAATTAAGAAACTAGAAAGGTGATCTAATCGACATACATGTTGAAAAGATAAGAATATCTATTAACGGATGATAAGCCCCTAATACGTGACTTAGTTAGACTAGATTGAGAACCATGTGTGGGACCTGTGCACAAAAGATTTAGATCAAATGAATGATCTAATCGCATTCGAAAGAGAACGGAGGACCCTATATTAGCTTAATAACGAAGGAAGAACTGTAATCGTATGATATTGAGAACTAAGAAAGCCGACTAATCGTAATATATTGTGAGTCGCAAAAGGAGATACAATCAAACAAGATTGACAACTGATAAAGGAGAAGTAGTCGTATTAGATTTAAAAGGAACCAAGAGCGGGTCGTATTAATTCAAGATTTATAATTAAGAGATTATCTAATCGTATAAATAAGAAAAAGAACTGAGAAATTAGGCCTATTAATTATGCCTGCACAATGATTAAGGAAGAAATCTTAATAGTACGATATTGAGAAGGAAGAAAGGGTATAATCGTACTATATTACGATACAGTAATGGAGATTTTTCGTACAACTTGGACTAAGAACTAACAAAGTAGATCGAGTCATATCAGATTAAGAAATAGAACAAGATTAAATACTAATAACTGGGATCAAGTCGCATAAGATTATGAAACAAGAAAGGAGTTCTCAACAAAGTACATGTTGAAACATAATAAGTTCTAATAACGCATGATAACAACGTAAAATGTGATTTAATTATGCTGGATTAAGAACCAAGAATCGGTTCAAATTGAAAAAGAGTTTGAACAAAGATGATTATCTAACCTTATTTGAAAAAGAACTGAGAAATGAATCCAATTACACCTTGTATAATGACAAAGGAAGAAGTGAAAATCGTAAAATATTGAGAACTAAGAAATGCGATCTAATCGAGCTATACAATGAACCGTCAGAAGGAGACATAACATATCTTAATTCGCAGAACAAAGAAAGGAGATTAGTCGTGTAAGATTATGAAATATGAGAGGTGTTCCAATCATAGCACATTTGGAAAAGATATGAGATCAAATTTCAAAATGTAAGAACCTAAATATGTTTTAATAAGAAGGGATTAAGAACCATGCGCTGGACCTATTCCATGAAGATTTAGAACTAATACGTCGTCTAATAGCATTTGCAATATAATAGAGAAATGTAGCCTATCAAACTTGCTTTACGACTAAGGAAGAAGTTGCGATCGTTCGATATTGAGAGCCAAGAAATTGACTAGCTGTTCTATGTTATGAATAGCTAAAGGAGAATCGCATGATAAAATATTAGGGAGATAATTAAGAAACTAGAAAGGTGATCTAATCGACATACATGTTGAAAAGATAAGAATATCTATTAACGGATGATAAGCCCCTAATACGTGCACTTAGTTAGACTAGATTGAGAACCATGTGTGGGACCTATTGCACAAAAGATTTAGATCAAATGAATGATCTAATCGCATTCGAAAGAGAACGGAGGACCCTATATTAGCTTAATAACGAAGGAAGAACTGTAATCGTATGATATTGAGAACTAAGAAAGCCGACTAATCGTAATATATTGTGAGTCGCAAAAGGAGATACAATCAAACAAGATTGACAACTGATAAAGGAGAAGTAGTCGTATTAGATTTAAAAGGAACCAAGAAATGCGAATCGTATTAATTCAAGATTTATAATTAAGAGATTATCTAATCGTATAAGAAAAAAGAATCGCGAAATTATACACATCTAGATGTGTATAAGAGACAGCGATTATACCCTTTCTTCCTTCTCAATATCGTACTATTAAGATTCCTTCCTGTCTCTTATACACATCTAGATGTCTATATGTGTATAAGAGACTAACCGTTCTTAGTTCTTAATCTTTCATATCAGATTTGATTACATTATTACAAGTTATCACACTTCTACTAATGTTGGGATCAAGTCGCATAAGATTATGAAACAAGAAAGGAGTTCTCAACAAAGTACATGTTGAAACATAATAAGTTCTAATAACGCATGATAACAACGTAAAATGTGATTTAATTATGCTGGATTAAGAACTAAGAATCGGTTCAAATTGAAAAAGAGTTTGAACAAAGATGATTATCTAACCTTATTTGAAAAAGAACTGAGAAATGAATCCAATTACACCTTGTATGACAAAGGAAGAAGTGATAATCGTGCAATTTTGAGAACTAAGAAAGGAGATTAGTCGTGTAAGATTATGAAATATGAGAGGAGTTCCAATCATAGCACATTTGGAAAGATATGAGATCAAATTTCGAAATGTAAGAACATAAATATGTTTTAATAAGAAGGGATTAAGAACCATGCGCTGGACCTATTCCTTGAAGATTTATAACTAATACACATCTAGATAGTTTATAATAGTTTAGAGAAATGTGGCCGATCAAACTTGCTTCAATTTGACCCGATTCTTGGTTCTTAATCCAGCATAATTAAATCACATGTTCTATGTTATGAATCGTAAAAGGAGAACGCATGATAAAATATTAGGGAGATAATAAAGAAACTAGAATGGTGATCTAATCGACATACATGTTGAAAAGATAAGAATATCTAATAACGGATGATAAGCCTCTGATACGTAACTTAGTTAGACTAGATTGAGAACCATGTGTATTTACCTGTGCACAAAAGATTTAGATCAAATGAATGATCTAATTGCATTCGAAAGAGAACGGAGGCAACTATATTAGCTTAATAACGAAGGAAGAACTGTAATCGTAAGATATTGAGAACTAAGAAAGCCTTACTAATCGTAATATATTGTGAGTCGCAAAAGGAGATACTTACGTCAAACAAGATTGACAACTGATAAAGGAGAATTAGTTGTATTAGATTTGGAAAGAATCAAGAGCAGGTCGTATTCATTAAAGATTTATAATTAAGAGATTATCTAGTACCTTAAAGGAGATCTAATCGTACAGGACTTAGAACTAACAATGTAGATCGAGTCATATCAGATTAAGAAAATAGAACAGGAGTTCTTATAAAAGGGAATCTCGTAACTCAAGATAAGAAATTAAAAAATGATTTGATTTGGCCAAATTAAGAACCATGAGTGATAACTATGCATAAAAGAATAAGAACTAAAATATAGATGATGGTTTGGAAGAAATAGCCTTTAAATGAGGCCAAGTATACGTACGATTAGACCCTTTCTTTCTTCTCGTGCGATATTGAGAACTATGAAAGGGCAAATCTTATACACATCTAGATGTGTATAAGAGACAAGTCGCATCAGATTAAGAAACAAGAAAGGAGTTCTCAACAAAGTCTAGACATGTAGAAACATAATAAGTTCTAATAACTCATTATAAAAGCGTAAAATGTGATTTAATTATGCT
This sequence comes from Cinchona pubescens, assembly GCA_025175665.1. Taxonomy (NCBI): domain Eukaryota; kingdom Viridiplantae; phylum Streptophyta; class Magnoliopsida; order Gentianales; family Rubiaceae; genus Cinchona; species Cinchona pubescens. The sequence goes on from JANKKI010000116.1 coordinate 246,608, forward strand.
AGATTAAGAACCAAGAATCAGTTCAAATTGAAAAAGAGTTTGAACAAAAAAGATGATTATCTAACCTTATTTGAAAAAGAACTGAGAAATGAATCCAATTACACCTTGTATAATGACAAAGGAAGAAGTGATAATCGTAAAATATTGAGAACTAAGAAATGCGACTAATCGAGCTATACAATGAACAACAGAAGGAGACATAACATATGCAATTCACGGAACAAAGAAAGGAGATTAGTCGTGTAAGATTATGAAATATGAGAGGAGTTCCAATCATAGCACATTTGGAAAAGATATGAGATCAAATTTCAAAATGTAAGAACCTAAATATGTTTTAATAAGAAGGGATTAAGAACCATGCGCTGGACCTATTCCATGAAGATTTAGAACTAATACGTCATCTAATAGCATTTGCAATAGAATAGAGAAATGTAGCCTACAATATCGTAAGATATTGAGAACTAAGAAAGCCGACTAATCGTAATATATTGTGAGTCGCAAAAGGAGATACAATCAAACAAGATTGACAACTGATAAAAGAGAAGTAGTCGTATTAGATTTAAAAGGAACCAAGAGCGGGTCGTATTAATTCAAGACTGTTTTATTGGTTCTCCAGAACTAACAAAGTAGATCGAGTTATATCAGATCTTATCTTGTATATTACGAGAGGAGTTCTTTTATAAGTTAATCATCATATATATTTTAGTCAAGATAAGTTCTTAAAAAACTATTTGATTTGGCCAAATTAAGAACCATCTAGTGATAACTTTACATAAAAAAGAATAAGAACTAAAATATAATATGATGGTTTGGAAGAAATCAGTGAGAAATGAGGCCAAGTATAATGCTTAATCACAGTGGAAGGAGTTGTACTCGTACGTATATTGAGAACTGTCTCTTATACAAATCGTACAAGATTAAATACTAATAACTGGGATCAAGTCGCATAAGATTATGAAACAAGAAAGGAGTTCTCAACAAAGTACATGTTGAAACATAATAAGTTCTAATAACGCATGATAACAACGTAAAATGTGATTTAATTATGCTGGATTAAGAACCAAGAATCGGGTCAAATTGAAAAAGAGTTTGAACAAAGATGATTATCTAACCTTATTTGAAAAAGAACTGAGAAATGAATCCAATTACACCTTGTATGACAAAGGAAGAAGTGATAATCGTGCAATATTGAGAACTAAGAAAGGAGATTAGTCGTGTAAGATTATGAAATATGAGAGGAGTTCCAATCATAGCACATTTGGAAAAGATATGAGATCAAATTTCGAAATGTAAGAAAATAAATATGTTTTAATAAGAAGGGATTAAGAACCATGCGCTGGACCTATTCCTTGAAGATTTATAACTAATGCGTCATCTAATAGCATTTGCAATAGAATAGAGAAATGTGGCCGATCAAACTTGCTTTACGAGTAAGGAAGAAGTTGCGATCGTTCGATATTGAGACAGCCAAGAAATTGACTAGCTGTTCTATGTTATGAATCGTAAAAGGAGAAAGCATGATAAAATATTAGTGAGATAATAAAGAAACTAGAATGGTGATCTAATCGACATACATGTTGAAAAGATAAGATTATCTAATAACGGATTATAAGCCCCTAATACGTGACTTAGTTAGACTAGATTGAGAACCATGTGTGGGACCTGTGCACAAAAGATTTAGATCAAATGAACGATCAAATTGCATTCGAAAGAGAAGAAAGAAAGGGTCTAATCGTACTATATTATGACACAGTAAAGGAGATCTAATCGTATAGGATTAAGAACTAACAAAGTAGATCGAGTCATATCAGATTAAGAAAATAGAACAGGAGTTCTTATAAAAGTAAATCTCGTAACTCAAGATAAGAACTTAAATTGCGATTTGATTTGGCCAAATTAAGAACCATGAGTGATAACTATGCATAAAAGAATAAGAACTAAAATATAATATGATGGTTTGGAAGAAAATGATAAGAACAGAAATCATATCCAATTAAACACCTTCAATTGATACCTTGTGAAATTTCTTCTGATAATCGCACAATATTGAGAATTAAGAAATGCGACTATTATCGAGCTATACAATGAACAACAAAAGGAGACATAACATATGCAATTCACAGAACAAAGAGAGGAGATTAGTCGTGTAAGATTATGAAATATGAGAGGTGTTCCAATCATCTCTAGCACATTTGGAAAAGATATGAGATCAAATTTCAAAATGTAAGAACCTAAATATGTTTTAATAAGAAGGGATTAAGAACCATGCGCTGGACCTATGAAATTTGAAGATTTAGAACTCATTACGTCGTCTAATAGCATTTGCAATATAATAGAGAAATGTAGCCTATCAAACTTGCTTTACGACTAAGGAAGAAGTTGCGATCGTTCGATATTTAGAGCCAAGAAATTGACTTGCAGTTCTATGTTATGAATCGCAAAAGGGGAACCCATGATAAAATATTAGGGGGATAATTAAGAAACTAGAAAGGTGATCTAATCGACATAAATGTTGAAAAGATAAGAATATCTAATAACGGATGATAAGCCCCTAATACGTGACTTAGTTAGACTAGATTGAGAACCATGTGTGGGAGGTGTGCACAAAAGATTTAGATCAAATGAATGATGTAATCGCATTCGAAACTGATTAGGAGGCAACTATATTAGCTTAATAAAGAAGGAAGAACTGTAATCGTAAGATATTGAGAATTAAGAAAGCCGACTTATTTAAATCTAATGTGACTACTTCTCTTTTATAGTTGTCAAACAAGATTGAGAACTAATAATGGAGAAGTATGTCGTAATAGATTTAAAAAGAACCAAGAGCAGGTCGTATTCTTTAAAAGATTTATGATTAAGAGATTATCAATATCGTATAAGAAAAAGAAGTGAGAAATGAGGCCTATTAATTATGCCTGCACAATGATTAAGGAAGAAATTGTAATAGTACGATATTGAAAAGAAAGAAAGGGTCTAATCGTACTCTATTACGACACAGTAAAGGAGATCTAATCGTAATATTCTTTGTTCTAAGATGAACATAGTAGATCGAGTATATATTCTTTTGAAATATACACATATTCTTATGATAATCAATCTTGTTCTTTAATGAATACGACCCGCTCTTGGTTCTTTTTAAATCTAATACGAGACAGATCCCTATCTCTTATAAAATGTAGATTTATATATGTCTCTTGTATGACATCTAGATCTTATAAGAGACAGATGTGATTAAGAGACGTGATACTTGGCAGGAAGGAGTTGTACTGCGTACAATATATGAGAACTCGAAAAGGGGACAAATCGTACAAGATTAAATACTAATAACTGTGATCAAGTCGCATAAGATTAAAAAATGAGAAAGGAGTTCTGAACAAAGTACATGTAGAAACATAATAAGTTCCAATAACTCATTATAAAAGGTAAAATGTGATTTAATTATGCTAGATTAAGAACCAAGAATCAGTTCAAATTGAAAAAGAGTTTGAACAAAAGATGATTATCTAACCTTATTCAAAAAAGAACTGAGAAATGAAGCCAATTACACCTTGTATAATGACAAAGGAAGAAGTGATAATCGTACAATATTGAGAACTAAGAAATACGACTAATAGAGCTATAAAATGAACAACAAAAGGAGACATAACATATGCAATTCACAGAACAAAGAAAGGAGATTAGTCGTGTAAGATTATGAAATATCGAGAGGAGTTCCAATCATAGTACATTTGGAAAGATATGAGATCAAATTTCACAAGGTAAGAACATAAATATGTTTTAATAAAAAGGGATTAAAAACCATGCGCTGGACAAATTCCTTGAAGATTTAGAACTAATACGTCATCTAATAGCATTTGCAATAGAATAGAGAAATGAGGCCGATCAAACTTGCTTTACGAGTAAGGAAGAAGTTGCGATCGTTCGATATTGAGAGCCAAGAAATTGACTAACTGTTCTTGTTATGAATCGCAAAAGGAGAACACATGATATAATATTTGGGAGACGATTAAGAAACTAGAAAGGTGATCTAATTTACATACATGTTGAATAGATAAGAATATCTAATAACAGATGATAATCCTCTAATACGTGACTTAGTTTGACTACATTGAGAACCCTGTGTGGGACTTGTGTACCAAAGATTTAGATCAAAAGAATTATCTAATCGCATTTGAAAGAGAACGGAGGCAACTATATTAGCTTCTTAATAACGAAGGAAGAACTGTAATCGTAAGATATTGAGAACTAAGAAAGCCGACTAATCGTAATATATTGTGAGTCGCAAAAGGAGATACAATCAAACAAGATTGACAACTGATAAAGGAGAAGTAGTCATATTAGATTTAAAAAGAACCAAGAGCGGATCGTATTCATTAAAGATTTATAATTAACAGATTCTCTAATCGTATAGGAAAAAGAACTGATAAATGATGCCTATTAATTATGCCTGCACAATGATTAAGAAAGAAATTGTAATAGTACGATATTGAGAAGAAAGAAAGGGTCTAATCGTACTATATTACGACACAGTAAAGGAGATCTAATCGTACAGGATTAAGAACTAACAAAGTAGATCGAGTCATATCGATGCATTATTAGAACTTATTAAAACATATTTAGAGCCTCTATAATAACATCAAGATATGAACTTAAATTGCGAACTGATTTGGCCAAAAAGTAAGAACCATGAGTGATAACTATGCATTAAAGTCAATAAGAACTAAAATATAATATGATCATTTGGAAGAAATAAGAAAGAAATGAGGCCAAGTATACGTGCTAAATCACAGTGGAAGGAGTGTACTCATAGATATTGATAACTAAGAAAGGGGCCCCTTCATACAAGATTCCACAACTAACTCTTATCAAGTCGCATAAGATTCTTAAACAAGAAAGGATTTCTCAACATGGTACTTAAGAAACATTATACACATCTAATAACGTATGATGACAACGTAAAATGTGATTTAATTATGCTAGATTAAGAACCAAGAATCGGTTCAAATTGAAAAGAGTTTGAACAAAAGATGATTATCTAACCTTATTTGAAAAAGAACTGAGAAATGAATCCAATTACACCTTGTATAATGACTAAGGAAGAAGTGATAATCGCACAATATTGAGAACTAAGAAATGCGACTAATCGAGCAATACAATGAACAACAAAAGGAGACATAACATTTGCAATTCACAGAACAAAGAAAGGAGAGGCTTAGTCGTGTAAGATTATGAAATATGAGAGGTGTTCCAATCATAGCACATTTGGAAAAGATATGAGATCAAATTTCACAAGGTAAGAACATAAATATGTTTTAATAAGAATGGATTAAGAACCATGCGCCGGATCTATTCATTTCTCAATTTAGAACTATTATGTCATCTAATAGCATTTGCAATAGAATAGAGAAATGTAGCCAATCAAACTTACTTTACGAGTAAGGAAGAAGTTGCGATCATTCGATATTGAGAGCCAAGAAATTGACTAACTGTTCTTGTTATGAATCGCAAAAGGAGAACACATGATAAAATATTTGGGAGATAATTAAGAAACTAGAAAGGTGATCTAATCGACATACATGTTGAAAAGATAAGAATATCTAATAACGGATGATAAGCCCACACACGGTTCTCAATCTAGTCTAACTAAGTCACGCATTATGTGTTCTCCTTTTGCGATTCATAACAAGAACAGTTAGTCGTAATTTCTTGGCTCTCAATATCGAATGATCTAATATGTTGTGAGTCGTAAAAGGAGATACAATAAAACAAGATTGAGAACTCATAATGGAGATTATACACATCTAGATTTAAAAAGTGTAAGAGCGGGTCGTATTCATTAAAGATTTATATCTTAGCTTCGACTTTCTTCCTTACTCTTTATAAGAAGTTTATAAGAAATGAGGCCTATTAATTATGCCTGCACAATGATTAAGGAAGAAATTGTAATAGTACGATATTGAGAAGAAAGAAAGGGTCTAATCGTACTATATTACGACACAGTAAAGGAGATCTAATTATACAGGATTAAGAACTAATAAAGTAGATCGAGTCATAGATTAAGTACTTGAACAGGAGTTCTTATAAAAGTAAATCTCGTAACTCAAGCTAAGAACTTAAAATGCGATTAGATTTGGCCAAATTAAGAACATTGAGTGATATACTATGCATAAAAGAATAAGAACTAAAATATAATATGATGGTTTGGAAGAAATAAGTTCTTTTGAGGCCAATTATTCGTGTCCTTCCTTTACGCAATGGAAGGAGTTGTACTCAAATCGATATTGAGACCTAAGAAAGGGGACAAATCGTACAAGATTAAATACTAATAACTGGGATCAAGTCGCATAAGATTAAGAAACAAGAAAGGAGTTCTCAACAAAGTACATGTAGAATCATAATAAGTTCTTTTTTTTTTTTAAGCAAACGAAGTTTTTTCTTTGACAGAATCAATGATTACAAATGCGAATATTTGGGCACCCCCTATCACCTAGGCCATCTTAATCCTTTAACATTTTCCCAAGGAATGGTATAGCGATCATATTCAACATAATTAGATTTTGAAATGCCCTCATTCGCTAAACTATCAACTTGGTTGGCTTCTATATACATTCTTGAAAGTGATGTCTTTCCCAACACAATGGCATGTTGATGAATCGCAGCTTGGGAGTCAATGGCAGCTAGTGGTGTGATCCCTTAGGATGCCACCACTAGCTGCCATCCTGGGTTTCCTTTAGAAGCACCATCCACATTCAATTTGAGGCATCCGTATGGAGGGCAGTCCCATTTGACAGCTAGGATCTTTTTTGGCTTGGTTAGGATTAGTTGGTTACAAATGCCCCATGATAGTAGCGAGTCATCGGTTGTGGTTACCTTTTTAAAGGGATGAGTTGAGGAGATATTTACTAAATAAGAGTTGATGTTCGCAGTAATCCTTGTTGCACTACTTGTGTTGCCATCCAAAACGGCCTTGTTCCTAGCTTTCCATAAGAACCAACAATGGATTAAGAACCAAGCGCTGGACCTGTTGTTGAAGGCAGATCTAGATATCTAATAATACTCCCAAGCCCCGAATACGTGAAAAGGTTAGAGTAGATTGAGATTCATGTGTGGGACCCGTGCACAAAGCTATTTAGATCAAATGAATGGTATAAGAGACAGCTCGGGGAGGAGCAACCAGCTACGGAGGATTGCTTTTCGAATTTCCACCAAAGTTTGATGCAAAGCCACGAACCACCTCCTCGATAAGGAACCCTAGACCATTTGAGTGTGTGGTGGCATCTGTTGCCCATGAGATCCAATGTCGCTTTAGCACCCTTCCGAGCAACCCCAAAAGAAATTAGCAAATCTAACAGTTCCAACTCTTTAAGCACATCTAGATGTGTATAAGAGACAGGTCCTAAGTAGCATCCCAATTTATTTATTAGGACGTGCTTGATGAGAACCGGACCTTTTTGGATAGGTAAAATGAGCACTTGGACTTGTTAAAGACTGCTCGGAGCAGAACTCAAACCTCGAAAAGTGTTCATGAGACTTCGGATGGACAACACCTCTCCTTTTGTGAAGATAGACAACATCATCTACAAACAAATGGTGAGAGATGGTAGGGCACTTCGAGAGAGAATAATGCGATTTTGGTCTGTTTGAAGGATCATTTTCAAACCTGTCTCTTATACACATCTAGATGTGTATAAGAGACAGTAGTAGTGAAGATGCTGCATAAGAGAGATCTAGTGGTCAAATCCAAACTTCTCGTGCGTAAAGGAAAGGCCAAGAAAGCTGTCAAAAGCCTTGGTGAGGTCAAGTTTTACGATCATAGTTCCCTCCCCTTGTTTTCAGGTCTATAGAATCAATCGATAATCGTACAAGATTGAGAACCAGAATGTCTCTTCCTCGGACGTAGGCCGCTTGTTCGGGAGAAACGAGCTTGGGCAGAATAGGTGAAAGGGGCCTGGCCTAGATTTTTAGAGCAAATTTTATTGAAAAAAGTGCACAAACTAATGGGCCAAAATTCACTAAAGGAGTTGGGGTTGGCTACTTTTGGCCCATTAGTGCAATATGTGTATAAGAGACAGCTGTCTCTTATACACATCTAAAATCGCTCACAAGGAAAAGATCATGATGAATAATGTCCCGGCAAGTGGAAAAGAAAGTATAATTAGATCTCCTTTACCTGTCTCTTATACACACCTAGATGTGTATAAGAGACAGGGCTGTCTCTTATCATTGAGAGCTCGGATAATAATTGCTGATTATCCTCTGCCGAGACTTTGCCCTTAAGGTGGTCAAGAAATGATAGGTCTAAGGGCGCAGGATTGTTAGCGGTCAAGAGTTCCTGAAAGAAGTTAATGCCGGCCTCTTCAATGAGCTGCGTATTTTTAGTCCAGTTCCCATCTACTTTGATTCTAGAGATACGCAATTGTCTTTTGGCAAGAATGGTAGAATGGAAGAATTTTGAGTTTGATCCCTCTTTCAGCCATTTCATCCTCTTTTCTGCCAAAGGTCTCTTCTTCCGCAAGACACCGCAATATGAGTAGCTTGGCATTTTTACATTTTGGTTACTTTGGTTATGATTTTGCAAGAGAGCTTCTTCCTTACTCTTCACTTGTTGTTCAGCCTCGTGCACCTTTGAAAAAATATTGCCAAACACCGTGTGACTCCGGTTCCTGAGTTCGGCTTTGAGTCTTTTTAGTTTGGAAGCAAGGATAAAAATGGGGGAACCGGTACATCTTTCCAGTTGCCAATTGTTACCCACACCTGCAAAAAAATAAGAGACAGTCTTAGTTCTCAATATTGTGCGATTTCTCGGCCATGGCCGATCCAACTGCCCTGTCATGTCTCCGGTTGAACATCTCAACAAGAAAACTCTTCATTACAAGCATTTCTGAGTCTCTCAAGCCTGTCAGATTATACTTCTTCCTTTGTCATTTATACAATGTGTAATTGGCTTCATACCACGGTACCAAACCTATTCCCACGCCAAGTGAATTTACAACCTTGGAAAGGTAAGTCCATCAAGCCACATTCATGAAGGCAATCATTGAATTCTCCCATGGCATCAAGGTGCAACGGACAAGAACCTTGGTATTCATCGGAGCTTGAGATAACATTAAAATCACCTTAGATGTGTTCTCTTGTCCGTTGCAAATGCTATTAGAGAATTCAATTAGTTCTAAATCTTGAAGGAATAGGTCCGGCACATGGTTCTTAACCCATTCTTATTAACACATCTAGATGTGAATAGGAGACAGAACTGTCTCTTATGCAAGAATCTAGATTCGGCGCTGTTTGATGAGTAATTTGGGAGATCCTATGCAATGAGGATTTATTTGCTATCCCCCGTAAATTCCATATGAGGATGCTATCCATTTAACATTGAGGGGAGGAGGGCGAGATGGTAATTGTTCTAGCCAACTGAGTACGCATTAGCCTTGGCATGGAATAAGTTCTTTTATGCCTTTTCTTCTTGGACAAGGATGGCCTGTTGTGAAGTAGCAAGAGATGGTTGAATATCCTCGTTCTGTGCATGGTTTGCATGGGGAGAATCGTTATCAGAAAAGTAACATGGTAATTCTTCCATAATTTTACCATGGGACAATGGCTGGAATCTTTCCTCTCTGGATGAGAAATTCGAATGTGGACCGTCCGCATTATTCTCTCTTGTGAAGTGCCATACCTTCTCTGTCCAAGAGCTGGTTGATTCTATAGTTACCTGAAAACAAGGGGAGGTCAATATGATCGTAAAACTCATGAACCTTATCTGGGCTGTTAGAATGATCCCTTGATTGTTGGGTTTTGAATTTTGAGCTGCAAGTTGTTGGGATAATCCCTCCGTAGCTGGTTGCTCCTCACGAAGTGGTGGCACCGCCTCGGTGGTGGCTAAAAATCCGTGGCTCAGGAGATAGAGTTTAACCAACATCAGGATAAGCTCAAAATTATCGTATGAGCTGTCTAGAGGGACAACATCAAGTGAAGCATGGCTGGTTGGATTCGTCCTTTTATCAAGAGGAGAAATTGATGGTACTTACTTCGTTCCCAATGGACCTGCTTCATGATGCTTCACGGGAGTCCAACACTTTTGGGCGATCTTTTTCGCTGGATTTTGGATATGTTCACCTGGAGGCTCCCCTCAAGGGTTGAAGAGGAGGCAAAACACAGCGTGCCTATTGAAGAAGATTGATGGGAGTCCCTCATGAGTGATCCAAATAGGGACTATGGATGGTTCCTTGTTGGTAGTAAAGAGTGGGGGCCACTTGAGTACTCGCATGTAGTGGCTGAACCAAGTATTCTTCAACCAGCAACGGAGATAGTCCTCCTCCAGTGAGAAGCGGATGATGACATGCTTATAATCAAGATAACCTACTGTGAAATGTCCTTTAAATCCTATTGTGTGGAAACTTTTGGATTATAGGCATGTTGGATTTGCGCATCTCTCTTATACACAGGAAGATGTGTATAAGAGACAGGTTTAGGAATGACAAACCTAGCTTTCTTGCCACCAGACCTTTTCTGTCTCTTATACACAATTAGATCACTCTCAAGCTATTGCCATGAATGTTGCCCTTCAACCACCGGTTGAAGGGCAACAGCACGAAAGAGAGCAAAGGAATTTACACATCTAGATGTGTATAAGAGACAGTCTTAATCTAGCGGAAGAAAATCAGATTTGAATGAGGAAAGCAAACATGCCAGATGTGTATAAGATACATAATAAGTTCTAATAACTCATGATAACAACGTAAAATGTGATTTAATTGTGCTAGATTAAGAACCAAGAATCAGTTCAAATTGAAAAAGAGTTTGAACAAAAGATGATTATCTAACCTTATTTGAAAAAGAACTGAGAAATATATCAATTCTAGATTGTATAAGAGACGCCCCTCTTATTTGATAATATTCATTGTTAACTTCTTCAAATTAATGCGACTAATCGAGTTATACAATGTCAACAAAAGGAGACATAACATATGCAATTCACAGAACAAAGAAAAGAGATTAGTCGTGTAAGATTATGAAATATGAGGGGAGTTCCAATCATGGCACATTTGGAAAAGATATGAGATCAAATTTCACAAGGTAAGAACAAAAATATGTTTTAATAAGAATGGATTAAGAACCATGTGCCGGACCTATTCCTTGAAGATTTAGAACTAATACATCATCTAATAGCATTTGCAATAGAATAGAGAAATGAGGCCAATCAAACTTGCTTTACGAGTAAGGAAGAAGTTGCTCGATCGATATTGAAAGCCAAGAAATTGACTAACTGTTCTATGTTATGACATCTCAAAAGGAGAACTCATTATATAGTACTATTAGACCCTTTAATTAAGAAAGTATCGAAAGGTGACCTTCTAATCGACATACATATTGAAAAGATAAGAATATCTAATAACGGATGATAAGCCCCTAATACGTGACTTAGTTAGACTAGATTGAGAACCGTGTGTGGGACCTGTGCACAAAAGATTTAGATCAAATGAATGATCTAATCGCATTCGAAAGAGAACGGATGCAACTATATTAGCTTAATAACTAAGGAAGAAGTGTAATCGTAAGATATTTAGAACTAAGAAAGTCGACTAATCGTAAAAAATTGTGAGTCGGAAAAGGAGATACAATCAAACAAGATTGAGAACTAATAAAGGAGAAGTAGTCATATTAGATTTAAAAAGAACCAAGATCAGGTCGTATTCATCCTAAAGTTAGATAATTGAGAGATTTGCTAATCGTATAAGAAAAAGAACTGAGAAATGAGGCCTATTAATTATGCCTGCACAATGATTAAGGAAGAAATTGTAATAGTACGATATTGAGAAGAAAGAAAGGGTCTAATCGTACTATATTACGACACAGTAAAGGAGATCTTTAAATCGTACATGATTAAGAACTAACAAAGTTAGATCGAGTCGTATCAGATTAAGAAATAGAACAGGAGTTCTTATAAAAGTAAATCTAGTAACTCAAGATAAGAACTTAAAATGCGATTTGATTTGGCCAAATTAAGAACCATGAGTGATAACTATGCATAAAAGAATAAGAACTAAAATATAATATGATGGTTTTGAAGAAATAAGTGAGAAATGAGGCCAAGTATACGTGCTTAATCACAGTGGAAGGAGTTGTACTCGTACGATATGAGATTTAAGAAAGGGGACAAATCGTACAAGATTAAATACTAATAACTGGGACCAAGTCGCATAAGATTAAGAAACAAGAAAGGAGTTTGATGGGAAAATAAGTATGTTGGGCTAATCCACAAAATCCTCCCTTGTATAATATGTTGGTTCTTATGGAAAGCTAGGAACATGGCTGTGTTTGATGGGAAAATAAGTAGTGCTGCACGCATCATTGCCAACATCAACTCTTCTAAATATTTTAGTTCTTCCATATTTAGTGAATCTTTTCCTCAATTAGTTCTTCACAAGAGATCTTTTATGCATGTTTATTTCTCATGGACATTTGCTTTCAACTCTTACAAACAAAACCTTAGAGAATCTTGGCGGTCAAATGGGAATTCCTTAGTATGCTTAAGCAAATGTTTGCCTCGCCTCTTATTTCTTAATTCGGGAATGGCAGCAGGTGGTGGCGTCATGTCTTGTCACAAGGGCCATTGTCTTAGTTCTCATTATCGTAGGAGCACACCTCCTTCCACTGCGATTATGCACGTATATTTGGCCCTATTTCGTGACAGGTTGCGGGTTCACCCATTGGAGGTTGAGATTGATTCACTCATCCTTGTCAACACTTTGAATGGTTCGTCGTCACCAATTTGGAATATTGATGACCAACTCCGGGTCATACAAGGCCTTTGTGTTTGAAAGCAGATTTCATATACACATATAGATTAGAGAGTCTAATCAGAAGTTCTATTTAGATTAGCTGTGAGGGTATTGCAAATTCAAGGTATGTGTACAGTACGAGCACAACACCATTCCTTGCTCTATAAAAGGTCTGGTTTGGCTAGATGCTAGGGGCTGCCCTAACCTTCGATATTGTAATAACTCATAAAATAAATAAAAGTTCTGCCCACCTTTTGGGCGTTTGATTAAAAAAAAAGAAAAAAAAGAAAGGAGTTCTCAACAAAGTACACGTAGAAACATAATAAGTTCTATTAACTCAAGATAACATCGTAAAATGTGATTTAATTATGCTATATTAAGAACCAAGAATCAGTTCAAATTGAAAAAGAGCTTGTGCAAAAGATGATTATCTAACCTTATTTGAAAAAGAACTGAGAAATGAAGCATACCTTTTATAATGACAAAGGAAGAAGTGATAATCGTACAATATTGAGAACTGAGAAATGCGACTTATCGAGCTGTACAATGAACAACAAAAGGAGACATAACTTATTATGCAATTCACAGAACAAAGAAAGGAGATTAGTCGTTGTAAGATTATAAAATATGAGGGGAGTTCCAATCATAGCACATTTGGAAAAGATATGAGATCAAATTTCACAAGGTAAGAACATAAATATGTTTTAATAAGAATGGATTAAGAACCATGCGCCGGACCTATTCCTTGAAGAATTAGAACTAATTCATCATCTAATAGCATTTGCAATAGAATAGAGAAATGAGGCCAATTGAACTTGCTTTACGAGTAAGGAAGAAGTTGCGATCGTTCGATATTGAGAGCCAAGAAATTGACTAACTGTTTTATGTTATGAATCACAAAAGGAGAACACATGATAAAATATTAGGGTGATAATTATGAAAACTATATTTGCTTAATAACTAAGGAAGAAGTGTAATCGTAAGATATTGAGAACTAAGACAGTCGACTAATCGTAATATATTGTGAGTCGCAAAAGGAGATACAATCAAACAAGATTGAGAACTAATAAAGGAGAAGTAGTCGCATTAGATTTAAAAAAAACCAAGAGCGGGTCGTATTCATTAATGATTTATAATTGAGAGACAAGTACATAGAAATGAGGCCTATTAATTTGCCTTCACAATGATTAAGGACGAAATTGTAACAGTACGATACTGAGAAGAAAGAAAGGGTCTAATCGTACTATATTATGACACAGTGAAGGAGATCTAATCGTACAGGATTAAGATGTAACAAAGTACATCGAGTCATATCAGATTAAGTAATAGAACAGGAGTTCTTATAAAAGTAAATCTCGTAACTCAAGATGAGAACTTAAAATGCGATTTGATTTGGCCAAATTAAGAACCATGAGTGATAACTATGCATAAAAGAATAAGAACTAAAATATAATATGATGGTTTTGAAGAAATAAGTGAGAAATGAGGCCAAGTATACGTGCTTAATCACAGTGGAAGGAGTTGTACTTATACGATATTGAGAATTGTATAAGAGACAAATCGTACTAGATTAAATACTAATAACTGGGATCAAGTCGCGTAAGATTAAGAAACAAGACATGGAGTTCTCAACAAAGTACATGTAGAAACATAATAAGTTCTAATTACTCATGATAACAACGTAAAATGTGATTTAATTATGCTATATTAAGAACCAAGAATCAGTTCAAATTGAAAAAGAGCTTGAGCAAAAGATGATTATCTAACCTTATTTGAAAAAGACTGAGAAATGAAGCCAATTACACCTTGTATAATGACAAAGGAAATAGTGATAAGCGTACAGTATTGAAAAACCAGAAATATGATTCTTAGTTCTTAATCCTTTAGCATAATTAAATCACATATGTCATTCACAGAATAAAGAAAGGAGACTAGCATAATCTTAACCTGTCTCTTATGACAACATGTATAGAGACAGTTCCAATCATAGCACATTTGGAAAAGATATGAGATCAAATTTCACAAGGTAAGAACATAAATATGTTATAATAAGAGTGGATTAAGAACCATGCGCTGGACCTATTCCTTGAAGATTTAGAACTAATACATCATCTAATAGCATTTGCAAAAGAATATATAGAGAAATGTGGCCGATCAAACTTGCTTTACGAGTAAGGAAGAAGTTGCGATCGTTCGATATTGAGAGCCAAGAAATTGACTAGCTGTTCTATGTTATGAATCGCAAAAGGAGAACAACACATGATAAAATATTAGGGAGATAATTAAGAAACTAGAAAGGTGATCTAATTGACATACATGTTGAAAAGATAAGAATATCCAATAACGCATGATAAGACCCTAATATGTGACTTAGTTAGACTAGATTGAGAACCATGTGTGGGACCTGTGTACAAAAGATTTAGATCAAATGAATGATCTAATGCATTCGAAAGAGAACGGAGGCAACTATATTTGCTTAATAACTAAGGAAGAAGTGTAATCGTATGATATTGAGAACTAAGAAAGTCGACTAATCGTAATATATTGTGAGTCGCAAAAGGAGATACAATCAAACAAGATTGAGAACTAATAAAGGAGAAGTAGTGGTATTCGATTTAAAAAGAACCAAGAGCGGGTCGTACCATTGTTTATTAAAGATTTATAATTAAGAGCTTATCTAATTTTATAAGAAAAATAACCGACAAATGAGGCCTATTAATTGTCCCTGTACAATGATTAAGGAAGAAATTGTAATAGTACGATACTGAGAAGAAAGAAAGGGTCTCATCGTACTATATTATGACACAGTAAAGGAAATCTAATCGTACAGGATTAAGAAATAACAAAGTAAATCGAGTCATATCAGATTAAGAAATAGAACTGGAGTTCTTATAAAAGTAAATCTCGTAACTCAAGATAAGAATTTGAAATGCGATTTGATTTGGCCAAATTAAGAACCATGAGTGATAAATATGCATAAAAGAATAAGACCAAAAATATAATATGATGGTTTTGAAGAAATAAGTGAGAAATGAGGCCAAGTATACGTGCTTAATCGATTGGAAGGAATTGTACCCGTACGATATTGAGAATTAAGAAAGGGGACAAATCGTACAAGATTAAATGCTAATAACTGGGATCAAGTCGCATAAGATCTCAATTAAGAAGCAAGAAAGGAGTTCTCAACAAACTACATGTAGAAACATAATAAGTTCTCTCATGATATACAACGTAGATGTGATAAGACTTGCTGGATTAAGTATCTCTTAGTACACATCTAAAAGTGTTTGAAGAAAAGATGATTACTCTAACCTTAGTTGAAAAAGAACTGAGAAATCAAGCCAATTACACCTCGTATAATGACAAAGGAAGAGGTGATAATCGTACAATATTGAGAACTAAGAAATGCGACTAATCGAGCTATACAATGAACAACAAAAGGAGACATAACATATGCAATTCACAGAACAAAGAAAGGAGACTAGTCGTGTAAGATTATGAAATATGAGAGCAGTTCCAATCATAAGAACACAAATATGTTTTAATAAGAACGGATTAAGAACCATGTGCTGGACCTATTCTTTGAAGATTTAGAACTAATACATCATCTAATAGCATTTACAAAAGAATAGAGAAATGAGGCCGATCAAACTTTCTTTACAAGTAAGGACGATGTTGCGATCGTTCGATATTGAGAGCCAAGAAATTGACTAACTGTTCTATGTTATTAATCGCAAAAGAAGAACCCATGGTAAAATATTAGGGAGATAATTAAGAAACTAGAAAGGTGATCTAATTGACATACATGTTGAAAAGATAAGAATATCTAATAACGGATAATAAGCCCCTAATCGTGACTTAGTTAGACTAGATTGAGAACCATGTGTGGGACCCGTGCACAATTTCTTAGATCAAATATGATCTAATCGCATTCGAAAGAGACACATTCATTTGTCTATATTACCTGTCATTAGGGGCTTATTATCCGTTACAGGAAGAACTGTAATAGTAAGATATTGAGGACTAAGAAAGCCGACTAATCGTAATATATTGTGAGTCACAAAAGTAGATACAATCAAACAAGATTGAGAACTAATAAAGGAGAAGTAGTGGTATTAGATTTAAAAAGAAACAAGAGCGGGTCGTATTCATTAAAGATTTATAATAAAGAGATTATCTAATCTCGTATAAGAAAAAGAACTGAGAAATGAGGCCTATTAATTATGCCTGCACAATGATTATAGAAGAAATTGTAATAGTACGATATTGTGATGAAAGAAAGGGTCTAATCGCATTATATTATGACACAGTAAAGGAGATCTAATCGTACAGGATGAAGAACTAACAAAGTAGATCGAGTCGTATCAGATTAAGAAATAGAACAGGAGTTCTTATAAAAGTAAATCTCGTAACTGAAGATAAGGACTTAAAATGCGATTTGATTTGGCCAAATTAAGAACCATGAGTGATAACTATGCATAAAAGAATAAGAACTAAAATATAATATGATGGTTTTGAAGAAATAAGTGAGGAATGAGGCCAAGTATACGTGCTTCCTCACTTATTTCTTCAAACTCGTACGATATCACAGAACAAAGAAAGGGGACAAATCGTACAAGATTAAATACTTATAACTAGGATCAAGTATTCATAAGATTAAGAAACAAGAGGAGTTCTCAACAAAGTACATGTTTTAGAATCTTACATAATAAGTTCTAATTACTCATGATAACAACGTAAAATGTGATTTAATTATGCTATATTAAGAAACCAAGAATCAGTTCAAATTGAAAAAGAGCTAGAGCAAAAGATGATTATCTAAACTTATTTGAAAAAGAACTGAGAAATCAAGCCAATTACACCTTGTATAATGACAAAGGAAGAAGTGATAATCGTACAATATTGAGAACTAAGAAATGCGACTAATCGAGCTATACAATGAACAACAAAAGGAGACATAACATATGCAAATTCACAAAACAAAGAAAGGAGATTAGTCGTGTAAGATTATGAAATATGAGGGGAGTTCCAACATAGCACATTTGGAAAAATGTGAGATCAAATTTCACAGGGTAAGAACATAAATATGTTTTAATAAGAATGGATTAAGAACCATGCGCTGGACCTATTCCTTGAAGATTTAGAACTAATACATCATCTAATAGCATTTGCAATAGAATAGAGAAATGAGGCCGATCAAACTGGTGCTGCTTTACGAGTAAGGAAGAAGTTGCGATCGTTCGATATTGAGAGACAAGAAATTGACTAACTGTTCTATGTTATGAATCGCAAAAGAAGAACCCAAGATAAAATATTAGGGAGATAATTAAGAAACTAGAAAGGTGATCTAATCGACATACATGTTGAAAAGATAAGAATATCTAATAACGGATGATAAGCCCCTAATGCGTGACTTAGTTAGACTAGATTGTGAACCATGTGTGGGACCTGTGCACAAAAGATTTAGATCAAATGAATGATCTAATCTTATTCGAAAGAGAACTTCCTATCTTATATAACCTTAATAACAAAGGAAGAACTGTAATAGTAAGATATTGAGAACTAAGAAAGCCGACTAATCATAATATATTGTGAGTCGCAAAAGGAGATACAATCAAACAAGATTGAGAACTAATAAAGGAGAAGTAGTGGTATTAGATTTAAAAAGAACCAAGAGCTGGTCGTTTTCATTAAAGATTTATAATTAAGAGATTATCTAATCGTATAAGAAAAATAACTGAGAAATGAGGCTTATTAATTATGCCTGCACAATGATTAAGATAGAAATTGTAATAGTATCGATACTGAGAAGAAAGAAAGGGTCTAATCGTACTATATTACGACACAGTAAAGGATATCTAATCGTACAGGACTAAGAACTGACAAAGTAGATGCAGTCATATCAGATTAAGAAATTGAACTGGAGTTCTTATAAAAGTAAATCTCGTAACTCAAGATTAGAAGAACTTAAAATGCGATTTGATTTGTCCAAATTAAGAACCATGAGTGATAACTATGCATAAAAGAATAAGAACTAAAATATAATATGATGGTTTTGAAGAAATAAGTGAGAAATGAGGCCAAGTATACGTGCTTAATCACAGTGGAAGGAGTTGTACTCGTACGTTAAAAACTTAGAAAGGGGACAAATCGTAGAGATTAAATACTAATAACTGGGATCAAGTCCCATAATATTAAGAAACAAGAAAGGAGTTCTCAAGTTAAAGTACATGTAGATACATAATAAGTTCTAATAACTCATGATAACAACGTAAAATGTGATTTAAATATGCTAGATTAAGAACCAAGAATCAGTTCAAATTTAAAAAGAGTTTGAACAAAAGATGATTATCTAACCTTATTTGAAAAAGAACTGAGAAAATCAAGCCAATTACACCTTGTATAATGACAAAGGAAGAAGTGATAATCGTACAATATTGAGAACTGAGAAATGCGACTGATCGAGCTGCACAATGAACAACAAAAGGAGACATAACATATGCAATTCACAGAACAAAGAAAGGAGATTAGTCGTGTAAGATGATAAAATATGAGGGGAGTTCCAATCATAGCACATTTGGAAAAGATATGAGATCAAATTTCCCAAGGTAAGAACATAAATATGTTTTAATAAGAATGGATTAAGAACCATGCGGCGGACCTATTCTTTGAAGATTTAGAACTAATACATCATCTAATAGCATTTGCAATAGAATAGAGAAATGTTTTAGGCCAATTGAACTTGCTTTACGAGTAAGGAAGAAGTTGCGATCGTTCCACATTGAGAGCCAAGAAATTGACTAACTGTTCTATGTTATGAATCGCAAAAGGAGAACACATGATAAAAAATTAGGGAGATAATTAAGAAAACTATATTAGCTTAATAACTAAGGAAGAAGTGTAATCGTAAGATATTGATAACTAAGAAAGTCGACTAATCGTAATATATTGTGAGTCGCAAAAGGAGATACAATCAATCTCAGATTGAGTACTAATAAAGGAGAAGTAGTCGTAGTACTTTTTCTTATACGATTAGATAATCTCTCAATTATAAATCTTTAATGAATACGACCCGCTCTTGTTTTTTTTTAAATCTAATACCTATCGTCATATTACATCTTTCTTCTCTCATCTTACTAAATCTGTAATAATACACATCTTGTGAAGACCTCCTAAGGGTCTAATCGTACTATATTATGACATTTCTTAGGATATCTAATCGTACAGGATTAAGGAACTAACAAAGTACATCGAGTCATATCAGATTAAGTAATAGAACAGGAGTTCTTAAAAAAGTAAATCTCGTAACTCAAGATGAGAACTTAAAATGCGATTTGATTTGTCCAAATTAAGAACCATGAGTGATAACTATGCATAAAAGAAGAAGAGCGGGTCAAAACCAGCGAAATTCTCTCCTCCTTCTCTCTAGACTTCCTCTCACTAAAACACAGCACCTATTCTTCTCCTTTATACACATCTTGAACCAAATGCCCTTCACCATCGGTTGAAGGGCAACCACCATTGCACAAGCTCTTTCGGGTGGACAAATCCTAAGCCTTCACGCACCAAATGGTGACCTCGCCTTGAAAGCTCTTCAACCGCACAAAGGGGAACAGCGATTTTCTTCTCCCAAGATGAAGTTCAACACCTTGCTGCACCATTTCGTTACACATTGGTGGGTAACTTTCCAAGAGGCAAGCCGAACATGGAAACTCTTCGTAAAAACTTGATGGTTCACACCATTGGATTCAAAGGTCAGTTCACCATAGGATATCTTGATTACAAGCACATATTGATGAGGTCTTTCATTGGAGGAGGACTTCCTACGATGTTGGCTCTAAAAACACTGGTTTGTTAATGGCTACTACATGAGGGTTCTTAAGTGGCACCCATTATTTACCACTGATGAAGAACCATCCATAGCCCCTATATGGATTACTTTTGAAGGACTTCCAGCAGTCTTCTTCAACAAACACGCCGTATTTAGCCTTGCTCAAGCGGTTGGAACATTTCTTGCACAAGAAGAATGTTACTGGCAATGTCCCTCCCTTGTGTTGCTAAGGTATGTGTGGAAGTAGACCTCCTATCTGACCTTCCTTCTAGGGTGTGGTTGGGGGTCGGTAATGAGGGCATTTGGCAAAAAATTACCTACGATGCAGTCCCATCTTACTGCATGAAATGCAAGAAAATTGGTCATGCCAATGGTGAATACTAGAGAGGTGAAGCGGGGCATCCTAACCAACCTGTAGGTACTGTCGGTGAGTAAATAAAGAACTAAGCCAAGCAACCCATCCGAACACGTTGAACTCCGGTAAAGGAACACACTTATACACATCTAGATCGTGCTCAAGAATCAGCCCCATCTCTATACACATCTGAATGTGTGATAAGAGACAGGTGCGAAAGGAAGCTGTGTTGGCCCTTCTCATAGCGGCCTTGAAGAAAGGAACACCACAAAGAGCTGCCCCTTCAAAACTCTAGTCCGTCGAACCACCGAAGCAGCGGTGGTGCAACCACACTGTGGAAGAACAACCACTCATGGATGTGATTCAAATTCAAACGCCACCTCTCATGGGATTGCACCAACAACCCGGATAAGGCCAATCCAAATCAACAAACGGATTCAAACCACAGATGGATAAGGCCAAAGCACACCAAAGACTTGGATTCAAATTTTGAAAAGGAGCACATTGTGGAAGGTCTGTCCCTTGATACATAGTTATCAGTCATGGTATTTAAGAAGATCTTTGTGGAAACCAGATCGCATGGCCTTGGCATAGATCAAGGGATGCTGAAAATCAGCCAACACCCCTTCACATTCGAATTTCAAACAATCCCTTCATGGATGATTCACTCATCTCTCATGGTAAAATTGATGGAGGAATTACCATGTTACTATTTAGACACTGACTCCCCCCATGCAAGCCATGCAAACAACAAGGATCTTCAGCCGATCACCCCCACCTCACACACAATTGGTAAGCCCTCATCCAAAAAGAAAAGAACCTACACTATGCCAAGGCCAATGCGCACCAGGTTGGCCAAAACAAATTCCAATCTGCCCTCCCTCCCACAATGTTAAATGGATCGCATCTTAGTTTGGAACATTCGGGGGATAGCTAATAAACCCTCACTTCGTAGGTTAAAGTTAATCATTCAACAACATCAAATAAAACTCATTGCTCTAATGGAGCCAAGTTGACAAAGCTAGAATCCTAATGTTTTCTAGATAAGCTAGGTTTTGATAGTTCTCTTATACACATCTAGATGTGTATAAGAGACAGCCAGTAGATGTAGGGGGCTTGGTGGACTTACTTTTCAAGGTGTAAATTCACTTGGCGTGGGAATAGACTTGGAAATTTGGTATGGAAGAGGGATGATTTGTTTGTAACACACATTTTCTAGCACCTTTCAACAAGTTAGTGTTGAACACCTTCTCAAGACACTGCTCGAGACCACTTGCCACTTGTGCTCAAAGCCTCCAATGAGAAGTATAAGGAAAGATTGGCAGCAAAAAGCGGGGATGAAATAGCTGAAAGAGGGTGACAAAAACTCCAAATTCTTCCACTCCACCCTCCTAGCTAAACGACAAAGATTACGTATCACCAAGATCAAATTTGATGGGGAATGGACTGAAAATTTGCAGCTCATTGAACGGGCAGGGGTTAACTTCTTTCAGGAGCTCATTGACCAAAAAATTTGCAGCTCATTGAACATTGGATTTCCCTCATCAAGAACGTTTTGGAGGAATGTTGGTTTTCTTTACTCATCAATGGAGCACCCAAGGGATTCTTTAAATCCACTAGAGGGGTTCGTCAAGGAGAGTTATCCCCCTGTTCTTATTCACAACTAGATGTGTATAAGAGACAGCTCCTCTCATGCAAAAGTTCACGAGGTAAAATTTCAGCTTAATGAGTAAGGACTGTCTTAAGTACACTCCCAGACCGCAGTCGCAGATATTATTGTCATTTTCAGGGGTTAGGAGAAACCAAATCCATTCGACACTTAACGAGTGTCTTAAGACGGTTTGAGAACTCCAAATTAAGAATGCTTTAAGAAGTCCAAAAGCTTCTTTGGCCTATCAAAGAAGGCACTGGTCGCGTTCGGATGATCCAAGCCAAGACGGGTTTCACCCACAACTCCTCCCATTTAGCCATGGAGTTTCCCATTCACAAAGGCAAAGGACGACGCACTATCTATTCCTATTCCAATGGTCTAGGGATTCCACCACTAGAAGATGTGGTACGAGGCTTTAGTAGCAAACTTTGGTGGAAGTTTTGAAGGGGCAGCTCTTTGTGGTGTTCCTTTCTTCAAGGCCGCTACCTTAAGGGCCAACACCCTACCTTGGTCGCTGAGACACCAGGAGATTCTCTCTTATGGAAAAGAATGATGCGAGTTCGTGATGAGGCAGAGAAGGGCCTGTTATTCCTCATTCGAAACGCTGATTGCTCCTTCTGGTCTTGTTCGACCCATGGACTAAATACGGACCTCTTTCCCACAAGGTAGAACAGGTCTATGATGGGCAGCTCAAGGTTTCCCATGTTTGGGGTTCTAATGGTTGGAATATTTCCTCTTTGGACGAGAGATACTCCATGGAGGAGCTGCAAACCATTGTTGCAATTCTCAATGAAAGATCGATCTCCATGACTGATGAACCAGACCGGATTGTTTGGACCCCTACATCTACTGGTTCCTTTTCACTCTCAACGACATATGCCACAACGGTGCGGACTTTTTCTAGACAAATGATTTGGGATGGGAGAATCATATTAAGCCTGTCTCTTAAACACATTTAGATGTTGCTAAATAGGAGGCTTTACTAGATGATAGATGACCTACAATCGGCTTTTCCTTAGCCTCCAAGTGCTACTACTGTTTCTCATGGAGAGTCCTTGGATCATCTTTTTGTTTCTGCGCTATCTCACGCCAAGTTTGGTAATTTTCGAAACTGAGGTAGAGGACATTGATCCCACTTTTAGCACAATCTTCGACAAGATTATACACATGGTGGTGTGAGCATAGCTCTTCCACAATTGGGCTAATCCACAAAATCCTCCCTTGTATAATATGTTGGTTCTTATGGAAAGCTAGGAACATGGCTGTGTTTGATGGGAAAATAAGTAGTGTTGCACGCATCATTGCCAACATCAACTCATATTTAGTGAATATTTGTAGATGTGACAGGTTGCGGGTTCACCCATTGGAGGTTGAGATTGATTCACTCATCCTTGTCAACACTTTGAATGGTTCGTCGTCACCAATTTAGAGTATTGATGACCAACTCCGTGTCATACAAGGCCTTTGTGTTGGAAAGCAAATTTCATTTAAACATATTTTTAGAGAGTCTAATCAAGTTGCTGATAGATTAGCTAATGAGGGTATTGCAAATCTAATGTATGTTGAGTACGAGCACAACATCATTCCTTGCTCTATAAAAGGTCTGGTTTGGCTAGATGCTAGGGGCTGCCCTAACCTTCGATATTAAAATAACTCATAAAATAAATAAAAGTTCTGCCCACCTTTTGGGCGTTTGATTAAAAAAAAATGCATAAAAAAATAAGAACTAAAATATATTATGACGGTTTTGAAGAAATAAGTGAGAAATGAGGCCAAGTATACGTGCTTAATCACGTGGAAGGAGTTGTACTCGTACGATATTGAGAACTAAGAAAGGGGACAAAAGAATAATCGTACAAGATTAAATACTAATAACTGGGACCAAGTCGCGTAAGATTAAGAAACAAGACAGGAGTTCTCAACAAAGTACATGTAGAAACATAATACGTTCTAATTACTCATGATAACAACGTAAAATGTGATTTAATTATGCTATATTCAGAACCAAGAATCGGTTCAAATTGAAAAAGAGCTTGAGCAAAAGATGATTATCTAACCTTATTTGAAAAAGAACTGAGAAATGAAGCCAATTACACCTTGTATAATGACAAAGGAAGAAGTGATAAGCGTACAGTATAGAGAACTAAGAAATGTATCTAATCGAGCAATACAATGAACAACAAAAGGAGACATAACATATGCAATTCACAGAATAAAGAAAGGAGACTAGTCGTGTAAGATTATGAAACATGAGAGGAGTTCCAATCATAGCACATTTGGAAAAGATATGAGATCAAATTTCACAAGGAAAGAACATAAATATGTTTTAATAAGAATGGATTAAGAACCATGCACGAATGGCGGACCTATTCCTTGAAGATTTAGAACTAATACATCATCTAATAGCATTTGCAATAGAATAGAGAAATGAGGCCAATTGAACTTGCTTTACGAGTAAGGAAGAAGTTGCGATCGTTCCACCATGAGAGCCAAGAAATTGACTAACTGTTCTATGTTATGAATCGCAAAACCAGAAAAAAGCACATGATAAAAATATTAGGGAGATGAGTAAGAAACTAGAAAGGTGATCTAATCGACATACATGTTGAAATGATAAGAATATCTAATAACGGATGATAAGCCCCTAATACGTGACTTAGTTAGACTAGATTGAGAACCATGTGTGGGACCTGTGCTACAAAAGATTTGCATCAAATGAATGATCTGATCTCATTCGAAAGAGATCGGAGGCAACCATAGTAGCTCAACTCTTTAAGGAAGAAGTGTAATCGTAAGATATTGAGAACTAAGAAAGTCGACTAATCGTAATATATTGTGAGTCGCAAAAGGAGATACAATCAAACGCGAAGATTGAGAACTAACAAAGGAGAAGTAGTATTATTAGATTTAAAAAGAACCAAGTGCGGGTCGTATTCATTAAAGATTTATAATTAAGTGATTATCTAATCGTATAAGAAAAAGAACTGAGAAATGCGGCCTATTAATTATTCCTGCACAAGAATTAAGGAAGATATTGTAATAGTACGATACTGAGAAGAAAGAAAGGGTCTAATTGTACTATATTATGACACAGTGAAGGAGATCTATTCATACAGGATTAAGAACTAACAAAGTACATCGAGTCATATCAAATTAAGAAATAGAACAGGAGTTCTTATAATAGTAAATCTCGTACCTCAAGATAAGAACTTAAAATGCTATTTGATTTGGCCAAATTGAGAACCATGAGTGATAACTCTGCATAAAAGAATAAGAACTAAAATATAATATGATGGTTTTGAAGAAATAAGTGAGAAATGAGGCTAAGTACACGTGATTAATCATAGTGGAAGGAGTTGTACTCGTACTTGATATTGAGAACTAAGAAAGGGGACAAATCTTACAAGATTAAATACTAATAACTGGGATCAAGTCGCATAAGATTAAGAAACAAGAAAGGAGTTCTCAACAAAGTACATGTAGAAACATAATAAGTTCTAATAACTCATGATAACGACCTAAAATGTGATTTAATTATGCTAGATTAAGAACCAAGAATCAGTTCAAATTGAAAAAGACTTTGAAGAAAAGATGATTATCTAACCTTAGTTGAAAAAGAACTGAGAAATGAAGCCAATTACACCTTGTACAATGACAAAGGATGAAGTGATAATCGTACAATATTGAGAACTAAGAAATGCGACTAATCGAGCTATACAGTGAACAACAAAAGGAGACATAACATATGCAATTCACAGAACAAAGAAAGGAGATTAGTCATGTAAGATTATGAAATAGGAGAGGAGTTCCAATCGTAGCACATTTGGAAAAGATATGAGATCAAATTTGTCAAGGTAAGAACATAAATACTGTTTTAATAAGAATGGATTAAGAACCATGCGCTGGACCTATTCCTTGAAGATTTAGAACTAATACATCATCTAACAGTATTTGCAAAAGAATAGAGAAATGAGGCCGATCAAACTTGCTTTACGAGTAAGGAAGAAGTTGCAATCGTTTGATATTGAGAGCCAAGAAATTGACAAGCTGTTCTGTGTTATGAATCGTAAAACCAGAAAAAAGCACATGATAAAATATTAGGGAGATAAGTAAGAAACTAGAAAGGTGATCTAATCGACATACATGTTGAAAAGATGAGAATATCTAATAACGGATGATAAGCCCCTAATACGTGACTTAGTTAGACTAAATTGAGAACCATGTGTGGGACCTGTGCACAAAAGATTTAGATCAAATGAATGATCTGATCGCATTCGAAAGAGAACGGAGGCAACTATATTAGCTTAATAACTAAGGAAGAAGTGTAATCGTAAGATATTGAGAACTAAGAAAGTCGACTAATCGTAATATATCTCATGTGAGTCGCAAAAGATGATACAATCAAACAAGATTGAGAACTAATAAAGGGGAAGTAGTGGTATTAGATTTAACAAGAACCAAGAGCGGGTCGTATCTTTTAAAGATTTATAATTAAGAGATTATCTAATCGTATAACAAAAAGAACTGAGAAATGAGGACTATTAATTATGCCTGCACAACGATTAAGGAAGAAATTTGATACGGGGTTGATGCCCAGGGTATGTAGAACTTGATCACAAATGCTAAATATCCCAACTTTATGATCGAAAAAGGATGGCCTAGGGTTTATATGCACAAGCGAAAGGTAGTTGTTAATAGACTTCCTTGATTAGCCACAAGGCAATCTTTTAACTATGAGCAAGGAATTGATCCAAAGCCTAATTGGCAGAAAATCAATACTGGTGTTGGTTATAACCTCAAGTGCTCAATCTTGAAGCCCCAACTAGATTCCTAGTCTAGACAAGACTAAAGAGAAATCTAAAATTCTAATTTACTCTTATATTGAGAGGAAAAAGAAAAGAAAAATTGAAATTTTTATTGCCAAAATTCATCCCTTCAATTGTGTACAAGACCCCTCTACTTATAGTTGAGGGTGGAGGATTCTAGGACTAAATTATTCAATGTGGGATAGCTAGTTTTAATAGTTGGGCTGGATCCTACAGCCCATTAGCCTTTAAACCCAATTCTTGTACACTTAACTAATGGCCGAAATACATGGCCCAAAAACAAATAATTACGTCTTGAAACCAGCCCAATTAAACACACTAACACTTAAAACAATTGGGCTCAAAATAAAAGACTAGAACAACTAAATAAAAGAATATTCCATGGCCGAAATAATGAGGCTAAATTTCGGCCCATCTAGATTCTATCCTAGGCTGTGTATCTTATACACTTCAATGAAGTCATACTCCATTACTAAGAACATCTTAGACTATTTAGTGGACTTCATCTCCAAAAGGTTTGTGAGCTCTTCTTGATCTTCAACAACTTCAACTAAGCCCAACATAGCTTTATACACAAATATGAGGTTCTTAGCTCTTGATCTCGTGATTGGACCTTGTGGAACTTGAAGTACGGATTTCGTGAGCCTATATCTAGCCTTTGTGGACAATTGATCACCATCAAGTCCTTGGGATGTATCATCTCCCTCCCCCTTAGCAGGATTCGTCCACGAATCGTCACCTATATCAAAAAAAAGGGAGAAAGATCAGTGACGTTAAAAGTTGCAGAAACTTTACAGCCACCAGGTAAGTCCAGCTTGTATGCGTTGTTGTTAATGCGAGCTATGACTTGGAACGGTCCATCACCACGTGAATCTAGCTTAGATTTTCTCTTGTTGGGAAATCTCTCCTTACGCCAATGAACCCATACCCAATCTCCAGGTTCAAAGACGACCTTCTTGCGACCCTTGTTTCGCACCTTAGCTATCTTAGCATTTGCTTCCTCAATGCGCTTGCGGGCCTTCTCGTGCAACTTCTTGACCATTTCAGCCTTCTTTTGTCCATCTACATGTTTGCCTCCGTTCTCTTTCGGTGGCAGTAAATCCAAAGGAGTAGTGGGATTAAAACCATACACTAATTCAAATGGTGAAAACTTAGTGGATGAATGCATAACACGGTTATAAGCAAATTAAACAATTGGCAAACAATCTTCCCAAGTTTTCAAATTCCTTTTCAAAACAGCACGCATCTGGCTAGTGTACGAGTGACAGTCTTTAGGGAGATGCCACCGTTAGAAGCACCTGGCATCCAGTACAAACAACAATTTAGTACCTGACATTTATTCCACAATACATGTCAAAAATGTGACATCTATTGTAACAT
This sequence comes from Cinchona pubescens, assembly GCA_025175665.1. Lineage (NCBI taxonomy): Eukaryota > Viridiplantae > Streptophyta > Magnoliopsida > Gentianales > Rubiaceae > Cinchona > Cinchona pubescens. The sequence goes on from JANKKI010000116.1 coordinate 275,433, forward strand.
GCCTATCAGAAACTGAACATGGTATGTGGGATGCCATGCAAACTTCAACGATCTCCCTAAAGAACACAGAAGCTAGTATAAGATGCATCATCTAAGAGTGGGATGGATAAATTGTGCGGATCTTTGTCCCGTAGGTACACCTTGAAAAATGCTATCCTTGCCAGACATTTTACGATCTTGGGAGACCTAACACAAAATCCATAGAAATATCAGTCCAAGGATGACTCGGTACTTTAGGCAGTGGCATATAAAGACCATGCGGCTTCAATTTGGACTTGGCACGTTGGCAGACAATGCATTTATTACACAGATTCACAACATTAGACTTCATGTGGGGCCAATGAAAATGCTCTTGAAGTGTGTGCAGTGTCTTTTCGATGCCAAAATGTCCCATCAACCCTCCCCCATGTGATTCCCTAACAAGAACTTCACGTAAAGAACAGGCAGGAATACACAGCTTAGTCTCATAAAAAAGGTAACCTTCGTGAAGATAGAACTTTCCAAATTTCCCATTTAGACATGCAGTATAAGTATCAGAAAAATCATGATCAGAAACATACAAAGATTTAATATGCTCAAATCCAAAGAAATTAGCATGGAATGTAGTGATCAAGGTGTACCTACGGGACAAAGCATCCGCTATAATGTTATCCATCCCACTCTTATATTGAACCACATAAGAAAATGACTCAATGAACTCACTCCACCTAGCATGTCTACGACTCAATTTGTTTTGGCCCTTTACACTCTAGTGCTTTAGGGACTCATGATCAGAGTGAATAATGAACTCTCTAGAGTATAAATAATGACTCCAATTTTCCAAAGCACGTACTAAGGCATAAAGTTCTTTGTCATAGGTGGAATAATTTAAAGAAGCACCACTTAATTACTCAGAAAAATATGCAATAGGTTGCTTCTTTTGTAACAATACAGCTCCTATACCTATGCCAGATGCATCACATTCAATCTCAAAAAGAGTATCAAAATCTGGCAAAAGTAAAAGAGGGGCAAAGGTTAACTTAACTTTGAGCGTGACGAACGCCTTTTGTTGAGCTTCTCCCATCTAAAGCCGACGTTCTTCTTGATAACCTCGATTAAGCGGGGACTTTAGCACCATAGCAGCTGTCTCTTATACACATCTAGATTGTGTATAAGAGACAATGTGTATAAGAGACAGAGTCTTATACACATCTACTGGTTCACTAATCTCTTATAGCACATTCATGAGGCTTATAACGAGATGTTCTTAGAGACTTTCAATGATGCTCAATTTGCTTTTACTGTAAATGAAAATATCATCAAAATAGACAACGGCAAATTTACCAATGAAAGCTCTAAGAACATGATTCATAAGCCTCATGAATGTGCTCGGTGCATTAGTGAGACCAGACGGCATGACTAAACACTCATACAAACCATGTTTGGTTTTGAAAGCAGTTTTCCATTCATCACCTTCTCTCATCCTAATCTGCCAGTATCCACTTTTTAAATCTATCTTAGTGTAACTCCTGAATCCATGTAACTCATCAAGCATGTCATCAAGACGGGGAATAGGATGGCGATACTTCACCGTGATTTTATTGACGGCGCGGCTATCCATGCACATCCTCCATGAACCATCAGGTTTAGATACTAGTATTGATAGGCACTAGGATGACGAGCTGAGATGAGTCATACTTTCTCTTACACGGCCTTGACTAACCAGTTCTTTGACTTGCTTTTGAATCTCCTTAGTCTCCTCAAGACTAGTTCTATAAGCAGGACTGTTGGGGATCACGGCACCAGGCATAAGTCGATTTGTTGCTCTTTTCATTGTCTTCAGGCAAACTGAGAGTATGTCTTGGGAAAGACATCACTAAACTCCTGCAAGAGAGCTTTAAACATACTTGGCAGAGAATCATCTAGGTCGGTGGTAGAGAAGTACTGTTCACCGATACTGTTCGCTGTACTGTTCACCGCTACTGTTCACCCGGTACTGTTCATTGAAAAAAAAAAAAGATCTAGTGTTGCATCTTCTGTTACTTTAGACTTAGCAAACTCTTTCATTAGTCTTCTTTGACCTAAGTTCGGCCAAAGCCTTGTTATGCTCATCAACATTCTTTTTAATTTGAGATGCTGTGAAGGACTTGTTGGGGAGGTAGAGGATGCAACACAATGGTTTTACCATCCTCTTCAAATCAAGGTAAGACAATTAGTGATGAGCCATCATGCGGTGTTTTCCTATCAAATTGCCAAGGGCGTCCAAAAGTAAATGACTTGCATTCATAGGGACGACATCACACAACACTTTGTCATTATATTTGCCTAGGTTAATTGAGACATGCACTTGCTTAGTTACTTTTAGTTCACCATTGTCATTTAACCATTGCAGTCTATAAGGTCTAGGTGTTTAAACGTTGGCAAATTTAGCTTATCTACCATGTATTGTGAAGCTATGTTCACGCAACTCCCATTATCAACAATTAATGTTATAAAGTCTTACCTTGGACATGGCATTTGGTGTAGAATATGTTCTCACGTTGTACCTTCGTAGGGTCGTCAGTGGCACAGCATGCAAGTTTCTTAGTACGACCAGTACTTGTCCATCCATGCCAGGTAGATGGTATTCATTGTCTTCATCACTCAAATCAGGTCCTTCTAATGGTGGCATCTCGTCTTCACTTTCACTCGTCCAATTGCCATCAGGGTGAGTAAGAGACAGTTCTAGGGCACATATCAAGGACAACCCCATTCCTGCATAATCTTAAAAGGCCCAAACCAACCAATGGGAGAGCCTTTTCTACCTTGTTTGCCCTTTGAAACAGCTCTTTATAGTTCAAGTACTCGTGAAGATCAACCACGTCAGCAATCTCTTTGTTGAGGCCGTTGATGAATCTCTCCATGGTGGTCTCTTCATCTTCATACAAGTGAGCTTTGCTCATTGCCATCGCTATCTCTCGAGCATACTCCTCCACAGTCAGATTCCCTTGTCGGAGAGATTGGAGCTTCCTTGGCTGTTCCCTGTGATAATGAGCACCCCTCTTTCGAAGAAGGGGTTTCATGAAGATGAAGAGACCACCATGGAGCTGTCCCCCTGGGTGGTGAATCTCCTCCCTTGGTTCTCGTCGAGGGTTATGCTTTGGAACTTGCTCTCTTCTTTGGATTTGTCTTGGACCACGCCTCCTATCAAAAAAAAAAATGGTTAATTCATCATAATCTAAATCATAATCAGACTCTCCTTTGTCTTCTTGAGTATTGGTTTTGCGTGTGGTCTCTCGATTTGGAGTAGTTGAAGTAGATGCTTGTGGTTTGCCTCGAAGTTGTTGAATTTCAAGACTCATAGTGGCAAACTTCTCAGATCAAAGTCCTCCATCTTATCTAAGATACTTGCCATTACACTTTGCATAGCAGTTTCTTGCATCTCCTTGTTCCTTTGTTGCACGTCCTTTTCCTGTGCCATAGTCACAAAACAAAGACTAAAGAGAAGGGGTTAAAAAAAAAAAGAAAAAAAAAAGGTTAGTGATAATCAATAAGAAAGGGTTTCACTCTTTAGGGAGTAATGCACTCAAGTCCTCACTTTGGGTTTTATCATTCTTAATGATCTCACCTTACTCTTTGAAAATCTCACTTCACTCAAAGATATGACGCCTTGTAAAAACTATGAAAATAGCCAAAGGGTTCCAAAAGTTGATCCTCAAAGCAACCAATCGTATCGATTGGAAATAATGTCCAAAAGGATCTCGGATCAATATAGTTTGAAAATTTAGGCTTAAACCTTCGGATATGAGTCAAGTCAAAAATCCGAAAGCAAAAGGACACAAAGAAAAGCACAAAAAGAACAATAAGATCACAAAATTTAGTAAATATCAAGCGAAAAGTGTGATGAACTTACAAGTTTGACCAAAATTCTAGCCAAAGCTCTGATACCACGATGATACGGGGTTGATACCCAGGGTATGTAGAACTTGATCACAAATGCTAAAGATCCCAACTTTATGATCGAAAAAGGATGGCCTACGGTTTATATGCACAAGCGAAAGGTAGTTGTTAATAGACCTCCTTGATTAGCCACAAGGCAATCTTTTAACTATGAGCAAGGAATTGATCCAAAGCCTATAATTGGCAGAAAATCAATACCTGGTGTTGGTCTATAACCTCAAGTGCTCAATTTTGAAGCCCCAACTAGATTCCTAATCTAGACAAGACTAAAGAGAAATCTAAAATTCTAATTCACTCGTATGAGAGGAAAAAGAAAAAAAAAACTGAAATTTTTATTGCCAAAATTTATCCCTTCAATTGTGTACAAGACCAGTTGAGGGTGGAGGATTCTAGGACTAAATTATTCAATGTGGGATAGCTAGTTTTAATAGTTGGGCTGGATCCTACAGCCCATTAGCCTTTAAACCCAATTCTTGTACACTTAACTAATGGCCGAAATACATGGCCCAAAAATAAATAATTGTCCGGAATACCAGCACAATTAAACACACTAAGTCTTAAAACATTGGGACCCGTTTAAAAGACTAGACCGAAATAGACCTGTCTCTTTTGCCGAATCGAAATAATGAGGCTAAATTTCGGCCCTACAGATTCTGGGTCCTAGGCTTGATCTTCAATGACTTGGACGTCCATTACTAAGAACATCTTAGACTCTTCAATTTAGTGAACTTCATCTCCAAAAGGTTTGTGAGCTATTCTTGATCATCAACAACTTCAACTATGTGAAACCCAGTATTTTAATAGCCTTGTTCTTTGATTTTAATTGGTTTAAAATGTTTTTCATATTATTTTTAGTCATAAAGTACTTCAACTTATTCGTTTTTCAATTCGGCAAATTTTTCGATTTCCACGATTTCGGTTCCTTTCTAAACGGGTCAAAAAAAAATTGGACTAAGTGTAATTAGTGCATTGTGGTGTGTGAGTGTTGTTTGATGGCTGATTTATAATGTTAATTTAGTAGCAAAAATTAGTTTTTGGGTCAAATAGTCAACTTGGAGACACAACTTCAAATGGGTACTATTTGGGTCAACTTTGGAATTTGTTAGTCCAAGTCTTCTTCTATCTACCCCTGTCTCTTATACACATCTAGATCTCCATAAGCTGGCCGAAATTTCTTCTCCATTTTCCCCCAAAAATTTTCTTGGATTTCAAGTAGAAATCACTTGGAAGGTAAGATGAATTTATGTATTTTTGCATTTATGGCTTATGGGCTTTATGCTCCAAGCTTTAATTTCAAATTTTGTAGGATTTTTTATGGCTGAATAAACCCTCTTTGCAGCCTTATAAGTTATGATTTATGTATGTTATGGGTTGTTTTTAGTGTTTTGGAGGTTGGGAAGTGATTGGGGTTGGTTTTTAACAACTTTCCATGGTTAGATTACAAATTTTAAGATTATGAGTTAGGGTTTTGTCTTCCATATGTGCCCTAGAATGTTATGCTATGAATGCTTATGTCTATGCACATAATGATGTTTTAAGAGTGTTTTAAGGTTAGTTTGGATAGGAATTGAGACTTGAAACCAAGTGGAATTGATTTCCCTTCATTTTGTAAGTAAGCGGAAGTTTGGCGCAACTAGGATAATTTGGATAATTGGTTATGTTTGAAGGATATTTAATGATCTTTTGATGGTTTTAAGTGTTTCCTTGATAGTGGGTTGGATAGGAAGCATGTTTGAATCATGCGTGTGGCTAATCGGTAAAAATTTCAGTTTGGTAGTAAGAGGAATTCCAACCATCCCATGGACTGTCTCTTATACACATCTAGATGTGTATAAGAGACAGGGTATGGATTGTTGTGGAATGCTATTGATATAGTCCGCACTATTGCTCCGGTGAATCTTTCCGTTTATAACTTTTGTTGGTTGAAGATGTTGTATTTGAGACAGGTTGTAACCAAGGTCCCTTGAATACCTTGGAAATGGATTTTGTTGGTTATTGAATATGTTGTTTTGAGTTGGGTTGTAACCAAGGTCCCTTCAATATTGGAGATTTTTCGACATTACTGTCGATTAGATCACCTTTATGGCCTAGGGAGAGGCGAAGTTTTTCGGTTTTTCTGGAAAACTGAGCTTATTATCTCCTAATCTAGCTGTAATACGAAGTTGAGGGGTTAACTAAGTGTTTTGACTGTCTCTTAGTTTTAGCTTGTCGAAGTTGGTCAGAATTTGTGAAAAGGTCATTTTTGACCACACAGTTTTGCTTTGAAGGTAGGTAACATAGACCCTCTTCCACTTGTATTTTGTTTAACGACTTTCGAAATATGTTTGGATGGATTTGTGGGTAACATAGACCCTCTTCCACTTGTATTTTGTTTAACGACTTGCGAAATATGTTTGGATGGATTTGTGGGTAACATAGATTCTCTTCCACTTGTATTTTGTTTAATGACTTTCGAAATATGTTTGAATGGATTTTAGAATGTGTATGATGTTTGGAACTGCACTTTTACCAAGTTTTGGAATTATTATATATGAAATCGGGACCAAGCTATTTTATGTTAATCAATTAATATGTTTGCAAACGCTTTTGATATGAAAGCATTTTAGCTCATGACTGTTTTGGCTCATAGGTGATCAAGGTATATAATAGCCAAAAAGATCCAATCATTTCAAAACATAGTATGCACAGCTAGAGTAGCCAAAAAGATCCGCCATGGTTCTTCTGTTAGTGCCATGAACTCTCTGATACGGGGTCTTGTGATGGGATAACTTGACCTCCCGGTCAGACTAGTAGGTGTAGTAGATTACTAGATCTGACTAGTACTGTAGGTCATACTTTTGAGCCTAAAAGATACTCATGCTATTTTATTATATTCCGGATTGAAACTGTACTTGGATTTGTTCGCTATGCTTTGGCATACTATGTTTTGAAATGATTGGATCTTTTTGGCTACTCTATGCTTTAGCATACTATGTTTTGAAATGATTGGATCTTTTTGGCTACGCTATGCTTTAGCATACTATGTTTTGAAATGATTGGATCTTTTTGGTTATGTTTTGGACATGCCTGACGTTTAAATGGCATGAGACATTTTAGAAAACTACTTATGATTATGGTTTATTGACTTTTAAAAGGCATGAGACATTTTAGAAACTGCTTTATGACTATGGTTTTCAAATGTTATTATCTTTATGTTTTCTTTTTATCGAAATGCTTGGCCCCATTTGAAGAGCTTTTATGATATCCACTGAGCTAGTTATGCTCACCCCACGTGACTTATAATTTTTCAGATTAGGTGCTCGTTTTGACTCTCCAAATAGTACCCCATTAGATTTTCTCCATTCCACATTCTTGGTAGTCCTGTACTCTTATACACATCTAGATGTGTATCTTAAGACTGGAGCTAAGAACCTCTCCTTTACTATGTGATAACCTTAGAGCTTTGAGAAGCCCCATCTTTTGTTCTAAGAAGTCGCTATGGCAATTCGTATTTTTGTGTAAAAATGAAATATTCGGTTTTATAGTTAAGAAATGGTTTGATGGTTCTATTACATTGCGGTTAAGTTTGTTGCTCTGTTCGTTTGTGCCTTGCGCTTTGGACCGGTGTGCCATTAGCGCTCGCACCAATGTTACGGTCCCGTTTTTGGGGCGTGACAAACTAAGCCCAACATAGCTTTATTGAGGTTCTTAGCTCTTGATCTCGTGATTGGACCTTGTGGAACTTGAAGTACGGATTCCGTAAGCCTATATCAAGCCTTTGTGGACAATTGATCACCATCAAGTCCTTAGGATGTATCAAAATTGTCATAGTACGATACTGAGAAGAAAGAAACTGTCTAATCGTACTATATTATGACACAGTAAAGGATATGTAATCGTACAGGATTAAGAACTAACAAAGTAGATCGAGTCATATCAGATTAAAAAATAAAACAGGAGCTCTTATAAAAGTAAATCTCGAAACTCAAGATAAGAACTTTAAATGCGATTTGATTTGGCCAAATTAAGAACCATGAGTGATAACTCTGCATAAAAGAATAAGAACTAAAATATAATATGATGGTTTTGAAGAAATAAGTGAGAAATGAGGCCAAGTACACGTGCTTAATCACGGTGGAAGGAGTTGTACTCTCATACACAATATTGAGAACTAAGAAAGGGGACAAATCTTACAAGATCAAATACTAATAACTGGGATCAAGTCGCATAAGATTAAGAAACAAGAAAGGAGTTCTCAAGAAATTACATGTAGAAACATAATAAGTTCGAATAACTCATGATAACAACCTAAAATGTGATTTAATTATGCTAGATTAAGAACCAAGAATCAGTTCAAATTGAAAAGGACTTTGAACAAAAGATGATTATCTAACCTTATTTGAAAAAGAACAGAGAAATGAAGCCAATTACACCTTGTATAATGACAAAGGAAGAAGTGATAATCGTACAATATTGAAAACTAAGAAATGCGAAATGAACAACAAAAAGAGACATAACATATGCAATTCACGGAACAAAGAAAGGAGATGAGTCGTGTAAGATTATGAAATATGAGAGGAGTTCCAATCATAGCACATTTGGAAAAGATATGAGATCAAATTTCACAAGGCAAGAACATAAATAAGTTTCTCTTAATAAGAATGGATTAAGAACCATGCGCTGGACCTATTCCTTGATGATTTAGAACTAATAAATCATCTAATAGCATTTGCAACAGAATAGAGAAATGAGGCCGATCAAACTTGCTTTACGAGTAAGAAAGAAGTTCCGATTGTTCGATATTGAGAGCCAAGAAATTGACAAGCTCTTCTATGTGATGAATCGCAAAACCAAAAAAAAACACATGATAAAATATTAGGGAGATAAGTAAGAAACTATAAAGGTGATCTAATCGACATACATGTCGAAAAGATAAGAATATCTAATAACGGATGATAAGCCCCTAATACGTGACTTAGACTAAATTGAGAACCATGTGTGAGACCTGTGCACAAAAGATTTAGATCAAATGAATGATCTGATCACATTCGAAAGAGAACGGAGGCAACCGTAGTAGCTCAATAACTAAGGAAGAAGTGTAATCGTAAGATATTGAGAACTAAGGAAGTCGACTAATCGTAATATATTGTGAGTCGCAATTCAAGGAGATACAATCAAACAAGATTGAGAACTAATAAAGGGGAAGTTGTGGTATTAGATTTAACAAGAACCAAGAGCGGGTCGTATTCATAAAAGATTTATAATTAAGAGATTATCTAATCGTATAACAAAAAGAACTGAGAAATGAGGCCTACTAATTGTGCCTGCACAACGATTAAGGAAGAAATTGTAATAGTACGATACTGAGAAGAAAGGAAGGGTCTAATCGTACTATATTATGACACAGTGAAGGAGATCTAATCGTACAAGATTAAGGAATAACAAAGTAGATCGAGTAATATCAGATTAAGAAAATAGAACAAGAGTTCTTATAATAGTAAATCTTGTAACTCAAGATAAGAACTTTAAATGCGATTTGATTCGGCCAAATTGAGAACCATGAGTGATAACTATGCATAAAAAAATAAGAACTAAAATATAATATGATGGTTTTGAAGAAAAAAGTGAGAAATGAGGCCATTTATACGTGCTTAATCACGGTGGAAGGAGTTGTACTCGTACGATATTGAGAACTCATAAAGACAGTACAAATCTTACAAGATTAAATACTCATAACTGGGATCAAATCGCATAAGATTAAGAAACAAGAAAGGAGTTCTCAACAAAGTACATGTAGAAACATAATAAGATCTAATAACTCATGAAAACAACGTAAAATGTGATTTAATTATGCTAGATTAAGAACCAAGAATCAGTTCAAATTGAAAAAGAGTTTGAACAAAAAAGATGATTATCTAACCTTATTTGAAAAAAAACTGAGAAATGATGCCAATTACACCTTGTATAATGACAAAGGAAGAAGTGATAATCGTACAATATTGAGAACTAAGAAATGCGAGTAATCGAGTTATACAATGAACAACAAAAGGAGATATAACATATGCAATTCACGGAACAAAGAAAGGAGATTAGTCGTATAAGATTATGAATATGAGAAGAGTTCCAATCATAGCACATTTGGAAAAGATAAGTTATCAAATTTCACAAGGTAAGGATGAACATAAATTTTTTAATAAGAATGGATTAAGAACCATGCGCTGGACTTATTCCTTGAAGATTTAGAACTAATAGATCATCTAATAGGATTTGCAAAAGAATAGAGAAATGAGGCCGATCAAACTTGCTTTACGAGTAAGGAAGAAGTTGCGATCGTTCGATATTGAGAGCCAAGAAATTGACAAGCTCTTCTATGTGATGAATCACAGTTACACATAAACACATGATTAAATATTAGGGAGATAAGTAAGAAACTAGAAAGGTGATCTAATCGACATACATGTTGAAAAGATAAGAATATCTAATAACGCATGATAAGCCACAAATATGTGACTTAGTTAGACTAGATTGAGAACCATGTGTGGGACCAGTGCACTCCTTTCTTGTTTCTTAATCTGTATGCGATTTGATCGCATTCGAAAGAGAACGGAGGCAACCATAGTAGCTTAATAACTAAAGAAGAAGTGTAATCGTAAGATATTGAGAACTAAGAAAGTCGACTAATCGAAATATATTGTGAGTCGCAAAAGGAGATACAATGAAACAAGATTGAGAACTAATAAAGGAGAAGTAGTGGTATTGGATTTAAAAAGAACCTAGAGCGGGTCGTATTCATTAAAGATTTATAATTAAGAGATTATCTTATCGTATAAGAAAAAGAACTGTGAAATGATGCCTATTAATTATGCCTGCACAATGATTAAGGAATAACAAAGTAGATCTTATAATATCTAGATGTGTATATTAGAACAGAGTTCTTATAATAGTAAATCTTGTAACTCAAGATAAGAACTTTAAATGCGATTTGATTTGGCCAAATTGAGAACCATGAGTGATAACTATGCATAAAAAAATAAGAACTAAAATATAATATGATGGTTTTGAAGAAAAAAGTGAGAAATGAGGCCAAGTATACGTGCTTAATCACGGTGGAAGGAGTTGTACTCGTACGATATTGAGAACTCAGAAAGGGGACAAATCTTACAAGATTAAATACTCATAACTGGGATCAAAAGTCGCATAAGATTAAGAAACAAGAAAGGAGTTCTCAACAAAGTACATGTAGAAACATAATAAGATCTAATAACTCATGAAAACAACGTAAAATGTGATTTAATTATGCTAGATTAAGAGCGAAGAATCAGTTCAAATTGAAAAAGACTTTGAAAAAAAGATGATTATCTAACCTTATTTGAAAAAAAACTGAGAAATGATGCCAATTACACCTTGTATAATGACAAAGGAAGAAGTGATAATCGTACAATATTGAGAACTAAGAAATGCGAGTAATCGAGTTATACAATGAACAACAAAAGGAGATATAACATATGCAATTCACGGAACAAAGAAAGGAGATTAGTCGTATAAGATTATGAATATGAGAAGAGTTCCAATCATAGCACATTTGGAAAAGATAAGTTATCAAATTTCACAAGGTAAGAACATAAATTTTTTAATAAGAATGGATTAAGAACCATGCGCTGGACTTATTCCTTGAAGATTTAGAACTAATAGATTATCATCTAATAGGATTTGCAAAAGAATAGAGAAATGAGGCCGATCAAACTTGCTTTACGAGTAAGGAAGAAGTTGCGATCGTTCGATATTGAGAGCCAAGAAATTGACAAGCTCTTCTATGTGATGAATCACAAAACCAGAAAAAAACACATGATTAAATATTAGGGAGATAAGTAAGAAACTAGAAAGGTGATCTAATCGACATACATGTTGAAAAGATAAGAATATCTAATAACGGATGATAAGCCACAAATATGTGACTTAGTTAGACTAGATTGAGAACCATGTGTGGGACCTATGCACAAAAGATTTAGATCAAATGAATGATCTGATCGCATTCGAAAGAGAACGGAGGCAACCATAGTAGCTTAATAACTAAAGAAGAAGTGTAATCGTAAGATATTGAGAACTAAGAAAGTCGACTAATCGAAATATATTGTGAGTCGCAAAAGGAGATACAATGAAACAAGATTGAGAACTAATAAAGGAGAAGTAGTGGTACCAGTTATATATTGGATTTAAAAAGAACCTAGAGCGGGTCGTATTCATTAAAGATTTATAATTAAGAGATTATCTTATCGTATAAGAAAAAGAACTGTGAAATGATGCCTATTAATTATGCCTGCACAATGATTAAGGAATAACAAAGTAGATCGAGTAATATCAGATTAAGAAAATAGAACAGGAGTTCTTATAATAGTAAATCTTGTAACTCAAGATAAGAACTTTAAATGCGATTTGATTTGGCCAAATTGAGAACCATGAGTGATAACTATGCATAAAAAAATAAGAACTAAAATATAATATGATGGTTCTGAGTTCTTTTACTATTAGAAATGAGGCCTGTTCTATTTTCTTAATCTGATATTACTCGATCTACTTCTCTTATTTTCTCTAGATCTGATATTACTCGATCTACTTTAAATACTCCTTAACTTGGACGATTAGTCTTCATGCTGTCTAAGATACACATCTAGAGTTCTTCCTTAAGAGACCAATATATATTACTTCTCCTCGACTTTCTTAGTTCTCAATCTTGTACGATTACACTTCTTCCTTAGTTATTAAGTGAATATAGCTGTCTCTTATACACATGTACTGTGAACGTTATTAGAAGATGATTATCTAACCTTATTTGAAAAAAAACTGAGAAATGATGCCAATTACACCTTGTATAATGACAAAGGAAGAAGTGATAATCGTACAATATTGAGAACTAAGAAATGCGAGTAATCGAGTTATACAATGAACAACAAAAGGAGATATAACATATGCAATTCACGGAACAAAGAAAGGAGATTAGTCGTATAAGATTATGAATATGAGAAGAGTTCCAATCATAGCACATTTGGAAAAGATAAGATATCAAATTTCACAAGGTAAGAACATAAATGTGTTTTAATAAGAATGGATTAAGAACCATGCGCTGGACTTATTCCTTGAAGATTTAGAACTAATAGATCATCTAATAGGATTTGCAAAAGAATAGAGAAATGAGGCCGATCAAACTTGCTTTACGAGTAAGGAAGAAGTTGCGATCGTTCGATATTGAGAGCCAAGAAATTGACAAGCTCTTCTATGTGATGAATCACAAAACCAGAAAAAAACACATGATTAAATATTAGGGAGATAAGTAAGAAACTAGAAAGGTGATCTAATCGACTTACATGTTGAAAAGATAAGAATATCTAATAACGGATGATAAGCCACAAATATGTGACTTAGTTAGACTAGATTGAGAACCATGTGTGGGACCTATGCACAAAAGATTTAGATCAAATGAATGATCTAATCGCATTCGAAAGAGAACGGAGGCAACCATAGTAGCTTAATAACTAAAGAAGAAGTGTAATCGTAAGATATTGAGAACTAAGAAAGTCGACTAATCGTAATATATTGTGAGTCGCAAAAGGAGATACAATGAAACAAGATTGAGAACTAATAAAGGAGAAGTAGTGGTATTGGATTTAAAAAGAACCTAGAGCGGGTCTTATTCATTAAAGATTTATAATTAAGAGATTATCTAATCGTATAAGAAAAAGAACTGTGAAATGATGCCTATTAATTATGCACAATGATTAAGGACGAAATTGTAACAGGTTCTCAATCTCTCTTATACTTGGTCTAATCCTAATATATTCATTGACACTCGATTACTCGGAGATCTAATCGTACAGGATTAAGAACTAACAAAGTAGATCGAGTCATATCAGATTAAGAAATAGAACACTAGTTCTTATAATAGTAAATCTCGTAACTGAAGATAAGAACTTAAAATGCGATTTGATTTGGCCAAATTGAGAACCATGAGTGATAACTCTGCATAAAAGAATAAGAACTAAAATATAATATGATGGTTTTGAAGAAAAAAGTGAGAAATGAGGCCAAGTACACGTGATTAATCATAGTGGAAGGAGTTGTACTCGTACGATATTGAGAACTAAGAAAAGGGGACAAATCTTTCAAGATTAAATACTAATAACTGGGATCAAGTCGCATAAGATTAAGAAACAAGAAAGGAGTTCTCAAGAAATTAGCATGTAGAAACATAATAAGTTCTAATAACTCATGATAACAACGTAAAATGTGATTTAAATATGCTAGATTAAGAACCAAGAATCAGTTCAAATTGAAAAAGACTTTGAACAACAGATGATTATCTAACCTTATTTGAAAAAGAACTGAGAAATGAAGCCAATTACATCTTGTATATTGACAAAGGAAGAAGTGATAATAGTACAATATTGAGAACTAAGAAATGCGAGTAATCGAGTTATACAATGAACAACAAAAGGAGACATAACATATGCAATTCACAGAACAAAGAAAGGAGATTAGTCGTGTAAGATTATGAAATATGAGAAGAGTTCCAATCATAGCACATTTGGAAAAGATATGAGATCAAATTTCACAAGGTAAGAACATAAATATGTTTTAATAAGAATGGATTAAGAACCATGCGCTGGACCTATTCCTTGAAGATTTAGAACTAATACATCATCTAATAGTATTTGCAAAAGAATAGAGAAATGAGGCCGACCACTGTCAAACTAGCTTTACGAGTAAGGAAGAAGTTGCGATCGTTCGATATTGTGAGCCAAGAAATTGACAAGCTCTTCTATGTGATGAGTCGTAAAACAAGAAAAAAACACATGATAAAATATTAGGGAGATAAGTAAGAAACTAGAAAGGTGATCTAATCGACATACATGTTGAAAAGATAAGAATATCTAACAACGGATGATAAGCCCCTAATACGCGACTTAGTTAGACTAGATTGATAACCATGGTGGGACCTGTGCACAAAAGATGTAGATCAAATAAATGATCTAATCGTATTCGAAAGAGAACGGAGGCAACTATATTAGCTTAATAACTAAGGAAGAAGTGTAATCGTAAGATATTGAGGACTAAGAAAGTCGACTAATCGTAATATATTGTGAGTCGCAAAAGGAGATACAATGAAACAAGATTGAGAACTAATAAAGGAGAAGTAGTGGTATTGGATTTAGAAAGAACCAAGAGCGGGTCGTATTCATTAAAGATTTTATAATTAAGATATTATCTAATCGTATAAGAAAAAGAACTGAGAAATGAGGCCTATTAATTATGCCTGCACAATGATTAAGGACGAAATTGTAATAGTACGATACAGAGAAGAAAGAAAGGGTCTAATCGTACTATATTATGACACAGTGAATGTGGTCTAATCGTACAGGATTAAAAACAAACAAAGTAGATCGAGTCATATCAGATTAAGAAAATAGAACAGGAGTTTTTATGATAGTAAATCTCGTAACTCAAGATAAGAACTTAAATTGCGATTTGATTTGGCCAAATTGACAACCTTGAGTGATAACTCTGCATAAAAGAATAAGAACTAAAATATAATATGATGGTCTTGAAGAAATAAGTGAGAAATGAGGCCAAGTATACGTGCTTAATCACGGTGGAAGGAGTGGTACTCGTACGATATTGAGAACTAAGAAAGGGGACAAATAGTACAAGATTAAATACTAATAACTGGGATCAAGTCGCATAAGATTATTAGAAACAACAAGAAAGGAGTTCTCAACAAAGTACATGTAGAAACATAATAAGTTCTAATAACTCATGATAACAACGTAAAATGTGATTTAATTATGCTAGATTAAGAACCAAGAATCAGTTCAAATTGAAAAAGACTTTGAACAACAGATGATTATCTAACCTTATTTGAAAAAGAACTGAGAAATGAAGCCAATTACACCTTGTATATTGACAAAGGAAGAAGTGATAATAGTACAATATTGAGAACTAAGAAATGCGACTAATCGAGTTATACAATGAACAAAAAAAGGAGACATAACATATGCAATTCACAGAACAAAGAAAGGAGATTAGTCGTGTAAGATTATGAAATATGAGAAGAGTTCCAATCATAGCACATTTGGAAAAGATATGTGATCAAATTTCAAAAGGTAAGAACATAAATATGTTTTAATAAGAATGGATTAAGAACCATGCGCTGGACCTATTCCTTGAAGATTTAGAACTAATACCTCATATAATAGCATGATTTGCAAAAGAATAGAGAAATGAGGCCGATCAAACTTGCTTTACGAGTAAGAAAGAAGTTCCGATCGTTCGATATTGAGAGCCAAGAAATTGACAAGCTCTTCTATGTGATGAATCGCAAAACCAAAAAAAAACACATGATAAAATATTAGGGAGATCAGTAAGAAACTAGAAAGGTGATCTAATCGACATACATGTTGAAAAGATAAGAATATCTAATAACGGATGATAAGCCCGTAATACGTGACTTAGTTAGACTAGATTGAGAACCATGTGTGGGACCTGTGCACAAAAGATTTAGATCAAATGAATGATCTTATCGCATTCGAAGGAGAACGGAGGCAACCATAGTAGCATAATAACGAAGGAAGAAGTGTAATCGTAAGATATTGAGAACTAAGAAAGTCGACTAATCGTAATATATTGTGAGTCGCAAAAGGAGATACAATCAAACAAGATTGAGAACTAATAAAGGAGAAGTAGTGGTATTGGATTTAAAAAGAATCCAAGAACGGGTCGTATTCATTAAAGATTTATAATTAAGAGATTATCTAATCGTATAAGAAAAAGAAATGAGAAATGAGGCCTATTAATTATGCCTGCACAATGATTAAGGACGAAATTGTAACAGTACGATACTGAGAAGAAAGAAATGGTCTAATCGTACTATATTGTGACACAGTGAAGGAGATCTAATCGTACAGGATTAAGAACTAACAAAGTAGATCGAGTCATATCAGATTAAGAAATAGAACACTAGTTCTTATAATAGTAAATCTAACTGAAGATAAGAACTTAAAATGCGATTTGATTTGGCCAAATTGAGAACCATGAGTGATAACTCTGCATAAAAGAATAAGAACTAAAATATAATATGATGGTTTTGAAGAAATAAGTGAGAAATGAGGCCAAGTACACGTGCATAATCACGGTGGAAGGAGTTGTACTCGTACGATATTGAGAACTGAGAAAGGGGACAAATCTTACAAGATTAAATACTAATAACTGGCAAGATCAAGTCGCATAAGATTAAGAAACAAAAAAGGAGTTCTCAAGAAATTACGTGTAGAAACATATTAAGTTCTAATAAGTCATGATAACAACGTAAAATGTGATTTAATTATGATAGATTAAGAACCAAGAATCAGTTGAAAAAAACCATGCGCTGGACCTATTCCTTGAAGATTTAGAACTAATACATCATCTAATAGCATTTGCAAAAGAATTGAGAAATGAGGCCGATCAAACTTGCTTTACGAGTAAGGAAGAAGTTGCGATCGTTCGATATTGAGAGCCAAGAAATTGACAAGCTGTTCTATGTAATGAATCGCAAAACCAGAAAAAAACACATGATAAAATATTAGGGAGATAAGTAAGAAACTAGAAAGGTGATCTAATCGACATACATGTTGAAAAGATAAGCATATCTTATAACGGATGATAAGCCCGTAATACGTGACTTAGTTAGACTAGATTGAGAACCATGTCTATTATACTGTTCTACATAAAGATTTAGCTCATCACATAATGTTCTTATCGCATTCGAAAATCTACGGAGGCAACCATAGTAGCTTAATAACTAAGGAAGAAGTGTAATCGTAAGATATTGAGAACTAAGAAAGTCGACTAATCGTAATATATTGTGAGTCGCAAATGGAGATACAATCAAACAAGATTGAGAACTAATAACGGAGAAGTAGTGGTATTGGTTTTAAAAAGAACCAAGAACGAGTCGTATTCATTAAAGATTTATAATTAAGAGATTATCTAATCGTATAAGAAAAAGAAATGAGAAATGGGCCTATTAATTACGCCTGCACAATGATTAAGGATGAAATTGTAACAGTACGATACTGAGAAGATAGAAAGGGTCTAATCGTACTATATTATGACACAGTGAAGGAGATCTAATCGTACAGGATTAAGAACTAACAAACTACATCGAGTCATATCAGATTAAGAAATATAACAGGAGTTCTTATAAAAGTTAATCTCGTAACTCAAGATAAAAACTTAAAATGCAAACTAAATTTCAGAGCAACAAAATCTAACCGCAATGTAATAGAACCATCAAGCCATTTCTTAACTATAAAACCGAATATTTCATTTTACACAAAAAAACGAATTACAAAATTCCTTCTTAGTACAAAAGATGCTACATCAAAAAAACAAAGTTCATCAATACAAAACTTATCTAATACACTACCCCTCTCCAAACAAAAGAGAAGCTTGGAAGATTATCCGGATGGAGAAAATCTAAAAGCTGCTAACGCGGTGGAGAGTCAAAAACGAGCACCTAATCTGAAAAATTATAAGTCACGTGGGGTGAGCATAACTAGCTCAGTGGATATCATAAAAGCTCTTCAAATGGGGCCAAGCATTTCGATAAAAAAGAAAACATAAAGATAATATCATTTGTGGAAAACCATAGTCATGAAGCAGTTTCTAAAATGTCTCATGCCATTTAAACGTCAATAAACCATAATCATAAGTAGTTTCTAAAGTCTATCATGCCATTTAAACGTCAGGCATGTCCAAAACATAGCCAAAAAGATCCAATCATTTCAAAACATAGTATGCTAAAGCATAGCGTAGCCAAAAAGATCCAATCATTTCAAAACATAGTATGCTAAAGCATATCGTAGCCAAAAAGATCCAATCATTTCAAAACATAGTATGCTAAAGCATATCGAACAAATCCAAATTGAGATGATGTGTAACTCTTCTTTTTGGCTAATCTACCACACCTACTAGTCTGACCGGGAGGTGAAGTTATCCCATCACAAGACCCCGTATCAAATAGTTCATAACATTCACAGAAGTCACCACGGCGTCCCATGGATGACTATAGAACCGGTCCTCCACAATTCGGATATTTCCAAACACATTCAAAATTATATACCTCGGTCACCTATGAGCCAAAACAGTCATAAAATGCTTTCAAATCAAAAGAGTTTGCAAACATATCAATTGATTAACATAAAATAGCTTGGTCCCGATTTCATATGTAATAGTTCCAAAACTTGGTAAAAGTGCAGTTCCAAACATCATTGTTTTAAAATCCATCCAAACATAGCCTTCGAAAGTCGTTAAACAAAATACAAGTGGAAGAGGGTCTATGTTACCCACCTATTTTAGCAAAAACTCAATTGAGTTATGTTTGCGTTCACTTTCGGTAGAACTCGTGGTACCTAAAACAGAGTTATCTCTTAATAAGCTCAGTTTTCCAGAAAAACCGAAAAACTTCGCCTCTCTCTAGGCTATAATTAGGTTATCCTCCCTGCCAACAAAATCCAATTCCAAGGTATTCAAGGGACCTTGGTTACCACCTAACTCAAAACAACATATTCAACCAACCAACAAAATCCAATTCCAAGGTATTCAAGGGACCTTGGTTACATCCCAACTCAAAACAACATAATCAATCAACCAACAAAATCCATAAACAGGGAGATTCACCGGAATTATAGCCGGGACTATATCAATAGCATTCCACAACAATCCATACCCCGCGAATAACCACTACAATTAACTCCATTACAACATTAGAGCAACAACCTATGGGTGGAATTCCTATTTACTACCAAACTGAAATTTTTTACCGATTAGCCACACGCATGATTCAAACATGCTCCTAACCATTCCACTACCAAGGAAACACTTAAAACCATCAAAAGATCATTAAAAATCCTTCAAACATAACCAATTATCCAAATTATCCTAGTTGCGCCAAACTTTCGCTTACTTACAAAATGAAGGGAAATCAATTCCACTTGGTTTCAAGTCTCAATTCTTATCCAAACTAACCTTAAAACACTCTTAAAACATCATTATATGCATAGACATAAGCATTCATAGCATAACATTCTAGGGCACATATGGAAGACAAAACCCTAACTCATAATCTTAAAATTTGTAATCTAACCATGGAAAGTTGTTAAAAATCAACCCCAATCACTTCCCAACCTCCAAAACACTAAAAACAACCCATAACATACATAAATCATAACTTATAATAGGCTGCAAAGAGGGTTTATTTTCAGCCATAAAGAATCGTACAAAACTTGAAATTAAAGCTTGAATCATAAAGCCCATAAGCCATAAATGCTAAAATACATAAAATCTTACCTTCCAAGTGATTTCTACTTGAAATCCAAGAAAATTTTTGGGGGAAAATGGAGAAGAAATTTCGGCCAGCTGCTGGAGAAAATGAGGAAGAAAAACAACAAGAAGAAGACTAAAAAGAAATTCCAAAGTTCACCCAAATAGTACCCCATTGACCAAATAGTCTCCAAGTTGACAATTTGACCCAAAAACTAATTTTTTTTCTTAATTTGCTACTAAATAACATTATAAATCAGCCATCAAACAACACTCACACACCACAATGCACTAATTACACTTAGTCCAACTTTTGACCCGTTTAGTCCCGAAATCGCTATAAATCGAAAAATTTGCCGAATTGAAAAACGAATAAGTTGAAGTACTTAATTACTAAAAATAATATGAAAAACATTTTAAACCAGTTAAAATCAAAGAACAAGGCTATTAAAACACTGGGTTTCACAACTGGGATCAAGTCGCATAAGATTAAGAAACAAGAAAGGAGTTCTCAAGAAATTACATGTAGAAACATAATAAGTTCTAATAACTCATGAGAACAACGTAAAATGTGATTTAATTATACTAGATTAAGAACCAAGAATCAGTTCAAATTGAAAAAGACTTAGAACAAAAGATGATTATCTACCCTTGTTTGAAAAAGAACAGAGAAATCAAGCCAATTACACCTTGTATAATGACAAAGGAAGAAGTGATAATCGTTAAATATTGAGAACTAAGAAATGCGACTAATCGAGCTATACAATGAACAACAAAAGGAGACATAACATATGCAATTCACAGAACAAAGAAAGGAGATTAGTCGTGTAAGATTATGAAATATGAGAAGAGTTCCAATCATAGCACATTTGGAAAAGATATGAGATCAAATTTCACAAGGTAAGAACATCAATATGTTTTATTATAAGAATGGATTAAGAACCATGCGCTGGACCTATTCCTTGAAGATTTAGGACTAATACATCATCTAATAGCATTCGTAAAAGAATAGAGAAATGAGGCCGATCAAACTTGCTTTACGAGTAAGGAAGAAGTTGCGATCGTTCGATATTGTGAGCCAGGAAATTGACAAGCTGTTCTATGTTATGAATCGCAAAACCAGAAAAAAAAACACGTGATAAAATATTAGGGAGATAAGTAAGAAACTAGAAAGGTGATCTAATCGACATACATGTTGAAAAGATAAGAATATCTTATAACGGATGATAAGCCCCTAATACGTGACTTAGTTAGACTAGATTGAGAACCATGTGTGGGACCTGTGCACAAAAGATTTAGATCAAATGAATGATCTTATCGCATTCGAAGGAGAACGGAGGCAACCATAGTAGCATAATAACGAAGGAAGAAGTGTAATCGTAAGATATTGAGAACTAAGAAAGTCGACTAATCGTAATATATTGTGAGCTTAGTCGCAAAAGGAGATACAATCAAACAAGATTGAGAACTAATAAAGGAGAAGTAGTGGTATTGGATTTAAAAAGAACCAAGAACGGGTCGTATTCATTAAAGATTTATAATTAAGAGATTATCTAATCGTATAAGAAAAAGAAATGAGAAATGAGGCCTATTAATTATGCCTGCACAATGATTAAGGACGAAATTGTAACATTACGATACTGAGAAGAAAGAAAGTGTCTAATCGTACTATATTATGACACAGTGAAGGAGATCTAATCGTACAGGATTAAGAACTAACAAAGTACATCGAGTCATATCAGATTAAGAAGGAGAACAGGAGTTCTTATAAAAGTAAATCTCGTAACTCAAGATAAGAACTTAAAATGCGATTTGATTTGGCAAATTAAGAACCATGAGTGATAACTCTGCATAAAAGAATAAGAACTAAAATATAATATGATGGTTTTGAAGAAATAAGTGAGAAATGAGGCCAAGTATACGTGCTTAATCACGGTGGAAGGAGTTGTACTCTGTCTCTTATTGAGATCTAAGAAGGGGACAGATCGTACAAGATTAAATACTAATAACTGGGATCAAGTCGCATAAGATTAAGAAACAAGAAAAGAGTTCTCAACCAAGTACATGTAGAAACATAATAAGTTCTAATAACTCATGAGAACAACGTAAAATGTGATTTAATTATGTTAGATTTAGAACCAAGAATCAGTTCAAATTGAAAAAATCTTTGAACAACAGATGATTATCTAACCTTTTTTGAAAAAGAACTGAGAAATCAAGCCAATTACACCTTGTATAATGACAAAGGAAGAAGTGATAATCGTTTAATATTGAAAACTAAGAAATGCGACTAATCGAGACTTGATCCCATGAACAACAAAACAATCTTGTACATGTGCAATTATACACAACAAAGAAAGGAGATTAGTCGTGTAAGATTATGAAATATGAGAAGAGTTCCAATCATAGCACATTTGGAAAAGATATGAGATCAAACCTCTTTTCACAAGGTAAGAACATCAATATGTTTTAATAAGAATGGATTAAGAACCATGCGCTGGACCTATTCCTTGAAGATTTAGGACTAATACATCATCTAATAGCATTCGTAAAAGAATAGAGAAATGAGGCCGATCAAACTTGCTTTACGAGTAAGGAAGAAGTTGCGATCGTTCGATATTGTGAGCCAGGAAATTGACAAGCTGTTCTATGTTATGAATCGCAAAACCAGAAAAAAAAACACGTGATAAAATATTAGGGAGATAAGTAAGGTCTGAGAAGAAAGAAAGTTATTATAGTACTATATTATGACACAGTGAAGGAGATCTAATCGTACAGGATTAAGAACTAACAAAGTACATCGAGTCATATCAGATTAAGAAGGAGAACAGGAGTTCTTATAAAAGTAAATCTCGTAACTCAAGATAAGAACTTAAAATGCGATTTGATTTGGCAAATTAAGAACCATGAGTGATAACTCTGCATAAAAGAATAAGAACTAAAATATAATATGATGGTTTTGAAGAAATAAGAGTAAGGTTTGATATGAGAAATGAGGCCAAGTATACGTGCTTAATCACGGTGGAAGGAGTTGTACTCGTACGATATTGAGAACTAAGAAAGGGGACAGATCGTACAAGATTAAATACTAATAACTGGGATCAAGTCGCATAAGATTAAGAAACAAGAAAGGAGTTCTCAAGAAATTACATGTAGAAACATAATAAGTTCTAATAACTCATGAGAACAACGTAAAATGTGATTTAATTATACTAGATTAAGAACCAAGAATCAGTTCAAATTGAAAAAGACTTAGAACAAAAGATGATTATCTAACCTTATTTGAAAAAGAACAGAGAAATCAAGCCAATTACACCTTGTATAATGACAAAGGAAGAAGTGATAATCGTTAAATATTGAGAACTAAGAAATGCGACTAATCGAGCTATACAATGAACAACAAAAGGAGACATAACATATGCAATTCACAGAACAAAGAAAGGAGATTAGTCGTGTAAGATTATGAAATATGAGAAGAGTTCAATTTTGATTCAATCATAGCACATTTGGAAAAGATATGAGATCAAATTTCACAAGGTAAGAACATCAATATGTTTTAATAAGAATGGATTAAGAACCATGCGCTGGACCTATTCCTTGAAGATTTAGGACTAATACATCATCTAATAGCATTTGCAAAAGAATAGAGAAATGAGGCCGATCAAACTTGCTTTACGAGTAAGGAAGAAGTTGCGATCGTTCGATATTGTGAGCCAGGAAATTGACAAGCTGTTCTATGTTATGAATCGCAAAACCAGAAAAAAAAACACGTGATAAAATATTAGGGAGATAAGTAAGAAACTAGAAAGGTGATCTAATCGACATACATGTTGAAAAGATAAGAATATCTTATAACGGATGATAAGCCCCTAATACGTGACTTAGTTAGACTAGATTGAGAACCATGTGTGGGACCTGTGCACAAAAGATTTAGATCAAATGAATGATCTTACTCATCATTTAATCTAAATCTTTTGAGCGGAGGCAACCATAGTAGCATAATAACGAGAAGGAAGAAGTGTAATCGTAAGATATTGAGAACTAAGAAAGTCGACTAATCGTAATATATTGTGAGTCGCAAAAGGAGATACAATCAAACAAGATTGAGAACTAATAAAGGAGAAGTAGTGGTATTGGATTTAAAAAGAACCAAGAACGGGTCGTATTCATTAAAGATTTATAATTAAGAGATTATCTAATCGTATAAGAAAAAGAAATGAGAAATGAGGCCTATTAATTATGCCTGCACAATGATTAAGGACGAAATTGTAACATTACGATACTGAGAAGAAAGAAAGTGTCTAATCGTACTATATTTGACACAGTGAAGGTTGTTCTGGCGTACAGGATTAAGAACTAACAAAGTATATCGAGTCATATCGATTAATTATAAAATAGGTCTCTTATACACATCTAAATCTCGTATCAAGATAAGAACTTAAAATGCGATTTGATTTGGCAAATTAAGAACCATGAGTGATAACTCTGCATAAAAGAATCAAAACTATAATCTCTTAATTATAAATCTTTAATGAATACGAACCGCTCTTGGTTCTTTTTAAATCTACACATCTAGATGTGTCCTTTAGACAGTTCTTAATCTTGTTTGATTGTCACTTATTTTTCAGTCTCACATATTATTAAATTAGTTCTTAATCTTTTACGATTATGATTATCTACCCTTGTTTGAAAAAGAACAGAGAAATCAAGCCAATTACACCTTGTATAATGACAAAGGAAGAAGTGATAATCGTTTAATATTGAGAACTAAGAAAAGCGACTAATAGAACTATACAATGAACAACAAAACAAGACTTAACATATGCAATTCACAGAACAAAGAAAGGAGATTAGTCGTGTAACTGATTATGAAATATGAGAAGAGTTCCAATCATAGCACATTTGGAAAAGATATGAGATCAAATTTCACAAGGTAAGAACATCAATATGTTTTAATAAGAATGGATTAAGAACCATGCGCTGGACCTATTCCTTGAAGATTTAGGACTAATACATCATCTAATAGCATTTGCAAAAGAATAGAGAAATCTTATACACATCTACTTGCTTTACGAGTAAGGAAGAAGTTACGATTCGTTCGATATTGGGAGCCATGAAATTGACAAGCTGTTCTATGTTATGAATCGCAAAACCAGAAAAAAAAACACATGATAAAATATTAGGGAGATAAGTAAGAAACTAGAAAGGTGATCTAATCGACATACATGTTGAAAAGATAAGAATATCTTATAACGGATGATAAGCCCCTAATACGTGACTTAGTTAGACTAGATTGAGAACCATGTGTAGGACCTGTGCACAAAAGATTTAGATCAAATGAATGATCTAATCGCAATCAAAAGAGAACGGAATAAGAGGCAACTATATTAGGTTAATTACTAAGGATGAAGTGTAATCGTAAGATATTGAGAACTAATCTAAAGTCGACTAATCGTAATATATTGTGAGTCGCAAAAGGATATATAATCAAACAAGATTGAGAACTAATAAAGGGGAAGTAGTGGTATTAGATTTAAAAAGAACCAAGAGCGGGTCGTCTTCATTAAAGATTTATAATTAAGAGACTATCTTATCGTATAAGAAAAAGAACTGTGAAATGATGCCTATTAATTATGCCTGCACAATGATTAAGGACGAAATTGAAATAGTACGATACTGAGAAGAAAGAAAGGGTCTAATCGTAATATATTATGACACAGTGAAGGAGATCTAATCGTACAGGATTAAGAACTAACAAAGTAGATCGAGTCATATCAGATTAAGAAAATAGAACACTAGTTCTTATAATAGTAAATCTCGTAACTCAAGATAAGAACTTAAAATGCGATTTGATTTGACAAATTGAGAACCATGAGTGATAACTATGCATAAAAGAATAAGAACTAAAATATAATATGATGGTTTTGAAGAAATAAGTGAGAAATGAGGCCAAGTATACGTGCTTAATAACAGTGGAAGGAGTTGTACTCGTACGATATTGAGAACTACGAAAGTATAACAAATCGTACAAGATTAAATACTAATAAGTGGGATCAAGTCGCATAAGATTAAGAAACAAGAAAGGAGTTCTCAACAACGTACATGTAGAAACATAATAAGTTCTAATAACTCATGATAACGACTTTAAAATGTGATTTAATTATGCTAGATTAAGAACCAAGAATCAGTTCAAATTGAAAAAGACTTTGAACAAAAGATGATTATCTAACCTTATTTGAAAAAGAACAGAGAAATGAAGCCAATTACACCTTGTATAATGACAAAGGAAGAAGTGATAATCGTACAATATTGAGAACTAAGAAATGCGACTAATCGAGCTATGCAATGAACAACAAAAGGAGACATAACATATGCAATTCACAGAACAAAGAAAGAAAGGAGATTAGTCGTGTAAGATTATGAAATAGGAGAGGAGTTCCAATCATAGCACATTTGGAAATGATATGAGATCAAATTTCACAAGGTAAGAACATCAATATGTTTTAATAAGAATGCATTAAGAACCATGCGCTGGACCTATTCCTCGTAGATTAAGAACTAATACATCATCTAATAGCATTTGCAAAAGAATAGAGAAATGAGGCCGATCAAACTTGCTTTACGAGTAAGGAAGAAGTTGCGATCGTTCGATATTGAGGGCCAAGAAATTGACAAGCTGTTCTATGTTACGAATCACAAAACCAGAAAAAAACACATGATAAAATATTAGGGAGATAAGTAAGAAACTAGAAAGGCGATCTAATCGACATACATGTTGAAAAGATAAGAATATCTTATAACGGATGATAAGCGCCTAATACGTGACTTAGTTAGACTAGATTGAGAATCATGTGTGGGACCTGTGCACAAAAGATTTAGATCAAATGAATGTACTCATCTATCTAATCACATTCGAAAGAGAACGGAGGCAACTATATTAGGTTAATGACTAAGGAAGAAGTGTAATCGTAAGATATTGAGAACTAAGAAAGTTGACTAATCGTAATATACTGTGAGTCACAAAAGGAGATACAATCAAACAAGATTGAGAACTAAGAAAGGGGAAGTAGTGGTATTAGATTTAAAAAGAACCAAGAGCGGGTCGTATTCATTAAAGATTTATAATTAAGAGACTATCTAATCGTATAAGAAAAAGAACTGAGAAATGATGGCTATTAATTATGCCTGCACAATGATTAAGGACGAAATTGTAACAGTACGATACTGAGATGAAAGAAAGGGTCTAATACTATATTGTGACACAGTGAAGGAGATCTAATCGTACAGGATTAAGAACAAACAAAGTACATCGAGTCATATCAGATTAAGAAAATAGAACAGGAGTTCTTATAAAAGTAAATCTCGTAACTCAAGATAAGAACTTAAAATGCGATTTGATTTGGCCAAATTAATCCTAAGAACCATGAGTGATAACTATGCATAAAAGAATAAGAACTAAAATAAAATATGATTGTTTTGAAGAAATAAGTGAGAAATGAGGCCAAGTATACGTGCTTAATCACAGTGGAAGGAGTTGTCGTACGATATTGAGAACTAAGAAAGGGGACAAATCGTACAAGATTAAATACTAATTACTGGGATCAAGTCGCATAAGATTAAGAAATTAGAAAGGAGTTCTCAACAAAGTACATGTAGAAACATAATAAGTTCTAATAACTCATGATAACAACATAAAATGTGATTTAATTATGCTAGATTAAGAGCCAAGAATCAGTTCAAATTGAAAAAGATTTTGATCAAAAGATGATTATCTCACCTTATTTGAAAAAGACCTGAGAAATGATGCCAATTACACCTTGTATGATGACAAAGGGAGAAGTGATAATCGTACAATATTGAGAACTAAGAAATGCGACTAATCGAGCTATACCATGAACAACAAAAGAGGACACAACATGTCTTATGCAATTCATAGAACAAAGAAAGGAGATTAGTCGTGTACGATTAAGAAATACGAGAGGAGTTCCAATCATAGTACATTTGGAAAAGATATGAGATCAAATTTCACAAGGTAAGAACTAAATATGATTTAACAACAATGGATTAAGAACCATGCGCTGGACCTATTCCTCGAAAATTTAGAACTAATACATCATCTAATAGCATTTGCAAAAGAATAGAGAAATGAGGCCGATCAAACTTGCTTTACGAGTAAGGAAGAAGTTGCGATCGTTCGATATTGACAGCCAAGAAATTGACAAACTGTTCTATGTTATGAATCGCAAATCCAGAACAACACATGATAAAATATTTGGGAGATAAGTGAGAAATCAGAAAGGTGATCTAATCGACATACATGTTGAAAAGATAAGAATATCTAATAACGGATGATAAGCCCCTAATACGTGACATAGTTAGACTAGATTGAGGACCATGTGTGGGACCTGTGCACAAAAGATTTAGATCCAAATTACAAATGAATGATCTAATCGCATTCGAAAGAGAACGGAGGCAACTATATTAGCTTAATAACTAAAGGAAGAAGTGTAATTGTAAGATATTGAGAACCAAGAAATTCGACTAATCGTAATATATTGTGAGTCGGAAAAGGAGATACAATCAACCAAGATTGAGAACTAATAAAGGAGAAATAGTGGTATTAGATTTAAAAAGAACCAAGAGCGGGTCGTATTCCTTAAAGATTTATAATTAAGAGATTATCTAATCGTATAAGAAAAAGAACTGAGAAATGAGGCCTATTAATTATGCCTGCCAATGATTAAGGAAGAAATTGTAATAGTACGATATTGAGAAGAAAGAAAGGGTCTAATCGTACAATATTATGATAGAGTAAAGGTGATCTAATCGTACAGGATTAAGAACTAACAAAGTAGATCGAGTCATATCCGATTAAGAAATAGAACAGCAGTTCTTATAAAAGTAAATCTCGTTACTCAAGATAAGAACTTCCAATGCAATGTTTGATTTGATTTGGCCAAATTAAGAACCATGAGTGATAACTATGCATAAAAGAATAAGAACTAATATATATTATGATGGTTTTGAAGAAATAAGTGAGAAATGAGGCCAAGTATACGTGCTTAACCACAGTGGAAGGAGTTGTACTCGTACGATATTGAGAACTAAGAAATGGGACAAATCGTACAAGATTAAATACTAATAACTGGGATCAAGTCGCATAAGATTAAGAAACAAGAAAGGAGTTCTCAACAAAGTACATGTAGAAACATAATAAATTCTAATAACTCATGATAACAACGTAAAATGTGATTTAATTATGCTAGATTAAGAACCAAGAATCAGTTCAAATTGAAAAAGACTTTGAACAAAAGATGATTATCTAACCTTATATGAGAAAGAACTGAGAAATGAAGCCAATTACACCTTGTATAATGACAAAGGAAGAAGTGATAATCGTACAATATTGAGAACTAAGAAATGCGACTAATCGAGCTATACATTGGGAACAACTAAAGGTGACATAACATATGCAGTTCACAGAACAAAGAAAGGTGATTAGTGGTGTAAGATTACAAAATATGAGAGGAGTTCCAATCATAGCACATTTGGAAAGGATATGAGATCAAATTTCCCAAGGTAAGAACATAAATATGTTTTAATAACCTTTCCAAGGTTGTAAATTCACTTGGCGTGGGAATAGGTTTGGTACCGTGGTATGGAAGTGGCTGGACAGAATTGTTTGCAATGCTGAATTTATGGCTGCGTCTTCCAACATATTAATGTTGAACATCTCCGCAAGACGTGCTCGGCCACTCCCCACTCGCTCTCAAAGCTACTCCAGCAATAACACCAGGTTCAAAGCCATTTAAATTCCTTAACATGTGGGTTAAACACATGGATTTTTTTGCAGGTCGTGGGTAACAATTTGCAACTGGAATGTACCGGTTCCCCCATTTTTATCCTTGCTTCTTATACACATCTCAAAGCCGAACTTAGGAACTGGAGTCACATGGCACGGTGTGTTTGGCAATGTTTTTTCAAAGGTGTACAAGGCTGAACAACAAGTGAAGAGTAGGAAGAAGCTCTCTTGCAAAATCACAACCAAAGTAACCAAAATGCTCTGGCCCATGCACAAGCTATTCATATGCGGTGTCCTGCGGAAGAAGAGACCTTTTGGCAGCAAAAAGCAGGGATGAAATGGCTGAAAGAGGATCAAAACTCAAAATTCTTCCATTCTACCATTCTTGCCAAAAGACAGCGATTGCGTATCTTCTAGAATCAAAGTAGATGGGAACTGGACTGAAAATACGCAGCTCATTGAAGAGGCCGGCATTAACTTCTTTCAGGAACTCTTGTTGTGTATAAGAGAGAGATGGAGCTTCCTACACATTTGACAGTTGTTCATCTTTGTTTGCCTTTGAAAAAACATTGCCAAACACCTGTCTCTTATACACATCTAGATGTGTATAAGAGACAGTCCGTATGGAGATTAGCTAATCTATAAAGCCACTTTGTTCTATTATTCATGGAATATATTTTCCTTGCAGTGAGCGATTTTCTCAAAGGTGCAAAGCTGCCTCGTATGTTCACTAGTACCCGTATTGCACTAATTCCAAAAGTAGCCAATCCTAACTCCTTTAGTGAATTTTGGCCCATTAGTTTGTGCACTTTTTCAATAAAATTTGCATAAAAATCTTGGCCAGGCCCCTTTCACCTATTCTGCCCAAGCTCGTTTCTCCCGAACAAGCGGCCTACGTCCGAGGAAGAGACATTGTGGACAACATCCTTCTTGTCCAAGAGCTGGTTGATTCTATAGACCTGAAAACAAGGGGAGGGAATATGATCGTAAAACTTGACCTCACCAAGGCTTTTGACAGGCTTTCTTGGCCTTTCCTTTACACAATACTGCGGAAGTTTGGATTTGTTGACCACTGGATCTCTCTTATGCAGCATATATTGGAGGACTGTTGGTTTTCTATACTCATAAATGGAGCTCCCAAGGAATAAGAGACATACTTATTTTTTAAGTCATCCAGAGGCGTTCGCCAGGGTGACCCCTTATCACCTTTGCTATTCATCTTAATGCTTGAAACATTTTCCCAAGGATTGAAGGATCATTTTCAAACAGACCAAAATCGCATTATTCTCTCTCGAAGAAGTGCCCTACCATCTCTCACTTGGCTTTTCCAGATGATGTTGTTATCTTCACAAAAGGAGAGGTCAAGTCCATCCGAAGTCTCATGAACTTTATTTCGAGGTTTGAGTTCTCCTCCGGGCAGCTCTTTAACAAGTCCAAGTGCTCCTTCTACCTATCCAAAAAGGCAGCTCCACCCAGAGTTCGGTTGATTCAAGCAAAGACGGGCTTTGTTCACAAATCCCTTCCCTTCATCTATTTGGGCTGTCCCATTCAAAAGGCCAAAAGAAGACATAATATCTTCCAGCCACTAATAGAAAAAGTGGCAGCCCGAATCCGTGGTCAGACGCGTTTCTTTCACCAGAGGACGATCGGTTCTCATCAAGCATGTCTGTCTCTTATACACATCTAGTTCCCTTACTGGAGGAGGTGGTTCGTGGCTTTGGCATCAAACTTTGGTGGAAATTCCGGAAAAGCAATTCTTTGTGGTGCTCTTTTCTTCAAAATTGCTACCTTAATAGTGAGCATCCCACGTTAATTGGAAGAGAATGTTGCGAGCTCGTGACGATGCAGAAAAGTGGCTATTATTTCTCCCACGGAAGGCAGATTGCTCCTTTTGGTTCGACCCATGGACTGAACATGGGCCTTTATTCCACATGGTTGAACAAGTACATGATGAACATCTTAAGGTTTCACACGTTGGAGGTCACAATGGCTGGAACCTTTCCCCTGTGACGGTCCAGATACTGCATCATCAGTGTGCACAAGACCATGCCTTCTAACTGATGAACCGGACCTCATTGTTTGGACCCTCACACCTAAAGGTTCTTTCTCACTCTCATCCACGTACCCTCCCAAGGTGCGTATACCCTCTCGGCAAATGATTTGGGACAAGAGACTTCAGTTGAAGATCTCCATTTTCATGTAGAAATTGCTGAATAAGCGGCTGCCGTTAGATGATACATTACAAAAAATTGGCTTCTCGTTGGCCTCTAAGTGCTGGTTTTGCTGTCATGAAGAATCCTTGGACCACCTTTTCGTGGAATGTGAAATGTCACGCCAAATTTGGCAATTCTTTGAAGACTGGCTGGAGTTACCTATTACTCCATCTACGACCATCTTGGAAAAGTTAAATTCATGGTGGTGGGCTGCAACACCTTCTTCCGCAATTGGAGTAGTCCATAAAATACTTCCTTGCATCATCTGTTGGTTCTTATGGAGAGAAGCTAGGAACAAGGCCGTTTTGGATGGCAACACAAGTAGTGCAACAAGGATTACTGCGAACATCAACTCTTATTTAGTAAATATCTCCTCAACTCATCCCTTTAAAAAGGTAACCACAACCGATAACTCGCTACTGTCATGGGGCATTTGTAACCAACTAATCCAAACCAAGCCAAAAAAGATCCTAACTGTCAAATGGGACTGCCCTCCATACGGATGCCTCAAATTGAATGTGGATGGTGCTTCTAAAGGAAACCCAGGAATGGCAGCTAGTGGTGGCATCCTAAGGGATCACAACGGACAATGCATCAGGGAGTTTTCTAAGGGTTACCAACAACAAACAAATTTACAAGCTGAGGCATTGGCTTTAGTAGATGGACTTTAGATGTGCAGTAGATTGCATGTGCACTCACTGGTTGTTGAGATTGATTCCCTTGTGCTAGTTAACACTTTGGTGGGCTCATCGGTACCGATTTGGAGTATTGACTCCCAACTGTGATTCATCAACAGCCATTGTGTTGGGAAAGACATCACTTTCAAGAATGTATATAGGGAAGCCAACCAAGTTGCTGATAGTTTAGCTAATGAGGGCATTTCAAAATCTAATTATGTTGAATATGATCGCTATACCATTCCTTACACTGTTAAAGGATTGGTTGGCCTAGATGCTAGGGGCTGCCCAAATATTCGCATTTGTAATCATTGATTCTATCAATGAAAAAACTTCGTTTGCTTAAAAAAAAAAAAGAACTTATTATGATTCTCCTTTCTTGTTTCTTAATCTTATGCGACTTGATCCTAGTTATTAGTATTTAATCTTGTACGATTTGTCCCCTTTCTTAGTTCTCAATATCATACGAGTACAACTCCTTCCACTGTTATTAAGCACGTATACTTGGCCTCATTTCTCACTTATTTCTTCAAAACCATCATATTATATTTTAGTTCTTATTCTTTTATGCATAGTTATCACTCAGGGTTCTTAATTTGGCCAAATCAAATCGCAGTTTTTAACTTCTTATCTTGAGTTACGAGATTTACTTTTATAAGAACTCCTGTTCTATTTCTTAATCTGATATGACTCGATCTACTTTGTTAGATCTTAGTCCTCTACGATTAGATCTCCTTTACTGTGTCGTAATATAGTACGATTAGACCCTTTCTTTCTTCTCAATATCGTACTATTACAATTTCTTCCTTAATCGTTGTGCAGGCATAATTAATAGGCCTCATTTCTCAGTTCTTTTTCTTATACGATTAGATAATCTCTTAATTATAAATCTTTAATGAATACGACCCGCTCTTGGTTCTTTATAAAAGTAAGATCTACTCGTAGAGGACTAAGTTCTCAATCTTGGTTTATTGTATCTTTTTGCGACTCACAATATATTACGATTAGTCGGCTTTCTTAGTTCTCAATATCTTACGATTACAGTTCTTCCTTCTTTATTAAGCTAATATAGTTGCCTCCGTTCTCTTTCGAATGCGATTAGATCATTCATTTGATCTAGCTAATCTTTTGTGCACAGGTTCCACACATGGTTCTCAATCTAGTCTAACTAAGTCACGTATTAGGGCTTATCATTACGTTATTAGATATTCTTATCAACGATTAAGGATGTAAATTGTGATAGTAGGATACCTTTCTAGTTTCTTAATTATCTAATCGTACTATATAACGACACAGTAAAGGAGATCAGAAATCGAACAGGTCAATTTCTTGGCTCTCAATGTGAACGATCGCAACTTTTAGATGTGAGTAAGAGATCAAGTTTGATCTTATCCACATTTCTCTATTCTATTGCAAATGCTATTAGATGACATAATAGTTCTAAATCTTCAAGGAATAGATCCGGCGCATGGTTCTTAATCCATTCTTATTAAAACATATTTATGTTCTTACCTTGTGAAATTTGATCTCATATCTTTTCCAAATGTGCTATGATTGGAACACCTCTCATATTTCATAATCTTACACAACTAATCTCCTTTCTTTGTTCTGTGAATTGCATATGTTATGTCATCCATTTGTTGTTTATTGTATAGCTCGATTTGTCAGATTTGATTAGTTCTCAATATTGTGCGATTATGACTTCTAAATTGTCATTAAGAAGGTGAACTAAATACACATCTCAGTTCCTTTTCAAATAAGATTAGATAATCATCTTTTGTTCAAACTCTTTTTCAATTTGAACCGATTCTTGGTTCTTAATCTAGCATAATTAAATCACATTTTACGTTGTCATCATGCGTTATTAGAACTTATTATGTTTCTACAAATATTTTGTTGAGAAGTCCTTTCTTGTTTCTTAATCTTATGCGACTTGATCCCAGTTATTAGTATTTAATCTTGTATGAATTGCCCCCTTTCTTAGTTCTCAATATCGTATGAGTACAACTCCTTCCACTGTGATTAAGCACGTATACTTGGCCTCATTTCTCTCTGATTTCTTCCAAACCATCATATTATATTTTAGTTCTTATTCTTTTATGCATAGTTATCACTCATGGTTCTTAATTTGGCCAAATGCAAATCGCAATTTAAGTTCTTATCTTGAGTTGCGAGATTTACTTTTATAAGAACTCCTGTTCTATTTTCTTAATCTGATATGACTCGATCTACTTTGTTAGTTCTTAATCCTGTACGATTAGATCTCCTTTACTGTGTCGTAATATAGTACGATTAGACCCTTTCTTTTTCTCAATATCTACTATTACAATTTCTTCCTTAATCATTGTGCAGGCATAATTAATAGGCGTAGAAAAAGAGAGTTCTTTTTCCTATACGATTAGAGAATCTGTTAATTATAAATCTTTAATGAATACGACCCGCTCTTGGTTCTTTTTAAATCTAATATGACTACTTCTCCTTTATCAGTTGTCAATCTTGTTTGATTGTATCTCCTTTTGCGACTCACAATATATTACGATTAGTCGGCTTTCTTAGTGATGAGATGTTTTAAGAGACAGTAACTTCGATCCTTCGTTATTCGGAGCTAATATAGTTGCCTCCGTTCTCTTTCGAATGCATATTAGATCATTCAGTTTTCATTTGATCTAAATCTTTGGTACACAGGTCCCACACATGGTTCTCAATCTAGTCTAACTAAGTCACGTATTAGGGGATTATCATCCGTTATTAGATATTCTTATCTTTTCAACATGTATGTAAATTAGATCACCTTTAAAGTTTCTTAATCGTCTCCCAAATATTTTATCATTTGTTCTCCTTTTGCGATTCATAACAAGAATAGTTAGTCAATTTCTTGGCTCTCAATATCGAACGATCGCAAGTTCTTCCTTACTCGTAAAGCAAGTTTGATCGGCCTCATTTCTCTATTCTATTGCAAATGCTATTAGACTACGTATTAGTTCTAAATCTTCAAGGAATAGGTCCAGCGCATGGTTTTTAATCCCTTTTTATTAAAACATATTTATGTTCTTACCTTGTGAAATTTGATCTCATATCTTTTCCAAATGTACTATTATTGGAACTCCTCTCATATTTCATAATCTTACACGAATAATCTCCTTTCTTTGTTCTGTGAATTGCATGTGTTATGTCTCATTTTGTTGTTCATTTTATAGCTCTATTAGTCGCATTTCTTAGTTCTCAATATTGTACGATTATCACTTATTCCTTTGTCATTATACAAGGTGTAATTGGCTTCATTTCTCAGTTCTTTTTCGAATAAGGTTAGATAATCATCTTTCGTTCAAACTCTTTTTCAATTTGAACTGATTCTTGGTTCTTAATCTAGGATAATTAAATCACATTTTACCTTTTTATAATGACTTATTAGAACTTATTATGTTTCTACATGTACTTTGTTCAGAACTCCTTTCTTGTTTCTTAATCTTACGCGACTTCATCACAGTTATTAGTATTTAATCTTGTACGATTTGTCCCCTTTCTCAGTTCTCAATATCTTACGAGTACAACTCCTTCCACTGTGATTAAGCACATATACTTGGCCTCATTTCTCACTTATTTCTTCAAAACCACCATATTATATTTTAGTTCTTATTCTTTTACGCATAGTTATCACTCACAGTTCTTAATAAAGGAAGAAATTGTAATAGTTCTTTTTCTGATACGATTAGATAATCTGTTAATTATAAATCTTTAATGAATACGACCCGCTCTTGGTTCTTTTTAGATCTAATAACGACTACTTCTCCATTATGAGTTCTCAATCTTGGTTTATTGTATCTTCTTTTACGACTCACAACATATTACGATAAGTCGGCTTTCTTAATTCTCAATATCTTACGATTACAGTTCTTCCTTCTTTATTAAGCTAATATAGTTGCCTCCGTTCTCTTTCGAATGCAAGATTAGATCATTCATTTGATCTAAATCTTTTGTGCACAGGTTCCACACATGGTTCTCAATTTAGTCTAACTAAGTCACGTATTAGGGGCTTATCATCCGTTATTATATATTCTTATCTTTTCAACATGTATGTCGATTAGATCACCTTTCTAGTTTCTTAATTATCTCCCAAATATTTTATCATGTGTTCTCCTTTTGCGATTCATAACAAGAACGGTTAGTCAATTTCTTGGCTCTCAATATCGAACGATGCAACTTCTTCCTTACTCGTAAAGCAAGTTTGATCGGCCACATTTCTCTATTCTATTGCAAATGCTATTAGATGACGTAACAGTTCTAAATCTTCAAGGAATAGATCCGGCGCATGGTTCTTAATTTATTCTTATTAAAACATATTTATGTTCTTACCTTGTGAAATTTGATCTCATATCTTTTCCAAATGTGCTATGATTGGAACACCTCTCATATTTCATAATCTTACACAACTAATCTCCTTTCTTTGGACTTCTGTGAATTGCATATGTTATGTCTCCATTTGTTGTTTATTGTATAGCTCGATTAGTCAGATTTCTTAGTTCTCAATATTGTGCGATTATCACTTCTTCCTTTGTCATTATACAAGGTGTAATTGGATTCATTTCTCAGTTCCTTTTCAAATAAGATTAGATAATCATCTTTTGTTCAAACTCTTTTTCAATTTGAACCGATTCTTGGTTCTTAATCTAGCATAATTAAATCACATTTTACGTTGTCATCATGCGTTATTAGAGCTTATTTTGTTTCTACAAATATTTTTTTGAGAAGTCCTTCCTTGTTTCTTAATCTTATGCGACTTGATCCCAGTTATTAGTATTTAATCTTGTATGAATTGCCCCCTTTCTTAGTTCTCAATATCGTATGAGTACAACTCCTTCCACTGTGATTAAGCACGTATACTTGGCCTCATTTCTCTCTGATTTCTTCCAAACCATCATATTATATTTTAGTTCTTATTCTTTTATGCATAGTTGATATCACTCATGGTTCTTAATTTGGCCAAATCAAATCGCAATTTAAGTCTTATCTTGAGTTGCGAGATTTACTTTTATAAGAACTCCTGTTCTATTTTCTTAATCTGATATGACTCGATCTACTTTGTTAGTTCTTAATCCTATACGATTAGATCTCCTTTACTGTGTTATAATATAGTACGATTAGACCCTTTCTTTCTTCTCAATATCGTACTATTACAATTTCTTCATTAATCA
Organism: Cinchona pubescens; assembly: GCA_025175665.1. Classification (NCBI taxonomy): domain Eukaryota; kingdom Viridiplantae; phylum Streptophyta; class Magnoliopsida; order Gentianales; family Rubiaceae; genus Cinchona; species Cinchona pubescens. The sequence continues at coordinate 313,567 of JANKKI010000116.1, forward strand.
TTGTGCAGGCATAATTAATAGGCGTCATTTATCAGTTCTTTTTCTTATACGATTAGAAAATCTGTTAATTATAAATCTTTAATGAATACGACCCGCTCTTGGTTCTTTTTAAATCTAATATGACTACTTCTCCTTTATCAGTTTTCAATCTTGTTTGATTGTATCTCCTTTTGCGACTCACAATATATTACGATTCGTCGGCTTTCTTAGTTCTCAATATCTTACGATTACAGTTCTTCCTTCTTTATTAAGCTAATATAGTTGCCTACCGTTCTCTTTCGAATGCGATTAGATCATTCATTTGATCTAAGAACTTTGGTACAGTCCCACACACGGTTCTCAATCTAGTCTAACTAAGTCACGTATTAGGGGCTTATCATCCGTTATTAGATATTCTTATCTTTTCAACATGTATGTCGATTAGATCACCTTTCTAGTTTCTTAATTATCTCCCAAATATTTTATCATGTGTTCTCCTTTTGCGATTCATAACATAGAACAGCTAGTCAATTTCTTGGCTCTCAATATCGAACGATCGCAAGTTCTTCCTTACTCGTAAAGCAAGTTTGATCGGCCTCATTTCTCTATTCTATTGCAAATGCTATTAGACTACGTATTAGTTCTAATTCTTCAAGGAATAGGTCCAGCGCATGGTTTTTAATCCCTTTTTATTAAAACATATTTATGTTCTTACCTTGTGAAATTTGATCTCATATCTTTTCCAAAAGTACTATGATTGGAACTCCTCTCATATTTCATAATCTTACACGAGTACTACTAATCTCCTTTCTTTGTTCTGTGAATTGCATATGTTATGTCTCCTTTTGTTGTTCATTGTATAGCTCTATTAGTCGCATTTCTTAGTTCTCAATATTGTACGACTATCACTTCTTCCTTTGTCATTATACACGGTGTAATTGGCATCATTTCTCAGTTCTTTTTCGAAAAAGGTTGGATAATCATCTTTTTTTCAAACTCTTTTTCAATTTGAACTGATTCTTGGTTCTTAATCTAGCATAATTAGATGTGTTTACCTTTTTATAATGAGTTATTAGAACTTATTATGTTTCTACATGAACTTAATGTTCAGAACTCCTTTCTTGTTTCTTAATCATTATAAGATCTAATAACTCATTATAAAAAGGTAAAATGTGATTTAATTATGCTAGATCTGTCTCAGTTATCAATATAGATGTACAACTCCTTCCACTATGATTAAGCACGTATACTTGGCCTCATTTCTCACTTATTTCTTCAAAACCATCATATTATATTTTAGTTCTTATTCTTTCGATATACGCATAGTTATCACTCATGGTTCTTAATTTGGCCAAATCTAATCGCATTTTAAGTTCTTATCTTGAGTTACGAGATTTACTTTTATAAGAACTCCAGTTATATTTCTTAATCTGATATGACTCGATCTACTTTGTTAGTTCTTAGTCCTGTACGATTAGATCTCCTTTACTGTGTCGTAATACGGTACGATTAGACCCTTTCTTTCTTCTCAATATCGTACTCTTACAATTTCTTCCTAAATCATTGTGCAAGCATAATTAATAGGCCTCATAAAGGAGTTCTGTTTCTTATACGATAGAAATGTGTATAAGAGACATCGTTTAAGTATAAGAGTAATTACGTCTTTTAAATCTAATAAGAACTAAAAATCCTTTATGAGTTAAGAAAATGAGATTTGAATGTATCTCCTTTTGCAAACTCACAATATATTACGATTAGTCGGCTTTCTTAGTTCTCAATATCTTACGATTATAGTTCTTCCTTCGTTATTAAGCTAATATAAGTTGCCTCCGTTCTCTTTCGAATGCGATTAGATCATTCATTTGATCTAAATCTTTTGTGCAGGTCTCTTATATGGTTCTAGATCTAGTCTAACTAAGTCACGTATTAGGGGCTTATCATCCGTTATTAGATATTCTTATCTTTTCAACATGTATGTCGATTAGATCACAATTCTAGTTTCTTAATTATCTCCCTAATATTTTATCATGTGTTCTTCTTTTGGGATTCATAGCAAGAACAGTTAGTCAATTTCTTGGCTCTCAATATCGAAGGATCGCAACTTCTTCCTTACTCGTAAAGCAAGTTTGATCGGCCACATTTCTCTATTCTATTGCAAATGCTATTAGACGACGTAATAGTTCTTAATCTTCAAGGAATAGATCCGGCGCATGGTTCTTAATCCATTCTTATTAAAACATATTTATATTCTTACCTTGTGAAATTTGATCTCATATCTTTTCCAAATGTGCTATGATTGGAACACCTCTCATATTTCATAATCTATACACGACTAATCTCCTTTCTTTGTTCTGTGAATTGCATATGTTATGTCTCCTTCTGTTGTTCATTGTATATCTGGATTAGTCGCATTTCTTAGTTCTCAATATTTTACGATTATCACTTCTTCCTCTGTCATTATACAAGGTGTAATTGGCTTCATTTCTCACTTCTTTTTCAAATAAGGTTAGATAATCATCTTTTTTGTTCAAACTCTTTTTCAATTTGAACTGATTCTTGGTTCTTAATCTAGCATAATTAAATCACATTTTACGCTTTTATAATGAGTTATTAGAACTTATTATGTTTCTACATGTACTTTTTTTAGAACCCCTTTCTTGTTTCTTAATCTTAAGCGACTTGATCCCAGTTATTAGTATTTAATCTTGTACGATTTGCCCCCTTTCATAGTTCCCAATATCGTACGAGTACAACTCCTTCCACCGTGATTAAGCACGTATACTTGGCCACATTTCTCACTGATTTCTTCCAAACCATCATATTATATTTTAGTTCTTATTCTTTTATGCATAGTTATCACTCATGGTTCTTAATTTGGCCAAATCAAATCATTTTTTAAGTTCTTATCTTGAGTTACGAGATTCCCTTTTATAAGAACACCTGTTCTTTTTCTTAATCTGATATGACTCGATCTACTTTGTTAGTTCTAAGTTCTGTACGATTAGACCCTTTCTTCCTTCTCAATATCGTACTATTACAATTTCTTCCTTAATCATTGTGCAGGCATAATTAATAGGCCTCATTTTTCAGTTCTTTTTCTTATACGACTAGATAATCTCTTAATTATAAATCTTTAATGAATACGACCCGCTCTTGGTTCTTTCTAAATCTAATACGACTAAATTCTGCTTTATCAGTTGTCAATCTTGTTTGATTGTATCTCCTTTTGCGACTCACAATATATTACGATTAGTTGGCTTTCTTAGTTCTCAATATCTTACGATTACAGTTCTTCCTTCGTTATTAAGCTAATATAGTTGCCTCCGTTCTCTTTCGAGACACATCTAGATGCAATTAGATCATTCATTTGATCTAAATCTTTTGAGCACAGGTCCCACACATGGTTCTCAATCTACTCTAACTAAGTCATGTATTAGGGGCATATAATGATTCCGTTATTAGATGTAAGAATCTTGTTAGTTACATGTATGTCGATTAGATCACCTTTCTAGTCACTCCTAATATTTTATCATGGTTCTCACGATTCAAACATAGAACAGCTAGTCAATTTCAAAATCTAACCGCAATGTAATAGAACGATCGCAAGTTTCTTAACTATAAAGCAAGTATTGATCACATTTATTCTATTGCAAATGCTATTAGATGACGTATTAGTTATAAATCCTTCTTAGGTACAAAAGCGCATGCTAATCGTTCTTATTAAAACATATTTAAGTTCATCAATACAAAACTTATCTAATACACTATCTCCAAATGTGCAAAGAGAAGCTTGGAACTCCTCTCATATTTCATAATCTTACGACTAATCTCCTTTCTTTAAGGAATTGGAATGTTATGAAAATCTAAATAGCTCGCTAACGCATTTCTTAGTCAAAGATTTTACGAGCACCTAATCCTTTGTCAAAAATTATAAGGTGGGGCTTCATTTCTAGTTCTTTTCAAATAAGGTTTGATAATCATCTTTTGTTCAAAAGCTCTTCAATTTGGGGCCAACCGCATTTTGGTTCGATTAAAAGAAAACATAATTATAATCAACATTTTACGTTGTTATCATGGGTTAAGAACCATAGTCATGAAGAACTCCTTTCTTGTTTCTTAAAATGCGACTCATCCATTTTAATATTTGCACCCTTTCTTAGTTCCAATAACATAGTACAACTCCTTCACGTGAAAGACGTCTTGGCAATCATTTCTCACTGATTTCTTCCAACCATCAGTATTAAAGCTTATTCTTTTTTATGCATAGTTATCACTCATGAATTTAATAAATCGCTTTTTAGCATGAGTACGAGATTCACTTTTAGAAGCTCAAATCGAGTATGTCGATCTACATTCTTAGTCCGTTTACGATCAAATCATTTACTGTGTCGTAAAACATAGTATGCGCATAGCTTTCTTTCTTCTCAAATCGTAGTATTACAATTTCTTCCATAATCATTGTGCGGCAATAAAATAGCATGAGTATCTTTACGATTAGATAATCTCAATTATAAATCTTTAATGAAACGACCCGCTCTTGGTTCTTTTTAAATCTAATACGACTACTTCTCCTTTATCATTGTCAATCATTGTATGCTAAAGCATAGCTCAACAAATCCGAAGTCGGCTTTCTTAGTTCTCAATAATCTTAATTAGCATGTTATTAAGCTAATTTAGGCTCTCGTTCTCTTTCGAATGCGATTAGATCATTCATTTGATCTAGTAATCTACCACACCTACTAGTCTAACTAAGTCAATTAGGGCTTATCATCACAAGTATAATTAGTTCTTATCTTTTCAACATGTATGTCGATTAGATCACCTTTTGTTTCTTAATTATCTCCCAAATATTTTATGTGATGTGTATAAGAGACAGGTGTTATAAGTCCCGTTGTATTGGATAAGTTGACAAAGGTGATCTTTGTTTTTTTGATGTAGCATCTTTTGTACTAAGAAGGAATTTTGTAATTCGTTATGTTTCTACATGTACTTTGTTGAGAACTCCTTTCTTGTTTCATAAATTATGCGACTTGATCCCGATTATTAGTATTTAATCTTGTACGATTTGCCCCTTTCTTAGTTAACCCTCAATATCGCATGTACAACCCTACTAGTGTGATTAAGCATTATACTTGGCCTCATTTCTCAAACCATCAATTATATTCGCCTCCCTAGTTCTTATATGCATAGTTATCCTCATGGTTCTTAATTTGGCCAAAAAATCCAATTTTTCAAGGGATCCTTGGTTACAACCTTTTAACTCAAAACAACATATTCAACCAACTCGAATCTACTTTGTTAGTTCTAAGTTCCGTATTAAGACCTTGGTTACAATTTCTTCCAATCAAAACAACATATTCAACCAACCATACGACTAATAATCTCATAAAATCTTTAATGAAAACGATTTGGTTCTTTCTAAATCTAATACGACTAATTAGCATCATCCAAACATTGTATCTCATACTCACAATATATTACGAATTAGTCGGCTTTCTTAGTTCTCTATTACGATTAGAGCAACAACCTATAGGTTGGTTCTCTTTCGAATGCGATTAGATCATTCATTTGATCTAAATCTTTGTGCACCTATTAGTCCACACATGGTTCTCAATCTAGTCTAACCATCCCACGTACCAAGGGCACTTATCATCCGTTATTAGATATTCAAACATAACCAATTATCTTTTCAACATGTATCCTAGTTGCGCCATTACTTACAAAATGATCAATCAATTCCACTAGTTTCTTAATTCTATCCAAACTAACCTTAAAACACTCTTAGAACATCATTGTTCTTCTTTTGGGATATGCATAACATAAGAACATTAGTCATTTCTAGGTCACATATGGAAGGATCAAAACCCTAACTCATAATCTTAAAATTTGTACTCTAAAGGAAAGTTTGTTAAAAATCGGCCAATCATTTCTCCAAAACACTAAAAACAACCCATTACTATTGCAAATGCTATGATTCTTGGTTCTTAATCTAGCATAATTAAATCACATTTTACGCTTTTATAATGAGTTATTAGAACTTATTATGTTTCTACATGTACTTTGTTTAGAACCCCTTTCTATTGTTTCTTATCTTAAGCGACTTGATCCCAGTTAAGATTTAATCTTGTAGATTTGCCCAAGTTTCATAGTTCCCAATATTAGTACTATAAAACTCCTTCCACGTGAGGTAACTTTACATTCCTCAATGTCTTATCTTCGAAAGATCCTCAATTATATTTTAGTTCTTACTTTATCGCATAGTTATCACATAATTTGGCCAAATCAAATCATTTTTAAGTTAAACGCCTTATCTTGAGTATACGAGATTCCTACTTTTATAAGAACTTGGGCTTTTTCTTAATCGATATGACTCGATCTACTTTGTTAGTTCTAAACGATCACATAGACCCTTTCTTTACTCAATATCGTACTATTACAACTTCCTTAATCATCAAAGTGCGGTCATCGGTAATTAATAGGCCTCATTCTTCTTTTCTTATCACAAAACTCTTAACCGACAACCTTAAAATCAAACCTAGACTCCATAACCCCGTCTTGGTTCTTTCTAAATCTAAACGACTAAATCGGACCTACTCTCCTTGAAGATATTAGGGGCTTATCTTCCGTTATTAGATATTCTTATCTTTTCAACATGTATGTCGATTAGATCACCTTTGTCACGCCCCAAAAACGGGACCGTAACACGCCACGCTAATGGTACACCGGACCAAAGCGCAAGGCACAAACGAACAGAGCAACAAAATCTAACCGCAATGTAATAGAACCATCAAGCCATTTCTTAACTATAAAACCGTATATTTCATTTTAGGGGTTGTGAACGAATTACAAAATTCCTTCTTAGTACAAAAGATGCTACATCAAAAACAAAGTTCATCAATGGTCCCGATTTCATATGTAATAGTTCCAAAACTTGATAATAGTGGTTTTCCAGATGTGTATATACACATTTTAGGCATGAACATATTTCAAAAGTCGTTGTCCAAAACATAGTCAAAAAGATCCAATCATTTCAAAACATAGTATGCTAAAGCATAGCGAACAAATCCAAGTATAGTTTCAATCCGAAATTTAATAAAATAGCATGAGTATCTTTTAGGCTCAAAAGTAGTCCAAAACATAGCCAAACAGATCAAATCATTTCAAAACATAGTATGCTAAAGCATAGGATAGGTCAAGTTATCCCATCACAAGACCCCGTATCAATTAGTTCATAACATTCACAGAAGTCACCATGGCGTCCCATGGATGACTATAGAACCGGTTCTCCACAAATCAAACATTAACACATCCAGAATTATATACCTCGGTCACCTATGAGCCAAAACAGTCATAAAATGCTTTCATTTCAAAAGAGTTTGCAAACATATCAATTGATTAACATAAAATAGCTTGGTCTCGATTTCATATATAATGAAATTCCAAAACTTGGTAAAAGTGCAGTTCCAAACATCATACATATTCTAAAATCCATTCAAACATATTTCGAAAGTCGTTAAACAAAATACACGTGGAAGAGAATCTATGTTACCCACCTATCAAAGCAAAAACTGCACAAAGGATCATTGAACGCGATCGCCGGCGGTAGGTGGCGTGGTACCTAAAACAAGTATAAGAGACTCTTAGAAGAGATGTAGAAGTTAAAGAATGACTAGGGAAACGAAAACGATGCGAAACGATAGAAAACGACACCAACAACCCTTTGGTCAAAAATGACCTTTTCACAAATTCTGACCAACTTCGACAAGCTAAAACCCCAGTCAAAACACTTAGTTAACCCTCAAATTCGTATTACAGCTAGACTAGGAGATAATAAGCTCTTTTCCAAAAACCGAAAACTTCGCCTCCCTAGGCTATAAGTAGGCTATTTTAGTGCCATTAAAAATCCAATTCCAAGGTATTCAAGGGACCTTGGTTACAACGACCAACTCAAAACAACATATTCAACCAACCAACAAAATCCAATTCCAAGGTATTCAAGGGACCTTGGTTACAACCCAACTCAAAACAACATATTCAACCAACCAACAAAATCCATAAACGGAAAGATTCACCGGAGCAATAGCCGGGACTATATCAATAGCATTCCACAACAATCCATACTCCATAACCACTACAATTAACTCTATTACAACATTAGAGCAACAACCTATGGTTGGAATTCCTCTTTACTACCAAACTGAAAATTTTACCTATTAGCCACACGCATGATTCAAACATGCTTCCTAACCATCCCACTACCAAGGAAACACTTAAAACCATCAAAAGATCATTAAAGATCCTTCAAACATAACCAATTATCCAAATTATCCTAATTGCGCCAAACTTCCGCTTACTTACAAAATGAAGGGAAATCAATTCCACTTGGTTTCAAGTCTCAATTCCTATCCAAACTAACCTTAAAACACTCTTAGAACATCATTATCATGCATATGCATAGACATAAGCATTCATAGCATAACACTCTAGGTCACATATGGAAGACAAAACCCTAACTCATAATCTTAAAATTTGTAATCTAACCATGGAAAGTTGTTAAAAATCAACCCCAATCACTTCCCAACCTCCAAAACACTAAAAACAACCCATAACATACATAAATCATAACTTATAAGGCTGCAAAGAGGGTTTATTTTCAGCCATAAAGAATCCTTCAAAACTTGAAATTAAAGCTTAAATCATAAAGCCCATAAGCCATAAATGCTAAAATACATAAAATCTTACCTTCCAAGTGATTTCTACTTGAAATCCAAGAAAATTTTGGGGAAAAATGGAGAAGAAATTTCGCCAGCTGCTGGAGAAAATGAGGAAGAAAAACAACAAGAAGAAGACTTAAAAAGAATTCCAAAGTTGACCCAAATAGTACCCATTTGACCAAATAGTCTCCAAGTTGACTATTTAACCCAAAAACTAATTTTTGCTACTAAATTAACATTAATTTAATTTTAAATCAGCCATCAAACAACACTCACACACCACAATGCACTAATTACACTTAATCCAACTTTTGACCCGTTTACCCGCCGGAACCGAAATCGCTTAAACCGAAAAATTTGCCGAATTGGAAAACGAATAAGTTGAAGGTCTTTATGACTAAAAATAATATGAAAAATATTTTAACCCAGTTAAAATCAAAGAACAAGGCTATTAAAATACTGGGTTTCACATTCTACCCCCTTAAACAAAGTTTCGTCCTCGAAACTTACGAAATCTAAGCATACAAAGTGGATACTTCGATCTCATGAGGCTCCCAGATAGCTTTTCACTCAGAATGATTAGACTATAAAACCTTCACGTAGGGGATAACTTTATTCCTCAATGTCTTATCTTATACACATCTAGATGTGTATAAGAGACAGCTCTTACTTTGGACATGCCTGACGTTAAATATGGCATGAGACATTTTAGAAACTGCTTCATGACTATGGTTTTCGCAAATGTTGCTTATAATCAGAATCGCTACTCTTGGGCTTCTTTCATTCCCACGAAAAATCACCGTATCTAAACCAGGCATCTGAAACATCACATACCTCTCTTTACAATCAATCATCGCACCATTAGCCGCCAACCAATCCACACCCAAAATCAAATCAAAGTCGGTCATCGTAACTGAATAAGGTCAGCCTCTGTCTCTTATACACATCTAGATGTGTATAAGAGACAGGACGGGAAGGTTATGGAGTCTAGGTTTGTTTTGGGGTCCCACTCTATAAGGATCCTTTAACCATCTAGAACCAAAACGCGTCCTAGGCGGCATACTAGCCGATAAGAGTCAAAGACGAAATCATAAGCAAAGAATAACTCTTCAAGATTCAACAAAGAACTCCTTTCTTGTTTCTTAATCCCTGTCTCTTATACACATCTAGATGTGTATAAGAGACAGGTTATTGATTGTGTCAAAGAATTCCACAGATCCCGTAATGTCGCGAGCAAAACAGAATCTTATATAATTCTTAGAACTGTCTCATTATACACATCTAGATGTGACTCATTGAATACCTATTCTGGACTTAGGATTCAAACCTATGCTCGATTCAAACCTATGCTCGATTCAAACCTATGCTCGATACCACTAAATATAAGAGGCAGGTGTACCATAGCCTGCGGCGCTACATGGTCTAGTTGTTTGATGGCTGATTTAAGGCACAAACGAACAGAGCAACAAAATCTAACCGGTGTAATAGAACCATCAAGCCATTTCTTAACTATAAAGCCGAATATTTCATTTTACACAAATTCTTTTTAAGTCTTCTTCTTGTTGTTACAAAAGATGCTACATCAAAAAAACAAAGTTCATCAATCCAAAACTTATCTAATACACTACCCCTCTCCAATCAAAAGAGGCCTGTCTCTTATACACATCTAGAGTGTATAAGAGACAGAGCAACTCTGTTTTGAAATGATTTGATCTGTTTGGCTATGTTTTGGACATACTTTTGAACCTAAAAGACGAAGATGGCTCTTCCCATCTACACCTGGATTTGGTGGATATCATAAAAGCTCTTCAAATGGGGCCAAGCATTTCGATAAAAGAAAACATAATTATAATAACATTTGCGAAAACCATAGTCATGAAGCGTTTCTAAAATGTCTCATGCCATTTAAACGTGCATGTCCAAAACATAGTCAAAAAGATCCAATCATTTCAAAACATAGTATGCTAAAGCATAGCGAACAAATCCAAGTATAGTTTCAATCCGAAATTTAATAAAATAGCATGAGTATCTTTTAGGCTCAAAAGTATGTCCAAAACATAGCCAAACAGATCAAATCATTTCAAAACATAGTATGCTAAAGCATAGCTAACAAATCCAAGTATAGTTTCAATCCGGAATTTAATAAAATAGCATGAGTATCTTTTAGGCTCAAAGGTATGTCCAAAACATAGCCTAAAACAGTCTCAAATCATTTCAAAACATAGTATGCTAAAGCATAGCCCTATATTGTATTCATTGAGCATGTCATGATTCGCTATTACATTAGAGGAGGTTGGCTCATAGGTGACCGAGGTATATAATCTGTCTCTTATACACATCTAGATGTCATAAAATGCTTTCATTTCAAAAGAGTTTGCAAACATATCAATTGATTAACATAAAATAGCTTGGTCTCGATTTCATATATAATAATTCCAAAACTTGGTAAAAGTGCAGTTCCAAACATCATACATATTCTAAAATCCATTCAAACATATTTCGAAAGTCGTTAAACAAAATACACGTGGAAGAGAATCTATATACACATCTAGATGTGTATAAGAGACAGGTGATACTTCACAACGCGATCGCAGTTGTATAAGAGACAGACTGGTAGGGGAATGCTATTGACTCAAAACAACATATTCAACCAACCAACAAAATCCATAAACGGAAAGATTCACCGGAGCAATAGCCGGGACTATATCAATAGCATTCCACAACAATCCATACTCCTAGATGTGTCCCTGTAACCACTACAATTAACTCTATTACAACATTAGAGCAACAACCTATGGTTGGAATTCCTCTTTACTACCAAACTGAAAATTTTACCTATTAGCCACACGCATGATTCAAACATGCTTCCTAACCATCCCACTACCAAGGAAACACTTAAAACCATCAAAAGATCATTAAAGATCCTTCAAACATAACCAATTATCCAAATTATCCTAGTTGCGCCAAACTTCCGCTTACTTACAAAATGAAGGGAAATCAATTCCACTTGGTTTCAAGTCTCAATTCCTATCCAAACTAACCTTAAAACACTCTTAGAACATCATTATATGCATAGACATAAGCATTCATAGCATAACACTCTAGGTCACATATGGAAGACAAAACCCTAACTCATAATCTTAAAATTTGTAATCTAACCATGGAAAGTTGTTAAAAATCAACCCCAATCACTTCCCAACCTCCAAAACACTAAAAACAACCCATAACATACATAAATCATAACTTATAAGAATGATTAGACTCTGCTGCAAAGAGGGTTTATTTTCAGCCATAAAGAATCCTTCAAAACTTGAAATTAAAGCTTAAATCATAAAGCCCATAAGCCATAAATGCTAAAATACATAAAATCTTACCTTCCAAGTGATTTCTACTTGAAATCCAAGAAAATTTTTGGGGAAAAATGGAGAAGAAATTTCGGCCAGCTGCTGGAGAAAATGAGGAAGAAAAACAACAAGAAGAAGACTTAAAAAGAATTCCAAAGTTGACCCAAATAGTACCCATTTGACCAAATAGTCTCCAAGTTGACTATTTAACCCAAAAACTAATTTTTGCTACTAAATTAACATTTTAAATCAGCCATCAAACAACACTCACACACCACAATGCACTAATTACACTTAATCCAACTTTTGACCCGTTTACAAGAGACAAATCGCTGGTAACCGAAAAATTTGCCGAATTGGAAAACGAATAAGTTGAAGGTCTTTATGACTAAAAATAATATGAAAAATATTTTAACCCAGTTAAGAATCAAAGAACAAGGCTATTAAAATACTGGGTTTCACAACCTTTCTAGTTTCTTTATTGTCTCCCTAATATTTTATCATGCGTTCTCCTTTTACGATTCACAACATAGAACAGCTAGTCAATTTCTTGGCTCTCAATATCGAACGATCGCAAGTTCTTCCTTACTCGTAAAGCAAGTTTGATCGGCCACATTTCTCTATTCTATTGCAAATGCTATTAGATGACGTATTAGTTATAAATCTTCAAGGAATAGGTCCAGCGCATGGTTCTTAATCCCTTCTTATTAAAACATATTTATGTTCTTACATTTTGAAATTTGATCTCATATCTTTTCCAAATGTGCTATGATTGGAACTCCTCTCATATTTCATAATCTTACACGACTAATCTCCTTTCTTTGTTCTGTGAATTGCATATGTTATGTCTCCTTCTGTTGTTCATTGTATAGCTCGATTACTCGCATTTCTTAGTTCTCAGTATTTTACGATTATCACTTCTTGCTTTGTGCATTATACAAGGTGTAATTGGCTTCATTTCTCAGTTCTTTTTCAAATAAGGTTTGATAATCATCTTTTGTTCAAACTCTTTTTCAATTTGAACCGATTCTTGGTTCTTAATCTAGCATAATTATATCACATTTTACGTTGTTATCATGGGTTATTAGAACTTATTAAGTTTCTACATGTACTTTGTTGAGAACTCCTTTCTTGTTTCTTAATCTAATGCGACTTGATCCCAGTTATTAATATTTAATATTGTACGATTTGCCCCCTTTCTTAGTTCTCAATATCGTACGAGTACAACTCCTTCCATTGTGATTAAGGACATATACTTGGCCTCATTTCTCACTGATTTCTTCCATACCATCATATTATATTTTAGTTCTTATTCTTTTTTTATGCATAGTTATCACTCATGGTTCTTAATTTCGCCAAATCAAATCGTTTTTTTAGTTCTTATCTTGAGTTACGAGATTCACTTTTATAAGAACTCCTGTGTCTATTTCTTAATCTGATATGACTCGATCCACTTTGTTAGTTCTTAGTCCTGTACGTTTAGATCTCCTTTACTGTGTCGTAATATAGTACGATTAGACCCTTTCTTTCTTCTCAATATCGTAGTATTACAATTTCTTCCATAATCATTGTGCAGGCATAATTAATAGGCCTCATTTCTCAGTTCTTTTTCTTATACGATTAGATAATCTCTTAATTATAAATCTTTAATGAAAAGGACCCGCTCTTGGTTCTTTTTAAATCTAATACGACTACTTCTCCTTTATCAGTTGTCAATCTTGTTTGATTGTATCTCCTTTTGCGACTCACAATATATTACGATTAGTCGGCTTTCTTAGTTCTCAATATCTTACTATTACAGTTCTTCCTTCGTTATTAAGCTAATTTAGTTGCCTCCGTTCTCTTTCGAATGCGATTAGATCATTCATTTTATCTAAATCTTTTGTGCACAGGTCCCACACATGGTTCTCAATCTAGTCTAACTAAGTCACGTATTAGGGGCTTATCATCTAACGTTATTAGATATTCTTATCTTTTCAACATGTATGTCGATTAGATCACCTTTCTAGTTTCTTAATTATCTCCCTAATATTTTATCATCCGTTCTCCTTTTGCTATTCATAACATAGAACAGCTAGTCAATTTCTTGGCTCTCAATATTGAACGATCGCAACTTCTTCCTTAGTCGTAAACCAAGTTTGATAGGCCACATTTCTCTATTCTATTGAAAATGCTATTAGATGACGTATTAGTTCTAAATCTTCAAGGAATAGGTCCAGCGCATGGTTCTTAATCCCTTCTTATTAAAACATATTTATGTTCTTACATTTTGAAATTTGATCTCATATCCTTTCCAAATGTGCTATGATTTGAACTCCTCTCATATTTCATAATCTTACACGACTAATCTCCTTTCTTTGTTCTGTGAATTGCAAATGTTATGTCTCCTTCTGTTGTTCATTGTATAGCTCGATTAGTCCCATTTCTTAGTTCACAATATTTTACAATTATCACTGATCTTCCTTTGTCATTATACAAGGTGTAATTGGATTCATTTCTCAGTTCTTTTTCAAATAAGGTTAGATAATCAACTTTTTTGTTCAAACTCTTTTTCAATTTGAACCGATTCTTGGTTCTTAATCTAGCAAATTAAATCACATTTTACGTTGTTATCCTGAGTTATTAGAACTTATTATGTTAACTCCCTTCTTGTTTCTTAATCTTATGCGATTTGATCACAGTTATTAGTATTCAATCTTGTACGATTTGTCCCCTTTCTCAGTTCTCAATTTCGTACGAGTACAACTCCTTCCACACTGATTAAGCACCTATACTTGGCCTCATTTCTCAATAATTTCTTCAAAACCATCATATTATATTTTAGTTCTTATTCTTTTTATGCATAGTTATCACTCATGGTTCTTAATTTGGCCGAATCAAATCGTTTTTTAAGTTCTTATCTTGAGTTACGAGATTCACTTTTATAAGAACTCCTGTGTCTATTTCTTAATCTGATATTGCTCGATCTACTTTGAGTTAGTTTCTTAGTCCTGTACGATTGCATCTCCATTACTGTGTCGTAATATATGTACGATTAGACCCTTTCTTCCTTCTCAATATCGTACTATTATAATTTCTTCCTTAATCATTGTGCAGACATAATTAATAGCCCTAATTTCTCAGTTCTTTTTCTTATACGATTAGATAATATCTTAATTATAAATCTTTAATGAATACGACCCGCTCTTGGTTTCTTTTTAAATCTAATACGACTACTTCTCCTTTATCAGTTGTCAATCTTGTTTGATTGTATCTGCTTTTGCGACTCACAATATATTACGATTAGTCGGCTTTCTTAGTTCTCAATATCTTACGATTACAGTTCTTCCTTCGTTATTAAGCTAATATAGTTGCCTCCGTTCTCTTTTGAATGCGTTTAGATCATTCATTTGATCTAAATCTTTTGTGCACAAGTCCCACACATGGTTCTCAATCTAGTCTAACTAAGTCACGTATTAGGGGTTTATCATCCGTTATTAGGGGATATTCTTATCATTTCAACATGTATGTCGATTAGATCACCATTCTAGTTTCTTAATTATCTCCCTAATATTTTATCATGCGTTCTCCTTTTGCTATTCATAACATAGAACAGCTAGTCAATTTCTTGGCTCTCAATATGGAACGATCGCAACTTCTTCCTTAGTCGTAAAGCAAGTTTGATAGGCCACATTTCTCTATTCTATTGCAAATGCTATTAGATGACGTATTAGTTCTAAATCTTCAAGGAATAGGTCCAGCGCATGGTTCTTAATCCCTTCTTATTAAAACATATTTATGTTCTTACATTTTGAAATTTGATCTCATATCCTTTCCAAATGTGCTATGATTGGAACGCCTCTCATATTTCATAATCTTACACGACTAATCTCCTTTCTTTGTTCTGTGAATTGCATATGTTATGTCTCCTTCTGTTGTTCATTGTATAGCTCGATTAGTCCCATTTCTTAGTTCACAATATTTTACAATTATCACTTCTTCCTTTGTCATTATACAAGGTGTAATTGGCTTCATTTCTCAGTTCTTTTTCAAATAAGGTTAGATAATCAACTTTTTTGTTCAAACTCTTTTTCAATTTGAATCGATTAATGGTTCTTAATCTAGCATAATTAAATCACATTTTACGTTGTTATCGTGCGTTATTAGAACTTATTAATTTTCTACATGTACTTTGTTCAGAACTCCTTTCTTGTTCTTAATCTTATGCGATTTGATCATAGTTATTAGTATTTAATCTTGTACGATTTGTCCCCTTTCTGAGTTCTCAATATCGTACGAGTACAACTCCTTCCACTGTGATTAAGCACGTATACTTGGCCTCATTTCTCAATTATTTTTTGAAAACCATCATATTATATTTTAGTTCTTATTCTTTTACGCATAGTCATCACTCATGGTTCTTAATTTGGCCAAATCTAATCGCATTTTAAGTTCTTATCTTGAGTTTCGAGATTTACTTTTATATGAACTCCTGTTCTATTTCTTAATCACGATATGACTCGATCTACTTTGTTAGATCTTAGTCCGCTACGATTAGATCTCCTTTACTGTGTCGTAATATAGTACGATTAGACCCTTTCTTTCTTCTCAATATTGTACTATTACAATTTCTTCCTTAATCGTTGTGCAGGCATAATTAATAGGCCTCATTTCTCAGTTCTTTTTCTTATACGATTAGAAAATCTCTTAAATATAAATCTTTAATGAATACGACCTCTCTCGGTTCTTTCTAAATCTAATACGACTACTTCTCCTTTATCAGTTGTCAATCTTGTTTGATTGTATCTTCTTTTGCGACTCACTATATATTACGATTAGTCGGCTATCTTAGTTCTCAATATCTTACGATTACAGTTCTTCCTTCGTTATTAAGCTAATATAGTTGCCTCCATTCTCTTTCGAATGCGATTAGATCATTCATTTGATCTAAATCTTTTTTGTGCACAGGTCACACAAATGGTTCTCAATCTAGTCTAACTAAGTCACGTATTAGGGGCTGTTCTATTATCATCCGTTATTAGATATTCTTATCTTTTCAACATGTATGTCGATTAGATCACCTTTCTAGTTTCTTAATTATCTCCCTAATATTTTATCATGTGTTCTCCTTTTGCGATTCATAACATAGAACAGCTAGTCAATTTCTTGGCTCTCAATATCGAACGATCGCAACTTCTTCCTTACTCGTAAAGCAAGTTTGATCGGCATTTCTCTATTCTATTGCAAATGCTATTAGATGACGTATTAGTTCTAAATCTTCAAGGAATAGGTCCAGCGCATGGTTCTTAATCCCTTCTTATTAAAACATATTTATGTTCTTACATTTTGAAATTTGATCTCATATCTTTTCCAAATGTGCTATGATTGGAACTCCTCTCATATTTCATAATCTTACACGACTAATCTCCTCTCTTTGTTCTGTGAATTGCATATGTTATGTCTCCTTTAGTTGTTCATTGTATAACTCGATTGGTCGCATTTCTTAATGCTCAATATTGTACGATTTATCACTTCTTCCTTTGTCATTATACAAGGTGTAATTGGCTTCATTTCTCAGTTCTTTTTCAAATATGGTTAGATAATCATCTTTTTTGTTCAAACTCTTTTTCAATTTGAACAGTTTCTTGGTTCTTAATCTAGCATAATTAAATTCCATTCTACGCTTTTATAATGAGTTATTCGAACTTATTATGTTTCTACATGAACTTTTTTCAGAACTCCTTTCTTGTTTCTTAATCTTATGCGACTTGATCACAGTTATTAGTATTTAATCTTGTACGATTTGTCCCCTTTCTGAGATTATCAATATCGACAGGAGTATAACTCCTTCCACTGTGATTAAGCACGTATACTAGGCCTCATTTCTCACTTATTTCTTCAAAACCATCATATTATATTTTAGTTCTTATTCTTTTACGCATAGTTATCACTCATGGTTCTTAATTTGGCCAAATCAAATCGCATTTTAAGTTCTTATCTTGAGTTACGAGATTTACTTTTATAAGAACTCCTGTTCTACTTTCTTAATCTGATATGACTCGATCTACTTTGTTAGATCTTAGTCCTCTAAGATTAGATCTCCTTTACTGTGTCGTAATATAATACGATTAGACCCTTTCTTTCTTCTCAATATCGTACTATTACAATTTCTTCCTTAATCGTTGTGCAGGCATAATTAATAGGCCTCATTTCTCAGTTCTTTTTCTTATACGATTAGAAAATCTCTTAATTATAAATCTTTAATGAATACGACCTCTCTTGGTTCTTTCTAAATCTAATACGACTACTTCTCCTTTATCAGTTGTCAATCTTGTTTGATTGTATCTCCTTTTGCGTCTCACAATATATTACGATTAGTCGGCTTTCTTAGTTCTCAATATCTTACGATTACAGTAATCCTTCATTATTAAGCTAATATAGTTGCCTCCGTTCTCTTTCGAATGTGATTAGATCATTCATTTGATCTAAATCTTTTTTGTGCACAGGTCACACAAATGGTTCTCAATCTAGTCTAACTAAGTAAAGTTCACGTATTAGGGGCTTATCATCCGTTATTAGATAATCTTATCTTTTCAACATGTATGTCGATTAGATCACCTTTCTAGTTTCTTAATTATCTCCCTAATATTTTATCATGTGTTCTCCTTTTGCGATTCATAACATAGAACATCTAGTCAATTTCTTGGCTCTCAATATCGAACGATCGCAACTTCTTCCTTACTCGTAAAGCAAGTTTGATCGGCCGCATTTCTCTATTCTATTGCAAATGCTATTAGATGACGTATTAGTTCTAAATCTTCAAGGAATAGGTCCAGCGCATGGTTCTTAATCCCTTCTTATTAAAACATATTTACGTTCTTACATTTTGAAATTTGATCTCATATCTTTTCCAAATGTGCTATGATCGGAACGCCTCTCATATTTCATAATCTTACACGACTAATCTCCTTTCTTTGTTCTGTGAATTGCATATGTTATGTCTCCTTCTGTTGTTCATTGTATAGCTCGATTAGTCGCATTTCTTAGTTCTCAATGGAACTTATTTTACGATTATCACTTCTTCCTTTGTCATTATACAAGGTGTAATTGGCTTCATTTCTCAGTTCTTTTTCAAATAAGGTTAGATAATCATCTTTTTTGTTCAAACTCTTTTTCAATTTGAACAGTTTCTTGGTTCTTAATCTAGCATAATTAAATCCCATTCTACGCTTTTATAATGAGTTATTCGAACTTATTATGTTTCTACATGAACTTTTTTCAGAACTCCTTTCTTGTTTCTTAATCTTATGCGACTTGATCACAATTATTAGTATTTAATCTTGTACGATTTGTCCCCTTTCTGAGTTCTCAATATCGTACGAGTACAACTCCTTCCACTGTGATTAAGCACGTATACTTGGCCTCATTTCTCACTTATTTTTTCAAAACCATCATATTATATTTTAGTTCTTATTCTTTTACGCATAGTCATCACTCATGGTTCTTAATTTGGCCAAATCTAATCGCATTTTAAGTTCTTATCTTGAGTTTCGAGATTTACTTTTATAGTGATTAGAAGAACTCCTGTTCTATTTCTTAATCTGATATGACTCGATCGACTTATAGCTTTAGATGTTACCCATTTCAATATGATCTTATACACTCATATGCCTTGAGCACCAATCATAGATAATGTTATAAAGCTATTGCTGTCTCTTATACAATAAAGTATTAACTATAATTTTTAAGACTTTGAGATTAGCATATGATTCTTTCAAACATAAATGCATTTATAAAATAAATGATTCAACATCAAGATTATCAAAATCACATGAAAAAAAAGGATCAAGAATTGAGCGCTAGAAAGGTTACCTCATTGTCGCCTGTCTCTTATGAATACATCTAGATGCTTCACTCTCCAGAATAGATTGTATAAGAGTGATAGAATGAATGTTTTTAAGAACATTAATTGTAATCATTGTCATCAACACGGCCATATAAGGAAAAATTGTTATGTTAAAATCTGTCTGAAAAATTAGGAATAAATGTGTATAAGAGGGTGATTAAGCATGTTACTAATATGGTATATTATTTATGAAGGTCCTATTGAGGCAAATATTTTTGGCAATGGATTTAGGTTCCCATTCCTTAGGTAAAGCATTCAAAATTTTTCTATTCTTTTCAATATTCTTTACCCAAATCTTCCAAGTGAACCTCAAATACATCTTGTCAATGTTCTCATGAGGTTCCATTTTGAAGGATTCATATTTATGGTCTCTCTTCCTTCCTTCACTTCCTTCATGGATTTCTTTAATTTGTCTATTTCCTTGGCGATATGCGAAAACTCATCGCATCCAAAGCATTCAATACAAAATATTAATAGCTTTAGCATTTAAAGCTAAATTTATTTTATCTTGTGCATTTGACTCAAATCTAGTTTTAGGCCAACTAGTGGGAAGTATTTTCATCAAAAATATTTGCCTCAATAGGACCTTCATAAATAATATACCATAATTCAATATTAATAGATTGAATATTTGAGGAGAAATAGGCTAAATTAATGCCATTAAACATGGGAGGTCTAGTGATAGAATGCCCCTCTAAAAACAGAGTATTATTGGTTCTTGCACCAACTAAGTTCCTCTAGTTGAGCCAAAGGGTATTACACTACAACCTCACTTTTGTACACTTGTTATCCCTCCACTCTTACACTTGAAGATCACTCACTAGTCTATTCTTGCTCACACTAATTCCCACTAGTTGAGCCAAGAAAGCTAGACTTCTCAAACCAATACAACCCACAATATTTTAGCCTATTTCTCCTCAAATAGCTCTTACAAGTGTTTGTATTGAATGTAGTCTCTTATACACATCTAGATGTGTATAAAGACAGCTTAGTTAACATGGCCTCATTTCTCAGTTCTTTTCTTATACGATTAGAAAATCTCTTAATTATAAATCTTTAATGAATCTCTTGGTTCTTTCTAAATTAATACGACTCTTGTTTGATTGTATCTCCTTTTGCGTCTCACAATATATTACGATTAGTCGGCTTTCTTAGTTCTCAATATCTTACTAATGTGATTAGATCATTCATTTGATTAAATCTCACACAAATGGTTCTCAATCTGAACTAATAATCTCATCTAATAGCATTTGCAATAGAACCTTTCTAGAGAAGATGTGTATAAGAGACAGATATTAGGGTCTTAATCACAGTGGAATGAATTGTACTCGTACGATATTGAGAAATCGCATTTCTCTATTCTATTGCAAAAGCTATTAGATGACGTATTAGTTCTAAATCTTCAAGGAATAGGTCCAGCGCATGGTTCTTAATCCCTTCTTATTAAAACATATTTACGTTCTTACATTTTGAAATTGTGATCTCATATCTTTTATAATCGTGATCAAGATCTAACAGATATAAGAAAGTTCCTGAGATCTTAGCACATTAATCTACTGTCGAACTGG
Organism: Cinchona pubescens; assembly: GCA_025175665.1. Lineage (NCBI taxonomy): Eukaryota > Viridiplantae > Streptophyta > Magnoliopsida > Gentianales > Rubiaceae > Cinchona > Cinchona pubescens. The sequence goes on from JANKKI010000116.1 coordinate 335,057, forward strand.
AAAGAAGACAATTACATATTGATAAACTAAGAAAGCCGACTAATCGTAAAATGTCTCTTATACAGCAAAAGGTGATGTATATCAGACAAGATATCTAGAGACTACTCACTAGGATTAAAAGTCAGAATCAGATTTAAAAAGAACTTCTTTTCAAATAAGGTTAGATAATCATCTTTTTTGTTCAAACTCTTTTTCAATTTGAACAGTTTCTTGGTTCTTAATCTAGCATAATTAAATCCCATTCTACGCTTTTATAATGAGTTATTCGAACTTATTATGTTTCTACATGAACTTTTTTCAGAACTCCTTTCTTGTTTCTTAATCTTATGCGACTTGATCAAAATTATTAGTATTTAATCTTGTACGATTTGTCCCCTTTCTGAGTTCTCAATATCGTACGAGTACAACTCCTTCCACTGTGATTAAGCACGTACCCATACTTGGCCTCATTTCTCACTTATTTTTTCAAAACCATCATATTATATTTTAGTTCTTATTCTTTTACGCATAGTCATCACTCATGGTTCTTAATTTGGCCAAATCTAATCGCATTTTAAGTTCTTATCTTGAGTTTCGAGATTTACTTTTATAAGAACTCCTGTTCTATTTCTTAATCTGATATGACTCGATCTACATTGTTAGATCTTAGTCCGCTACGATTAGATCTCCTTTACTGTGTCGTAACATAGTAGATTAAGACCCTTTCCAAGGAAATATCTAAAATTATAAGAGACATTAATAATTGTGCAGGCATGAATTAATAGGCCTCATTTCTCAGTTCTTTTTCTTATACGATTAGAAAATCTCTTAATTATAAATCTTTAATGAATACGACCTCTCTTGGTTCTTTCTAAATCTAATACGACTACTTCTCCTTTATTAGTTGTCAATCTTGTTTGATTGTATCTCCTTTTGCGTCTCACAATATATTACGATTCAGTCGGCTTTCTTAGTTCTCAATATCTTACGATTACAGTTCTTCCTTCATTATTAAGCTAATATAGTTGCCTCCGTTCTCTTTCGAATGTGATTAGATCATTCATTTGATCTAAATCTTTTGTGCACACACAAATGGTTCTCAATCTAGTCTAACTAAGTCACGTATTAGGGGCTTATCATCCGTTATTAGATAATCTTATCTTTTCAACATGTATGTCGATTAGATCACCTTTCTAGTTTCTTAATTATCTCCCTAATATTTTATCATGTGTTCTCCTTTTGCGATTCATAACATAGAACATCTAGTCAATTTCTTGGCTCTCAATATCGAACGATCGCAACTTCTTCCTTACTCGTAAAGCAAGTTTGATCGGCCGCATTTCTCTATTCTATTGCAAATGCTATTAGATGACGTATTAGTTCTAAATCTTCAAGGAATAGGTCCAGCGCATGGTTCTTAATCCCTTCTTATTAAAACATATTTACGTTCTTACATTTTCAGGAAATTTGATCTCATATCTTTTCCAAATGTGCTATGATATTGAGAACTAAGATAGCCGACTAATCGTAATATAATCTGTCTCTTTCTTTGTTCTGTGAATTGCATATGTTATGTCTCCTTCTGTTGTTCATTGTATAGCTCGATTAGTCGCATTTCTTAGTTCTCAATATTTTACGATTATCACTTCTTCCTTTGTCATTATACAAGGTGTAATTGGCTTCATTTCTCAGTTCTTTTTCAAATAAGGTTAGATAATCATCTTTTTTGTTCAAACTCTTTTTCAATTTGAACAGTTTCTTGGTTCTTAATCTAGCATAATTAAATCCCATTCTACGCTTTTATAATGAGTTATTCGAACTTATTATGTTTCTACATGTAAAGAGTAAAGATGTTGAGAGCCAAGAAATTGATTAGATGTTTATGTTATGATCGCAATTCCTTGAAGATTTAGAACTAATACTGTCCCTTTCGAGTTCTCAATATCTACAACTCCTTCCACCGTGATTAAGCAAGGTGAAAGATCGACAATACAGGTCGAAATTCATTAAGATTTATAATTAATAATGAAGGAAGGACTCTAATCGTATAAGAATTGAGAACCAGAAATCTAATCGCATTTTAAGTTCTATATCTTGAGTTTCGAGATTTACTTTTATAAGAACTCCTGTTCTATTTCTTAATCTGATATGACTCGATCTAGATTGTTAGATCTTAGTCCGCTACGATTAGATCTCCTTTACTGTGTCGTAATATAGTACGATTAGACCCTTTCTTTCTTCTCAATATCGTACTATTACAATTTCTTCCTTAATCGTTGTGCAGGCATAATTAATAGGCCTCATTTCTCAGTTCTTTTTCTTATACGATTAGAAAATCTCTTAATTATAAATCTTTAATGAATACGACCTCTCTTGGTTCTTTCTAAATCTAATACGACTACTTCTCCTTTATCAGTTGTCAATCTTGTTTGATTGTATCTCCTTTTGCGTCTCACAATATAGTTACGATTAGTCGGCTTTCTTAGTTCTCAATATCTTACGATTACAGTTCTTCCTTCATTATTAAGCTAATATAGTTGCCTCCGTTCTCTTTCGAATGTGATTAGATCATTCATTTGATCTAAATCTTTTTTGTGCACAGGTCACACAAATGGTTCTCAATCTAGTCTAACTAAGTCACGTATTAGGGGCTTATCATCCGTTATTAGATATTCTTATCTTTTCAACATGTATGTCGATTAGATCACCTTTCTAGTTTCTTAATTATCTCCCTAATATTTTATCATGTGTTCTCCTTTTGCGATTCATAACATAGAACATCTAGTCAATTTCTTGGCTCTCAATATCGAACGATCGCAACTTCTTCCTTACTCGTAAAGCAAGTTTGATCGGCCGCATTTCTCTATTCTATTGCAAATGCTATTAGATGACGTATTAGTTCTAAATCTTCAAGGAATAGGTCCAGCGCATGGTTCTTAATCCCTTCTTATTAAAACATATTTACGGATTCTTCTTACATTTTGAAATTTGATCTCATATCTTTTCCAAATGTGCTATGATCGGAACGCCTCTCATATTTCATAATCTTACACGACTAATCTCCTTTCTTTGTTCTGTGAATTGCATATGTTATGTCTCCTTCTGTTGTTCATTGTATAGCTCGATTAGTCGCATTTCTTAGTTCTCAATATTTTACGATTATCACTTCTTCCTTTGTCATTATACAAGGTGTAATTGGCTTCATTTCTCAGTTCTTTTTCAAATAAGGTTAGATAATCATCTTTTTTGTTCAAACTCTTTTTCAATTTGAACAGTTTCTTGGTTCTTAATCTAGCATAATTAAATCCCATTCTACGCTTTTATAATGAGTTATTCGAACTTATTATGTTTCTACATGAACTTTTTTCAGAACTCCTTTCTTGTTTCTTAATCTTATGCGACTTGATCACAATTATTAGTATTTAAGCTTGTACGATTTGTCCCCTTTCTGAGTTCTCAATATCGTACGAGTACAACTCCTTCGAACAAGATTTGTGTCGTAATATAGTACGATTAGACCCTTTCTTTCTTCTCAATATCGTACTATTACAATTTCTTCCTTAATCATTGTGCAGGCATAATTAATAGGCCTCATTTCTCAGTTCTTTTTCTTATACGATTAGATAATCTCTTAATTATAAATCTTTAATGAATACGACCCGCTCTTGGTTCTTTCTAAATCTAATACGACTACTTCTCCTTTATCAGTTGTCAATCTTGTTTGATTGTATCTCCTTTTGCGTAACTCACATTATATTACGATTAGTCGGCTTTCTTAGTTCTCAATATCTTACGATTACAGTTCTTCCTTCGTTATTAAGCTAATATAGTTGCCTCCGTTCTCTTTCAAATGCGATTAGATCATTCATTTGATCTAAATCTTTTTTGTGCACAGGTCACACAAATGGTTCTCAATCTAGTCTAACTAAGTCACGTATTAGGGGCTTATCATCCGTTATTATATATTCTTATCTTTTCAACATGTATGTCGATTAGATCACCTTTCTAGTTTCTTAATTATCTCCCTAATATTTTATCATGTGTTCTCCTTTTGCGATTCATAACATAGAACATCTAGTCAATTTCTTGGCTCTCAATATCGAACGATCGCAACTTCTTCCTTACTCGTAAAGCAAGTTTGATAGGCCACATTTCTCTATTCTATTGCAAATGCTATTAGATGACGTATTAGTTCTAAATCTTCAAGGAATAGGTCCAGCGCATGGTTCTTAATCCCTTCTTATTATACACAAGCAAACATATTTATGTTCTTACATTTTGAAATTTGATCTCATATCTTTTCCAAATGTGCTATGATTGGAACTCCACTCATATTTCATAATCTTACACGACTAATATCCTTTCTTTGTTCTGTGAATTGCATATGTTATGTCTCCTTTAGTTGTTCATTGTATAACTCGATTGGTCGCATTTCTTAATTCTCAATATTGTACGATTATCACTTCTTCCTTTGTCATTATACAAGGTGTAATTGGCTTCATTTCTCAGTTCTTTTTCGAATAAGGTTAGATAATCATCTTTTGTTCAAACTCTTTTTCAATTTGAACTGTTTCTTGGTTGTTAATCTAGCATAATTAAATCACATTTTACGTTTTTATAATGAGTTATTAGAACTTATTATGTAAAAATTCTCTCCTCCTTCTCTCTAGACTTCCTCTCACAAAAACACAGCACCTATTCTTCATACGAAAGACACAGCACCTATTCTTCTCCTTTTGCCACTCAGCCATGGTCGAACCAGCTAGCCCTTCAGCCATCGGTTGAAGGGCAACCAAAAACCTTTGCACAAGCTCTTTCGGGTGGACAAATCCTAAGCCTTCACACACCAAATCCAGACCTCGCCTTGGAAGCTCTTCAACTGCACAATGGGGAATCAGCGATTTTCTTCTCCCAAGATGAAGTTCAAGACCTTGCTGCACCATTTCGTTACACATTGGTGGGTAACTTTCCAAGAGGTAAGCCAAACATGGAAACTCTTCGTAAAAGCTTTCACACCATTGGAATCATAGGTCAGTTCACCATAGGATATCTTGATTACAAGCACATATTGATGAGGTTTTCATTGGAGGAGGACTTCCTACGATGTTGACTCAAATACACCTGGTTTGTTAATGGCTACTACATGAGGGTTCTTAAGTGGCACCCATTATTTACCACTGATGAAGAACCGTCCATAGCCCCTATATGGATTACCTTTGAAGGACTTCCAGCAGTCTTCTTCAACAAACACGCCGTATTTAGCCTTGCTCAAATCCTTGTGAACACGTTGGATTCCGGTAAAGGAACACATGGCTGGACCTTCGGGCTCAAAATCAGCCCCATCTCTACCACATGTGAATGCAGTGATAAGCTTGAAGGACCTCCGAAAGGATACTCCACCAGCCGCAACCAACGTAGCTCCAACACCAATGCCGAAAATTTCCCAAAATGACGACAATGCTAACATGCGGGGGAAGTCCGTCCAGCAACCACCAGCAGTGGAAGAACAACCACTCATGCTGGATGTGATTCAAAATTCAAACGCCACCTCTCATGGGATTCACCAACAACTTCGGATAAGACCAATCCAAATCAACAAACGGATTCAAACCAGCACATGAGTGATGCCTATGCGTAAAAGAATAAGAACTAAAATATAATATGATGGTTTTGAAAAAAGGTCAGGCCTTGAACCCTTGGAGAGGGGGGCCAATTCGAAAATGGAGGCAACTATATTAGCCTGTCTCTTATACACATCTAGATGTGTATAAGAGACAGCACCCTTAACATTCAAATTTCAAACAATCCCTTCATGGATGATTCACTCATCTCTCATGGTAAAATAATGGAAGAATTACCATGTTACTATTCAGACACCGACTCCCCCCATGCAAGCCATGCAAACAACAAGGATGTTCAGCCGATCACCCCACCTCACAAAGAACGTAAGCCCTCATCGTAAAAGAAAAGACGCAAAAGAACCTACACTATGCCAAGGCCAATGCGCACCATGCAGGCACCAGTTGGCCAAAGCATAACATCTAGATGTGCCCTAAGAGACAAATCTGCCCTCCCTCCCACAATGTTAAATGGATCGCATTTTAGTTTGGAACATTCGGGGGATAGCTAATAAACCCTCACTTCGTAGGTTAAAGTTAATCATTCAACAACATCAAATAAAACTCATTGCCCTAATGGAGCCAATGGTTGACAAAGCTAGAATCCTAATGTTTTCTAATAAGCTAGGCTTTAATAGCTGTGAGTGCAACTCAAATGGCAAAATTTGGCTTTTTTGGAATCGAGAGCTAGGTCTCGTCCCCACATTCAGCTCGGATCAGCTCCTCCATGTTTCCATTCCTTCCTCTCCTCAAAGTGCCATGGAAGCCTCCTTTGTTTAAGCAAAATGCACAACAATGAACGAAGAGCTCTTTGGGAGGAACTTGAGCTGTCAACCTCAAACTCTATGGTGGTGGGTGGCGACTTCAATGAATAACTAATAGATGAGTACAAAGGAACTTCCCCATTGCACCTTGATGCCATGAATGACTTCAATGATTGCCTACATGCATGTGGCTTGGTGGACTTACCTTTTCAAGGCTACAAATTCACATGGCGTGGGAATAGACTTGGAAATTTGGTATGGAAGAGGCTGGACAGATTTGTTTGTAACACACATTTTCTAGCAGCCTTTCAACAAGTTAGTGTTGAACACCTTCTCAAGACCTGCTCAGACCACTCGCCACTTGTGCTCAAAGCCTCCAATGAGAACACCTCAGGACCAAAGCCATTTAAATTTCTTAATATGTGGACTAAACACAAAGATTTCTTGCAGGTTGCCATCAACAATTGGCAGCTGCAATGTAATGGCTCCTCTATCTCTATTTTTGCATCAAAACTCAAAAGGCTAAAAGCCGAACTCAGGAATTGGAGTCAGACGGTATTTGGTAATGTCTTTGACAAGGTCAAAATCAAGGAAGAAGTACTTTTGGCACACCAGAGCCAAAGTAACCAAATTGCCTTAGCTCATGCCCAAGCGATCCATATGAGGTGCTGGCAGAAGAGGAAGCTTTTTGGCAGCAAAAGCGGGATGAAATGGTTGAAAGAGGGTGACAAAACTCCAATTCTTCCTACTGGATTTCCTAGCTAAACGACAAGGATTGCGTAGCTCTCCAAGATCAACATTGATGGGGAAGGGACTGAAAATTTGCAGCACATTGAACGTGCAGGGGTTAACTTCTTTCAGGAGCTTAAGCTGTAACGAACGGATGGTGCAGCAAGGTGTTGAACCTGTCTCCCATGCACGGTTTCCTAGGAGGACAACCGGGGTTTATTAAAGGAATAAACAGAAGGGGAGCTGAGGGAGGCCGTGTTCAACCTTAATCCTAATAGAGCAGCCAGAATTGATGGCTATAATGGGGTTTTCTTCACTACTTGCTGGGACATTATTGTCTCTTTTCCTTGCGGTGAGAGATTTTCTTAAAGGAGCTAAGTTGCCACTCTGTCCACAAGTACAAGTAGGGACATAATAAGTTCTTTTTTTTTTCCGGCTGAAATGATCTTCTTTCTAAGAATGATTACTTGTGAGTCAAGAGACATGTTCAAGTTATCAATATTGTCCCTCCCCTGTCTCTTATACACATCTATTTTAAGAGTTGTAGATCGGAAGAAGAGACAGACTCAAGATACTACCTTAAAAGAGCGTTTGATAGGCTTATTCATGGCCTTTATTATATGCCGTAAAACACAACACATGGAGATGCTGTATTGGACTTCCTCATCAAGAACGTTTTGGAGGAATGTTGGTTTTCTCGTACTCATCAATGGAGCACCCAAGGGATTCTTTAAATCCACTAGAGGGTTCGTCAAGGAGATCCCTTATCACCCCTTTTATTCATATTAATGTTGAGACATTTTCACAGGGATTAAAGGCAAAATCAGATGAGGGGCTAATTTCAGCTTATGAATCTCCCGCAACAATGCCCAACTACCTCCCATTGGCCTTCGCAGAGTGCAGATATTGTGATTAATCACATCTAGATGTTGAAAAGATTAAGACACTCTAATGTGCTTGATTAGAGACTGTCTCTTATACACATCTAGATGTGTATAAGAGACAGATCTTCTTTTACCTATCAAGGAAGGAGCACCTGGTCGCGTTCGGACACATCCAAGCCAAAACGGGTATCACCCACAACTCCCTCCCATTTAATTACTTGGGTTGTCCCATTCACAAAGGCAAAGGATGTCGCACTATCTTCCAGCCATTGATTGAAAAGGTAGCTTCCCGGATTCATGGATGGCAGACGAGGTTCCTCTCTCCAGGATTAGAATTAATTCTCCTCCTGGACGTTGTGAGCTTGATTCCCATCTAGATGTGTATGGCCCTGTCTCTTATACACATCTGAAGGAGCAATCAGCGTTGCGAATGAGGAATAGCAGGCCCTTCTCTGCCTCATCACGAACTCGCATCATTCATTCCGATAATAGTGAGATGGGCTGTCTGCTCAACACATCTAGATGTGTATAGAAGACAGCACCTGTTCTACCTTGTCTCTTAAACACATCTATTTGGTGTATGGAGTCGAACAGAAGGAACAAGGGGTGCAGCTGTTTCTTGATTCAGAATTCAAGGCCGCTACCTTAAGGGCCAACACCCTCCCTTGGTCGCTGAAGCACCAGGAGATTCACTCTTATGGAAAAGAATGATGCGAGTTCGTGATGAGGCAGAGAAGGGCCTGCTATTCCTCATTCGCAACGCTGATTGCTCCTTCTGGTTCGACCCATGGACCAAATACGGACCTTTTTCCCACAAGGTAGAACAGGTGTATGATGGGCAGCTCAAGGTTTCCAATGTTTGGGGTTCTAATGGTTGGAATATTTCCTCTTTGGACGAGAGATACTCCATGGAGGAGCTGCAAACCATTGTCGCAATTCTCAATGAAAGATCGATCTTCATGACTCGATGAACCAGACCGGATTGTTTGGACCCCTACATCTTAGAAAGTGGAAATTGATTTCTGAAGCAGCCGAGGCTCCTCAATGCTGTCTCTTATACACATCTAGATGTGTATAAGAGACAGTAAACATCCCATTTGAACAGCAAGTTTCCCATGAGATGAAGAAAATTCAAGAGAATTAAACACGCCATGTAATTGCAGCCAAGAAATTGCCTAAGAGTTGCAAGAATGATGTGTTTAGTCCAATATTAAGAAATTAAATGGCTTTGGTGCAATGAGGAAGTTCCACATACTCATCTGTTGTATAATATGATCAAAGTCTTATAGATAAGCATTCATGGCAACTTTTTCTCTTGTTTAAGAAAATAAGTCTCACCGCACTAAATATTGAACATGGTGCATATTTAGTGAATATTTCCTCAATCCACCCCTTCACATTTTATACAAGAGAAAGCGCAGCTGATGAATTGCTTCTCTCACGGGACATTTGCTTTCAACTCTTACAAACAAAACCTAAGAGAATCTTAGAGGTCAAATGGGAATGCCCTTCTCCAGGAAGCTTCAAATTAAATGTGGATGGCGCCTCAAAAGGTAATCCGGGAATGGCAGCAGGTGGTGGCATCATAAGGGATCACAAGGGCCATTGTATACGGGCATTTTCAAATGGTTATTTTCAGCATACCAGCTTGCAAGCAGAGGTAATGGCACTTGAAGAGGGGATCAAGCTTTGTGACAGGTTGCGGGTTCACCCATTGGAGGTTGAGATTGATTCACTCATCCTTGTCAACACTTTGAATGGTTCATCGTCACCAATTTGGAGTATTGATGACCAACTCCGTGTCATACAAGGCCTTTGTGTTGGAAAACAGATTTAATTTAAACATATTTTTAGAGAGTCTAATCAAGTTGCTGATAGATTAGCAAATGAGGGTATTGCAAATCCAATGTATGCTTGAGTACGAGCACAACACCATTCCTTACTCTATAAAAGGTCTGGTTTGGCTAGATGCTAGGGGCTGCCCTAACCTTCGATATTGTAATAACTCATAAAATAAATATAATTTATGCCCACCTTTTGGGCGTTTGATTAAAAAAAAAAAAGAAAAAAAAAAGAACTTATTATGTTTCTACTTGTACTTTGTTCAGAACTCCTTTCTTGTTTCTTAATCTTATGCGACTTGATCACAGTTATTAGTATTTAATCTTGTACGATTTGTCCCCTTTCGAGTTCTCAATATCGCAGTACAACTCCTTCCACTGTGATTAAGCACGTATACTTGGCCTCATTTCTCACTTATTTCTTCAAAACCATCATATTATATTTTAGTTCTTATTCTTTTACGCATAGTTATCACTCATGGTTCTTAATTTGGACAAATCAAATCGCATTTTAAGTTCTTATCTTGAGTTATGAGATTTACGTTTATAAGAACTCCTGTTCTATTTCTTAATCTGATATGCTGACAGAACTCGATCTACTTTGTTAGGTCTTAGTCCTGTACCATTAGATCTCCTTTACTGTGTCGTAATATAGTACGATTAGACCCTTTCTTTCTTCCCAATATCGTACTATTACAATTTCTTCCTAAATCATTGTGCAGGCATAATTAATAGGCCTCATTTCTCATTTCTTTTTCTTATATGATTAGATAATCTCTTAATTATAAATCTTTAATGAATACGACCCGCTCTTGGTTCTTTCTAAATCTAATACGACTACTTCTCCTTTATCAGTTGTCAATCTTGTTTCATTGTATCTCCTTTTGCGACTCACAATATATTACGATTAGTCGACTTTCTTAGTTCTCAATATCTTACGATTACAGTTCTTCCTTCGTTATTAAGCTAATATAGTTGCCTCCGTTCTCTTTCGAATGCGATTAGATCATTCATTTGATCTAAATCTTTTGTGCACAGGTCCCACACATGGTTCTCAATCTAGTCTAACTAAAATACGTATTAGGGGCTTATTCATCCGTTATTAGATATTCTTATCTTTTCAACATGGATGTCGATTAATCACCTTTCTGGTTTCTTAATTATCTCCCTAATATTTTATCATGCGTTCTCCTTTTACGATTCATAAAGATAGAACAGCTAGTCAATTTCTTGGCTCTCAATATCGAACGATCGCAACTTCTTCCTTACTCGTAAAGCAAGTTTGATCTGCCACATTTCTCTATTCTATTGCAAATGCTATTAGATGACGTATTAGTTATAAATCTTCAAGGAATAGGTCCAACGAATGGTTCTTAATCCCTTCTTATTAAAACATATTTATGTTCTTACATTTTGAAATTTGATCTCATATCTTTTCCAAATGTGCTATGATTGGAACTCCTCTCATATTTCATAATCTTACCCGACTAATCTCCTTTCTTTGTTCTGTGAATTGCATATGTTATGTCTCTTTCTGTTGTTCATTGTATAGCTCGATTAGTCGCATTTCTTAGTTCTCAATATTTTACGATTATACACTTCTTCCTTTGTCATTATACAAGGTGTAATTGGCTTCATTTTTCAATTCTTTTTTGAATAATGTTAGATAATCATCTTTTGTTCAAACTCTCTTTCAATTTGAACAGTTTATTGGTTCTCAATCTAGAATAATTAAATCACATTCTACGCTTTTATAATGAGTTATTCGAACTTATTATGTTTCTACATGTACTTTTTTCAGAACTCCTTTCTTGTTTCTCAATCTTATGCGACTTGATCACAATTATTAGTATTTAATCTTGTACGATTTGTCCCCTTTCTGAGTTCTCAATATCGTACGAGTACAACTCCTTCCACTGTGATTAAGCACGTATACTTGGCCTCATTTCTCACTTATTTCTTCAAAACCATCATATTATATTTTAGTTCTTATTCTTTTACGCATAGTTATCACTCATGGTTCTTAATTTGGACAAATCAAATCGCATTTTAAGTTCTTATCTTGAGTTATGAGATTTACGTTTATAAGAACTCCTGTTCTAATTTCTTAATCTGATATGACTCGATCTACTTTGTTAGGTCTTAGTCCTGTACCATTAGATCTCCTTTACTGTGTCGTAATATAGTACGATTAGACCCTTTCTTTCTTCTCAATATCGTACTATTACAATTTCTTCCTAAATCATTGTGCAGGCATAATTAATAGGCCTCATTTCTCAGTTCTTTTTCTTATATGATTAGATAATCTCTTAATTATAAATCTTTAATGAATACGACCCGCTCTTGGTTCTTTCTAAATCTAATACGACTACTTCTCCTTTATCAGTTGTCAATCTTGTTTGATTGTATCTCCTTTTGCGACTCACAATATATTACGATTAGTCGACTTTCTTAGTTCACAATATCGTACGATTACACTTCTTCCTTAGTTATTAAGCTAATATAGTTGCCTCCGTTCTCTTTCGAATGCGATTAGATCATTCATTTGATCTAAATCTTTTTTTTGCACAGGTCACACAAATGGTTCTCAATCTAGTCTAACTAAGATTCACGTATTAGGGGCTTATCATCCTTATTATATATTCTTATCTTTTCAACATGTATGTCAATTAGATCACCTTTCTAGTTTCTTAATTATCTCCGTAATATTTTATCATGTGTTCTCCTTTTGCTATTCATAACATAGAACAGCTAGTCAATTTCTTGGCTCTGAATATCGACCGATCGCAACTACTTCCTTACTCGTAAAGCAAGTTTGATCGGCCACATTTCTCTATTCTATTGCAAATGCTATTAGATGACGTATTAGTTCTAAATCTTCAAGGAATAGGTCCAGCGCATGGTTCTTAATCCCTTCTTATTAAAACATATTTATGTTCTTAAATTTTGAAATTTTATCTCATATATTTTCCAAATGTGCTATGATTGGAACTCCTCTCATATTTCATAATCTTACACGACTAATCTCCTCTCTTTGTTCTGTGAATTGCATATGTTATGTCTCATTCTGTTGTTCATTGTATAGCTCGATTTGTCGCATTTCTTAGTTCTCATCATATATTTTACGATTATCACTTCTTCCTTTGTCATTATACAAGGTGTAATTGGCTTCATTTCTCAGTTCTTTTTCAAATAAGGTTAGATAATCATCTATTTTGTTCAAACTCTTTTCAATTTGAACTGTTTCTTGGTTCTTAATCTTGCATAATGAAATCACATTTTGCTCTTTTATAATGATTTATTAGAACTTATTATGTTTCTACATGTACTTTGTTCAGAACTCCTTTCTTGTTTCTTAATCTTATGCGACTTGATCACAGTTATTATTATTTAATCTTGTACGATTTGTCCCCTTTCTGAGTTCTCAATATCGTACGAGTACAACTCTTTCCACTGTGATTAAGCACGTATACTTGGCCTCATTTCTCACTTATTTCTTCAAAACCATCATATTATATTTTAGTTCTTATTCATTTTTATGCATAGTTATCACTCATGGTTCTTAATTTGGCCGAATCAAATCATTTTTTAAGTTCTTATCTTGAGTTACGAGATTCACTATTTATAAGAACTCCTGTGTCTATTTCTTAATATGATATTGCTCGATCTACTTTGTTAGTTCTTAGTCCTGTACGATTGGATCTCCATTACTGTGTCGTAATATAGTACGATTAGACCCTTTCTTCCTTCTCAATATCGTAGTATTACAATTTCTTCCTTAATCATTGTGCAGGCATAATTAATAGGCCTCATTTCTCAGTTCTTTTTCTTATACAATTAGATAATATCTTAATTATAAATCTTTAATGAATACGACCCGCTCTTTGTTCTTTTTAAATCTAATACGACTACTTCTCCTTTATCAGTTGTCAATCTTGTTTGATTGTATCTCCTTTTGCGACTCACAATATATTACGATTAGTCGGCTTTCTTAGTTCTCAATATCTAACGATTACAGTTCTTCCTTCGTTATTAAGCTAATATAGTTGCCTCCGTTCTCTTTCGAATGCGATTAGATCATTCATTTGATCTAAATCTTTTGTGCACAGGTCCCACATATGGTTCTCAATCTAGTCTAACTAAGTCACGTATTAGGGGCTTATCATCCGTTATTAGATATTCTTATCTTTTCAACATTTATGTCGATTAGATCACCATTCTAGTTTCTTAATTATCTCCCTAATATTTTATCATGCGTTCTCCTTTTGCTATTCATAACATAGAACATCTAGTCAATTTCTTGGCTCTCAATATCGAACGATCGCAACTTCTTCCTTAGTCGTAAAGCAAGTTTGATAGGCCACATTTCTGTATTCTATTGCAAATGCTATTAGATGACGTATTAGTTATAAATCTTCAAGGAATAGGTCCCGTGCATGGTTCTTAATCCCTTTTTATTAAAACATATTTATGTTCTTGCATTTTGAAATTTGATCTCATATCTTTTCCAAATGTGCTATGATTGGAACTCCTCTCATATTTCATAATCTTACCCGACTAATCTCCTTTCTTTGTTCTGTGAATTGCATGTGTTATATCTCCTTCTGTTGTTCATTGTATATCTCGATTAGTCACATTTCTTCTTATAGTTCTCAATATTTTACGATTATCACTTCTTCCTTTGTCATTATACAAGGTGTAATTGGCTTCATTTTTCAATTCTTTTTTGAATAAGGTTAGATAATCATCTTTTCTTCAAACTCTTATTCAATTTGAACTGATTCTTGGTTCTTAATCTAGCATAATTAAATCACATTTTACGCTTTTATAATGAGTTATTAGAACTTATTATGTTTCTACATGTACTTTGTTTAGAACTCCTTTCTTGTTTCTTAATCTTATGTGACTTGATCACAGTTATTAGTATTTAATCTTGTACGATTTGTCCCCTTTCTGAGTTCTCAATATCGTACGAGTACCACTCCTTCCACTGTGATTAATCACCTACACTTGGCCTCATTTCTCAATAATTTCTTCAAAACCATCATATTATATTTTAGTTCTTATTCTTTTGTGCATAGTTATCACTCATGGTTCTTAATTTGTCCAAATCAAATCGTTTTTTAAGTTCTTATCTTGAGTTACGAGATATTAGTTCTATAAGAACTCCTGTTCTATTGCTTAATCTGATATGACTGGATCTACTTTGTTAGTTCTTAGTCCTATACGATTAGATCTCCTTTACTGTGTCGTAATATAGTACGATTAGACCCTTTCTTTCTTCTCAATGTCGTACTATTACAATTGTTCTTCCTTAATCATTGTGCTGGCATAATTAATAGGCCTCATTTCCCAGTTTCTTTTTCTTATACAACTAGATAATCTCTTAATTATAAATTTTTAATTGAAACGACCTGCTCTTGGTTCTTTTTAAATCTAATACGACTACTTCTCCTTTATTAGTTCTCAATCTTGTTTGATTGTATCTCCTTCTGCGACTCACAATATATTACGATTAGTCGGCTTTCTTAGTTCTCAATATCTTACGATTAAAGTTCTTCCTTAATTATTAAGCTAATATAGTTGCCTCCGTTCTCTTTCTAGTGGCTGAATGCGATTAGATCATTCATTTGAACTAAATCTTTTGTGCACAGGTCCCACACATGGTAAAATTCTCAATCTAGTCTAACTAAGTCACGTATTAGGGGCTTATCATCCGTTATTAGATATTCTTATCTTTTCAACATGTATGTCGATTAGATCACCTTTCCAGTTTCTTAATTATCTTCCAAATAACAAGAACAGTTAGTCAATTTCTTGGCTCTCAATATCGAACGATCGCAACTTCTTCCTTACTCGTAAAGCAAGTTTGATTGGCCTCATTTCTCTATTCTATTGCAAAAGCTATTAGACGATGTATGTCTCCTTTTGTTGTTTATTGTATAGCTCGATTAGTCGCAATTCTTAGTTCTCAATATTGTACGATTATCACTTCTTTCTTTGTCATTATCAAGGTGTAATTGGATTCATTTCTCAGTTTTTTTTCGAATAAGGTTAGATAATCATCTTTTGTTCAAAGTCATTTTCAATTTCAACTGTTTCTTGGTTCTTAATCTAGCATAATTAAATCAGATTTTACGTTTTTATAATGAGTTATTAGAACTTATTATGTTTAGGCTACATGTACTTTGTTCAGAACTCCTTTTTTGTTTCTTAATCTTATGCGACTTGATCCCAGTTATGAGTATTTAATCTTGTACGATTTGCCCCCTTTCATAGTTCTGAATATCGTACTAGTACAACTCCTTCCACTGTGATTAAGCACGTATACTTGGCCTCATTTCTCACTTATTTCTTCCAAACCATCATATTATATTTTAGTTCTTATTCTTTTATGCATAGTTATCACTCATGGTTCTTAATTTGGCCAAATCAAATCATTTTTTCAGTTCTTATCTTGAGTTACGAGATTCACTTTTATAGGAACTCCTGTTCTATTTCTTAATCTGATATGACTCGATCTACTTTGTTAGTTCTAAGTCCTGTACAATTAGATCTCCTTTACTGTGTCGTAATATAGTACGATTACATCCTTTCTTCCTTCTCAATATCGTACTATTACAATTTCTTCCTTAATCATTGTCCAGGCATAATTAATAGGCCTCATTTCCCAGTTTTTTTTCTTATACGTAGACTAGATTATCTCTTAATTATAAATTTTTAATGAATACGACCCGCTATTGGTTCTTTCTAAATCTAATACACTAATTCTCCTTTATCAGTTGTCAATCTTGTTTGATTGTATCTCCTTTTGCGACTCACAATATATTACGATTAGTTGGCTTTCTTAGTTCTCAATATCTTACGATTACAGTTCTTCCTTCGTTATTAAGCTAATATAGTTGCCTCCGTTCTCTTTCGAATGCGATTAGATCATTCATTTGATCTAAATCTTTGATGCACAGGTCCCACACATGGTTCTCAATCTAGTCTAAGTAAGTCACGTATTTGGGGCTTATCATTCGTTATTAGATATTCATATCTTTTCAACATGTTTGTCGATTAGATCACCTTTCTAGTGTCTTAATTATCTCCAAAATATTTTATCATGTGATCTCCTTTTGCGATTCATAACAAGAACAGTTAGTCAATTTCTTGACTCTCAGTATCGAACGATCGCAACTTCTTCCTAATCTCGTAAAGCAAGTTTGATCGCCTCATTTCTCTATTCTATTGCAAATGCTATTAGATGATGTATTAGTTCTAAATCTTCAAGGAATAGGTCCAGCGCATGGTTCTTAATCCCTTCTTATTAAAACATATTTATGTTCTTACCTTGTGAAATTTGATCTCATATCTTTTCCAAATGTGCTATGATTGGAACTCCTCTCATATTTCATAATCTTACACGACTAATATCCTTTCTTTGTTCTGTGAATTGCATATGTTATGTCTCCTTTAGTTGTTCATTGTATAACTCGATTGGTCGCATTTCTTAATTCTCAATATTGTACAATTATCACTTCTTCCTTTGATTATAGTGTATAAGAGACAGAATTTACTTCAAAGAAAGGATTTCGAATAAGTCTTAGGATAATCATCTTTTGTTCAAACTCTTTTTCAATTTGAACTGTTTCTTGGTTCTTAATCTAGCAAAATTAAATCACATTTTACGTTTTTATAATGAGTTATTAGAACTACTATTATGTTTCTACATGTACTTTGTTCAGAACTCCTTTCTTGTTTCTTAATCTTATGCGACTTGATCACAGTTATTAGTATTTTATCTTGTACGATTTGTCCCCTTTCTGAGTTCTCAATATCGTACGAGTACAACTCCTTCCACAGTGATTAAGCACGTATACTTGGCCTCATTTCTCACTTATTTCTTCAAAACCGTCCTATTATATTTTAGTTCTTATTCTTTTATACATAGTCATCACTCATGGTTGTTAATTTGGCAAATCAAATCGCATTTTAAGTTCTTATCTTGATTTACGAGATTTACTTTCATAAGAACTCCTGTTCTATTTCTTAATCTGATGTGACTCGATCTACTTTGTTACTTCTTAGTCCTGTACGATTAGATATCCTTTACTGTGTCGTTATATATTACGATTAGACCCATTCTTTCTTCTCAATATCCTACTATCACAATTTCTTCCTTAATCGTTGTGCAGGCATAATTAATAGGCCTCATCTTCTCAGTTCTTTTTCTTATACGATTAGAAAATCTCTTAATTATAAATCTTTAATGAATACGACCCGCTCTTGGTTCTTTTTAAATCTATTACGGCTACTTCTCCATTATTAGTTCTCAATCTTGTTAGATTGTATCTCCTTTTACGACTCACAATATATTACGATAAGTCAGCTTTCTTAGTTCTCAATATCATACGATTACACTTCTTCCTTAGTTATTAAGCTAATATAGTCATCTCTGTTTTCTTACGAATGCGATTAGATCATCCATTTGATATAAATCTTTTGTGCACAGGTCCCACACACGGTTCTCAATCTAGTCTAACTAAGTCACGTATTACGGGCTTATCATCCGTTATTAGATATTCTTATCATGTGATCTCCTTTTGCGATTCATAACAAGAACAGTTTGTCAATTTCTTGGCTCTCAATATCGAACGATCACAACTTCTTCCTTACTCGTAAAGCAAGTTTGATCGGCCTCATTTCTCTATTCTATTGCAAATTAATGCTATTAGATGATGTATTAGTTCTAAATCTTCAAGGAATAGGTCCAGCGCATGGTTCTTAATCCCTTCTTATTAAAACATATTTATGTTCTTACCTTGTGAAATTTGATCTCATATCTTTTCCAAATGTGCTATGATTGGAACTCCTCTCCTATATCATAATCTTACACGGCTAATCTCCTTTCTTTGTTCTGTTAATTGCATATGTTGTGCCTCCTTTTTTTGTTCTTTGTATCGCTCGATTAATCGCATTTTTTAGTTCTCAATATTGTACGATTATCACTTCTTTCTTTGTCATTATACAATGTGTTATTGGATTCATTTCTCCGTTCTTTTTCAAATAAGCTTAGATAATCAACTTTTGTTCAAACCCTTTTTCAATTTGAACCAATTCTTGGTTCTTAATCTAGCATAATTAAATCACATTTTACGTTGTTATCATGTGTTATTAGAACTTATTATGTTTCTACATGTTCTTTGTTGAGAACTCCTTTCTTGTCCTTTCTTAATCTTATGCGACTTGATCCCAGTTATTAGTATTTAATCTTGTACGATTTGTCCCCTTTCTTAGTTCTCAATATCGTACGAGTACAACTTAAATACTAATAACTCGTATACTTGGCCTTATTTCTCACTTATTTCTTCAAAACCATCATATTATATTTTAGTTCTTATTCTTTTATGCATAGTTATCACTCATGGTTCTTAATTTGGCCAAATCAAATCGCATTTTAAGTTCTTGTCTTGAGTTACGAGATTTACTTTTATAAGAACTCCTGTTCTATTTCTTAATCTGATATGACTCGATCTACTTTGTAAGTTCTTAATCCTGTACGATTAGATCTCCTTTACTGTGTCATAATATAGTACGATTAGACCCTTTCTTTCATGAAAGATTTATAATTAAGAGATTATCTAATCTTATACTCATTGTGCTGGGATAATGAATAGGCCTCATTTCCCAGTTCTTTTTCTTATAAGATTAGATAATCTCTTAATTATAAATCTTTCAGTGAATACGACCCGCTCTTTGTTCTTTTTAAATCTAATAAGACTTCTTCTCCTTTATTAGTTCTCAATCTTGTTTGATTGTATCTCCTTTTGCGACTCACAATAATATATTACGATTAGTCGACTTTCTTAGTTCTCAATATCTTACGATTACAGTTCTTCCTTCGTTATTAAGCTAATATAGTTGCCTCCGTTCTCTTTCGAATGCGAATGTGATCATTGATTTGATAAGAAATCTTTTGATAACTCCCATACATGGTTCTAATCTAGTATGATGGTTTTCACGAAATAGGAATTATCATCCGTTATTAGATATTCTTATCTTTTCAACATTTATGTCGATTAGATCAGCTTTCTAGTTTCTTAATTATCTCCCTAATATTTTATCATGCGTTGTCCTTTTACGATTCATAAACATAGAACAGCTAGTCAATTTCTTGGCTCACAATATCGAACGGTCGCAACTTCTTCCTTACTCGTAAAGCAAGTTTGATCGGCTTCAATTCTCTATACAATTTTCAAGGGATGAGCATTCTATTTCAAATGCTATTAGATGAAGTATATTAGTTCTATATCTTCGAGGAATAGGTCAAGCGCATAGTTCTTAGTCCATTCTTAATAAAACATATTTATGTTCTTACCTTGTGAAATTTGATCTCATATCTTTTCCAAATGTGCTATGTTGGAACACCTCTCTTATTTCATAATCTTACACGACTAATCTCCTTTCTTTGTTCTGTGAATTGCATATGTTATGTCTCCTTTTTTTGTTCTTTGTATCGCTCGATTAGTCGCATTTCTTAGTTCTCAATATTGTACGATTATCACTTCTTCCTTTGTCATTATACAATGTGTAATTGGATTTATTCCTCCGTTGTTTTTCAAATAAGGTTGGATAATCATCTTTTGTTCAAACTCTTTTTCAATTTGAACCGATTCTTGGTTCTTAATCTAGCATAATTAAATCACATTTTACGTTGTTATCATGTGTTATTAGAACTTATTATGTTTCTACACGTTCTTTGTTGAGAACTAACCTTTCTTGTTTCTTAATCTTATGCGACTTGATCCCATTTATCAATATTTAATCTTGTACGATTTGTCCCCTTTCTTAGTTCTCAATATCGTACGAGTACAACTCCTTCCACTGTGATTAGGCAAGTATACTTGGCCTCATTTCTCACTTATTTCTTCAGAACCATCGCATTATATTTTTGTTCTTATTCTTTTATGCATAGTTATCACTCATGGGTTCTTAATTTGGCCAAATCAAATCGCATTTTAAGTTCTTGTCTTGAGTTACGAGATTTACTTTTATAAGAACTCCTGTTTTATTTCTTAATCTGATATGACTCGATCTACTTTGTTAGTTTTTAATCCTGTACGATTAGATCTCCTTTTTTTTTTAATCAAACGCCCAGAAGGTGGGCAGAACTTTTATTTATTTTATGAGTTATTACAATATCGAAGGTTAGGGCAGCGCCTAGCATCTAGCCAAACCAGAATTTTATAGAAAGGAATACACATCTAATCGTACTCAGCCAAGAAGACATTCACTAGATTAGCAATAAGAGTATTATACTAAATTATAGCCATCTAGATTATTCTCTAAAGATATGTTTAAATGAAATCTGTTTAAGAACACAAAGGCCTTGTATGACACGGAGTTGGTCATCAATACTCCAAATTGGTTATACTGTCTCATTCAAATAAGAGATGTGTATGAGTGACCCTTCAATCATGATTGATTCAATATGCATAAACACTTTCAACGTCATGAGCTTGAGCCCTCTTCAAGTGCCATTACCTCTGCTTGCAAGCTGGTTTGCTGAAAATAACCATTTGAAAATGCTGGTATACAATGGCCCTTGCACAATCCCTTATGACGCCACCACCTGCTGCCATTCCTGGATTACCTTTAGAGGCGCCATCCATATTTAATTTGAAGCATCCTAGAGGAGGGCATTCCCATTTGACCGCCAAGATTCTCTTAGGTTTTGTTTGTAAGAGTTGAAAGCAAATGTCCCGTGAGAGGAGCAATTGTCAGCTGTGCTTCCTCTAAGTGACAGCGGTGGATTGATCCAATTCACTAAATATGAGTTGATGTTGGCAATGATGCGTGCAGACTACTTATTTTCCCACGTATTAGGGGCTTATCATAGCTTTCCATAAGACCTTTCGATATTATACAAGGGATGATTTTGTGAGATTAGGCCACATTGTGGAAGAGGTGCTGCAGCCCACCACCATGAGCTAAGCTTGTCTAAGATGGTCGTTGAAGGTGTGATCATCACCTCTAGCCAAAATGCACAAAGTACCAAACTTGGCGTGAGATAGCGCACCCACAAAAGATGATCCAAGGACTCTCCAAGACAACAGTAGCACATCTAGATGTGTATAAGAGACAGATGTTAAATGGATCGCATTTTTAGGGTCCAACAATCCGGTCTGGTTCATCACCATGAAGATCGATCTTTCATTGAGAATTGCGACAATGGTTTGCAGCTCCTCCATGGAGTATCTCTCGTCCAAGAGGAAATATTCCAACCATTAGAACCCCAAACATGGGAAACCTTGAGCTGCCCATCATACACTGTTCTACCTTGTGGGAAAGAGGTCCGTATTTGGTCCATGGGTCGAACCAAGGAGCAATCAGCGTGAATGAGGAATAACAGCCCTTCTCTCGCCTCATCACGAACTCGCATCATTCTTTTCCATAAGAGTGAATCTCCGGTGATTCAACCAAGGTAGGGTGATGGCCCTTAAGGTAGCGGCCTTGAAGAAAGGAACACCACAAAGAGCTGCCCTTCGAAACTTCCACCAAAGTTTGATACTAAAGCCTCGTACCACATCTTCTAGTGGTGGAATCCTAGACCATTGGAATAGGTTGGTGGCAAACTTTACCCCATGCGATCCAATGTCGCTTTAGTGTCTCTTATACACATCTAGATGTGTATAAGATACAGCCAACATCCTTGGCGGCGCCGTCCTTTGCCTTTGTCTCCCATACAACCCTAGATAATTAAATAAGAGAGTTGTGGGTGAAACCCTTCTTGGATTGGTCTCTCATACGAATGGTAATGGTGGGGCTTCTTTGATAGGTAAAAGAAGCTTTTGGACTTGTTAAAGAACTCCTCCGGAGGAGCTCTCTGTCTCTTATACACATCTTATTTAACCCAAAAACTAATTTTTTTTCTCCTTTGTGAAAATGACAATATCATCTGCGAAGGCCAAGTGGGAGGTAGTTGGGCATTGTTGCGAGTGAGTAAGTGAAATTTTACCCAGGCTTTCATGGCCTTTCTGTTCTTATACACATCTAGATGTGTATATTGACATCTTGCTGTGTGGAATTCCATATAAGAAAGTCCATGAGGAAGCCTATCAAACTCCTATACACATCTCGAATTTGATGATCAAATTTCCTTCCTTCGTCTTCGAATCTATGAAATTGGTCATTTCTTGCACAAGAAGAATGTTATCGGCAATGTCCCTCCCTTGAACATAGGCCACTTGTTCGGCTGATTTGATCTTCGGTAGAATGAGGGAAAGTCGGTTGGCCAATATCTTGGTGCAGATTTTGTTGAAGAAAGTGCACAAGCTAATGTGCCTCAGATTAAGAAATAGTATAGGATTGGCTATCGAAGTGGATAAGTCTCCAATATGAATCCATTGCTAGTAGACATTCTTACTTAGCCAAGTTATGAAAATTTCTGACAGGTCAAATGGAAAAGATCCAGTCTCCAGATGTCCAGCAAATAGTGAAGAAAACTCCCATTATAGCCATCAATTCCGGCTGCTCCATTAGGATTAAGGGTGAACACGGCCTCCCTCAGCTCCCTTTCTGACAATTCCTTTAATAAACCCCGGTTGTCCTCCTCGGAAACCATGCATGGGAGGTACTCGCTGAAATCTGGGTCACATCACACATGTTTTGTTAGAGGTCAAGAGCTCCTGAAAGAAGTTAACCCCTACACGTTTAATGAGCTGCAAATTTTCAGTCCATTCCCCATCAATTTTGATCTTGGAGATACGCAATCTTTGTCGTTTAGCTAGGAGGGTGGAGTGGAAGAATTTGGCATTTTTGTCACCCTTTTTCAGCCATTTCATCCCCGTGGGCTGCAGCACCCTCTTCCACAATCTGGCCTAATCCACAAAATCCTCCCTGGGTATAATATGTTGGCAAAATGTGACTCCAATTCCTGAGTTCAAATTTTAGCCTTTTGAGTTTTGAAGCAAAAATGGAGATAAAGGAGCCATTACATTGCAGTGCCAATTGTTGCCTACGACCTGCAAGAAATCTTTGTGTTTAGTCCACATATTCTTAAATTTAAATGGCTTTGGTCCTGAGGTGTTCTCATTGGAGGCTTTGAGCACAAGTGGCGAGTGGCTAGAGGTTTTGGACGCACCTTTGACGCCCATCTTATACAAGCTTAGCTAATGGTGGTACAAACAAATCATCTCTTCCATACCAAATTTCCAAGTCTATTCCCACGCCAAGTGAATTTCTGACCTTGAAAAGGTAAGTCCACCAAGCCACATGCATGTAGGCAATCATTGAAGTCATTCATGGCATCAAGGTGCAATGGGTGTGTATAAGAGACAGGAGCTATACAATGAACTACAAAAGGAGACATAACATATGCAATTCACAGGGGACGAGACCTGGGATGGGAGACTCCAACTGAAGATCTCCATTTTCATGTGGAAATTGCTGAATAGGAGGCTGCAACTAGATCCCATTTTGATTATAATATGTTGTTTTCCTTAGCCTCCAAAGGCTAGGAACATGGCCTGTCTCTTATACACATCTAGATGTGTATAAGAGATACAAGTGAGGGTTTATTAGCTATCCCCGAATGTCCCAAACTAAAATGCGATCCATTTAACATTGTGGGAGGGACTTGAATTTGCTTTGGCCAACCTGTGCGCATTGGCCTTGGCATAGTGTAGGTTCTTTTGCGTCTGAACTTTTTGTATGACTGTCTCTTATATTGTGTGTGAGGTGGGGTGATCGGTGAAGATCCTTGTTGTTTGCATGGCTTGCATGGGAGTCTGAATAGTAACATGGTACGAGGTGCATAAGACGACGCATGGATCGCATGAGTGTATAATCCATGAAGATGTAGTTTAGCTAATTCACATGTCTACGTTGTTATCATCCTCTCCTGTCCCTTGATTGTGCACCAAGGATGTTGGTGGTTCCACAAAATTCGAATTGGCCCCACTTCTCCAAGGGGTTCAAGGGCTGACCTTCCACAATGTGCTCCTTTTTAAAATTTGAATCCAAGTGCTTGTGCTTTGGCCTTATCCATCTCTGGTTTGAATCCGTTTGTTGATTTGGATTGGCCTTATCCGGGTTGTTGGTGCATATTATATTTTAGTTCTTATTCTTTTACACATAGTAATTCAAGAACGTTTTGGAGGAGATGTTGGTTGATTCTGTACTCATCAATGGAGCACCCAAGGGATTCTTTATACTCAGCCAAGTGGGCAACCCATCCGAGCACGCTTGGCTCCGTTTTTTATTCTCTTCACCGTTATCTACAGGTGTATAAGAGACCTCCTATCTGACCTTCCTTCTACGGTGTGGTTGGGGGCCTGTAATGAGTGCAATAAGATGGGATCGTAGGTAATTTTTGCCAAATGCCCTCATTACCCCCAACCACACCCTAAGAGACAGCTTTACGTCTTATTTCCCTGGCACTGATACCTTAGCAACACTTGGCCCGGTGAAATTTGCGTGGTGAGTCGAGTTTAAGGGTGTTCCAGCTAAGTTGCCATGAATGTTTACTAGCACTCTTATTGCTCTTATCCCAAAAATAGCCAATCCGAATTCTTTTAGTGACTTCCGGCCCATTAGCTTGTGCACTTTCTTATTTCGAAAGTCATGCACTTAAGAACCCTCATGTAGTAGCCATTAACAAACCAGGTGTTTTTGAGCCAACATCGTAGGAAGTCCTCCTCCAATGAAAACCTCATCAATATGTGCTTGTAATCAAGATATCCTATGGTGAACTGACCTTTGAATCCAATGGTGTGAATCAGCTTTACGAAGTCTCTTATATGTTCGGCTAGATCTTGGAAAGTTACCCACCAATGTGTAATGAAATGGTGCAGCAAGGTGTTGAACTTCATCTTGGGAGAAGAAAATCGCTGGTTCCCCTTTGTGCAGTTGAAGAGCTTACAAGGCGAGGTCTGGATTTGGTGCGTGAAGGCTTAGGATTTGTCCACCCGAAAGAGCTTGTGCAAAGGTTTAAGAACCACGACCGATGACTATTATAGCTGGTTCGACCATGCCCGAGTGGCAAAAGGAGAAGAATAGGTGCTGTGTTTAGTAGTGAGAGGAAGTCTAGAGAGAAGGAGGAGAGAATTTCACTTGGTCAAAACATTAGTTGGGAGATAATTAATAAACTAGAAAGGTCCGATTCTTGGTTCTTAATCTAGCATAATTAAATTACGTTTTACGTTGTTATCATGTGTTATTAGAACTTATTATGTTTCTACATGTTCTTTGTTGAGAACTCCTTTCTTGTTTCTCAATCTTATGCGACATCCCAGTTATTAGTATTTAATCTCTTATACACATCTAGATCTAGTTCTCAATGTCGTAGTACAACTCCTTCCACTGTGATTAAGCACGTATACTTGGCCTCATTTCTCACTTATTTCTTCAAAACCATCATATTATATTTTAGTTTTTATTCTTTTATGCATAGTCATCACTCATGGTTCTTAATTTGGCCAAATCAAATCGCATTTTAAGTTCTTGTCTTGAGTTACGTGATTTGCTTTTATAAGAACTGTTCTATTTCTTAATCTGATAAAATTCGATCATCGTACAGGTTAGTTATAACTCCTGTACGATTAGATCTCCTTTCTTGTCATAATGTAGTACGATTAGACCCTTTCTTTCTTCTCAATATCGTACTATTACAATTTCTTCCTTAATCATTGTGCATAATTAATCGGCCTCATTTCTCAGTTCTTTTCTTATACGATTAGATAATCTCTTAATTATAAATCTTTAATGAATACGACCCGCTCTTGGTTCTTTTTAAGTCTAACTCGTATAAGAAAAAGAAATGAGAAATGAGGCCTATGAATTATTGTATCTCCTTTTACGACTCACAATATATTACGATGCAAGTCGGCTTTCTTAGTTCTCAATATCTTATGATTAGATGTGTATAAGAGATCATTATTAAGCTAATATAGTTGCCTCTGTTCTCTTTCGAAAGATTAAGATCATTCATTTGATCTAAATCTTTTGTGGGTTCTCAATCTAGTCTAACTAAGTCACGTACATCCGTTATTAGATATTCTTATCTTTTCAACATGTATGTCGATTAGTTGTTAGTTAAGAAATCTAATAAAGGTGATGAATCTTCCTTTGTGAATAATACAAGATAACTAATTGGCTTCATTATCAGTTCTGTCTCTTATAACATCTAGATCATCTTTATGTTGTTCAAAGAAGATCTAATAACGGATTCTAAGCCCCTAATACGTGACTTATTCAAGATTTATATACATTTTACTTGGTTATCAGTTATTAGAACTTATTATGTTTCTACATGTACTTTGTTGAGAACTCCTTTCTTGTTTTTAATCTTATGTGACTTTTATCTTGTACGATTTGTCCCCTTTCTTAGTTCTCAATATCGTACAGATGTGTATAAGAGACCTATACTTGGCCTCATTTCTCACTTATTTCTTCAAATTAATCATATTATATTTTAGTTCTTATTCTTTTATGCATAGTTATCACTCATGGTTCTTAATTTGGCCAAATCAAATCGCATTTTAAGTTCTTATCTTGAGTTCTTTTATAAGAACTCCTGTTCTAAGAAAGGACTCGATCAACTTTGTTACATGTAGAATCCTGTACGATAATATCTCCTTAATTGTGTCATAATATAGTATTAGGGGCTTATCATCCGTTATTAGATATTCTTATCTTTTCAACATGTATGTCGATTGAATTGCATATGTTATGTCTCCTTTTTTTGTTCATTGTATAGCTCGATTAGTCGCATTTCTTAGTTCTCAATATTGTACGATTATCACTTCTTCCTTTGTCATTATACAAGGTGTAATTGGCTTCATTTCTCCGTTCTTTTTCAAAGACAGGTTAGATAATCAGGCCTCATATCCAACTCTTTCTCAATTCCAATCCTGTCTCTTATACACATCATAATTAAATCACATTTTACGTTGTTATCAGGTGTTATTAGAACTTATCTCTGTATACACATGTTCTGTGTTAAGAGACTCCTTTCTTGTATCAGATTAAGATGCGACTTGATCCTTATTAGTATTTAATCTTGTACATTTGTCCCCTTTCTTAGTTCTGAATATCGTACGAGTACAACTCCTTCCACTGTGATTAAGCACGTATACTTGGCCTCATTTCTCACTTATTTCTTCAAAACGATCATATTATATTTTAGTTCTTATTCTTTTATGCATAGTAATCACTCATGGTTCTTAATTTGGCCAAATCAAATCGCATTTTAAGTTCTTATCTTGAGTTACGAGATTTTACTTTTATAAGAACTCCTGTTCTATTTCTTAATCTGATATGACTCGATCTACTTTGTTAGTTCTTAATCCTGTACTATTAGATCTCCTTGTACGATTAGACCCTTTCTTTCTTCAGATATTGTAGTTATGTGTATTTCTTCCTTAATCGTATAATATCATGACATAATTAATCTAGATCTAATCGGGTGACTTAAGACTAGTCTAAGAGAAGTCTAGTATTAGAATCTCATCCGTTATTAGATATTCTTATCTTTTCAACATGTATGTGTATTAGATCACCTTTCTAGTTTCTTAATTATCACCCTAATATTTTATAATAGATGTGTATAAGAGACAGTTATACACGTAGAGCAAGTTTGATCGGCCTCATTTCTCTATTCTTTTGCAAATGCTATTAGATGATGTATTAGTTCTAAATCTTCAAGGAATAGGTCCAACGCATGGTTCTTAATCCATTCTTATTAAAACATATTTATGTTCTTAACTTGTGAAATTTGATCTCATATCTTTTCCAAATGTGCTATGATTGGAGACTAACACAAATACACATGTAGAAACATAATAAGTTCTAATAGTACGATACGTGAGATGAACAGATATGTTATGTCTCCTTTTGTAGTTCATTGTATAGCTCGATTAGTCGCATTTCTTAGTTCTCAATATTGTACGATTATCACTTCTTCCTTTGTCATTATACAAGGTGTAATTGGCTTCATTTCGTAGTTCTTTTTCAAATAAGGTTAGATAATCATCCAAGTTCAAATCTTTGCAATTTGAACTGATTCTTGGTTCTTAATAGTAATTAAATCACATTTTACGTTGTTATCATGAGTTATTAGAACTTATTATGTTTCTACATGTACTTTGTTGAGAACTCCTTTCTTGTTTCTTAATCTTATGCGACTTGAATAAGTTATTAGTATTTAATCTTGTACGATTTGTAGATTTCGTAGTTTTCAATATCGTACGCAGTACAACTCCTTCCATGTGATTAAGCACAATGACTTGGCCTCATTTCTCACTTATTTCTTCAAAACCATCATATTATATTTTAGTTCTTATTCTTTTATGCATAGTTATCACTCATGGTTCTTAATTTGGCCAAATCAAATTGCATTTTAAGTTCTTATCTTGAGTTACGAGATTTACTTTTATAAGAACTCCTGTTCTATTTCTTAATCTGATATGACTCGATCTACTTTGTTAGTTCTTAATCCTGTACGATTAGATCTCCTTTACTGTGTCATAATATAGTACGATTAGACCCTTTCTTTCTTCTCAATATCGTACTATTACAATTTCTTCCTTAATCATTGTGCAGGCATAATTAATAGGCCTCATTTCTCAGTCCTTTTTCTTATACGATTAGATAATCTCTTAATTATAAATCTTTAATGAATAGGATTGTTCTTTTTAAATCTAATAGACTTCTTCTCCTTTATTAGTAATAAAGGATTGATAATTAAGGCCTATCTAATCATGCCTGCACAATGATTACGATTAATAAACATTCTTAATTCTGTCTCGTATACACATGTGATCTTAATTATATTAAGCTAAGAATAGTTGCCTCCGTTCAAATTTAATTGAAATGCGATTAGATCAAAAGATTTGATCTAAATCTTATTTGAAAAAGGTCCCACACATGGTTCTCAATCTAGTCTAACTAAGTCACGTATTAGGGGCTTATCATCCGTTATTAGATATTCTTATCTTTTCAACATGTATGTCGATTAGATAACCTTATTTGAAAAAGAATTGAGTTGTTTACAAATACCCTAGAGGCGTGAGGTCGACGATTTCTTTAAGCTCGAAAAAGGTTTGTCTTTAGAGATCTTAACTGCTTTTTAAATCCTTACGAAGCACTTATAGTTACGATGATGTATTAGTTCTAATATCTCATATCTTTTCCAAATGTGAATTGATCTCATATGCTCCTTTTGTTGTTCATTGGACCAGCTAAGAGACCAATCTTAGAAAAGATTAAGAACCTGTCTCTTATACACATCTAACGGATGATAAGCCCCTAATACGTGACTTCTTTTCAAATAAGGTTAGATAATCATCTTTTGTTCAAACTCTTTTTCAATTTGAACTGATTCTTGGTTCTTAATCTAGCATAATTAAATCACATTTTACGTTGTTATCATGAGTTATTAGAACTTATTATGTTTCTACATGTACTTTGTTGAGAACTCCTTTCTTGTTTCTTAATCTTATGCGACTTGATCAATACAAATAAGCACGTATACTTAGCCACATCTTCTCACTTATTTCTTCAAAACCATCATATTATATATACAGTTCTTATTCTTTTATGCATAGTTATCACTCATGGTTCTTTCTTGGCCAAATCAAATCGCATTTTAAGTTCTTATCTTGATACACATCTAGATGTGTATAAGAGACAGGACCTATTCCTTGAAGATTTACTTTGTTAGTTCTTAATCCGATTAGATCTCCTTTCTTGTGTCATTATAGTACGATTACGCCCTTTCTTTCTTCTCAATATCGTACTACTCAAGACCTGTCTCTTATACACATCTAGATGTGTAATAAGAGACATTTCTCAGATTAAGTTCTAATACGATTAGATAATCTCTAAATTATAAATCTTTAATGAATACGACCCGCTCTTTGTTCTGTTTAAATCTAATAAGACTTCTTCTCCTTTATTAGTTCTCAATCTTGTTTGATTGTATCTCTATTTGCGACTCACAATATATTACGATTAGTCGACATTTTTATAAGAATGGATTAAGAACCTGTCTCTTATACACATCTAGATGTGTATAATAGACAGATTAGATGTGAATAAGATCAGATCATTCATTTGATCTAAATCTTTTGTGCACAGGTCACACAAATGGTTCTCAATCTAGAGAAGTAACTAAGTCACGTATTAGGGTCTTATCATCCGTTATTAGATATTCTTATCTTTTCAACATGTATGTCGATTAGATCACCTTTCTAGTTTCTTAATTATCTCCCTAATATTTTATCATGTGTTCTCCTTTGCGATTCATAACATAGAACAGTTAGTCAATTTCGGCTCTCAATATCGAGCGATTTCTTCCTTACTCGTAAAGCAAGTTTGATTCATTCTCCTTTTGCAAATGCTATTAGATGATGTATTAGTTCTAAATCTTCAAGGAATAGGTCCGCATGGTTCTTAATCCGGAGTTGTACTTACAGTACGATATTGAGATCTCATATCTTTTCCAAATGTGCTATGATTGGAACTCCCCTTAACTTTCATAATCTTACACGACTAATCTCCTTTCTTTGTTCTGTGAATTGCATATGTTATGTCTCAGATTTTTTGTATTTGTATCGCTTGATTAATGAACAATTCTTAGTTCTGTATAATGTACGATTATCATCTTCCTAAGTCATTATACAAGGTGTAATTGGATTCATTTCTCCGTTCTTTTTCAAATAGGGTTAGATAATCATCTTTTGTTCAAATTCTAAGAAATGTGACTAATCAAGGTTCTTAAACTAAAAAAAGGAGATCCCATTTTACGTTGTTATCATGTGTTATTAGAACTTATTATGTTTCTACATGTTCTTTGATTGAGAACTCCTTTCTTGTTTGAGAATCTTATGCGACTTGATCCAAGTTATTAGTATTTAATGTGTACGATCTGAGACAGATTTGAGAACAAGAAAGGGGACAAATCGAAGAAATTGTAATAGTACGTGATTAAGCAGAAAGAAAGGGTCTCATTTCTCACTTATTTCTTCAAAACCATCATATTATATTTTAGTTCTTATTCTTTTATGCATAGTTATCACTCATGGTTCTTAATTTGGCCAAATCAAATCGCATTTTAAGTTCTTATCTTGAGTTACGAGATTTACTTTTATAAGAACTCCTGTTCTATTTCTTAATCTGATATGACTCGATCTACTTTGTTAGTTCTTAATCCTGTACTATTAGATCTCCTTTACTGTGTCATAATATAGTACGATTAGACTCTTTCTTTCTTCTCAATATCGTACTATTACGATTTCTTCCTTAAAAAAGTAAAGGCATAATTAATACTAGATCTTTATACAGTTCTTTTTCTAATAGATTAGATAATCTCTTAATTATAAATCTTTAATGAATACGACCCGCTCTTGGTTCTTTTTAAGTCTAATTCGACTACTTCTCCTTTATTAGTTCTCAATCTTGTTTTATTAAGAACCACTAAGCGCTAACTAGAAAGTCTAACTAAGTCACGTATCATGGGTTATCATCCGTTATTAGATATTCTTATCTTTTCAACATGTATGTCGATTAGATCACCTTTCTAGTTTCTTACTTATCACCCTAATATTTTATCATGTGTTGTTCTCCTTTTGCGATTCATAACATGGAACAGCTAGTCAATTTCTTGTCTTAGATGTGTATAAGAGCAACTTCTTCCTTACACGTAAAGCAAGTTTGATCGGCCTCATTTCTCTATTCTTTTGTAATGCTATTAGATGATGTATTAGTTCTAAATCTTCAAGGAATAGGTCCAACGCATGGTTCTTAATCCATTCTGTATTAAATTAAAACATATTTATGTTCTTACCTTGTTAAATTTGATCTCATATCCTTTTAAATGTGCAATGATTGGAACTCCTCGCATATTTCATAATCTTACACGACTAATCTCCTTTCTTTGTTCTGTGAATTGCATATGTTATGTCTCCTTTTGTAGTTCATTGTATAGCTCCATTAGTCGCATTTCTTAGTTCTCAATATTGTACGATTATCACTTCTTCCTTTGTCATTATACAAGGTGTAATTGGCTTCATTTCTTAGTTCTTTTTCAAATAAGGTTAGATAATCATCTTTTCTTCAAAGTATTTTTCAATTTGAACTGATTCTTGGTTCTCAATCTGGCATAATTAAATCACATTTTACGTGGTTATCATGAGTTATTAGAACTTATTATGTTTCTACATGTACTTTGTTGAGAACTCCTTTCTTGTTTCTCAATCTTATGCGACTTAATCCAAGTTATTAGTATTTAATCTTGTACGATTTGTCCCCTTTCTTAGTTCTCACATATTGTACGAGTACAACTCCTTCCACAGTGATTAAGCACCTATACTTGGCCTCATTTCTCACTTATTTCTTCAAAACCATCATATTATATTTTAGTTCTTATTCTTTTATGCATAGTTATCACTCATGGTTCTTAATTTGGCCAAATCAAATCGCATTTTAAGTTCTTATCTTGAGTTACGAGATTTACTTTTATAAGAACTCTGTTCTATTTCTTAATCGATATGACTCGATCTACTTTGTTAGTTCTTAATCTAGAACAGGAGTTCATATAAAAATAAATGAGAAGAAGGATTAGAAATTTCTTTCTTCTCTGTATCGTACTATTACAATTTCTTCCTTAGGCATAATTAATAGGCCTCATTTCTCAGTTCTTTTTCTTATACGATTAGATAATCTCTTAATTATAAATCTTTAATGAATACGACCCGCTCTTTGTTCTTTTTAAATCTAATAAGACTTCTTCTCCTTTATTAGTTCTCAATCTTGTTTGAAATTGTATCTCCTTTTGCGACTCACAATATATTACGATTAGTCGACTTTCTTAGTTCTCAATATCTTACGATTACACTTCTTCCTTCGTTATTGAAACATCTAGATGTGTATGCAGACTAATATTTCAAATTAGATTAGATCATTGATTTGATCTAAATCTTTTTTGCACAGGTCCCCACATGGTTCTCAAGATAGTCTAACTAAGTCACGTATTAGGGGCTTATCATCCGTTATTAGATATTCTTATCTTTTCAACATGTATGTCGATTAGATCACCTTTCTAGTTTCTTAAAGATCTCCCTAATATTTTAAAAGGTGATACAATCAAACAAGATTGAGAACTAATAAAGGAGTTAGCCAATCTTATTAGATTTAAAAAGAACAAAGAGCGGGTCGTATTCATTAAAGATTTATAATTAAGAGATTATCTAATCATATAAGAATGCGCTGGAACTGAGAAATTATACACATCTAGATGTGTATAAGAGACAGGAACTAATACATCATCTAATAGCAAGAATCAAATTGAAAAAGAACTCATATTTCATAATCTTACACGACTAATCTCCTTTCTTTGTTCTATGAATTGCATATGTTATGTCTCCTTTTGTTGTTCATTGTATAGCTCGATTAGTCGCATTTCTTAGTTCTCAATATTGTACGATTATCACTTCTTCCTTTGTCATTATACAAGGTGTAATTGGCTTCATTTATCGTTCTTTTTAAAATGCGATTTGATCTTGGCCATATTAACAACACCTATCATCACTAACCGATAAAAGGTTCTTAATCTAGCATAATAACTATCACTCGGTTTTAAAAAATCATGAGATATTAGCCACTAATTATGCTTTCTCTTATACACATCTAGAAGAATTTCTTGTTTATAATCTTATGGTATTGAAGAAAAAGAAAGGAGATTAGCCGTGCAAGATTAATTATGCCTATAAGTGAGAAATGAGGCCAAGTATACGTGCTTAATTTCAGTGTATAGCTATCTCTTATACACATCTAGATGTGTATAAGAGACTTATTCTCTTATACACAAAGTTATGTGATAATAAGAGAAAGGAGCCAAATCAAATCGTACTAAGTTCTTATCTTGAGTTACGAGATTTACAATGAAAACTAATGTTCTATTTCTTAATCGATATGACTCGATCTACTTTGTTAGTTCTTAATCTGTACTATTAGATCACCTTTACTGTCATAATATAGTACGATTAGACCCTTTCTTTCTTTTCAATATCAGACTATTACAATTTCTTCCCTAATCATTGTGCAGCATAATTAAAAGGATTTCTCAGTTCTTTTTCTTATAAGAATTAGATGAGGCCTCTTTAATTATAGATGGACATAAGATTACCCGCTCTTGTTCTAGTTTAAATCTAAGAAGACTACTTCTCCTTTATTAGGTCTCAAGATCTTGTTTTATTGTATCTCCTTTTACGACTCACAATATATTGCGATAAGTCATAACTATGCAATTCACAGAACTTACGATTACAGTTCTTCCTTCGTTATTAAGCTAATATAGTTGCCTCCGTTCTCTTTCGAATACGATAAGATCATTCATTTGATCTAAATCTTTTTTGTGCACAGGTGCCACACTTGGTTCTCAATCTAGTCTAACTAAGTCACGTATCAGAGGTTATCATCCGTTGTTAGATATTCTTATCTTTTCAACATGTATGTCGATTAGATCACCTTTCTAGTTTCTTACTTATCACCCTAATATTTTATCATGTGTTGTTCTCCTTTTGCGATTCATAACATGGAACAGCTAGTCAATTTCTTGTCTCTGAATATCGAACGATCGCAACTTCTTCCTTACACGTAAAGCAAGTTTGATCGGCCTCATTTCTCTATTCTTTTGTAAATGCTATTAGATGATGTATTAGTTCTAAATCTTCAAGGAATAGGTCCGATAACGCATGGTTCTTAATCCATTCTTATTAAAACATATTTATGTTCTTACCTTGTTAAATTTGATCTCATATCCTTTCCAAATGTGCAATGATTGGAACTCCTCGCATATTTCATAATCTTACACGACTAATCTCCTTTCTTTGTTCTGTGAATTGCATATGTTATGTCTCCTTTTGTAGTTCATTGTATAGCTCCATTAGTCGCATTTCTTAGTTCTCAATATTGTACGATTATCACTTCTTCCTTTGTCATTATCCAAGGTGTAATTGGCTTCATTTCTTAGTTCTTTTTCAAATAAGGTTAGATAATCATCTTTTGTTCAAAGTCTTTTTCAATTTGAACTGATTCTTGGTTCTCAATTTGGCATAATTAAATCACATTTTACGTGGTTATCATGAGTTATTACAACTTATTATGTTTCTACATGTACTTTGTTGAGAACTCCTTTCTTGTTTCTTAATCTTATGCGACTTGATCCAAGTTATTAGTATTTAATCTCGTCTCTTCTGTACGATTTGTCCCCTTTCTTAGTTCTCAATATTGTACGAGTACAACTCCTTCCACAGTGATTAAGCACCTATACTTGGCCTCATTTCTCACTTATTTCTTCAAAACCATCATATTATATTTTAGTTCTTATTCTTTTATGCATAGTTATCACTCATGGTTCTTAATTTGGCCAAATCAAATCGCATTTTAAGTTCTTGTCTTGAGTTACGAGATTTACTTTTATAAGAACTCCTGTTCTATTTCTTAATCCGATATGACTCGATCTACTTTGTTAGTATTTAAATCTGTACGATTAGATCTCCTTTACTGTGAAGTGGCGATAGTACGATTAGACCCTTTCTTTCTTCTCAGTATCGTACTATTACAATTTCTTCCTTAATAATTGTGCAGGCATAATTAATAGGCCTCATTTCTCAGTTCTTTTTCTTATACGATTAGATAATCTCTTAATTACAAATTTTTAATGAATACGACCCCGCTCTTTGTTCTTTTTAAATCTAATAACATAACGACTTCTTCTCCTTTATTAGTTCTCAATCTTGTTTGATTGTATCTCCTTTTGCGACTCACAATAATATATTACGATTAGTCGACTTTCTTAGTTCTCAATATCTTACGATTACAGTTCTTCCTTCGTTATTAAGCTAATATAGTTGCCTCCGTTCTCTTTCAAATGTGATTAGATCATTGATTTGATCTAAATCTTTTTTGCACAGGTCCCCCACATGGTTCTCAATCTAGTCTAACTAAGTCACGTATTAGGGGCTTATCATCCGTTATTAGATATTCTTATCTTTTCAACATGTATGTCGATTAGATCACCTTTCTAGTTTCTTAATTTTCTCCCTAATATTTTATCATGTGTTGTTCTCCTGTTGCGATTCATAACATAGAACAGTTAGCCAATTTCTGGGCCCTCAATGTCGAACGATCGCCACTTCTTCCTTACTCGCAAAGCAAGTTTCATCGGCCTCAATTCTCTTTTCTTTTAAAAATGCTATTGGATGACGTATTTAAGTTCTATATCTTCAGAAATAGGTCCGGCGCATGGTTCTTAATCCATTCTTAATAAAACATGTTTATGTTCTTAACTTGTAAAATTTGATCTCATATCTTTTCCAAATGTGCTATGATTGGAACTCCCCTCATATTTCATAATCTTACACGACTAATCTCCTTCCTTTGTTCTATGAATTGCATATGTTATGTCTCCTTTTGTTGTTCATTGTCTCGCTCGATTAGTCGCATTTCTTAGTTCTCAATATTGTACGATTATCACATCTTCCTTTGTCATTATACAAGGTGTAATTGGATTCATTTCTCCGTTCTTTTTCAAATAAGGTTAGATAATCATCTTATGTTCCAACTCTTTCTCAATTTGAACCGTTTGTTGGTTCTTAATCTAGCGAAATTAAATCACATTTTACGTTGTTATCATGTGTTATTAGAACTTATTATGTTTCTACATGTTCTTTGTTGAGAACTCCTTTCTTGTTTCTCAATCTTATGCGACTTGATCCCATCTGTTATTAGTATTTAATCTTGTACGATTTGTCCCCTTTCTTAGTTCTGAATATCGTACGAGTACAACTCCTTCCACTGTGATTAAGCACGTATACTTGGCCTCATTTCTCACTTATTTCTTCAAAACCATCATATTATATTTTAGTTCTTATTCTTTTATGCATAGTAATCACTCATGGTTCTTAATTTGGCCAAATCAAATCGTATTTTAAGTTCTTATCTTGAGTTACGAGATTTTACTTTTATAAGAACTCCTGTTCTATTTCTTAATCTGATATGACTCGATCTACTTTGTTAGTTCTTAATCCTGTACTATTAGATCACCTTTACGGTGTCATAATATAGTACGATTAGACCCTTTCTTTCTTCTCGGTATCGTACTATTACAATTTCTTCCTTAATCATTGTGCAGGCATAATTAATCGGCCTCATTTCTCAGTTCTTTTTCTTATACGATTAGATAATCTCTTAATTATAAATCTTTAATGAATACGACCCGCTCTTGGCAAGATTCTTTTTAAGTCTAATTCGACTACTTCTCCTTTATTAGGTGTCAATCTTGTTTTATTGTATCTCCTTTTACGACTCACAATATATTGCGATAAGTCGGCTTTCTTAGTTCTCAATATCTTACGATTACAGTTCTTCCTTCGTTATTAAGCTAATATAGTTGCCTCCGTTCTCTTTCGAATACGATAAGATCATTCATTTGATCTAAATCTTTTTTGTGCACAGGTGCCACACTTGGTTCTCAATCTAGTCTAACTAAGTCACGTATCAGAGGTTATCATCCGTTGTTAGATATTCTTATCTTTTCAACATGTATGTCGATTAGATCACCTTTCTAGTTTCTTACTTATCACCCTAATATTTTATCATGTGTTGTTCTCCTATTGCGATTCATAACATAGAACAACTAGTCAATTTCTTGTCTCTGAATATCGAACGATCGCAACTTCTTCCTTACACGTAAAGCAAGTTTGATCGGCCTCATTTCTCTATTCTTTTGTAAATGCCATTTTTATTAGATGATGTATTAGTTCTAAATCTTCAAGGAATAGGTCCAACGCATGGTTCTTAATCCATTCTTATTAAAACATATTTATGTTCTTACCTTGTTAAATTTGATCTCATATCCTTTCCAAATGTGCAATGATTGGAACTCCTCGCATATTTCATAATCTTACACGACTAATCTCCTTTCTTTGTTCTGTGAATTGCATATGTTATGTCTCCTTTTGTAGTTCATTGTATAGCTCCATTAGTCGCATTTCTTAGTTCTCAATATTGTACGATTATCACTTCTTCCTTTGTCATTATACAAGGTGTAATTGGCTTCATTTCTTAGTTCTTTTTCAAATAAGGTTAGATAATCATCTTTTGTTCAAAGTCTTTTTCAATTTGAACTGATTCTTGGTTCTCAATCTGGCATAATTAAATCACATTTTACGTGGTTATCATGAGTTATTAGAACTTATTATGTTTCTACATGTACTTTGTTGAGAACTCCTTTCTTGTTTCATAATATCACTTAATCTTATGCGACTTGATCCAAGTTATTAGTATTTAATCTTGTACGATTTGTCCCCTTTCTTAGTTCTCAATATCGTACGAGTACAACTCCTTCCACTGTGATTAAGCACCTATACTTGGCCTCATTTCTCACTTATTTCTTCAAAACCATCATATTATATTTTAGTTCTTATTCTTTTATGCATAGTTATCACTCATGGTTCTTAATTTGGCCAAATCAAATCGCATTTTAAGTTCTTGTCTTGAGTTACGAGATTTACTTTTATAAGAACTCCTCTTCTATTTCTTAATCTGATATGACTCGATCTACTTTGTTAGTTCTTAATCCTGTACGATTAGATCTCCTTTACTGAGTCATAATATAGTACGATTAGACCCTTTCTTTCTTCTCAGTATCGTACTATTACAATTTATTCCTTAATCATTGTGCAGGCATAATTAATAGGCCTCATTTCTCAGTCCTTTTTCTTATATGATTAGATAATCTCTTAATTATAAATCTTTGACTGAATACGACCCGCTCTTTGTTCTTTTTAAATCTAATAAGACTTCTTCTCCTTTATTAGTTCTCAATCTTGTTTGATTGTATCTCCTTTTACGACTCACAATATATTACAATTAGTCGACTTTCATAGTTCTCAATTTCTTACGATTACACTTCTTCCATAGTTATTAAGCTAACATAGTTGCCTCCGTTCTCTTTCGAATGCGATTAGATCATTCATTTATCTAAATCTTTTGTGCAGAGGTCCCACACATGGTTCTCAATCTAGTCTAACTAAGTCACGTATTAGGGGCTTATCATCCGTTATTAGATATTCTTATCTTTTCAACATGTAGGTCGATTAGATCACCTCTCTAGTTTCTTAATTTTCTCCTTTACTGTGTCATAGTATAGTACGATTAGATCTCCTTTACTGTGTCATAATATAGTACGATTTGAAGAACCCCAGTTATGTTAATCATGTTTTGATGATAACCAAATCATACTAATAGTTTGATAACATGAAGTGTGCAGAAGAATAGGCAGGTTCGGACGCAAATGTTCGTCCGAACAAAACAACCATGAGAGAGCTTCGGACGATGATAATCGTCCGACACAAAGAATTTGAAGCAAGCCTCGGACGAAGAACAACGTCCGACCATTTTCCCGTAGATTTCGCTTCGATCGGACGCATGTTCGGACGCATCCTCGGACGTCCGAACGAATACCCTCGGAGAACGGATGCAGTGTCGGACGTACTCTTGCTGCATCGGCCGTCCGAAACGTCCAACGGCTAGTTTTCCAATAAACAGAAAATAGCCGTTGTGAAGTTGTTGGAAGCAGATATTCAGCAACTATAAATACCCCTATGGTCTGATTTAATAGACAAACACACCCTGTACAATGATTAAATGAATCTCTTATAGCTATTTGGGAGAAAGAGTTGGTACAAGTGTTGTAATAGTGTAGGTAGTGAGAAAAGAGCTTAGAAGTGTAAGAGTTCTTCAAGTGTAAGAGTGGAGAGATAACAATTGTAACAAATTAGGGAGGTTGTGAGTGTAAAACTCTTGGCTCAACTAAAGGAAATTAGTGTGAGCAAGAGTGATCCTCATTTGTGTACAAGAGGTTATTGTCTCACCTACTTTGAAGAGACTTTTAGGGGCTGAACTTCAAGTTGTGAACTTGGTAGTTGCCTTGTGAGAAGCTCTTTGTAATTGCAAGCTCCAAGCTTGAGAAGCTAGGGAGTTTGGTTTGATATTCTTAATCTCAATATTCTTAATTGTTCTTTAAGCTTAAACTGTTGAATATCTATTGTATTCATTTGTGCTTAAGTTTTTATTTGGTGCACAAAGTTTGAATTTCTATTAAGCACTGAAAAAAGGTTTGTCTTTAGAGATAACCTAATTCACCCCCCCTCTTAGGTTGCTTTTGGGGCCAACACGATTAGACCTTTTCTTTCTTCTCAGTATCGTACTATTACAATTTCTTCCTTAATCATTATGCAGGCATAATTAATAGGCCTCATTTCTCAGTTCTTTTTCTTCTACGAATGCAATTAGATAAACTCTTAATTATAAATCTTTAATGAATACGACCCGCTCTGGGTTCTTTTTAAATCTAATAAGACTTCTTCTCCTTTATTAGTTCTCAATCTTGTTTGATTGTGTCTCCTTTTGCGACTCAGAATATATTACGATTAGTCGACTTTCTTAGTTCTCAATATCTTACGATTACACTTCTTCCTTAGTTATTAAGCTAATATAGTTGCCTCCGTTCTCTTTCGAATGCGGATAGATCATTCATTTACCTAAATCATTTGTGCACAGGTCTCACACATGGTTCTCAATCTAGTCTAACTAAGTCACGTATTAGGGGCTTATCATCCGTTATTAGATATTCTTATCTTTGCAACATGTATGTTGATTAGATCACCTCTCCAGTTTCCTAATTTTCTCCCTAATATTTTATCAAGTGTTCTCCTTTTGCGATTCATAACAAAGAAAAGTTAGTCAATTTCTTGGCTCTCAATATCGAACGATCGCAACTTCTTCCTTACGTCGTAAAGGAAGTTTGATCGGCCTCATTCTCTATTCTTTTGTAAATGCTATTAGATGATGTATTAGTTCTAAATCTTCAAGGAATAAGTCCAGCGCATGGTTCTTAATCCATTCTTGATAAAACATATTTATGTTCTTAACTTGTGAAATTTGATCTCATATCTTTTCCAAATGTGGTATGATTGGAACTCCCCTCTTATTTCATAATCTTACACGACTAATCTCCTTTCTTTGTTATGTGAATTGCATATGTTATGTCTCCTTTTGTTGTTCATTGTATAGCTCGATTAGTTGCATTTCTAAGTTCTCAATATTGTACGATTATCACTTCTTCCTTTGTCATTATTCAAGGTGTAATTGGCTTCATTTCTCAGTTCTTTTTCAAATAAGGTTAGATAATCATCTTTTGTTCAAACTCTTTTTCAATTTGAACTGATTCTTGGTTCTTAATCTAGCATAATTAAATCACATTTTACGTTGTTATCATGAGTTATTAGAACTTGATTATGTTTCTACATGTACTTTGTTGAGAACTCCTTTCTTGTTTCTTAATCTTATGCGACTTGATCCCAGTTATTAGTATTTAATTTTGTACGATTTGTCCCCTTTCCTTAGTTCTCAATATCGTACGAGTACAACTCCTTTTATGTGATCAAACACGTATACTTGGCCTCATTTCTCACTTATTTCTTCAAAACCATCATATTATATTTTAGTTATTATTCTTTTATGCATAGTTATCACTCATGGTTCTTAATTTGGCCAAATCAAATCGCATTTTAAGTTCTTATCTTGAATTACGAGATTTACTTTTATAAGAACTTGTGTTCTATTTCTTAATCTGATATGACTCGATCTACTTTGTGAGTTCTTAATCCTGTACGATTAGATCTCCTTTACTGTGTCATAATATAGTACGATTAGACCCTTTCTTTCTTCTCAATATCGTACAATTACAATTTCTTCCTTAATCATTGTGCATGCATAATTAATAGGCCTCATTTCTCAGTTCTTTTTCTTATACGATTAGATAATCTCTTAATTATAAATCTTTAATGAATACGACCCGCTCTTTGTTCTTTTTAAATCTAATAAGACTTCTTCTCCTTTATTAGTTCTCAATCTTGTTTGATTGTATCTCCTTTTGCGACTCACAATATATTACGATTAGTTGACTTTCTTAGTTCTCAATATCTTACGATTACACTTCTTCCTTAGTTATTAAGCTAATATAGTTGCCTCCATTCTCTTTCGAATGCGATTAGATCATTCATTTGATCTAAATCTTTATCACTATCACGTTTCTTATCCTTTTAGATTCATAATCATAGATAACATAGAACAGTTAGTCAATTTATTGGCTCTCAATGTCGAACGATCGCAACTTCTTCCTTACTCATAAAGCAAGTTTGATCGGCCTCATTTCTCTATTCTTTTGCAAATGCTAATAAATGATGTATTAGTTCTATATCTTCAAGGAATAAGAGTCAGATTAAAGATTTATGGTTAAGATCCATTCTTATAAAAACATATTTATTTTCTTACCTTGTGAAATTTGATCTCATATCTTTTCCAAATGTGCTATGATTGGAACTCCCCTCATATTTCATAATCTTACACGAATAATCTCCTTTCTTTGTTCTGTGAATTTCATATGTTATGTCTCCTTTTGTTGTTCATTCTATTGCTCGATTAGTCAGATTTCTTAGTTCTCAACGTTGTGCGATTATCACTTCTTCCTTTGTCATTATACAGGGTGTAATTGGCTTCATTTCTCAGTTCATTTTCAAATAAGGTTAGATAATCATCTTTTCTCCAAACTCTTTTTCAATTTGAACTGATTCTTGGTTCTTAATCTAGCATAATTAAATCACATTTTACGTTGTTATCATGAGTTGTTAGAACTTATTATGTTTCTAGATGTACTTTGTTGAGAACTCCTTTCTTTT
Source organism: Cinchona pubescens (assembly GCA_025175665.1). Taxonomy (NCBI): domain Eukaryota; kingdom Viridiplantae; phylum Streptophyta; class Magnoliopsida; order Gentianales; family Rubiaceae; genus Cinchona; species Cinchona pubescens. The sequence goes on from JANKKI010000116.1 coordinate 378,663, forward strand.
TTCTTAATCTTATGCTACTTGATCCCAGGAATTAGTATTTAATCTTGTACGGTTTGTCCCCTTTCTTAGTTCTCAATATAAGTTTAATTTCGTACGAGTACAACTCTTTCAACTGTGATTAAACACGTATACTTGGCCTCATTTCTCACTTATTTCTTCAAAACCATCATATTATATTTTAGTTCTTATTCATTTATGCATCGTTATCACTCATGGTTCTTAATTTGGCCAAATCAAATCGCATTTTATGTTCTTATCTTGAGTTACCAGATTTACTTTTATAAGAAGTCGTATTCTATTATTTAATCTGATATGACTCGATCTACTTTGTTAGTTCTTAATCCTGTACGATTAGATCTCCTTTACTGTGTCATAGTATAGTATGATTAGACCCTTTCTTTCTTCTCAGTATCGTACTATTACAATTTTTTCCTTAATCACTGTGCAGGCGTAATTAATAGGCCTCATTTCTCAGTTCTTTTTCTTATAACGATTAGATAATCTTTTAATTATAAAATTAATGAATACGACCCGCTCTTTGTTCTTTTTTAATCGAATAAGACTTCTTCTCCTTTATTAGTTCTCAATCTTGTGTTTGATTGTATCTCCTTTTGCGACTCACAATATATTACGATTAGTCGACTTTCTTAGTTCTCAATATCTTACGATTACACGTCTTCCTTAGTTATTAAGCTAATATAGTTGCCTCCGTTCTCTTTCGAATGCGATTAGATCATTCATTTGATCTAAATCTTTTGTGCACGTCCCGCACATAGTTCTCAATCTTGACTAACTAAGTCACGTATTAGGGGCTTATCATCCGTTATTAGATATTGTTATCTTTTCAACATGTATGTCGATTAGATCACCTCTCTAATTTCTTAATTTTCTCCCTAACATTTTATCAAGTGTTCTCCTTTTGCGATTCATAACAAAGAACAGTTAGTCAATTTCTTGGCTCTCAATATCGAACGATCGCAACTTCATCCTTACTCGTAAAGCAAGTTTGATCGGCCTCATTTCTCTATTCTTTTGCAAATGCTATTAGATGATGTATTAGCTCTAAATCTTCAAGGAATAGGTCCAGCACATGGTTGTCTTAATCCATTCTTCTTAAAACATATTTATGTTCTTATCTTATGAAATTTGATCTCGTATATTTTGCAAATGTGCTATGATTGGAACTCCTCTGATATTTCATAATCTTACACGACTAATCTCCTTTCTTTGTTCTGTGAATTGCATATGTTATGTCTCCTTTTGTTGTTCATTGTATAGCTTGATTAGTCGCATTTCTAAGTTCTCAATATTGTATGATTATCACTTCTTCCTTTGTCATTATACAAGGTGTAATTGGCTTCATTTGTCCGTTCTTTTTCAAATAAGGTTAGATAATCATCTTTTGTTCAAACTCTCTTTCAATTTGAACTGATTCTTGGTTCTTAATCTAGCATAATTAAATCACATTTACGTGGTTATCATGAGTTATTAGAACTTATTATGTTTCTACATGTACTTTGCTGAGAACTCCATCTTGTTTCGTTATCTTATGCGACTTGATCATAGTTATTAGTATTTAATCTTGTACGATTTGTCCCCACGCTTTCTTAGTTCTCAATATCGTAAGAGTACAACTCCTTCCACTGTGATTAGGCAAGTATACTTGGCCTCATTTCTCACTTATTTCTTCAAGACCATCATATTATATTTTAGTTCTTATTTTTTTATGCATAGTTATCACTCATGGTTCTTAATTTGGCCAAATCAAATCGCAGTTTAAGTTCTTATCTTGAGTTACGAGATTTACTTTTACAAGAACTCCTGTTCTATTTCTTAATCTGATATGATTCACATCTAAGAAATAAGTTCTGAATCCTGTACAAATTAGATATCCTTTACTGTGTCATAATATAGTACGATTAGACCCTTTCATTCTTTTCAATATCGTGCAATTACAATTTCTTCCTTAATGATTGTGCAGGCATAATTGTTAGGCCTCATTTCTCAGTTCTTTTTCTTATACGATTAGATAATCTCTTAATTATAAATCTTTAATGCATACGACCCGCTCTTGGTTCTTTTTAAATCAAATACCACTGCTTTCCTTTATTTGAGAAGTTCTCAATCTTGTTTGATTGTATCTCTTTTTGCGACTCACAATATTTTAAGATTAGTCGACTTTCTTAGTTCACAATATCTTACGATTACACTTCTTGCTTAGTTCTCAATGTCGTACGAGTACAACTCCTGCCACTGTGATTAAACACGTATACTTGGCCACATTTCTCACTTATTTCTTCAAAACCATTATATTATATTTTAGTTCTTATTCTTTAATGCAGAGTTATCACTAATGGTTCTTAATTTGGCCAAATCAAATCGCATTTTAAGTTCTTCTCTTGAGTTACGAGATTTACTTTTATAAGAACTCGTGTTCTATTTCTTAATCTGATATGACTCGATCTACTTTGTGAGTTCTTATTGTGTATAATAGATCAGAGATACTGTGTCATAATATAGTACGATTAGACCCTTTCTTTCTTCTCAATATCGCACAATTATAATTTCTTCCTTAATCATTGTGCATGCATAATTAATAGGCCTCATTTCTCAGTTCTTTTTCAGAGATTATACAATTTGATAATCTCTTAATTATAAATATTTAATGAATACGACCCGCTCTTGGTGCTTTTTGAATCTAATACGACTACTTCTCCTTTATTAGTTCTCAATCTTGTTTGATTGTATCTCCTTTTGCGACTCACAATATATTACGATTAGTCGACTTTCTTAGTTCTCAATATCTTACGATTACACTTCTTCCTTAGTTATTAAGCTAATATAGTTGCCTTCTTTCTCTTTCGAATGGGATTAGATCATTCATTTGATCTAAATCTTTTGTGCACAGGTCCCACACATGGTTCGCAATCTAGTCTAACTAAGTCACGTATTAGGGGCTTATCATCCATTTTTAGATATTCTTATCTTTTCAACATGTATGTCGATTAGATCACCTCTCTAGTTTCATAATTTTCTCCCTAATATTTTATCAAGTCTTCTCCTTCTGCGATTCATAACAAAGAACAGTTAGTCAATTTCTTGGTTCTCAATATCGAACGATCGCAACTTCTTCCTTTACTCGTAAAGGATGTTTGATCGGCCTCATACTCTATTCTTTTGTAAATGCTATTAGATGATGTATTAGTTCTATATCTTCAAGGAATAGGTCCGGCTCATGGTTCTTAATCCATTCTTATTAAAACATATTTATTTTCTTACCTTGTGAAATTTGATCTCATATCTTTTCCAAATGTGCTATGATTGGAACTCCTCTGATATTTCATAATCTTACACGACTAATCTCCTTTCTTTGTACGATTTGTCCCCTTACTTGGTTCTCAATATAGTACTAGTACAACTCTTTCCACCGTGATTAAACACGTATACTTGGCCTCCGTCCTCACTTATTTCATCAAAACCATCATATTATATTTTTGTTCTTTTTCTTTTGTGCATAGTTATCACTCATGGTTTTTAATTTGGCCAAATCAAATCGCATTTTAAGTTCTTATCTTGAGTTACGAGATTTACTTTTATAAGAACTCCTGTTCTATTTCTTAGTCTGATATGACTCGATCAATACATACTTTGTTAGTTCTTAATCCTGTACGATAAGATTATGAAATAATAGTGTCATAATATAGTACGATTAGACCCTTTCTTTCTTCTCAATATCGTACAATTACAATTTCTTCCTTAATCATTGTGCTGGCATAATTAATAGGCCTCATTTCTCAGTTCTTTTTCTTATACCATTAGATAATCTCTTAATTATAAATCTTTAATGAATACGACCCGCTCTTGGTTCTTTTTAAATCTAATAAGGCTACTTCTCCTTTATTAGTTCTCAATCTTGTTTGATTGTTGTATCTGCTTTTGCGACTCACAATATATTACGATTAGTCGACTTTCTTAGTTCTCAATATCTTACGATTACACTTCTTCCTTAGTTATTAAGCTAATATAGTTGCCTCCGTTCTCTTTCGAATGCGATTAGATCATTCGTTTGATCTAAATCTTTTGTGCACAGGTCCCACACATGGTTCTCAATCTAGTCTAACTAAGTCACGTATGAGGAGCTTATCATCTTAACGTTATTAGATATTTTTATCTTTTAAACATGTGTGTCGATTAGATCACCTCTCTAGTTTCTTAATTTTCTCCCTAATATTTTATCAAGTGCTCTCCTTTTGCGATTCATAACAAAGAACAGTTAGTCAATTTATTGGCTCTCAATATCGAACGATCGCAACTTCTTCCTTACTCGTAAAGGAAGTTTGATCGGCCTCATTCTCTATTCTTTTGGAAATGCTATTAGATGATGTATTAGTTCTATATCTTCAAGGAATAGGTCAGGCTCATGGTTCTTAATCCATTCTTATTAAAACAATATTTATTTTCTTACCTTGTGAAATTTGATCTCATATCTTTTCCAAATGTGCTATGATTGGAACTCCTCTGATATTTCATAATCTTACACGACTAATCTCCTTTCTTTGTTCTGTGAATTGCATATGTTATGTCTCATTTTGTTGTTCATTGTATAGCTCGATTAGTCGCATTTCTAAGTTCTCAATATTGTACGATTGTCACTTCTTCCTTTGTCATTGTACAAGGTGTAATTAGCTTCATTTCTCAGTTCTTTTTCAAATAAGGTTAGATAATACTCTTCTGTTCAAAGTCTTTTTCAATTTGAATTGATTCTTGGTTTTTAATCGTGGCATAATTGTGAACATTTTACGTGGTTATCATGAGTTATTTGAACATGTACTTTGTTGAGAACTCCTTTCTTGTTTCTTAATCTTATGCGACTTGATCCCAGTTATTAGTATTTAATTTTGTACGATTTGTCCCTTGCTTGGTTCTCAATATCGTACGAGTACAACTCCTTCCAGTGTGTTTAAACACGTATACTTGGCCTTATTCTCACTTATTTCTTCAAAACCATCATATTATATTTTAGTTTTTATTCTTTTATGCATAGTTATCACTCATGGTTTTTAATTTGGCCAAATCAAATAGCATTTTAAGTTCTTATCTTGAGTTACGAAATTTACTTTTATAAGAACACATGTTCTATTTCTTAATCTGATATGACTCGATCTAGACTTTGTTAGTTCTTAATCCTGTACGAATAGATCTCCTTTACTGTGTCATAATATAGTACGATTAGACCCTTTCTTTCTTCTCAGTAGCGTACTATTACATTTTCTTCCTTAATCATTGTGCAGGCATAATTAATAGGCCTCATTTCTCAGTTCTTTTTCTTATACGATAAGATAATCTCTTAATTACATATCTTTAATGTATACGACCCGCTCTTTGATCTTTTTAAATCTAATAAGACTTCTTCTCCTTTATTAGTTCTCAATCTTGTTTGATTGTATCTCCTTTTGCGACTCACAATATAATACGATTAGTCAACTTTCTTAGTTCTCAATATCTTACGATTACACTTCTTTCTTAGTTATTCAGCTAAATAGTTGCCTCCGTTCTCTTTCGAATGCGATTAGATCATTCATTTGATCTAAATCTTTTGTTCTTATACCCACACATGGTTCGCAATCTAGTCTAACTAAGTCACGTATTAGGGGCTTATCATCCATTTTTAGATAATATTCTTATCTTTTCAACATGTATGTCGATTAGATCACCTCTCTAGTTTCATAATTTTCTCCCTAATATTTTATCAAGTCTTCTCCTTCTGCGATTCATAACAAAGAACAGTTAGTCAATTTCTTGGTTCTCAATATCGAACGATCGCAACTTCTTCCTTACTCGTAAAGGATGTTTGATCGGCCTCATACTCTATTCTTTTGTAAATGCTATTAGATGATGTATTAGTTCTATATCTTCAAGGAATAGGTCCGGCTCATGGTTCTTAATCCATTCTTATTAAAACATATTTATTTTCTTACCTTGTGAAATTTGATCTCATATCTTTTCCAAATGTGTTATGATTGGAACTCCTCTGATATTTCATAATCTTACACGACTAATCTCCTTTCTTTGTACGATTTGTCCCCTTACTTGGTTCTCAATATAGTACTAGTACAACTCTTTCCACTGTGATTAAACACGTATACTTGGCCTCCGTCCTCACTTATTTCATCAAAACGCATCATATTATATTTTTGTTCTTTTTCTTTTGTGCATAGTTATCACTCATGGTTTTTAATTTGGCCAAATCAAATCGCATTTTAAGTTCTTATCTTGAGTTACGAGATTTACTTTTATAAGAACTCTTGTTCTATTTCTTAGTCTGATATGACTCGGTCTACTTTGTTAGTTCTTAATCCTGTACGATTAGATCTCCTTTACTGTGTCGTAATATAGTACGATTAGAACCTTTCTTTCTTCTCAATATCGTACAATTACAATTTCTTTCTTAATCATTGTGCAGGCATAATTAATAGGCCTCATTTCTCAATTCTTTTTCTTATACGATTACATAATCTCTTAATTATAAATCTTTAATGAATACGACCCACTCTTGGTTCTTTTTAAATCTAATACGACTAATTCTCCTCTATTAGTTCTAAATCTTGTTTGATTGTTTCTCCTTTTGTGACTCACAATATATTACGATTAGTCGACTTTCTTAGTTCTCAATATCTTACGATTACACATTCTTCCTTAGTTATTAAGCTAATATAGTTGCCTCCGTTCTCTTTCGAATACGACTAGATCATTCATTTGATCTAATATTTTATCATGGTTCCCCGTTTACGATTCATAACGTGGAACAGTTAGTCAATTTATTGGCTATCAATGTCGAACGATCGCAACTTCTTCCTTACTCGCAAAAGAAGTTTGATCGGCCTCATTTCTCTATTCTTTTACAGAGGCTATTAGATGATGTATTAGTTCTATATCTTCAAGGAAATAGGTCCGGCTCATGGTTCTTTATCCATTTTTTTTAAAACATATTTATTTTCTTACCTTGTGAAATTTGATATCATATCTTTTCCAAATGTGCTATGATTGGACCTCCCCTCATATTTCATAATCTTACACGACTAATCTCCTTTATTTTTTTTGTGACTTGCATATGTTATGTCTCCTTTTGTTGTTCATTGTATTGCTCGATTAGTCGCATTTCTTATTTCTCAATATTGTACGATTTTGACTTCTTAGCTCCTTTGTCATTATACAAGGTGTAATTGGCTTCATTTCTCCGTTCTTTTTCAAATAAGGTTAGATAATCATCTTTTGTTCAAAGTCTTTTTCAATTTGAATTGATTCTTGGTTCTTAATCTAGCATAATTAAATCACATTTTACGTTGTTATCATGAGTTATTAGAACTTGTTATGTTTCTACATGTACTTTGTTGAGAACTCCTTTCTTGTTTTGTAATCTTATGCGACTTTATCCCAGTTATTAGTATTTAATCCTGTACGATTTGTCCCCTTTCTTAGTTCTCAATATCGTACTAGTACAACTCCTTCCACTGTGATTAAGCACGCATACTTGGCCTCATTTCTCACTTATTTCTTCGAAACCATCATATTATATTTTTGTTCTTATTCTTTTATGCATAGTTATCACTCATGGTTTTTAATTTGGCCAAATCAAATCGCATTTTAAGTTCTTATATTGAGTTACGAGATTTACTTTTATAAGAACTCCTGTTCTATTTCATTTTTCTTATACCATTAGATAATCTCTTAATTATAAATCTTTAATGAATACGACCCGCTCTTGGTTCTTTTTAAATCTAATAAGGCTACTTCTCCTTTATTAGTTCTCAATCTTGTTTGATTGTTGTATCTGCTTTTGCGACTCACAATATATTACGATTAGTCGACTTTCTTAGTTCTCAATATCTTACGATTACACTTCTTCCTTAGTTATTAAGCTAATATAGTTGCCTCCGTTCTCTTTCGAATGCGATTAGATCATTCGTTTGATCTAAATCTTTGTGCACAGGTACCACACATGGTTCTCAATCTAGTCTAACTAAGTCACGCTATGAGGAGCTTATCATCCGTTATTAGATATTTTTATCTTTTAAACATGTGTGTCGATTAGATCACCTCTCTAGTTTCTTAATTATGTGTATAAATATGAGATCAAATGTTCTCCTTTTGCGATTCATAACAAAGAACAGAAGAATCAATCTATTGGCTCTCAATAAGAGAAGGTATAACTTCTTCCCTAATCGTAAAGGAAGTTTGAACTTAGAAATTCTCTAATCTTTTGGAAATCGCTATTAGATGATGTATTAGTTCTATATCTTCAAGGAATAGGTCAGGCTCATGGTTCTTAATCCATTCTTATTAAAACATATTTATTTTCTTACCTTGTGAAATTTGATCTCATATCTTTTCCAAATGTGCTATGATTGGAACTCCTCTGATATTTCATAATCTTGCACGACTAATCTCCTTTCTTTGTTCTGTGAATTGCATATGTTATACAGTCTTTTGTTGTTCATTGTATAGCTTGATTAGTCGCATTTCTAAGTTCTCAAGAATAATATTGTACGATTGTCACTTCTTCCTTTGTCATTGTACAAGGTGTAATTAGCTTCATTTCTCAGTTCTTTTTCAAATAAGGTTAGATAATCCTCTTCTGTTCAAAGTCTTTTTCAATTTGAACAGATTCTTGGTTTTTAATCTGGCATAATTAAATCACATTTTACGTGGTTATCATGAGTTATTTGAACATGTACTTTGTTGAGAACTCCTTTCTTGTTTCTTAATCTTATGCTACTTGATCCCAGTTATTAGTATTTAGTTTTGTACGATTTGTCCCTTGCTTAGTTCTCAATATCGTACGAGTACAACTCCTTCCAGTGTGATTAAACACGTATACTTGGCCTTATTATCACTTATTTCTTCAAAACCATCATATTATATTTTAGTTTTTATTCTTTTATGCATAGTTATCAGTCATGGTTCTTACTTTGGCCAAATCAAATCGCATTTTGAGTTCTTATCTTGAGTTACGAGATTTACTTTTATAAGAACTCCTGTTCTATTATAACTTCATAATCTGATATGACTCGATCTACTTTGTCAGTTCTAAATTCTGTACGATTAGATCTCCTTTACTGAGTCATAATACAGTACGATTAGACCCTTTCTTTCTTCTCAGTATCGTACTATTTCAATTTCTTCTTTAATCATTGTGCAGGCATAATTAATAGGCCTCATTTCTCAGTTCTTTTTCTTGTACGATTAGATAATCTCTTAATTATAAATATTTAATGAATACGACCCGCTCTTGGTTCTTTTTAAATCTAATAAGACTACTTCTCCTTTATTAGTTCTCAATCTTGTTTGATTGTATCTCCTTTTGCGACTCACAATATATTACGATTAGTCGACTTTCTTAGTTCTCAATATCTTACGATTACACTTCTTCCTTAGTTATTAAGCTAATATAGTTGCCTCCGTTCTCTTTCGAATGCGATTAGATCATTCATTTGATCTAAATCTTTTATGCACAGGTCCCGCACATGGTTCTCAATCTAGTCTAACTAAGTCATGTGAAGATATAATATTAGGGGCTTATCATCCGTCATCAGATATTCTTATCTTTTCAATATGTATGTCGATTAGATCACCTTTCTAGTTTCTTAATTTTCTCCCTAATATTTTATCAAGTGTTCTCCTTTTGCGATTCACAACATAGAACAGTTAGTCAATTTCTTGGCCCTCAATATCGAACGATCGCAACTTCTTCCTTACTCGTAAAGGAAGTTTGATCAGCCTCATTCTCTGTTCTTTTGTAAATGCTATTAGATGATGTATTAGTTCTAAATCTTCAAGGAACAGGTCCAGCGCATGGTTCTTAATCCATTCTTAATAAAACATATTTATGTTCTTACCTTGTGAAATTTGATCTCATATCTTTTCCAAATGTGCTATGATAGGAACTTCCCTCTTATTTCATAATCTTACACGACTAATCTCCTTTCTTTGTTCTGTGAATTGCATATGTTATGTCTCCTTTTGTTGTTCACTGTATAGCTTGATTAGTCGCATTTCAAAGTTCTCAATATTAGTACGATTATCAGTTCTTCCTATGTCATTATACAAAGAGTAATTGGTTTCATTTCTCAGTTCTTTTTCAAATAAGGTTAGGTAATAATCATCTTTTGTTCAAAGTCTTTTCCAATTTGAACTGATTCTTGGTTCTTAATTTAGCATAATTATATAACATTTTACGTGGTTATCATGAGTTATTTGAACTTATTATGCTTCTACATGTACTTTGTTGAGAACTCCTTTCTTGTTTCGTAATCTTATACGACTTTATCCCAGTTATTAGTATTTAATCTTGTACGATTTGTCCCCTTTCTTAGTTCTCAATATAGCGAGTACAACTCTCTTATACTGTGATTAGATGTGTATACTTGGCCTCATTTCTCACTTATTTCATCAAAACCAGCATATTATATTTTAGTTCTTATTCTTTTATGCATCGTTATCACTCATGGTTCTTAATTTGGCCAAATCAAATCGCATTTTAAGTCTTATCTTGAGTTACGAGATTTACTTTTATAAGAACTCCTGATTTCTAATTCTATTTCTTAATCTGATATGACTCGATCTACTTTGTTAGTTCTTAATCCTGTACGATTAAAACTCCTTTACTGTGTCATAATATAGTACGATTTTACCCTTTCTTTCTTCTCAATATCGTACAATTACAATTTCATTCTTAATCATTGTGCAAGCATAATTAATAGACCTCATTTCTCAGTTCTTTTTCTTATACCATTAGATAATCTCTTAATTATAAATCTTTAATGAATACGACCCGCTCTTGGTTCTTTTTAAATCTAATAAGGCTACTTCTCCTTTATTAGTTCTCAATCTTGTTTGATTGTATCTCCTTTTGAGACTCACAATATATTACGATTAAGTCGACTTTCTTAGTTCTCAATATCTTACGATTACACTTCTTCCTTAGTTATTAAGCTAATATAGTTGCCTCCGTTCTCTTTCGAGTACGATTAGATCATTCATTTGATCTAATATTTTATCATGTGTTCTCCTTTTGCGATTCATAACGTGGAACAGTTATCGTTGTCAATTTATTGGCTATCAATGTCGAACGATCGCAACTTCTTCCTTACTCGCAAAAGAAGTTTGATCGGCCTCATTTCTCTGTTCTTTTACAAAGCCTATTAGATGATATATTAGTTCTATATCTTCAAGAAAATAGGTCCGGCTCATGGCTCTTTATCCATTTTTTTTAAAACATATTTATTTTCTTACCTTGTGAAATTTGATATCATATCTTTTCCGAATGTGCTATGATTGGAACTCCCCTTATATTTCATAATCTTACACGACTAATCTCCTTTATTTGTTCTGTGACTTGCATATGTTATGTCTCCTTTTGTTGTTCATTGTATTGCTCGATTAGTCGCATTTCTTAGTTCTCAATATTGTACGATTTTGACTTCTTCCTTTGTCATTATACAAGGTGTAATTGGCTTCATTTCTCCGTTCTTTTTCCAATAAGGTTAGATAATCATCTTTTGTTCAAACTCTTTTTCAATTTGAACTGATTCTTGGTTCTTAATCTAAGCATAATTAAATCACATTTTACGTGGTTATCATGAGTTATTAGAACTTATTATGTTTATACATGTACTTTGTTGAGAACTCCTTTCTTGTTTCGTAATCTTATGCGACTTTATCGCAGTTATTAGTATTTAATCTTGTACGATTTGTCCCCTTTCTTAGTTCTCAATATCGTACGAGTACAACTCCTTCCACTGTGATTAAGCACGTATACTTATTCCTCATTCCTCAGTAGTGCATGGTTCTTAATCCATTCTTATTAAAACATATTTATGCTCTTACCTTGTGAAATTTGATCTCATATCTTTTCCAAATGTGCAATGATTGGAACTCCTCTCATATTTCATAATCTTACACGACTATTCTCCTTTCTTGGTTCTGTGAATTGCATATGTTATGTCTCCATTTGTTGTTCATTGTGTAGCTCGATTAGTTGCATTTCTTAGTTCTCAATATTGTACCATTATCACTTCTTCCGTTGTCATTATACAAGGTGTAATTGGCTTCATTTCTGAGTTTCTTTTTCAAATAAGGTTAGATAATAATCCTTTGTTCAAACTTTTTTTCAATTTGAACTGATTAGATGGTTCTTAATCTAGCATAATTAAATCACATTTTACGTTGTTATCATGAGTTGTTAGAACTTATTATGTTTCTAGATGTGTATAAGAGACAGTGCTACCTGTCTCTTATACACATCTAGATGTGTATAAGAGACAGGTTGCGGTTTGTCCTTTCTTAGTTCTCAATATCGCAGTACAACTCTTTCAACTGTGATTAAACACGTATACTTGGCCTCATTTCTCACTTATTTCTTCAAAACCCTCATATTATATTTTAGTTCTTATTCTTTTCTGCATAGTTATCACTCATGGTTCTTAATTTGGCCATATCAAATCGCATTTTAAGTTCTTATATTGAGTTACGAGATTTACTTTTATAAGAACTCATGTTCTATTTCTTAATCTGATATGACTCGATCTACTTTTTTAGTTCTTAATCCTGTACGATTGGGATCTCCTTTACTGTGTCCTAATATAGTACGACTAGACCCTTTCTTTCTTCTCAATATCGTCCTATTACAATTTCATGCTTAATCATTGTGCAGGCATAATTAATAGGCCTCATTTCTCAGTTCTTTTTCTTGTACGATTAGATAATCTCTTAATTATAAATCTTTAATGAATACGACCCGCTCTTGGTTCTTTTTAAATCTAATATGACTACTTCCTTTAAAAGAACCAAGAGCGGGTCGTATTCATTAAAGATTTATAATTAAGAGATTATCTAATCGTGTAAGAAAAAGAACTGAGAAATGAGGCCTATTAATTAGGCCTGCACAATGATTAAGGAAGAAATTGTAACTCAATCTACTTTGAGAAGAAAGAAGGTCTAATCGTACTATATTATGACATGAAAGGAGATCTAATCGTACAGGATTAAAAACCAACAAAGTAGATTGAGTCATATCTGATTAAGAAATAGAACAGGAGTTCTTATAAAAGTAAATCTCGTAACTCATAGATAAGAACTTAAAATGCGATTTGATATGGCCAAATTAAGAACCATGACTGATTACTATGCATAAAAGAATAAGAACTAAAATATAATATGATGGTTTTGAAGAAATAAGTGAGAAATGAGGCCAAGTATACGTAATTATTCAAAGTGAAAGGAGTTGTACTCTTACTATACAGTGAACTAGCATAAAGGACCACATCGTAAAAGATTAAATACTAATAACTGGGATCAAGTAGCATAAGATTAAGAAACAAGAAAGGAGTTCTCAACAAAGTACATCTAGAAACATAATAAGTTCTAATAACTCATGATAACAACGTAAAATGTGATTTAGTTATGCTAGATTAAGAAACAAGAATCAGTTCAAATTGAAAAAGACTTTGACCAAAAGATGAATATCTAACCTTATTTGAAAAAGAACTGAGAAATGAAGCCAATTACACCTTGTATAATGACAAAGGAAGAAGTGATAATGGTACAATATTGAGAACTAAGAAATGCGACAATAATCGAGCTAGTACAATGAACAACAAAAGGAGACATAAGTACAATTCTACAGAACAAAGAAAGCAGATTAGTCGTGTAAGATTATGAAATATGAGAGGAGTTCCAATCATAGAACATTTGGAAAAGATACGAGATCAAATTTCACAAGGTAAGAACATAAATATGTTTTATTAAGAATGAATTAAGAACCATGCGCTATTCCTTGAAGATTTAGAACTAATACGTCATCTAATAGCATTTGCAAAAGAACAGAGAAATGAGGCCGATCAAACTTGCTTTACGAGTAAGGAAGAAGTTGCGATCGTTCGATATTGAGAGCCAAGAAATTGACTAACTGTTCTATGTATCGCAAAAGTAGAACATGATAAAATATCAGGGAGATAATTAAGAAACTAGAAAGGTGATCTAATCCACATACATGTTGAAAAGATAAGAATATCTAACAACGGATGATAAGCCCCTAATACGTGACTTAGTTAGACTAGATTGAGAACCATGTGTAAGGGACCTGTGCACAAAAGATTTAGATCAAATGAATGATCTAAATGCATTCGAAAGAAAACGGAGGCAACTATATTAGCTTAATAACTAAGGAAGAAGTGTAATCGTAAGATATTGAGAACTAAGAAAGTTGACTAATCGTAATATATTGTGAGTCGCAAAAGGAGATACAATCAAACAAGATTGAGAACTAATAAAGGAGAACTAGTGGTATTAGATTTAAAAAGAACCAAGAGCGGGTCGTATTCATTAAAGATTTATAATTAAGACATTATCTAATTGTATAAGAAAAAGAAATGAGAAATGAGGTGTCACGCCCCAAAAACGGGACCGTAACACGCCGCGCTAATGGCACACCGGTCCAAAGCGCAAGGCACAAATGAACAGAGCAACAAACTTAACCGCAATTTAATAGAACCATCAAACGATTTCTTAACTATAAAACCGAATAAGTTCATTTTTACACAAAAATACGAATTACAAAATTCCTTCTTAGTACATAAAGATGCTACAACAAAAACAAAGTTCATCAATACAAAACCTATCTAATATACTACCCCTCTCCAAACAAAAGAGAAGCTTGGAAGATTATCCGCAGAGTCCTACCAGTAATGTAGAATTTGGAGACAATCTAAAAGCTGCTAACGCAGTGGAGAGTCCAAAACGAGCACCTAATCGGGAGGACACGACATACGAGGAGGTTCCAGCTTTGTTTGGATCGTGAGATCGTCAGTTTGAGGAATAAAGCATTTGATAAAAGGAAGGCAGATTGTGATAATAACATTTGCGAAAACCATAGTCATGAAGCAGTTTCTAAAATGTCTCATGCCATTTAAAAGTCAATAAACCATAATCATAAGTAGTTTCTAAAATGTATCAAGCCATTTAAACGTCAGGCATGTCCAAAACATAGTCAAAAGATCCAATCATTTCAAAACATAGTATGCTAAAGCATAGCGAACAAATCCAAGTACTCGAAAACTAATTTTTAAAAGCATGAGTATCTTTTAGGCTCAAGGTATGACCTACATACTAGTTAGATCTAGTAATCTACCACACCTACTAGTCTGACCGGGAGGTCAAGTTATCCCAGCACAAGACCCCGCAGTCAAATAGTTCACAACAGTCACCATGCAAAGTCCTTTTGGTGACTATAGAATCGTTTCGCGTCTTATTCACATGTAATTGTCATTCTTTTCTCATTTGAAGGTCTTCTATGAGCCAAAACTCTTATACAAATGCTTTAGATATGTATAAGAGACACCGTCTTAGCGATATAATTGATTAACATAAAATAGCTTGGTCCCGATTTCATATGTCTAGTTCCAAAACTTGGTAAAAGTGCAGTTCCAAACATCATACTCATTTTAAAATCCATCCAAACATATTTCGAAAGTGTTAAACAAAATACAAGCCAATTGATACATTTTAGAAACTACTTATGATCTGTCTCTTATACACATCTAGATGTGTATAAGCTTATGGTAGGTGGCGTGGTACCTAAAACAGATATAAGAGTCTGACTCTTAGAAGAGATGTAGAAGTTAAAGAATGACTAGGGAAGCGAAAACGACGCGAAACGATAGAAAACGACACCAATGGCTCTTTGGTCAAAATGACCTTTTCACAATTTCGACCAACTTCGACAAGCTAAAACCCTCAAAACACTTAGTTAATCCCTCAAATTCGTATTACTAGATTAGGAGATAATAAGCTCAGTTTTCGAAAAACCGAAAACTTCGTTTTCTATCGTTTCGCGTCGTTTTCGCTTCCCTAGTCATTCTTCCAATTCCACAGGTATTCAAGGGACCTTGGTTACAACCCAACTCAAAACAACATATTCAACCAACCAACAAAAATCCATTTCCAAGGTATTCAAGGGACCTTGGTTACAACCCAACTCAAAACAACATATTCAACCAACCAACAAAATCCATTGTCGGATACATTCATCGGAGCAATCGCCGGGACTATATCAATAGCATTCCACAACAACGGAAAACACCTAAAACCATCAAAAGAGGATAAACATCATTAAAGACCCTTTAAACATAACCAATTATCCAAATTAGTCTTTGTTGCGCCAAACTTCCGCTTACTTACAAAATGATTTTTGAAATCAATTCCACTTGGTTTCAAGTCTCAATTCCTATCCAAACTAACCTTAAAACACTCTTAAAACATCATTATGTGCATAGACATAAGCATTCATAGCATAACATTCTAGGGCACATATGGAAGACAAAACCCTAACTCATAATCTTAAAATTTGTAATCTAACCATGGAAAGTTGTTAAAAATCAACCCCAATCACTTCCCAACCTCCAAAACACTAAGAACAACCCATAACATACATAAATCAACATATATAAGGCTGCAAAGAGGGTTTATTTTCAGCCCTAAGAATCCTACAAAACTTGAAATTAAAGCTTGGATCATAAAGCCCATAAGCCATAAATGCTAAAATACATAAAATCTTACCTTCCAAGTGATTCCTACTTGAAATCCAAGAAAATTTTTGGGGGAAAATAGAGGAAGAAGTTCGGCCAGCAGCTTGGAAGAAAATGGAGAAGAAATAACTTCTTATTAAGTCATTGTGCACTTCCAAAGTTGACTCAAATAGTACCCATTGACCAAATAGTCTCCAAGTTGACTATTTAACCCAAAAACTAATTTTTTTGCTACTAAATTAACATTATAAATCAGCCATCTTACAACACTCACACACCACAATGCACTAATTACACTTAGTCCAACTTTTGACCCGTTTACCCGCCGGTACCTGTCTCTTATACACATCTGCCGATGTGTAAAACGAATAAGTTGAAGTACTTTATGACTAAAAATAATATGAAAAACATTTTAAACCAATTAAAATCAAAGAACAAGGCTATTAAAATACTGGGTTTCACATGAGGCCTATTAATTAGGCCTGCACAATGATTATGGAAGAAATTGTAATAGTACGATATTGAGAAGAAAGAAAGGGTCTAATCGTACTACATTATGACACAGTAAAGGACATCTAATCGTATAGGATTAAAGAACTAACAAAGTAGATCGAGTCATATTAGATTAAGAATTAGAACAGGACTTCTTATAAAAGAAAATCTCGTAACTCAAGATAAGAACTTAAAATGCAATTTGATATGGCCAAATTTAGAACCATGAGTGATAACTATGCATAAAAGAATAAGAACTAAAATATAATATGATGGTTTTTCAAGAAATAAGTGAGAAATGAGGCCAAGTATACGTGCTTAATCACAGTGGAAGGAGTTTTACTCCTACGATAGTGAGAACTAAGAAAGGGGACAAATCGTACAAGATTAAATACTAATAACTGAGATCAAGTCGCATAAGATTAAGAAACAAGAAAGGAGTTCTCAACAAAGTACATCTTGAAACATAATAAGTTCTAATAACTCGTGATAACAACGTAAAATGTGATTTAATTATGCTAGATTAAGAACCAAGAATCAGTTCAAATTGAAAATGACTTTGAACAAAAGATGATTATCTAACCTTATTTGAAAAAGAACTGACTTGAAATGAAGCCAATTACTCCTTGTATAATGACAAAGGAAGAAGTGATAATCGTACAATATTGAGAACTAAGAAATGCGACTAATCGAGCTATACAATGAACAACAAAAGGAGACATAACATATGTAATTCACAGAACAAAGAAAGGAGATTAGTCGTGTAAGATTATGAAATATGAGAGGAGTTCCAATCAAAGCACATTTGGAAAAGATGTGAGATCAAATTTCACAAGGTAAGAACATAAATATGTTTTAATAATAATGGATTAAGAACCATGCGCTAGACCTATTCCTTGAAGATTTAGAACTAATACATCATCCAATAGAATTTGTAAAAGAATAGAGAAATGTGGCCGATCAGACTTGCTTTACGAGTAACGAAGAAGTTGCTATCGTTCGATATTGAGAACCAAGAAACTGACTAACTGTTCTATGTTATAAATCGCAAAAGCAGAACACATGATAAAATATTAGGGAGATAATTAAGAAACTAGAAAGGTGATCTCATCTAATCGACATACATGTTGAAAAGATAAGAATATCTAATAACGGATGATAAGCCCCTAACACATGACGTAGTCAGACTAGATTGAGAACCATGTGTGGGAACTGTGCACAAAAGATTTAGATCAAATGACTGATCTAATCACATTCGAAAGAGAACAGAGGCAACTATATTAGCTTAATAACTAAGGAAGAAGTGTAATCGTAAGAAATTGAGAACTAAGAAAGTCGACTAATCGTAATATATTGTGAGTCGCAAAAGGAGATACAATCAAACAAGATTGAGAACTAATAAAGGAGAAGTAGTCGTATTAGATTTAAAAAGAACCAAGAGCGGGTCGTATTCATTAAAGATTTATAATTAAGAGTTAGCTAATCGTATAAGAAAAAGAACTGAGAAATGAGGCCTATTAATTAGGCCTGCACAATGATTAAGGAAGAAATTGTAATAGTACGATATTGATAAGAAAGAAAGGGTCTAATCGTACTATATTATGACACACTAATAGAGGACATCTAATCGTACAGGATTAAGAACTAGCAAAGTAGATCGAGTCGTATCAGATTAAGAAATAGAACAGGAGTTCTTATAAAAGTGAATCGCAAAAGGCTCTGATACCAACAACAACCAGGATAATTAAAAACTGAATTTAAGAAGCATAAAGAAACTTACAAATTTATTGAAGACCAAGCTTAAAGTCCAAACTTTAATTTACAAGAGAGGATGGAAAGATTATTCTTGCAAGAAGCAGAAAAACTTGAAATATTATAAGTGGGGAGAGAATGGAGAAGAAAGTTCTGAGTTCTAAAAACTCTGCCTTCCCTAACATTTGAAGGCTTCTATTTATCTTTGGAGTTCGCACAGTGATTTGGATTTCAAATTTTTCTTTTTGGAGTCCGCATACTGTCTGACAGAATGGGGTCCCTTTTTATTTTTGCTTCTTTTTTTATTTTTGAAAACTTTTTGAGATGATATCTGAGAACAGGAATTTCAGATCTGAAAAAGTTTTCTTGCAACATCTGTCTGAGTTAATGTCAAATTTTGCTCTGGTAATAAGATTTTCCAGTTCTTGTGTCCTCTGTTCTATGATTTCATGAATTCCCATGTATTTATCCATTTCTTCATTCATGAAAGGGTCATCATCTTCATTTGTTTCATCAAAATCCATTAGAGAAAAGGATGGTTCAAATTTGTTGTCAGTTTTGACTGGTGAAGTAATTTTTTCTTTTCCCTTAGAAGAGGTCCCTTGAACTGAATCAATTTGTTTGGAGACTTCTTGCATGATTTGATCCTTTATTTTTTCTAAATCCAATTTTTGACTATCAATTTTTTGTTCTTTCTTTTTTCTACTTTTTTTGGAAAATAGACTCTTCTTTTTATTTTCTTTTTACTTTCCTGGAGATTTAGCACTTTCCTTTTTTCTTCCATTAGTAATGATTGTTCAATTTGAGAACAATTATATTCACATCTAGGCCACCATTTGTTCTCTTGAATTCTTCTGATTTGAGGAAGAAAATATCCTGCAGTAATGCCAGTTTCCAATTTCCATGAAATAAAAGCCACGGGATACTGAATTTGGCTAGGAAGTGTAGTAATTGTCTTCCAGGAATGTTAGGATCTGAGAAATCACTCTCAAAAACCTTTTTAAAATTTTTGAATAATTTTTGAAGATCAGAAGGAAGAAAATTTTCAGGAATTCCATATGATTGAAACCATCTATAGAACCACATAGGAAGAAAAGTTTTGTTATTTAGAATTGTAGGTTCCATATGGATCCACCAAGTATGTTTAAAATCAGCAGTATTGTAGAGAAGAACATAGGTGAATGAGTTTATACAATCCCAATAATTGAAATTGTAATTTGAATTATTAAAAAAGGATCTGAAAGAGAACACATCAGAGGAGTGTGTACTCCAATCAGCAGAAGGGACCATTTTAATAAACATTTTAGACATTGTGAAATAATGATGTTATATAATAGTGGGTCTCCATCCAATATCACGATCTTTAATATCAACAATTTTAGTAAGATTAAGGAAGTCCGCATAAGTATGCCTGTAGCATTTAGGAGGATCATTTGCTGTAATGAGAAAGAAAGAGCCATAATTTTTGAAAAATATTTATTTACAATTTGAAATATATTTTGATTTATTTCATTTAATTCAATGAAAGCAATATGTCCTTTAGTTCCATTTGGTTTATAAGGCTCTTTTTCAATAGGTTTAGGAGAAGATTTTTCTTCTTCTAAAAGAATTCCAATAGAAGAAGTACTAGCAGGATTTGAAGCAAATCGTATGGCAGTTTTAGGTCGATTTGAGCTGTTTGGAATTGATCCAAGAATAGTCATTTTGTTGAATGGAGAAATTGGATTTGAAGGAATATTTAAAGGATTTTCCACTGCTTGTAAAAAATTTAAATTTGCATTTGAAGTATTTGAAGGGAGAGGGGGAAAGTTTTTTGGAGAAATTTGTCTTCTTGAATTTATTAGTCTTGTTTGTCCTCTTCCTGAATCTTATACACATCTAGATGTGTATAAGAGACAGATATATAAATCTTTAATGAATACGATTAAACATATTAATATTTTTTAAATTGATAATTCATCTAATTGTTTTATTCTTAAATGATATGCTTTTGTGAACATATTTTATTTCTTCTTGTTCTTCATTATATATATTAGTTTCTTGTTGTAAAAAAGCATATGTCCATAAAGGATCTTTTTCTAATTTATAATATAATTTATATTCTAAATCTATTATTTTCTTTCTTATTTTTTCTATTCTATTTTTTTCTATAATTATTCTAGATCTAAAATAATTTTTGCTTCTAATTAAATCAGTTTTATATGTCTTATAATTTTGATTATA
The DNA here is from genome assembly GCA_025175665.1 of Cinchona pubescens. Lineage (NCBI taxonomy): Eukaryota > Viridiplantae > Streptophyta > Magnoliopsida > Gentianales > Rubiaceae > Cinchona > Cinchona pubescens. The sequence continues at coordinate 399,713 of JANKKI010000116.1, forward strand.
TATATTTTGTATAGGCAATTCCAATTTTGTAGAATCTAATCTAGGAAGTTTTTCTAAATATTTTAATTTTAATTCTCGTCCTTTTTTATTAATTTTATCTTTAATATTGGATGAATCAGCTTGTTGAGGCATCATTAGTCTTGGAAATTCCATCTGCAAGACTCAAGTTATTTTGTACAAATCTCTGGTAAGAAAATCAGGTAAAAATTAGAATCACCTCTGAAATATTCAATATCAAAATCAAATACAGATAATATGGACTGCCATCTAGCAAAGATTTGTTTAGAAGCGATATTTTTAATATCTTGTTCTAGAACATATTTTGCACCACTACAATCTATTCTTAAAAGAAAATTTTGATTTAATAAATCTTCTTGGAATTTAGAAATACAAAGGACAATAGATAAATTTCTTTTTTATTTGTAGAATAATTTAATTGTGCATTTTTCCAAAGTCCAGATTTGAATCTTACTAATTTTTCTTTATTATTTTTAGGATTAATTTGTTTTAATATGCCACCAAATCCTATATTAGAGGCATCTGTTTCCACAATTTTGTACCATTTAATATTTGCTAAAGATAAACAATGTAAATGTTTGACTTTATCTTTAATTTTCTTAACAGCATTAGTATGAATTTGTGTCCAAACGGGAGGATTCTTTTTTAATCTTCCATATAAAGGTTTACTATCTTGTGCAATATTTTTATACATATATTCAGCAATATAATTTAAACTTCCTAAAAATCTTTGTAACTGTTTTTTATCTTTTATTTCATCTGAAAATTTATTTGCAAATTCAATACTTCTTGAAATAGGAATAATTTGTCCATTTTCTATTTCAAATCCAAGAAACGATTAGGAATAGGATATCTTATCCATTTTAAAACTTTGTTAAGTGATTTATAATTAATAACTAATCTAGGAATTCCTCTTTCTATTTCTGAATTTTTATTAACATAGAAAGCAGTACAACTCCAAGGAGAATAAGATTTTCTAATTATTTTATTTTCTAATAAATCATTAATTTCTTTTTGACAAAATTCAACCATATCTTTGTTCATTTGACAAGGTCTAGCTTTTGTTGGTATCAGAGCCATGTGTAACTAAATTCTTGAAGGATTGATTATAATTGTACTAAATCATGACTTAATGATAAAATCATTAAACAATAAGGATGATAAAGTAAAATGATTTTATTCCCTAATATCGATTTATTGTTAAATGGTTCGTCACCCAAGTCGTAACTGGCATAACACACTACCGGGCTGTTATTGTAAGACCCATTTGTCTTAAGCCATTAAAGTTATTGACAGACGAGTTTAACAATTATCTTTATTTTTGAATAAAAATAATTTTATTACTTTCTTAATCACCAATAAGTTTAGTGAATTTATTATTAAGATATGAATTTAGTCAGTTATAATTAATCCTTAAATTTACTCATCATGCTTTCTCGTATTTTTGGTTCAGCTTCTAATTCATCTACTAAATCTACAAAAAATTCTGAATTAATTAAATTTGAAGATATAGAAAATACTATACAAAATTGGCATTTACCCAAATTGAAACCTGAAACAGTTTATAAATTTGGAACTTTTGATTATAAATCAAAATTACTGATAAAAACGGTTGAAAAAACTATTCCTATCAGAGGAGTTGATGAAACTATTAAATTATTAAAAGAAAAGGATTTAGAAATTCAAAATTATAATTATATTTATATTGGTTTAATTCAAATTGCTTTACAACCTTTAAATCGTCAAGGACTTGATACTACTGTCTATGTTGCTCTTCGTGATGCTAGACATAATAAATTTTCAGATTCATTAATTGGATTAATTGAATAAAGTCTTTGTAATGGTCCAATTTATTTTAGTAGTTATCCAAATTTTTCTGTATCTTTAAGTGATAAAAATTTTCTTGATGTTTTAACCTTAAATGTTAAAACCAAAGGTTATGATATGAAACCTGGATCAGAAAATATAAATATTACTTATAGAATTTGTTATAAATTAATCAATACTATAAGTCCTGGTGCTATTAATATAAATACAAATGATAGAAAAAATCCTTTAATTGATACAAATTTAACTAGATCTAATATACAAATTCCTAAATTAATTAGCTGGGATGAAGTTAATATTCCAGAAACTTTGACTTTTTAAAAAATTACAAATCCTACTCCTGTTGAAGTTAATACTTCAATTTCTTATATCAATGAAGAACCAACAGGAAATGTTGAAATTGCCTTCACCAAACGACGAAGATCTACTTCTTCTATTCCAACTTCTCTTTCTCAAAATTTTCAAAATACTCCTCGTTCTACAGGAAGATCCAGATTTAATAGATTAAATTTTGAAGGAACTCAAGAATTGCCTAATAAAATTCTTCATGGAATTTATAATTCTGCAAATGAAATAGAAGATATAAATTTAGGATCTGAAGTTAATTATCAATCTGACTATCAGATAAATGTTCTATCAAATCAAGAATTCTCTGATAAAGAAATGAAAAAAATTGCTAAAAAATCTAAAGAAGAGTTTTTCAAGATAAATATAAAAATTTTAGAAAATGGTTTTATTCACTTTATAATATAACAGAATTAAACGACCCGCTCTTGGTTCTTTTTAAATCTAATACGACTACTTCTCCTTTATTAGTTCTCAATCTTGTTTGATTGTATTTCCTTTTGCGACTCACAATATATTACGATTAGTCGACTTTCTTAGTTCTAAATATCTTACGATTACACATCTTCCTTAGTTATTAAGCTAATAAAGTAGCCTCCGTTCTCTATCGAATGCGATTAGATCATTCATTTGATCAAAATCTTTTGTGCAGAGGTCCCACACATGGTTCTCAATCTATTCTAACTAAGTCACGTATGAATCTTGGGACTTATCATCCGTTATTAGATATTCTTATCTTTTCAACATGTATGTCGATTATATCACCTTTCTAGTTTCTTAATTATCTCCCTAATATTTTATGATATGTTCTCCTTTTGCGATTCATAACATAGAACAGTTAGTCAATTTCTTGGCACTCAATATCGAACGATGGCAACTTCTTCCTTTCTCGTAACGCAAGTTTAATCGGCCTCATTTCTCTATTCTTTTGCAAATGCTATTAGATGATGTATTTGTTCTAAATTGTCAAGGAATAGGTCCCGCAAATGGTTATTAATCCCTTCTTATGAAAGCATATTTATGTTCTTACCTTGTGAAATTTGATCTCATATCTTTTCGAAATGTGCTATGATTGGATCTGCTCTCATATTTCATAATCTTACACGACTAAACTCCTTTCTTTGTTCTGAATTGCATATGTTATGTCTCCTTTTGTTGTCATTGTATAGCTCGATTAGTCTCATTTCATAGTTCTCAATATTGCTTACCATTATCACTTCTTCCTTTGTCATTATACAAGGTGTAATTGGCTTTGTTTCTCAGTTCTTTTTCCAATAAGGTTAGATAATCTTTAGTTCAAAGTCTTTTTCAGTTTGAACTCATTCTTGGTTCTTAATATAGCATAATTAAATCACATTTTACGTTGTTATCATGAGTTATTAGAACTTATTATGTTTCTACATGTACTTTGTTGAGAACTCCTTTCTTGTTTCTTAATCTTATGCGACTATATCCCAGTTATTAGTATTTAATCTTGTACGATTTGGCCCCTTTCTTAGTTCTCAATATCGTACGATTACAACTCCTTCCACTGTGATTAAGCACGTATACTTGGCCTCATTTCTCACTTATTTCTTCAAAACCATCATATTATATTTTAGTTCTTATTCTTTTATGCACAGTTATCACTCATGGATCTTAATTTGGCCAAATCAAATCGCATTTTAAGTTCTTATCTTGAGTTACGAGATTTACTTTTATAAGAACACCTTAATTGTTCTATTCATTAATGTGATAAGAGACAGATCTACTTTGTTTGTTCTCAATCCTGTACGACTAGATCTCTTTTATTGTGTCATAATATAGTACGATTAGACCCTTTCTTTTTTCTCAATATCGTACTATTACAATTTCTTCCTTAATCATTGTGCATGCATAATTAATAGGCCTCATTTCTCAGTTCTTTTTCTTATACGATTAGAGAATCTCTTAATTATAAATCTTTAATGAATACGACCCGCTCTTGGTTCTTTTAAATCTAATACGACTACTTCTCCTTTATTAGTTCTTAATCTTGTTTGATTGTTGTATCTCCTTTTGCGACTCACAATATATTACGATTAGTCGACTTTCTTAGTTCTCAATATATTATGATTACACTTCTTCCTTAGTTATTAAGCTACTATGGTTGCCTCCGTTCTCTTCCGAATGCGATTAGATCATTCATTTGATCTAAATCTTTTGTGCACAGGTCCCACACATGGTTCTCAATCTAGTCTAAACTAAGTCACGTATTAGGGGCTTATCATCCGTTATTAGATATTCTTATCTTTTCAACATGTATGTCGATTAGATCACCTTTCTAGTTTCTTAATTATCTCCCTAATATTTTATCATGTTTTCTCCTTTTACGATTAATAGAACAGTTAGTCAATTTCTTGGCTCGCAATATCGAACGATCGCAACTTCTTCCTTACTCGTAAAGCAAGTCTGATTGGCCACATTTCTCTATTCTTTTACAAATGCTATTGGATGATGTATTAGTTCTAAATCTTCAAGGAATAGGTCCAGTGCATGGTTCTTAATCCATTATTATTAAAACATATTTATGTTCTTACCCTGTGAAATTTGATCTCACATCTTTTCCAAATGTGCTATGATTGGAACTCCTCTGATATTTCATAATCTTACACGACTAATCTCCTTTCTTTGTTATGTGAGTTACATATGTTATGTCTTCTTTTGTTGTTCATTGTATAGCTCGATTAGTCGCATTTCTTAGTTCTCAATATTGTACCATTATCACTTCTTCCTTTGTCATTATACAAGGTGTAATTGGCTTCATTTCTCAGTTCTTTTTCAAATTAGGTTAGATAATCATCTTTTGTTCAAAGTCATTTTCAATTTGAACTGATTCTTGGTTCTTAATCTAGCATAATTAATTCACATTTTACGTTGTTGTCATGAGTTATTAGGACTTATTATGTTTCTACATTTACTTTGTTGAGAACTCCTTTCTTGTTTCTTAAACTTATGAGACTTGATCCCTGTTATTAGTAGTTAATCTTGTACGATTTGTCCCCTTTCTTAGTTCTCAATATCATACGAGTACAACTCCTTCCACTGTGATTAAGCACGTATACTTGGCCTCATTTCTCACTTATTTCTTCAAAACCATCATATTTATATTTTAGTTCTTATTCTTTTATGCATAGTTATCACTCATGGTTCTTAATTTGGCCAAATCAAATCGCATTTTAAGTTCTTATCTTGAGTTACGATATTTACAGTGATTAACTTTTATAAGAACTCCTGTTCTATTTTTTCTTAATCTGCTATGACTCGATCTACTTTGTTAGTTCTTGATCCTGTACAATTAGATATCATATTCTCAGTTCTTTTTCTTATACGATTAGATAATCTCTTAATTATAAATCTTTAATGAATATGACCCGCACTTGGTTCTTTTAAATCTAATATGACTACTTCTCCTTTATTAGTTCTTAATCTTGTTTGATTTTATCTCCTTTTGCAACTCACAATATACTACGATTAGTCGACTTTCTTAGTTCTCAATATCTTAAGATTACACTTCTTCCTTAGTTATTAAGCTAATAGGGTAGCCTCAATTCTCTTTCGAATGCGATTAGATCATTCATTTGATCTAAATCTTTTGTGCAGAGTGGGTCGTATTCATTAAAGATTTATAATTAAGAGATTATCAAATCGTATAAGAAAAAGAACTGAGAAATGAGGCCTATTAATTATGCCAGCACAATGATTAAGGAAGAAATTGTAAGTCTAGTACGCTATTGAGAAGAAAGAAAGGGTCCAATCGTACTATATTACGACACAGTAAAATATATCTAATCGGTCAGGATTAAGAACTAACAAAGTAGATCGAGTCATATTAGATTGAGAAATAGAACAGGAGTTCTCAACAAAGTACATGTAGAAACATAATAAGTTCTAATAACTCACGATAACAACGTAAAATGTGATTTAATTATGCTACATTTAAGAACCAAGAATCAGTTCAAATTGAAAAAGACTTTGAACAAAAGATGATTATCTAACCTTATTTGAAAAGGAACTGAGAAATAAAGCCAATTACACCTTGTATAATGACAAGGGAAGAAGTGATAATCGTACAATATTGAGAACTAAGAAATGCGACTAATCGAACTATACGATGAACAACAAAAGGAGACATAACATAGGCAATTCAGAACAAAGAAAGGAGATTAGGTTGTAAGATTATGAATCCTGATTTAGTTCGATCATAGCACATTTGGGAAAGATATGATAATATGATCAAATTTCACAAGGTAAGAACATAAATTTGATTTAATAAGAATGGATTAAGAACCATGCGGCTGGACCTATTCCTTGAAGATTTAGAACAAATACATCATCCAATAGCATTTGCAAAAAGAATAGACAAATGAGGCCAATCAAAATTGCTTTACGAGTAAGGAAGAAGTTGCGATCGTTCGATATTGATAGCCAAGAAATTGACTAAATGTTCTATGTTATGAATCGCAAAAGGAGAACACGTGATAAAATATTTGGGAGATAATTAAGAAAAACTAGAAAGGTGATCTCATCGACATACGTGTTGAAAAGATAAGAATATCTAATAACGGATGATAAGCCCCTAAGACGCGACTTGGTTAGACTAGATTGAGAACCATGTGTGGGACCTGTGCACAAAAGATTTAGATCAAATGAATTATCTAATCGCATTCGAAAGAGAAAGGAGGCAACCATATTAGCTTAATAACTAAGGAAGAAGTGTAATCGTAAGATATTGACATAGAACTAAGAAAGTCGACTAATCGTAAAAAATTGTGAGTCGCAAAAGGACATTCAATCAAACAAGATTGAGAACTGATAAAGGAGAAGTTGTCGTATTAGATTTAAAAAGAACCAAGAGCGGGTTGTATTCATTAAAGATTTATAATTAAGAGATTATCTAACCATATAAGAAAATGAACTGAGAAATGAGGCCTATTAATTGTGCCTGTACAATGATTAGGGAAGAAATTGTAATAGTACGATATTGAGAAGAAAGAAAGGGACTAATCGTACTATATTACGACACAATAAAGGAGATCTAATCGTATAGGATTAAGAACTAACAAAGTAGATCAAGTCATATCTGATTAAGAAATAGAACAGGAGTTCTTATAAAAGTAAATCTCGTAACTCAAGATAAGAACTTAAAATGCGATTTGATTTGGCCAAATTAAGAACCATGAGTGATAACTATGCAAAAAAGAATAAGAACTAAAATATAAATATGATGGTTTTGAAGAACAATAAGTGAGAAATGAGGCCAAGTAAACGTGCTTAATCACAGTGGAAGGAGTTGTACTCGTATGATATTGAGAACTAAGAAAGGGGACAAATCGTACAAGATAAAATACTAATAACTGGGATCAAGTCGCATAAGTTTAAGAAACAAGAAAGGAGTTCTCAACAAAGTAAATGTAGAAACATAATAAGTTCTAATAACTCATGATAACAACGTAAAATGTGAATTAATTATGCTAGATTAAGAACCAAGAATCAGTTCAAATTGAAAAAGACTTTGAACAAAAGATGATTATCTAACCTTATTTGAAAAAGAACTGAGAAATGAAGCCAATTACACCTTGTATAATGACAAAGGAAGAATGATAATAGTACAATATTGAGAACTAAGAAATGCGACTAATCGAGCTATACAATGAACAACAAAAGGAGACATAACATATGCAATTCAGAACAAAGAAAGGTGATTAGTCGTGCAGATTATGAAATGTGAGAGGAGTTCCTTTTTAATCACAGCACATTTGGAAAATATATGAGATCAAATTTCACAAGGTAAGAACATAAATATGTTTTAATAAGAATGGATTAAGCATGGCTGGAAATAAGGTCCATTTATTAGAATTGGGTAAAAACTCTGCTCCTTCTCTCTACTTTCTCACTCTAAACTCGACCTCTACACACTACTATATCATCCTTGGCACTCTCAATCATGGCTGATCTAGTCGGTTGAAGGGCAACCAAAAACTTTTGCACAAGCTCGATTGGATGGACAAAAATCAGGCATTCCATCACCAAAACCTGACACGCCTCTTAAGGCACTCGACATCGCACAAAGGAGAACCATACCATCTTGATCTAAGGATGAAATTCAAAAGCTTGCAGCACCATTTTGGTTCACACTGGTGGGGAATTTCTCGAGGGGGAAGCCGAACATGGAGACACTTCGGAAAAGTTTCCACACAATTGGCTTTAAAGGACAATTTACTATCGGGTATCTTGACTTTAAGCACGTTATCGGTATCCGATTTTCTTTGGAGGAGGACTATCTCCGTTGCTGGCTTAAGACTGCTTGGTCCATCAATGGCTTTTACATGTGTGTTCTTAAATGGCATCCTCTCTTTACCACGGATGAGGAACCTTCCATAGTCCCTATATGGATCACTTTTGAGGGACTCCCAGCAATCTTTTTCAACAAGCAAGCCGTGTTTAGTCTTGCTCAAGCTGTTGGTACTCCTCTCAAATTGGACATAGCCACCGAACAATTCACCAGCCCATGTGTTGGAAAGGTATGCGTTGAAGTTGACCTCCTATCTAAACTCCCTTCAAGGGTATGGCTAGGGGTTGGAAAAGAGGGTTTTTGGCAAAAAAATCACTTGTGAAGATGTCCCATTGTACTGTACAAAGTGTAAGAAAATTGGCCATTCCATTGAAACATGTAGGCTGGGAGAAGTGAGTTTGGCAAAACAAGCTATGCCACCGGGAACAAACAATCAAGCAAAGAAGCCTATTCAAACACGTTGGACTCCGGTGTTATAAAGAAGCACCAAGAAGAAGGTCCATCGGGAACAAAGCAAACCCCACCTTCTACACGTGTTGATAATGGAGCAAATATGGTTGGTCATGCTATACTTGGTGTCCCAACAGCCGCAAACACAATAATCCCATTGCCGAATTTTTCACAAGGCGTTGATGTTGCACATACGAGTGAAAACTCATCTCAAGGTCAGCAACCAAGCAAAGAGGCATCACTAGTTGTGGAGGAGCAACCAAAAATGGTGGTTGAGCAACCAGAATCGGTGGAGGAGCAATCACACCCGGCGGGAAAACAACCAGAAACGGTTGAGGGATTATCCCAACAACCTGTGGTTCAAAATTCAAATCCCACCTTCCATGGGATCACTCCAACGACCTTGGATAAGGTTATGAATTCAAACCAGAAAATGGTACCTTATCCACATGAGCAAACTTTGCAAGTTCAAATATTGAACCCCTTGGATGGTGGAGCCACATCTGATTTGGAAGAGTCACAACTAAACTCGAGGATGTCTACCCCAAAAGCAAGGGATAGCCGAATCTCAAATAATCCCTCATTGGATAATTCTTTCATCTCTCATGGTAAAATTATGGTAGAGTTACCGTGTTACTTTTCGGACAATGAATCTCCCCATGCAAACCATGCAATGACGGAGGTTATCCAGCCATCTTCTCCCACTCCACAGCCAACTGGTAAGTCCTTGTCCAAAAAGAAAAGACGCAAGAGAATCTACACCATTCCAAAGCCAATGCGCACTCGGTTGGTTAGGAAAACTACCACTTCGCCCTCCTCCCCTTAGTATTAAATGGACAGTGTCCTAATATGGAATAGACGGGGGATAGCTAATAAACCCTCATTACGTAGGTTGAAGTAACTTATCAAACAGCACAAAATAAAACTTATTGCTTTGCTAGAGCCCATGGTGGACAAAGCTCGAATCTCTTACTTTGCACACAAATTAGCTTTTGATTGCTGTGAATGTAACACCAATGGCAAAATTTGGATTTTTTGGAATAATGATAAAGCTTGGTTTAGCTCTCACTTTTAGCTCAGACCAGCTTCTTCATGTTTCTATCTCCTCTTCTCTTCACAATATTGTCTTGCAAGCTTCCTTTGTATATGCAAAATGCACAAAATTGGAAAGGAGATTCTCTGGGCAGATCTCCGAGATGTCCAACCTCAAACTCCAACCCCGTGGCTGGTGGGCGGCGACTTTAATGTTATCTCAAGCTCCGATGAATATCAAGGTTCTAGTTCTTTACAACTAGACGCGATGGGTGAATTCAATGATTGTCTTCATGAATGTGGCTTGTTGGCTCTACCTTTTCAAGGTTGCAAATTCACTTGGTGTGGGAACAGGTTTGGAACCGTGGTTTGGAAGCGGTTGGATAGATTTGTTTGTAATGTTGAATTTATGGCAGCCTTCCAACATATTAATGTTGCGCACCTTCTCAAGACGTGCTCGGATCACTCGCCACTAGTTCTCAATGCTTGTTCACCAATAACACCAGGCCCAAAGCCATTTAGGAAGAATTCCTTAATATGTGGACTAAACACAAGGATTTTTTGCAGGTTGTGAGCAACAATTGGTCCTTGCACTGTACCGGTTCCCCTATTTCTATTCTTGCTTCCAAACTTAAAAGACTCAAAGTCGAACTGAGGAATTGGAGTCGCACCATATTTGGCAATGTTTTCGCAAAGGTACATGAGGCTGAACAAGAAGTCAAAAGCAAGGAAGAAGCTCTTTTACTCCATCAATGCCAAAGTAATCAAATTGCTTTGGCTCATGCACAAGCTGTTCACATGCGGTGCCTTGCGGAAGAGGAAACCTTTTGGCAGCAAAAGGCTGGGGTGAAATGGCTGAAATAGGGTGATAAAAACTCCAAAATTTTCCATTCTACCCTTCTTGCTAAAAGGCAGCGATTGCGCATCTCCAGAATCAAAGTTGACGGGCAATAGACTGAAAATTTGTAGCTTATTGAGGATGCAGGTATTACCTACTTTAAGGAACTCCTGACTTCTCATACCACTGCCTTAGACCCATCATTACTTGACCACCTCACGTGCAAGGTCTTGGATGTGGATAACCAGTATTTATTATCTGAGCTGTTAATAAAGGAATTAAAGGAGGCAATTTTCTCCCTAAACCCTAACGGTGCAGCGGGAATTGACAGATACAATGGGACCTTTTTCACTACTTGTTGGGATATCATCCACCACGACCTCCTCCTCTCAGTGTGTGCTGTCCTCAAAGGTGCAAGATTGCCACGGATGTTCACTAGCACTCTTATTGCATTAATTCCAAAAGTAGCCAACCCCAATTCCTTTAGTGATTTTCGGCCTATTAGCTTGTGCACCTTCGTCAATAAAATTTGTACTAAAATGTTGGCCAATCGCCTTGCCTCCATTATGCCGAAACTCATCTCACCGGAACAAGCAGCCTATGTTCAAGGGAGAGACATTGCGGATAACATCCTTCTTGTCCAAGAGCTGGTCGACTTCATAGATCGAAAAACAAGGGGAGGGAATATGATTGTTAAACTTGATTACTGTCCTTGCCAAAGCATTTGATAGGCTTTCTTGGCCTTTCCCTCTATGCAATTCTACGGAAGTTTGGGTTTGCTAAACATTATACCCATATAGCAGTGTATAAGAGACAGCATGTTGGTCTTTCTATTACTTCAACAATTAATGGTGCACCCAAAGGCTTCTTCAAATCTTCCAGAGGGGAATCGCCAGGGAGACCCTTTATCACCTCTATTATTCATCCTAATGCTGGAAACGTTTTCTCAAGAATTGAAGGACCAATTTCGACAGGACAAAATAACACACTATTCCCTTCCGAAGCAGTGTCCAACGATCTCCCACTTGGCCTTCGCAGATGACATTGTTGTTTTTATGAAGGGAGATATTAAGTCCATTCAGCAACTTATGAGCTTTCTTTCGAGGTTTGAGCTCTCCTCTGGACAGCTTTTCAACAAGTCCAAATGCTTCTTCTACTTACCTAAAAAGGTGGCTGCAGCTCAAGTCCAGTTGATCCAAGCTAAGAGCTTCATCCACAAATGCTTCCCTTCCATTCACATACTTGGGCTGTCCTATCCAAAAAGCTAAAAAAAGACGCAATCTCAACCAGCCATTAATAGAAAAAATGGCTTCCCAAATTCATGGTTGGCAATCACACTTCTTTTCCCCTGGAGGGCGGCTCGTCCTTATCAAGCATGTTCTCAGTAGCATCCCTATGTACATATTGTCGGTTCTATCACCTCCAAAATCAGTCATCAAAGAGCTGGAACGGCAATTTTCCAATTTCTTTTGGGGTTGCTCAGAAGGGATGTTAAAGCATCATTGGATATCATGGGCTACAATCTGCCAACTAACGTATTCAAATGGCCTAGGAGTTTCATCACTTGAGGAGGTGGTTCACGGCTTTTGTATCAAACTTTGCTGGAAATTCCGAAAAGGCGACTCTTTGTGGTGTTCTTTTCTTCAACGACGTTACCTTAAGAACCAACATCCCACCTTAGTGTTGGCATCACCGGGTGATTCGTTTACTTGGAAGAGGATGTTGCATGTTCGTGACAAGACGCAGAAAAGTGATTGCTATTCTTACTACGGAAGGCTGATTGTTCCTTTTGGTTTGATCCTTGGACTGAACATGGGCCTTTATCCCACATGGTGGAACATGTTTATGATGAACAACTTAAAGTTTCACAGGTTGGGGGTACTAATGGCTGGAATCTTTTCCTTTTGGATGAGAGATATTCCAATGAGGAGATACAAAACATTGCAGCATTCCTCAACACAAGACCACTATTCTTGTTGGATGAACCGGATTTCATTGTTTGGACTCTCACACACAAAGGCTCCTTCTCACTCTCATCCACTTTCTCTCCCAAGATGCGATTTCACTCTCGGCAAATGATTTGGGATGTAAGACTCCAATCGAAGATATCCATTTTCATGTGGAAATTATTGAACAATCGGCTGCCTCTTGATGATACCTTACGAAAAATTGGCATTTCATTAGCCTCCAAGTGCTACTTATGTTGTAATGAAGTGTCTATGAACCATCTTTTTGTGGGAATGTGAAACATCACAACAAATCTGGCATTTCTTTGAAAATTGGCTGGAGATGGTGATTACTCCATCCACGACTATAATGGATAAACTTAATTCCTGGTGGCGGGATGCTGCGTCGTCTTCCGCTATTGGAGCCATTCATAAAATTCTTCCTAGCATAATCTGTTGGTTCTTATGGAAAGCTAGGGACATGGCAGTTATGGAGGAAAAAGTGTGCAGCACAACAAGGATTATTGTGGACATCTACTCTTACTTAGCGAATATCTCCTCGGCCTATCCCTTTAAACGAGTTTCCACAGCAGATGATTTGTTACTCTCACGCGGCATTTGCAAGAAACTTCTCCAAACCAAACCCAAGAAAGTCCTAGTTGTCAAATGGGACTGCCCTACCCAAGGATGCCTTAAGCTCAATGTGGATGCAGCCTCCAAAGGTAACCCAAGGATGGCAGCGGGTGGAGGCATTCTCCGAGATCACAACGGCCAATGCATTCGAGCATTTTCCAATAAGTGATGACACTATCAAAAACAAACTAACCTACAAGCTGAGGCATTAGCTCTTGTAGATGGACTCAAGATGTGTTATAATTTATGGGTCCGCTCACTGGTGGTTGAGATTGACTCTCTCTAGCTAGTTAACACCTTGCAAGGATCATCGGCACTGATTTGGAGCATAGACCCCAATTGTGCCTCATCAATAGCTACTGTGTTGGGAAAGAGATTCCATTAAAGCATTTCTTTAGGGAGTCTAACCATGTAGCTGATTGTCTAGCTAATGAGGGTATATCAAAACCTATATATATTGAATATGAATGCTATACCATTCCCCAGCCGGTCAAGGGATTGGTCTACCTAGATGCTATAGGCTGCTCTAACATTCGGCTTTGTAATCCTTGATTTCATCAATAAAATTTCTGCCCTCTTTTGGGCATTAGCTTAATAAAAAAAATAAAAAACCATGTGGCTGGACTTATTCCTTGAAAATTTAGAACTAATACATCATCTAATAGCATTTGCAAAAGACATAGAGAAATGAGGCCAATCAAACTTGCTTTACGAGTAAGGAAGAAGTTGCGATCGTTCGATATTGAGAGCCAAGAAATTGACTAACTGTTCTATGAATCGCAAAATGAGAACACATGATAAAATATTAGGGAGATAATTAAGAAACTAGAAAGGTGATCTAATCGACATACATGTTGAAAAGATAAGAATATCTAATAACGGATGATAAGCCTCTAATACGTGACTTAGTTAGACTAGATTAAGAACCATGTGTGGGACCTGTGCACAAAAGATTTAGATCAAATGAATGATCAAATCACATTCGAAAGAGAACGGAGGCAACCATATTAGCTTAATAACTAAGGAAGAAGTGTAATCGTAAGGTATTGAGAACTAAGAAAGTCGACTAATCGTAATATATTGTGAGTCGCAAAAGAACATACAACAATCAAACAAGATTGAGAACTAATAAAGGAGAAGTAGTCATATTAGATTTAAAAAGAACCAAGAGCGGGTCATACAAGCTTCATTAAAGATTTATAATTAAGAGATTATCTAATCATATAAGAAAAAGAACTGAGAAATGAGGCCTAGACATTATGATCTGCATAATGATTAAGGAAGAAATTCTCCTTTCTAGTACGATATTGAGAAAAAAGAAAGGGTCTAATCGTACTATATTACGACACAGTAAAGGAGGTCTAATCGTACAAGATTAAGAACTAACAAAGTAGATCGAGTCATATATGATTAAGAAATAGAACAGGAGTTCTTATAAAAGTAAATCTCGTAACTCAAGATAAGAACTTAAAATGCGATTTAATTTGGCCAAATTAAGAACCATGAGTGATAACTATGCATAAAAGAATAAGAACTAAAATATAATATGATGGTTTTGAAGAAATAAGTGAGAAATGAGGCCAAGTATACGTGCTTAATCACAGTGGAAGGAGTTGTACTCGATTAAGAACTAACAAAGTAGATCGAGTCATATCAGATTAAGAAATAGAACAGGAATTCTTATAAAATCAAATCTATCGTAACTGTTATTATATTCTTATCTAAGTCACAGTATTAGGGGCTTATCATCGTTCTTATACACTTATCTAGATGTGTATGTATATTATGATGGTTTTGAAGAAATAAGTGAGAAATGAGGCCAAGTATACGTGCTTAATCACAGTGGAAGGAGTTGTACTCGTACGATATTGAGAACTAAGAAAGGGGACAAATCGTACAAGATTAAATACTAATAACTGGGATCAAGTCGCATAAGATTAAGAAACAAGAAAGGAGTTCTCAACAAAGTACATGTAGAAACACAATAAGTTCTAATAACTCATGATAACAACGTAAAATGTGAATTAATTATGCTAGATTAAGAACCAAGAATAGCACATTTGGAAAAGATATGAGATCAAATTTCACAAGGTAAGAACATAAATATGTTTTAATAAGAATGGATTAAGAACCATGCGGCTGGACCTATTCCTTGAAGATTTATAACTAATACATCATCTAATAGCATTTGCAAAACTGAATGGAGAAATGAGGCCAATCAAACTTGCTTTATGAGTAAGGAAGAAGTTGCGATCGTTCGATATAGAGAGCAAAGAAATTGACTAACTGTTCTATGAATCACAATAGGAGGGCACATCATAAAATATTAGGGACATAATTAAGAAACTAGAAAGGTGATCTAATCGACATACATGTTGAAAAGATAAGAATATCTAATAACGGATGATAAGCCCCTAATACGTGACTTAGTTAAACTAGATTGAGAACCATGTGTGAGACCTGTGCACAAAAGATTTAGATCAAATGAATGATCTAATCGCATTCGAAAGAGAACGGAGGCAACCATATTAGTTTAATAACTAAGGAAGAAGTGTGATCGTAAGATATTGAGAACTAAGAAAGTCGACTAATCGTAATATATTGTGAGTCGCAAAAGGAGATAAAATAATCAAACAAGATTGAGAACTAATAAAGGAGAAGTAGTCGTATTAGATTTAAAAAGAACCAAGAGCGGGTCGTATTCATTAAAGATTTATAATTATGACGACTTATCTATTCGTATAAGAAAAGAACTCAACTCGCAATTTATTACGATCTGTCTCTTATACACATCTAGATGTGTATAAGAGACAGGTTCTATGTTATGAATCGCAAAAGGAGAATACATTATAAAGTATTAGGGAGATCTAATCGACAGGATTAAGAACTAACAAAGTAGATCGAGATATCAGATTAAGAAATAGAACATGGTTCTTATAAAAGTAAATCTCGTAACTCAAGATAAGAACTTAAAATGCGATTTGATTTGGCCAAATTAAGAACCATGAGGGATAACTATGCATAAAAGAATAAGAACTAAAATATAATATGATGGTTTTGAAGAAATAAGCGAGAAATGAGGCCAAGTATACGTGCTTAATCAAAGTGGAAGGAGTTGTACTCGAACGATATTGAGAACTAGAAATGGAACAAATCGTACAAGATTAAATACTAATAACTGGGATCAAGTCGCATAAGATTAAGAAACAAGAAAGGAGTCTTATCTTGAGTTACGAGATTTACTTTTATAAGAACCATGTTCTATTTCTCCATATTAGCTTACAATCAAGAACTTGTTATAATTGAAAAAGATTTGAACAAAAGATGATTATCTAACCTTATTTAAAAAAGAACTGAGAATTGAAGCCAATTACACCTTGTATAATGACAAAGGAAGAAGTGATAATCGTACAATATTGAGAACTAAGAAATGCGACTAATCGAGCTATACAATGAACAACAAACGAAGACATAACATATGCAATGTGAGAAAAGAAGATTATGAAGCATTATGAGGGGCTTATCATCCTGTCTCATAGCACATTTCTTAAGATATGAGATCAAATTGTCCTTAAGAACATTCTTATCTCTTATATAAGAAAGATTTAGAACTAATACATCATCTAATAGTACAAACTTGACTTCGTGAAATTTGATCTCATATCTTTTCCAAATGTGCTATGATTGGAACTCCTCTCATATTTCTGTAACAAAGTAGGAATAATTAAGAAACGCAAAGTAACTCAAGATAAGAGAACAATAACATGATAAAATCTGTTTTAGGAATGAGATAATTAAGAAACTAGAAAGGTTAAAACTAATAACAACGACTAGATTAAGAACCAAGAATCAGTTCAAATTGAAAAAGACTTTGAACAAAAGATGATTATCTAACCTTATTTGAAGAACTGAGAAATAAATATGCAAAGGAAGAAGTGATAATCGTGATTGTGATAATCGAACTAACAAAGAACAACAAAAGGAGACACAACATGGCAATTCAAACAAAGGGAGGAGATTTGTCAAAGATTATGAAATATGAGAGGAGTTCCAATCATAGCACATTTGGAAAAGATATGAGATCAAATTTCACAAGGTAAGAACATAAATATGTTTTAATAAGAATGGATTAAGAACCATGCCTTTTCCTTGAAGATTGAACTCATTCTAATAGTTTGCAAAAGAATAGAGAAATGAGGCTTTGATTAGTCGTTGCCTTTTACGATTAATAACATCTATGTTATGTCTCCTTACACATCTCATTGTAAAGAGCTTGATTAGTCGCATTTCTTAGTTCTCAATATTGTACGATTATCACTTCTTCCTTTGTCATTATACAAGGTGTAATTGGTTTCATTTCTCAGTTCTTTTTCAAATGAGGTTAGATAATCATCTTTTGTTCAAACTCTTTTTCAATTTGAACTGATTCTTGGTTCTTAATCTAGCATAATTAATTCACATTTTACGTTGTTATCACGAGTTATTAGAACTTATTATGTTTCTACATGTACTTTGTTGAGAACTCCTTTCTTGTTTCTTAATCTTATGCGACATGATCTCTGTTATTAGTATTTAATCTTGTACGATTTGTCCCCTTTCTTAGTTCTCAATATCGTACGAGTACAACTCCTTCCGTACTGTGATTAAGCACGTATACTTGGCCTCATTTCTCACTTATTTCTTCAAAACCACCATATTATTTTTTAGTTCTTATTCTTTTATGCATAGTTATCACTCCTGGTTCTTAATTTGGCCAAATCAAATAGCATTTTAAGTTCTTATCTTGAGTTACGAGATTTACTTTTATAAGAACTCCTGTTCTATTTCTCAATCTGATATGACTCGATCTACTTTGTTTGTTCTTAATCTTGTGCAATTAGATATCCTTTACTGTGTCATAATATAGTACGATTAGACCCTTTCTTTCTTCTCGATATCGTACTATTACAATTTCTTCCTTAATCATTGTGCAACCATATATAGGCCTCATTTCTCAGTTCTTTTTATTATACGATTAGACAATCTCTTAATTATCAATCTTTAATGAATACGACCCACCCTTGGTTCTTTTAAATCTAATACGACTACTTCTCCTTTATTAGTTCTCAATCTTGTTTGATTGTTGTATCTCCTTTTACGACTCACAATATGTTACGATTAGTCGACTTTCTTAGTTCTCAATATCTTAGGATTACACTTGTTCCTTAGTTATTAAGCTAATATGGTTGCCTCCACAATCAAAAAGAATGCGATTAGGTCATTCATTTGATCTAAATCTTTTGTGCACAGGTCCCACACATGGTTCTCAATCTAGTCTAACTAAGTCACGTATTAGGGGCTTATCATCCGAGATTAGATATTCTTATATTTTCAACATGTATGTCGATTAGATCACCTTTCTAGTTTCTTAATTATCTCCCTATTACTTTATCATGTGTTCTCCTTTTGCGATTCATAACATAGAACAGTTAGTCAATTTCTTGACTCTCAATATCGAACGATCGCAATTTCTTCCTTACCCATAAAGCAAGTTTGATTGGCCTCATTTCTCTATTCTTTTGCAAATGCTATTAGATGATGTATTAGTTCTAAATCTTCAAGGAATAGGTCCAGCCGCTTGGTTCTTAATCCATTCTTTTTAAAAAAATACATATTTATGTTATTACCTTGTGAAATTTGATCTCATATCTTTTCCAAATGTGCTATGATTGGAACTCCTCTCATATTTCATAATCTTACACGACTAATCTCCTTTCTTTGTTCTGAATTGCCTATGTTATGTCTCCTTTTGTTGCTCATTGTATAGCTCGATTAGTCGCATTTCTTAGTTCTCAATATTGTACGATTATCACTTCTTCCTTTGTCATTATACAAGGTGCAATTGGCTTCATTTCTCAGTTCTTTTTCAAATAAGGTTAGATAATCATCGTTTGTTCAAACTCTTTTTCAATTTGAACTGATTCTTGGTTCTTAATCTAGCATAATTAAATAACATTTTACGTTGTTATCACGAGTTAATAGAACTTATTATGTTTCTACATGTACTTTGTTGAGAACTCCTTTCTTGTTTCTTAATCTTATGCGACTTGATTAAGCACGTATACTTGGCCTCATTTCTCACTTATTTCTTCAAAACCATCATATTATAAAGACCATCAATTTATTTTAACTTTACATTTATTAGCATAATGACCCTTTTTCCCATATCTTTTACATATAACATTTGCTCTAACCCATTCTTTAACTTCTTGATCAGTTTTCTTATTTTCATTTTTAGATTTGAATTTTTTAAATTTTTTTTCTTTTTATATGTGGTAGGTTTAAATTTATTTTTATTCTTATTTTTTAATTTTCTTTTTTCTTTTTGATAAGGTATAGGAGGTGAACGTATAGCAAATTGATCACATGTTATATGTAAAAGATTCTTTGTTTATATTTCTTAATTTGAGCTTTTAATTTAATATCATTACATAATTTTATTCCTTCTTCGGTACATACTGAAAGGATATCTCCATAGGTTAAATTTTCGTAAAGATTATTGTAACCATCATGCATATTTTTAAGAACATTTATTATTCTTTCAGCAAAAAGAGTAGGTAAGTCATTTATAAATATTTCTTTCCAAAAGTTAGAAGAAGCATCAGATCTATGTAAAAGAAGAATTCTTCCTAAAAAAACATCTTTATACCAACAAAAATGAGAAAGGGTTGGACTTAAATTCATCAATAATTCTCTATGAACATTATTGGCATTAGCAATATTACCAATAAAATGCTTAACAATATTAATTATTAAGGTAAAAGCAGCATCAGATTCAGCAGTTTGTATTGATCCTTCTATTTTAATTTTAGTATGATTTATGATTTCAGTTTTTTGAGCTTCTGTTAGATAATTATCCCACCAACCTCCAAGAATTCCAGAAAATCCTTCAGTAACAATTTTAAGAGCATTGGGTTCTGAAGTTCCTTTTTTGTTTTAAAATTTGTATATACATTAACATATTATGAAGTGTTTTTTGTATGGCAGCGTTACTTTGGGCATCAATGCACCATTCATAAATAGTTCCAGAAATGAGGGAGAATTTGCTATATACGATGGATCTTCATAACTAAGATCTAAGGGTGTAGGCCTTTGATAATAGTATAGGTTTTAGGGTATTGAGGCCTGAATTGAGATGGATTTGAATCTTTAAATTTTCTATTCTTTTTTATTGCAAAAATATTTTCTTCTAGAATATTTATATTTTGAAACATTTGTGAAAATTTTGTAATGTCATCTTTATTATTGATTTCTTCATTTTCATTTTCCGTATCTTCATTTTCTGTTTCTTCTTTAGCTGACAGAATATTTAATTTTAAAATATTTTTCTGCTTATCAATAGAAGATTCATTTATATTTAAATCCTTTATCTTGTTTCTTAATATTTTAATTAATTCTTCATTTTGATCAATAAAAATTTCTGGAGGTAAATTGTCTCTAGGTTTTATAGAGGAAATATGATCATTAGAAGTAAGAATAGTTTTAATATTTGTTGCAGGATTAATTATAGGAGAAGAATAATAGTGTAATTTTTCTTCAATTCTATTTAATTGTTTAGAAATTGATCCTAAATTTAAATTTGAAAAATTATTTTGTTTAATAATTTTAGCCATATCTGGTTTTGAACTATCAGCATAAGGAAATGCTTCAGTTATGAGAGGATTCTGAACCAATTATAATGGTTCTGGCTGGAGGATGTATGGATTTAATTATATTATCATCGTTTAAATACCAATTTTGATAAGTTTTTTCTAACACAGAAATATCAAATTTTTTTGTGAATTAAACTTGCATTATGCTCATTTCTAAACCATGGTATAAAGTCTATGTAAACCATTGAAGTTTTAATAAATTTATAATAATTTTTATATATTTCATTTAACTCTTTTTTATCATAAACTTTAAATAACCAATTTCTAAAATTTTTGTATTTTTCTTGGAAAAATTCTTCTTTAGATTTTTCAGAAATTTTTACCATTTCTTCATCAGATAATTCTTCACTAGATAAAACATTTATATGATATTCTGATTGATAATTTATTTATGATCCTAGATTTATATTGTCAGTATTATTTGTAGAATTATAAACTCCATGGAGAATTTTATTAGGAGATTCTTGAGTTCCTTCAAAATGTAAACGACTAGGTGTAGATCTATGTATATATATGATCTGGGTGTATTTTGTAAGTTTTGAGAAAAAGCTGGAATAGAGGAAGTAGATCTTCTTCTTCTTGTGAAAGCGATTTCAACATTTCCAGTTGGTTCTTCATTTATAAAAGAGATACCTGTATTTATTTCAGCAGGAGCTGGATTGGAAATTTTCTCAAAAGTCCATGTTTGTGGAATATCAATCTCATCCCAATTTATTAATTTTGGTATTTGAATATTTGATCTAGTTAAATTTGTATCGATTAAAGGAGTTTTTCTATCATTTGTATTGATATTATTAGCACCAGGGCTAATGGTATTCATAAGTTTGTAACAAATTCTATAGGTTATATTTATATTTTCAGATCCAGGTTTCATATCATATCCTTTAGTTCGAATATTTAAAGTTAGAACATCAAATAAATTTTTATCAGTTAATGAAATAATCATTTTGGATAACTACTAAAATAAATTGGTCCATTACAGACTTGACTCAATTAAACCAAGTAAAGAATCGAAAATGAGACAGTTCCAAGAATCACAAACAGTATTATCTAAACCTTGTCGATTTAAGGATTCCAAACCAATATGAATATAATTATAGTTTTGGGTCTCTAAATCTTTTTCTTTTAATAATTTAATGGTTTCATCTTGTCCCCTAATAGGAATAGTTTTTTCAACAGTTTTTATCATCATTTTTTATTTATAATCAATTGTCCCAATTTTATATATTGTTTATGGTTTTAATTTAGAAAGATGCCAATTTTGAATTGCCTGTTCTATATCTTCAAATTTAATTAATTTTGAATTTTTAGTTGATTTATTTGCGGAAGAAGTTGAACCAAAAATTCTAGAAAGCATGATGAGAAAGAGTAAGGACTAATTATAATTGACTAAATTCATATCTTAATGTTAAATTTAATAAAATTATTAATAATTAAGTAATTATTCTATTAATATATATTCATTGTTTAGCTCATCTGTTAATAACTTTAAGACAAATGGGTCTTACAAACAACTACAATCGCCCTAGTCATAATGATAGTTACGACTTGAGTGACGATCCACTAAACAAATTATATATTTTAATAAAAAATTACAAAATCATCTTGTGTTTATTAATTTTATCATTAAGACATGATTTAGTTTAATTATAATTAATCCTTAAAAGAATTTACTCACACATGGCTCATAACATAGAACAGTTAGTCAATTCCTTGGCTCTCAATATCGAACGATCGCAACTTCTTCCTTGCTCGTAAAGCAAGTTTGATCGGCCTCATTTCTCTATTCTATTGCAAATGCTATTAGATGATGTATTAGTTCTAAATCTTCAAGGAATAGGTCCAGCGCATGGTTCTTAATCCATTCTTATTAAAACATATTTATGTTCTTACCTTGTGAAATTTGATCTCATATCTTTTCCAAATGTGCTATGATTGGAACTCCTCTCATATTTCATAATCTTACACGACTAAACTCCTTTCTTTGTTCTGTGAATTGCTTATGTTATGTCTCCTTTTGTAGGTTTAATTCATTGTATATCTCGATTAGTCGCATTTCTTAGTTCTCAATATTATACGATTATCTCTTCTTCCTTTGTCATTATACAAGGTGTAATTGGCTTCATTTCTCAGTTGTTTTTCAAATAAGGTTAGATAATCATCTTTTGTTCAAACTCTTTTTCAATTTGAACTGATTCTTGGTTCTTAATCTAGCATAATTAAATCACATTTTACGTTGTTATCAAGCGTTATTACAACTTATTATTTTTCTACATGTACTTTGTTGGGAACTCCTTTCTTGTTTCTTAATCTTATGTGACTTGATCACAGTTAGTAGTATTTAATCTTGTACGATTTGTCCCCTTTCTTAGTTCTCAATATCGTACGAGTACAACTCCTTCCACTGTGATTAAGCACGTATACTTGGCCTCATTTCTCACTTATTTCTTCAAAACCATCATATTATATTTTAGTTCTTATTCTTTTGTGCATAGTTATCACTCATGGTTCTTAATTTGGCCAAATCAAATCGCATAGATATTTAAGTTCTTATCTTGAGTTACGAGATTTACTTTCATAAGAACTCCTGTTCTATTTCTTAATCTGATATGACTCGATCTACTTTGTTAGTTTTAATCCTGTACGATTAGATCTCCTTTACTGTGTCATAATATAGTACGATTACACCCTTTCTTTCTTCTCAATATCATACTATTACAATTTCTTCCTTAATCATTGTGCAAGCATAATTAATAGGCTTCATTTCTCAGTTCTTTTTCTTATACGATTAGATAATCTTTTAATTATAAATCTTTAATGAATACGACCCGCTCTTGGTTCTTTTTCATTCTAATGCGACTAGTTCTCCTTTATTAGTTCTCAATCTTGTTTGATTGCTGTATCTCCTTTTGCAACTCACAATATATTACGATTAGTCGACTTTCTTAGTTCTCAATATCTTCCGATTACACTTCTTCCTTAGTTGTTAAGCTAATATAGTTGCCTCCGTTCTCTTTCGAATGCGATTAGATCATTCATTTGACTCTAAATCTTTTGTGCACAGGTCCCACACATGGTTCTCAATCAAGTCTAACTAAGTTACGTATTAGGGGCTTATCATCCGTTATTAGATATTCTTATCTTTTCAACATGTATGTCGATTAGATCACCTTTCTAGTTTCTTAATTATCTCTCTAATATTTTATCATGTGTTCTTCTTTTGCGATTCATAACATAGAACAGTTTGTCAATTTCTTGGCTCTCAATATCGAACGATCGCAACTTCTTCCTTACTCGTAAAGCAAGTTTGATCGGCCTCATTTCTCTATTCTATTGCAAATGCTATTAGATGATGTATTAGTTCTAAATTTTCGAGGAATATGTCCAGGGCATGATTCTTAATCCATTCTTATTAAAACATATTTATGTTCTTACCTTGTGAAATTTGATCTCATATCTTTTTCAAATGTGCTATGATTGGAACTCCCCTCATATTTCATAATCTGATACGACTAATCTCCTTTCTTTGTTCTGTGAATCGCATATGTATTATGTCTCCTTTTGTTGTTCATTGCATAGCTCAGTCGCATTTCTTAGTTCTCAATATTGTTCGATTATCACTTCTTCCTTTGTCATTATACAAGGTGTAATTGGCTTCATTTCTCAGTTCTTTTTCAAATAAGGTTAGATAATCATCTTTTGTTCAAAATCTTTTTCAATTTGAACTGATTCTTGGTTCATAATCTAGCATAATTAACTCACATTTTACGTTGTTATCATGAGTTATTAGAACTTATTATGTTTCTACATGTACTTTGTTGAGAACTCCTTTCTTGTTTCTTAATCTTATGCGACTTGATCCCAGTTATTAGTATTTAATCTTGTACGATTTGTCCCCTTTCTTAGTTCTCAATATCGTACGAGTACAACTCCTTCTACTGTGATTAAGCACGTATACTTGGCCTCGTTTCTGACTTATTTCTTCAAAACCATTATATTATATTTTAGTTCTTATTCTTTTGTACATAGTTATCACTCATGGTTCTTAATTTGGCCATCTCAAATCAAATCACTTTTTAAGTTCTTATCTTGAGTTACGAGATTTACTTTTATAAGAACTCTCGTTCTATTTCTTAATCTGATATGACTCAATCTACATTGTTAGTTCTTAATCCTGTACGATTAGATTTCCTTTACTGTGTCATAATATAGTACAAAAGATTACACCCTACAGAGACTTCTCAATATCGTACTTTTACAATTTCTTGCTTAATCATTGTGCAGGCATAATTAATAGGCCTTATTTCTCAGTTCTTTTTCTTATACGATTAGATATCTCTTAATTATAAATCTTTAATGAATACGACCCGCACTTGGTTCTTTTTAAATCTAATACAACTACTTCTCCTTTATTAGTTCTCAATCTTGTTTGATTGTATCTCCTTTTGCGACTCACAATTTATTACGATTAGTCGACTTTCTTAATCCTCAATATCTTACGATGACACTTCTTCCTTAGTTATTAAGCTAATATGGTTGCCTCCGTTCTCTTTCGAATGCAATTAGATCAGTTCATTTGATCTAAATCTTTTGTGCACAGGTCTCACACATGGTTCTCAATCTAGTCTAACTAAGTCACGTATTAGGGGCTTATCATCCGTTATTAGATATTCTCATCTTTTCAACATGTATGTCGATTACATCACCTTTCTAGTTTCTTAATTATCTCCCCAATATTTTATCATGTGTTCTCCTTTTGCGATTCATAATATAGAACAGTTAGTCAATTTCTTGGCTCTCAATATCGAACGATCGCAACTTCTTCCTTACTCGTAAAGCATGTTTGATCGGCCTCATTTCTCTATTCTTTTGCAAATGCTATTAGATGATGTATTAGTTCTAAATCTTCAAGGAATAGGTCCAGCCGCATGGTTCTTAATCCATTCTTATTAAAACATATTTATGATCTTACCTTGTGAAATTTGATCTCATATCTTTTCCAAATGTGCTATGATTGGAACTCCTCTCATATTTCATAATCTTACATGACAAATCTCCTCACTTTGTTCTGAATGTAAGAAAATTGCCTATGTTGTGTCTCCTTTTGTTGTTCATTGTATAGTTCGATTAGTCGCATTTCTTAGTTCTCAATATTGTACGATTATCACTTCTTCCTTTGTCATTATACAAAGTGTAATTGGCTTCATTTCTCAGTTCTTTTTCAAATAAGGTTAGATAATCATCTTTTGTTTAAAGTCTTTTTCAATTTGAACTGATTGTTGGTTCTTAATCTAGCATAATTAAATCACATTTTACGTTGTTATCATGAGTTATTACAACTTATTATGTTTGTACATGTACTTTGTTGAGAAATTTTTTCTTGTTTCTTAATCTTGTGCGACTTGATCCCTGTTATTAGTATTTAATCTTGTACGATTCACAGAAAAAAAGTTCTCAATATACACAGTACAAATGATCGATGTGATTAAGCACGTATACACATCTCATTTCTCACTTATTTCTTCAAAACCATCATATTATATTTTAGTTCTTATTCTTTTGTGCATAGTTTTCACTCATGGCTTTGGTTCTTAATTTGGCCAAATCAAATCGCATTTTAAGTTCTTATCTTGAGTTACAAGATTTACTTTTATAAGAACTCCTGTTCTATTTTCTTAATCTGATATGACTCGATCTACTTTGTTAGTTCTTAATCCGGTATGATTAGACGAGAATCGATTAGTTTTTTTTAGCCATCTTCCTTTTTTTCTCCTCATTCTCTCTAACTTTTCTCTCTCTAAACTACAGCAACCGTCACCAATGAACCTCGGCTATGGCCGAAGGGGAAACCCTTCGGTCCTTGGCTGCTCAACCTGCAAAATCATTTGCGGATGCACTCAAGGGCATGCATCAACCCCTAACACCGATACAGCAACCAAATCAGCCATTGAAGATGCTCCAATTGTACAAAGGTGAACCAGACATTTTTTTCACTGAAGAAGAAGTCCAAAAGCTCGCTGCTCCATTTCGTTTCACCTTGGTGGGGAATTTTCCACGAGGCAAACCCAACATGGAAATCGTGTGGAAAATTTTCCAAACAATGCATTGGATTCAAAGGTGATTTTTCAGTCGGTTTCCTAGACTACAAACACGTGCTTATTCGTTTTGCCTTGGATGAGGACTATCTTCGTTGTTGGCTCAAGAACACGTGGTTCATCAATGGCTTCTACATGCGTGTTCTTAAATGGCATCCTTTATTTTCCCCAGAAATAGAACCTTCCATACTAGATCTGGATAGAGGCAGAACTAATGGAAGCTCCTCTTATACATATTTCACAAAGGAAGAAGTGATAGCCTTACACAAGCAGTTGGAAACCCCTTAAAACTTGATCTAGCAATGGAAAATTTCACTCGTCCCAACACGGTAAAGGTCTGCGTGGAAGTCAATTTACTAGCTGACCTCCCCTCCAGAGTTTGGTTAGGTGTGGGAAACAAAGGTAAATGGCAGAAGATTAGCTATGAAGACATCCCCATTATTGCACCACATGTCACAAGATAAGACATAGCCAGATTGTTGTATCTTGCCAAACAACCCAAAAAAACCACTCAGCTCAATCCAATCTTTGGCTACTCAAGGGTGAAGTGCAGTCAATGGCAGTATCTTAAAAGGAATGAGATCTGTCCAGCTGGTGTAGCTCATGAAAATTCTCATTAGAATGACCATATGGAAAAAGGTGACAGAAGTAGATGTGTATTAGTTAACAAACGTGAAGCATCAAAGGTGGTGTAACAGCCAAAAATGAAGGAGCAACGCATGGAGAATATCCAGAATTCACAAGGTGCGTTGGACCTTCCTGGCATTTCAAAGGAGCAAGTTCCAGAATATGCAACGAGCAATTTCGTAGATGATGTGCAACATCAAAGGCAAGAACCTTCTGAAATTTTGCTAAAACATGGCTGGTAACAATCATGATGGCGATCGGTCATAAGAACCATGCGGCTGTCATCGTAAGATATTGAGGATTAAGAAAGTCGACTAATCGTAATAAATTGTGAGTCGCAAAAGAGAGATACAATCAAACAAGATTGAGAACTAATAAAGGAGAAGTAGTTGTATTAGATTTAAAAAGAACCAAAGTGCGGGTCGTATTCATATAAGAGACAGGCCAATTCAAAATTTTAACCTTTTGAATAAGGTGCTGCCCAATTCAACTTGCACAGCACCAAATCTAGAGTTATCTCAATCCCAACAACCATATTTGAACCACTCAGAGAAACTTCCAACTACACCAAAGGAGCCACAAGATCAGCCTAAAACCGTTACCAGCAAAGATGACTCAACTCACAACGCACTCCAAGTAATGGAGGAACTCCCATGCTACTTTTCGGACATGGATGTTCCAAGTGCATCAGCAACATCCACGATTCAACATCTTGAAGAATTGGAAGTTCCTTTGGACAAAAATATGCCCCAAGGAAAAGCCAAGAAGGAAACGCACCTACACTATGCCCGGATGAGGACGAGATTGTCCAAGCCACTCCTCCTTTGATTAATATGGATCGGTTCTTGGTATGGAACATTCGGGGATCAAACAATAAACCCTCAATTCAAGACTAAAGGTGTTGCAAAAGAGTACAAATTAAACACCAGCTGGACCGATCTAAGACCTTTTAAAATGAATTATTAATCACAATGAGGCTAAACTCAGCTCAACTGATTCACGTTTCTATCTCATCTAGCCAACTCCCACAAGACATTCAAGTCACTATCGTTTATGCCAAAAGCACTAAACATGAAAGAAGCAGCTTATGGAGTGAGCTCTGAGCTATGCAATCGCCGGTTCCATGGTTGGTTGGGGTGATTTCAACGTTATTTCCACTTGGATGAGTATAAAGGTTCTTCATCCTTGGATCTTGGAGCCATGAAGGACTTCAATGATTGTCTCCTTGACTGTGGCCTGATGGACATTTCTTATCAAGGATGCAAATTCACTTGGCGTGGGAATAGGTGCGGCAACTTAGTATGGAAGAGGCTTGATCGTTATGTTTGCAACCATGTATTGCCTTTCAACCTTCCAACATCTAATGGTAGACCATTTGCCTAAAACATGTTCGAACCATTCTCCACTCCTCCTCAAAATGTCAAATGGAATGAGGACAAGTCCTAGGCAATTTCGGTTCTTAAACGCATGGATTAATCATCCCAACTTCAAAAGGTGGTACAAAGTAATTGGCAATTACCTTGCTCGGGTAGTCCACTAGGAATTCTTGCTTCCAAGCTCAAAAGACTAAAGGCTGAACTACGTAATTTGAATCACACCATCTTTGGAAACATTTTTGACAAGGTGAAAAATGCTGAAATGCATGTTAAACAATGTGAAGCTATTTTCTTGCAACAGCCCTCACAACCTAATCAAATATCCCTTGCCCATGCACAAGCTATGCACGCTAAATGCCTTGCTGATGAAGAAAGTTTTTGGAGGCAAAAATCGGGTATGAAATGGCTGACTCAAGGAGGCCAAAACTCAAAAATTTTCCATTCTTCGCTCCTTGCAAAGAGGCACAAGCGATGTGAAACTAAAGATGCAAGGGAACTGGACGGAGGATAGGCAGCTTATTGAAGATGAGGGAGTGAAATACTTTTAGGAACTTGTAATAGCTCCAAATGACTCGGCCACTAATCATGCTTTTTTAACTACCATAACGCAGGTAATCACACAGGATGAGAATGAAACTTTGCTTGCTGAGCCATCATTGCATGAGCTCAAGGAGCCAACTTTTAGTCTCAATCCAAATGGAGCAGCAGGAATTGATGGATATACACATCTACTACCAGCTGGTCTAGATCTGTAGAAGATCTCCATGTGGATAAAGTGAAAGCTTTCTTCAAATGCGAGGTGTTACCCAGGACCTTCACAAGTACACTCATAGCATTGATCCCCAAAACTCAAAACCCTTCATCTTTTGATTTGTACATTCTTTAATAAAATCTGCACCAAAATATTGGCTAATAGGTTAGCTTTAGTTCTGCCTAAAATTATTTCTCAAGAATAGGTAGCATATGTCTAAGAAAAAGGGAGAGACATTACTGATAACATATTGTTGGTGCAAGAGCTTATCGAGTTCCAGAGCCGGAAAACAAGAGGCGGCAACATTATTTTCAAGCTTGATTTAGCAAAGCCTTTTGACCGGATCTCTTGGCCTTTTCTCTATGCTGTCATGAGGAAGCTTGGATTCAGCGAAAAGTGGAATGTTATCATCAAGAACGTGCTTGAAAATTGCTGGTTTTCTGTTCTTATTTATGGCTCCCCGAAAGGGTTCTTCAAATCCACTAGGGGTGTTCGTCAAGGAGATCCCTTGTCACTTCTCCTTTTCATAATCACAATGGAGACCTTTTCACGAGGTTTGAGAGGACAATTCCTTGAGGGAATCATCTCGGATTACGCATTGCCAAGGAAGTGCCTACCAATCAATCATCTAGCATTTGCAGACGACATTGTCATTTTCACAAAAGGAGAAGCCAAATCAATCAAAAATCTCACGGAGTTCCTCGACCAGTTTGAGTCTTCTTCTGGGCAGCCAAAAGAAGACTCAAACTGGTCGAGGAACTCCGTGACCGAAATTGCCTTGATTTGGCTTCATTCCATTTTGTGAAAATGACAATGGAGCTGTAAGCTGTCTCTTATTTTGATCAAGATGTTTTAAGTAGCATTCCAATATACCTTTTTACGGTACTCTAGCCTCCAAAGGCTGTAATCAAGGAGTTGGAGTGTCATTTTACAAATTTCTTCTGGGGTAATTCGGACTCAGGAAGTAGGTATCATTGGGCATCATGGAAGTCATTATGTAAGCCAACAGCTGCCAATGGCCTTGGATCCTTGTCTCTCTCAGATATGGCCAAGGGTTTGTTCATTAAACTATGGTTGGAATTTTGAAAAGGAAGCTCTTTATGGTGCTCTGTTGTTAGTTCATGATTACAAGATATTGCCATTCCCACCCTTATTTAATAAATGAAAGGCATGGTGATTCATTCATATGGAAATGCATGCTTAAAAGCCGTGAAAAGGCAGAAAAAGGCCTTTATTCTTATTCCGTAATGGCCAAGTCTCCTTTTGGTATGACACTTGGCTGCCTCAAGGGCCTTCGTTTAACACGGTTAGTCAAGTGTATGATCCACTTCTCACAGTTGCAGAATTGTGGAATGCAAATGGCTGGAACCTTGCAATACTAAGCAAACATTATTCAGGTGTTGAGATAAGAAGACTAGAGAAGATTCTTTGTGGGAACCTTTTCCAAGTTTAATAAAGACTGGATGTGCTGGTATGGACTCCTCACCTAATGGCAAGTTTTCAATCTCTTCCACCCTTCCTTCACATGTTTCCACGCTTTCTCGAAGAATGATTTGGGACAACAAACTCCAAATCAAAATCTCCATTTTCATGTGGCGCCTCTTAAATAGAAAACTCCCACACCTTTATTTTGACGATATCATAACTACATTTGGGATTTCTTTGGCTTCAAAATGTCCCTTTTGTCATCATCAAGAAACATTGGACGATCTCTTTACAAGTTGTGATTTCACCAGCCAAATCTGGACATACTTTGAATCTTGGCTTGAAATTCGGTTCTCCCCGACATCTATAGTACTAGGAAAACTCAATTCATGGAGGTGGTACGATCCTCCTACAGCAACCCTTGCTGCTATTCAGAAACTTATACCGTCTCTGGTATGTTGGATTGTATGGAAAGTTCAAAATTTGGTAATTTTTGAAGACCTTTCCATCACACCTCAGCGAACCATAACAAATATTTGCTCCCTTTTGAGATCTATTTATGAAAGTCATCCTTTTACAAAGCTGGATTAGCAGATGACAGCCTTTTAGCTTAACATTTTTGCCATCAAACTATCATCACGCTACCGAGAAGGGTCTTGGCAGTCAGCTAGAATTCATCCCCGTACGGGATTGCAAAACTAAATGTTGATGGAGCATCCTCAAAAGGAAACCCAGGACCTTCATCTGGAGGAGGAATCATTCGAGATCATCAAGGACACCTCGTCAAGGCTTTTGGCAACACTTACAACCTTCTAACCAATTTGCAAGCGGAAGCGTCTGCCTTAGTGGATGGCCTTAAACTTTGTGAGAAATTGCAGCTCATGGATGTGCAAGTGGAGCTTGATTCCCTAACTCTAACGCATATCATAAAGGGTCGAATGCAACCACCTTGGAGCATTGATCAACAAGTGCAATTCATCAAAGCCTTTATTTTAGATAGGAATTTTACTTTTTCTCATATTTTTAGAGAAGCTAATCAAGTAGCGGATAGGCTAGTAAATGAGGGTATTATTCATTCTTCTTATACAGAGTATAACCAAGACACAATTCCCAAATCTCTTAGAGGATTGCTGCGCTTCGATACTCAAAGTTGCCCTTATACAAGGCATTGTAAATCATGAATTATTAAATAAATTCTCACCCAAGGGTGTTTTGCTCATCAAAAAAAAAAAATAGTACGATTAGACCATTTCTTTCTTCTCAATATCGTACTATTACAATTTCTTCCTCAATCATTGTGCAGGCATAATTAATAGGCCTCATTTCTCAGTTCTTTTTCTGATACAATTAGATAATCTCTTAATTATAAATCTTTAATGAATACGACCCGCCCTTGGTTCTTCTTAAATCTAATACGACTACTTCTCCTTTATTAGTTATCAATCTTGTTTGATTGTTGCATCTCCTTTTGCGACTCACAATGTATTACGATTAGTCGACATTCATAGTTCTCAATATCTTACGATTACACTTCTTCCTTAGTTATTAAGCTAAAATGGTTGCCTCCGTTCTCTTTCGAATGCGATTAGATCATTCATCTGATCTAAATCTTTTGTGCACAGGTCCCACACATGGTTCTCAATCTAGTCTAACTAAGTCACGCATTAGGGGCTTATCATCCGTTATTAGATATTCTCATCTTTTCAACATGTATGTCGATTAGATCACCGACTTTCTAGTTTCTTAATTATCTCCCTAATATATTATCATGTGTTCTCCTGTTGAGATTAATAACGTAGAACAATTAGTCAATTTCTTGGCTCTCAATATCGAACGATCGCAACTTCTTCCTTACCTGTAAAGCAAGTTTGATTGGCCTCATTTCTCTATTCTTTTGCAAATGCTATTAGATGATGTATTAGTTCTAAATCTTCAAGGAATAGGTCCAGCCGCATGGTTCTTAATCCATTCTTATTAAAACATATTTATGTTCTTACCTTGTGAAATTTGATCTCATATCTTTTCCAAATGTGCTATGATTGGAACTCCTCTCATATTTCATAATCTTACACGACTAATCTCCTTTCTTTGTTCGGAATTGCATATGTTATATCTCCTTTTGTTGTTCATTGTATAGCTCGATTAGTCACATTTCTTAGTTCTCAATATTGTACGATTATCAATTCTTCCTTTGTTATTATACAGGGTGTAATTAGCTTCATTTCTCAGTTTTTTTTCATAAATAAGGTTAGACAATCATCTTTTGTTCAAAGTCTTTTTCAATTTGAACTGATTCTTGGTTCTTAATCTAGCATAATTAAATCACATTTTACGTTGTTATCACGAGTTATTAGAACTTATTATGCTTCAACATGAACTTTGTTGAGAACTCCTTTCTTGTTTCTTTTATGCATAGTTATCCCTCATGGTTCTTAATTTGGCCAAATCAAATCGCATTTTAAGTTCTTATCTTGAGTTACGAGATTTACTTTTATTAGAACTCCTGTTCTATTTCTTAACCAGATATGACTCGTTCTACTTTGTTAGTCCTTAATCCTGTACAATTAGATCTCCTTTACTGTGTAATAATATAGTACGATTAGACCCTTTCTTTCTTCTCGATATCGTACTATTATAATTTCTTCCTTAAACATTGTGCAGGCATAATTAATAGGCCTCCTTTCTCAGTTCTTTTTATTATACGATTAGATAATCACTTATTGTAAATCTTTAATGAATACGACCCGCTTTTGGTTCTTTTTAAATCTAATGCGACTACATCTCCTTTATTAGTTCTCAATCTTGTTTGATTGTTTTATCACCTTTTGCGACTCACAATATATTACGATTAGTCGACTTTCTTAGTTCTCAATATCTTACGATCACACTTCTTCCTTAGTTATTCAACTAATATGGTTGCCTCTGTTCTCTTTCGAATGTGATTAGATCATTCATTTGATCTAAATCTTTTGTGCACAGGTCCCACACGTGGTTCTCAATCTAGTCTAACTAAGTCACGTATTAAGGGCTTATCATCCGTTATTAGATATTCTCATCTTTTCAACATGTATGTCGAATAGATCACCTATCAAATTTCTTAATTAGCTCCCTAATATATTATCATGTGTTCTCCTTTTGCGATTCATAACATAGAACAGTTAGTCAATTTCTTGGCTCCCAATATTGAACGATCGCAACTTCTTCCTTACTCGTAAAGCAAGTTTGATCGGCCTCATTTCTCTATTCAAATAATCTTTTGCAAATGCTATTAGATGATCAGTATTAGTTCTAAATCTTCAAGGAGTAGGTCCAGCCGCATGGTTCTTAATCCATTCTTATTAAAACAAATTTATGATCTTACCTTGTGAAATTTGATCTAATATTTTTTCCAAATGTGCTATGATTGGAACTCCTCTCATATTTCATAATCTTACATGAAAAATCTCCTCACTTTGTTCTGAATTGCCTATGTTGCGTCTCCTTTTGTTGTTCATTGTATAGTTCGATTAGTCGCATTTCTTAGTTCTCAATATTGTACGATTATCACTTCTTCCTTTGTCATTATACAAAGTGTAATTAGCTTCATTTCTCAGTTCTTTTCGAAATAAGGTTAGATAATCATCTTTTGTTCAAAGTCTTTTTCAATTTGAACTGATTCTTGCTTCTTAATCTAGCATAATTAAATCACATTTTATGTTGTTATCATGAGTTATTAGAAATTATTATGTTTCTACATGTACTTTATTGAGAACTCCTTGTTTCTTGTTTCTTAATCTTGTGCGACTTGATCTCTGTTATTAGTATTTAATCTTGTACGATTTGTCCCCTTTCTTAGTTCTCAATATCGTACGAGTACAACTCCTTCCACTGTGATTAAGCACGTATACTAGGCTTCATTTCTCACTTATTTCTTCAAAACCATCATATTATATTTTTAGTTCTTATTCTTTTATGCATGGTTATCACTCATGGTTCTTAATTTGGCCAAATCAAATCGCATTTTAAGTTCTTATCTTGATTTACGAGATTTACTTTTATTAGAACTCCTGTTCTATTTTTTAACCGGATATGACTCGTTTTACTTTGTTAGTCCTTAATCCTGTACAATTAGATCTCCTTTACTGTGTAATAATATAGTACGATTAGACCCTTTCTTTCTTCTCGATATCGTACTATTATAATTTCTTCCTTAATCATTGTGCAGGCATAATTAAAGGAGACCTCCTTTCTCAGTTCTTTTTATTATACGATTAGATAATCTCTTAGCTAATGTATAAAGTATAAGGATTATAAATCTTTAATGAATACAACCCGCTCTTGGTTCTTTTTAAATCTAATACGACTACATCTCCTTTATTAGTTCTCAATCTTGTTTGATTGTTGTATCTCCTTTTGCGACTCACAATGTATTACGATTAGTCGACATTCTTAGTTCTCAATAGCTTACGATACACATCTTCCTTTGTTATTAAGCTAATATGGTTGCCTCCGTTCTCTTTCTTATGCGATTAGATCATTAATCTGATCTAAATGTTTTATGCACAGGTCCCACACATGGTTCTCAATCTAGTCTAACTAAGTCATGTATTAGGGGCTTATCATCCGTTATTAGATATTCTCATCTTTTCAACATGTATGTCGATTAGATCACCTTTCTAGTTTCTTAATTATCTCCCTAATATTTTATCATGTGTTCTCCTTTTGCGATTCATAACATAGAACAGTTAGTCAATTTCTTGGCTCTCAATATCGAACGACCGCAACTTCTGCATTACTCGTAAAGAAAGTTGCCTGATTGGCCTCTTTTCTCTATTCTTTTGCAAATGCTATTGGATGATGTATTAGTTCTAAATCTTCAAGGAATAGGTACAGCCGCATGGTTCTTAATCCATTCTTTTTTAAACATATTTATGTTCTTACCTTGTGAAATTTGATCTCATATCTTTTCCAAATGTGCTATGATTGGAACTCCTCTCATATTTCATAATCTTACACGACTAATCTCGTTTCTTGGTTCGGAATTGCATATGCTATATTTCCTTTTGTTGTTCATTGTATAGCTCGATTAGTCGCATTTCTTAGTTCTCAATATTGTGCGATTATCACTTCTTCCATTGTCATTATACAAGGTGCAATGGGCTTCATTTCTCAGTTCTTTTTCAAATAAGGTTAGATAATCATCTTTTGTTCAAACTCTTTTTCAATTTGAACTGATTCTTGGTTCTTAATCGAGCATTATTAATTCACATTTTACATAGTTATCATGAGTTATTAGAACTTAATATGTTTCTACATACAAATAAGTACTTTGTTGAGAACTCCTTCCTTGTTTCTTAATCATATGCGACTTGATCCCAGTTAGTAGTATTTAATCTTGTACGATTTGTCCCCTTTCTTAGTTCTCAGTATCGTACGAGTACAACTCCTTCCACTGTGATTAAGCTCGTATACTTGGCCTCATTTCTCACTTATTTCTTCAAAACCATCATATTATATTTTAGTTCTTATTCTTTTATGCATAGTTATCACTCATGGTTCTTAATTTGGCCAAATCAAATCGCATTTTAAGTTCTTATCTTGAGTTACGAGATTTACTTTTATAAGAACTCCTATTCTATTTCTTAATCTGATATGACTCGATCTACTTTGTTAGTTCGTAATATCCTGTACGATTAGATCTCCTTTCTCTTATGTCATATTATAGTACGATAAGACCCTTTCTTTCTTCTCAATATCGTACTATTACAATTTCTTCCTTAATCATTGTGCAGGCATAATTAATAGGCCTCATTTCTCAGTTCTTTTTCTTCGCAGAATACGATTAGATAATCTCTTAATTATAAATCCTTAATGAATACGACCTGCTCTTGGTTCTTTTTAAATCTAATGCGACTACATCTCCTTTATTAGTTCTCAATCTTGTTTGATTGTTTTATCTACTTTTGCGACTCACAATATATTACGATTAGTCGACTTTCTTAGTTCTCAATAGCTTACGATCACACTTTTTCCTTAGTTACTCAAATAATATGGTTGCCTCTATTCTCTTTTGAATACGATTAGATCATTCATTTGATCTAAATCTTTTGTGCACAGGTCCCACACGTGGTTCTCAATCTAGTCTAACTAAGTCACGTATTAGGGGCTTATCATCCGTTATTAGATATTCTCATATTTTCAACATGTATGTCGAATAGATCACCTATCAAATTTCTTAATTAGCTCCCTAATATATTATCATGTGTTCTCCTTTTGCGATTCATAACATAGAACAGTTAGTCAATTTCTTGGCTCTCAATATTGAACGATCGCAACTTACTTCCTTACTCGTAAAGCAAGTTTGATCGGCCTCATTTCTCTATTCTTTTGCAAATGCTATTAGATGATGTATTAGTTCTAAATCTTCAAGGAATAGGTCCAGCCGCATGGTTCCTAATCCATTCTTATTAAAACATATTTATGATCTTACCTTGTGAAATTTGATCTCATATCTTTTCCAAATGTGCTATGATTGGAACTCCTCTCATATTTCATAATCTTACATGACAAATCTCCTCACTTTGTTCTGAATTGCCTATGTTGTGTCTCCATTTGTTGTTTATTGTATAGTTCGATTAGTCGCACTTCTTAGTTCTCAATATTGTACGATTATCATTTCTTCCTTTGTCATTATACAAAGTGTAATTGGCTTCATTTCTCAGTTATTTTTCAAATAAGGTTAGATAATCATCTTTTGTTCAAAATCTTTTTCAATTTGAACTGAATCTTGCTTCTTAATCTAGCATAATTAAATCACATTTTGTGTTGTTATCATGAGGTTCTCATAATATTAGAAATTATTATGTTTCTACATGTACTTTATTGAGAACTCCTTTCTTGTTTCTTAATCTTGTGCGACTTGATCTCTGTTATTAGTATTTAATCTTGTAAGATTTGTCCCCTTTCTTACAATCAATATCGTACGAGTACAGAAACTTCCACTGTGATTAAGCACGTATACTTGGCCTCATTTCTCACTTATTTCTTCAAAACCATCATATTATATTTTAGTTCTTATTCTTTTATGCATGGTTATCACTCATGGTTCTTAATTTGGCCAAATCAAATCACTTTTTAAGTTCTTATCTTAAGTTACGAGATTTACTTTTATTAGAACTCCTGTTCTATTTCTTAACCTGATATGACTAGTTCTACTTTGTTAGTCCTTAATCCTGTACGATTAGATCTCCTTTACTGTGTAATAATATAGTACGATTAGACCCTTTCTTTCTTCTCGATATCGTACTATTATAATTTCTTCCTTAATCATTGTGCAGGCATAATTAATAGGCCCTTCATTTCTCAGTTCTTTTTATTATACGATTAGATAATCTCTTAATTATAAATCTTTAATGAATACGACCCGCTTTTGGTTCTTTTTAAATCTAATACGACTACTTCTCCTTTATTAGTTCTCAATCTTGTTTGATTGTTGTATCTCCTTTTGCGACTCACAATGTATTACGATTAGTCAACATTCTGAGTTCTCAATAGCTTAAGATTACACTTCTTCCTTAGTTATTAAGCTTATATGGACATGTGTAATTCTCTTTCGAATGCGATTAGATCATTCATCTGATCTAAATCTTTTATGCACAGGTCCCACACATGGTTCTCAATCTAGTCTAACTAAGTCACGTATTAGGGGCTTATCATCCGTTATTAGATATTCTCATCTTTTCAACATGTATGTCGATTAGATCACCTTTCTAGTTTCTTAATTATCTCCCTAATATTTTATCATGTGTTCTCCTTTTGCGATTCATAACATAGAACAGTTAGTCAATTTCTTGGCTCTCCAATATCGAACGATCGCAACTTCTTCCTTACTCGTGAAGCAAGTTTGATTGGCCTCATTTCTCTATTCTTTTGCAAATGCTATTAGATGATGTATTAGTTCTAAATCTTCAAGGAATAGGTCCAGCCGCATGGTTCTTAATCCATTCTTATTGAAACATATTTATGTTCTTACCTCAATTTGATATCATATCTTTTCCAAATGTGCTATCATTGGAACTCTTCTCATATTTAATAATCTTACACGACCAATCTCCTCTCTTAGTTCTAAATTGCCTATGTTATGTCTCCTTTTGTTGTTCATGTATAGCTCGATTAGTTACATTTCTTAGTTCTCAATATTGTGCAATTATCACTTCTTCCTTTGTCATTATACAAGGGGCAATTGGCTTCATTTCTCAGTTCTTTTTCAAATAAGGTTACATAATCATCTTTTGTTCAAAGCCTTTTTCAATTTGAACTGATTCTTGGTTTTTAATCTAGCATAATTAAATCACATTTTACAAGTTGTTATCGTGAGTTATTACAACTTATTATGTTTCTACATATACTTTGTTGAGAACTCCTTTCTTGTTTCTTAATCTGATGCGATCTGATCCCAGTTATTAGTATTTAATCTTGTACGATTTGTCCCCCTTCTTATTTCTCAATATCGTACGAGTACAACTCCTTCCTCTGTGATTAAGCACGTATACTTGGCCTCATTTCTCACTTATTTCTTCAAAACCATCATACTATATTTTAGTTCTTATTCTTTTATGCATAGTTATCACTCATGGTTCTTAATTTGGCCAAATCAAATCGCATTTTAAGTTCTTATCTTGAATTACGAGATTTACTTTTATAACAACTCCTGTTCTATTTCTTAATCTGATATGACTCGATCTACTTTGTTAGTCCTTAATCCTGTACGATTAGATCTCCTTTACTGTGTCATAATATAGTACGATTAGACCCTTTCTTTTTTCTCGATATCGTACTATTATAATTTCTTACTTAATCATTGTGCAGGCATAATATTAATAGGCCTCACTTCTCATTTCTTTTTATTATACGATTAGATAATCTCTGAATTATAAATCTTTAATGAATACGACCCGCTCTTGGTTCTTTTTAAATCTAATACGACTACTTCTCCTTTATTAGTTCTCAATCTTGCTTGATTGTTGTATCTCCTTTTGCGACTCATAATGTATTACGATTAGTCAATATTCTGAGTTCTCAATAGCTAACGATTACATTTCTTCCTTAGTTATTAAGCTTATATGGTTGCCTCCATTCTCTTTCGAATACGATTAGATCATTCATCTGATCTAAATCTTTTATGCACAGGTCCCACACATGGTTCTCAATCTAGTCTAACTAAGTCACGTATTAGGGGCTTATCATCCGTTATTAGATATTCTCATATTTTCAACATGTATGTCGATTAGATCACCTTTCTAGTTTCTTAATTGTCTCCCTAATATTTTATCATGTGTTCTCCTTTTGCGATTCATAACATAGAACAGTTAGTCAATTTATTTCTTGGCTCTCAATATCGAACGATCGCAACTTCTTCCTTACTCGTAAAGCAAGTTTGATTGGCCTCATTTCTCTATTCTTTTGCAAATGCTATTAGATGATGTATTAGTTCTAAATCTTCAAGGAATAGGTCCAGCCGCATGGTTCTTAATCCATTCTTATTAAAACATATTTATGTTCTTACCTTGTGAAATTTGATCTCATATCTTTTCCAAATGTGCTATGATTGGAACTCCTCTCATATTTCATAATCTTACACGACTAATCTCCTTTCTTTGTGAATAAAATTGCATATGTTATGTCTCCTTTTGTTGTTCATTGTATAGCTCGATTAGTCGCATTTCTTAGTTCTCAATATTGTGCGATTATCACTTCTTCCTTTGTCATTATACAAGGGGCAATTGGCTTCATTTCTCAGTTCTTTTTCAAATAAGGTTACATAATCATCTTTTGTTCAAAGCCTTTTTCAATTTGAACTGATTCTTGGTTTTTAATCTAGCAGTATAATTAAATCACATTTTACGTTGTTATCGTGAGTTATTACAACTTATTATGTTTCTACATATACTTTGTTGAGAACTCCTTTCTTGTTTCTTAATCTGATGCGATCTGATCCCAGTTATTAGTATTTAATCTTGTACGATTTGTCCCCCTTCTTATTTCTCAATATCGTACGAATACAACTCCTTCCTCTGTGATTAAGCACGTATACTTGGCCTCATTTCTCACTTATTTCTTCAAAACCATCATATTATATTTTAGTTCTTATTCTTTTATGCATAGTTATCACTCATGGTTCTTAATTTGGCCAAATCAAATCGCATTTTAAGTTCTTATCTTGAATTACGAGATTTACTTTTATAACAACTCCTGTTCTATTTCTAAATCTGATATGACTCGATCTACTTTGTTAGTTCTTAATCCTGTACGATTAGATCTCCTTTACTGTGTCATAATATAGTACGATTAGACCCTTTCTTTCTTCTCAATATCGTACTATTACAATTTGCTTCCTTAATCATTGTGCAGGCATAATTAATAGGCCTCATTTCTCAGTTCTTTTTCTTATACGATTAGATAAGCTCTTAATTATAAATCTTTAATGAATATGGCCCGCTCTTGGTTCTTTTTAAATCTAAAATGACTACTTCTCCTTTATTAGTTCTCAATCTTGTTTGATTGTTGTATCTCTTTTTGCGACTCACAATGTATTATGATTAGTCCACATTCTTAGTTATCAATAGCTTACGATTACACTTCTTCCTTAGTTATTAAGCTAATATGGTTGCCTCCGTTCTCTTTCGAATGTGATTAGATCATTCATCTTATCTAAATCTTTTCTGCACAAGTCCAACACATGGTTCTCAATCTAGTCTAACTAATTCACGTATTACTGGCTTATCATCCTTTATTAGATATTCTCATCTTTTCAACATGTATGTCGATTAGATCACCTATCTAGTTTCTTAATTATCTCCCTAATACATTATCATGTGTTCTCCTTTTGCGATTCATACAAATAAACATAGAACAGTTAGTCAATTTCTTGGCTCTCAATATCGAACGATCGCAACTTCTTCCTTACTCGTAAAGAAAGTTTGATTGGCCTCATTTCTCTATTCTTTTGCAAATGCTATTGGATGATGTATTAGTTCTAAATCTTCAAGGAATAGGTACAGCCGCATGGTTCTTAATCCATTCTTTTTAAAACATATTTATGTTCTTACCTTGTGAAATTTGATCTCATATCTTTTCCAAATGTGCTATGAATGGAACTCCTCTCATATTTCATAATCTTACACGACTAATCTCCTTTCTTTGTTCGGAATTGCATATGTTATATATCCTTTTGCTGTTCATTGTATAGCTGGATTAGTCGTATTTCTTAGTTCTCAATATTGTGCGATTATCACTTCTTCCATTGTCATTATACAAGGTGCAATTGGCTTCATTTCTCAGTTCTTTTTCAAATAAGGTTAGATAATCATCTTTTGTTCAAACTCTTTTTCAATTTGAACTGATTCTTGGTTCTTAATCGAGCATTATTAATTCACATTTTACATAGTTATCATGAGTTATTAGAACTTAATATGTTTCTACATGTACTTTGTTGAGAACTCCTTCCTTGTTTCTTAAT
The DNA here is from genome assembly GCA_025175665.1 of Cinchona pubescens. Lineage (NCBI taxonomy): Eukaryota > Viridiplantae > Streptophyta > Magnoliopsida > Gentianales > Rubiaceae > Cinchona > Cinchona pubescens. The sequence continues at coordinate 442,577 of JANKKI010000116.1, forward strand.
CATATGCGACTTGATCCCAGTTAGTAGTATTTAATCTTGTACGATTTGTCCCCTTTCTTAGTTCTCAAAATCGTACGAGTATAACTCCTTCCACTGTGATTAAGCACGTATACTAAGGCCTCATTTCTCACTTATTTCTTCAAAACCATTATATTATATTTTAGTTCTTATTCTTTTATGCATAGTTATCACTCATGGTTCTTAATTTGGCCAAATCGAATCGCATTTTTAGTTCTTATCTTGTGTTACGAGATTTACTTTTATAAGAACTCCTGTTCTATTTCTTAATCTGATATGACTCGATCTACTTTGTTAGTTTCCTTAATCCTGTACGATTAGATCAATTTACTGTGTCATAATATTGTATGATTAGACCCTTTCTTTCTTCTCAATATCGTACTATTACAATTTCTTCCTTAATCATTGTGCAGGCATAATTAATAGGCCTCATTTCTCAGTTCTTTTTCTTATACGATTAGATAATCTCTTAATTATAAATCTTTAAATAATATGACCCGCTCTTGGTTCTTTTTAAATCTAATACGACTACTTCTCCATTATTAGTTCTCAATCTTGTTGGATTGTTGTATCTCCTTTTGCGACTCACAATTTATTACGATTAGTCGACTTTCTTAGTTCTCAATATCTTACGATCGCACTTCTTCCTTAGTTATTAAGCTAATGTGGTTGCCTCCGTTCTCTTTCGAATACGATTAGATCATTCATTTGATCTAAATCTTTTGTGCACAAGTAACACATGGTTCTCAATCTAGTCTAACTAAGTCACGTATTAGGGGCTTATCATCCGTTATTAGATATTATCATCTTTTCAACATGTATGTCGATTACATCACCTTTCTAGTTTCATAATTATCTTCCTAATGCTTTATCAACCATGTGTTCTCCTTTTGCGATTCATAACATAGAACAGTTAGTCAATTTCTTGGCTCTCAATATCGAACGATCGCAACTTCTTCCTTACTCGTAAAGCAAGTTTGATTGGCCTCATTTCTCTATTCTTTTGCAAATGCTATTAGATGATGTATTAGTTCTAAATCTTCAAGGAATAGCTCCAGCCGCTTGGTTCTTAATCCATTCTTATTAAAACATATTTATGTTCTTACCTTGTGAAATTTGATCTCATATCGTTTCCAAATGTGCTATGATTGGAACTCCTCTCATATTTCATAATCTTACACGACTAATCTCCTTTCTTAGTACTGAATTGCCTATGTTATGTCTCCTTTTGTTGCTCCTTGTATAGCTCGATCTGTCGCATTTTCTTTGTTCTCAATACTGTACGATTATCACTTCTTCCTTTGTCATTATACAAGGTGTAATTGGCTTCATTTTCCAGTTATTTTTCAAATAAGGTTAGATAATCATCTTTTGTTCGAAACTCTTTTTCAATTTGAACTGATTCTTGGTTCTTAATCTAGCATAATTAAATCACATTTTACGTTGTTATCATGAGTTATTGGAAATTATTATATTTCTACATGTACTTATGTTGAGAACTCCTTACAAAAAGAGATTAATCTTATGCGTCTAAGACACATCTATTGAGTATTAATCGTGTAAGATTATGTCCCCCTTCTTAGTTCTCAATATACAATGATTTGGAACCAAGAAATGAGATTAAATATACAAGATTAAGAAACTTATTTCTTCAAGGCCAATCATATTATATTTTAGTTCTTAGAAATTCTAATCGTACAATATTGAGTTATCACTCATGGTTAGATTAATTTGGCCAAATCAAATCGCATTTTAAGAAATTATCTTGTCTTACGAGATTTGCTTGCATAAGAACTCATGTTCTATTTCTTAACTGATACATCTCTAATACTATTTTAGTGAGAATAAAGAAATTAGATCTCCTTTACTGTGTCATAATATAGTACGATTGATTATTTAGACCCTTTCTTTCTTCTCAATATCGTACTATTACAATTTCTTCCTTAATCATTGTGCAGGCATAATTAATAGGCCTCATTTCTCAGTTCTTTTTCTTATACGATTAGATAATCTCTTAATTATAAATCTTTAATGAATACGACCCGCTCTTGGTTCTTTTTAAATCTAATATGACTACTTCTCCTTTATTAGTTCTCAATCTTGTTTGATTGTTGTATCTCCTTTTGCGACTCACAATGTATTACGATTAGTCCAATTCTTAGTTCTCAATAGCTTACGATCACACTTCTTCCTTAGTTATTAAGCTAATATGGTTAAATGCGATTAGATCATTCATTTGATCTAAATTTGTTCTGGTTCTCTTTTAGTCTAACTAATTCACGTATTCATTATTAGATATTCTCATCTTTTCAACATGTATGTCGATTAGATCAGTTTCTTAATTATCTCCCTAATATTTTATCATGTCATTCATAACATTTAGTCAATTTCTTGGCTCTCAATATCGAACGATCGCAACTTCTTCCTTACTCGTAAAGCAAGTTTGATTGGCCTCATTTCTCTATTCTTTTGCAAATGCTATTAGATGATGTATTAGTTCTAAATCTTCAAGGAATAGGTGAGGCCGCATGGTTCTTAATCCATTCTTATTAAAACATATTTATGTTCTTACCTTGTGAAATTTGATCTCATATCTTTTCCAAATGTGCTATGATTGGAACTCCTCTCATATTTCATAATCTTACACGACTAATCTCCTTTCTTTGTTCGGAATTGCATATGTTATATCTCCTTTTGTTGTTCATTGTATAGCTCGATTAGTCGCATTTCTTAGTTGTCAATATTGTACGATTATCACTTCATCCTTTGTCATTATACAAGGTGTAATTGGCTTCATTTCTCAGTTTTTTTTCAAATAAGGTTAGATAATCATCTTTTATTCAAACTCTTTTTCAATTTGAACTGATTCTTGGTTCTTAATCTAGCATAATTAAATCACATAGATTTACGTTGTTATCATGAGTTATTGGAAATTATTATATTTCTACATGTACTTTGTTGAGAACTCCTTTCTTGTTTCTTAATCTTATGCGACTTGGTCTCTGTTATTAGTATTTAATCTTGTACGATTTGTCCCCTTTCTTAGTTCTCAAAATCGTACGAGTATAACTCCTTCCACTGTGATTAAGCACGTATACTCGGCCTCATTTCTCACTTATTTCTTCAAAACCATTATATTATATTTTAGTTCTTATTCTTTTATGCATAGTTATCACTCATGGTTCTTAATTTGGCCAAAATGAATCGCATTTTTAGTTCTTATCTTGTGTTACGAGATTTACTTTTATAAGAACTCCTGTTCTATTTCTTAATCTGATATGACTCGATCTACTTTGTTAGTTTCCTTAATCCTGTACGATTAGATCTCCTTTACTGTGTCATAATATTGTAGGATTAGACCCTTTCTTTCTTCTCAATATCGTACTATTACAATTTCTTCCTTAATCATGAATGTAATTGTACAGGCATAAATAATAGGCCTCATTTCTCAATTCTTTTTCTTATACGATTAGATAATCTCTTAATTATAAATCTTTAAATAATATGACCCGCTCTTGGTTCTTTTTAAATCAAATACGACTACTTCTCCTTTATTAGTTCTCAATCTTGTTTGATTGTTGTATGTCCTTTTGCGACTCACAATGTATTACGATTAGTCCACATTCTTAGTTCTCAATAGCTTACGATTACACTTCTTCCTTAGTTATTAAGCTAATATGGTTGCCTCCGTTCTCTTTAGAATGTGATTAGATCATTCATTTTATCTAAATCTTTTATGCACAGGTCTAACACATGGTTATCAATCTAGTCTAACTAATTTACGTATTAGGGGCTTATCATCCTTTCTTAGATATTCTCATCTTTTCAACATGTATGTCGATTAGATCACCTATCTAGTTTCTTAATTATCTCCCTAAGACATTATCATGTGTTCTCCTTTTGCGATTCATAACATAGATCACAGTTAGTCAATTTCTTGGCTCTCAATATCGAACGATCGCAACTTCTTCCTTACTCGTAAAGCAAGTTTGAATGGCCTCATTTCTCTATTCTTTTGCAAATGCTATTAGATGATGTATTAGTTCTAAATCTTCAAGGAATAGGTCCATCCGCTTGGTTCTTAATCCATTCTTATTAAAACATATTTATTTTCTTACCTTGTGAAATTTGATCTCATATCGTTTCCAAGTGTGCTATGATTGGAACTCCTCTCATATTTCATAATCTTACACGACTAATCTCTTTTCTTTGATCTGAATTGCCTATGTTATGTCTCCTTTTGTTGCTCCTTGTATAGCTCGATCTGTCGCATTTCTTAGTTCTCAATATTGTACGATTATCACTTCTTCCTTTGTCAATATACAAGGTGTAATTGGCTTCATTTCTCAGTTCTTTTTCAAATAAGGTTCGATAATCATCTTTTGTTCAAAGTCTTTTTCAATTTGAACTGATTCTTGGTTCATCTAAATCTAGCATAATTAAATCACATTTTACGTTGTTATCCTAAGTTTTTAGAACTTATTATGTTTCTACCTGTACTTTGTTGAGAATCCCTTTCTTGTTTCTTAATCTTATGCGACTTGATCCCAGTTATTAGTATTTAATCTAGTACGATTTGTTCCATTTCTTAGTTCTCAATATCGTTCCAGTACAACTCCTACACTTTGATTAAGCACGTATACTTGGCCTCATTTCTCACTTATTTCTTCAAAACCATCATATTATATTTTAGTTCTTATTCTTTTATGCATAGTTATCCCTCATGGTTCTTAATTTGGCGAAATCAAATCGCATTTTAAGTTCTTATTTTGAGTTAAGAGATTTAATTTTATAACAGCTCCTGTTCTATTTCTTAATTTGATATAACTCGATCTACTTTGTTAGTCTTAATCCTGTACGATTAGATCTCCTTTACTGTGTCATCATATAGTACGATTAGACCCTTTCTTTCTTCTCAGTATCGTACTATGTGTACAATTTCTTTCTTAATCGTTGTGCAGGCATAATTAATAGTCCTCATTTCCCAGTTCTTTTTCTTATAAAATTTGATAATATGTGCAGGCATAATGAATAGGACCCGCTCTTGGTTCTTTTTAAATCTAATACGACTACTTCTCCTTTATTAGTTCTCAATCTTGTTTGATTCGTTATCTCCTTTTGCGACTTATAATATATTACGATTAGTCGACTTTCTTAGTTCTCAATATCTTTCGATCACACTTCTTCCTTAGTTATTAAACTAATATGGTTGCCTCCGTTCTCTTTCGAATACGATTAGATCATTCATCTGATCTAAATCTTTTATGCACAGGTCCCACACATGGTTCTCCTCACGTATTAGGGCTTATCATCCGTTATTAGATATTCTCATCTTTTCAACATGTATGTCGATTAGATCACCTTTCTAGTTTCTTAATTATCTCCATAATGTTTTATCATGTGTTCTCCTTTTACGATTCATAACATAGAACAGTTGAGTCAATTTCTTGGCTCTCAATATCGAACGATCACAACTTCTTCCTTACTCGTAAAGCAAGTTTGAATGGCCTCATTTCTCTATTCTTTTGCAAATGCTATTAGATGATGTATTAGTTCTGAATCTTCGAGGAATAGGTCCAACCGCATGGTTCTTAATCCATTCTTTTTAAAACATATTTAAGTTCTTACCTTGTGAAATTTGATCTCTTATCTTTTCCGAATGTGCTATGATTGGAACTCCTCTCATATTTCATAGTCTTACACGACCAATCTCTTTTCTTCGTTCTGAATTGCATATGTTATGTCTCCTTTTGTTGTTCATTGTATAGCTCGATTAGTCGCATTTCTTTGTTCTCAATATTGTGCGATTATCACTTCTTCCTTTGTCATTATACAAGGTGCAATTGGCTTCATTTCTCAGTTCTTTATCAAATAAGGTTACATAATCATCTTTTGTTCAAAGCCTTTTTCAATTTGAACTGATTCTTGGTTCTTAATCTTAGCAGCATAATTAAATCACATTTTACGTGGTTATCATGAGTTATTAGAAATTATTACGTTTCTACATGTACTTTGTCGTGAACTCCTTTCTTGTTTCTTAATCTTATGCGAATTGATCCCAGTTATTAGTATTTAATCTTGTACGATTTGTCCCCTTTCCTATTTCTCAATATCGTACGAGTACAACTCCTTCCACTGTGATTAAGCACGTAAGCTTGGCATCATTCCTCACTTATTTCTACAAAACCATCATATTATATTTTAGTTCTTATTCTTTTATGCATGGTTATCACTCATGGTTCTTAATTTGGCCAAATCAAATCGCATTTTAAGTTCTTATCTTGAGTTACGAGATTTACTTTTATTAGAACTCCTGTTCTATTTCTTAACCTGATATGACTCTTTCTACTTTGTTAGTCCTTAATCCTGTACGATTAGATCTCCTTTACTATGTAATAATATAGTACGACTAGACCCTTTCTTTCTTCTGATATCGTATTATTATAATTTTCTTCCTTAATCACTGTGCAGGCATAATTAACAGGCCTCATTTCTCAGTTCTTTTTATTATACAATTAAATCTCTGAATTATAAATCTTTAACGAATACGAACTGCTCTTGGTTTTTTTTAAATCTAAAACGACTACTTCTCCTTTATTAGTTCTCAATCTTGTTTGATTGTTGTATCTCCTTTTGCGACTCACAATGTATTACGATAAGTCAACATTCTTAATTCTCAATTGCTTACGATTACACTTCTTCCTTAGTTATTAAGCTAATATGGTTGCCACCGTTCTCTTTCGAATGCGATTAGATCATTCATCTGATCGAAATCTTTTATGCACAGGTCCCACACATGGTTCTCAATCTAGTCTAACTAATTCGCGTATTAGGGGCTTATCATCCGTTATTAGATATTCTCATATTTTCAACATGTATGTGGATTAGATCACCTTTGTAGTTTCTTAATTATCTCCCTAATGTTTTATCATGTGTTCTCCTTTTGCGATTCATAATACATAGAACAGTTAGTCAATTTCTTGGCTCTCAATATCGAACGATCGCAACTTCTTCCTTACTCGTAAAGCAAGTTTGATTGGCCTCATTTCTCTATTCTTTTGCAAATGCTATTAGATGATGTATTAGTTCTAAATCTTCAAGGAATAGGTTCTTAATCCATTCTTATTAAAACATATTTATGTTCTTACCCTGTGAAATTTGATCTCATATCTTTTCCAAATGTGCTATCATTGGAACTGCTCTCATATTTCATAATCTTACACGACTAATCTACTTTCTTTGTTCGGAAATTGCATATGTTCTATCTCCTTTTGTTGTTCATTGTATAGCTCGATTAGTCGCATTTCTTAGTTCTCAATATTGTGCGATTATCACTTCTTCCTTTGAAATTATACAAGGTGAAATTGGCTTCATTTCTCAGTTCTTTTTCAAATAAGGTTAGATAATCATCTTTTGTTCAAAGCCTTTTTCAATTTGAACTGATTCTTGGTTCTTAATACCTAGCATAATTAAATCACATTTTATGATGTTATCGTAAGTTATTAGAAATTATTATGTTTCTACATGTACTTTGTAGAGAACTCCTTTCTTGTTTCTTAATCTTATGCAATTTGATCCAAGTTATTAGTATTTAATCTTGTACGATTTGTCCCCTTTCTTATTTCTCAATATCGTACGAGTACAACTCTTTCCACTGTGATTAAGCAAGTATACTTGGCCTCATTTCTCACTTATTTCTTCAAAACCATCATATTGTATTTTAGTTCTTATTCTTTTATACATAGTTACTCATGGTTCTTAATTTGGCCAAATCAAATCGCATTTTAAGTTCTTATCTTGAGTTAGGAGATTTACTTTTATAAGAACTCCTGTTCTATATTTCTCAATCTGATATGACTCGATCTACTTTGTTAGTTCTTAATCCTGTACGATTAGATCCCCTTTACTGTGTCATAATATAGTACGATTAGACCCTTTCTTTCTTCTCAATATCGTACTATTACTTGAAATTTCTTCCTTAATCATTGCGCAGGCATAATTAATAGTCCTCATTTCTCAGTTCTTTTTCTTATACGATTAGATAAGCTCTTAATTATAAATCTTCAATGAATATGGCCCGATCTTGGTTCTTTTTAAATCTAAAACGACTACTTCTCCTTTATTAGTTCTCAATCTTGTTAGATTGTTGTATCTCCTTTTGCGACTCACAATGTATTACGATTAGTCCACATTCTTAGTTCTCAATAGCTTACGATTACACTTCTTCCTTAGTTATTAAGCTAATATGGTTGCCGCCGTTCTCTTTCGAATGCGATTAGATCATTCATCTTATCTAAATCTTTTATGCACAGGTCCAACACATGGTTCTCAATCCAGTCTAACTAATTCACGTATTAGGGGCTTATCATCCGTTATTAGATATTCTCATCTTTTAAACATGTATGTCGATTAGATCACCTATCTAGTTTCTTAATTATCTCCCTAATAAATTATCATGTGTTCTCCTTTTGTGATTCATACTCACTAATACATAGAACAGTTAGTCAATTTCTTAGCTCTCAATATCGAACGATCGCAACTTCTTCCTTACTCGTAAAGCATGTTTGGTTGGCCTCATTTCTCTATTCTTTTGCAAATGCTATTAGATGATGTATTAGTTCTAAATCTTCAAGGAATAGGTACAGCCGCATAGTTCAAAATCCATTCTTATGAAAACATATTTATGTTCTTACCTTGTGAAATTTGACCTCATTTCTTTTCCAAATGTGATATGCTTGGAACTCCTCTCATATTTCATAATCTTACACAACAAATCTCCTCTCTTTGTTCTAAATTGCCTATGTTGTGTCTCCTTTTGTTGTTCATTGTATATTCGATTAGTCGCATTTCTGAGTTCTCAATATTGTACGATTATCACTTCTTCCTTTGTCATTTTACAAGGTGTAATTGGCTTCATTTCTCAGTTCTTTTTTAAATAAGATTAGATAATCATCTTCTGTTCAAAGTCTTTTTCAATTTGAACTGATTCTNATGGTCCTTAATCTAGCATAATTAAATCACATTTTACGTTGTTATCATGAGTTAGTAGAACTTATTATGTTTCAACATGTACTTTGTTGAGAACTCCTTTCTTGTTTCTTAATCTTATGCGACTTGGTCTCTGTTATTAGTATTTAATCTTGTACGATTTGTCCCCTTTCTTAGTTCTCAATATCATACGAGTACAACTCCTTCCACTGTGATTAAGCACGTATACTTGGCCTCATTTCTCACTTATTTCTTCAAAACCATCATATTATATTTAGTTCTTATTCTTTTATGCATGGTTATCACTCATGGTTCTTAATTTGGCCAACTCAAATCTCATTTTAAGTTCTTATCTTGAGTTACGAGATTTACTTTTATAAGAACTCCTGTTCTATTTCTCAATCTGATATGACTCGATCTACTTTGTTAGTTCCTAATCCTGTACGATTAGATCTCCTTTACTGTGTCATATTATAGTACGATTAGACCCTTTCTTTCTTCTCAATAGGAGTAAATCGTACTATTACAATTTCTTCCTTAATCATTGTGCAAGCATAATTAATAGGCCTCATTTCTCAATTCATTTTCTTAAACGATTAGATAATCTCTTAATTATAAATTTTAATGAATACGACCCGCTCTTGGTTCTTTTTAAATCTAATACGACTACTTCTCCTTTATTAGTTCTCAATCTTGTTGGATTTTTGTATCTCCTTTTGCGACTCACAATATATTACGATTAGTCGAATTTCTTAGTTCTCAATATCTTACGGTCACACTTCTTCCTTAGTTATTAAGCTAATGTGGTTGCCTCCGTTCTCTTTCAAATGCGGTTAGATCATTCATTTGATCTAAATCTTTTGTGCACAGGTCCCACACATGGTTCTCAATCTAGTCTAACTAATTCACGTATTAGGGGCTTATCATCCGTTATTAGATATTCTCGTCTTTTCAACATGTATGTCGATTAGATCACCTTTCTAGTTTCTTAATTATCTCCCTAATACTTTATCATGTGTTCTCCTTTTGCGATTCATAACATACAACAGTTAGTCAATTTCTTGGCTCTCAATATCGAACGATCGCAACTTCTTCCTCACTCGTAAAGCAAGTTTGATTGGCCTCGTTTCTCTATTCTTTTGCAAATGCTATTATATGATGTATTAGTTCTAAATCTTCAAGGAATAGGTATAGCCGCATGGTTCTTAATCCATTCTTTTTAAAACATATTTATGTTCTAACCTTGTGAAATTTGATCTCATATCTTTTCCAAATGTGCTATGATTGGAACTCCTCTCATATTTCATAATCTAACACGATAAATCTCCTTTCTTGTTTCTTAATCTTATGCGACTTGATCACTGTTATTAGTATTTAATCTTGTACGATTTGTCCCCTTTCTTTGTTCTCAATATCGTACGAGTACAACTCCTTCCAGTCTGATTAAGCAGGTATACTTGGCCTCATTTCTCACTTATTTCTTCAAAACCATCATATTATATGTTAGTTCTGATTCTTTAGATATTATGCATGGTTATCACTCATGGTTCATAATTTGGCCAACTCAAATCGCATTTTAAGTTCTTATCTTGAGTTACGAGATTTACTTTTATAAGAACTCCTGTTCTATTTCTCAATCTGATATGACTCGGTCTACTCTGTTAGTTCTTAATCCTGTACTATTAGATCTCCTTTACTGTGTCATAATATAGTACGATTAGACCCTTTCTTTCTTCTCAATATCGTACTATTACAATTTCTTCCTTAATCATTGTGCAGCATAATTAATAGGCCTCATTTCTGTGTTCTTTTTCTCATACGATTAGATAATATCCTAATTATAAATCTTTAATGAAACGACCCGCTCTTGGTTCTTTTTAAATCTAATACGACTACTTCTCTTTTATTAGTTCTCAATCTTGTTGGATTGTTGTATCTCCTTTTGCGACTCACAATATATTACGATTAGTCGACTTTCTTAGTTCTCAATATCTTACGATCACACTTCTTCCTTAGTTATTAAGCTAAAAATGTGGTTGCCTCCGTTCTCTTTCGAACGCGATTAGATCATTCATTTGATCTAAATCTTTTGTGCAGAGGTCCCACACATGGTTCTCAATCTAGTCTAACTAAGTCACGTATTAGGGGCTTATCATCCGTTATTAGATATTCTCATCTTTTCAACATGTATGTCGATTAGATCACCTATCTAGTTTCTTAATTATCTCCCTAATACTTTATCGTGTGTTCTCCTTTTGCGATTCATAACATACAACAGTTAGTCAATTTCTTGGCTCTCAATATCGAATGATCGCAACTTCTTCCTTACTCGTAAAGAAAGTTTGATTGGCCTCGTTTCTCTATTCTTTTGCAAATGCTATTAGATGTTGTATTAGTTCTAAATCTTCAAGGAATGGTACAGCCGCATGGTTCTTAATCCATTCTTATTAAAACATATTTATGTTCTAACCTTATGAAATTTGATCTCATATCTTTTCCAAATGTGCTATGATTGGAACTCCTCCCATATATATTCATAATTTACACGACTAATCTCCTTTCTTTGTTCGGAATGGCATATGTTATATCTCCTTTTGTTGTTCATTGTATAGCTCGATTAGTCGCATTTCTTAGTTCTCAATATTGTACGATTATCACTTCTTCCTTTGTCATTATACAAGGTGTAATTGGCTTCATTTCTCAGTTCTTTTTAAATAAGGTCATCTTTTGTTCAAAGTCTTTTTCAATTTGAACTGATTCTTGGTTCTTAATCTAGCATAATTAAATCACACTTTACGTTGTTATCATGAGTTATTAGAACTTATTACGTTTCTACATGTACTTTGTTGAGAACTCCTTTCTTGTTTCTTAATCTTATGCGACTTGGTCTCTGTTATTAGTATTTAATCTTGTCCGATTTGTCCCCTTTATTAGTTCTCTATATCGTACGAGTACAACTGCTTCCACTGTGATTAAGCACGTATACTTGGCCTCATTTCTCACTTATTTCTTCAAAACCATCATATTATATTTAGTTCTTATTCTTTTATGCACGGTTATCACTCATGGTTCTTAATTTGGCCAACTCAAATCGCATTTTAAGTTCTTATCTTGAGTTACGAGATTTACTTTTAAAAGAACTCCTGTTCTATTTCTCAATCAGATATGACTCGATCTACTTTGTTAGTGCTTAATCCAGTACGATTAGATCTCCTTTACTGTGTCATATTATAGTACGGTTAGACCCTTTCTTTCTTGTTAATATCGTACTATTACAATTTCTTTCTTAATCATTGTGCAGGCATAATTAATAGGCCTCATTTCTCAGTTCATTTTCTTATACGATTAGATAATCTCTTAATTATAAATCTTTAATGAATACGATCCGCTCTTGATTCTTTTGAAATCTAATAAGACTGCTTCACCTTTATTAGTTCTCAATCTTGTTGGATTGTTGTTTCTCCTTTTGCGACTCACAATATATTACGATTAGTCGACTTTCTTAGTTCTCAATATCTTACGATCACACTTCTTCCTTAGATCAATAGCTATTTATTAAGCTAATGTGGTTGCCTCCGTTCTCTTTCGAATGCGATTAGATCATTCATTTGATCTAAATCTTTTGTGCACAGGTCCCACACATGGTTCTCAATCTAGTCTAACTAATTCACGTATTAGGGGCTTATCATCCGTTATTAGATATTCTCATCTTTTCAACATGTATGTCGATTAGATCACCTATCTAGTTTCTTAATTATCTCCCTAATACTTTATCGTGTGTTCTCCTTTTGCGATTCATAACATACAACAGTTAGTCAATTTCTTGGCTCTCAATATCGAACGATCGCAACTTCTTCCTTACTCGTAAAGAAAGTTTGATTGGCCTCATTTCTCTATTCTTTTGCAAATGCTATTAGATGTTGTATTAGTTCTAAATCTTCAAGGAATGGTACAGCCGCATGGTTCTTAATCCATTCTTATTAAAACATATTTATGTTCTAACCTTATGAAATTTGATCTCATATCTTTTCCAAATGTGCTATGATTGGAACTAGAACGAAGAAGAGATCATCTCATATTTCATAATCTTACACGACTAATCTCCTTTCCTTGTTCGGAATCGCATATGTTATAATCTCCTTTTGTTGTTCATTGTATAGCTCGATTAGTCTCATTTCTTAGTTCTTAATATTGTACGATTATCACTTCTTCCTTTGTCATTATACAAGGTGTAATTGGCTTCATTTCTCAGTTCTTTTTCAAATAAGGTTAGATAATCATCTTTGGTTCAAAGTCTTTTTCAATTTGAACTAATTCTTGGTTCTTAATCTAGCATAATTAAATCACAATTTATGTTGTTATCATGAGTTATTAGAACTTATTATGTTTCTACATGTACTTTGTTGAGAACTCCTTTCTTGTTTCTTAATCTTATGCGACTTGATCCCAGTTATTAGTATTTAATCTTGTCCGATTTGTCCCCTTTCTTAGTTCTCAATATCGTACGAGTACAACTGCTTCCACTGTGATTAAGCACATATTCTTGGCCCTATTTCTCACTTATTTCTTCAAAACCTATCATATTATATTTTAGTTCTTATTCTTTTATGCATGGTTATCACTCACGGTTCTTAATTTTGCCAACTCAAATCGCATTTTAAGTTCTTATCTTGAGTTACGAGATTTACTTTTATAAGAACTCCTGTTCTATTTCTCAATCTGATATGACTCGATCTACTATGTTAGTTCTTAATCCTGTACGATTAGATCTCCTTTACTGTGTTATATTATTGTACGATTAGACCATTTCTTTCTTCTCAATATTGTACTATTACAATTTCTTAATCATTGTGCAGGCACAATTAATAGGCCTTATTTCTCAGTTCATTTTCTTATACGATTAGATAATCTCTTAATTATAAATCTTTAATGATTACGACCTGCTCTTGGTTCTTTTAAATCTAATACGACTGCTTCTCCTTTATTAGTTCTTAATCTTGTTTTATTGTTGTATCTCTTTTTGCGACTCACAATATATTACGATTAGTCGACTTTCTTAGTTCTCAATATCTTACGATCACATCTCTTCTTCCTTAGTTATTAAGCTAATGTGGTTGCCTCCGTTCTCTTTCGAATGCGATTAGATCATTCATTTGATCTAAATCTTTTGTGCACAGGTCCAACACATGGTTTTCTCAATCTAGTCTAACTAATTCACGTATTAGGGGCTTATCATCCGTTATTAGATAGTCTCATCTTTTCAACATGTATGTCGATTAGATCACCTATTTAGTTTCTTAATTGTCTTTCTAATACTTTATCATGTGTTCTCCTTTTGCGATTTATAACGTAGAACAGTTAGTCAATTTCTTGGCTCTCAATATCGAACGATCGCAACTTCTTCCTTAATCGTAAAGCAAGTTTGATTGGCCTCATTTCTCTATTATTTTGACATGGTCTAGCTTTGGTTGGAATATTTTTCTCATTAAATTCTTTATCATAAGGTAATTCAATAATGTGTTGTTTTCTATTCCAAAAGGCATTGGGAACTTCATTACAAATTTCAGAAATAATTTGTTTATTTAATATAAGAAATTTTTTCTTTTATTTTAGGGGATTTTAGTTGATCTTCTATTTTTAAATTAAATATTTCTTTATGTAAATAATTAATTTGATTTTGTGTTAATTTAATATTATTGTCTAAAGAGTTTCAATCAGAAATGTTCTCTGTAGTGGCAAAATCAAAAGTTAATTCTTTATCTTTATTACATATTATTTTACAATCACAATAATAAGGATACATTTGGCATAAAAATGGAGTTCCTAAAATGAAATGGAATCCAACATTTTTTGTTAAAATAAAAGGCATTATTACAAAATTTCCTTCTTTAGAAAAAATACAAACATTTGATATTTTATGTTCAATATGTATTTTTGATCCTTCAGCTGCTGTTAAAGAAGCTGCTTCATTCTTCAGCAGAAAGAACATTTTTAATAAACATAATCATAAAAACAGTTGAGAAAACTATTCCTATCAGAGGAGCAGATGAAACTATTGTGTCTGGCATCACGAAAAGAAGCTTGCAAATTGCCTCTCCTCTCTTAAACTCCTTAAGGATTGAATGTGGAGGAGAAAGGACTGTCATAAGAAAGATTGGGATGTTACTAAGTACGTGTTTGAGAAGAACGCGTCGCCCTCCAGAGGAAAGAAATCGTGTTTGCCAACCGTGAATGCAGGATGCCACTTTTTCAACCATTGGCTGAAATAGTGATTTTTGTTTTTTTAGCTTTCTGGATGGGGCATCCCAAGTATGTGAATGGTAAGGACTTCTTTGCAAACCCCGTTTTGGCTTGAATCATCCGAATCCGAGGTGTTGATGCTTTCTTGGACAGATTGAAGGAGTTTTAAGGGTCTTGTTGCAAACCCCGTTTTCTTAAAAAGATAAGAAATTGAACAAAAATTTCTTGAATGGAATAAAGGTAAAAAGCAAAGCGAGAAAAGCCATTGAGATGAAATTTTAAAGGCTTCGACCACAGTCCAAGAATATGGGAGGAAAGAGAGAGATATCAAGAGAATTTATTTTTTCATGCCTAACCTTGATTTGTCTTTGCTTCTTGTTTTCTTTCTGATGTACAGCCCTTCAGAGGTGTAAGTCATGATGAACTAACCTCCCAATTGAGTATCTCATTATTCCAATCAAAGCGAGGTAAGAAAGATATGGTAGTCAATACCCTATTTCAAAGGTACGGAATTATTTCTATTTTTTGTGTTGACATTCTTCGCTTTAAGCATCTTAAGAAAATTGTACAAATTTAATTCCGAATTTAGAATTATTTTTAGTGTACATTTTGTTTATTTCTTGTTTAAAATTAATTTATTTAATTTGGTTTTTGACTTGGTTATTGTTTTGAACAGGGAAGGCATCCAAATTCTTGGACTTCAATTCCAATTTGTGGAGCATTGTTTGGATAAATCCGTCCAAGCTTTGGTTGATAATCATTTACATGCCATCAAATCTAATTTGAATTGTTGTGTTAAGCATGCTACGTGATTTTGTTCAAAGTAACTTGGATAAGTTTGTTAGATTGGTTAACTTCTTTTGTGAATTTCGAATCTGCAAATAAAGTTAACTTCAAAATTTTCAAATTTTGTCCAAGTCAAGTTAAGTTTTTGTTATGGCGGGATAACTTGTTTGATTTTATTTTACTTAGATATGCCACTGAAATTTTTGTTCCTTAGTTTTTTGGCAACCTAAGTTGTGTGATTTAGGTCAAATACTTTGTAAGCATGAAATCGCATCAATGTTTCCTCAAAACACATTGACTAAAAGTTTTATTTTTGGACAAATAACTTCCAATTTGTGTCAAAATCAGTGTTTCTGACAATTGCTACAATTGTGCTTAACTTGTCAAAACTGAATAATTTTCTACTTTGCATGCACATTTATTTAACTGTTCGGACAATTACTTTGCAAAATTTTGTTGTGTTGGCAATAGTACACCGCTTCAATGCCTATATTCTGCCAATCTTGTGTCCCATTCGACTAATCTGAGTATTTCTTATCTAGATTCGGATTCGAGGACGAATTCTTTCGAGGAGGGAGGGAATATATGGATCCCGATTGAATAGCCCAAAGATGTGTCAAGATGAGGAGATGAAAGATGGAGAAAGCTTGTACTCACTCTTGCCAAGATTGGAGCACATTCGTGGTATTTTGATTGAGTTGGATTGGACTATCTTCAATTCATTATTACTTGATGCCCAATTCTTCAAAGTAAAGCACAAGTGGAGATCCTTTAAGTGCAAGAAGGCCGAATTTCCTTTTAAGTTTATTTTAGTTGGGTCTTTATTATGTAAAGCCCAATAGTAATTTAAGTTTGTGTTAATTCTTAGTTTCGGGCTCATTAATTAGCCTTAATAAGGCCCATTTAGCCCAAATCTTGGTCCCACTTGTGGCTTAACCCTAGCACTACTTTTTTAGGAGTTTTAGGCTAGTTTTTAGGACTTTATTAAGCCTACAAATAGGCATTATCATATGGACGAATTACAGCACATTTTCATCAATAATATTCGTCTTCTTTCGTGAGGAAAAAGTTCTTTCTTTTCGTCTATGGATTAAGACTTTGCTTATTTGGGATCATCGCTTAAGCAACGGTGATTGTTCTAACCAACTTATAGATTTGGTTCTTGCCTGATTCATATAGGCAACCGGTCTATTCTTGCTTTAAATCTTGTTAAGAGTTTGGTTCTTGTCTCGCTATACGGGTTGAATTCTTGCTTGATTCTTGTGTGTTCTTTATGTTCTTGTTTGTGTGTGTTTTACTTTTTTTTTTTTAGCAAAACACCAGTGGGTGAGAATTTATTTAATAATTCATGATTTAAAATGCCTTATATAAGGGCAACTTTGAGCATCCAAGCGCAGCAATCCTCTAAGAGATTTGGGAATTGTGTCTTGGTTATACTCTATATAAGAAGAATGAAAAATACCCTCATTTTCTAGCCTATCCGCTACTTGATTAGCTTCTCTAAAAATATGAGAAAAAGTAAAATTCCTATCTAAAATAAAAGCTTTGATGAATTGCACTTGTTGATCAATGCTCCAAGGTGGTTGCATTTGACCCTTTATGATATGCTTGTTAGGGTTGGGAATCAAGCTCCACTTGCACATCCATGAGCTGCAATTTCTCACAAAGTTTAAGGCCATCCACTAAGGCAAACGCTTCCGCTTGCGAATTGGTTAGAAGGTTATAAGTGTTACTAAAAGCCTTGACGAGGTGTCCTTGATGATCTCGAATGATTCCTCCTCCAGATGAAGGTCCTGGGTTTCCTTTTGAGGCTCCATCAACATTTAGTTTTGCAATCCCGTGAAAGGGGTGGATATCCAGCTAGACTGCCAAGACCCTTCTCGGCCGCGTGATGATAGTTTGATGGCAAAAATGTTGAGCTAAAAGGCTGTCATCTGCTAATCCAGCTTTGTAAAAAGGATGACTTTCGGAAATAGATCTCAAAAGGGAGAAAATATTTGATATGGTTCGCTGAGGTGTGATGGAATGATCTTAAAAAATTACCAAATTTCGTACCTTCCATACAAACCAACATACCAGAGACGGTATAAGTTTCTGAACAGTAGCAAGGGTTGCTGTAGTCACGAGGATCGTACCACCACCATGAATTGAGTTTTCCTAGTACTGTAGATGCCGGGGAAAACCGAACTTCAAGCCAAGATTCAAAGTATGTCTAGATTTGGCTGGTGAAATAACAACTTGTAAAGACATGGTCCAATGTTTCTTGATGATGACAAAAGGGACATTTTGAAGCCAAAGGAACCCCAAATGTAGTTATGATATCGTCAAGTGGGAGTTTTCTGTTTAGGAGGCGCCACATGAAGATGGAGATTTTGATTTGGAGTTTATTGTCCTAAATCATTCTTCGAGAAAACGTGGAAACATGTGAAGGAAGGGTGGAAGAGATTGAAAACTTGCCATTAGGTTAGGGAGTCCATACCAGCACATCCGAGTCTTTATTTACTTGGAAAAGTATACCACAAAGAATCTTCTCTAGTCTTCTTATCTCAACACCTAAATAATGTTTGCTTAGTATTGCAAGGTTCCAGCCATTTGCATTCCACAATTCTGCAACTGTGAGAAGTGGAAGACATCATACACTTGACTAACCGTGTTAAGCCCCTTGAGGCAGCCAAGTGTCATAGCAAAAGGAGACTTGTCCATTACGTAATAAGAATAAAAGGCCTTTTTCTGCCTTTTCACGGCTTTTAAGCATGCATTTCCATATGAATGAATCACCATGCCTTTCATTTATTAAACAAGGGTGGGAATGGCAATATCTTGTACTCATGAAAGAGCACCACAAAGAGCTTTCTTTCGAAATTTCAACCATATTTTAATGCCCAAACCCTTGGCCAAATCTGAGAGAGACAAGAATCCAAGGCCATTGGCAGCTGTTGGCTTACATAATGACTTCCAGGATGCCCAATGATACCTACATCCTGAGTCCGAATTACCCCAGAAGAAATTTGCAAAATGATGCTCCAACTCCTTGATTACAGCCTTTGGAGGCTAGAGTACCGTAAAAAGGTATATTGGAATGCTACTTAAAACGTGCTTGATCAAAATTAGCTTACAGGGAGAGAGAAATTTCAGTTGCCACCCTGCGATTTTAGAGGTAATTCTTTCAATCATGGGTTGAAAGAGTGACCTTCTTTTCTTTGCCTTTTGAATGGGACATCCAAGATATATGAAAGGGAGTGGACGTTTCACAAAACCTGTTCGGGATTGAACCATTCTGATCCGAGATAATGGAGCATTTTTTGCCATGTAGAATGAGCATTTGGACTTGTTAATAAGTTGCCCAGAAGAAAACTCAAACTGGTCGAGGAACTCCATGAGATTTTTGATTGATTTGGCTTCTCCTTTCGTGAAAATGACAATGTCGTCTGTAAACGCAAGATGAGTGATTGGTAGGCACTTCCTTGGCAATGCGTAATCCGAGATGGTTCCCTCACAGAATTGTGCTCGCAAACCTCGTGAAAAGGTCTCCATTGTGATTATGAAAAAGAGAGGTGACAAGGGATCTCCTTGATGAACACCCCTAGTGGATTTGAAGAAGCCTTTCGGGGAGCCATTAATAAGAACAGAAAACCAGCAATTTTCAAGCACACCACGTTATTGATGATAACATTCCACTTTTCGCTGAATCCAAGCTTCCTCATGACAGCATAGAGAAAAGGCCAAGAGATCCGGTCAAAAGCTTTTGCTAAATCAAGCTTGAAAATAATGTTGCCGCCTCTTGTTTTCCGGCTCAGGAACTCGATAAGCTCTAGCACCAACAATATGTTATCAGTAATGTCTCTCCCTTTTACATATGCTACCTGTTCTTGAGAAATAATTTTAGGCAGAACTAAAGCTAACCTATTAGCCAATATTTTGGTGCAGATTTTAATCCAAAGACGAAAAGAAAGACAATATATATACATATATGTCTTTATCTGTCTCTTATACACATCTAGATGTGTATTGGGGATCAAGCTATGAGTGTACTTGTGAAGGTCCTGGGTAACACCTCGCCTTTGAAGAAAGCTTTCACTGCCTTATGGAGATCCTCTTGGATGATTTCCCAACTGGTAGTAAAGAACACTCCATTGAAGCCATCAATTCCTGCTGCTCCATTTGGATTGAGACCAAAAGTTGCCTCCTTGAGCTCATGCAATGATGACAGATACGGAATCTTTCATTCTCATCCTGTGTGATTACCTGCGTTATGGTAGTAAAAAAGCATGATTAGTGGCCGAGTCATTTGGAGATGTTAAAAGTTCCTGAAAGTATTTCACTCCCTCTTCTTCAATAAGCTGCCTATCCTCCATCCAGTTCCCTTGTATCTTTAGTTTCAGAATGTTTAGCTTGTGCCTCTTTGCAAGGAGCGAAGAATGGTAAAATTTTGAGTTTTGGTCTCCTTGAGTCAGCCATTTCATACCCAATTTTTGCCTCCAAAAACTTTCTTCATCAGCAAGGCATTTAGCGTGCATAGCTTGTGCATGGGCAAGGGATATTTGATTAGGTTGTGATGGCTGTTGCAAGCAAATAGCTTCACATTGTTTAACATGCATTTCAGCATTTTTCACCTTGTCAAAAATGTTTCCAAAGATGGTATGATTCCAATTACGTAGTTCAGCCTTTAGTCTTTTGAGACCTTGGAAGCAAGAATTCCTAGTGGACTGCCCGAGCAAGGTAATTGCCAATTACTTTGTACCACCTTTTTGAAGTTGGGATGATTAATCCATGCGTTTAAGAACCAAAATTGCCTAGGACTTGTCCTCGTTCCATTTGACATTTTGAGGAAGAGTGGAGAATGGTCCGAACATGTTTTAGGCAAATGGTCTACCATTAGATGTTGGAAGGTTGAAAGGAATACATGGTTGCAAACATAACGATCAAGCCTCTTCCATACTAAGTTGCCGCACCTATTTCCATGCCAAGTGAATTTGCATCCTTGATAAGAAATGTCCATCAGGCCACAGTCAAGGAGACAATCATTGAAGTCCTTCATGGCTCCAAGATCGAAGGATGAAGAACCTTTATACTCATCTGAAGTGGAAATAACGTTGAAATCACCCCCAACCAACCATGGAACCGGCGATTGCACAGCTCGGAGCTCACTCCATAAGCTGCTCCTTTCATGTTTAGTGCTTTTGGCAGCTCTCATCTAAACGATAGTGACTTGAATGTCTTGTGGGAATTGGCTAGATGAGATAGAAACGTGAATGAGTTGAGCTGAGTTTAGCCGTGTTGTGACGACAATCCATTTACTCTAGAAAAGGCAGATTTTTCCGTTAGGATCAGCTAAGCAGCTATCAAATCCTAGCCTTTGCGCAAAGAAAAGAATTTTGTCATTGGTTTCCATTGGTTCTAATACAGCAAGAATGCTTAATTTGTACTCTTTTTGCAACACCTTTAGTCTTCGAATTGAGGGTTTATTGTTTATCCCCCGAATGTTCCATACGAAGAACCGATCCATATTAATCAAAGGAGGGAGCAGGTGGCTTGGACAATCTCGTCCTCATCCGGGGCATAGTGTAGGTGCGTTTCCTTCTTGGTTTTTTCCTTGGGGCATATTTTTTGTCCAAAGGAACTTCCAATTCTTCAAGATGTTGAATCGTGGATGTTGATGGTGCACTTGGAACATCCATGTCCGAAAAGTAGAACGGGAGTTGCCTCTATTAATTGGAATGCGTTGAGAGTTGAGTCATCTTTGCTAGTAACGGTTTTAGGCTGATCTTGTGGCTCCTTTGGTGTAGTTGGTAGTTTCTCTGAGTGGTTCAAATCTGGTTGTTGGGATTGAGATAACTCCAGATTTGGTGCTGTGCAAGTTGAATTGGGCAGCCCCTTATCCAAAAGGTTAAAATTTTGAATTGCATGAATTGTGGATAGGGGTTACAACAACCTTATCTGTTGGGGAATTCAAAATTTGAATCTCATGAATTGTTGGGAGTGGTTTATCCGCCTGGGAGGGCTGAGGAAGCGGTTGCTCCGCCATGAAAATGGTGGATATCAGCCCATTCTTTGCCAGAATTTCTAAAATTACAAGTTCTTGGTGGGATGACTGATCTGCCATCAGGTTGATTGTTACCAACCCATGTTTTAGAAAAATTTCAGAAGGTTCTTGCCTTTGATGTTGCACATCATCTATGAAATTGCTCGTTGCATATTCTGGAACTTGCTCCTTTGGAAATGCCAGGAGGGTCCGACGCACCTTGTGAATTCTTGGTGTTCTCCATGCATTGATCCTTCATTTTTGGCTGTTCCACCACCTTTGATGCTTCACGTTTGTTAACTAATAATCCCAAGCTATTTGTGCTATCACCATTTTCCATATGGTCATTCGGCTGAGAATTTTCATGAGCTATACACTAGCTGGACCAATCTCAATCCTTTTAACAGGTTGCCATTGCTTCACTTCATTCTTTTTGGGTGGTGCTTGGATTGGAGCTGAGTGGTTTTTTTGGGTTGTTTGGCCAGCAGTACAACAATCTGCCGGGCACAAATATACTGAAGAAACATCTTTCAAGTAAGCACAAATATCAACAATTTTATGTGTTGCATTGATACTCGTTCCTTGGCATATGACCTTGTTTCTAACTTTCCATACAAACCAGCAAATAATACAAGGAACGATTTTATGTATTGCACCCGTTGTGGTCGAAGGGGAATGTGCAGCCCACCACCACGAATTTAGAGAGCTTGTCCGAAATGGTTGTAGCTGGAGGAAATCTCCATTCGAACCAAGATTCGAAGAAACTCCAAATATGTGCTGCAATTGTACATGTCACGAAGAGAGGATGTAAAGATTCCGTATTGTTACAAAATCAGCACTTGGAGGCTAACGGAATACCTAACTTGGAAATCATATCATACATTCGAAGTCGTTTGTCCAGCACTCTCCACAAAAAGATGGAGATTTTCATCTAGAGTCTCTTATCCCAAATCATTTGTCTAGAGAAAGACCGTGCAAGTGGCGGGCGAATGGATGAGATGGAGAAAGAGCCCTTTGGTGTAGGCTCCAAATGAGCCAGTCCGGTTCCTCCTTCAAGAAGATGAGCTTATCCTTGAGGCTAATTCCAATGTTGCTAAGTTCATCTCTTGAATATCTCCCATCAAGTAAGTATAGATTCCAGCCACCGAAATTCAACATTTGCTCCACTGTGAGATGGCTGTCATAAACTTGCTCCACCATGTGGAAGAGATAGGCCCTCGTTCAGTCCAAATATCGAGCCGAAATGAAGAATTAGCCTTCCTGAAGAGGAACAACATGTGTTGTTCCGCTTCCTTACGAACTCGCAACATACTTTTCCATGTAAATGAGTCTCCAGGTGCTTCTTCGGCTACACAAGGGTGAACGCAGTCCCTTAAGTATCTTCGTTGGAGGAAAGAGCACCATAATGATTGGCCTTTGCGGAACTTCCACCATAGTTTCATGTTGAATCCGTGCACCGCATCCGCAAGAGGTGTAATGCCGAGGCCATTTGAGGACTTGGGTTGACATATTGTGGCCCATGCAATCCAAACCCGTTTTCGAACACCTTCCGTTGTTCCCCAAAAGAAGCTTGCAAATTGCCTCTCCAACTTCTTAAGGATTGAATGTGGAGGAGAAAGGACTGTCATAAGAAAGATTGGGATGCTACTAAGTACGTGTTTGATAAGAATGAGTCGCCTTCCAAAGGAAAGAAATCGTGTTTGCCAACCGCAATGTCAAGGAATGCGGGATGCCACTTTTTCAACCATTGGCTGAAATAGTGATTTTTGTTTTTTTAGCTTTCTGGATGGGGCATCCCAAGTATGTGAATGGTAAGGACTTCTTTGCAAACCCCGTTTTGGCTTGAATCATCCAAATCGGAGGTATTGATGCTTTCTAGGACAGATTGAAGGAGCTTTTTGGGTCTTATTGCAAACCCCATTTTCTTAGAAAGATTAGAAATTCAACAAAAATTTCTTGAATGGAATAAAGGTAAAAGGGAAAGCGAGAAAAGCCATCGAGATGAAATTGTAAAGGCTTCGACCATAGTCCAAGAAAAAGGGAGGAAAGAGAGAGATATCAAGAGAATTTATTTTCTCATGCCTAACCTTGATTTATCTTTGTCTAGTTTTCTTTCTGATGTACAGCCCTTCAGAGGTGTAAGGCATGATGAACTAACCTCCTAATTGAGTATCTCATCATTCCAATCAAAGCGAGGTAAGGAAGATATGGTAGTAGTCAATACCCTTGAGTATTTCAAAGGTACGGACTTATTTCTGTTTTTTGTGTTGTTTGTGTGTGTTTGCTGTCCGAACTCTTGTGACCAACTTTGGAGTCGATCCATACGGTTTGGGTGCCATCTTGAACTGTTGGATTTTGTGGCATCAAGTCGATTACGCACGGGGTTCGCATCACCGACTTAACAACAAGTATTTCTCCTCGGATGCAAATGAAGAAGTTGATTGCTAATACCCCGTGAAAGGAACAGTTCATCTGCCTCTATCACCTTCTTACATGGATATACTGAAGAAACATCTTTCAAGCAAGCACAAATACCAACAATTGTACGTGTTGCATTGATACTCGTCCCTTGGCATATGACCTTGTTTCTAGCTTTCCATATAAACTAGAAAATAAAGCAAGGAAGGATTTTATGTTTTGCACCCGTTGTTGTCAAAGGGGAAGGTTCAGCCCACCACCACGAATTTAGCTTGTCCGAAAAGGTTGTAGCGGGAGGAAATGTCCATTCGAACCAACGAGGATTCGAAGACACTCCAAATATGTGTTGCAATTGTACATGTCACGAAGAGAGGATTTAAAGATTCCGCTTTGTTACAAAATCAGCACTTGGAGGCTAACGGAATACCTAACTTGGAAATCATATCATACGTTGGAAGTCGTTTGTTCAACACTTCCACAAAGATGGAGATTGTCATCTAGAGTCTCTTAGGCAATTTGCAAGCTTCTTTTGGGGAACAGCGGAAGGTGTTCAAAAATAGCGTTGGATTGCATGGGCCACAATATGTCAACCCACATCCTCAAATGGCCTCGGCATTACACCACTTTCGGATGAGGTGCACGGATTCAACATGAAACTATGGTGGAAGTTTCACAAAATCCAATCATTATGGTGCTCTTTCCTCCAACGAAGATACTTAAGGGACTGCGTTCACCCTTGTGTAGCTAAAGAAGCTCCTGGAGACTCATTTACATGGAAAATAATGTTGCGAGTTCGTGAGGAAGCGGAACAACACATGTTATGCGAGTCCTCTTTAGGAAGGCTAATTCTTCATTTCGGTTTGATATTTGGACTTAACAAGGGCCTCTCTTCCACATGGTGGAGCAAGTTTATGACAGCCATCTCACAGTTGAGCAAATGTGGATTTTCGGTGGCTGGAATCTATCCTTACTTGATGGGAGATATTCCAGAGATGAACTTCACAACATTGGAATTAGCCACAAGGATAAGCTCATCTTCTTGAAGGAGGTACCGGACCGGCTCATTTGGAGCTTACACCAAAGGGCTCTTTCTCCATCTATCCATTTTCCCACCACTTGCACGGTCTTTCACTAGACAAATGATTTGGGATAAGAGACTCCAGATGAAAATCTCCATCTTTTTGTGGAGAGTGCTCGACAAATGACTTCCAATGTATGATATGATTTCCAAGTTAGGTATTCCGTTAGCCTCCAAGTACTGATTTTGTTACAATACGGAATCTTTACATCCTCACTTCGTGACATGTACAATTGCAGCACATATTTGGACCCGTTTTCCTACGAATCTTGCTTCGAATGGACATTTCCTCTAGCTACAACCATTTCGGACAAGCTAAATTCGTGGTGGTGGGCTGCACATTCGCCTTCGACCACAACTGGTGCAATACATAAAATCCTTCCTTGTATTATTTGCTGGTTTGTATGGAAAGCTAGAAACAAGGTCATATGCCAAGGGACGAGCATCAATGCAACACGTACAATTGCTGATATTTGTGCTTACTTGAAAGATGTTTCTTCATTATATCCGTGGAAGAAGGTGACAGAGGCAGATGAACTGTTCATTTCACGGGGTATTTGCAATCAACTTCTTCATTTGCGTCCAAGGAGAATACTTGTTGTTAAGTGGGTGATGCGAACCCCCTGCGCAATCGGCTTGATGCCACAAAATCCAACAATTCAAGATGGCACCCAAACCCTAAGGATCGACTCCAAAGTTGGTCACAAGAGTTTGACAGCAAACACACACAAACAAGAACGTAAAGAACACACAAGAATCACTAGCAAAATTCAACCCGTTGTCTATAGCAAGACAAGAAACAAACTCTTAACAAGATTTAAAGCAAAAATAGACCCGTTGCCTATATGAATCAGGCAAGAACCAAATCTATAAGTTGGTTAGAACAATCACCGTTGCTTAAGCGATGATCCCAACAAAGTCTTAATACACAGACGAAAAGAAAGAACTTTTTCCTCACGAAAGAAGACGAATATTATTGATGAAAATGTTCTGTAATTCGTCCATACGATAATGCCTATTTGTAGGCTTAATAAAGTCCTAAAAACTAGCCTAGAACTCCTAAAAAAGTAGTTCTAGGGTTAAGCCACAAGTGGCCCCAACATTTGGGCTAAATGGGCCTTATTAAGGCTAATTAATGAGCCCGAAACTAAGAATTAACACAAACTTAAATTACTATTGGGCTTAACATAATAAAGACCCAACTAAAATAAACTTGAAAGGAAATTCGGCCTTTTGCACTTAAAGGATCTCCACTTGTGCTTTGCTGCCTTGAAGAATTGGGCATCATGTAATAATGAATTGAAGATAGTCTAATCCAACTCAATCGAAATACCACGAATGTGCTCCAATCTTGGCAAGAGTGAGTCCAAGCTTTCTCCATCTTACATCTCCTCATCTTGACACATCTTTGGGCTATCGGGATCCATATCATTCCCTCCCTCCTCGAAAGAATTCGTCCTCGAATCCGAATCTAGATAAGAAATACTCAGATTAGTCGAATGGGACACAAGATTGGCAGAATATAGGCATTGAAGTGGTGTACTATTGTGAACACAACAAAATTTCACAAAGTAATTGTCCGAACAGTTAAATAATTTGCACGCCAAAGTACAAAATCATTCAATTTTGAAAAGTTAAGCACAATTGTAGCAATTGCCAGAAACACTGATTTTGACACAAATTGGAAGTTATTTGTCCGAAAATAAAACTTTTAGTCAAAGTGTTTTGAGGAAAAGTTGATACGATTTCATGCTTACAAAGTATTTGACCTAACGATCACACAACTTAGGTTGCCAAAAAACTAAGCAAGCAACAAAAATTTCGGTGGCATGTCTAAGTAAAATAAAATCAAACAAGTTATCCCGCCATAACAAAAACTTAACTTGACTTGGACAAAATTTGAAAATTTTGAAGTTAACTTGATTTGAGATTCGAAATTCACAAAAGAAGTTAACCAATCTAACAAACTTATCAAATTTACTTTGAACAAAAGTGAAAGGTTGAAAATCACGTAGCATGCTAACACAACAATTCAAATTAGATTTGATGGCATGTAAATGATTGTCAACTAAAGCTCGGACGAATTTATCCAAACAATGCTCCACAAATTGGAATTGAAGTCCAAGAATTTGGATGCCTTCCCTGTTCAAAACAATAACCTAGTCAAAATAAAATTAAAGGAATTAATTTTAAACAAGAAATAAACAAAATGTACACTAAAAATAATTCTAAATTCAGAATTAAATTTGTACAATTTTCTTAAGATGCTCAAAGCGATCATCTTGAGAATTTCAACACAAAAAATAGAAATAAGTCTGTACCTTTGAAATAGGGTATCGACTACCATATCTTCCTTAGCTCGCTTTGATTGGAATGATGAGATACTCAATTGGGAGGTTAGTTCATCATGACTTACACCTCTGAAGGGTTGTACATCAGAAAGAAAACTAGACAAAGATAAATCAAGGTTTGGCATGAGAAAATAAAACCTCTTGATATCTCTCTCTTTCCTCCCTTTTTCTTGGACTATGGTCACAGCCTTTACAATTTCATTTCGATGGCTTTTCTCGTTTTGCTTTTTACCTTTATTCCATTCAATAAATTTTCGTTGAATTTCTAATCTTTCTAAGAAAACGGGGTTTGCAATAAGACCCAAAAGCTCCTTCAATCTGTCCTAGAAAGCATCAACACCTCGGATTCGGATGATTCAAGCCAAAACGGGGTTTGCCAAGAAGTCCTTAGCATTCACATACTTGGGATTCCCCATCTAGAAAGCTAAAAAAACAAAAGTCACTATTTCAGCGAATGGTTGAAAAAGTGGCATCCCGCATTCACGGTTAGCAAACACGATTTCTTTTCTCTGGAGGGCGACCCGTTCTTATCAAACATGTACTTAGTAGCATACCAATCTTTCTTATGACAGTCCTTTCTCCTCCACATCCAATCCTTAAGGAGTTGTAGAGGCAATTTGCAAGATTCTTTTGGGGAACAGTGGAAGGTGTTCGAAAACGGCATTGGATTGTATGGGCCACAATATGTCAACCCACGTCCTCAAATGGCCTCGGCATTACATTCTTGCAGATGCGGTGCACGGATTCAACATGAAACTATGGTGGAAGTTCCGCAAAGGCCAATCATTATGGTGCTCTTTCCTCCAACGAAGATACTTAAGGGACTGCGTTCACCCTTGTGTAGCCGAAGAAGCACCTGGAGACTCATTTACATGGAAAAGTATGTTGCGAGTTCGTGAGGAAGCGGAACAACACATGTTGTTCTTCTTTAGGAAGGTTAACATTCTTCTTCATTTCGGCTCGATATTTGGACTGAACGAGGGCCTATCTTCCACATGGTGGTTCAAGTTTATGACAGCCATCTCGCAGTGGAGCAAATGTGGAATTTCGGTGGCTGGAATCTATCCTTACTTGATAGGAGATATTCCAGAGATGAACTTCGCAACATAGGAATTAGCCTCAAGGATAAGCTCATCTTCTTGAAGGAGGAACCGGACCGGATCATTTGGAGCCTACACCAAAGGGCTCTTTCTCCATCTCATCCATTCTTCCGCCACTTGCACGGTCTTTCTCTAGACAAATGATTTGGGATAAGAGAATCCAGATAGAAATCTTCATCTTTTTGTGGTGAGTGCTGGACAAATGACTTCCAATGTATGATATGATTTCCAAGTTAGCTATTTCGTTAGCCTCCAAGTGCTGATTTTGTAACAATACGGAATCTTTACGTCCTCTCTTCGTGACATGTACAATTGCAGCACATATTTGGAGTTTCTTCGAATCTTGTACGTGGTTCGAATGGACATTTCCTCCAGCTACAACCATTTCGGACAAGCTAAATTGGTGGTGGTGGGCTGCACATTCCCCTTCGACCACAACGGGTGCAATACATAAAATCCTTCCTTGTATTATTTGCTGTTTGTATGGAAAACTAGAAACAAGGTCATATGCCAAGGGACGAGTATTAATGCAACACGTACAATTGCTGATATTTGTGCTTACTTGAAAGATGTTTCTTCAGTATATCCGTGGAAGAAGGTGATAGAGGCAGATGAACTGTTCCTTTCACGGGGTATTTGCTATCAACTTGAGAATACTTGTTGTTAAGTGGGTGATACGAACCCCGTGCGCAATCGACTTGATGCCACAAAATCCAACAATTCAAGATGGCACCCAAACCCTGAGGATCGATTCCAAAGTTGGTCACCAGAGTTCAGACAGCAAACACACACAAACAAGAACGTAAAGAACACACAAGAGTCAAGCAAGAATTCAACCCGTTGCCTATAGCGAGACAGCAGAACCAAACTCTTAACATGATTTAAAGCAAGAATAGACCCGTTGCCTATATGAATCAGGCAAGAACCAAATCTATAAGTTGGTTAGAACAATCACCGTTGCTTAAGTGATGATCCCAACAAAGTCTAAATCCATAGATGAAAAGAAAGAACTTTTTCCTCACGATAGAAGACGAATATTATTGATGAAAATGTTCTGTAATTCGCCCATACGATAATGCCTATTTGTAGGCTTAATAAAATCCTAAAAACTAGCCTAAAACTCCTAAAAAAGTAGTGCTAGGGTTAAGCCACAAGTGGCCCCAACATTTGGGCTAAATGGGCCTTATTAAGGCTAATTAATGAGCCCGAAACTAAGAATTAACACAAACTTAAATTACTATTGGGCTTTACATAATAAAGACCCAACTAAAATAAACTTGAAAGGAAATTCGGCCTTTTGCACTTAAAGGATCTCCACTTGTGCTTTACTTTGAAGAATTGGGCATCATGTAATAATGAATTTGAAGATAGTCCAATCCAACTCAATCGAAATACCACGAATGTGCTCCAATCTTGGCAAGAGTGAGTCCAAGCTTTCTCCATCTTTCTTCTCCTCATCTTGACACATCTTTGGGCTATCGGGATCCATATCATTTCCTCCCTCCTCGAAAGAATTCGTTCTCGAATCCGAATCTAGATAAGAAATACTCAGATTAGTCGAATGGGACACAAGATTGGCAGAATATAGGCATTGAAGCGGTGTACTATTGTGAACACAACAAAATTTCACAAAGTAATTGTCCGAACAGTTAAATAAATGCGCACGCCAAAGTTCAAAATCATTCAGTTTTGACAAGTTAAGCACAATTGTAGCAATTGCCAGAAACACTGATTTTGACACAAATTGGAAGTTATTTGTCCGAAAATAAAACTTTTAGTCAAAGTGTTTTGAGGAAAAGTTGATACGATTTCATGCTTACAAAGTATTTGACCTAAATCACACAACTTAGGTTGCCAAAAAACTATAGCAAGCAACAAAAATTTCGGTGGCATGTCTAAGTAAAATAAAATCAAACAAGTTATCCCGCCATAACAAAAACTTAACTTGACTTGGACAAAATTTGAAAATTTTGAAGTTAACTTGATTTGAGATTCGAAATTCACAAAAGAAGTTAACCAATCTAACAAACTTATCCAAGTTACTTTGAACAAAAGTGAAAGGTTGAAAATCACGTAGCATGCTAACACAACAATTCAAATTAGATTTGATGGCATGTAAATGATTATCAACTAAAGCTCGGACGGATTTATCCAAACAATGCTCCACAAATTGGAATTGAAGGCCAAGAATTTGGATGCCTTCCTTGTTCAAAACAATAACCTAGTCAAAAACCAAATTAAAGGAATTAATTTTACACAAGAAATAAACAAAATGTACACTAAAAATAATTCGGAATTCGGAATTAAATTTGTACAATTTTCTTAAGATGCTCAAAGCGAAGAATTTCAACACAAAAAATAGAAATAAGTCATCTCTGTACCTTTGACATAGGGTATCGACTACCATATCTTCCTTACCTCGCTTTGATTGGAATGATGAGATACTCAATTGGGAAGTTAGTTCATCATGACTTACACCTCTGAAGGGTTGTACATCAGAAAGAAAGCTAGACAAAGATAAATCCAGGTTAGGCATGAGAAAATAAATTCTCTTGATATCTCTCTCTTTCCTCCCTTTTTCTTGGACTACGGTCGAAGCCTTTACAATTTCATCTCGTTGGCTTTTCTCGCTTTGATTTTTACCTTTATTCCATTCAAGAAATTTTCGTTGAATTTCTAATCTTTTTAAGAAAACGGGGTTTGCGATAAGACCCAAAAAGCTCCTTCAATCTGTCCAAGAAAGCATCAACACCTCGGATTCAGATGATTCAAGCCAAAACGGGGTTTGCAAAGAAGTCCTTACCTTTCACATACTTGGGATGCCCCATCCAGAAAGCTAAAAAAAAAAATCACTATTTCAACCAATGGTTGAAAAAGTGGCATCCACGCATTCACGGTTGGCAAACACGATTTCTTTCATCTGGAGGGCGACTCGTTCTTATCAAACACTTACTTAGTAGCATCCCAATCTTTCTTATGATAGTCTTTTCTCCTCCACATTCAATCCTTAAGGAGTTGGAGAGGCAATTTGCATGCTTCTTTTGGGGAACAGCGGAAGGTGTTCGAAAACGGCATTGGATTGCATGGGCCACAACATGTCCTCAAATGGCCTCAGCATTATACCTCTTGCGGATGCGGTGCACAGATTCAACATGAAACTATGGTGGAAGTTCCACAAAGGCCAATCATTATGGTGCTTTTTCCTCCAACGAAGTTACTTAAGGGACTGTGTTCACCCTTGGGTAGCCGAAGAAGCACCTGGAGACTCATTTACATGGAAAAGTATGTTGCGAGTTCGTGAGGAAGCGGAACAACACATGTTGTTCCTCTTTAGGAAGGCTAATTCTTCATTTCGGCTCGATATTTGGACTGAACGAGGGCCTATCTTCAAACTGTCCCATGGTGGAGCAAGTTTATGACAGCCATCTCACAGTGGAGCAAATGTGGAATTTCGATGGCTAGAATCTATCCCTACTTGATGGGAGATATTCCAGAGATGAACTTCACAACTTTGGAATTAGCCTCAAGGATAAGCTCATCTTCTTGAAGGGGGAACCGGACCGGATCATTTGGAGCCTACACCGAAGGACTCTTTCTCCGTCTCATCCATTCCCCCGCCACTTGCACGGTCTTTCTCTAGACAAATGATTTGGGATAAGAGACTCCAGATGAAAATCTCCATCTTTTTGTGGAGAGTGCGGGACGAACGACTTCCAACGTATGATATGATTTCCAAGTTAGGTATTCCGTTAGCCTCCAAGTGCTGATTTTGTAACAATACAGAATCTTTACGTCCTCTCTTCATCACATGTACAATTGCAGCACATATTTGGAGTTTCTTCGAATCTTGGTTCGAATGGACATTCCTTCCAGCTACAACCATTTCGGACAAGCTAAATTCAATGGTGGTGGGCTGCACATTCCCCTTCGACCACAACGGGTACAATACATAAAATCGTTCCTTGTATTATTTGCTAGTTTGTATGGAAAGCTAGAAACAAGGTCATATGCCAAGGGACGAGTATCAATGGAACACGTACAATTGCTGATATTTGTGCTTACTTGAAAGATGTTTCTTCAGTATATCCGTGGAAGAAGGTGATAGAGGCAGATGAACTGTTCCTTTCACGGGGTATTTGCAATCAACTTCCTCATTTGCATCCGAGGAGAATACTTGTTGTTAAGTGGGTGATACGAACCCCATGCGCAATCGACTTGATGTCACAAAATCCAACAATTCAAGATGGCACCCAAACCCTGAGGATCGATTCCAAAGTTGGCCACCAGAGTTCGAACAGCAAACACACACAAACAAGAACGTAAAGAACACACAAGAGTCAAGCAAGAATTCAACCCGTTGCCTATAGCGAGACAAGAACCAAACTCTTAACATGATTTAAAGCAAGAATAGACCCGTTGCCTATATGAATCAGGCAAGAACCAAATCTATAAGTTGGTTAGAACAATCACCGTTGCTTAAGTGATGATCCCAACAAAGTCTTAATCCATAGACGAAAAGAAAGAACTTTTTCCTCACGAAAGTAGACGAATATTATTGATGAAAATGTTCTGTAATTCGTCCATACGATAATGCCTATTTGTAGGCTTAATAAAGTCCTAAAAACTAGCCTAAAACTCCTAAAAAAGTAGTGCTAGGGTTAAGCCACAAGTGGCCCCAACATTTGGACTAAATGGGCCTTATTAAGGCTAATTAATGAGCCCGAAACTAAGAATTAACACAAACTTAAATTACTATTGGACTTTACATAATAAAGACCCAACTAAAATAAACCTAAAAGGAAATTTGGCATTCTTGCACTTAAAGGATCTGCACTTGTGCTTTACTTTGAAGAATTGGGCATCATGTAATAATGAATTGAAGATAGTCCAATACAACTCAATCAAAATACCACGAATGTGCTCCAATCTTGGCAAGAGTGAGTCCAAGCTTTCTCCATCTTTCATCTCCTCATCTTGACACATCTTTGGGCTATCGGGATCCATATCATTCCCTCCCTCCTTGAAAGAATTCGTCCTCGAATCCGAATCTAGATAAGAAATACTCAGATTAGTCGAATGCGACACAAGATTGGCAGAATATAGGCATTGAAGTGGTGTACTATTGCGAACACAACAAAATTTCGCAAAGTAATTGTCCGAACAGTTAAATAAATGCGCACGCCAAAGTACAAAATCATTCAGTTTTGACAAGTTAAGCACAATTGTAGCAAATGCCAGAAACACTGATTTTGACACAAATTGGAAGTTATTTGTCCAAAAATAAAACTTTTTGTCAAAGTGTTTTGAGGAAAAATTGATACGATTTCATGCTTACAAAGTATTTGACCTAAATCACACAACTTAGGTAGCCAAAAAACTAAGTAAGCAACAAAAATTTCAGTGGCATGTCTAAGTGGATAACTTGAAAATAAAATCAAAATAGTTATCCCGCCATAACAAAAAACTTAACTTGACTTGGAAAAAACTTAACTTGACTTGGACAAAAATTGAAAATTTTGAAGTTAACTTGATTTGAGATTCGAAATTCACAAAAGAAGTTAACCAATCTAACAAACTTATCCAAGTTACTTTGAACAAAAGTGAAAGGTTGAAAATCACGTAGCATGCTAACACAACAATTCAAATTAGATTTGATGGCATGTAAATGATTCTCAACTAAAGCTCGGACGGAATTTATCCAAACAATGCTCCACACATTGGAATTGATGTCCAAGAATTTGGATGCCTTCCCTGTTCAAAACAATAACCTAGTCAAAAACCAAATTAAAGGAATTAATTTTAAACATGAAATAAACAAAAAGTACACTAAAAATAATTCTAAATTCGGAATTAAATTTGTACAATTTTCTTAAGATGCTCAAAGCGAAGAATTTCAACACAAAAAACAGAAATAAGTCCGTACCTTTGAATGATAGGGTATCGACTACCATATCTTCCTTACCTCGCTTTGATTGGAATGATGAGATACTCAATTGGGAGGTTAGTTCATCATGACTTACACCTCTGAAGGGCTGTACATCAGAAAGAAAACTAGACAAAGATAAATCCAGGTTAGGCATGAGAAAATAAATTCTCTTGATATCTTTCTCTTTCCTCCCTTTTTCTTGGACTACGGTCGGATCCTTTACAATTTCATCTCGATGGCTTTTCTCGCTTTGCTTTTTACCTTTATTCGATTCAAGAAATTTTCGTTGAATTTCTAATCTTTCTAAGAAAACGGGGTTTGCAATAAGACCCAAAATGATCCTTCAATCTGTCCAAGAAAGCGTCAACACCTCGGATTCGGATGATTCAAGCCGAAATGGGTTTTGTAAAGAAGTCCTTACCTTTCACATACTTGGGATGCCCTATCCAGAAAGCTAAAGAAACAAAAATCACTATTTCAGCCAATGGTTGAAAAAGTGGCATTCCGCATTCCGTCATGGATACGGTTGGCAAACACGATTTCTTTCCTCTGGAGGGCGACTCGTTCTTATCAAACACTTACTCAGTAGCATCCCAATCTTTCTTATGACAGTCCTTTCTCCTCCACATTCAATCCTTAAGGAGTTGGAGAGGCAATTTGCATGCTTCTTTTGGGGAACAGCGGAAGGTGTTCAAAAACGGCATTGGATTGCATGGGCCACAACATGTCCTCAAATGGCCTCAGCATTACACCTCTTGCAGATGCGGTGCACGGATTCAACATGAAACTATGGTGGAAGTTCTGCAAAGGCCAATCATTATGGTGCTCTTTCCTCCAAGGAAGATACTTAAGGGACTCCGTTCACTCTTGTGTAGCCGAATAAGCTCCTGGAGACTCATTTACATGGAAAATAATGTTGCGAGTTCGTGAGGAAGCGGAACAACACATGTTGTTCCTCTTTAGGAAGGCTAATTCTTCATTTCAGTTCGATATTTGGACTGAACAAGGGCCTCTCTTCCACATGTCTGAGGTGGAGCAAGTTTATGATAGCCATCTCACAGTGGAGCAAATGTGGAATTTCGGTGGCTGGAATCTTTTATTTATTTTTGAGCAAACACCCAAAGTAGGTGTAGTTTATTTAATGAATCCTAATTTACAATGCCTTATATATGGGCAGCCCTGAGCATCCAACCGCAACAATCCACTAATAGGTCTATGGAGCGTGTCCTGGTTATACTCTAGATAGAAAGGATTAAAAATGCCCTCATTTGCTAGCCTATCCGCCACATGATTTTCCTCTCGGTAAACATGTGAAAAAGTAAAATGCCTATCTAACGTGAAGACTTTGATGAATTGCCATTGCTGGTCAATGTTCCATGGTGGCTTAGATTTGCCCAGGATTATATGTACTAGAGCTAGGGAGTCGAAATCCACTTCTACTTCCGTGACCTGCAATTGTCCACCAAGTTTGAGACCATCCACCAAGTCAGATGCTTCCGCTTGTAAATTGGATTGGAGAAGATAATAGTTGCATAAATGCTTTGATCAGGTTTCCACGGTGATCTCAAATAACTCCGCCACCGGCTGCCAACCTGGATTTCCTTTTGAGGCCCCATCAACGTTGAGTTTTGCACTGCCATTCGGAGGCAGGATCCACTTGACCACAAAAGCTCTCCTCGGCTGTGTGATGAGAATTTGAAGGCAAATGAAAAGAGAAAAAAAGATGTCATCAGCTGGACCAGTCCTATGAAATGGTCGAATGGTAGAGATGCTTCGCAACTGGGAGCATATTTGAGTAATGATGTGTTGAGGTTTGGTGAAATGACCTTCAAAGATTGCCATATTTCGTGCTTTCCATATGAACCAGCATACCAAAGACGGCTTAAGCTTCTAGACAGCGACAAGGGTTTTGGACGGGGGGTCATGTGACCACCAAAAATTGAGTTTACCTAGTATTGTGGAGGATGGGGGAAAAAGCACTTCAAGCCATTATTCAAATTATAGCCAAATGCTACTGGCGAATTCACATCCTACAAAGAGGTGATCCAGGAAGTTTCCAAATTGTTGCAAAAAGAGCATTTCGAAGCCAAAGAGACTCCCAAGTTGATTATTATGTCATCAAGGGGAAGCTTTCTGTTCTCTTAATACACATGAAGATGTGTATAAGAGATTTGTAGCCTGCCATCCCATATCATTTTCTGAGAGAGCATGGAATCATGTGAGGGGAGGGTGGATGAGATTGAAAATTTACCATTTGTTGAGAGAGTCCACACTAGCTTGTCTGGTTCATTAGATATCTGGATAGCACTTCCATGAAGGAGCTGCCTTAGTCTTTCTAGCACTTGAAGTGAATAATGGTCATTCAAACACGAAAGATATCAACCATTTGTGCTCCATAACTGGGCAATAGTGAGGTTTGGCTTGGACACTTGGCTGACTTCATGAAATAGGGTCCCTGTGGGCAGCCATGTATCAATAAAAAAGAGGACTGTCCATTGTGTATCAAGAATAGAATGATGTGTTCTGTTTCTTGTCGACTTTTTAGCATGCACTTCCATATCAGATTGTACGGGTCTCCGTGTCCTTCCTGTATCAGGCGAGGGTGGTAATGACAATATCTTGCTTTCATGAATGTGCACCACAAGGAATTACCTTTCCAAAATTTCCACCACAACTTGGTACGAAAACTTTTGGCCAAATCCGATAATGAAACAATCCCAAATCCATTTGTGTCTACTGGACGACAAATTGATTTCCATGCAGCCCAATGGTGTTTACTACCCAATTCCGAGTTGTCCCAGAAGAAGTTGGCGAATTGCCTCTCCAAGTCCTTGATTCCTTAAGAGGTTGCAGCACTGTGAAAGCATAGTATATTAGAATGTCTCTTACTGACATCTAATTGCTCTATCAAGATTAATTTACCTCCGGGAGATAGAAATTTTGTTTGCCACCCAGCAATCCTAGAGGTTATTTTCTCAATCATTGGCTAGAAAAGAGCTTTTCTTTTCTTTGCCTTTTGAATAGGGCAGCCAAGGTATGTAAATGGAAGGAACCATTGTACAAAACCTGTTTGTATTCAATGAATCATCCTTACTCTTGAAAGTGGAGCATTTTTGGGCATGTAGAAAGAACTTTTGGACTTGTTAAAGAGCTGCCTGGATGAACCTTCAAATTGAGTGAGAAATTCCATGAGGCTTTTGATAGACTTGGCCTCTCCCTTTGTGAAAATAACTATGTCATCCGCAAATGCTAGGTGGTGATTGGTTGGCATTTCCTCGGCAATACATAATCTGAGATTTTTCCCCCTTGATATTGAGCTTTCAATCCTCGTGAGAAGGTTTCCATTGCAATTATGAAAAGGTGAGGTGATAAGGGGTCTCCCTGGCGAACACCTCTAGTGGACTTGAAAAAGCCTTTCAGGGAGCCATTAAGAAGGATGAAGAACCAGTAATTTTCTAACACATTCTTCAAGATGGCATTCCAGTTTTCGGTAAACCCAAGTTTTCGCTGAACTGCATAAAGGAAAGACCAAGAGAGGCGATCAAAGGCCTTTGCTAAATCAATCTTGAAAATGATGTTACCTCCAGGGAAGACATCTGGTTTTTCGGTTTGTGAACTCGACAATCTCCAGAACCAGCAATATGTTATCCGTGATGTCTCTACCTTGTACATAAGCTACTTGCTCCTGAGAAATAATTTTGGGCAGCACTAAAGATAATCTATTAGCCAATATCTTGGTGCAGATTTTATTAAAAAAAGTACAAAGGCTAATTGGTCTAAAGTTATCAAAAGATGAAGGGTTCGTAGTTTTTGGGATCAATGCTATGAGTGTGCTGGTAAAAGCTCTGGGGATCGGCTGCCCTTTCAAGAAATCTTTCACTGCATTGTGAAGGTCATTTTGTATGATTTCCAAGCAGGTGATGAAAAAATACTCCATTAAAACTATCCATTCCAGCAACCCCATGTGGGTTAAGGCCAAAAGTTGCCTCCTTGAGCTCGTCCATGGATGGCTCGGCAAGCAACTTTTTGTTATCCTCTTGTGTGATTACTTGCGAAATGTTGTTCAAGAGATCATGATTGATATCTGAGTCACCTAGGGGTGTTACAAAAGATCCTTGGAGTGACTGATAACCTCTTCTTCAATGAGCTGCCAATCTTTCGTCCACGTCCCATCCACCTTAAGCCTCGAGATGTTCAATTTGTGTCTCTTTGTAAGGAGTGAGGAATGAAAGAATTTTGATTTTTGATCTCCTTCTTTGAGCCATTTCATGCCCGATTTTTGTCTCTAGAAACTTTCTTCTTCGGCAAGGCATTTGGCATGTTTGGCTTGTGCATGGGAGCAATTTGGTTGTGTTGAGTCGGCTGTTGTAAACAGGTAGTTTCGCACTGTTTGACTTGCAACTTAGCTTTCCTCACCTTGTCAAAAATGTTACCAAAGATGGTGTGATTCCAATTCCTTAATTCTGCCTTTAGCCTTTTGAGCTTTGAGGCAAGAATTTTAAGTGGCTGCCCAAACAGTGAAGATGCCAATTATCTTTGACAACCTGCATGAAGAGAGGGTGGTTAGTCCATGCATTTAAAAACCTAAACTTCTTTGGCCCGGATGAGAAGACACTCCATTTGATGTCTTGAGGAGTAGCGTAGTGTGATCCGAACAAGTTTTGAGCAAATGTTCCACCATGATTTGCTGGAAGGCAGATAGGAATGCCTGGTTGCATACATAACGATCAAGTCTTTTACAAACCAAGTTGCCACACCTATTACCTCTCCAAGTGAATTTCCAGCCTTGATATGACATGTTCATAAGGCCACAATCTAGGAGGCAATCGTTGAATTCATTTAAGGCTTCAAGGTCCACCAAAGAAGAGCCCTTATACTCATCCGAATTGGAGATTACATTGAAATCCCCCCCCACCAGCCATGGATTTGAGGATTGTACCGCACGGAGTTGTTTCCATAAACTTCTTCTTTCTTATTTAGTGCATTTAGCATAAATGAATGTGGCTAGGATATCATGTTGGAGTTGAATAGAAGAGATGGAAACATGCATGAACTGGTCCGAGCTTACCAACGTAGAGACTGCAAAAATTTGGCTCCAGAAAAGCCAAATCTTCCCACTTAGGGTTGGATATGCAGCTATCAAAGCCTAACCTACAAGCAAAGGAATGAATCCGGTCTTTGTCAACCATCGGTTCTAACATAGCAAGCATTTTTATTTTGTGTTCTTTCGTTAACTGTTTTATTCTTCGAATTGAGGGTTTATTATTCACCCCTCGAATGTTCCATACCAGAAAATAGTCCATTAATTGGGGGAGGAGGATGGCGGTTTGGAGAGCCTCGTTCGCATCCGAGGCATGGTGTAGGTACGTTTCCTTCTAATCTTTTTCTTTGGAGCAAGCCTACTTTCGGACAAGTTCCTTGAGTCCGTGAGGTGTTGTGTCGACATGACTGTTATTTCTCGTGGGGTATCCGTGTTTGAAAAGTAGCAAGGAAGCTCCTCCATTATTCGGACAGCTGCAAGGGCTTGGTCATCATTTGTAAGAAGTTGAGTTGGCCGCTCGTGTGTCTCATTTGGAGGAATTGGCTGCTCGTTTGAATGGGTCAACTCCATTTGTTTAGTGCATAAAGATAAGTCCAGGTTTGTTATTATGCAATTTGAATTGGTCAACCCTTTTTCCAAGGGATTAGGAAGCTAAATTGATAGGCTTGTTTGAGGAGTTGCAACCACCTTATCTTCTGTTGAATTCAAAATTTGAAATTCCAGGTTTGTTGGGGGAGTTTCAACCACCTTATCTTCTATTGAATTCAAAATTTGAAATTCTAGATTTGTTGGGGGCCAAAGTGGTGGTGGTTCAGCCACTGGATTGGTGGCAACCGCCACTATCCGTGTTTTCAGTTGTACAAACAAAGGTTTTGTTAACCTAGGGTTCTCATGTATTTACAAGTTCCTTTCAAAGTTTTACAAACTTACCATTCCCAACAAAATCACTATATTTCTATGTTAGTTGCAATTGAGATTGAAGCATTAAGAATAAATCCATTCTTTCAGCAAAAAGAGTTGGTAATCCATTTATAAATTTTTCTTTCCAAAAATTTGAAGAAGCATCAGATCTATGTAAAAGTCTCAATCCTAAGAAAACATCTTTATACCATCTAAAATGAGATAAAGTAGGACATTTTAAATTCATTAATAATTCTCTATGAACATTATTGGAATTTGTAATATTTCCAATAAAATGTTTAACAATATTTATTATTAAAGTAAAGGCTGCATCTGATTCAGTGGTTTGAACTGGACCTTCAATTTTAATTTTAGTTCTTCAACTAAAGACTATTCTTCTAAATTAATGACTCTATTTTTTAAACTTTCAATACTTTGTTTAAGAGTATTTATTTCTTTTATTTCTTGTTTTAATTCATTTATTTCTTGTTTTAAAAATTGCATTGTTACTGGTTTAGTAGAAGTATTTTGAATATGATTAAAAACAATGCACGATGGATATAATATTCTTTATGAAAATTTAACATACGGAGATATTCTTTCTTTTTGTACAGAAGAAGGAATAAAATTATGCAATGATATTAAATTAAAAGCTCAAATTTAAAAATACAAACATTTGATATTTTATGTCTCAATATGTATTTTTGATCCTTCAGGTGTTGTTAAAGAGGCTGTAGTTTTCTCAAAATATTGAGATGGAACTAATCCTTCTCTAATACAATTTAAATCAGCACCTCCGTCAACCATAGCAATTGATTTAAAAGCTTAAGTATCATTTATAACAATTGAAACATAAATATATTGTTTTTGATATATATACATAGAATTTATATCATAGATTAAAAATTCTTTTAAATTTTCTGTAGAAGATTTGTCTTCTGAATTATTATTTTCTAATTTTATTTTTATTAATATTAAATTAAAAGCTCAATTAAAAAATACAAACAAAGAACTGAATTAGGAGATTTCTGTGATCAATTTGCTATTCCAGCCCCTCCTATTCCTTATCAAAAAGCAAAAATAATTACAAGAAATAAAAAGAAAAATAAATTTAAAAACTCTTAAAAACCTTAAGACTTTGTTGGAGTCATCGCTTAAGCAACGGTGATTGTTCTAATCAACATAGAGATTTGGTTCTTGGCCTGATTCATATAGGCAACGGGTCTATTCTTGCTTTAAATCTTGTTAAGAGTTTGTTTCTTGTCTTGCTATAGACAACGGGTTGAATTTTGCTTGATTCTTGTGTGTTCTTTACGTTCTTGTTTGTGTGTGTTTGCTGTCAAACTCTTGTGACCAACTTTGGAGTCGATCCTTAGGGTTTGGGTGCCATCTCGAATTGTTGGATTTTGTGGCATCAAGTCGATTGCGCACGAGGTTCGCATCACCTACTTAACAACAAGTATTCTCCTCGGATGCAAATGAGGAAGTTGATTGCGAATACCCCGTGAAAGGAATAGTTCATCTGCCTCTATCACCTTGTTACACGGATATACTGAAGAAACATCTTTCAAGTAAGCACAAATATCAACAATTGTACGTTGTTGCATTGATACTCGTCCCTTGGCATATGACCTTGTTTCTAGCTTTCCATACAAACCAGCAAATAATGCAAGGAAGGATTTTATGTATTGCACCCGTTGATTGGTCGAAGGGGAATGTGCAACCCACCACCACAAATTTAGCTTGTCCGAAATGGTTGTAGCTGGAGGAAATGTCCATTCGAACCAAGATTCGAAGAAACTCCAAATATGTGATGCAATTGTACAAGTCACGAAGAGAGGACGTAAAGATTCCGTATTGTTACAAAATCAGCACTTGGAGGCTAACGGAATACCTAACTTGGAAATCATATCATACGTTGGAAGTCGTTTGTCCAGTACTCTCCACAAAAAGATGAAGATTTCTATCTGGAGTCTCTTATCCCAAATCATTTGTCTAGAGAAAGACCGTGCAAGTGGCGGGAGAATGGATGAGATGGAGAAAGAGCCCTTTGGTGTAGGCTCCAAATGATCCGGTCCGGTTCCTCCTTCAAGAAGATGAGCTTATCCTTGAGGCTAATTCCAATGTTGTGAAGTTCATCTCTAGAATATCTCCCATCAAGTAAGGATAGATACCAGTCACCGAAATTCCACATTTACTCCACGTTGTGTATGAGATGGCTATCATAAACTAGCTCCACCGAATGGAAGAGAGGCCCTTGTTAAGTCCAAATATCGAACCAAAATGAAGAATTAGCCTTCCTAAAGAGGAAAAACATGTGTTGTTCCACTTTCTCACGAACTCGCAACATTCTTTTCCATGTAAATGAGTCTCCAGGAGCTTCTTTGGCTGCGCAAGGGTGAACGCAGTTCCATAAGTATCTTCCTTGGAAGAAAGAGCACCATAATGATTGGCCTTTACGAAACTTCCACCATAGTTTCATGTTGAATCCGTGCACCACATCCGCAAGAGGTGTAATGCCGAGGCCATTTGAGGATGTGGGTTGACATATTGTGGCCCATGCAATCCAATGCCGTTTTCGAACACCTTCCGCTGTTCCCCAAAAGAAGCTTGCAAATTGCCTCTCCAACTCCTTAGGGATTGAATGTGGAGGAGAAAGGACTGTCATAAGAAAGATTGGGATGCTACTAAGTACGTGTTTGATAATTACGAGTCGCCCTCCAGAGGAAAGAATCGTGTTTGCCAACCGTGAATGCGGGATGCCACTTTTTCAACCATTGGCTGAAATAGTGATTTTTGTTTTTTTAGCTTTCTGGATGGGGAATCCCAAGTATGTGAATGTAAGGACTTATTTACGAACCCCGTTTTGGGTTGAATCGTCCGAATCCGAGGTGTTGATGCTTTCTTGGACAGATAGAATAAGCTTTTTGGGTCTTATTGCGAACCCTATTTTATTAGAAAGATTAGAAATTCAACGAAAATTTCTTGAATGGAATAAAGGTAACAAGCAAAGCGAGAAAAGCCGTCAAGATGAAATTGTAAAGGCTTCGACCATAGTCCAAGAAAAAGGGAGGAAAGAGAGAGATATCAAGAGAATTTATTTTCTCATGCTAACCCTGATTTATCTTTGTCTAGTTTTCTTTCTGATGTACAGCCCTTCAGAGGTGTAAGTCATGATGAACTAACCTCCCAATTGAATATCTCATCATTCCAATCAAAGACTTGCGAGGTAAGGAAGATATGGTAGTCAATACCCTATTTCAAAGGTACGGACTTATTTCTGCTTTTTGTGTTGAAATTCTTCGCTTTGAGCATCTTATGAAAATTGTACAAATTTAATTCCGAATTTAGAATTATTTTTATGGTACATTTTGTTTATTTCTTGTTTAAAATTAATTCCTTTAATTTGGTTTTCGACTTGGTTACTGTTTTGAACAGGGAAGGCATCCAAATTCTTGGATTTCAATTCCAATTTGTGTAGCATTGTTTGGATAAATCCGTCCAAGCTTTAGTTGATAATCGTTTACATGCCATCAAATCTAATTTGAATTGTTGCGTTAGCGTGCTACATGATTTTCAGCCTTTCACTTTTGTTCAAAGTAACTTGGATATGTTTGTTAGATTGGTTAACTTCTTTTGTGAATTTCAAATCTCAAATCAAGTTAACTTCAAAATTTTCAAATTTTGTCCAAGTCAAGTTAAGTTTCGTTATGGCGGGATAACTTGAACAGATTTTGATTTTATTTTACTTATACATGCCACTGAAATTTTTGTTCCTTGCTTAGTTTTTTGGCAACCTAAGTTGTGTGATTTAGGTCAAATACTTTGTAAGCATGAAATCGTGTCAATTTTTCCTCAAAACACTTTGACTAGAAGTTTAATTTTTGGGCAAATAACTTCCAATTTGTGTCAAAATCAGTGTTTCTGGCAATGGCTACAATTGTGCTTAACTTGTCAAAACTGAATGATTTTCTA
The DNA here is from genome assembly GCA_025175665.1 of Cinchona pubescens. Lineage (NCBI taxonomy): Eukaryota > Viridiplantae > Streptophyta > Magnoliopsida > Gentianales > Rubiaceae > Cinchona > Cinchona pubescens. The sequence continues at coordinate 487,420 of JANKKI010000116.1, forward strand.
CTTTGGCATGCACATTTATTTAACTGTTCGGACAATTATTTTGCGAAATTTTGTTGTGTTCGGAATAGTGCACGGCTTCAATGCCTATATTCTACCAATCTTGTGTCCCATCTGACTAATCTGAGTATTTCTTATCTAGATTCGGATTCGAGGATGAATTCTTTCGAGGAGGGAGGGAATGATATGGATCCCGATAGCCCAAAGATGTGTCAAGATGAGGAGATGAAAGATGGAGAAAGCTTGGACTCACTCTTGCCAAGATAGTGGAGCACATTTGTGGTATTTTGATTGAGTTGGATTGGACTATCTTCAATTCATTATTACATGATGCCCAATTCTTCAAAGTAAAGCACAAGTGGAGATCGTTTAAGTGTAAGAAGGCCGAATTTCCTTTCAAGTTTATCTTTATTATGTAAAGCCCAATAGTAATTTAAGTTTGTGTTAGTTCTTAGATTCGGGGTCATTAATTAGCCTTAATAAGGCCCATTGAGCCCAAATCTTGGGGCCACTTGTGGCTTAACCCTAGCACTACTTTTTTAGGAGTTTTAAACTAGTTTTTAGGACTTTATTAAGCCTACAAATAGGCATTATCGTATGGACAAATTACTGCACATTTTCATCAATAATATTCGTCTTCTTTCGTAAGGAAAAAGTTCTTTCTTTTCGTCTTTGGATTAAGACTTTGTTGGGATCATCGCTTAAGCAACGGTGATTGTTCTAACCAACTTATAGATTTGGTTCTTGCCAGATTCCTATAGGCAACGGGTCGTATAAGCAATTCTTGCTTTAAATTTTGTTAAGAGTTTGGTTCTTGTCTCGCTATAGACAACTGGTTGAATTCTTACTTGACTCTTGTGTGTTCTTTACATTCTTGTTTGTGTGTGTTTGCTATCTGAACTCTTGTGACCAACTTTGGAGTCGATCCTTAGGGTTTGGGTGCCATCTTGAATTGTTGGATTTTGTGGCATCAAGTCGATTGCGCACGGGGTTCGCATCACCCGCTTAACATCAAGTATTCTCCTCGGATGCAAATGAAGAAGTTGATTGCAAATACCCCGTGAAAGGAACAGTTCATCTGCCTCTATCACCTTCTTTCACGGATATACTGAAGAAACATCTTTCAAGTAAGCACAAATATCAACAATTGTACGTGTTGCATTGATACTTGTCCCTTCGCAAATGACCTTGTTTCTAGCTTTCCATACAAACCAGCAAATAATGCAAGGAAGGATTTTATGTATTGCACTAGTTGTGGTCGAAGGGGACTGTGCAGCCCACCACCTCACGAATTTCGCTTGTCCGAAATGATTGTAGCTGGAGGAAATGTGCATTCGAACCTAGATTCGAAGAAACTCCAAATATGTGTTGCAATTGTACATGTCACGAAGAGAGGATTTAAAGATTCCGCATTGTTACAAAATCAGCACTTGGAGGCTAACGAAATACCTAACTTGGAAATCATATCATACGTTGGAAGTCGTTTGTTCAACACTATCCATATAAAGATGGAGATTTCATCTAGAGTCTCCTTTTTTTTTTTTTTTTGAGCAAACACCGAAAGTAAGTGTAGTTTATTTCATGAATCATAATTTCAAATGCCTTATGTGCGGGCAGCCTTGTGCATCCAAGCACAACAAACCACTAATAGGCCTAGGGAGTGAGTCTTGCTTATACTCTAGGTAAGAAGAAATAAAAATACCCTCATTTGCTAGCCTATCTGCTACATTATTTGCCTCTCGGTAAACATGCGAAAAAGTAAAATGTCCATCTAAGGTGAAGGCTTTATAGACAGTTGAATTGCCATTGCTGGTCAATGTTCCATGGTGGCTTAGAATGGCCCTTTATTATATGCACAAGAGCTAAGGAGTCGAGTTCCACTTCTACTTCTGTGAGTTGCAATTGTGCACAAAGTTTGAGACCATCTACCAAGGCAGATGCTTCCTCTTGTAAATTGGATTGGAGAAGGTAATTGTTGCTAAATGCCTTGATCATGTTTCCTCGGTGATCTCTAATTACTCCGCCACCAGCCGCCAACCCTGGATTTCCTTTTGATGCCCCATCAACGTTGAGTTTTGTGGTGTCTTTCGGAGGCGGAATCCACTTGACTGCCAATGCTCTCCTCGGCTGCGTGATGAGTATTTGACGGCAAATAAAATGAGAAAAAAATGTGTCATCAGCTGGTCCAGTCTTATGAAATGGTCGAATGGTAGAGATGCTTCGTAATTGGGAGCATATGTGAGTAATGATGTGTTGAGGTGTTGTAAAATGGCCTTCAAAGATTGCCATATTGCGTGCTTATTCCATATGAACCAGCATACCAAAGATGGCATAAGCTACTGGAAAGTGACAAGATGAGAATGACAAGCTACTTGCCGAGCCATCCATGGACAAGCTCAAGGAGGCAACTTTTGGCCTTAACCCACATGGGGCTGCTGGAATGGACCGGTTTAATGGAGTGTTTTTCACCACCTGCTACAAGCACCCTTATAGCATTGATCCCGAAAATTACGAACCATTCCTCTTTTGATAACTTTAGACCAATTAGCCTTTGTACTTTTTTCAATAAAATCTGCACCAAAATATTGACTAATAGACTATCTTTAGTGCTGCCCAAAATTATTTCTCAGGAGCAAGTAGCTTATGTACAAGGTAGGACATCACCGATAACATATTACTGGTTCAGGAGATGATCGAGTTCATAAACCGGAAAACCAGAGGAGGTAATATCATTTTCAAGCTTGATTTAGCAAAGGCCTTTGATCGCCTCTCCTGGTCTTTCCTTTATGCAGTTCAGCGAAAATTCTTATTTGGGTTTAGCGAAAACTGGAATGCCATCTTGAAGAATGTGTTAGAAAATTGCTAGTTCTCCATTCTTCTTAATGGCTCCCCAAAAGGCTTTTTCAAGTCCACCAGAGGTGTTCGCCAGGGAGACCCCTTATCATCTCTCCTTTTCATAATTGCAATGGAAACCTTCTCAAGAGGACTAAAAGCTCAATACCGAGGGGGGGAAATTTCAGATTATGCATTGCCGAGGAAATGCCAACCAATCACCCAGCTAACATTTGCGGATGACATAGTTATTTCACAAAGGGAGAAATCAAGTCTATCAAAGGCCTCATGGAATTTCTCACTCAGTTTGAAGTATCATCCGGGCTGCTCCTTAACAAGTCCAAAAGTTCTTTCTACATGCCCAAAAATGCTCCACTTTCAAGAGTGTTGGTCCCAAAGCAACCTAAGAGGGGGGTGAATTAGGTTCCTAAAAATTATGCTTTCAGAAAATATTGAGCTTTTTAATTTAAATGCAGATATAATAAATTTATTCTAGAACAGTAAAGTAAAGAGAGAAAAATTGAACAAACAATACTTCCAAGCTAGCAAGCTTGAAGTATCAAATTTCTTGAATGCTTCACACACTTGGTGAGCCAATAATCTTTACTATTGGGCTTAGGAAGTTATTGGTCACACTAAAACTCTTTTAGTTGAGCCAAGAATCTTACTTACAACCACACTTTCATACAAGATTATCACTCTACTCAAAGTTGAATTGCACTCACAGCTTCACACTAATACAACAAAGCACTATAGTCAATTTGCACTCAAATTACTCTTTTCTTAGGCTTGTATTCAATGTATTAGATGATTTATTCAGGTTATCAAAGCACCTATTTATGAGAGCAATAAATAGTAGTTTCAACTACTTCCTAACGGCTAAGTAATAAATGCACAAAAAATAGCCGTTGGGGTTTCGGACGTCCGAGGAGGATTGAATGCGTCCGAGGAAGCGTCCGATCTTCTTTCAGTTTTGTTGAGAGGCTTCGTTCGGACGTCCGGTGCATGCGTCCGGTCCTTCGTCCGACAGAGGTTTCGGACGGTCTGAGCGTCCGAAGAAAAGGCAGTAGGATCCCATTCTTTCTGCCAGTTTGTTCGGACGATGCAATGCGTCCGAGGAGCTTTGACCTAGTTCGGACGGTTCTGTGCGTCCGAAAGATCTGTTCCTACAAAAGCTTATTTTACAGAGTTAAGTGTTTATGTCATCATCAAAATAAGGTTTGAAAAACATCAATCTCCCCCTTTTTGATGATGACAAACCTCAATTGGATATGACTAATCAATTTGCAGTATATCATAATTGGATATCAATTATCAACATATCAATCATATCAAAGCATTGCAATATCTCATAATTGCTGTATCAACATATCAAGATATCAAAGCATAACAATATAACTACTCCCCCTTTTGACATCAATCAAAAAGACTCCCCCTTAGATCATGCAAGTAGTTTCATAGAAATGAAACAAGTTTAATACATCCAACGAAAAGGTTCTAATGGTGCTAGTCTAGAAGTCAAGTAAATACATAACCAAGCCACAGAATTGCTGAAAAACAAAAGAGATACTGAAAGGTTCTAATAAGCAGAGAACTGCTGAAAATAAAGTACAAAATGGAAAAAGAACTAATGAGAGTCATTGCGCTTTTTGGAGCGCTTTTCAGTCTTTTGTCGTTTGGATGGAACATCTTCAGCGGTGGCTTCACTTTCATCCTCCTCCCCGGTACGACGTTGCATGATAAAATCAAATGTGTCGTCAACATCTTCATCATCGTCGTCATCGTCATCGGCAGCTCCTTGAGCAGCTTCTGCATTGTCTTCACGTGTATGTTCATCTTCAGGTTCATCACTGTCAGAAGATGACTCAAGTGGATATTGGGACTGAAGATCAGCAAATTGGACTTGAGCCGAAGCAGACATGCCAAGACTGAGTGCCTCTTGGAGAATTATTTGACGAGTTTCAAGTCGTTTTAACTTTCGATTTGTGCGACGTTGAAATGAACTGACTTGAGTGCTCAGAGATGATGAGAAGTCCACAGGTATTGGAAAGAGATGGTTCAAGTCCATGTTGCTGATCTTGAGTGGAGGTGGTTCCAGTAGGAGTCTCTTATAGCAAAATCAGATGTGGAGGCATGGGATTGTGACTGGGCAATATCAAAGGCTGCCTTAGTTAGCCATTGATCATTGAAAAAATGGAGACCTTTGCGTTCAATGTAGGATTTGTTGAAATAGGGAGGATATTGTTTGTTTTCGGTGAAGGGAATGTTGAGGAAATCAAAAACCTTAGTGAGAAATTTTCCAAAAGGAATGTTTCTTTGAGTATCAGTGAGAAAGAGTTCCCATAGGGAACAAAAAAGATACCCAAAGTCAAGAGGAATACCCTTGAAGACACAGAAAAATAAGTAAAGTTGCATTTTTCCGGGCTCAGTACGATGCCCGTCAGTTGGCAATAACAGATTGGTGACAAGTGTGTACAGAATATTAAGTTCAGGAGCGAGCAAAGTAGTTTTGGCTTCCGAGGCCTGTTTAAAATGGATGTTAAAAATGGCTATAACTTCATCAATATCAAACTGAGTATCATCAGCGGGCCATTTATCAAATGAAAAGAAATAGGAAAATTCAGAGGGGTTTGAGATTTCATATTCAAAAATGGTGTTAATTATGTTTGATGAAATCTCAAGATCAGTGTTGTTAACACGAGAAATGAGGGTGCGAATAGTAGAACCTTTCCGAAGATTGGCCGTGAACTGAAGCACCATGTCATGATAACAAGGTAAATCAAGATGCACAAGATGACCCCAATTTTGTTTTTCAAAACAGGATTTGATAATTGGAAGATTATATTCGTTAAATAGACTATGAGAAGCAGGACGTTGAACGATGATGGATTTACTAGAAAAATTGTTCGTGTTCGGAGTGCAAATTGAATATTTAAATTTTGATAAAGTTGGAGTGGTGGTGACTTGAGGATTGGCCGATGATTCTCCTCGTACTGGAGCCTTCCCTTTAGTTTTTAGACCCCGAATTCTGTAGATGAACCAGACAGAGAGAAAATTGAAAAAATTTGATGATTTATACACATCTAGATGAGGAAATGAGATGGTGAATGGGGGAAATGAGATGTGATTTAGGTGATAAGGGCTATGGGTAGGATGATTTTCCAATCAATTTTGGAAAAGAGAGTGAGAATTTGGAGGGGGTAGTGGAGAGGAAAAAATTCGCCTAAGGGTTTTCGGGGGAGAGGGTAAGTCCGAAAAGGGGAATTTGGACGGTTTTAATCAAACAGGGGTACCTTTCGGACGGCCGAACGTTTGGTGTGAGTCCGACAAAGCGTCCGAAAGCTGAAGAACGGACGGCCGAAAGAGGAGCCAGTGCGTCCGAAGTTCTCTCGGATGAAGCTGTGCGTCCGGAAGATTTCCAGAGAGTTTAAGGAAAAAAGGAATATTGTTCGAACGAATATGAGCGTCCGACAAGTAACAGATGCTTTCGGACGATCCAGAGCATCCGAAAGGAAAGTTGTTCGGACAAAGGAGTAGCGTCCGAACTATGAACCTATGCCAAATTTATGTTAAAATCCTCAAACATTTTCTGAGCGATTCAAAGCGATCTAGAACTAAGGGTTTTGTAAAAATATCAGCCAATTGATCTGAAGTAGGCACATAATCAACACGAATTTCCTTTTGACAAACGAGGTCTCTAATGAAATGATGCTTAACATCAATGTGTTTGGTTCTAGAGTGCATAACAGAATTTTTTGTGAGATTAATTGCACTAGTGTTGTCACACAATATAGGAACATCTCAAAAATTACACAAAATCTTTAGATGTGTATAAGAGACAGAATCTTATACAACAATTTCCGGCAGATAATAGTGTTGATGAAAAAGCCGTATAGAGGAATGGAATTTTGTTTTTTACTAAACCAAGACACAAGACAATTTCCCAAAAAATAACACATACCACTGGTACTTTTTCTATCAATTTTACACCCAGCAAAGTCAGCATCAGAATAGCTAATCAGATCAAATGTAGAGGACTTGTTGGATACCACAGACCAAAATCCGTTGTTCCTTTTAGATATCGAAAAATTCTTTTAACTGCCATCAAATGTGATTCTTTAGGACAAGATTGAAATCTAGCACATAAACAAACAGCAAACATGATATCTGGTCTACTGGCAGTTAAGTAAAGTAGACTTCCGATCATACCTCTATAGTGTTTTTCATCAACACTATTATCTTCTTCGTCTTTATCAAGTTTGGTTGAAGTACACATTGGCGTACCAACTTGTTTGCAATCTTCCATTTGTATGCTGTTTGAGCAGCTCCTTTGTGTACTTGATTTGTGTAATAAATGTTCCTTCCTTAGTTTGATGAACTTGTAGTCCGAGGAAAAATTGCAACTTGCCCATCATACTCATCTCAAACTTTTCTTGCATTAATTGTGAAAAATCCTTGCACAAACTTTCATTAGTTGCTCCAAAAATAATATCATCAACATAAATTTGAACAATTAACAATCCTTTTCAATCCGTATTTGTAAAAACTTGGTGTGTGGTGTCAACTATACCTCTTTTGAAACCATTTTCTATCAAGAAGCCACTTAATCTTTCATACCAAGCTCTTGGAGCTTGTTTCAAACCATATAAAGCTTTGGAAAGTTTGAAAACATAATTTGGAAGATTCTTATTTTCAAACTGAGCCTGTCTCTTATACACATCTAGATGTGTATAAGAGACATTTAAAAAAGCACTTTTGACATAGATTTGAAATAATTTTAAATTTTCTTGCATGCAAATGCAAGAAACATGCGGATGGATTCTAATCTAGCCACAGGTTCAAAGGTTTCATCAAAGTCAATACCTTCTTCTTGAGCGTAACCTTTTGCAACAAGTCTAGCTTTGTTTCTTATGATCTCACCTTTGTCATTTAATTTGTTTCTAAAAACCCATTTAGTACCAATAACGGGATGAGAAGAAGGTCTTTCAACTAAGGTCCATACATTATTTTTCTCAAATTGACTAAGTTCATCTTGCATAGCGTTAACCCAAGAGCTTTGAGTTCATCACTCAAAGCAACATCTATATGTTTGGGTTCAATGTGAGAAAGTAATGCACAATTATTATTCAAAGGTTTATGAGAACGAGTAGTTACCCCATCGGATAGATCACCTACGATTAATCTTGAGGATGACTAGAGACGAATCTCCAAGCTTTTGGAAGATCGTTTTGAGCATCCTCATTCTTTTCATCATCAATTTGATGGTTGTTGATATCAATGCTTGATATAATCTCTTGATGATCTTTATGAATAACGAGCTTTTCGAGCTCCTTTAAAATACCTGCATCTTCATCCTCACATAAATACTTTGAGATAACATCATTAGTTTCATCAAATGTAACATGCACAACTTCTTCAATTAAAAGCGTTCTTCTATTGTAAACTCGGTATGCTTTCTTGTCACTAGAATATCCTAGAAAAATTCCTTCATCCAATTTTTTGTCAAATTTTCCAAGGTTCTCTTTGATTTTTAAAATAAAGCATTTGCAACCAAAAACTTTCGAAATAGCTCACAACGGGTTTTCTACAAAAAATGAGTTCATAAGGAGTTTTATTTAAAGAAGATCTTAATAAAACTCGATTCATAACATAACAAGCCGTGTTAACCGCTTCGGCCCAAAAGTATTGTGGTAAGTCACATTCACTAATCATAGTTCTTGCCGTTTCTTGAAGAGTCCTATTTTTCCTTTCAACAACACCATTTTATTGAGGGACTCTAACAACCGAAAACTCATGAAAGATACCGTTGTGATCACAAAAGTCGGGAAAACCCCCAAATTTAAATTCGGCACCATTGTCACTCCTTAAACGAACAATTTTTGTATCCAATAAATTTTGAATTTTGGAAAACAATTTTACAAATTTTTCAAATGCTTCATTTTTGTGAACAAGAAATAATACCCAAGTAAACCTAGAATAGTCATCTACGATAACAAATGCATATTTGTAACCACCTAGACTAGCATATTGAGTAGGTCCAAATAAGTCTAAATGCAACAATTCTAAAGGTTTATGAGTAGACACAAAATTCTTTGGTTTAAAAGAAATTTTGACTTGTTTACCAAATTGACAAGCATCACAAATTTTATTTTTCAGAAATTTCAGTTTTGGCAAGCCTCTTACCAAATCTTTCTTGGCAAGTTTTTCAATTAAATCCATATTAAAATGACAAGGTCTTCTATGCCAAAGCCAAGGATCATCTATGGAAGCGGTAAGACATTTTACATTGCTATTGCTAATTTTATCAAGATGAATCACATAAACATCATTGTGCCTAGTGCCTTTGAATAAAACAACATGATTTTTATCAAGGATAAGACATTCATGCTTGGTAAAGAAAACATATAATTTTTTGTCACAAAGTTGACTAACCCTTAATAAATTATAGTTCAAATTATCAACAAGAAGTACATTCTTAATCAAGGTTTCACCATTTTTACCTACATCACCAATGCCGATTGATTTTGCTTTGTTGTTGTCTCCAAAAGTGACTTTTCCACTGTTTCAATTGGATGTAAGATTTGTGAAGAGAGAGGCATCACCCGTCATGTGCCTTGAACATCCACTATCTATGAACCACTTAGCATTGTTAGTGATGTTAAGAACCTACACAATAAATCAATTGATAAATTTTGGTACCCATATCTTTTGGGTCCATTTGCGTTAGTGAAATTGCTTACTATCCATGCAACTTTCATTCCAAGTTTTTCATTCCTCTTGACATAACACATATTCTTAGTATGTCCATGTTGTTGGCAATATTTACAAATAATGCTTTTATTACCATATAAAGAAGATTTTGGTTTTACAATACATAAGTCATCCCTTCTAAACATGACAAAATTTTTGTTGATTGCTACATTTCTATTTCTTTTCATATCAACAACATTTTCTTTCTTTCTAGCTAAGAGAGCATTCAAATCATCCATTCTTTTCTTCAAGGAGGCTTGTTCTTCCTTGACCTTTGATCTCACATGCATTCTTTTCTTCAAATCACGATTTTCTTGTAGATAGCCTATTGTTTTCATTCACAAGTTTAGAGTTAGCATTCAATAAAGCATTTGACTTTTTTACTAACTCCTTATTTCTAGCATATGATTCTTTTAAGCTATCATGCAATTTTAAAATGAAAGCTTCAAGATCATCTTCATCATTTTCATCATTAGAGTCATAGTTAGAATTTACCTCATCATCTCCAATAGCCATAAAGGCCATTTGTGCCGACTCCATTTCTTCTTCAACTTCTCCTTCGGAGTTGCAATCGTCCCATGTGATTTGAAAGTTGTTGAATCTTGGTTTTCTTCCTTCCTTCTTTTTCTTGGAAGGACACTCATTTGCAAAATGCCCGAGTTGACCGCATTCAAAGCATTTATCATTTTGCTTCTTTATTTCAAGTCTTGACTTCCCTTTGAAATTATTTGTGTTTGTAGCTCCGCCTCTTCTCATTCTTCGTTTGTTGATGTAATGTTTAAGAAATCCTTTGGTGATGAGTGCAAGATCTCCTTCATCATCTTAGATCTTCATCTTCTAGATTGATGGAGCTATTTCCACAGGAGATCTTGAGAGGTCTTTAGAGCATCTAGATGTCCTTCTTGGCCTTGCTTCTTCATCATCCACAACCTTGGCCTTTAGCTTGAGTTCATAAGATGTAAGAGAATTGATTAGTGATTCAATAGGCATTAAATTTAAATTCTTAGCTTCCTCTATGGCAATTGTTTTGGCATCCCATTCTTTGGATAGAGCATTCATGATTTTTCTATTTTTTTCACCCAAAGAGTACTCCTTACTCAAGGCTTCAAGATCCTTTATAATGTCATTGAACTTGCAGTACATTTTGTCTATGTTCTCATGTGGATTCCATCTTGAAGGACTCATACTTGGCAACAAGTCACATCTATTTGTTTAGATCAAGGACATCATCGCTCCCTTCATGAATTTCCTTCAACTTATCCCATATTTCTTTAGCAGAACTGCAACCCTTCACGCGAGTTGATTCATTTGCATCCAAGGCATTATATAACACATTGACATGGCTTTTGCATTCAACGTCAAGTTTGCCTTGTCTTGTGGAGTGAGCTCATTCCTTGTCTTTTCTCTTCTTCTATTTGTGTGATCATCAATGATAGAAGCTTCAAATGGACCTTCATTGACAACATACCACAACTCAATGTCAATAGATTGTAGAAATATTTTCATTCTATCTCTCCAACTAATAAAATTTGCCCCATTAAACATGGGGGGCCTAGTAAATGATTGGCCTTCAAAAAACAGAGCATTGTTGGTTGCCATAATTCTTTACTCAATAGCAGTTTAAACAATATAATGAGACCAAGCTCTCTGATACCAATTGTTGGTCCCAAAGCAACCTAAGAGGGGGGGAGTGAATTAGGTTCCTAAAAATTATGCTTTCAGAAATTAGTGAGCTTTTTAATTTAAATGCAGATATAATAAATTTACTAGAACAGTAAAGTAAAGAGAGAAAAATTGAACAAACAATACTTCCAAGCTAGCAAGCTTGAAGTATCAAATTTCTTGATAACATCTAATGCTTCACACACTTGGTGAGCCAATAATCTTTACAAAGTTAGGAAGTTCTTGGTCACACTAAAACTCTTTTAGTTGAGCCAAGAATCTTACTTACAACCACACTTTCATACAAGATTATCACTCCACTCAAAGTTGAATTGCACTCACAACTTCACACTAATACAACAAAGCACTATAGTCAATTTGCACTCAAATTACTCTTTTCTTAGGCTTGTATTCAATGTATTAGATGATTTATTCAGGTTATTAAAGCACCTATTTATAAGAGCAATAAATAGTGGTTTCAACTACTTCCTAACGGCTAAGTAATAAATGTACAAAAAATAGCCGTTGGGGTTTCGGACTTCCGAAGAGGATTGAATGCGTCCGATCTTCTTCCAGTTTTGTTGAGAGGCTTCGTTCGGACGTCAATGCATGCGTCCGGTCCTTCAAAAACAGAGGTTTCGGACGGTCTGGCGTCTCTGTCTCTTATACACATCTAGATGTGTATAAGAGACAGGGAAATAGAAATGTAGACTGACGCAATGCGTCCGAGGAGCTTTGACCTAGTTCGGACGGTTCTGTGCGTCCGAAATATCTGTTCCTGCAAAAGCTTGTTTTACAGAGTTAAGTGTTTATGTCATCATCAAAATAAGGTTTGGAAAACATCAAAGAGTAAGGATGATTCAATGCCAAACAGGTTTTGCACAACAGTTCCTTCCTTTCACATACCTTGGTTGCCCTATTCAAAAGGCAAAGAAAAGAAAGGCTCTTTTCCAGCCAATGATCGAGAAAATAACCTCTAGGATTGTAGGGTGGCAAACAAAATTTCTATCTCCCGGAGGTAAGTTAATCTTGATAAAGCATGTCCTCAGTAGCATTCCAATATACCTCTATAAGAGACAGTGCTCTTCACCTCCTAAAGCTGTTATTAAGGACTTGGAGAGGCAATTCGCCAACTTCTTCTGGGGCAACTCGGAATTGGGTAGTAAACACCATTGGGCATCATGGAAATCAATTTGTCGGCCAGTAGAGGCAAATGGACTTAAACATGGGATTGTTTCATTATCAGATTTGGCTAAAGGTTTTCGTATCAAGCTGTGGTGGAAATTTCGAAAGGGCAATTCCTTGTGGTGCACATTCATGCAAGCAAGATATTGTCATTCCCACCCTCGCCTGATACAGGAGGGACAAGGAGACTCATACATATGGAAGTGCATGCTCAAAAGTTGACAAGACGCTGAACGTAGTTTCTATTCTTGATACGCAACGGACAGTCCTTTTTTTGGTTTGATACACGGCTGTCCACAGGACCCTTATTTAATGAAGTCAGCCAAGTGTCTGAGCCAAACCTCACTATTGCCCAGGTATGGAGCTCAAATGGTTGGAATCTTTCGTGTTTGAATGAGCATTATTCACTTCAAGAGCTAAAAGACCAAGGCAGCTCCTTCATGGAAGTGCCATCCAAATATCTAATGAACCAGATGAGCTAGTGTGGACTCTCTCAACAAATGGTAAACAACTTCTTACCAAAGATAACCAAGCTCTTGCAGCTGTCCTTGAATAATGCAGGAGCTTCCTTGCTACTTTTAGGACACAGATACCCCACGAGAAATAGTAGCCATGTCGACTCAACATCTCATGGATTCAAGGGATTTGTCCGAGAATAGGCCTGGCCCAAAGAAAAAGATTAGAAGGAAACGCACTTACACTATGCCGCGGATGCGAACGAGGCTCTCCAAACCGCCATCCTCCTCCCCCAATTAATGGACTATTTTTTGGTATGGAACATTCAAGGGGTGGATAACAAACCCTCAATTCGAAGAATAAAACAGTTAACAAAAGAACACAAAATAAAATTCCTTGCTTTGTTAGACCTGATTCATTCCTTGCTTTCACTGACAAAGACCGGATTCATTCCTTTGCTCGTAGATTAAGCTTTGATAGCTGCATATCCAATCCTAATGGGCAGATTTGCCTTTTCTGGAACCAAATATTTGCTGTCTCTATGTTGGTAAGTTCGGACCAGCTCATGCATGTCTCCATCTCTTCTAATCAACTCCAACAAAGATATCCTAGCTACATTCATTTATGCTAAATGCACAAAATACGAAAGAAGAAGTTTATGGCAAGAACTCCGTGCGATACAATCCTCAAATCCATGGCTGGTGGGGGGGATTTGAATGTAATCTCCAATTCGGACAAGTATAAGGGTTCTTCTTTGGTGGATGTTAAGTACAATAGCATGGCACTTCTTCATAGCTGATTTTCTGCCAAATGCCTTCCCTACCAATAACAAGCCTATCAACTCAGCATCCTAATCCCTTGGAAAAAGGGTTGACCAATTCAAACTGAAGAATAACAAACCTTGACTAATCCTTATCTAAACAAATAGATGTGACCCATTCAAAAGAGAAGCCAATTCATCCAAATGAGACACACGAATGGCCAACTCAACTTCTTACCAAAGATGACCAAGCTCTTGCAGTTGTCCGAATAATGGAGGAGCTTCCTTGCTACTTTTCAGACACGGATACCCCACGAGAAATAGCAGCCACGTCAACTCAACATCTTCATGGATTCAAGGGATTTGTCCGAGAATAGGCCTGCCCCAAACAAAAACAAAATTATAAGGAAACACTATCATTTGTCTAGAGAAAGACCGTGTAAGTGGCGGGAGAATGGATGAGATGGAGAAAGAGCCCTTTGGTGTAGGTTCCAAATGAGCTGGTCTGGTTCCTCCTTCAAGAAGATGAGCTTATCCTGGAGGCTAATTCCAATGTTATGAAGTTCGTCTCCGGAATATCTCCCATCAAGTAAGGATAGATTCTAGCCACCGAAATTCCATATTTGCTCCACTGTGAGATGGCTATCATAAACTTGCTCCACCGTGTGGAAGAGAGGCCCTTGTTCAATCCAAATATCGAACCGAAATGAAGAATTAGCCTTCCTAAAGAGCAACAACAAGTGTTGTTCCGCTTCCTCCCGAACTCGCAACATTCTTTTCCATGTAAATTGAGTCTCCAGGAGCTTCTTTGGCTACTCAAGGGTGAACGCAGTCCCTTAAGTATCTTACCCTTGGAGGAAAGAGCACCATAATGATTGGCCTTTGCGGAACTTCCACCATAGTTTCATGTTGAATCCGTGCACCGCATCCGCAAGAGGTGTAATGCCGAGGCCATTTGAGGATGTGGGTTGACATATTGTGGCCCATGCAATCCAATGCCGTTTTCAAAACACCTTCCGCTGTTCCCCAAAAGAAGCTTGCAAATTGCCTCTCCAACTCCTTAAGGATTGAATGTGGAGGAGAAAGGGGTCTAGAGTGGATAATTTTCTCTCCTCCTTCTCTCTAACTTTTCTCTCACTAAAACTACAGCAACATTGTTACCTTATCAATCTCGGCTATGGAAGAAGGTTTTTGAGTTTTGGGGATCAATGCTATGAGTGTACTTGTGAAGGTCCTGGGTAACACCTCGCCTTGGAAGAAAGCTTTCACTGCTTATGGAGATCATCTTGGATGATTTCCCGTTGGTAGCAAAGAACACTCCAATGAAGCCATCAATTCCTGCTGCTCCATTTGTTGGATTGATACCAAATGTGCCTTGAGCTCATGCAATGATGGCTCAGCAAGCAATATTTCATTCTCATCCTGTGTGATTACTTGGCTGTCTGGGATTAAAAAAACATGATTAGTGGCCGAGTCATTTGGAGCTGTTAAAAGTTCCTGAAAGTATTTCACTCCCTCATCTTCAATAAGCTGCCTATCCTCCGTCCAGTTCCCTTGCATCTTTAGTTTCAGAATGTTTAGCTTGTGCCTCTTTGCAAGGAGCGAAGAATGGAAAAATTTTGAGTTTTGGTCTCCTTGAGTCAGCCATTTCATACCCGATTTTTACCTCCAAAAACTTTCTTCATTAGCAAGGCATTTAGCTTGCATAGCTTGTGCATGGGCAAGAGATATTTGATTAGGTTGTGACGGCTGTTGGAAGCAAATAGGTTCACATTGTTTAACATGCATTTCAGCATTTTTCACAGTGTCAAAAATGTTTCCAAAGATGGTGTGATTCCAATTACGTAGTTCAGCCTTTAGTCTTTTCAGCTTGGAAGCAAGAATTCCTATTGGGCTACCCGAGCAAGGTAATTGCCAATTACTTTGTACCACCTTTTGAAGTTGGGATGATTAATCCATGCATTTAAGAACCAAAATTGCCTAGGTCCTGTCATCGTTCCATTTGACATTTTGAGGAGAAGTGGAGAATGGTCCGAACATGTTTTAGGCAAATGGTCTACCATTAGAAGTTGGAAGGTTGAAAGGAATACATGGTTGCAAACATAACGATCAAGCCTCTTCCATACTAAGTTGCCGCACCTATTCCCACGCCAACTAAATTTGCATCCTTGATAAGAAATGTCCATCAGGCCGCAGTCAAGGAGACAATCATTGAAGTTCTTCATGGCTCCAAGATCCAAGGATGAAGAACCTTTATACTCATCTGAAATGGAAATAACTTTGAAATCACCCCCAACCAGCCATGGAACCGGGGATTGCACAGCTCAGAGCTCACTCCATAAGCTGCTCCTTTCATGTTTAGTGCTTTTGCCATAAGTCACCGAAACGATAGTGACTTGAATGTCATGTGGGAGTTGCCTAGATGAGATAGAAATGTGAATGAGTTGAGCTGAGTTTAGCCGTGTTGTGACGACAATACATTTATTCCAGAAAAGCCAGATTTTTCTGTTGGGATTAGCTAAGTAGCTATCGAATCCTAGCCTTTGCGCAAAGAAAAGAATTTTTTCATTGGTTACCATTGGTTCTAATACAGCAAGAATGCTTAATTTGTACTCTTTCTTCAACACCTTTTGTCTTCGAATTAAGGGTTTATTGTTGATCCCCCGAATGTTCCATACCAAGAAACGATCCATATTAATCAAAGGAGGGAGAAGGCGGCTTGGACAATCTCGTCCTCATCCGGAGCATAGTTTGCGTTTCCTTCTTGGCTTTTTCCTTGGGGCAGATTTTTTGTCCAAAGGAACTTCCAATTCTTCAAGATGTTGAACTGTGGAGGTTGCTGGAGCACTTGGAACATCCATGTCCGAAAAGTAGCAAGGGAGTTCCTCCATTATGTCCGAATTAATTGGAGTGCGGTGAGAGGTGAGTCATTTTTACTGGTAACGATTTTAGGGTGATCTTGTGGCTCCTTTGGTGTAGTTAGTAGTTTCTCTGAGTGGTTCAAATCAGGTTGTTGTGATTGAGATAACTCCAGATTTGGTGTTGTGCAAGTTGAATTGGGCAGCCCCTTATGCAAAAGGTTAAAATTTTGAATTGCAAGAATTGTGGATGGGGTTACAACCACCTCATGTGTTGGGGAATTCAAAATTTGAATCTCCTGAATTGTTGGGAGTGGTTTATCCGCCTAGGAGGGCTGAGCAAGCGGTTGCTCCGCCATGAAAATGGTGGTCATCAGCCCATTCTTTGCCGGAGTTTCTGAAATTACATGTTCTTGGTAGGATGACCGATCTGCCATCGGGTTGATTGTTACCAGCCCATGTCTTAGCAAAATTTCAGAAGGTTCTTGCCTTTGATGTTGCACATCATCATCTATGAAATTGCTCGTTGCATATTCTGGAACTTGCTCCTATTACCATAATTGAAATGCCATGAGGGTCCGACGCACCTTGTGAATTCTGGGTGTTCTCCATGCATTGCAGCTTCATTTTTCGCTGTTCCACCACCTTTGATGCATCACGTTTGTTAACTAATAATCCCAAGCTATTTGTGCTGTCACCTTTTTCCATATGGTCATTCGGCTGAGAATTTTCATGAGCTACACCAGCTGGACCGATTCATTCCTTATAACGGGTTGACATTTCTTCACTTCATTCTTTTTGGGTGGTGCTTGGATTGGAGCTGAGTGGTTTTTTTGGGTTGTTTGGATGTGTATGACAATCTGCCGGGCTATGTCCCATCTTGTGACATGTGGTGCAATAATGGGGGATGTCTTCATAGCTAATCTTCTGCCATTTACCTTTGTTTCCCACACCTAACCAAACTCTGGAGGGGAGGTCAGCTAGTAAATCAACTTCCATGCAGACCTTTGCCGTGTTGGGACGAGTGAAATTTTCCGTTGCTAGATCAAGTTTTAAGGGTTTTCCAACTGCTATTGTGCAAGGCTAAAAACAGCATGTTTTGTGAAAAAGGGTGCCGGCAATCCTTCAAGAGTTATCCAGATGGGCAGTATGGAAGGTTCTATTTCTGGGGAAAATAAAGGATGCCATTTAAGAACACGCATGTAGAAGCAATTGATGAACCACCTGTTCTTGAGCCAACAACGCAGATAGTCCTCCTCCAAGGCAAAATGAATAAGCACGTGTTTGTAGTCTAGGAAGCGGACTAAAAATTCACCTTTGAATCCAATTGTTTGGAAACTTTTCCTCATGATTTCCATGTTGGGTTTGCCCCATGGAAAATTCCCCACCAAGGTGAAACAAAATGGAGCAGCGAGCTTTTGGACTTCTTCTTCAGTGAAAAAGATGGTTGGTTCACCTTTGTACGACTATTTGCTTGCAACAACCGTCACAACCTAATCAAATATCTCTTGCCCATGCACAAGCTATGCAAGCTAAATGCCTTGCTGATGAAGAAAGTTTTTGGAGGCAAAAATCGGGTATGAAAGTAGCTGACTCAAGGAGACCGAAACTCAAAAATTTTCCATTCTTCGCTCCTTGCAAAGAGGCACAAGCTAAACATTCTGAAACTAAAGATGCAAGGGAACTGGACGGAGGATAGGCAGCTTATTGAAGATGAGGGAGTGAAATACTTTCAGGAACTTTTAACAGCTCCAAATGACTCGGCCACTAATCATGTTTTTTTAACTCCCATAACGCAGGTAATCACACAGGATGAGAATGAAATATTGCTTGCTGAGCCATCATTGCATGAGCTCAAGGCACATTTGGTATCAATCCAAATGGAGCAGCAGGAATTGATGGCTTCATTGGAGTGTTCTTTACTACCAGCGGGAAATCATCCAAGAGGATCTCCATAAGCAGTGAAAGCTTTCTTCCAAGGCGAGGTGTTACCCAGGACTTTCATAAGTACACTCATAGCATTGATCCCCAAAACTCAAAACCCTTCATCTTTTGATAATTTTAGACCTGTTAATCTTTGTACATTCTTTAATAAAATCTGCACCAAAATATTGGCTAATAGGTTAGCTTTAGTTCTGCCTAAAATTATTTCTCAAGAACAGGTAGCCTATGTCAAAGGGAGAGACATTACTGATAACATATTGTTGGTGCAAGAGCTTATTGAGTTCCTGAGCCAGAAAACCAGAGGCGGCAACATTATTTTCAAGCTTGATTTAGCAAAGGCTTTTGACCGGATCTCTTGGCCTTTTCTCTATGCTGTCATGAGGAAGCTTGGATTCAGCGAAAAGTGGAATGAGATCATCAAGAACGTGCTTGAAAATTGCTGGTTTTCTGTTCTTATTAATGGCTCCCCGAAAGGCTTCCTCAAATCCACTAGGGGTGTTCGTCAAGGAGATCCCTTGTCACCTCTCCTTTTCATAATCACAATGGAGACCTTTTCATGAGGTTTGCGAGCACAATTCCGTGAGGGAATCATCTCGGAATACGCATTGCCAAGGAAGTGCCTACCAATCACTCATCTTGCGTTTGCAGACGACATTGTCTCATTTTCACAAAAGGAGAAGCCAAATCAATAAAAAATCTCATGGAGTTCCTAGACCAGTTTGAGTCTTCTTCTGGGCAGCTTATTAACAAGTCCAAATGCTCCTTCTACATGGAAAAAAAATGCTCCATTATCTCGGATCAGAATAGTTCAATCCCGAACAGGTTTTGTGAAACGTCCATTCCCTTTCATATATCTTGGATGTCCCGTCCCATTCAAAAGGCGAAGAAAAGAAGGTCACTCTTTCAATCCATGATTGAAAGAATTACCTCTAAAATCGCTGGATGGAACTGAAATTTCTCTCTCCCGGGGGTAAGCTAATTTTGATCAAGCACGTTTTTAGTAGTATTCCAATATACCTTTTTACGGTATGCCAACCTCCAAAGGTTATAATCAAGGAGTTGGAGCGTCATTTTGCAAATTTCTTCTGGGGTAATTCGGACTGAGGAAGTAGGTATCATTGGGCATCGTGGAAGTCATTATGTAAGCCAACAGCTGCCAATGGCCTTGGATTTCTTGTCTCTCTCAGATTTGGCCAAGGGTTTGGGCATTAAACTATGGTTGAAATTTCAAAAAGGAAGCTCTTTATGGTGCTCTTTCATGAGTACAAGATATTGCCATTCCCACCCTTGTTTAATAAATGAAAGGCATGGTGATTCATTCATATGGAAATGCATGCTTAAAAGCCGTGAAAAGGCAGAAAAGGCCTTTTATTCTTATTACGTAATGGACAAGTCTCCTTTTGGTATGACACTTGGCTGCCTCAAGGGCCTTTGCTTGACACGGTTAATCAAGTGTATGATCCAACTCTTATAGTTGCAGAATTGTGGAGTGCAAATGGCTGGAACCTTGCAATACGAAGCAAACATTATTCAAGTGTTGACATAAGAAGACTAGAGAAGATTCTTTGTGGGATACATTTCCAAGTAAATAAAGACTCGGATGTGCTGGTATGGACTCCCTCACCTAATGGCAAGTTTTCAATCTCCTCCACCCTTCCTTCACATGTTTCCACGCAATTTTCTCAAAGAATGATTTGGGACAATAAACTCCAAATCAAAATCTCAATCTTCATGTGGCGCCTCTTAAACAGAAAACTCCCACTTGACGATATCATAACTACATTTGGGGTTTCTTTGGCTACAAATGTAGCTTTTGTGATATCAAGAAACAGTTTTCTCTTTCACGGACAGACAGCAAACACACACAAACAAGAACGTAAAGAACTCCCTTGGCTTGAAGTTCTATCCTCCGTCTCAGTACAGTGCTCAAATACACAAATTCATGGTGGTTACAATCCTCTCTACAGCAACCCTTGCAGCTGTTCAGAAACTTATACCTTCTCTGGTATGTTGGTTTGTATGGAAATTACGAAATTTGGTAATTTTTGAAGACCTTTCCATCACACCTCAACGAACCATAACAAATATTTGCTCCCTATTGAGATCTATTTTCGAAAGTCATTCTTTTTACAAAGCTGGACCAGCAGATGACAGCCTTTTAGCTCAACATTTTTGCCATCAAACTATGTTTCATCACGCGGCCGAGAAGGGTTTTGGCAGTCAACTGGAATCCACCCCCGCACGGGATTGCAAAACTCAAAGTTGACGGAGCCTTAAAAGGAAACCCAGGACCTTCATCTGGGAGAGGAATCATTCGAGATCATCAAGGACACTTCGTCAAGGCTTTTAGCAACACTTACAACCTTCTAACCAATTTACAAGCGGAAGCGTCTGCCTCAGTGGATGGCCTTAAACTTTGTGAGAAAATGCAGCTCATGGATGTGCAAGTGGAGCTTGAATCCCTAACCCTAACGCATATCATCAAGGGTCGAATGAAACCACCTTGGAGCATTGATCAGCAAGTGCAATTCATGAAAGCCTTTATATCGGATAGGAACTTCACTTTTTCTCATATTTTTAGAGAAGCTAATCAAGTAGCGGATAGGCTAGCAAATGAGGGTATTATTCATTCTTCTTATTTAGAGTATAACGAAGACACAATTCCCAAATCTCTTAGAGGATTGCTGCGCTTCCGGATGCTCAAAGTTGCACTTATATAAGGCATTGTAAATCATGAATTATTAAAAAAATTCTCACCCATGGGTGTTTTTGCTCAAAAAAAAAAAAGTGGAAGAGAAAGGACTGTCATAAGAAAGATTGGGATGCTACTAAGTACGTGTTTGATAAGAACGAGTCAACCGTGAATGCAGGATGCCACTTTTTCAACCATTGGCTGAAATAGTGATTTTTGTTTTTTTAGCTTTCTGGATGGGGCATCCCAAGTATGTGAATGGTAAGGACTTCTTTGCAAACCATGTTTTGGCTTGAATCATCCGAATCCGAGGTGTTGATGCTTTCTTGGACAGATAGAAGGAGCTTTTTGGGTCTTATTGCAAACCCCGTTTTCTTAGAAAGATTAGAAATTCAACGAAAAATTCTTGAATGGAATAAAGGTAAAAAGCATAGCGAGAAAAGCCATCGAGATGAAATTGTAAAGGCTTCGACCATAGTCCAAGAAAAAGGGAGGAAAGAGAGAGAAATTCAAGAGAATTTATTTTCTCATGCCTAACCCTGATTTATCTTTGTCTAGTTTTCTTTCTGATGTACAGCCCTTCAGTGGTGTAAGTCATGATGAACTAACCTCCCAATTGAGTATCTCATCATTCCAATCAAAGCGAGGTAAGGAAGATATGGTAGTCAATACCCTATTTCACAGGTATGGACTTATTTAGAATTTAGAATTATTTTACTAAATTATGGCTGGATAACTTGTTTGATTTTATTTTACTTAGACATGCCACTGAAATTTTTGTTTCTTACTTAGTTTTTTGCCAACCTAAGTTGTGTGATTTAGGTCAAATACTTTGTAAGCATGAAATCGTATCAATTTTTCCTCAAAACACTTTGACTAAAACTTTTATTTTTGGACAAATAACTTCCAATTTGTGTCAAAATCAGTGTTTCTGGCAATTGCTACAATTGTGCTTAACTTGTCAAAACTGAATGATTTTCCACTTTGGCATGCACATTTATTTAACTATTCGGACTCCAATTACTTTGCGAAATTTTGTTGTGTTCGCAATAGTGCATGGCTTCAATGCCTATATTCTGCCAAGCTTGTGTCCCCATCCAACTAATCTGAGTATTTCTTATCTAGATTTGGATTGGACGAATTCTTTCGAGGTGGGAGGGAATGATATGGATCCCGATAGCCCAAAGATGTGTCAAGATGAGGAGATGAAAGATGGAGAAAGCTTGGACTCACTCTTTCCAATATTGGAGAATATTCGTGGTATTTTGATTGAGTTGGATTGGACTATCTTCAATTCATTAGTACATGATGCCCAATATTTCAAAGTAAAGCACAAGTGGATATCCTTTAAGTGCAAGAAGGCCGAATTTTCTTTCAAGTTTATTTTAGTTGGGTCTTTATTATGTAAAGCCCAATAGTAATTTAAGTTTGTGTTAATTCTTAGTTTCGGGCTCATTAATTATTAGCCTTAATAGGGCCCATTTAGCCCAAATCTTGGGGCCACTTGTGGCTTAACCCAGGCCTAGCACTACTTTCTTAGGAGTTTTAAGCTAGTTTTTAGGACTTTATTGAGCCTACAAATAGGCATTATCGTATGGACGAATTACAGCACATGTTTATCAATAATATTCGTCTTCTTTCGTGAGGAAAAAGTTCTTTCTTTTCGTCTTTGGATTAAGACTTTGTTGGGATCATCGCTTAAGCAACGGTGATTGTTCTAACCAACTTATAGATTTGGTTCATTCCTGATTCATATAGGCAACGGGTCTATTCTTTCTTTAAATCTAGTTAATAGTTTGCTTCTTGTCTCGCTATAGACAAATAGGTAACAATGTGTTCTTTACGTTCTTGTTTGTGTGTGTTTGCTGTCCGAACTCTTGTGACCAACTTTGGAGTCGATCCTTAGGGTTTTTTGGGTGCCATCTTGAATTGTTGGATTTTGTGGCATCAAGTCGATTGCCAATGGGTCTATTCTTGCTTTAAATCTTGTTAAGAGTTTTGTTCTTGTCTCTCTATGGACAACGGTAACAGTTGAATTCTTGCTTGATTCTTGTGTGTTCTTTACGTTCTTGTTTGTGTGTGTTTGCTGTCCGAACTATTGTGACCAACTTTGGAGTCGATCCTTAGGGTTTGGGTGCAATCTTGAATTGTTGGATTTTGTGGCATCAAGTCGATTGTGCACGGGGTTCGCTTCACCCACTTAACAACAAGTATTTTCCTCGGATGCAAATGAAGAAGATGATTGCAAATGCCCCGTGAAAGGAACAGTTCACCTGCCTCTATCACATTCTTACACGGATATACTAAAGAAACATCTTTCAAGTAAGCACAAATATCAACAATTGTACCTGTTGCGTTGATACTCGTCCCTTGGCATATGACCTTGTTTCTAGCTTTCCATACAAACCAGCAAATAATGCAAGGAAGGAATTTATGTATTGCACCCGTTGTGGTCGAAGGGGAATGTGCAGCCCACCACCACGAATTTAGCTTGTCCGAAATGGTTGTAGCTGGAGGAAATGTCCATTTGAACAGCAAGATTCGAAGAAACTCCAAATACGTGTTGCAATTGTACATGTCTCGAAGAGAGGATTTAAAGATTCCGCATTGTTACAAAATCAGCACTTGGAGGCTAACGGAATACCTAACTTGTAAATCATATCATACGTTGGAAGTCGTTCGTTCAACACTCTCGACATGAAGATGGAGATTTTCATCTTCAGTCTCTTATCCCAAATCATTTGTCTAGAGAAAGACCGTGCAAGTGGCGGGAGAATGGATGAGATGGAGAAAGAGCCCTTTGGTGTAGGGTACAAATGAACTGGTCCGGTTCCTCCTTCAAGAAGATGAGCTTATCCTTGAGGCTAATTCCAATGTGGCGAAGTTCGTCTCTGGAATATCTCCCATCAAGTAAGGATAGATTCCAGCCACCGAAATTCCACATTTTCTCCACTGTGAGATGGCTATCATAAACTTGCTCCACCATGTGAAAGAGAGGCCCTTGTTCAGTCCAAATATCGAACCGGAATGAAGAATATTCCTAGCCTTCCTGAAGAGGAACAACATGTGTTGTTCCGCTTCCTCACGAACTCGCAACATTCTTTTCCTTGTAAATGAGTCTCCAGGAGCTTCTTTGGCTACACAAGGGTGAACACAGTCCCTTAAGTATCTTTCTTGAAGGAAAGAGCACCATAATGATTGGCCTTCGCGGAACTTCCACCATAGTTTCATGTTGAATCCGTGCACCGTATCCGCAAGAGGTGTAATGCCGAGGCCATTTGAGGACGTGGGTTGACGTATTGTGGCCCATGCAATCCAATGTCGTTTTCGAACACCTTCCGCTATTCCCTAAAAGAAGCTTGCAAATTGCCTCTCCTACAACTCCTTAAGGATTGAATGTGGAGGAGAAAGGACTATCATAAGAAAGATTGGGATGCTACTAAGTACGTGTTTGATAAGAACGAGTCGCCCTCCAGAGGAAAGAAATCATTTTTGCCAACCGTGAATGCGGGATGCCACTTTTTCAACCATTGGCTAAAATAGTGGATTTTTTTTTTTTAGTTTTCTGGATGGGGCATCCCAAGTATGTGAATGGTAAGAACTTCTTTGCCGTTTTGGCTTGAATCATCCGATTATTCACATGTTGATGCTTTCTTGGACAGATAGAAGGAATTTGGGTCTTATTACAAACCCCATTTTCTTAGAAAGATTAGAAATTCAACAAAAATTTCTTGAATGGAATAAAGGTAAAAAGCAAAGCGAGAAAAGCCATCGAGACGAAATTCTAAAGGCTTCGACCGTAGTCCAAGAAAAAGGGAGGAAAGAGAGAGATATCAAGAGAATTTATTTTCTCAAGCCTAACCTTGATTTATATTTGTCTAGTTTTCTTTCTGATGTACAGCCCTCCAGAGGTGTAAGTCATGATGAACTAACCTCCCATTTGAGTATCTCATCATTCCAATCAATGCGAGGTAAGGGAGATATGGTAGTCAATACCCTATTTCAAAGGTACGGGCTTATTTCTGTTTTTTGTGTTGAAATTCTTAGCTTTGAGATTCATCTTAAGAAAATTGTACGAATTTAATTCTGAATTTAGAATTATTTTTAGTGTACATTTTGTTTATTTATTGTTTAAAATTAATTCCTTTAATTTGGTTTTGGACTTGGTTATTGTTTTGAACGGGGAAGGCATCCAAATTCTTGGACTTCAATTCCAATTTGTGAAGCATTGTTTGGGATTAGTTCCATCTCAATATTTTGAGAAAACTACAGCTTCTTTAACAGCAGATGTTACCTCCTCTGGTTTTCCGATTTATGAACTCGACAATCCCCTGAACCAGCAATATGTTATCGGTGATGTCTCTACCTTGTACATAAGCTAGTTGCTCCTGAGAAATAATTTTGGGCAGCACTAAAGATAATCTATTAGCCAATATCTTGGTTCAATTTTATTAAAAAAACTACGAAGGCTAATTGGTCTAAAGTTATCAAAAGATGAAGGGTTCGTAATTTTTGGGATCAATACATGCTGGTAAAAGCTCTGGGGAGCGGTTGCCCTCTTTTTCAAGAAATCTTTCATTGCATTGTGAAGGTCATTTTGTATGATTTCCCAGCAGGTGGTGAAAAATACTCCATTAAATTCGTCCATTCCAGCAGCCCCATGTGGGTTAAGGCCAAAAGTTGCCTCCTTGAGCTCGTCCATGGATGGCTCGGCAAGCAACTTTTTGTTATCCTCTTGTGTGATTACTTCTGAGATGTTGTTCAAGAGATCATGATTGGTATCTGAGTCGGCTGGGGCTGTTAAAAGATCCTTGAAGTGACTGATACCCTCTTCTTTAAGGAGTGAGGAATGAAAGAATTTTGAGTTCTGATCTCCTTCTTTGAGCCATTTCATGCCCGATTTTTGTCTCCAGAAACTTTCTTCTTCGGCAAGGCATTTGGCATGTTTGGCTTGTGCATGGGCAAGTGCAATTTGGTTGTGTTGAGCCGGCTGTTGCAAACAGGTAGTTCCGCACTGTTTGACTTGCAACTCATCTTTCCTCACCTTGTCAAAAATGTTACCAAAGATGGTGCTGTGATTCCAATTCCTTAATTCCACCAATGCCTTTTGAGCTTTGAGGCAAGAATTTTAAGTGGGCTGCCCAAACAGTGAAGATGCCAATTATCTTTAACAACCTGCAAGAAGAGAGGGTGGTTAGTCCATCCATTTAAAAACCTAAACTGCTTTGGCCTAGATGACACTCCATTTGATGTCTTGAGGAGCAGCGGAGAGTGATCCGAACACGTTTTGAGCAAATGTTCCACCGTGATTTGCTGGAAGGTAGATAGGAATGCTTGGTTGCATACATAACAATCAAGTCTTTTCCAAACCAAGTTGCCACACCTATTACCTCTCCAAGTGAATTTGCAGCCTTGATATGCCATGTTCATAAGGCCACAATCCAGGAGGCAATCGTTGAATTCATTTAAGGCTTCAAGGTCCACCAAAGAAGAGCCCTTATACTCATCCAAATTGGAGATTACATTGAAATCCCCTCACCAGCCATGGATTTGAGGATTGTACCTCACGAAGTTGTTGCCATAACTTCATCTTTCGTATTTAGTGCATTTAGCATAAATGAATGTGGCTAGGATATCATGTTGGAGTTGATTAGAAGAGATGGAAACATGCATGAGCTGGTCCGAGCTTACCAATGTAGAGACTGCAAAAATTTGGTTCCAAAAAAGCCAAATCTTACCATTAGGGTTGGATATGCAGCTATCAAAGCCTAACCTACGAGCAATGGAATGAATCCGGTCTTTGTCAACCATCGGTTCTAACAAAGCAAGGATTTTTATTTTGTGGTCTTTCATTAACTGTTTTATTCTTCGAATTGAGGGTTTATGATATGGATCCGAATAGCCTGAAAATGTGTCAAGATGAGGAGATGAAAGATGGAGCTAGCATGGATTCACTCTTGCCAAGATTGGAGTACATTCGTGGTATTTTGATCAAGTTGGATTGGACTATTCTCGATTCAATAATACATGAAGTCCAATTCTTCAAAGTGAAGCACAAGTGGAGATCCTTTAAGTGCAAGGTTAAGGCTGAATTTCCTTTCAAGTTTATTTTAGTTTGGTCTTTATTATGTAAAGCCCAATAATAATTTAAAGTATTGTGTAAATTGGGCTGGTTTTAAGTTGGTTTTAAGTTGGGTTTAGTTGTTGATTTAATTCTTAGTTTTAGGCTCATTAATTAGCCTTAATAATGCCCATTTAGCCCAAATCTTGGGGCCACTTATGGCTGAACCGTAGCACTACTTTTTTTAGGAGTTTTTAATCTAGTTTTTAGGACTTTATTAAGCCTACAAATAGGCCTCATCATATGGACGAATTACAACAGATTTTTATCAATAATATTAATCTTTTTCGTGGGGAAAAAGTTCTTTCTTTTATTCTTCGGATTAAGACTTTGTTTGGATCATCGCTTGAGCAACGGTGATTGTTCTAACCGATCTATAGATTTGGTTCTTGCCTGATTCATATAGGCAACGGGTCAATTCTTGCTTTAAATCTTGTAAAGAGTTTGGTTCTTGTCGGGTTTAATTGCTTGCTTGCTTGATTCTTGTGTGTTCTTTATTGTTTTCTTTGTGTGTTTGCTATCCAAATTATTGTGACCAACTTTGGAGTCGATCCTTGGGGTTTTGGTGCCATCTTGAATTGTTATTCGGATCTATATCATTCCTTCCCTCCGCGAAAGGATTCGTCCTAGAATCTGAATCTGAATTTGGATAAGAAAAACACGAATTAGTCAAATGGGACACAAGATTGGCAGAATATAGGCCTTGAAGCCTTGCACTATTGCGAACATAACAAAGTTTTGCAAAGTAATGATCCAAACAGTTAAACAAATATGCATGCCAAAGTAGAATATCATTCAGCTTTGACAAGATAAGCACAATTTGAGAAATTGCCAGAAAACACTGATTTTGACACAAATTGGAAGTTATTTGACCATAAACAAAAATTTTAGTCAAAGTGTTCTGAGGCAAAATGGACACGATTTCATTCTTACAAAGTATTTGACCTAAATCACACAACTTAGGTATCTACAAAAACTAAGTAAGAAACAAAAATTTGGGTAGCTTGTCTAAGTAAAATAAAATCAAACAAGTTATCGCTCCATTACAAAAACTTAACCTGACTTGCACAAAACTTGAATACCTTGAAGTTAACTTTACTTGAAATTCGAAATTCATAAAAGAAGTTAACCAATCTAACAAACTAATCCAAGTTACTTTGAACAAAAGTGAAAGTTTGAAAATCATGTAGCATGCTAACGCAACAATTCTTATTAGAGTTGATGGCATGTAAATGATTATCAATTAAGGCTTGGACGGATTTATCCAAACAATGTTCCACAAATTGGAATTGAAGTCCAAGAATTTGCATGCCTTTTCTATTCAAAACAATAACCAAGTCGAAAACCAAATTCAAGGAATTAATTTTAAACAAGAAATAAACAAAATGTACTCTAAAAATAACTCTAAATTCATAATTAAATTTATACAATATCTAAAGATGCTCAAATCTAAGAATTTCAACACAAAAATCATCTGAAATTGTAGAAAGAAGTTCATACCTGTGAGATAGGGTATTGACTATCATATCTTTCTTACCTTGCTTTCGTTGGAATGATGCGATACTCAATTGGAAGGTTAGTGCATCATGACTTACACCTTTGAAGGGCTGCACAAAAGCAAGAAAACTAGACAAAGACAAATCAAGGTTAGGCATGACAAAATAAATTCTCTTGATATCTCTCTCTTTTCTCTCTTTTTCTTGGACTATGGTCGAAGCCTTTACAATCTTTTCATCTTGACTTTCGACTGCCATTTGGCTTTCCCACTTTGCTTTATACTCTTATTCCATTCAAGAATTTTTCTTTGAATTTGTAATCTTTCTTCATTTATTTGATGTTGTGGCAAAGGAATAAATTTGAACTTTTTACCCTTTTTACACAAGTGATATGCCTTAGTATAGCTATCATAAAAACCATTTTCAGATAATTCCCATAGCTGACCAAGTTGTAAATGACATGTGAGCAAAGGTGCTACATCACAAACTACTGCCAAATCCTTATCAGAATACTTACCAATAGTGAAGGATATAATAACTTGCTCAATTACCTCAAACGCTTCACTTTTAGTTGATCATTGGAACTTATAAGGTTTTGGATGTCGCAAAGTAGGCAAATTCAATTTTTCAACAAGGTATGTACTTGCCATATTAATCCATATGCTACTATCAATTACAGTACCACAAACCCTTTCATTCACAAGAACCTTAGTGAAGAAAGTATCTTTCAGCCTGCGAGACATCACAAATAAAACTCACAAAACAAAGTAGTTAGTGTTAGATAAGTAATCAGAATTTTTCCTCACTACTCGACCTTACACTTGGGAGTATATACACTCAAATTGTATCACTCAATCCCTCGTGTTATACCCTCAATTGAATGTCTTTTATTACTCTAATGATCTAGCTACACTGGCTTTTTCCTCTCTTTAGTTCGTCCTCAAAGTCTTTGGAAGACTACGAGGACCAAAGTGAACCCCAATTATGTCTTAACCACTTAATATGGCTGGAAGTCAAAGAAACCAAATAATCACGGGCCAACAAAAAATAAGAGACACCAAACTTTCGGATCTAAGCTTCAAAGAACAAGAGACAACAAAATATCCGAAACTACGTGAAGCAACAAAACGTATAAAAAGCAAATAAGAATTTGGTAAGCAAATTTACCAAATAAAAAAAAGAAAACAAAGCACACAAAAACAAGCAAGTAGCACTTAAGAATAACAAAGAAACTAAAAGAACCAACAAAAATTAAGTGCTTTTGAACAAAATTACAAATTTGGAAAGCAGACTTGATTTAGAAAGTTTCCAAAAATAGGAAGTTTCTAAAAATGGAAAGTGCCAAATTTGGTGGATTTCCTAATTCAATTGGGATTAGGGTAAGTAATCCAAATACTACTAGGATTAGGATTAGTTCTCTGAGTCCAACAGGGATTAGGATAATTTTCCTAAGTCAACTTGGATTAGGTTTTTTTTTTTTCTTTTCTTTCAAATTCGATTAGGAATAGGATCGTTGGAATAGGATTAGAAACCAATTCCAAATATGATTAGGACATGAAACCAATTTCAAATAGGATTAGAATAAGGAAACCAAGTGCAACTAGAATTGGAATATGGAATACCAAACACAAGTAGGAAAGGGTAAGAAACCAAAAGCTTTTTAGATCAGGAAATAAACAAATAATTGCCTATATTCATAAGCAACCAATATCCGATGCTTCTTCTTCCCTTTTTTTATTTATTTCCTTCTTTCAATGTTTTTTTTTTTTATAACTTTTTGGCCAAACAAACTTTTTTCTTTTTTTTTTCAAAATTCGGCCAAGAACACTTTTTTTTTTTCTTTTGAATTCGGCTAAGAAAATATTTTTTTTATACCATCAACAACAAAGAGAACAATGAAGAACAATAACAAAGAAGCAACAATATGGCTGAAATTTTTTTTGGATGAACAGTACGGTGAATAGTCGATGAACAGTAAGATTTTTTTTTTGGGTAGAAGCTAAGATATGATTTTCTTTCAAAGAAAATCTGGAAAAACTTCCCTCTTAAAGAGAAAAATAAACAAAACTGACTAGAATTGGACCACCTCTGATACCAATCTGATGCGAACCCCGTGCGCAATCGACTTGATGCCACGAATGTACTCCAATCTTGGCAAGAGTGAATCCATGCTAGCTCCATCTTTCATCTCCTCATCTTGACACATTTTTAGGCTATTCGGATCCATATCAGTTTATTATTCACCCCTCGAATATTCCATACTAAAAAATAGTCCATTAATTGGGGGAGGAGGATGGCGGTTTGGAGAGCCTCGTTCGCATCTGAGGCATGGTGTAGGTGCATTTCCTTCTATTCTTTTTCTTTGGGGTAGGCCTACTTTCGGACAAGTTCCTTGAATCCATGAGGTGTTGTGTCGACATGGCTGTTATTTCTCGTGGGGTATCCGTGTCTGAAAAGTAGCAAGGAAGCTCCTCCATTATTCGGACAGCTGCAAGGGCTTGGTCATCATTTGTAAGAAGTTGAGTTGGCAGCTCATGTGTCTCATTTGGAGGAATTGGCTGCTCTTTTGAATTGGTCAACTCCATTTGTTTAGATAAGGATAAGTCCAGGTTTTTTATTATGCAGTTTGAATTGGTCAACCCTTTTTCCAAGGGATTAGGATGCTGAATTGATAGGCTTGTTTGAGGAGTTGCAACCACCTTATCTTCTGCTAAATTCAAATTTTGAAATTTCAGGTTTGTTGGGGGAGTTTCAACCACCTTATCTTCTGTTGAATTCAAAATTTGAAATTCCAGGTTTGTTGGGGGCCAAAGTGGTGGTGGTTCAGCCACCGAATTGGTGGCAACCGCCACTTTTGTTGCTGGAATTTCAGAAATTCCTTGTTCTTGATGTTGTGCCGCCTCCATGGGTTGAACCGTGGTGAGATCATTTTTTGTAACTACTCCCATTGGGTTTTTGTTTGTTGTCAACTGGTTCTCTGATGAAGGAAGTGAAACTTGAACATTCAAAGTCGTCCCATCATTTTTGCGTGAAGGTGATACAGTTTGCTTTTTTCCAGAAGACATCTTTCCAGCTTCATGATGCTTCACTGGTGTCCAGTGTGTTTGGATTGATGTCTTTGCGTGATTCTTCATGTGCTCACTAAGACCCGTTGGTTTGTTTGCCAACACCGGCTCTCTTTTCCTGCATGCTTAGTTGGTGTGGCCTATTTTCTTGCACTTTGTACAGTAGCATGGCACTTCTTCATAGCTGATTTTTTGTCAAATGCCTTCCTTACCAACCCCCAGCTAAACTCTAGAAGGGAGCTCAGAAAGGAGGTCAACCGGCATACTTTTGCACAAACCAACGGGTCTTAGTGCTGTTGCCAAGTCAAGTTTGAGAGGAGTCCCAACCGCTTGAGCGAGGCTAAACACTGCATGTTTGTTGAAGAAGACTGATGGAAGACCTTCAAAAGTAATCCAGATGGGAACTATGGACGGTTCCTCTTTGGTGGTAAAAAATGGATGCCACTTGAGAATTCTCATGTAGTATCCATTAACAAACCAAGTGTTCTTGAGCCAGCATCTCCAGATAATCCTCCTCCAAAGAAAATCTGATAAGAATGTGCTTGTAGTCAAGGTATCTAATGGTAAACTGACCTTTGAAACCAATGGTATGAAAGCTTTGTCGGAGTATTTCCATATTTGGTTTACCCCTCGGAAAGTTACCAACCTGTGTGTATCGAAATGGTGCAGCAAGCTGTTGTGCGATTGGAGGGCCTTCAATGGATTGTTGAAATTTGGGGTTTGAATGTTCAGATTTTGGCCAGCCAAGAGTACTTGTGCAAAGGATTTGGGTTGCCCTTCAAGGTTGAAGGGCAGCTTGATCGGCCATGACCGAGAAAACAAAGTGTAATAGGAGTTTGTGGATTCTAAGCTTTAGAGTGAGAAAATGTAGAGAGAAGGAGGAGAGAATTTTTGGCCTTATATTAATGTATAAAAATTGGTGTCTTTGTGTCTATTGGTGTTGGTAGCGTTCCAACATATTAGTGTTGAACATCTCCTCAAGATGTGTTCGGACCACTCCCCACTCACCCTCAAAGCTACTCCAGCAATAACACCAGGTCCAAAGCCATTTAAATTCCTTAACATGTTGATTAAACACAAGGAGTTTTTGCAGGTTGTGGGTAACAATTGGCAATTGGAATGCACCAGTTCCCCCATTTTCATCCTTGCTTCCAAACTGAAAAGACTCAAAGCCGAGCTCAGGAATTGGAGTCATACGGTGTTTGGCAATGTCTTTACAAAGGTGCATAAGGCTGAACAACAAGTAAAGAGGAAGAAAGAAGCTCTCTTTCTAAATCACAGCCAAAGTAACCAAATTGCTTTGGCCCATGCACAAGCTACTCATATGTGGTGTCTTGCGGAAGAAGAGACCTTTTGGTAGCAAAAAGTAGGGATGAAGTGGCTGAAAGAGGGGGACCAAAACTCAACATTTTTCCACTCTATCCTTCTTGCCAAAATACAGCGATTGCGCATCTCTAGAATCAAAGTAGATGGGATTTGGAACTGAAAATACGCAGCTCATTGAAGAGGCCGGTATTAACTTCTATAAGGAACTCTTAACCGCTAACAATTCTGCAGTCTTAGACCTATCACTTCTTGACCACCTTAAGGGAAAAGTCTCGGTTGAGGATAATCAGCACTTATTATTCGAGCTCTCAACGAAGGAACTGAAGGAGACAGTGTTTTCTCTCAATCCAAACAGTGCAGCGGGCATTGATGGCTACAACGGGACCTTCTTTTCCACTTGCTGGGACATTATTCACCATGATTTTTTCCTTGCAGTGCATGATTTTCTCAAAGGTGCAAAGCTGCCCCATATGTTCACTAGTACCCTTATTGCATTAATTCCAAAAGTAGCCAACCCCAACTCCTTTAGCGACTTTCGGCCCATTAGTTTGTGCACTTTTTTTTTTAACAAAAATTGCACTAAAATCTTGGCCATTCGCCTTTCCTCTATTCTGCTTAAGCTCATTTCTCTCGAACAAGCGGCCTACGTCCAAGGGGAACTGGCTATGAAAGAGACATTGCAGATAACATCCTTGTCTAAGAGTTGGTTGATTCTATAGACCGGAAAACAAGGGGAGGGAATACGATCATTAAACTTGACCTCGCCAAGGCTTTTGACAGGCTTTCTTGGCCTTTCCTTTACCCAATACTACGGAAGTTTGGATTTTTTGACCACTGGATCTCTCTTATGCAGCATATATTGGACGACTGTTGGTTTTCTATACTCATAAATGGAGCACCCAAAGGATTTTTTAAGTCATCCAGAGGGGTTCGCCAGGGTGACCCCTTATCACCTTTGCTATTCATCTTAATGCTTGAAACGTTTTCCCAAGGATTGAAGGATCATTTTCGAACAGACCAAATATCACACTATTCTCTCTCTCGAAGTGCCCTATCATCTCTCACTTGGCTTTTGCGGATGATGTTGTCATCTTTTGAAAGGAAAAATCAAGTCCATCGGAAGTCTCATGAACTTCATTTCAAGGTTTGAGCTCTCTTCTTTAACAAGTCCAAGTGCTCTTAGAGTTCCTTCAATCTATCAAAACAGGCAGCTCCAGCTCGAGTTCGGTTGATTCAAGCAAAGACGGGCTTTGTTCACAAATCCCTTCCTTTCACCTACTTGGGTTGTCCCATTCAAAAGGCTAAAAAAGACATAATATCTTCCAGCCACTAATAGAAAAAGTGGCCGCCCGAATTCATGGTTGGCAGATGCGGTTCCTATCTCCCGGTGGATGGTTGGTTCTCATTAAGCACGTTCTAAGTAGCATCCCAATTTACTTATTGTCAGTTCTTTTACCCCCAAAATCAGTACTTAAAGAGTTGGAATGGCAATTTGCTAATTTCTTTTGGGGTTGCTAGGATGGGGTGCTAAAGCGACATTGGATCTCATGGGCTACAGTACGCCAACCTACATACTCAAATGGCCTACGGGTTCCTTCACTGGAGGAGGTGGTTCGCGGCTTTGGCATCTAACTTTGGTGGAAATTCTGGATAGGCAACTCTTTGTGGTGCTATTTTCTTCAAAGTCACTACCTCGATCATAACAGTAAGCATTCCACGTTAATCTCGGCATCACCAGGTGACTCATATAATTGGAAGAGAATGTTGCGAGCTTGTGACGAAGCAAAAAGTGGCTATTATTTCTCCTATGGAAGGCAGATTGCTCCTTTTGGTTTGACCCATGGACTGAACATTGGCCTCCATCCCACATGGTTGAACAAGTATAAGATGAACAGCTTATGGTTTCACATGTTGGGGGTCACAATGGCTGGAACCTTTCCCTTTTGGATGAGAAATACTCTAATGAGGAGTTACAAAACATTGCAGCAATTCTCAGCTCAAGATCACTCTTTCTAACCGACGAACCTGACCTCATTGTTTGGACCCTCACACCCAAAGGTTCTTTTTCACTCTCATCCACGTACCCCCCCAAGGTACGGATACTCTCTCGGCAAATGATTTGGGACAAGAGACTCCAGTTGAAGATCTCCATATTCACGTAGAAATTGCTGAATAAGAGGCTGCTGTTAGATGATACCTTAAGGAAAATTCCAGGATGGATTTTCGTTGGCCTCTAAATGCTGGTTTTGCCGTCACGAAGAATCCTTGGATCATCTTTTTATGGAATGTGAAATATCAAGACAAATCTGGTATTTCTTTGAAGCCTGGCTGGAACTGCCTATTGCTCCATCTACGACTATCTTGGATAAGCTAAATTCTTGGTGGTAGGCTGCTATACCTTCTTTCGCAATTGGAGTAGTCCATAAAATACTTCCTTGCATAATCTATTGGTTCTTATTGAAAGCTAGGAACAAGGCGGTTTTTTATGGCAACACAAGTAGTGCAACAAGGATTACTGCGGACATCTACTCTTATTTAGTCTCTATCTCCTCAACTCATCCCTTTAAAAAGGTAACCACAGCCGATGACTTGCTACTGTCACGGTGCATTTGTAACCAACTTATCCAAACCAAACCAAAAAAAGTCCTAGCCGTCAAATAGGACTGCCCTCCACAAGAATGTTTTAATTTGAATGTGGAAGGTGCTTCTAAAGGAAATCCAGGAATGGCAGCTGCTCTGTGGTGGCATCCTAAGGGAATCACAATGGACAATGCATCAGGGCATTTTCCAATGGTTACCAACAACAAACAACCTTACAAGCTGAGGCATTGGCTTTAGTAGATGGACTTCAGATGTGTAGCAGATTGCATTTGCACTCATTGGTTGTTGAGATTGATTCCCTTGTGCAAGTTAACACTTTGGTGGGCTCATCGGCACCGATTTGGAGTATTGACTCCCAACTTCGATTCATCAACAGCTATTGTGCTGGGAAAGACATCACTTTCAAGCATGTATATAGGGAAGCCAACCAAGTTGTTGATAGCTTAGCTAATGAGGGCATTTCAAAACCTATGTATGTTGAATATGATCGCTACACCATTTCTTACACTGTTAAAGGTTTGGTTGGCCTAGATACTAAGGGCTGCCCTAATATTCGGCTTTGTAATCATTGATTCCATCAATAAAAAATAGTTCGCTTGCTTAAAAAAAAAACATTTTCGCCTCCTCCAGACATTGATTGTGAACTGCGCTTGTTCCTGAACCAGTGCAATTCATTGCTTTGATTTTGTTGCTGCAGAAATGCCTCTTCCTTGATGTGTACCTCTCGTTCTGCTGCTTGGACTTTGGAAAAAACGTTTCCAAACACTGTACGACTCCAATTCCTTAGCTCTGCATTCAATCGTTTCAGCTTGCAAGCTAGGACGAAAAGAGGAGGCCCAGAACGATATAAAGACCAATTTTGTTCCACTACCTGCAAAAAATATGCTTAGTCCACATGTTTAAGAATTTAAATGGCTTCGGGCCAGTTGTGCCTTCATTTGACCCTTTGAGAAGCAGAGGTGAATGATATGAAGATGTGTTGATGAGGTGTTAAACGCTAATAAGGCCCATTTAGCCCAAATCTTGGGTCGACTTATGGCTTAACCCTAGCACTACTTTTTTAGGAGTTTTAAGCTAGTTTTTAGGACTTTTTTTTTTTTTAATTAAGCGAACTATTTTATTGATGGAATTAATGATTACAAAGCCAAATATTAGGGCAGCCTCATCCTAGCATCTAGGCCAACCAAACCTTTAACAGTGTAAGGAATGGTGTAGCGATCATATTCAACATACATAGGTTTTGAAATGCCCTCATTAGCTAAACTATCAGCAACTTGGTTAGTTTCCCTATATACATGCTTGAAAATGATGTCTTTCCCGGTACAATAGCTGTTGATGAATCAAAGTTGGGGAGTCAATACTCCAAATCGGTGCCGATGAGCCCACCAACGTGTTAACTAACACAAGGGAATCAATCTCAACAACCAGTGAGTGCACATGCAATCTGCTACACATCTGAAGTCCATCTACTAAAGCCAATGCCTCACCTTGTAAGGTTGTTTGTTGTTGGTAACCATTGGAAAACACCCTGATTCATTGTCCATTGTGATCCTTTTGGATGCCACCACCAGCTGCCATTCCTGGATTTCCTTTAGAAGCACCTTCCACATTCAAATTAAAACATCCGTGTAGAGGGCAGTCCTATTTGACGGTTAGGACTTTTTTTGTTTGGTTTGGAGTGATAAGTTGGTTACAAATGCACCGTGATAGTGGCAAGTCATCGGCTGTAGTTACCTTTTTAAAGGGATGAGTTGAAGAGATATTTACTAAATAAGAGTAGATGTCCGCAGCAATCCTTGTTGCACTACTTGTGTTGCCATCCAAAACCGCCATGTTCCTAGCTTTCAATAAGAGCCAACAGATTACGCAAGGAAGTATTTTATGGACTACTCCAATTGCGGAAGAAGGTATAGCAGCCTACCACCAAGAATTTAGCTTATCCAAGATAGTCTTAGATGGAGCAACAGGCAGTTCCATCCAGGCTTCAAAGAAACACCAGATTTGTCGTGATATTTCACATTCCACAAAAAGGTGATCCAAGGATTCTTCGTGACGGCAAACCAGCATTTAGAGGCCAACGAAAATCCAATTTTCCTTAAGGTATCATCTAACGGCAGTCTCTTATTCAGCAATTTCCACATGAATATGGAGATCTTCAACCGGAGTCTCTTGTCCCAAATCGTTTGCCGAGCATGAGTATCCGCACCTTGGGAGGGGGGGTACGTGGATGAGAGTGAAAAGGAACCTTTGTGTGAGGTTCCAAACGATGAGGTCTGGTTCGTCAGTCGGAAGGAGTGGTCTTGAGTTGAGAATTGCTGTGATGTTTTGTAACTCCTCATTAGAGTATTTCTCATCCCTAAGGGAAAGGTTCCGGCCATTGTGACCCCCAACATGTGAAACCTTAAGCTGTTCATCATATACTTGTTAAACCATATGGGATAGAGGCCCTGTTCAGTCCATGGGTTGAACCAAAAGGAGCAATCCGCCTTCCGTGGGAGAAATAGCAGCCACTTTTCTGCATAGTCTCGAGCTCACAACATTCTCTTCCAATTAAATGAATCACCCGGTGATGCCGAGATTAACATGGAATACTGACTGTTAAGGTAACGACTTTGAAGAAAAGAACACCACAAAGATTGCCTTTTCAGAATTTCCACCAAAGTTTTATACCAAAGCCGCGAACCACCTCCTCCAGCGAAGGAACCCCATAGGCCATTTGAATATGTAGGCTGGCATATTGTAGCCCATGAGATCCAATGTCGCTTTAGCACCCCATCCGAGCAACCCCAAAAGAAATTACTTAATTGCCGTTCCAACTATTTAAGTACTGATTTTGGGGGTAAAAGAACTGACAATAAGTAAATTGGAATGCTACTTAGAATGTGCTTAATGAGAATCAACCGGCCTCCGGGTGAAAGGAACTGCCTCTGCCAACCATGAATTCGCTAGTGCCACTTTTTCTATTAGTGGCTGGAAGATATTACGTCTTCTTTTAGCCTATTGAATGGGACAACCCAAATAGGTGAAAGGAAGGGATTTGTGAACAAAACCCGTCTTTGCTTGAATCAAACGAACTCAGCTGGAGCTCCTTTTTGGATAGGAAGAAGGAGCACTTGGACTTGTTAAAGAGCTGCCTGGAAGAGAGCTCAAACCTTGAACTGAAGTTCATGAGACTTCGGATGGACTTAATTTTTCCTTTTGAAAGCTAGTTTTTAGGACTCTTTATTAAGCCTACAAATAGGCATTATCATATGGACGAATTACAGCACATTTTTATCAATAATATTCGTCTTTTTCGTGAGGAAAAAGTTCTTTCTTTTAGTCTTTGGATTTAGACTTTGTTGGGATCATCACTTAAGCAACGGTGATTATTCTAACCAACTTATAGATTTGGGTCTTTCCTGATTCATATAGGGAACGGGTCAATTCTTGGTTTAAATCTTGTTAAGAGTTTGGTTCTTGTCTCGCTATAGACAACGGGTTGAATTCTTGCATGATTCTTGTGTGTTCTTTACGTTCTTGTTGTGTGTGTTTGCTGTCCGAACTCTTGTGACCAACTTTGGAGTCGATTCTTAGGGTTTTGGTGCCATCTTGAATTATTGGATTTTGTGGCGTCAAGTCGATTGTGCACGGGATTCGCATCACCCACTTAACAACAAGTATTCTCCTCAGATGCAAATGAAGAAGTTGATTGCAAATACCCTTTGAAAGGAACAGTTCATCTACCAAATGTTCATCTGTCACCTTCTTAAACAGATATATTGAAGAAACATATTTCAAGTAAGCATAAATATCAACAATTATCCGTGTTGCATTGATACTCGTCCCTTGGAAGATGACCTGGTTTCTAGCTTTCCTTACAAACCAACAACTAATGCATGGAAGGATTTTATGTATTGCACCCGTTGTGGTTGAAGGCCAATTTGCAGCCCACCACCACGAATTTAGCTTGTTCGAAATGGTTGTAGCTGGAGAAAATGTCCATTCGAACCAAGATTCGAAGAAACTCCAAATATGTGTTGCAATTGTACATATCACGAAGAGATGATATAAAGATTTCGCATTGTCACAAAAATAGCACTTGGAGGCTAACGGAATACCTAACTTGGAAATCATATCATACGTTGGAAGTAGTTTGTTCAACACTTTCCACAAAAAGATGGAGATTTTCAGCTGGAGTCTCTTATCCCTAATCATTTGTCTAGAGAAAGACCGTGCAAGTGGCGGGAAAATGGATAAGACGGAGAAAGGGCCCTTTCGTGTTAGGGTCCAAATGAGCTGGTCCGGTTCCTCCTTTAAGAAGATGAGATTATCCTTGAGGCTAATTCCAATGTTGTAAAGTTCATCTTTGGAGTATCTCCCATAAAGTGAGGATATATTCCAGCCACCAAAATTCCACATTTGCTCCACTGTGAGATGGCTATCATAAACTTGCTCCGCCATGTGGAAGAGAGGCCCTTGTTCAGTCCAAATATTGAACCAAAATGAAGAATTAGTCTTCCTAATGAGGAACAACACGCTTCTTCACGAATTTGCAACATTCTTTTCCATGTAAAAGAGTCTCCATGAGCTTCTTTGGCTACACAAGGGTGAACGAAGTCCCTTAAGTATCTTCCTTGAAGGAAAGAGCACCATAATGATTGGCCTTTGCGGAACTTCCACCATGGTTTCATGTTGAATCCGTGCACCGCATCCGTAAGAGGTGTAATGCCGAGGCCATTTGAGGACGTGGGTTGATGGTTCATATTGTGGCCCATGCAATCCAATGCCATTTTCGAACACCTTCCGCTGTTCCCCAAAACAAGCTTGCTACTAAGGATTGAATGTGGAGGAGAAAGAACTGTCATAAGAAAGATTGGGATGCTACTAAGTACGTGTTTGATAAGAACGAGTCGCCCTCCAGAGGAAAGAAATCGTGTTTGCCAACCGTGAATGTGGGATGCCACTTTTTCAACCATTGGCTGAAATAGTTATTTTCATTTTTTTAGCTTTCTGGATGGGGCTTCCCAAGTTTGTGAATGGTAAGGATTTCTTTGCAAACCCCGTTTTGGTTGGAATCATCTATATCTGAGGTGGTGATACTTTCTTGGACAAATAGAAGGAGCTTTTGGTCTTATTGCAAAACCCATTTTCTTAGAAAGATTAGAAATTCAACGAAAATTTCTTGAAAAGAATAAAGGTATAAGCAAAGAGAGAAAAGCCATCCAGATGAAATTGTAAAGACTTCGACCATAGTCCAAGAAAAAGGTTAGGAGGAAAGAGAGAGATATCAAGAGAATTTATTTTCCCATGCCTAACCTTGATTTATCTTTGTCTAATTTTCTTTCTGATGTATAGCCTTTCAAAGATGTAAGTCATGATATACTAACCTCCCAATGGAGTATCTCATCATTCCAATCAAAGCGAGGTAAGTAAGATATGGTAGTGAATACCCTATTTCAAAGGTACGAACTTATTTCTGTTTTTTGTGTTGTAATTCTTAGCTTTGAGCATCTTAAGTAATTGTACAAATTTAATTCCGAATTTAGAATTATTTTTAGTGTACTTTTTGTTTTTTTGTTTTTAAAATTAATTCCTTTAATTTGGTTTTTGACTTGGTTATTGTTTTGAACAGGGAAAGCATCCAAATTCTTGGACTTCAATTCCAATTTGTGGAGCATTGTTAGGATAAATACGTCCAAGCTTTAGTTGATAATCATTTTACATGCCATCAAATCTAATTTGAATTGTTGTGTTAGCTTGCTACATGATTTTACAACTTTTCACTTTTGTTCAAAGTAACTTGGATAAGTTTGTTAGATTTGTTAACTTCTTTTGTGAATTTCGAATCTCAAATAAAGTTAACTTCAAAATTTTCAAAATTTGTCCAAGTCAAGTTAAGTTTTTGTTATGGCGGGATTTTATTTTACTTAGACTTGCCACTGAAATTTTTGTTCGTTACATAGTTTTTTAACAACCTAAGTTGTGTGATTTAGGTCAAATACTTTGTAAGCATGAAATCGTATCAATTTTGCCTCAACACACTTTGACAAAATTTTTTATTTTTGGACAGATAGCTTCCATTTTGTGTCAAAATCAGTGTTTCTGGCAATTGCTATAATTGTGCTTAACTTGTCAAACTGATTGATTTTCTACTTTGGCATGCACATTTATTTAACTGTTTGGGCAATTACTTTGCAAAACTTTGTTGTGTTCGCAATAGTGCACGGCTTCAATGCCTATATTCTGTCAATCTTGTGTCCCATTCGACTAATTTGATGTTTTTCTTATCTAGATTCGGATTCGGGGATGAATTCTTTCAAGGAGGGAGGGAATGATATGGATCCCGATAACCCAAAGATGTGTCAAGAGACAGGAGATGAAAATGGAGCAAGCTCGGACTCACTCTTGCCAAGATTGGAGCACATTCATGGTATTTTGATTGAGTTGGATTGGACTATCTTCAGTTCATTATTACATGATGCCCAATTCTTCAAAGTAAAGCACAAGTGGAGATCCTTTAAGTGCAAGAAGGCCGAATTTCCTTTTAAGTTTATTTTAGTTGGGTCTTTATTATGTAAAGCCCAATAGTAATTTATGGTTGTGTAAATTGGGCTAGTTTTAAGTTGGGTTTAGGTGTTGATTTAATTCTTAGTTTCAAGCTCATTAATTAGCCTTAATAAAGCCCATTTAGCCCTTGGGGCCACATATGGCTTAACCCTAGCACTACTTTTTTAGGAGTTTTAAGCTAGTTTTTAGGACTTTATTAATCCTACAATGAATAGGCATCATCATACGGACAAATTAAAGTACATTTTTATCAATAATATTCGTCTTTTTCGTGAGGAAAAAGTTATTTCCTGTAGTCTTTGGATTAAGACTTTGTTGGGATCATCACTTAAGCAACGGTGATTGTTCTAACCGACTTATAGATTTGGGTCTTTCCTGATTCATATAGGCAACGGGTCAATTCTTGGTTTAAATCTTGTTAAGAGTTTGGTTCTTGTCTCGCTATAGACAACGGGTTGAATTCTTGCATGATTCTTGTGTGTTCTTTACGTTCTTGTTTGTGTGTGTTTGCTGTCCGAACTCTTGTGACAAACTTTGGAGTCATTCTTAGGGTTTTCGTGCCATCTTGAATTATTGGATTTTGTGGCATCAAGTCGATTGCGCACGGGGTTCGCATCACCCACTTAACAACAAGTATTCTCCTCGGATGCAAATGAAGAAGTTGATTGCAAATACCCCAGGAAAGGAAAAGTTCATCTGCCTCTATCACATTCTCCTAAACTGATATATTGAAGAAACATCTTTCAAGTAAGCACAAATATCAACAATTATCCGTGTTGCATTGGTACTCATCTCTTGGAAGATGACCTTGTTTCTAGCTTTCCATACAAACCAATAAATAATGCATGGAAAGATTTTATGTATTGCACCCGTTGTGGTTGAAGAGGAATGTGCAGCCCACCACCACGAATTTAGGTTGTCCAAAATGGTTGTAGCTAGAGAAAATGTCCATTCGAACCAAGATTCAAAGAAACTCCAAATATGTGTTGCAATTGTACATGTCACGAAGAGATGATTTAAAGATTCCGCGTTGTTACACAAACAGCACTTGGAGGCTAACGGAATACCTAACTTGGAAATCATATCATCCGTTGGAAGTCGTTTGTTCAACACTTTCCACATAATGATGGAGATTTTCAGCATGAGTCTCTTATCCCAAATCATTTGTCTAGAGAAAGATCGTGCGAATGGCGGGAGAATGG
This sequence comes from Cinchona pubescens, assembly GCA_025175665.1. Lineage (NCBI taxonomy): Eukaryota > Viridiplantae > Streptophyta > Magnoliopsida > Gentianales > Rubiaceae > Cinchona > Cinchona pubescens. Next base: position 530,916 of record JANKKI010000116.1, read on the forward strand.
ATGAGATGGAGAAAGTAAGCCCTTTGGTGTTAGGGTCCAAATGACCTGGTCCGGTTCCTCTTTCAAGAAGATGAGATTATCCTTGAGGCTAATTCCAATGTTGTAAAGTTCATCTCTGGAATATCTCCCATCAAGTGAGGATAGATTCCAGCCACCAAAATTCCACATTTGCTCCACTGTGAGATGGCTATCATAAACTTGCTCCACCATGTGGAAGAGAGGCCCTTGTTCGGTCCAAGTATCAAACCAAAATGAAGAATTAGCCTTCCTAATGAGGAACAACATGTCGCTTCCTCATGAACTCGCAACATCCATTTCCATGTAAATGAGTCTCCAGGTGCTTCTTTGGCTACACAAGGGTTAAATGCCGAGGCCATTTGAGGACGTGGGTTGACATATTGTGGCCCATGCAATCCAAGGCTATTTTCGAACACCTTCCGCTGTTCCCCAAAAGAAGCTTGCAAATTGCCTCTCCAACCCCTCAAGGATTGAATATGGAGGAGAAAGGACTGTCATAAGAAAAGATTGGGATGCTACTAATTACTAGTTTGATAAGAACGAGTCGCCCTCAAGAGGAAAGATATCGTGTTTTCCAACCGTGAATGCGGGTTGCCACTTTTTCAACCTTTGGCTGATATAGTGATTTTCATTTTTTTAGCTTTCTGGATGGGGCAGCCCAAGTACATGAATGGTAAGGATTTCTTTGCAATCCCCGTTTTGTCTTGAATCATCCGAATCCAAGGTGTTGATGCTTTCTTGGACAGATAGAAGAGCTTTTGGTCTTATTGCAAACCCCGTTTTCTTAGAAAGATTAGAAATTCAAAGAAAATATCTTGAATGGAATAAAGATACAAAGCAAAGCGAGAAAGCCATCAAGATGAAAAGATTGTAAAGGCTTCGACCATAGTCCAAGAAAAATAGAGAAAAGAGAGGGATATAAAGAGAATTTATTTTCTCATGCCTAACCTTGATTTATCTTTGTCTAGTTTTCTTTCTGATGTACAGCCCTTCAAAGGTGTAAGTCAGCATGATGCACTAACTTCCCAATTGTGTATCTCATCATTCCAATCAAAGCAACGTAAGAAAGATTTGGTAGTCAATACACTATTTCAAAGGTACGAACTTCTTTTGTGAATTTCGAATCTCAAATAAAGTTAACTTCAAAATTTTCAAATTTTGTCCAAGTCAAGTTAAGTCCTTGTTATGGCGGGATAACTTATTTGATTTTATTTTACATAGACATGCCGCTGAAATTTTTGTTCCTTAGTTTTTTAGCAACCTAAGTTGTGTGATTTAGGTCAAATACTTTGTAACCATGAAATCGTATCAATTTTTCCTCAAAACACTTTAACTAAAAGTTTTACTTTTGGACAGATAACTTCCAACATGTGTCAAAATCAGTGTTTCTGGCAATTGCTAAAATTGTGCTTAACTTGTCAAAACTGATTGATTTTGTTCTTTGGCATGCACATTTATTTAACTGTTTGAACAATTACTTTGCAAAACTTTGTTGTGTTCGCAATAGTGCAGGTATAATTAAGGCGGTTTCAATGCCTATATTCTATCAATCTTGTGTCCCATTCGACTAATTTGAGTTTTTCTTATCTAGTTTGGGATTCAAGGACGAATTATTTCGAGGAGGGAGGGAATGATATGGATACCGTTAGCCCAAAGATGTGTCAAGATGAGGAGATGAAAGATGGAGCAAGCTTGGACACACTCTTGCCGAGATTGGAGCATATTTGTGGTATTTTGATTGAGTTGGATTGGACTATCATCAATTCATTATTGCATGATGCCCAATTCTTCAAAGTAGAGCACAAGTGGAGATCCTTTAAGTGCAAGAAGGCCGAATTTCCTTTCAAGTTTGTTTTGGTTGGGTCTTTATTATTTAAAGCCCAATAGCAAATTAAGTTTGTTTAAATTGGGCTGGTTTTAAGTTGGATTTAGGTGTTGATTTAATTCTTAGTTTCAGGCTCATTAATTAGCCTTAATAAAGCCCATTTAGCCCAAATCTTGGGCCCACTTATGGCTCAACCCTGGCAAGAACCACTACTTTTTTAGGAGTTTTAAGCCAGTTTTTAGGACTTTATTAAGCCTACAAATAGGCATTATCATATGGACGAATTACAGCACATTTTTATCAATAATATTCGTCTTTTTTGGTGAGGAAAAATGATATGGATCCGAACAGCCTGAAAATGTGTTAAGATGACGAGATGAAAGATGGAGCTAGCATGGATTCACTCTTGCCAAGATTGGAGTACATTTGTGGTATTTTGATCAAGTTGGATTGGACTATTCTCAATTCAATAATACTTGAAGTCCAATTCTTCAAAGTGAAGCACTAGTGGAGATCCTTTAAGTGCAAGAAGGCCGAATTTCCTTTGAAGTTTATTTTAGTTTGGTCTTTATTATGTAAAGCCCAATAGTAGTTTAAGTTTGTGTAAATTGGGCTAGTTTTAGGATGAGTTTAAGTCGAGTTTAGTTGGGAGCTAGCATGGACTCACACTTGATATCTCCCACTTTTCTCTCTTTTTCTTGGCCTATGGTCGAATAGCCTTTACAATCTTTCTATCTTGACTTTCGACCGACCTTTGGCTTTTCCCATTTTTCTTTTTACTCTTATTCCATTCAACAAATTTTCTTTTATGAATTTCGAATCTCAAGTAAAGTTAACTTCAAAATTTTCAAATTTTGTCCAAGTCAAGTTAAGTTTTTGTTAAGTCGTGATCTTGTTTGATTTTATTTTACTTAGATACGCTACCAAAATTTTTGTTCCTTACTTAGTTTTTGAGCAGCCTAAGTTGTGTGATTTAGGTCCAATGCATTGTAAGAATGAAACCGTGTCAATTTTGCCTCAAAACACTTTGACTAAAATTTTTATTTACGGTTAAATAACTTCCAATTTGTGTCAAAATCAGTGCTTTCTGGCAATTTCTCAAATTGTGCTTATCTTGTCAAATCTGAATGATTTTCTACTTTGGCGTGCACATTTGTTTAACTGTTTGGATCATTACTTTGCAAAACTTTGTTGTGTTCCCAATAGTGCAGGGCTTCATTCTAGGCCTATCTTCTGCCAATCTTGTGTCCCATTTGACTAATCCCTGTTTATCTTATCCAGATTCAGATTCGAGGACGAATCCTTTCTAGGAGGGAGGGAATGATATGGATCTGAACAGCCTAAAAATGTGTCAAGATGAGAAGATGAAAGATGGAGCTAGCATGGATTCACTCTTGCCAAGATTGTTTGGTCTTTTTTATATAAAGCCCAATAGTAGTTTAAGTTTGTGTAAATTGGGCTGGTTTTTTTTTTTTTTTTGAGCAAACTCCCGAAGTAGGTGTAGTTTATTTAATGAATCATAATTTACAATGCCTTATGTACGGGCAGCCCTGAGCATCCAAGCGCAACAATCCACTAATAGAGCAAGGGAGTGTGTCTTGGTTATACTCTACATAGAAAGGATTAAAAATACCCTCATTTGCTAGCCTATCCGCCACATGATTTGCCTCTTGGTAAACATGTGAAAAAGTAAAATGCCTATCTAACGTGAAGGCTTTGATGAATTGCCATTCACTGGTCAATGTTCCATGGTGGCTTAGATTTGCTCTTTATTATATGCACTAGAGCTAGGGAGTCGAGTTTCACTTCTACTTCCGTGAGCTGCAATTGTGCACAAAGTTTGAGACCATCCACCAAGGCAGATGCTTCCGCTTGTAAATTGGATTGGAAAAGATACTTGTTGCTAAATGCTTGGATCAGGTTTCCACAGTGATCTCTAATAACTCCGCCACCGGCCGCCAACCCTGGATTTCCTTTTGAGGCCCTATCCACGTTGAGTTTTGCACTGCCATTCTGAGGCGGGATCCACTTGACTGCGAAAGCTCCCCTTGGCTGTGTGATGAGAATTTGACGACAAATGAAATGAGAAAAAAAGATGTCATCAGCTGGTCCAGTCCTATGAAGTGGTACAATGGTAGAGATGCTTCGCAACTGGGAGCATATGTGAGTAATGATGTGTTGAGGTGTGGTAAAATGACCTTCAAAGATTGCCATATTTCGTGCTTTCCATATGAACCAGCAATGCTGTATGCATACCAAAGATGGCATAAGCTTCTGGACAGGGACAAGGGTTTTGGAAGGAGGGTCATGCCACCACCAAGAATTGAGTTTACCTAGTATTGTAGAGGATGGGGGAAAAAACACTTCAAGCCATGATTCAAAGTATAGCCAAATGCTGCTGGCGAATTCACATCCTACAAAGAGGTGATCCAAAGTTTCCAGATTGTTGTAAAAAGAGCATTTCGAAGCCAAAGAGACTCCCAATAATTCTTAGTTTTAGTCGAGTTTAGTTGTTGATTTAATTCTTAGTTTTAGGCTCAATAATTAGCCTTAATAAGGCCCATTTAGTCCAAATCTTGGGGCTACTTATGGCTGAACCCTAGCACTACACTTTTAGGAGTTTTTAAGTTGGTTTTTAGGATTTCTATAAGCCTATACATAGACCTCAACATATGGACAAATTACAGCAATTTTTTACCATGAATGTACTCCAATCTTGGCAAGAGTGAATCCATGCTAGCCCCATTTCCTCTCCATCATCTTGACACATTTTCAGACTGTTCGGATTCATATCAAAAAAGTTCCTTCTTTTATAGTCTTTGGATTAAGCGTTGTTGGGATTATCACTTAAGCAACGGTGATTGTTCTAACCAACTTATAGATTTGGTTCTTGCCTGATTCATATAGATTTGGTAAATAAAAGGAACTTTTGGACTTGTTGAAAAGCTGTACGGAGGAGAGCTCAAACCTCGGAAGAAAGCTCATAAGGTGCAAAATGGATTTAATATCTCCCTTTATAAAAATGACAATGTCATCTGTGAAGGCCAAGTGGGAGATCGCTGGGCACTACTTCAGGAGGATATAATGTGTTATTTTGTCCTTTTGAAATTGATCCTTCAATCCTTGAGAAAACGTTTCAAGCATTAGGATGAATAACAGAGGTGATAAGGGGTCTCCCTGATGAACCCCTCTGAAGGATTTGAAGAAGCCTTTGGGTGCACCATTAATGAGTATACAAACCAACAAATCTTCCAAAATCAATGCTGCATAAGGGAGATCCAATGTTCGGCAAACCCAAACTTCCATAGAATTGCATAGAGGAAAGGCCAAGAAAGCCTATCAAATGCCTTGGCAAGGTCAAATTTAACGATCATATTTCCTTCCCTTGTTTTCCGATCTATGAAATCGGCCAGCTCTTGGACAAGGAGGATGTTATCCGTAATGTCTATCCCTTGGACATAGGCTGCTTGTTCAGGTGAGATGAGTTTCGGCAGAATGGAGCCAAGGCAATTGGCCAAAATTTTAGTGCAAATTTTATTGACGAAAGTGCACAGACTAATAGGCCGAAAATCACTAAAGGAATTTGGGTTGGCTACTTTTGGAATTAACGCAACAAGGGTGCTAGTGAACATCCGCGGCAACCTTGCACCTTTGAGAAAAGTACTCACTGCAAGGAAGAGGTCGTGGTTGATAATATCCCAACAAGTAGTGAAGAAGGTCCCATTGTAGCCATCAATTCCCGCTGCACCGTTAGGGTTTTGAGGGAGAAAACTGCCTCCTTTAATTCCTTTATTGACAGCTTAGACAATAAGTACTGGTTATCCACATCCGAACCTTGCGCATGAGGTGGTCAAGTAATGATGGGTCTAAGGCAGTGGTATGATTAGAAGTCAGGGGTTCCTTAAAGTAGGTAATACCTGCATCTTCAATGAGGTGCAAATTTTTAGTTCATTGCCCGTCAACTTTGATTCTGGAGATGCGTAATTGCGGCCTTTTGGCAAGAATGGTAGAATGGAAAATTTTGGAAACCATGAAAAAGCTTGGCCAGCCGTGATCCGTCCAATTGAATCATCAGAAACTAAAGTAACTACTTTACTAGATGGTTCACTGGCCATCCAATTTGACCTTTCACACATCACAAAGCCAAGAGTAAGACGTGTAGTTTTCCTAGTACCAGCACAAGCTATTATTTACCATCCATTACCATGATTCAAATTGATAAGAAAGGTCCCAATGAATACCAGATTTACTTGGAAGAAAGTGAGCCGTCAGACTACAACAATATCAGGAACATGAACATGGATGACATCACTATGTATTTCAGCAGCACAGGACAAAAGGTGTATTGGTTTACTGACCCATTTTCAGGTCATTGTTATTTTGATGTCAGTTACTCTGAAGAATGTTTGACAACATATGATGATGATGAGGAAGAAGAAAGCTCTCGCATGTGTAAAAAGAAGAAAAAAGCTAACAAGTGCAAATATGGGCATAAACTTCCAGATGATTTTGAGATCGTTCATCAAATAAACAAACTTTCAGAAGCACTTGTGATCCTTTAACTTTCTCCATTCCATCAGATGAATGGATGTTCCATGAGCAGCTACATAAGGCAGCAAATCTTCCTTGCTTCACCCAATCATCTTGTAAAGATGATGCTCTTCCACAAACCCTGGAATATGTATGTTCCAACCGGATGATTTTCCACCACTCATCCCTTCTTCAAAAGAGAGCAGCAGCTCATGCCCCAAAGATCCAAAATGTTGTTGTTCTTCCCTTGACTAGAAAATAGAAATCCATCAGCGTTGCAGAAGAAGTTTTAAACTGGCAAACTGAAAATGCTATAACTAGAACAAAATTATCACTCGGATTGATAACTAGGTGATAAAGACCAATAAGGTTCTGGAAAATCAAAATAAGCATTTGGAAGACATCCAGATAAAGATTCGAACCCTAGAAAAGCGAATGGCTCAATTACAATTTGAGACTATTCCTTATGGGATGTCAGTTTATACATTTGCCACCCAACAGGGAAAGGAAAGAAACTTCTGTCAAAATCAGATTAACAATTTAAAGAAAATGGGAGAATTTGCTGCAACAAAGTCTAATTTTGGAACAAGCGGAAGCTCAAGCTCTTCTATGAATAATATGTTTTATGCCAGGCCTATTCAGCCCTATTACCCACCTTCATTTGGTGTTTTAGGAGCTACATAAATCTATTATCCCTCATACAATAAGCCAAGAATTTTATTTCAAGAAGAATTCACATATATTCCTGAACCTGGTGAGCGACCTTCTACCAGAGACATTGCAGCTTGGTGTAAATTCAAAAATGAGCACAAGAATGGCAAGATGCTGAAGAAAAAACAAAAAGGCAACAAAATGCATAGCTAGAAACCCAAAGGAAGTAACAAGAAGAACGAAAACAAAATAAAGCAGGTCCTTCGAAACAATCTTTCAAGATCACTCCAGCTCAACAATCTCAAGCTCTGGTACAACAAGAATCAAGTCCCAATAATCAAAACCACAAATTGTAGTTGTTCAAGAAGCAAGTGGAGTCTCTGAATTTTCAGAATCCTCTGATGAAAGTCAACAAAGTGAGCCTGAATCAGATTCTTCAAAAGAAGAAATCCCCATGTTTATGGCAGGAGATGATGAACATATAGTTGAACATCCCGATGATGATGAACCCATGAATGTAGAAGGAAATACATCCACTTCTACACCTTACAAATCTTCAGGATGAATATCTGGAACTTCATTGTTCACTCTAGAAGATATTCCCACTGCCAAATGGGACCCACACAAAGACTCCAACAATTTCATGCGTGGATGACAATAAAATAGATCAACACTGAAAGTAATTTTGAAATACTATCAGAATTCACAGCAAGATTCTCAGGAATGCTGAAAAGCTGGTAGTCAACCATTTCTAACAATGAAAGAATGCTTTTTCTTACCAGATAGACAATTGAAGAAGCCATAGCCTTAATTCATCATGTATTCCTTGGAGAACCAGCAGAGGATTTGGAGCTCAAAAGAAAAAAGTTTTTTCAATTAAAATGCTATTCTTATTTTAAGAAAGACATTGATAAACATATGAAAGGATTAATTAATCTTTTTTATGTTTTGGGTGCAGATCCAAGTTTGAAACAAGTGTTTTTGAGTTCATTGCCTAAGACATTGCAAGATGGTGCTAAGATCTATATGCCCCACAAATATGGATTTATAATCGGTCTTCCCCCTAGACAAAATAGGCAATCAGTAATACTGGAACATAAAGACTTATGTCGTAAAAGACAAGTGGTAAAGCTTGAACATTTAAGAGGAGACCAATATGAATCATGCAAGAAAACTAGAGTTGGTCATAAAAGGCAAATACAAAGCTTGCAAAACCAAAGGAAGTCAAAAAAGGAAGAAATTAAAGAAATTTAGATTCCCTTCTTCAAGATGGAGCCCAAAACATAGGGATATATTAAAAGGAAAAGCTTTAATCAACAAAAGAAGAAGAAGAAGAAAAAGTTCTTCCATATGCTACATTGCAATCAAAAGGGTCATTTTGCAATAGATTGTCCACAAAATAAAAAACGAATCAAACTGAATGAGAATATTCAAGAGCAAACGGGTCAATACATTTCTTCAGACGATGATCTTGAATCCATCTTCATTGAAGACGCAAAACCTCTAATCAGAAACTTTTCGCCTTAGAAGTACCAATCTAATTGTTCAACATTAGCAGCAAGCAGAGAATAGGATCCCATTCTCCCTTTTATTCTGTCATCTCTTGTTGCGCAAACATTGATTCATCTTTATCCTGTTACCAAGTATGATAAACCAATTCCTGTAATTGCATTTTTTCATATAGGAGCAGCAATGTTCATAATGAATCCACAGGTGTTAGCTGATGAATACTGGAAAGCTCACAGACAAGATTTTTAGAGCTGTAGATGCAAGAATTTTTACCTCACATTTGATCACCAAAGGACAAAATTACAATCCAATTCTTCCCACAATGCAAGATTTGTACTTTGATTTTAGGGTGTGCACGTCCAGGTAAATATATCATAATTGGTATGGATCTTTACAAAACAACTCCAGGCTTGCAAATATTTCAAGAGGGTATCAGATACAAGAAATTTTTTAAAAAATACATTGATATTCCTAGATTTTATCTTTTAACTATTTCAGATTACCAAAATTTGATTTCTTAGATAAAATCCAAATTCATTGAACAATCATGTGCATAATCTCACTCTGAATTTTTAGAAAAATGTTCTAACTCTTTGTGGAAAAATCCAAAGTTTTTTTGTTAGGTTACCCTTCAAGATCAGAGAATGACAATGCTAATCCAACAAAGGCAAGTCATTCAAGAATGAATCTTGAATATTCTCGTTTAGTAGAACATGAATGTCATGATCTTCTTAAACATAATTTGACTGAAACTTCTCATTTACAGTGTGCATGTGTTCTTGAGTGCCTTCAAAATTTAACCTACTAGATCTAGATCTACTAAGTGATCTTGAAATATTAGAAAATTTTTGAGAACCTGAAGGGATAGAAGAAGTTGATCCACGTCTTCTAGAAAAAGCAATTTCAACATTTCAGATGGTTCTTCATTTATAACGGAAACATTTGTATTTATTTTAGAAGGTGTTGGATTAGAAATATTTTCAAAAGTCCATGTTTCTGGTATATTAACATCATCCCAACAAATGAGTTTAGGTATTTGTATATTAGATCTGGTCAAATTTGTATCAATTAAAGTAGTTTTCCTATCATTATATTTATATGAATTGCACTGGACTTATTGTATTCGTTAATTTATAACAAATACGATAAGTTATATTTATATTTTCAGATCCAGGTTTCATATCATATCCTTTAGTCTGAAATATTTAAAGTTAGAACATCTAGTAAATTTTTATGAGTTAAAGAAACAGAAAAATTTGGATAACTGCTAAAATAAATCGGACCATTACACAAACTAGATTCAATTAAGCCAATTAATATTCCTTCTGATTTTCCAAGACAATGGAAACAGCAGAGATATACTCATATTGATTTTGGAGCTATCAGGATAGCCTTAACCTTTATTGGTTGGAAAGGCCTTCTTGTTGCTGCTAGGATTGCATTCCTAGACACCAGATTTTGAAAATACCAACAATCCTGCCTAGCAACCGTTGAGACTACTCTAAATTCAGGAACAGTTTTTGTAACCCATTTCCCAAATTTTAACATGTCACTTGTGGACCCACGTCATATCACTGCACTTAAAGTCCAGATTCAGCTTTAGGAAGCAGAGGAAATCCTAACTCATTGGCAACAACTCTCCATTATGTCAAATGGTATATAGGGTCCAAAATCATGCTTTTGACCTTACTCTTCCTAGTGCAGAGAAAGCTCTATATATCAAAATTGAAGATGGACAGGCAGCTTCATTTACACATGTCCCCCGACAGATTTCAAAAGAAGAGCTGGTAAGATTGTTACAAGACACTTGGATCACAAACTACGAAAAAACTCTGTCAGCCCTGATCCGACCAATTGAATCATGAAAATCTAAAGTAACTACTTTACCAGATGGTTCAGTGGCCATCCAATTTGACCTTTCACACATCACAAAGCCAAGAGCAAGTACTAGCAGTTTTTCTAGTACCAGCACAAGCTCTTATTTACCATCCATTTCCATGATGCAAATTGATAAGAAAGGTCCCAATGAATACCAGATTTACTTTGAAGAAAGTGAGCCAGACTACAACAATATCAGGAGCATGAACATGGATGACATCACTATTTATTTCAGCAGCACAAGGCAAAAGGTGTATTGGTTTACTGACCCATTTCATGGTCATAATTGTTATTTTGATGTCTGTTATTGTGAAGAATGTTTGACAACCTATGATGATGATGAGGAAGAAGAATGCTCTCGCATGTCTAAAAAGAATAAAAAAGCTAACAAGTGCAAATGTGGGTATAAACTTCCAGATATATTGATGATCCTTCATCAAATAAACAAACTTTCAGAAGCACTTGTGATCCTTTAACTTGCTCCATTCCATCAGATGAATGGATGTTCCCATGAGCAGCTACATAAGGCAATACCCCCAGATTCAATGTTTGCCTCTGAAGAAAATCTTCCTTGCTTCACCCAATCATGTTGTAAAGATGATGCGGAAAACCTCTTCCACAAACTCTTGGAATATGTATGTTCCAACTCGTTGATTTTCCTCCACTCACCCCTTTTTCAAAAGATAGAGCAGCTCATGCCCCAAAGATCCAAAATGTTGTTGTTCTTCCCTCCGGAAAACAAAAACCCATGAGTGCTGCAAAAGAAGTTTTAAATTGGCAAACTGAAAATCGCTTTAACCAGAACAAAATTCTCACTCGGATTGATAACTAGGTGAAAAAGAACAATGAGGTTCTAGAAAATCAAAATAAACATTTGGAAGACATCCAGATAAAGATTCAAACCCTTGAAAAGAGAATGGCTCAATTACAGTTTGAGACAATTCCTTATGGGATGTCAGTTTATACATTTGCCACCCAAAATGAAAAGGAAAGATACTTCCTTCAAAATCAGATTAACAGTTTAAAGAAAATAGGAGAATTTGCTACAACAATGTCTGATTTCGGAACAAGCTCTTCTGTGAATAATATGTTTTATGCCAGGCCTATTCAGCCCTATTACCTACCTTCATTTGGTGCTTTTGGTGGTACATCAATCTATAAACCCTCACATAATAAGCCAAGAATTTCATTTGAGGAAGAATTCACATATATTCCGGAACCTGGTCAACCTTCTACCCGAGACATTGTAGATTGGTACAAATTCAAAAATGAGCAAAGGAATGGCTTGATGCTGAAGAAATCAAACCAAAAGGCAACAAGATGCATAGCTGGAAACCCAAAGGAAGCAACAAGAAGAACAAAAACAAAATGAAGCGGGTCCTTCAAAACAATCTTTCAAGATCAATCTAGCTTAACAATCTCAAGCTCCGGTACAACAAGAATCTAATCCTAGTTCATTCTTGAAACAATTATCACAACAATCAAAACCACAAATTGCAGTTGTTCAAGAAGCTATTGGAGTCTCTGAATTTTTAGAATCCTCTGATAAAAGTAAAAAAAGTGAGCCTGAATCAGATTCTTCAAAAGGAGAAATCCCCATGTTTATGGCAGTATATGATGAACCTAAAGTTGAACATCCCGATGATGATGAACACATGAAAGTAGGACGAAATACATCCACTTCTACGCCTTACAATTCTTCAGGAGGAACATTTGGAACTTCATTGTTCACTCTAGATGATATTCCAACTGCTAAATGGGAACAAAGACTCCAAGAATTTCATGGGTGGATGACCGTAAAAAAGATCAGAAACACAGAAAGTAATTTTGATATACTGTCAAAATTCACAGCAAGATTCTCAGGAATGCTGAAAAGTTGGTGGTAAACCATTTCAAACAATGAAAGAACATTTTTTCTTACCAGACAGATCATAGAAGAAGCCATAGCCTTAATTCATCAAGTATTCCTTGGAGAACCAGCAGAGGATTTGGAGCTTAAAAGAAAAGAGTTTTTTCAATTAAAATGTTATTCTTAATTTAAGAAAGACATTGATAAACATACGAAAAGATTAACTAATCTTTTGTATGTTTTGGGTGCAGCTCCAAGTTTGAAACAAGTGTTTTTGATTTCGTTTCTACGACATTGCAAGATGGTGCTAAGATCTATATTCACCACAAACATGGATCTGTAATTGGTCTTTCCCCTGGACAAATTAGGCAATCAGTAATACTAAGAACTTATAAGACTTATGTCATAAAAGACAAGTGGTGCGTGAACATTTAAGAGGAGACCCATGCATTGATGAATCATGCAAAAAAACCTTTACCAGATTTGGTCATAAAAGGCAAATGCAAAGCATACAAAACCATAGGAAGTCAAAAAATGAAGAAATTCAAGAAATTCATATTCTCTTCTTCAAGATCTCCTAAACCCAAAAAATGGGGATACTTTAATAAGAAAAGCTTTAATCCTCAAACGAAGAAGAAGAAGAAATCTTCTAGATGCATTTTCAATCAAAAGGGTCATTTCGCAAAAGATTGTCCACAAAATAAAAAATGAATCAAACTTAATGAGAATATTCAAGAGCAAACGGGTCTATACATTTCTTCAGATGATGATCTTGAATCCATCTTCTGTGAAGAAGCAGAACCTCTGATCAGACTCTTTTTGCCTTCGAAGTACCAATCCAAATGTACAACATTACCCCAGCAAGCAGAGAATAGGATCCCATTCTCCCTTTTAATCTGTCATCTCTTGTTGCGCAAACATTGATTCATGTTGATCCCACTAAGTATGATAAACCAATTCCTATAATTGCATTTTTTGATACAGGTATATAGCAGCAATGTCCATAATGAATCCAGAGGTGTTAGATGATGAATACTAGAAACCTCATAGACAAGATTTTAGAGCTGCAGATGCAAGAATTTTTACCTCACATTTGATCACCAAAGGACAAATTACAATCCAATTCTTCCCACAATGCAAGATTCGTACTCGGATTTTAAGGTGTGCACATCCAGGTAAAGATATCGTAATTGGTATGGATCTTTACGAAAGAACTCCATGCTTGCATATTCATCAAGAGAGTATCAAATACAAAAAAAATTTAAAAAAATACATTGATTTTCCTAGATTGTATCTTTCAACTATTTCAGATTATCAAAATTTGATTTCTCAGATAAAATCCAATTCATTGCACAATCATGTGCAAAATCTCACTCTGAATTTTTACAAAAATTCTCTAACCCTTTGTGGCAGAATCCAAAATTTTTTTGTCAGGTTACCCTTCATGAAGAATGAAGATGCTAATCCAACAAAGGCAAGTCATTCAGGAATGAATCCTGTGAACGTTCTCGTTTAGCAGAACAAGAATGTCAAGATCTTCTTAAACATAATTTGATCGAAACGTCTCATTTACGCTGGGCATGAGTTCTTGAGTGCCTTCAAAATTTAATCTACTGGATCTCGATCTACTAAGTGATCCTGAAATATTTGAAAATTTTTGAGAACATGTAGGGATTACGTCTTCTTGAAAAAGCAATTTCAATATTTCCAGATGGTTCTTCATTTATAAATGAAACATTTGTATTTATTTCAGAAGGTGTTGGATTAGAAATATTTTCAAAAGTCCATGTTTCTGGTATATTAGCATCATACCAAAAAATGAGTGTAGGTATTTGTATATTAGATCTGGTTAATATCGTATCAATTAAAGAAGTTTTCCTGTCATTAGTATTTATATGAATGGCACCAGGACTTATTGTATTCATTAATTTAGAACAAATAAGATAGGTTATATTTATATTTTCATATCTAGGTTTCATATCATATCCTTTAGTCCGAATATTTATTATACAAAGTTAGAACATCTAGTAAATTTTTATGAGTTAGAGAAAGAGAAAATTTTGGATTACTGCTAAAATGAATCAGACCATTACATAAACTAGATTCAATTAAGCCAATTAATATTCCTTCTGATTTTCCAAGACAATGGAAACAACAGGGATATACTCATATTCATTTTGGAGCTATCAGGATAGCCTTAACCTTTCATGGTCGGAAAGGCCATCTAGTTGTTGCTAGGATTGCACTCCTAGACACCAGATTCTGCAAATACCAACATGTCTGCATAGCAACAATTGAGACTACTCTAAATTGAGGAACAGTTTTTGTAACTCTTTGCCCAAATTTCAACATGTCACTTGTTTACCTACATCATCTCACAACACTTAAAGTCCAGATTCAGCTTCAGGGAGCAGAGCAAATCCTAACTCATTGGCAGCAACACTCCATTATCAGATGGTATATGGGGTCCAAAATCATGCTTTTGACCTTACTCTTCCTAGAGAAGAGAAAGCTCTATGTAGATCAAAATTGAAGACGGATGGCAGCTTTATGTACACATGTTCCCAGATAGATTTCAAAAGAAGAGCTGGTAAGATTGTTACCAGACACTTGGATCACAAACTGTGAAAAAACTCAGCCAACCTTAATCCAGCCAATTGAATCATTAGAAACTAAAATAACTACTTTACCAGATTGTTCAGTGGCCATCCAATTTGACCTTTCACACATCACAAAGCGAAGCGCAAGTACTAGAAGTTTTCCTAGTACCAGCACAAGCTCTTATTTACCATCCATTTCCATGATACAAATTGATAAGAAAGGTTCCAATGAATACCAGTTTTACTTGGAAGAAAGTGAGCCAGACTACAACAATATCAGGAGCATGAACATGGATGACATCATAATTTATTTCAACAGCACTGGACAAAAGGTGTATTGGTTTACTGACCTATTTTTTGGTCATTGTTATTTTGATGTCTGTTACTGTGGAGAATGTTAGACAACCTATGATGATGATCAGGAAGAAGAAAGCTCTCGCATGTCTAAAATGAAAAAAAAAAGCTAACAAGTGCAAATATGGGTAGAAACTTCCAGATGATTTTATTATCCTTCATCAAATAAACAAACTTTCAGAAGCACTTGTGATCCTTTAACTTGCCCCATTCCATTAGAGGAATGGATGTTCCATGATCAGCTACATAAGGTAGTACCCCCAGATCCAATGTTTGCCTCTGAAGCAAATCTTTCTTGCTTCACCCAATCATCTTGTAAAGATGATGTTGGAAGCCCAGTAGGAACTCTTCCACAAACCCCTGGAATATGTATGTTCCAACCAGTTGATTTCCACCACTCACCCCTTTTTTAAAAGACAGAACAGCTCATGCCCTAAAGATCCAAAATGTTGTTCATCCTACTGGAAAACAAAAACACATCAGTGCTGCAAAAGAAGTTTTAAACTGGCAAACTGAAAATGCTTTAACCAGAACAAAATTCTCACTTGGATTGATAACTAGGTGACAAGACCAATGAGGTTCTAGAAAATCAAAATAGGAGCATTCGGAAGACATCTAGAGAAAGAATCAAACCCTTGAAAAGAGAATGGCTCATCTATTACAATTTGAGACTATTCCTTATGCGATGTCAGTTTATACATTTGCCACCCAACAGGAAAAGGAAAGAAACTTCCTTCAAAATCAGATTAACAGTTTAAAGAAAATAGGAGAATTTACTAAAACAAAGTCTAATTTCGGAACAAGCGGCAGCTCAAGCTCTTCTATGAATAATATGTTTTATGCCAAGCCTAATCAACCCTATTACCCACTTTCATTTGGTGCTTTTGGAGATACATCATTCTATAATCCCTCATATAATAAGCCAAGAATTTCATTCCAAGAAGAATTCACATATATTCCTGAACCTGGTGAACCTTCTACTAGAGACATTGCAGCTAGGTGTAAATTCAAAAATGAGCAAAGGAATGGCATAAGGTTGAAGAAAAAACAAAAATGCAACAAGATGCGTAGCAGGAAACCCGAAGGAATCAACAAGAAGAACAAAAATCCAAAATGAAGTAGGTCCTTCAAAAAAATAGAAACCCGAAATTCGTTTATCAGGTTAATGAAAATAGACACCCGAAATTCGTTTATCGGGGATGAAAATGCAAACCTGAAATTCGTTTATCAGGTTAATGAATGGAAACCCAAATTCGTTTATGGAGAATGAAAATGCAAACCTGAAATTTGTTTATCAGGTTAATGAAAATGGAAATGAGAACCCGAATTCGTTTATCGGGTGAAAATGCAAACCTGAAATTCGTTTATCAGGTTAATGAAAAATGAAATGAGAACCCGAAATTCGTTTATCGGGTGAAAATGCAAACCTGAAATTCGTTTATCGGGTGATGCAGAAATCCAAACCTGAAATTCCTTTATCAGGTTAATAGAATAGAAACCTGAAATTCATTTATCGGGGATGAAAATTCAAACCTGAAATTCGCTTATCAGGTTACGAAAATGGAAATGAGAACCCGAAATTAATTTATCGGGGATGAATTTAGAAACCCGAAATGGTTTCATTTATCGGGGATGAAAATGCAAATCAGAAATTCGTTTATCAGGTTAATAAATGGAAACCCAAAATTCGTTTATGGAGGATGAAAATAAACCTGAAATTTGTTTATAAGGTTAATGAAAATGGAAATAAGAACCCGAATTCGTTTATCGGGTGAAAATGCAAACCTGAAATTCGTTTATCAGGTTAATGATAAATGGAAATGAGAACCCGAAATTCATTTATCGGGTGAAAATGCAAACCTGAAATTCGTTTATCATTTGTCATGGAGATGGAAATGAGAACCCAAAATTCGTTTATCGGGTGATGCAGAAATGCAAACCTGAAATTCCTTTATCAGGTTAATAGAATAGAAACCTGAAATTCATTTATCGGGGATGAAAATGCAAACCTGAAATTTGCTTATCAGGTTACGAAAATGGAAATGAGAACCCGAAATTCGTTTATCGGGGATGACAAATGCATTTTGGGTTTCCATCATCAGGTTAATGCGGATGGAACTGAGAAATCACCCAAAATTTGTTTATCGGGTGAAAATGCAAAACTGAAATTCGTTTATCAGGTTAATAGAATGGAAACCCGAAATACGTTTATCGGTAATGACAAATGCAAACCTGAAATTCGTTTATCAGGTTATGAAAATGGAAATGAGAACCCAAAATTCGTTTATCGAGTGAAAATGTAAACCTGAAATTCATTTATCAGGTTAATGAAGATGGAAACCCGAAATTCGTTTATCGGGAATGAAAATGCAAACCTGAAATTCGTTTATCAGGTTATGAAAATGGAAATGAGAACCCGAAATTCATTTATCGGCTGAAAATGCAAGCCTGAAATTCGTTTATCAGGTTAATGGAGATGGAAATGAGAAACCAAAATTCGTTTATCGGGTGATGCAGAAATGCAAACCTGAAATTCATTTATCAGGTTAATAGAATAGAAACCTGAAATTCGTTTATCGGGGATAAAAATACAAACCTGAAATTCGCTTATCAGGTTATGAAAATGGAAATGAGAACCCATCAAATTCGTTTATCGAGGATGACAAATGCAAACCTGAAATTGGTTTATCATGTTAATGGAGATGGAAATGAGATACCAAAATTTGCTTATCGGGTGAAAATGCCAACATGAAATTCGTTTATCAGGTTAATAGAATGGAAACCCGAAATGCGTTTATCGGGGATGACAAATGCAAAAATGAAATTCGTTTTATCAGGTTATGAAAATGGAAATGAGAACCCGAAATTCATTTATCGAGTGAAAATATAAATCTGAAATTCGCTTATCAGGTTAAAGAAGATGGAAACCCGAAATTCGTTTATCGGGGATGAAATGCAAACTTGAAATTCGTTTATCAGGTTATGAAAATGGAAATGAAAAAATCCGAAATTCGTTTATCGGGTTAAAATGCAAGCCTGAAATTTGTTTATCAGGTTAATGGAGATGGAAATGAGAAACCAAAATTCGTTTCTCGGGTGACGCAGAAATGCAAACCTCAAATTCATTTATCAGGTTAATAGAATATAAACCCCAAAATTCGTTTATCGGGGATAAAAATGCAAACCTAAAATTCGCTTATCAGGTTATGAAAATGGAAATGAGAACCCGAAATTTGTTTATCGGGGATGACAAATGCAAACCTGAAATTCGTTTATCAGGTTAACGGAGATGGAAATGAGAACCCAAAATTTGTTTATCGGGTGAAAATGCAAACCTGAAATTCGTTTATCTGGTTAATAGAATGGAAACCCGAAATACGGTAATCGGGGTTGACAAATGCAAACCTGAAATTCATTTATCAGGTTATGAAAATGGAAATGAGAACCCAAAATTCGTTTATCGAGTGAAAATGTAAACCTGAAATTCATTTATCAGGTTAATGAAGATGGAAACCCAAAATTCGTTTATCGAGGATGAAAATGCAAACCTTAAATTCATTTATCAGGTTAATGAAAATGGAAATGAGAACCCGAAATTCGTTTATCTGGTAAAAATGCAAATCTGAAATTCGTTGATCAGGGTAATGAAAAATGGAATTGATTCAACGCAAAATTCGTTTATCGGGTGAAAATGTAAACCTGAAATTCGTTTATCAGCTTAATGGAGATGGAAATGAGAACCCAAAATTCGTTTATCGGGTGATGCAGAAATGAAAACCGAAAATTCGTTTATCAGGTTAACAGAATGGAAACCCGAAATTCGTTTATCGGGGATGAAAATGCAAACCAGAAATTCGTTTATCAGGTTATTAAAATGGAAATGAGAACCCGAAATTCGTTTATCGGGGATACCAAATGCAAACTTGAAATTCGTTTATCAGGTTAATAGAATGGAAACCTGAAATGCGTTTATCGGGGATGACAAATGCAAACCTGAAATTCATTTATCAGGTTTTGGAATCCCCTTCTCAAAATTCCATTATCGAATTTCGGGTTCTCATTTCTATTTTCATAACCTGAAAAATGAATTTCAGGTTTGCATTTGTCATCCCCCTGTCTCTTATACACATCTAGATGTGTATAAGAGACAGCCATTAACCAGATAAACGAATTTCAGGTTTGCATTTCTGTTTATCGGGTAAAAATGCAAGTTTATCTTGAAATTCGTTTATCGTTAATGGAGATGGAAATGAGAAACCAAAATTCGTTTATCGGGTGATGCAGAAATGCAAACCTGAAATTCATTTATCAGGTTAATAGAATAGAAACCTGAAATTCGTTTATCGGGGATGAAAATGCAAACCTGAAATTCGCTTATCAGGTTATGAAAATGGAAATGAGAACCCAAATTCGTTTATCGGGGATGACAAATGCAAACACGAAATTCGTTTATCGAGTTAATGGATATGGAAATGAGAACCCAAATTTGTTTATAACCTGATATTTTCATTCTTCATAAACGCTGTCTCTTATAGGTTGGTTATGAAAATGAAAATGAGAACCCAAAATTCGTTTATCGGGTAAAAATGCAAGCTTGAAATTCGTTTATCAGGTTAATGGAGATGAAAATGAGAAACCAAAATTCGTTTATCGGGTGACGCAGAAATGCAAACGTGACAAATTCATTTATCAGGTTAATAGAATAGAAACCCGAAATTCATTTATGGGGGATGAAAATGCAAACCTGAAATTCACTTATCAGGTTATGAAAATGGAAATGAGAACCCGAAATTCGTTTATCGGGGATGACAAATGCAAACCTGAAATTCGTTTATCAGGTTAATGGATATGGAAATGAGAACCCCAAATTTGTTTATCGGGTGAAAATGCAAATCCGAAATTCGTTTATCTGGTTATGAAAATGAAAATGAGAACCCAAAATTCGTTTATCGGGTGAAAATGCAAGCTTGAAATTCGTTTATCAGGTTAATGGATATGAAAATGAGAAACCAAAATTCGTTTATCGGGTGATGCAGAAATGCAAACGTGAAATTCATTTATCAGGTTAATAGAATAGAAACCCGAAATTCATTTATGGGGGATGAAAATGCAAACCTGAAATTCACTTATCAGGTTATGAAAATGGAAATGAGAACCCGAAATTCGTTTATCGGGGATGACAAATCCATTGCAAACCTGAAATTCGTTTATCAGGTTAATGGATATGGAAATGAGAACCCGAAATTTGTTTATCGGGTGAAAATGCAAACCTGAAATTCGTTTATCAGGTTAATAGAATGGAAACCTGAAATGCGTTTATCAGGGATAACAAATGCAAACCTGAAATTCATTTATCAGGTTACGAAAATAGAAATGAAAACCTGAAATTCGTTTATCGAGTGAAAATATAAACCTGAAATTCATTTATAAGGTTAATGAAGATGGAAACCCGAAATTCGTTTATCGGGGATGAAAATGCAATCCTGAAATTCATTTTTCAGGTTATTAAAATAGAAATGAGAATCCTAAATTTGTTTATCGGGTAAAAATGCAAGCCTGAAATTCGTTTATCAGGTTAATGGAGATAGAATTGAGAAACCAAAATTCGTTTATCGGGTGATACAGAAATGCACACCTGAAATTCCTTTATCAGGTTAATAGAATAGAAAACTCGAAATTCGTTTATCGTGGATGAAAATACCAAATCTGAAATTCGCTTATCAGGTCATGAAAATGGAAATGAGAACCCAAAATTCGTTTATCGGGGATGACAAATGCAAACCTGAAATTCGTTTATCAGGTTATGAAAATGGAAATGAGAACCCGAAATTCGTTTATCGGGTGAAAATGCAAGCCTGAAATTCGTTTATCAGGTTAATGGAGACGGAAATAAGAAACCAAAATTCGTTTATCGGGTGACGCAGCAAAACAAACCTGAAATTCATTTACCAGGTTAATAGAATAGAAACCCGAAATTATGAAAATGCAAACCTGAAATTCGCTTATCAGGTTTTGAAAATAGAAATGAGAACCCGAAATTCGTTTATCGGGGATGACAATTGCAAACCTGAAATTCGTTTATCAGGTTAATGGAGATGGAAATGAGAACCCAAAATTTGTTTATCGGGTGAAAATACAAACCTGAAATTCATTTTTCAGGTTAATAGATTGGAAATCCGAAATGCGTTTTTCGGGGATGACAAATGCAAACTGAAATTCGTTTATCAGGTTATCAAAATGGAAATAGGAACCCGAAATTCGTTTATCGAGTGAAAGTGTAAACCTGAAATTCTTTTACCAGGTTATTGAAGATAGAAACCCGAAATTCGTTTATCGGGGATGAAAATGCAAACCTGAAATTCGTTTATCAGGTTATGAAAATGGAAATGAGAACCCAAAATTTGTTTATCGGGTGAAAATGCAAGCCTGAAATTTGTTTATTAGGTTAATGAAGATAGAAATGAGAAACCCAATTTCGTTTATCGGGTGATGCAGAAATGCAATCCTGAAATTCCTTTATCAGGTTAATAGAATAGAAACCCGATTAACCTGATTATCAGGGATAAAAATGCACACCTGAAATTCGATAATCGAATTTGAAGGTTCTCATTTTCCCCGATAAACGAATTTTGGGTTCTCATTCCATTTTCATAACCCGATAAACGAATTAATCAGATTTGCATTTTAACCTGATACCCGAATTTTGTTTATCATTGAAAATGCAAACCTGAAATTCGTTTATCAGGTTAATAGAATGGATTTGAGAACCCGAAACTTGTTTATCGGGTGAAAATGAAAACCTGAAATTTGATTATCAGGTTTCAGGTTAAACAAATGAGAAACCGAAAACGAATTATTGGTTAAAATGTAAACCTGAAATTCATTTATCAGGTTAATGAAGATGGAAACTCGAAATTCTTTTATCGGGGATGAAAATACAAACCTGAAGTTCGTTTATCAGGTTATGAAAATGGAAATGAGAACCCGAAATTTGTTTATCGGGTGAAAATACAGACCTGAAATTCATTTATCAGGTTAATGAAAATAGAAACGAGAACCCGAAATTCGTTTATCGGGTGAAAATACAAACTTGAAATTCGTTTATCAGGGTAATGAAAAATAAAAATGAGAACGCGAAATTCGTTTATCGGGTGAAAATTCAAACCTGAAATTCCTTTATCAGGTTAATGGAGATGGAAATGAGAACCCAAAATTCGTTTATCGGGTGCGGGAAACGAATTTCATTTATCTCATTGAAAATTCATAACCTGATATTCGTTTATCAGGTTATGAAAATGGAAATGATAACCCAAAATTCGTTTATCGAGTGAAAATGTAAACCTGAAATTCATTTATCAGTTAAATGAAGATGGAAACCCAAAATTCGTTTATCGGGGATGAAAATGCAAACCTGAAATTCGTTTATCAGGTTATGAAAATGGAAATGAGAACCCAAAATTCGTTTATCGAGTGATGTCAAAATGCAAACCTGAAATTCATTTATCAGGTTAATGAAAATAGAAATGAGAACCCAAAAAACGTTTATCTGGTGAAAATGTAAACCTGTAATTCATATATCTGATTAATGAAATTTGGAAATGAGAACCCAATATTCGTTTATCAGGTGAAAATGCAAACCTGAAATTCGTGAATCAGGTTAATGGACATGGAAACGAGAATCCAAAATTTGTTTATCGGGTGATGCAGAAATGCGAACCTGAAATTCGTTTATCAGGTTAATAGAATGTAAACCCAAAATTCGTTTATCGGGGATGAAAATGCAAACCTGAAATTTTTTTATCAGGTTATAAAAATAGAAATGAGAACCCGAAATTCGTTTATCGGGTGAAAATGCAAGCCTGAAATTCGTTTATCAGGTTAATGGAGATAGAAATGAGAAATCAAAATTCGTTTATCGGGTGATGCAGAAATGCAAACCTGAAATTCCTTTATCAGGTTAATTGAATAGAAAACCAAAACTCGTTTATCGGGGCATGAAAATACAAACCTAAAATTCGCTTATCAGGTTAGGAAAATGGAAATGAGAACCCGAAATTCGTATATCGGGGATGACATTTGCAAATCTGAAATTCGTTTATCATTTCCATGGAGATTAATGAGAACTAGAAATTTGTTTATCGGGTAAAAATGCGAACCTGAAATTCGTTTATCAGGTTAATAGAATGGAATTTCCGAAATGCATTTATCGGGGATGACAAATGCAAACCTGAAATTCGTTTATCAGGTTATGATAAATGGAAATGAGAATCCAAAATTCGTTTATAAACGAATTTCAGGTTTGCATTTTCATCCCCGATTAAAGAAGATGGAAACGAAAAATTCATTTATCGGGGATGAAATTGCAAATCTGAAATTCGTTTATCAGGTTATGAAAATGGAAATGAGAACCCGAAATTCGTTTATCGGGGATGACAAATGCAAACCTAAAATTCGTTTATCAGGTTAATGGAGATGGAGATAAGAACCCAAAATTTGTTACTATCGGGTGAAAATGCAAACCTGAAATTCGTTTATCCGGTTAATAGAATGGAAACCCGATATGCGTTTATCGGGGATGACAAATGCAAACCTAAAATTCGTTTATTGGGTGAAAATGCAAACCTAAAATTCGTTTATTAGGTTAATGGAGATGGAAATGAGAACCCAAAATTCGTTTATCTGGTGATGCAGAAATGTAAACCTGAAAGTCGTTTATCAGGTTAATAGACTGGAAACCCGAAATTCGTTTATCGAGGATAAAAATGTAAACCTGAAATTCATTTTTCAGGTTATTAAAATGGAAATGAGAACCCGAAATTTATTTATCGGGTGAAAATACAAACCTGAAATTAGTTTATCAGGTTAATAGAATGGAAACCAGAAATGCGTTCATCGAGGATGACAATGCACTCCTGAAATTCATTTATCAGGTTATGAAAATGGAAATGAGAACCCGAAATTCGTTTATCGAGTGAAAATGTAAACCTGAAATTCATTTATCAGGAAAATGATTTCCTGATCTTCTTAGATGGAAACCCAAAATTTGTTTATCGGGGATTAAAATGCAAACCTGAAATTCGTTTATCAGGTTATGAAAATGGAAATGAAAACCCGAAATTCATTTATCAGGTAAAAAATGCAAGCCTGAAATTCGTTTATCAGGTTAATGGAAATGGAAATGAGAACCCAAAATTCATTTATCGAGTGAAAATATAAACCTGAAATTTATTTATCAGGATAATGAAGATAGAAACCAGAAATTCGTTTATCGAGGATAAAAATGCAAATCTGAATTTCGTTTATCAGGTTATAATAATGGAATTTCAGGTCGAAATTCGTTTATCGGGTGAAAATGCAAACCTGAAATTCATTTATCAGGTTAATGAAAATGGAAATTAGAACCCAAAATTCGTTTACAGGGTGAAAATACAAACCTGAAATTAATTTATCAGGGTAATGAAAAATGAGAACGCGAAATTCGTTTATCGGGTGAAAATGCAAACCCGAAATTCATTTATCAGGTTAATGGACATGGAAATAAGAACCCAAAATTCTTTTATCTGGTGATGCAGAAATGTAAACCTGAAATTCGTTTCTCAGGTTAATAGAATGGAAACCCGAAATTCGTTTATCGGGGATGAAAATGCAAATCTGAAATTCTTTTATCAGGTTATTCATGAAAATGAGAACTCGAAATTTATTTATCGGGTGAAAATGCAAACCTGAAATTTGTTTATCAGGTCAATAGAATGGAAACCCGTAATGCGTTTATCGGGGATGACAAATACAAACCTGAAATTCGTTTATCAGGTTAATTGACATGGAAATTTGGGTTCTCATTTCCATATATTAACCTGATAAACGAATTTCAGGTTTGCATTTGTCATAACCCGATTTTGGAATTTCTCATTTCCATTCTATTAACCTGATAAACGAATTTCAGGTTTGCGTTTATCGTTTACCCGATAAATGGAATTGAGAACCCAAAATTTGTTTATCGGGTAAAAAATGCAAGCCTGAAATTCGTTTATCAGGTTAATGGAGAGGGAAATACATTTTGAGAAACCAAAATTCGTTTGTTCTTATGATGCAGAAATGCAAACCTGAAATTCCTTTATCAGGTTAATAGAATAGAAACCCGAAATTTGTTTATCGGTGATGAAAATGCAAATCTGAAATTTGCTTATCAGGTTATGAAAATGGAAATGAGAACCCGAAATTCGTTTATCGGGGATGACAAACGCAAACTTGAAATTCGTTTATCAGGTTAATGGAGATGGAAAGGAGAACCCAAAATTTGTTTATCGGGTGAAAATGTAAACCTGAAATTCGTTTATCAGGTTATGAAAATGGAAATTTCAACCTCAAAATTAATTTATCGAGTGAAAATGTAAACCTGAAATTCATTTATCAGGTTAATGAAAATGGAAACTAGAAACAGCATTATCAGGTTATGTCTCTGATAAATGAGAACCCAAAATTCGTTTATCGGGTGAAAATGTAAGCCTGGGTTTCGTTTATCAGGTTGATGGAGATAGAAATGAGAAACCAAAATCGTTTATCTGCAGCTATTGGTGATGCAGAAATGCAAACCTGAAATTCATTTATCAGGTTAATAGAATAGAAACCCGAAATTCGTTTATCGGGGATGAAAATGCAAACATGAAATTCGCTTATCAGGTTATGAAAATGGAAATGAGACCCCAAAATTCGTTTATCGGGGATGACAAATGAAAACCTGAAATTCGTTAATCAGGTTAATGGAGATGGAAATGAGAATCCGAAATTTGTTTATCGGGTGAAAATGCAAACCTGAAATTCGTTTATCAGGTTAATAGAATGGAAACACGAAATGCGTTTATCGGGGATGACAAATGCAAACCCAAAATTCGTTTATCAGGTTATGAAAATGGAAATGAGAACCTGAAATTCGTTTATCAAGTGAAAATGTAAACCTGAAATTCATTTACCAGGTTAATGAAGATGGAAACCCGAAATTTGTTTATCGGGGATGGAAATTCAAACCTGAAATTCGTTTATCAGGTTATGAAAATGGAAATGAGAATCCAAAATTCGTTTATGGATTCGGGTGAAAATACAAACCTGAAATTCTTTTATCAGGTTAATGAAAATGGAAATGAGAACCCGAAATTCATTTATCGGGTGAAAATGCAAACCTGAAATTCGTTTATCAAGGTAATGAAAAATAGAAATGAGAACGCGAAATTTGTTTATCGAGTGAAAATACAAACCTGAAATTCGTTTATCAGGTTAATGGAGATGGAAATAAGAACCCAAAATTCATTTATCGGGTGATGCAGAAATGCAAACCTGAATTCGTTTATCAGGTTAATAGAATTGAAACCCCAAATTCGTTTATCGGGGATGAAAATGCAAACCTGAAATTCGTTTATCAGGTTATTAAAATAGAAATGAGAACCCGAAATTCATTTATCGGGGATGACAAATGCAAACCTGAAATTCGTTTATCAGGTTAATAGAATGGAAACCCAAAATGCGTTTATCGGGGATGACATGCAAACCTGAAATTCGTTTATCAGGTTATGAAAATAGAAATGAGAACCCGAAATCCGACGAATTTCGCTTATCGAGTGAAAATATAAACCTGAAATTCATTTATCAGGTTAATGAAGATGGAAACCCGAAATTCGTTTATCGTGTGAAAAGGCAAACCTGAAATTCGTTTATAAGGTAATGAAAAATAGAAATGAGAACGCAAAATTCGTTTATCGGGTGAAAATGCAAACCTGAAATTCGTTTATCAGGTTAATGAAGATGGAAATGAGAACCCAAAATTTGTTTATCGGGTGATGTAAAAATGCAAACCTGAAATTCGTTTATCAGGTTAATAGAATGGAAACCCGAAATTCGTTTATCGGGGATGAAAATGCAAATCTGAAATTCGTTTCTCAGGTTATTAAAATTAAATGAGAACCCGAAATTCATTTATCGGGGATGACAAATACAAACCTGAAATTCATTTATCAGGTTAATGGATATGGAAATGAGAACCCGAATTTTGTTTATCGGGTGAAAATGCAAACCTGAAATTATTTTATTAGGTTAATAGAATGGAAACCCGAAATGCGTTTATCGGGGATGACAATGCAAACCTGAAATTCGTTTATCAAGTTATGGAAAAGGAAATGAGAACCCGAAATTCGTTTATCGAGTGAAAATGTAAAGCTGAAATTCATTTATCAGGTTAATGAAGATGGAAACCATTTTTCGTTTATCAAGGATGAAAATGCAAACGTGAAATTCATTTATCAGGTTATGAAAATGAAAATGAGAACCCAAAATTCGTTTATCGGGTGAAATGAAAACCCGAAATTCATTTATCAGGTTAATGAAAATGGAAATAAGAACCCAAAATTCGTTTATCGGGTGAAAATGTAAACCTGATATTCGTTTATCAGGTTCATGAAAAATGGAAATGAGAACCCGAAATTCGTTTTATCGGGTGAAAATGCAAACCTGAAATTCGTTTATCAGGTCAATGGACATGGAAATGAGAACCCAAAATTTGCTTATCGGGTGAAAATGCAAACCTGAAATTCATTTATCAGGTAAATAGAATGTAAACCCAAATTTCGGCTATTCGTTTATCGGGAATGGAAATTTGGGTTCTCATTTTCATTTTATCACCTTATAAAATGGAAATGAGAACCCAAAATTCGTTTATCGGGGATGACAAATGCAAATCTGAAATTCATTTATCTGGTTAATGGAGATGGAAATGAGAACCCAAAATTTGTTTATCGGGTGAAAATGCAAACCTAAAATTCGTTTATCAGGTTAATAGAATGGAAACCCGAAATGCGTTTATCGGGGATGACAAATGCAAACCTGAAATTCGTTTATCAGGTTATGAAAATGGAAATGAGAACCCGAAATTCGTTTATCGAGTGAAAATGTAAACCTTAAATTCATTTATCAGGTTAATAAAGATGGAAACCCGAAATTCGTTTATCGGGGATGAAAATGCAAACTTGAAATTTGTTTATCAGGTTATGAAAATGGAAATGAGAACCCAAAATTCGTTTCTCGGGTGAAAATGCAAATCTGAAATTCGTTTCTCAGGTTAACGGAAATGGAAATGAGATAACCCGAAATTGTTTATCGAGTGAAGATGTAAACCTTAAATTCGTTTATCAGGTTAATGGAGATGGAAATGAGAACCCGAAATTCATTTATCGGGTGATGCAGAAATGTAAACCTGAAATTCGTTTATCAGGTTAATGAAAATGGAAATGAGAACCCGAAATTCGTTTATCAGGTGAAAATGAAATAAGAATGACATGCACACTGAGCCATGTCATTGGGCTAACCCATGAAATGAAGTGTAAAAGGCAACTAGTTATTAACCCTAATCATGACTGGATTGTAAACTGGGACATTAAGCCCTAAACGGTAAATGACAGCATTATTTAAATTGAGAGATTTGACTGGGAACTTAGTGTACCATCTCCCAAGTGGCGATCACCTGTGAGGTTGATTGCTTCATTAGGGGTTGGCATGAATCACCCTTTCAAAATACGAAGAAAGACCGTTGGGTATCAAGACAGCTCTCAGGATTAGTGTATTCCTTGTTATTTATGAAGAATATCACGAAGACAATCAATAAAATTTGCCCCTGTGTCGTGGATTATAGCATCCATTTTATTTTCATGTACCTGCAGGTACTCAAAACAATGCGATATCAAGCAAAGAAAACTCGAATTGGTCAGTGCCAAAACATACAAAATATCATTTTTAGCAAACATTACTATAAGCAAGGTGACCGAGCTCGCTAAGAGCTACCTACGTATCCCACAACGGGAATCAAGTCGAACGTAGTTCAATTAAACAGATAGTTTTCACATATTTGACAACTAAAATATCAACAACAAGAAGAACAACTACAAACAAACTAAATGGCAGCATGTGAGTTTGATAAAAGTACATGAATAAATAGTACAGGCACATGGGAGCAATCTTAGTAAAAATCTTGCCATCACCGTGTTAACACCACTTTGACTTTCATTCCAAGTGATTTGGACCCGATCAGGCAATGCTTTGGATCCATCGGATACGTGCCTTTTAAAGGCCAATGACTGTGTTGAGAGAACGGCATAGAGGCAACCAATAAGCCTAACTTCGGTCAACAAATTTCAGTTGAACACTTTCCCAGACTTGGACCCAGAGAAGTCGTCAATCAGACTTTGAACATTTGCTCAGTTTACCCCTTTCTCAGCGCCTTTTCAGGTTTTCACTAAGGTTTCCCTCCTCTTATTTATTTATTTATTTTTTTTTTGCATTTTTTTTTCGCACACTCTCCCTTTGCCTAGGCCGCCCCGTAGGGTTTTCAACCAAGCCTCTCTCTTGCTCTGTTTTTTTTTTTTTTAAAACAAAGGTGCCCTTTCCAGGTTTTCACCTATGAGGTCCAAGTAAATGGCAAGGTGTGGGAGTAAACGGAAGACGTATGGCTAAGTAATCGCCTTTTCCAATGCATGCGAACTTTAGTTTTCAAAGTTTTTCGGCATCAGTAAGGCTGCCTTCCCTGTAATTGGGATAGACATGTTAACATCAACTGCCGAGACCGTACAAACTGCTCCCTTTAAACTTATGCAGAACTTAGGATAGTTAGGGACATGTCGATTCAAAATGGGTTAAGTCGTGTAATTGGTAAAGATTAGATTATCTTAACAAAAATTTGCCCCAATTTAAGATGGGCGCTTTGGTTGGAAAGAACATAGCTACAAGGGATGGAAGAGCGGGTTTATGATCTGAGGAAAATTGGTTATGTCCCTTATCTAAAAGAATTGCCTCAATTTTGGGATGAGAGTCTTACTTGAAGGCAACTGACTGATTTGGGGAAATAGATTTGAAAAAAATTTGCCCCAGTTTTATTATAAAAAACTGAGTTTTGTTGGGCATTTGTTTTGGTCAGCCTCTCAAACCTTTTTTTTTTTCAAAGTTTTTGTTTTTTTTTTTTTTTTTTTGCCACCCAAAACAACAATTTGCCCCAACATTGCAAATGAGCTCAGTTCCAATTTGTTTTTACAGCAAAGGATAGGGACAAAGCACAATTAAAATGAAAGATAGGCAAATAAAGAGAAGAGATATAAAAGGATTTAGTCCGGATGTGGGTGAAAAGGGAAAGAAAACAACAGGTAGAATTCTATCCAACGTTCTACAATGATTTAAAGGTTTACAGTCTGCCAAATCAGATGAAAAACTTTTTGACCATGTCCGCATTTATCGGTTGGAGAAAAACCTGTCCATCCATCTCCATAAGGATAAGAGCTCCTCCTGATAATACTTTGTGTACAATGAATGGACCCTGCCAGTTAGGAGCAAACTTGCCCTTTGCTTCGTCCTGTATTGGCAATATGCGTTTAAAGACTAGATTGCCAACCTGAAAATGTCTGGGCTTGATTTCTTGTTGTAAGCTCGGGCCATCCTCCGTTGATAACATTGGCCATGACACACAGCTGTTAGCCGTCTTTCATCAATGAGTGCAAGCTGTTCATGTCTGAGCCGCACCCATTCTGCATCTTCCAACTCAGTTTCCATAAGAATGCGTAGAGAAGGGATCTCTACTTCCGCTGGCAAAACAGCTTCCATTCCGTACATGAGGGAGTAAGGCGTTGCCCCAGTAGATGTCCTGATGGCCGTCCGATAACCCAGCAATGCATATGGCAGCTTTTCATGCCAATCACGCTGACTGTCAACCATCTTTCGAATAATTCTCTTAAGATTCTTGTTAGCTTCAACTGGCCCATTCATTTTTGGCCTGTAGATGGTGGGATTTCGATGCTTAATCTTGAATTGGGCACAAAGACCATCTACCATGTCATTGTTCAGGTTCTTGGCATTATCGGTGACCAATGTATCCGGGATATCAAAGCGGCAAATGATGTTCTTTCGGATGAAATCTGCCACTACCTTCTTTGTTACGTGCTTGTAGGATTCAGCCTCGACCCACTTAATGAAATATTCAATTGCTACCAGAATGAAGCGATGACCATTAGAAGCTGGCGGCTCGATCAATCCAATGACGTCCATTCCCCAAATTGAACAGGGCCATGGAGTAGTGATGTTGTGCAATTCAGTTGGTGCTGCCCTTATCTCATCCCCATGCATTTGGCACTTAACACACCTGCAGACACATTCGATGAGGGCAATCATGCTCCATAGTAAGCCAGAAATAGCCTGCTCTCATTATCTTCTTAGCTAATAAGTGCCCGTTCATGTGTGGCCCACAAACTCCCCTATGAACATCCTCCATAATGTAAGCGGCCTCTTTCTTATTAACGCATCTCAGAAGACCCAGATCTATCGTCCTTCGATAAAGTACATTGCCATTTAAAAAGAACTCGATTGACATTCGGCGTAGGAACTTCTTATCTGAAGTACTAGCCCCTAGAGGATAGTTACCTTTGTCCAGAAACTCCTTGATATCATGAAACCAAGGAAGTCTATCAGATTTTGCCTCAAGAGTGCAACAGTACCCTGGCTTTTCCAGCACCTGAATGGTAATGGGTTCTATCACTGTGCCGTCTGGATGACTGATCATTGAAGATAAGGTAGCCAGAGCATCGGCAAATACATTCCTGGATCGGGGTATGTGAGTGAATTTCAAAGCATCAAATTGTCGACCTAGTTTGAGAATACTGCAGTGATATGGCAAAATTATTTAGAATCCCTGGTTACCCAGTGCCCCAGTGTCTGATGGACGAGCAAATCTAAATCGCTAAACACAGCTAACTCTTTAATACCCATGTCCAATACCATTTTCAGACCAAGTATGCAAGCCTCATACTCTGCCATGTTGTTCGTACACGGAAACTGTAACTTGGCCGTTGCTGGGAAGTGTCTGCCCTCTAGTGATATCAAAACTGCTCCTATGCCAGCAGCGAAAATGTTGGATGCACCATCAAAGAATAGCCTCCAATGTGGACATTCATCTTTCATGTCTTCGGCAGTGCCAATGAATAAGATGTCTTCGTCCGAAAAGTATGTATGCAAGGGTTGATAATCATTCTCCCTTAGGTTCTCAGCAAGATATCCGCTATCGCTTGTCCTTTGACAGCCTTTTGAGTAGTGAAGATGATATCGAATTCTGCTAACAACATCTGCCATCTAGCCAAGCGTCCAATCGGCATAGGCTTCTCTAACAGATAGCGAAGGGGATCACACCTGGAAATGACTACCTCAATGATAAGTGGTATGACCCAGTAGATAATGCCTTAGCCGTTGGGAGGTCCAAACCAATGCACAACATGTTCGCTCCAAAAAAGAATAATTGGCTTCATAGACTGTAAACTTCTTGCTTAGATAATAGATAGCCTGCTCTTTTCTGCCAGAATCGTCATGCTGCCCCAAGACACAACCCATGGATCCGTCCAAAATCGACAGATACATGATTAATGGCTTCCCTGGCTTTGGGGGGGCCAACACAGGAGGGTTCAAAGGATAATCTTTGATTTTGTCAAAAGCCTGTTGACAGTCATCAGTCCAGTACATCGGTGCATTTTTTCTCAACAGTTTGAACAAAGGTTCACAAGTAGCTGTCAGCTGAGCAATGAAGCGACCAATGAAATTGATTTTTGCCAAGAAACTTTTTAAGTCCTTCTAAGTCTTTGGCGCAGACATATCACGGATAACTTTGATCTTTGCTGGGTCTATCTCAATTCCCCGCTTACTGACAATGGAACCTAATAACTTTCCGGAAGGAGCTAACACCAAAGGCGCACTTTGCTGGGTTCAACTTCAGATTATATCTCATCCTCTCAAATACCTTTTTAAGATTGGTCAAGTGATCCTCGGCCTTCTTGGATTTGATAATGATGTCATCGACATAGACCTCCATCTCTTCGTGTACCATGTCATGAAACAAGGTGGTCATAGTGCGTTGATATGTTGCACCAGCATTCTTGAGTCCAAATGGCATAACTCTGTAGCAGAATGTCCCCCAAGGAGTAATGAATGCTGTCTTTTCCCTGTCTTCCTCGTCCACTAGGATTTGGTGATATCCAGCAAAACAATAGACAAAAGTCTCCATCTTATGGCAGGCAGCACTGTCTAGAATGATGTGAATGTTTGGCAGGGGAAAATCATCCTTGGGACTGGCCTTGTTTAAGTCTCGATAGTCGACGCAAACTCTGACCTCCCCAGTCTTCTTCGGTACTAGTACCATATTAAAGCCAAATAGGATACCGGGATACAATGATGATTGTGGCATTAAACTGCTTATGTGATGATTTGTTCTTTGATCTTTAAGCTCATTTCTGGCTTAAACTTCCTTGGCTTCTGCTTTACCGGCGGGCATTTAGGATCGGTGGGGAGTTTGTGAACCACGACATCTGTTGAGATGCCAGGCATATCATCATAAGACCAGGCAAATACGTCTTGGTACAAAATCAAAAATTCTATCATCTCTTTCCTCTGCCCTCTAGTCAAATGTATGCTGATTTTAACCTCTCTTACGTCCATGTCTGTCCCAATGTTTACCGTTTCTATTTCTTCCAAGTTAGGCTTTGGTTTTTCCTCGTGTCGCCCGAATTCATTTTCAATATCACACTCGTTCTCAACACTCTCACACTGTGTAAAATCAGGGTCAGGTGTGATATCGAAATTGCACTCATCGACCTCATAAACTGTAGTATCCGAAGGATCAAAAGCATTGATCTTGGGCCATCTGGGAAAAAATAAAGCATGAATTGAAAGAAAACAAAATCAGCTAAAACATCTTGAAGAAAAATTGTTCTCATTAATCAAAAATTTGTACAAGTGATCCTAGAGAACATAAACTTGACATTCATTGGCAATCCTATAAAAATCAATTGTCTTCAGAATTCACCTCCAAAATAGATGAATAAGATGAATGAGGAAGGCAATATCATGATTTTACTTGCTTTACTAATCAAATTGTTTTCAAGATTCATCTCCAAAACAGATGAATGAGATGAATCATGAATACAATGCTGTGAATGCACCTACTTCTTGACTAGATGGCATAAACAAAACGAATTAAGAAGTACCAAACATGCATACAAAGATGAAATTAAAAGGAGAAAAACTAAAAACAATATCCTTTCAAATTTACCGAAACTCCCTATGACTAGGGAGATCATAAGATGTCTAGTTGTGCAGTTGGTCGATCTCAGCAAATGGCAGCTCAGTGTCATCCTTCTCTGTCTGCTCTTGAATAATTACTCCTGCAAATAATTCGGCTACCCCTTGGATAAGATCCTCCTTTTCAGCCTCATCTGCATCAGGAGCCATAATGACGGCAGAACGTGGGAAAGTAATCTTAAGAGGTGGAATGACCATAGGCAATGCTCGAACTTCTTTTTCAGCTCTCTTCAGCTCGTTAATCTCCCTCAACTGCCTGGCATTCGGGCAAAAACTGAGCCCAAATGTATTCATCTGCGTTGGTAGCTTAATAGGGTGTATTATGCCTTGCAAATACATCCCCAAACCTTGGCCGATGCGATATCCTCCACGCAGCATTTCCTTTGCAATCATTAACTCGCCCTATCCCCGACCGCTTTCATTGATGACTGTTCTCCAGGCCCTCGGCTGACAGAGACCACATCATAAGCTAAGAAAGGCACCAGAGTGTCACTACTCTTCCCAACTTCCTCCTTGACCATCATGGCGTGGTCATCTTCGGCAAATACAGTAATCAGCTTAAACTTGTAAATGAATTTAACCCTTTGATGCAAAGATGACGGAATAGCCCCAGCAGAATGGATCCAGGGGTGTCTCAGCAGCAAATTAGGCTGTATACCCCAACAATTGGAAGAACCTGACAAGTGACCTAATGAGCAGTTGGCCCTACTTCCAAAATAAGGTTTATCTCTCCGGTGGCTTATCTTCGAGCCCCGTCAAACCCTCTGATCACCATGGATGAATTCCTGACCAAGTCATGAGAGATTTCCAGTTTATCTAATGTCTTCAAAGGACAAATATTTAAAGCAGACCCATTATCAACCATGACCCTAGGCAAATGCCGCCCCTCACATCTAACTGAGATGAATAGAGCCTTATTGTGGTCGCTCCCTTCAGAAGTTAAGTCATCATCAGAAAAACAAATTTGGTTTGATGCCAGCATACTGCCCACTAACCCAACAAGTTTGTCAATAGGAATATCACGAGGCACATGAGCCTCACTCAAAATCTTCAAGACTGCCTCCCTGTGTAGCTCGGATGTTAACAATAAGCTGAGCATAGAAATTTGTGAGGGCATCTCTCTTATACACATCTAGAATGTGTTTAAGAGACAGGCAATTTCATTGAATGGGGCTGCAAGGCAATGCTCAGCTGACAGCTACTTAGGAACCTTAGATGGGCTGTTTACCTTTATTGGATTGTCCGGCCTCAAAACTGTTGTCATTTGTGATTCGGCCTGACCTTGTGACAGCGGACACTTCCTCCTCAGAAATTGGCCTTCCACCGACTATCACAGCTGAGGGTTGCTAATTCCACAGCACTGCATGTGTGCCCTCAATTGGCAATTGTATTGGCAGTTCAATCACAACGGGCTCCTGAGATTCTACCTCAAATGGATCCATGTCTATGATAAAAGGCTCAGATGGCTCCAAATCTAAATAAAACGGTTTGATCTGAGTCATTGTCACTTCTTTGACTTCTCCTTCTTCCTCTTCCATCTCCACTTCTATACAAACCATCCCAACATGAGGCTCATGTCGTGGCAGCGGATTAGTGTTTACTTCAGGAGCCCTTTGTTCCGGCCTCCTAATGACAATCTCTCGTGCATCGATCATATCCTGTACCTTATTCTTCAACGTCCAACGTTAAGATTTGTATCAATTAGCCATGGAATGCCCTGGGGCTTCAGAATGATAGGCACATTGGGCATTGGCGTCAAACCTATCCGGAACTCCCCTTGGATACTGAGGAGGAACTATGAGATTCATTCTCACTACTGATCTCAACTGCTCATATAGTTGCTCAATGGACCATCCCAGGTTGGTAAATTTGCGGGGTGGTCTGGCTTGGTTGGAGTTTGGTGGAGGGAATTTGTTTGGTTGGTTGGGTCTTTGATTGTTTGGGGGTTGTGGTCTTGGATTATAATATGGGAGATGTGGATTAGGCACGGGCATTTGTACTTGTGTTTGGTATACGGGTTGTGGGTTAGGTCTTTGCTATTGATGGAAATTGCATGGTGGTTGGCGGTTGGGTTGGTTGAAAATAAAAGTCACTTCCTCTTCCTTCTTGTCAGTCTTCTTGCTCAGGGGTTTCTTAGCCACAGACGTGCTCCCCTGCATGGACTCTATCTGAAGTTTGAAGGCCGTCATGTCAATAATTTTTCCGCTCGTTTCAAGCCCCTTTCTACAGCCTCTGCTTGTTGGATGATTTCTGCAATTTCCATCAATAGCAAAGACCTAACCCACAGTTGATATAACCTGTCTCTTATACACATCAATGTGTATTTGAGACATCTCAGTCTCAGTCATAGGTGGGCTCACTCTGGCAGCTAACGCCCTCCATCTTTTCACATACTCACGGTAATCCTCTGAGGGCTTCTTCTTCAAGTTCATCAGAGCAAAATGGTCCGGCTCTAGGTCGCGGTTAAACTCATACTGTTTCACAAAAGCATTTGCCAAGTCCGTCCAATCCTGCAATTTTTTGGGATCAAGCATTAAATACCATGATAACGCATCTCCCTCCAAGCTTCTGGAAAATACCCTCATTGCTATTCGAGGGTCTCTTGTCGGATTCCCCAGCAAGTTGCAGAACATTTTAAGGTGAGCTACCGGATCCCCAGTGCCATTGTACTTTGGAAATTCTGGTATCTTAAATTTTGGCGGTAATTGCACTTCGGGGAATAGACATAGATCTTGGTAGTCGATAGCTCCAAATTTATCTGTCTACTGTTGCTACTTCATGAAACTATTGAACCACTCCATTCTTTTCAATAGGGCATCATTGACAGCCGGTACAGGGGGCGGTGGTGGCATTAATTCAGCTTCCCCTCCTGGGGTATACTCCAACTCAAGAAGAGATGGTGGTGGAACTGGATCTGTCAGTGGTGGCACTGGAATTGGAGGAGGTTGATTCTGTGGTGGTGGGGGTAGCGGCATCCCCATGCCTGGATTAGGCATATGAGGATGTAGCATCTCCTGATTGGTGGGGTGAGGCCCATAAGTTTGCCTGTACCATTGCATTTCTTGGTTCATACTGGACATAGCAGCCATCATAGATTCTATCTGTTTGCGCAACTCTGCCATCTCTGGGTTTTGATCCCCACTGGTCCTTTCCATATCTTTTGCTGGTACGGTGCTCATACTGTCTTCAAATTGGAGCTTATGTGCACGCGAGCGGGTATAAATAGGGCTGCGTTGGGCAGCACTATATTTTGACACTTAGTACCTTCATATTAAAACATAATAAAAAAAAAGAAAATTCAGATATATATAAACAAACATAATCATAAGTTTACAGCATAAAACATGGTTCCTTCCCCAGGAACCCTAAAAACAAAAAAACTCTAAAGGGGACGAAGCCCGTTTGAACTTATTCGGCGAGCTCCTTTAGATGATCTCGTATCTTCATCATTTGCTCCTCGTACCGTAGAAGCTTGTTACGTGCTGATTCAGCAGCCCCATTGTGCATTAGGCGTCCCAGATCATCGGCCATCTCGGTGCATGCCCTCTTTCGGTTGTATTCCTACTCTCGAATACAGGATTATTGTTCTTGAAGTCTTTTGTAAGCTTGCCTATGCTTATCTAGAGCTATCTTCGTTCCCACTCCTGTAGCAAATAGGGCACTTTGGTCGCCTTTCCAATTACTCGAGCAGAACTCATCTGCATGAAATACATGTTAGCCTTACCTGAGGCTTGTACCCCTTCAGAGCCTTTATAAAATGAACACGCAAGCTTGCAAATCCCATTGTAGGTTATGTACCTAGGGATAGGTATGCAATTCTATACACAGGGTATACGACAGGGTATCCCTTCTACGGCTAATGATATGCAATAAGTAGCCTACGGTGGCCCTGCAACGCTAGGGTAAGCCTAAATGCACACAAGGGATAATAAAACTTTGGAAACATGTCGCGGGGGTGGGTCTCCTATTTGGGTCTGGCAACCATATGCCTTTGACCCTACCTAAGGCTTATGAAATGCAAAAATCAAAATTTACTCTTTCTTGCAGGAAGTAGATACAAATTACATGGCCAAAGTAAATCATACGAATCAGAAAAAATAATTACTTACATAACAAAATTGTAAAGCTATTTACTATTACAAGTTAGATAAATGGGTGGGTCCTACCGCCTCGTGTCTAGTGTCCTAAACAAGGTCCACACAGTTCTGCCCTATGGTTTAAGCTATATGAATATGAGGCTTGGCTTACTAATGCAATCTAAAGATGGGTTTGGTTCCCGAACCTTCACACTTTGGGCCCAAAAATAAAATTCGTCAATTCCGATGGGCCTTATCGTCGGTGGTCAGGTGATCGCCACAGATACCATTACGTGCACATTGTGTCACGGCCGCATATCTGGGTAGATCGTCTTAATTCCTACAGGGAATGTGGGAACGACACCCACAAAAATAGGACATGCAATAAATGAGACATGTGTTATGCTGTGTTCACTTGGAGGCGGTAAGATTCACACATTTTAGCGCGTTCGGCTCTAAAGGTTTGATGCACCCGAACACCCCAAAAATTGCCCCCAAATTAACCACAAACAGGTATAATAGCAAAATATATTAAAACATGTACAATAAAGCAAGAACAATCACACCATAGGCAGACAGGGTATGGCACGTAAAACGAGACCTAAATCGAGCAAACGGGTACTCAAGACAGCAAACATAGTGAAATATAGTAAAACAAGTGTAAAATAATTTGAAAAGAACAAATAACTGTAACACATAGCATGCGGCACATAAAACGAGACCCAAAATTCGTAAACCAGCACACAAGACAGGAAAAATGGTGAAATACGGTGAAATAAGTGTAAAGTAATTGAAAAAGAACAAATAAAGTAACACATAGCATGTGACACGTAAAACAAGACACAAAAATTCGTAAACCAGCACACAAGACAGCAAAAATGGTGAAATACGATAAAACAAGTGTAAAGTAATTGGAAAAGAACAATTAAAGTAATACTTTGCACATGACACGCAAAACAAGGCATAGAGCCGGTAACATAGCACACCAAAAAATCGGTAAAGATTAGCTGGTTTATAATGAACGGGGTAAAATTGAGAAAAACACGTTAAAATCGTGTGCCCTGATTCTCAAAGTCCCCGGTGGAGTCGCCACACTGTCGCACCCCCCCACAACCCGCGGTCTGGCGGGCACCCTTGGGACTGGCACCGTCGTCAATGTGGTGCTCGTGAAATAGGTGATTAAATGCAAAAGTCTTATGTAATGTTTACTATTACAAACATAAATTACCTACTTACTATTACCAATTTAAATGAATCACCTATTTACTATTACATAACGGGGCTTTAAATGCGACTATGAATTGTACAAAAATAATCTAAGCTAGGGAACACAGGATTGGAGTCACCACCCGGTGTGTTGGTGCGCCAAGACACAAAAATACATCAAAATTTAAAGAAAAAAAAAACCCTAATCTAGATTGACTCCTGGTCCACGTAATTCAAAAAAAACATGAGTTCGGGAATCCTGTTGTAAAATGGGAAGGTTTGGGAAATTTGAATTTCCCTCGGCACCCACTTACCCGGCGTTGGACCGGTTGCATGATTTTATCGCGTTTCCCTTTTCAATTTTAGTATTCATTATTGCCAACTTTGTAGCTTACGTGTGCTTAAGATAGTTTAAAATTAATAAAAATATATACATATTAATGAGGAAATGAAAATAAATGGTAAATAAAAACATTGACAGTTAAATTTAGCCCAGGGTCCAATTTACTTATTAAGTCTTGTACTAAATTGAGTTTGATTCAAATATTTAATGTCTAGTCATGCAACTAAACAAAATTTGAGGACAGAAGAGTAAATTCACATCATTTAACAAGTAAGAAAAAGCATAAATATTATATCGAGACCAACAAAAATAAAAAATAAAGCACAAATCATCACAAAAGAAACTAATCGAAAAATATGTGCAAAATCAGAGCCTATTTACAATTTAATACTCATAAGGGCAAAAAGGTAATTTCACAATCAAAGGGTAATTAAACATATTAAAATGTCAAACAAAAATAAAATTAAAGTTTGGTGGTTATTGTCATTAAAAATGTAACTTAGAAGAAATTTAAAAAATAAAAGAAAAAACGAAAATTAAGTCATAAATAATGTAAAAATAAGTAAGATAAGCATTTTGTCACCAAAACAATCGATTCAAAAGCTCATTTAACTCACCTCAACCTCAGGAATGTGGTGGAATTGGTTATGCTTGGCTTGGAGTGCGTTTGAGTCGAATTTGCTTTCGACACCTCCAAGCTTCCGGTTGATGAACCGGCCTTCTTCCACCACGTTTTTCACCCACCAAATGAATGATTTTGCTTGAGATTTACAAAGAGAAGTTGTATTCCCAGGTACCCTATACAACTTTTCTTCTTTGAGTTTAGTCTAATTCCTCTTCTATCGCTTGCAATCTTCGCTCAAAGTTGGCTGTCTGGAAAATTTTCCAGACTTCCAAAATTTCTCTTTTTTTCTGCAGATTTTCTTGGCCACCAGCCTGATTCTACCACGTTTTTGACCCACCAAATGAATGATTTTGCTTGATCTTTACAAAGAGAAGTTGTAGTTCCAGGTACTCTCTACAACGTTTCTTCTTTGAGTTTAGTCTAATTACTTTTCGATCGTTATGGAATTTTTGCTCAAAATTGGCTGTCTGGAAAATTTTCCAGACTTAGAAAAATTTCTCTCTTTTCTTTTCTGCAGAAATTTCGTACCCCCCTCTTGAGACTGATTTTTTTGCTCTTTAAAGAGATGGATTGAGTGTAAAGATGGTCAAAGACCATACCTTGTCATGTTGGGAGTATGGGGCATCTGAAATTTGGTGAGAATGGGTGAAAAAACGCAGAGAAAAATGTGGCCAAAACAGCTCTGTCGAGCTGACTATTCGGCGCGTGAATAGTACGCGAGGTACTGTTCACGCGCTGAATTTAATTTAATTTTTTTTTTTAAATCTAAAAACTTAATAATATTAAAACTCATTCTTTATATTTCAAAAATGCATAAAACACATAATAATTAAACACCATAAGACAAATTAAGAGGGAATTAAAGGATAATTAAGAGGAAATCAAAGAGTAGGTTAAAAATAAATTAAAAGGGAAATTAAAAAGAAAATTGAGAGTCAAATTAAATGGAAAATATGGGAGAACTTAAGGGACAAAAATAGGTGTCTACATACTGCAAACCTCACAGACAAGATTTCAGAGCTGCAGATGCAAGAATTTTTACCTCATATTTGATCACCAAAGGAAAAATTACAATCCAATTTTTCCCATAATGCAACATTCGTACTCAGATTTTAGGGTGTGCACATCCAGTTAAAGATATCATAATTGGTATGTATCTTTACAAAAGAGGTACTGGCTTGCAAATTCTTCAAGAGGGTTTCAGATACAAGAAATTTTTCAAAAAATACATTGATATTCCTAGATTGCATATTTCAACTGTTTCATATTACCAAAATGATTTCACAGATAAAATCCAAATTAATTGAACAATCATGTGCTGAATCTCAGTCTCATTTTTTTGAAAAATGCTCTAACCCTTTGTGGCAAAATCCAAAGTTTTTTTTTGGTCTGGTTACCCTTCATGAAGAATGAAGATGCTAATCCAACAACGGCAAGTCATTCATTCATGAATCTTGAAAATTCTTCCTTCGTTTAGCAGAACAAGAATGTCAAGATCTTCTTAAACATAATTGATCGAAACTTCTCATTTACAGTGGGCACGAGTTCTTGAGTGCCTTCAAAATTTAATCTACTAAATCCAAATCTATTAAGTGATCCTGAAATATCTGAAATCTTTTTAGAACGTGTAGGAATAGAAGATGTTGATCTACGTCTTTTGGAAAAAGCAATTTCAACATTTCTTAATTTATAAAGGAAAAAATTGTATTTATTTCAGAAGTTGTTGGATTAAAATATTTTCAAAAGTCCACGTTTCTGGTATACTAACATCATCCCAGCAAATGAGTTTAGGTATTTGTATATTAGATCTGGTTAAATTTGTATCAATTAAAGGAGTTTACTATTTATATGAATTGCACCAGGGCTTATGTATTCATTAATTTATAACAAATACGATAAGTTATATTTATATTTTCAGATCCAGGTTTAATATCACATCCTTTAGTCTGAATATTTAAAGTTAGAACATCTAGGACTACAAATTTTTATGAGTTAGAGAAACAAAAAAATTTCGATAACTGATAAAATAAATCGGACCATTACACAAACCAGATTCAATTAAGCCAATTAATATTCCTTCTAATTTTCCAAGACAAGGGAAACAGCAGGGATATACTCATATTGATTTTGGAGCTATCAGGATAGCCTTAACCTTTCATGGCCGGAAAGGCTTTCTACTTGTTGCTAGGATTGCACTCCTAGACACCAGATTCTGCA
The DNA here is from genome assembly GCA_025175665.1 of Cinchona pubescens. Lineage (NCBI taxonomy): Eukaryota > Viridiplantae > Streptophyta > Magnoliopsida > Gentianales > Rubiaceae > Cinchona > Cinchona pubescens. Next base: position 573,740 of record JANKKI010000116.1, read on the forward strand.
AATACCAACATGCCTGCATAGCAACCATTGACACTATTCTAAATGAGGAACAGTTTTTGTAACTCTTTGCCCAAATTTCAAGGTGTCACTTGTTTACCCACATCTTCTCACTGCACTTAAAGTCCATATTCGGCTTAAGGGAGCAGAGAAAATCCTAACTCATTGGCAGCAACTCTCCATTATCAGATGGTATATGGGGTCCAAAATCATGCTTTTGACCCTACTCTTCCAAGAGGAGAGAAAGCTGTGTATATCAAAATTGAAGACGGACATAGGCAGCTTTATGTACACATGTTCCCAGATAGATTTCAAAAGAATAGCTGGTAAGATTGTTACCAGACACTTGGACCACAAACTGTGAAAAAACTCAGCCAGCCTTAATCCAACCAATTGAATCATCAAAAACTAAAATAACTACTTTACCAGATTGTTACGTGGCCATCCAATTTGACCTTTCATACATCACAAAGCTAAGAGCAAGTACTAGAAGTTTTCCTAGTACCAGCACAAGCTCTTAATTAACATCCATTTCCATGATACAAATTGATAAGAAAGGTTCCAATGAATACCAGATTTACTTGGAAGAAAGTGAGCCAGACTACAACAATATCAGGAGCATGAACATGGATGACATCACAATTTATTTCAGCAGCACTGGACAAAAGGTGTATTTGGTTTACTGACCCATTTTTTGGTCATTGTTATTTTTATGTCTGTTACTGTGGAGAATGTTAGACAACCTATGATGATGATCAGGAAGAGGAAAGCTCTCGCATGTCTAAAAGTCTCCAAGCATTCGGAGAAAAAAGCTAACAAGTGCAAATATGGGCAGAAACTTCCAGATTATTTTATTATGCTTCATCAAATAAACAAACTTTCAGAAGCACTTGTGATTCTTTAACTTGCCCCATTCCATTAGATGAATGGATGTTCCATGATCAACTACATAAGGTAGTACCCCCAAATCCAATGTTTGCCTCTGAAGCAAATCTTTCTTGCTTCACCCAATCATCTTGTAAAGATGATGTTGAAAGCCCAGTAGGAACTCTTCCGCAAACCCCTGGAATATGTATGTTCCAACCAGTTGATTTCCACCACTCACCCCTTTTTTAAAAGACAGAACAGCTCATGCCCAAAAGATCCAAAATGTTGTTCATCCCACTGGAAAACAAAAACACATTAGTGCTGCAAAAGAAGTTTTAAACTGGCAAACTGAAAATGCTTTAACGAGAACAAAATTCTCACTCGAATTGATAACTAGGTAACAAAGACCAATGAGGTTCTAGAAAATCAAAATAAGCATTCAGGAAGACATCTAGACAAAGAATCAAACCCTTGAAAAGAGAATGGCTCAATTACAATTTGAGACTATTCCTTATGCGATGTCAGTTTATACATTTGCCACCCAACCGGAAAAGAAAAGAAACTTCCTTCAAAATCAGATTAACAGTTTAAAGAAAATAGGAGAATTTGCTGAAACAAAGTCTAATTTCGGAACAAGCGGCAGCTCAAGCTCTTCTGTGAATAATATGTTTTATGCCAGGCCTAATTAACCCTATTACCCACTTTCATTTAGTGCTTTTGGAGATACATCATTCTATAATCCCTCATATAATAAGCCAAGAATTTCATTCCAAGAAGAATTCACATATAGTCTTGAACCTGGCGAACCTTCTACCAGAGACATTGCAGCTAGGTGTAAATTTAAAAATGAGCAAAGGAATGGCAAAAGGTTGAAGAAAAACAAAAATGCAACAAGATGCGTAGCAGGAAACCCGAAGGAATCAACCGGAAGAACAAAAACAAAATGACAGTAGGTCCTGCGAAAAAATCTTTCAAGATCACTCCAGCTCAACAATCTCAAGCACCGGTAAAACAAGAATCAAATCCCAGTTCATTCTTGAAACAATTATCACAACAATCAAAACCACAAATTGCAGTTGTTCAAGAAGCTAGCGGAGTCTCTGAATTTTCAGAATCCTCTAATGAAAGTCAACAAAGTGAGCCAGAATCAGAATCTTCAAAAGAAGAAATTCCCATGTTTATGGCAGGAGATGATGAACCTATAGTTGAACATCCAGATGAGGATGAACCCATGAATTTAGGAAGAAATACATCCACTTCTACACCTTACAAATCTTCAGAAAGAACGTTCGAAACATCATTGTTCACTCTAGATGATATTCCAACTGCCAAATGGAAACAAAGACTCCAAGAATTTCATGCGTGGATGACAATAAAAAAGATGAACACAGAAAGTAATTTTAAAATACTATCAGAATTCATAGCAAGATTCTCAGGAATGCTGAAAAGCTGGTGAAGTTATCAAGCATTTCAAACAATCAAAAAATATTTTTCTTACCGAACAGACAATTGAAGAAGGCATAGCCTTAATTCATCTAGTATTCTTTGGAGAACCAGCAGAGGATTTGGTGCTCAAAAGAAAAGAGTTTTGTCAATTAAAATGTTATTCTTCTTAAAAGAAAGACATTGATAAACATATGAAATGATTAAATAATCTTTTTTATGTTTTGGGTGCAGATCCAAGTTTGAAAGAAGTGTTTTTGAGTTCATTGCCTAAGACATTGCAAGACGGTGCTAAGATCTATATTCACCACAAACATGGATCTGTAATTGCTCTTTCGCCTAGACAAATTAGGCAATCAGTAATACTTGAACTTAAAGACTTATGTCATAAAAGACAAGTGATTCGTGAACATTTAAGAGGAGACCCATGCATTGATGAATCATGCAAAAAAACTGGAGTTGGCCATAAAAGGCAAATGCAGAGCTTGCCAAACGAAGGAAGCCAAAAAAGGAACAATTCAGATTCTCTCTTCTTCAAGATCTCCTAAACCCAAAAAATGGGGATATTTTGAAAAGAAAAGCTTTAATCCTAAAAAGAAGAAGAAAAAAAAATCTTCCAGATGCTACATTTGCAATCAAAATGGTCATTTTGCATAAGATTGTCCACAAAATAAAAAAGGAATCAAACTGATTGAGAATATTCAACAGTGAACGGGTCAATAAATTTCTTCAGATGATGATCTTGAATCCATCGTCTTTGAAGAAGCAGAACCTCTGATCAAACTCTTTTTGCCTTAGAAGTACCAATGCAAATGTTCAACATTACACCAGCAAGCAGAGAATAGGATCCCATTCTCTCTTTAAGCTGTCATCCCTTGTTGCGCAAACATTGATTCATGTTTATCCTACTAAGTATCGTAAACCAATTCCTGTAATTGGATTTTTTGATACAGGAGCAGCAATGTCCGTAATGAATCCATAGGTGTTAGCTGATGACTACTGCAAACCTCACAGACAAGATTTCAGAGCTGCAGATGCAAGAATTTTTACCTCATATTTGATCACCAAAGGACAAATTACAATCCAATTTTTCCCATAATGCAAGATTCGTACTTAGATTTTAGGGTGTGCACATCCAGTTAAAGATATCATAATTGGTATGTATCTTTAGAAAAGAACTACATGCTTGCAAATTCTTCAAGAGGGTTTCAGATACAAGAAATTTTTCAAAAAATACATTGATATTCCTAGATTGCATATTTCAACTGTTTCATATTACCAAAATGATTTCACAGATAAAATCCAAATTAATTGAACAATCATGTGCTAAATCTCAGTCTCATTTTTTTGAAAAATGCTCTAACCCTTTGTGGCAAAATCGAAAGTTTTTTGTTGGTTTGGTTACCCTTCATGAAGAATGAAGATGCTAATCCAACAACGGCAAGTCATTCATTCATGAATCTTGAAAATTCTCGTTTAGCAGAACAAGAATGTCAAGATCTTCTTAAACATAATTGATCGAAACTTCTCATTTATAGTGAGCCACGAGTTCTTGAGTGCCTTCAAAATTTAATCTACTAAATCCAGATCTATTAAGTGATCCTGAAATATCTGAAATTTTTTTAGAACGTGTAGGAATAGAAGATGTTGATCTACGTCTTTTGGAAAAAGCAATTTCAACATTTCTTCATTTATAAAGGAAAAAATTGTATTTATTTCAGAAGGTGTTGGATTAAAATATTTTCAAAAGTCCATGTTTCTGGTTTACTAACATCGTCCCAATAAATGAGTTTGGGTATTTGTATATTAGATCTGGTTAAATTTGTATCAATTAAAGGAGTTTACTATTTATATGAATTGCACCAGGGCTTATTGTATTCATTAATTTATAACAAATACGATAAGTTATATTTATATTTTCAGATCTAGGTTTAATATCATATCCTTTAGTCTGAATATTTAAAGTTAGAACATCTAGGAAATTTTTATGAGTTAGAGAAACAAAAAAATTTGGATAACTGCTAAAATAAATCGGACCATTACACAAATCCCAGATTCAATTAAGCCAATTAATATTCCTTCTGATTTTCCAAGACAAGGGAAACAGCAGGGATATACTCATATTGATTTTGGAGCTATCAGGATAGCCTTAACCTTTCATGGTCGGAAAGGCTTTCTAGTTGTTGCTAGGATTGCACTCCTAGACACTAGATTCTGCAAATACCAACATGCCTGCATAGCAACCATTGAGACTACTCTAAATTGAGGAACAATTTTTGTAACTCTTTCCCCAAATTTCAACGTGTCACTTGTTTACCCACATCTTCTCACTGCACTTAAAGTCCAGATTCGGCTTAAGGGAGCAGAGCAAATCCTAACTCATTGGCAGCAACTCTCCATTATCAGATGGTATATGGGGTCCAAAATCATGCTTTTGACCTTACTCTTCCTAGAGGAGAGAAAGCTCTGTATATCAAAATTGAAGACTGACGTGCAGCTTTATGTACACATGTTCCCAGAAGGATTTCAAAAGAATAGCTGGTAAGATTGTTACCAGACTAACTTGGATCACAAACTGTGAAAAAACTCAGCCAGCCTTAATCCAGCCAATTGAATCATCAAAAACTAAAATAACTACTATACCAGATGGTTCAGTGGCCATCCAATTTGACCTTTCACACATCACAAAGCGAAGAGCAAGTACTAGAAGTTTTCCTAGTACCAGTACAAGCTCTTATTTACCATCCATTTCCATGATACAAATTGATAAGAAAGGTTCCAATGAATACCAGATTTACTTGGAAGAAAGTGAGCCAGACTACAACAATATCAGGAGCATGAACATGGATGACATCACAATTTATTTCAGCAGCACTGGACAAAAGGTGTATTGGTTTACTGACCCATTTTCTGGTCATTGTTATTATGATTTTTGTTACTGTGAAGAATGTTTGACAACCTATGATGATGATCAGGAAGAAGAAAGCTCTCGCATGTCTAAAATGAAGAAAAAAGCTAACAAGTGCAAATATGGGCATAAACTTCCAGATGATTTTATTATCCTTCATCCAAATAAACAAACTTTCAGAAGTAATTGTGATCCTTTAACCTGCTCCATTCCATCAGATGAATGGATGTTCCATGAGCAGCTACATAAGGTAGTACCCCAGATCCAATGTTTGCCTCTGAAGCAAATCTTTCTTGCTTCACCCAATCATCTTGTAAAGATGATGCTGAAAGCCTTGTAAGAACTCTGACACAAACCCTTAAAATATGTATGTTCCAACCAGTTGATTTCCACCACTCACCCCTTTTTCATAGGACATAACAACTCATGCCCCAAAGATCCAAAATGTTGTTCATCACACTGGAAAACAAAAACCCATCAGTGCTGCAAAAGAAGTTTTAAACTGGCAAACTAAAAATGCTTTAACCAGAAGCAAATTCTAACTCGGATTGATAACTAGGAGACAAATACCAATAAGGTTCTAGAAAATCAAAATAAGCATTCGGAAGACATCTAGACAAAGAATCTAACCCTTGAAAAGAGAATGGCTCAATTACAATTTGAGACTATTCCTTATGCGATGTCAGTTTATACATTTGCCACCCAACAGGAAAAGGAAAGAAACTTCCTTCAAAATTAGATTAACAATTTAAAGAAAACAGGAGAATTTGCTACAACAAAGTCTAATTTCGGAACAAGCGGCAGCTCAAGCTCTTCTGTGAATAATATGTTTTATGCCATACCTAATTAACCCTATTACCCACTTTCATTTGGTGCATTTGGAGATACATCATTCTATAATCCCTCATATAATAAGCCAAGAATTTTATTCCAAGAAGAATTCACATATATTCCTGAACCTGGTGAACCTTCTACCAGAGACATTGCAGCTAGGTGTAAATTCAAAAATGAGCAAAGGAATGGCAAAAGGTTGAAGGAAAAAAAAAAGGCAACAAGATGCGTAGCATGAAACCCGAAGGAATCAACAAGAAGAACAAAAACAAAATGAAGTAGGTCCTTCGAAAAAATCTTTCAAGATCACTCCAGCTCAACAATCTGTAGCACCGGTACAGCAAGAACCCATTAAAAATCCCAGTTCATTCTTGAAACAATTATCACAACAATCAAAACCACAAATTGCAGTCGTTCAAGAAGCTAGCGGAGTCTCTGAATTTTCAGAATCCTTTAATGAAAGTCAACAAAGTGAGCCAGAATCAGAATCTTCAAAAGAAGAAATCCCCATGTTTATGGTAGGAGATGATGAACCTACAGTTGAACATCCCGATGATGATGAACCCATTAATTTATGAGGAAATACATCCACTTCTACACCTTACAAATCTTCAGAAAGAACGTTTGAAACATCATTGTTCACTCTAGATGATATTCCAACTGCGAAATGGAAACAAAGACTCCAAGAATTTCATGCGTGGATGACAATAAAAAAGATGAACACAGAAAGTAATTTTAAAATACTGTCAGAATTCATAGCAAGATTCTCAGGAATGCTGAAAAGCTGGTGGTCAAGCATTTCAGACAATGAAAGAATATTTTTTCTTACCTGACAGACAATTGAAGGAGCCATAGCCTTAATTCATCAAGAAGTTTTCCTTGGAGAACCAGCAGAGGATTTGGTGCTCAAATGAAAAGAGTTTTCTCAATTAAAATGTTATTCTTCTTTAAAGAAAGACATTGATAAACATATGAAATGATTAATTAATCTTTTTTATGTTTTGGATGCAGATCCAAGTTTGAGAGAAGTGTTTTTGAGGTCATTGCCTAAGACATTGCAAGACGGTGCTAAGATCCATATTCACCACAAACATGGATCTGTAATTGCTCTTTCGCCTAGACAAATTAGGCAATCAGTAATATTTGAACTTAAAGACTTATGTCATAAAAGACAAGTGATGCATGAACATTTAAGAGGAGACCCATGCATTGATGAATCATGCAAAAAAACTAGAGTTGGCCATAAATGGCAAATGCAGAGCTTGCCAAACCGAAGGAAGTCAAAAAAGGAACAAATTCAGATTCTCTTCTTTAAGATCTCCTAAACCCGAAAAATGGGGATATTTTAAAAAGAAAAGCTTTAATCCTAAAAAGAAGAACAAATGTTCAAATCTTCCAGATGCTACATTTGCCATCAAAAGGATCATTTTGCAAAACATTGCCACAAAGTAAAAAAGGAATCAAACTGATTGAGAATATTCAACAACGAACGGGTCAATACATTTCTTCAGATGATGATCTTGAATCCATCGTCTTTGAAGAAGCAGAACCTCTGATCAAACTCTTTTTGCCTTAGAAGTACCAATGCAAATGTTCAACATTACACTAGCAAGCAGAGAATAGGATCCCATTCTCCATTTTAATCTGTCATCTCTTTTTGTTCAAACATTGATTCAAGTTTATCCTACTAAGTACCTTAAACCAATTCCTGTAATTGCATTTTTTGATACAGGAGCAGGAATGTCCATAATGAATCCAGAGGTGTTAGCTGATGAATACTGGAAACCTCACAGACAAGATTTCAGAGCTCCAGATGCAAGAATTTTTACCTCATATTTGATCACCAAAGGAAAAATTACAATCGAATTCTTCCTGTAATGCAACATTCGTACTCAGTATAATTTGAGGGTGTGCACATCCAGTTAAAGATATCATAATTGGTATGGATCTTTACAAAAGAACTACAGGCTTGCAAATTCTTCAAGAGGGTTTCAGATACAAGAAAATATTCAAAAAATACATTGATATTCCAAGATTGCATATTTCAACTGTTTTAGATTACCAAATTTGATTTCACAAATAAAATCCAAATTAATTGAACAATCATGTGCAAAATCTCACTTTGAATTTTTAGAAAAATGCTCTAACCCTTTGTGGCAAAATCCAAAGTTTTTTTTTTGTCTGGTTACGCTTCATGAAGAATGAAGATGATAATCCAACAAAGGCAAGTCATTCATGAATGAATTTTGAACATTCTCGTTTAGTAGAACAGGAATGTCAAGATCTTCTTAAACATAATTGATCGAAACTTCTCATTTACAGTGGGCAGGAGTTCTTGAGTGCCTTCAAAAGTTAATCTACTAAATCCAGATCTATTAAGTGATCCTGAAATATCTGAAATTTTTTTAGAGTATTTAACATGTAGGAATAGAAGATGTTGATCTACGTCTTCTGGAAAAAGCAATTTCAACATTTCTAGATGGTTCTTCATTTATAAAGGAAAAAATTGTATTTATTTCAAAAGGTGTTGGATTAAAATATTTTCAAAAGTCCATGTTTCTGGTTTACTAACATCGTCCCAATAAATGAGTTTGGGTATTTGTATATTAGATCTGGTTAAATTTGTATCAATTAAAGGAGTTTACCTATCATTAGTATTTATATGAATTGCACCAGGACTTATTGTATTCATTAATTTATAACAAATACGATAAGTTATATTTACATTTTCAGATCTAGGTTTCATATCATATCCTTTAGTCTGAATATTTAAAGTTAGAACATCTAGGAAATTTTTATGAGTTAGAGAAACAAAAAAATTTGGATAACTGCTAAAATAAATCGGACCATTACACAAACCAGATTCAATTAAGCCAATTAATATTCCTTCTGATTTTCCAAGACAATGGAAACAGCAGGGATATATACTCATATTGATTTTGGAGCTATCGGGATAGCCTTAACCTTTCATGGTCGGAAAGGCCTTATAGTTGTTCCTAGGATTGCAATCCTAGACACCAGATTCTACAAATACCAACATTCCGGCATAGCAACCATTGAAACTATTCTAAATTGAGGAACAGTTTTTGTAACTCTTTCCCCAAATTTCAACATGTCACTTATTTACCCACATCTTCTCACTGCACTTAAAGTCCAGATTCATCTTCAGGGAGCAGAGCAAATCCTAACTCATTGGCAACAACTATCCATTATCAGATTGTATATAGGGTCCAAAATCATGCTTTTGACCTTACTCTTCCTAGAGGAGAGGAAGCTCTATATTTCAAAATTGAAGACGGACAGGCAGCTTCGTATACACATGTCCCTGAACAAATTTCAAAAGAAGTGCTGGTAAGATTGTCACTAGACACTTGGATCACAAACTACGAAAAAGCTCAGCCACCTTTGATCCAGCCAATTGAATCATCAGAATGACAACTAAAGTAACAACTTTACCATATGGTTTAGTGGCCAACCTCTTTGACCTTTCACATATCACAAAGCCAATAGCAAGGACTCGCAGTTTTCCTAGTACCAGCACAAGCTCTTATTTACCATCCATTTCCATGATACAAATTGATAAGAAAGGTTCCAATGAATACCATATTTACTTGGAAGAAAGTGAGCCAGACTACAACAATATCAAGGCATGAAGGTGTATTGGTTTACTAACCCATTTTCTGGTCATTGTTATTTTGATGTCTGTTACTGTGAAGAATGTTTGACAACCTATGTTGATGATGAGGAAGAAGAAAGCTCTCGCATGTCTAAAATGAAGAAAAATGCTAACAAGTGCAAATATGGGCATAAACTTCCAGATGATTTTATTATCCTTCATCAAATAAACAAACTTTTAGAAGCACTTGTGATCCTTTAACTTGCTCCATTCCATCAGATGAATGAATGTTCCATGAGCATCTACATAAGGTAGTTACCCCAGTAGATCCAATGTTTGCCTCTGAAGCAAATCTTTCTTGCTTCACCCAATCATCTTGTAAAGATGATGCTGAAAGCCCTTTAAGAACTCTTCCACAAATCCCTGGAATATGTATGTTCCAACCAGTTGATTTCCACCACTCACCCATTTTTCTAAAAAAAAAAATAGCTCATGCCCCAAAGATCCAAAATGTTGTTCATCCCACTGGAAAACAAAACCCATCAGTGCTGCAAAAGAAGTTTTAAATTGGCAAACTGTAAATGCTTTAACCAGAACAAAATTCTCACTCAGATTGATAACTAGGTGACAAAGACCAATGATGTTCTAGAAAATCAAAATAAGCATTTGGAAGACATCTAGATAAAGATTCAAACCCTTGAAAACAGAATGGCTCAATTACAATTTGAGACTATTCCTTATAGGGTGTCAGTTTATACATTTGCCACCCAACAGGAAAAGGAAAGAAGCTTCCTTCAAAATCAGATTAACAGTTTAAAGAAAATAGTAGAATTTACACTGTACAACAAAGTCTAATTTTGGAACAAGCGGCAGCTCAAGCTCTTCTGTTAATAGTATGTTTTATGCTTGGCCTAATTAACCCTATATTACCCACTTTCATTTGGTGCTTTTGGAGGTACATCATTCTATAATCCCTCATATAATAAGCCAAGAATTTCATTCCTAGAAGAATTCACATATATTCCTGAACCTGGTGAACCTTCTACCAGAGAAATTGCAGCTTGGTGTAAATTCAAAAATGAGCAAAGGAATGGAAAAAGGTTGAAGAAAAAACAAAAAGGCAACAAGATGCGTAGCAGGAAACCCGAAGGAATCAACAAGAAGAACAAAAACAAAAAGAAGTCATTCGAAAAAATCTTTCAAGATCACTCCAGCTCAACAATCTGAAGCACCGGTACAGCAAGAACCAAATCCCAGTTCATTCTTGAAACAATTATCACAACAATCAAAACCACAAATTGTAGTTGTTCAAGAAGCTAGTGGAGTCTCTGAATTTTCAGAGTCCTCTAATGAACAGTCGACAAAGTGAGCCAGAATCATAATCTTCAAAAGAAGAAATCCCCATGTTTATGGCAGGAGATGATGAACCTATAGCTGAACATCCCGATGATGATGAACCCATGAATTTAGGAGGAAATACATCCACTTCTACACCTTACAAATATTCAGGAGGAACATCTGGGCATTCCAACTGCCAAATGGGAACAAAGACTCCAAGAATTTCATGCGTGGATGACAGTAAAAAAGATCAACACATAAAGTAATTTTGAAATACTATCAGAATTCACATCAAGATTCTTAGGAATGCTGAAAAGCTGGGGGTCAACCATTTCAGACAATGAAAGAATTTTTACCTCACATTTGATCACCAAAGGACAAATTACAATCCAATTCTTCCCACAATGCAGGATTCGTACTCAGATTTTAGGGTGTACACATCCAGGTAAAGGTATCATAATTGGTATGGATATTTACATATCCTTCCAGTTCATTAGCTTTGTCTAATTATCAATTTCACCATTCAATCTATCTACCAAATTAATTATCACCATATGAAATTGGAGTCGCCCAACCTTAACCCATGACAAATTAGAACATTATTGAAAGAAATAAAGCAAGAGAAATTAATGAAAGCAAGTAAACTATCATAGCCATTAATCAACAAAAGCTCTAAATTGGAAGCATAGAACATGAAAAACGATAAAAGAGCAACTAAAGTAAAAACAAAGTGCATAAGAAAGATCTAAGAATGTAGAAGAATGCTTTTTTACTGAAGAATCATAAGTTTTTGGTTAAAGGTTGTTAATCTTGAAACTTTTCTTGATACAAGAGGGCATTTCAAGTCCTTCAAGACTTCAACTTTGTGAATGGTAGACCTCAAAAAGTCAATAAAATCAAGTTTGAAATCTAAGAAAGTCAAGGGTTCAAATTAGTGAAGTTCAAAGGCCCAAGACTTGAAGATAAATTTGATCCACCGTGGAGGGATCGAGGAAACTCTAATTTTGACCAATACCTAGAATTGTCCCAAGCTCTAGTACCCTAAAATTAGCCATATTTATCCTTTTTGCCCTAGGATTTAGTTCAAGACTTGTTTTAGGAGTTAGTATGTAGTTTTTTTTCTTAATTGGGACTAGTGTTAGTCCATATTAGTTTTATAACCAATTTTTAGTCTTGTGTGCCAATTCTAAACCTGTTTAGATTTGGCAAGTTAGAATTCTTAGGGTTGGAAAGACTCCCATGTAAGGTGTTTGGGCTGATTTTCATGTTACTTATACCTCCCTACAGACAAAAATACTCATTCAACTCATGTAATAAAATTTTGTGAGGAAATTCTGCCAACCTGTCTTCCAAAGACTTGTCGTATTTACGAGAGTGATTCTTGTGATTACAACCAAGAAAACAATTGTTTCTTGTCTCGTTATAGACAATGGATCGATATCTCGTACAGTCGAGAATAGATATATTTAAATTCTAGATTTCTTAATTAAAGGGTTTAAGTCCGTCAAGTCGGAACTTATGTAATTCGTTTCATTGTTGCTAAGTTTTTTGTGTTCTTTTTTGTTTCATCTTGGCCGAATCCCCTCATAGGGTCATGCAAGATAATATTTTCATGAATTTTGTGGGTTGTGCGTATCAGGGCTATCTTGGTTCCACAATTCAAATTTAGGTCTCGTCGGTTGAATGACGGGGTTTGCATAAGAGTGGTATTAAGAGCTTTGGTTTCTAAACATGTTCGTTTCTTGTTTCATATGTTTCTAAATCATTTTATTTCTGTTCTTATTCATTTTATTCAAAAAAATCAGACTTCCAAAATTCTTATGCTTTGGTGCATTTTTCTTGGTTCTTATAATTGCAGCCTTAATTTTCGTCTCTTGTGCTGATTAATTGTTGTGATTTTTCTAATATCTAATTGTTCTGATCTATTCTTGTTGATATATAGAAAAAAATATTCAGGAAAAAAACCGTTTCTAAAACCCTAGCCATTATAGGATTTGTTGCTTGTGTCTTTTCCTGTGCTATAATTCGATATTTTGGAGGGTTTCTCTGGTAATTTTTTCTCTGAGTTTGGCTACTAGAATTTGATTATATTCTGCTATTAAAAAAGAGGCCAAGAAACAAAATCCAAACTAATTAGGGTTTTCTAGTCGATTAGGGTTTTCTAGCCTGTTCATTGTTCTTCATTCTTTGTGATCTTGTGCAAGTTTTGTGTTGTTTTTCTAGTGATGTTTCTTCTGATTTTGGTGCTGGAAATTTCTTGCATGACCTGCAAAACAAAAAAAAAAGTCGAGAAAAAAAATTAGTTACAAAAACCCTAGCCATTTAGGGTTCTTAGTTATCTTGTGTTTCGAATTTTTTTGGCTGTTTTGTGCCTACTATTTGTGACATTTTGTTGCTAGAAATTCGTGCAGCAGGCTGTAAAGTAAAGGAAGAAAAAGTTAAAAAAATGTGCATTCTAGATTGTTACTATTCCTTGTTCATTTGCACTTGCACAACTTGAGTCTTATTCTTAATTGGATGACTTTGCACAATTGAATCCTTTTCCAACTTGGAATTCGCAAGCTTCTGTATAATCCTATCTCATTCAAGAATTGTTCTAAATCCTTTTCCTACAAGGGTTTTGCACTAATTGTCTCATTCTTGCTCTCGGGTTTAGTATAATTAAAATTTCCACATTCAGTTTATTTTTCCTACAATTTTCTCTCGAGTCAATTAAAAAAAAATTTGAAATGCGCAAAATACCACTAGTCCTCTCAGGCTAATTCTTTCTAGTCGAAACCCTGGTTTTATTTGATCATCTTATCGTTTGGTTTTTTAAAGTGCTTTGTGTGCATTCTTTGTTAAATCGATCTAACATTGCATTGTTATTTCTTTCTTCTTTAGTCTATATAACTGCTAATTGGATTCTAAAGTGTTAGTAATTATTTGTGTCATTCTTGCTACGTACTTGTCAAGTTTATGGAAGACTTGGAACGAGAATTTGTACTAGAGGAAAAAGGCAAGAGTGGTAAGTTCATTAGATGGTAAAATCCTTGAATTTTGAGTGAAACACAAGCAAAATTGTGTGCCATCTTCAAAATTGAGCGTAAACACTAAGGGAGTGCCGTGAGGTCCTTTATTTTACTAACCCTAACTATCAAAAATCTTTTTTTTCTTCTTTTTTTTTTCATTCTTTTGTTGGTTTAAAATATGCCAAGAAGGGGAAAGTTTGAGGTTTAATGCCTTAAAATCTCATTTTGCTCAAAGTATTCAATGCTCTTTCAAGACATTAACTAAGGCAGCCAATTTAGTCGAGCTGAGCCTTATGGTCATACAATGAGACACGCTCATCTAGATATATGTCTTAATTACGATTCCAATAACTATGTATCTAATGACGAATTGTATGATGTAGGTGCAAGGTCAAGGAATCGCCGACATGCTGGGAATAATGAGTAGGAGGTAGATTTTTCTAAGAAACCCGCTTTAGAAATAGGGTAGAATATTCTAAGGATGATCGAAATGGGGTACAATATTCTAATATTTTCTTCACTAAGTGTGTGGTTCAAAATCGTACATGTGGTTTGATTATGGTTGATCATGGTAGTTGCCTGAATGTAGCTAGCCAACTCATGGTTGATAAATTGAATTTGCCAACCACTAAACATCCCCACCCATATAGGTTACAATGGTTAAATGAAGGTGGTGAATTAAAAGTCATTAAACAAGCCTTAATTTCTTTAACTCTTGTAAAATATAAGGATGAGGTTTTTATGTGACGTAGTGCTTATGCATGCTAGCCATATTTTGTTAGGTAGGCCATGGCAATATGTCTGAAATCTACAAATGATGGATTTGCAAATAACTATAGTTTTGAGAAGATGGTAAAAAGATTACTCTTAAGCCATTACTTCCTAATAACTCTAGTAAACTAGAGTTTTTTTTTTTTCAAGCAAACGAACTATTTTTTATTGATAGAATCAATGATTACAAATGCAAATATTAGGGCAGCCCCTAGCATCTAGGCCAACCAATCCTTTAACAGTGTAAGGAATGGTATAGCGATCATATTCAACATAATTAGGTTTTGAAATGCCCTTCTACCACATTAGCTAAACTATCAGCAACTTGGTTGGCTTTCCTATATACATGCTTGAAAGTGATGTCTTTCCCAACACAATGGCTGTTGATGAATCGAAGTTGGGAGTCAACACTCCAAATCGGTGCCGATGAGCCCACCAAAGTGTTAACTAGCACAAGGGAATCAATCTCAACAACCAGTGAGTGCACATGCAATCTTATGCACATCTGAAGTCCATCTACTAAAGCCAATGCCTCAGCTTGTAAATTTGTTTGTTGTTGGTAACCATTAGAAAACGCCCTGATGCATTGTCCTTTGTGATCCCTTAGGATGCCACCACCAGCTGCCATTCCTGGGTTTCCTTTAGAAGTACCATCCACATTCAATTTGAGGCATCCGTATGGACTAGCAATCTCATTTGACAGCTAGGATCTTTTTTGGCTTGGTTTGGATTAGTTGGTTACAAATGCCCCATGACAGTAGCAAGTCATCAGCTGTGGCACCTTTTTAAAGGAATCTCTTTGAGGAGATATGACTTACTAAATAAGATCTTGATGTCCGCAGTAATCCTTGTTGCACTACTTGTGTTGCCATCCAAAACCGCCTTGTTCCTTGCTTTCCATAAGAACCAACAGATGACGCAAGGAAGTATTTTATGGACTACTACAATAGCGGAAGAAGGTGTTGCAGCCCACCACCATGAATTTAACTTTTCCAAGATGGTCGTAGATGGTGTGATATTTCACATTCCACGAAATGGTGGTCCAAGGATTCTTCATGACAGCAAAACCAGCACTTAGAGGCCAACGAGAAGCCAATTTTTTGTAAGGTTTCATCTAACGGCAGCCGCTTATTCAGCAATTTCCACATGAAAATGGAGATCTTCAACTGAAGTCTCTTGTCCCAAATCATTTGCCGAGAGAGTATACGCGCCTTGGGGGGGTACGTGGATGAGAGTGAGAAAGAACCTTTAGGTGTGAGGGTCCAAACAATGAGATCTGGTTCATCAGTTTGAAGGCATGGTCTTGTGCTGAGAACTGCTGCGATGTTTTGTAACTCCTCATTAGAGTATTTCTCATCCAGGGGGGAAAGACTCCAGCCATTGTGACCTCCAACGTGTGAAACCTTAAGATGTTCATCATATACTTGTTCAACCATGTGGGATAAAGGCCCATGTTCAGTCCATGGGTCGAACCAAAAGGAGCAATCTGCCTTCCGTGGGAGAAATAATAGCCACTTTTCTGCATCGTCACGAGCTCGCAACATTCTCAATTATATGAATCACCTGGTGATGCCGAGACTAACGTGGGATGCTCACTATTAAGGTAGCGATTTTGAAGAAAAGAGCACCACAAAGAATTGCTTTTCTGGAATTTCCACCAAAGTTTGATGCCAAAGCCATGAACCACCTCCTCCAGTAAGGGAACCCCTAGACCATTTGAGTGTGTGGGCTGGCATACTGTTGCCCATGAGATCCAATGTCGCTTTAGCACCCCTTCCGAGCAACCCCAAAAGAAATTAGCAAATTGCCGTTCCAACTCTTAATCAAATAAGCACTGATTTTGGAGGTAAAAGAACTGACAATAAATAAATTGGGATGCTACTTAGGACTTGCTTGATGAGAACCAGTTGTCCTCCGGGTGAAAGAAACCACGTCTGCCAGCCACGGATTCGGGCTGCCACTTTTTCTATTAGTGGCTAGAAGATATTACGTCTTTTGAATGGTACAGCCCAAATAGGTGAAGGGAAGGGATTTGTGAACAAAGCCCGTCTGTGCTTGAATCAACCGAACTCTGGGTGGAGCTACCTTTTTGGATAGGTAGAAGGAGCACTTGCAGTTGTTAAAGAGCTGCCCGGAGGAGAACTCAAACCTAGAAACAAAGTTCATGAGACTTCGGATGGACTTGACCTCTCCTTTTGTGAAGATTACAACATCATCTGCAAAAGCCAAGTGAGAGATGGTAGGGCACTTCTTCGGGAGAGAATAATGCGATATTTGGTCTGTTTGAAAATGATACTTCAATCCTTGGGAAAATATTTCAAGCATTAAGATGATATTAGCTAGGAATAGCAAAGGTGATAAGGGGTCACCCTGGCGAACACCTCTGGATGACTTAAAAAATCCCTTGGGAGCTCCATTTATGAGTATAGAAAACCAACAGTCCTCCAATATATGTTGCATAAGAGAGATCCAGTGGTCAGCAAATCCAAACTTCCGCAGTATTGTGTAAAGGAAAGGCCAAGAAAGCCTGTCAAAAGCCTTGGTGAGGTCAAGTTTTACGATCATATTCCCTCCCCTTGTTTTCAGGTCTATAGAATCAACTAGCTCTTGGACAAGAAGGATGTTGTCCGCAATGTCTCTTCCTCGGACGTAGGCCGCTTGTTCGGGAGAAATGAGCTTGGGCAGAATAGGTGAAAGGCAGCTGGCCAAGATTTTTGTGCAAATTTTATTGAAAAAAGTGCACAAACTAATGGGCCGAAATTCACTAAAGGAGTTGGGGTTGGCTACTTTTGTTATTAGTGCAATAAGGGTACTAGTGAACATACGAGGAAGCTTTGCACCTTTGAGAAAGCATGATCGCTCACTGCAAGGAAAAGATCATGATGAATAATGTCCCAGCAAGTGGAAAAGAAAGTCCCGTTGTAGCCATCAATGCCCGCTGCACTGTTTGGGTTGAGAGAAACCACTGTATCCTTTAGATCCTTTGTTGAGAGCTCGGATAATAATTGCTGATTATCCTCTGTCGAGACTTTTCCCTTAAGGTGGTCAAGAAGTGATAGGTTTACGGGCGCAGGATTGTTAGCGGTCAAGAGTTCCTTAAAGAAGTTAATGCCTGCCTCTTCAATGAGCTACGTATTTTCAATCCAGTTCCCTTCTATTTTGATTCTAGAGATACGCAATCGCTGTCTTTTGGCAAGAATGGTAGAATGGAAGAATTTTGAGTTTTGATCCCTCTCTTTCAGCCATTTCATCCCTGCTTTTTGCTGCCAAAAGGTCTCTTCTTCCGCAAGACACCTCATATGAGTAGCTTGTGCATGAGCCAAAGCAATTTGGTTACTTTGGTTGTGATTTTGTAAGAGAGCTTCTTCCTTACTCTTTACTTGTTGTTCAGCCTTGTGCACCTTTGTAAAAACATTGCCAAACATCGTGTGACTCTAGTTCCTGTGTTCGGCTTTGAGTCTTTTTAGTTTGGAAGCAAGGATGAAGATGGGGGAACCGGTACATTCCAGTTGCCAATTGTTACCCACGACATGCAAAAAATCCTTGTTTTAGCCCACATGTTAAGGAATTTAAATGGCTTTGGACCTGGTGTTATTGTTGGAGTAGCTTTGAGAGCGAGTGGGAAGTGGTCCGAGCATGTCTTGAGGACATGTTCAACATTAATATGTTGGAACGGAGCCATAAATTCAGCATTGCAAACAATTCTGTCCAGCCGCTTCCATACCACGGAACCAAATCTATTCCCACGCCAAGTGAATTTACAACCTTGGAAAGGTAAGTCCATCAAGCCACATTCCTAAAGGCAATCGTTGAATTCTCCCATGGCATCAAGGTGCAACGAACAACAACCTTGGTATTCATATCGGAGCTTGAGATAACATTAAAATCACCTCCAACCAGCCAAGGAGTTTGAGGTTGTGTGGCACGGAGATCCTCCCAGAGTGCTCTCTTTTCCGATTTCGTACATTTTGCATATACAAAGGAAGTTGCCAAGGCAGTGTTTTGAGAAGAAGAGGATATAGAAACGTGTAAAAGCTGGTCGGAACTGAAGCTCGGAGCCAAACCTAGCTCGTTATTCCAAAAAATCCAAATTTTGCCATTAGTGTTACATTCACAACATTCAAAACCCAGGTTTTGAGCAAAGAAAGAAATTCTAGCTTTGTCCACCATGGGTTCCAGTAATGCAAGAAGTTTTATTCGGCACTGTTTGATGAGTAATTTTAGCCTACACAATGAGGGTTTATTTGCTATCCCCCGTATATTCCATATGAGGATGCTATCCATTTAACACTGAGGGGAGGAGGGCGAGATGGTAATTGTTCTAGCCAACTGAGTAAGCATTGGCCTTGGCATGGAATATGTTCTTTTATAAAGCCTTTTCTTCTTGGACAAGGACTTTCCGGCCTGTTGTGAAGTAGGAAGAGATGGTTGAATATCCTCGTTCTTTGCATGGTTTGCATGGGGAGAATCGTTATCTGAAAAGTAACATGGTAATTCTTCCATAATTTTACCATAGGAAATGTTGGAGTCATCCAGTGAGAGGTTGTGTGGAATTCGAATGTGGAGATGCTGTGGCTGATCTTCAACTGCCTTTAGGATAGCCGATTCTGCATGTAATTCCTCAAAAACTGGGGTGGCCCCTCTAGCCAAGAGATTCGAATTTTGAGGTTCCAAGATATCCTGATGTTGGTTAGACTCTATCTCTTGATTTGAATTTTCAGCCTTATCCTGGGCTGTTAGAGTGATCCCTTGATTGTTGGGTTTTGAATTTTGAGCTGCAAGTTGTTGGGATAATCCCTCCTTCATAGCTGGTTACTCCTTCCCGAGTGGTGGCACCACCTCGGCTGGTGGCTGTTTTTGGGCTGACTACCACGCATTAATATGTGTGCCCTCAGCACTGCGTGAAGCGTTCATGTGTTCAATTGATTGGACAACATCAAGTGAAGCATGGCTGGTTGGATTCGTCCTTTTATCAATAGGAGAACTTGATGGTACTTGCTTCGTTCCCGATGGACCTGCTTCATGATGCTTCATGGGAGTCCAACGCTTTTGGGCGATCTTTTTCGCTGGATTTTGGATATGTTCACCTGGAGCCATTGGTTGTTTGGCCAAGCTCAATTCACCCGTCCTACATGATTCAATAGCATGACCAATTTTCTTGCATTTTGTACTGTAGGAAGGTACATCTTTGTAGGTAATTCTTTGCCAAATACCCTCCTTTCTCACTCCTAACCACACCCTTGAGGGGAGCTCGGACAGGAGGTCAACCTTAACGCACACTTTCACTACACTTGGCCGGGTAAAGTGTTCAGTTGCCATGTCCAATTTGAGAGGGGTTCCAACAGCTTGAGCAAGGCTAAACAGAGCGTGCCTATTGAAGAAGATTAATGGGAGTCCCTCAAGAGTGATCCAAATAGGGACTATGGATGGTTCCTCGTTGGTAGTAAAGAGTGGGTGCCGCTTGAGTACTCGCATGTAGTGGCCATTGATGAACCAAGTATTCTTCAACCAGCAACGGAGATAGTCCTCCTCCAGTGAGAAGCGGATGATGACATGCTTATAATCAAGATACCCTACTATGAATTGTCCTTTAAATCCTATTGTGTGAAAACTTTTGCAAAGTGTCTTCATATTCGGTTTCCCCCTAGGGAAGTTTTCAACCAGTGTAAAACGGAATGGTGCAGCAAGTTGTTGAATTTCGTCATTAGAGAAGAAAATTGCTTGTTCTC
Organism: Cinchona pubescens; assembly: GCA_025175665.1. NCBI lineage: Eukaryota > Viridiplantae > Streptophyta > Magnoliopsida > Gentianales > Rubiaceae > Cinchona > Cinchona pubescens. The sequence continues at coordinate 594,251 of JANKKI010000116.1, forward strand.
CTTTGTGAGATTGAAGAGCTTTGAGGGGTGCATCGAATTTTGGCGTGGGGATGTCTGAGTTTTGTCCATTCAAAAGTGCTTGTGTGAAGGTTTTCCGTTGCCCTTCAACCGTTGGTTGAAGGGCAGTTGGATCGGCCATGGCCGAGAAGAAGGCAAAGGAATTTCATGTAGAGTTTTTGGTTTTTTTTTAGAGTGAGAAAATGTAGAGAGGAGGAGTGGTATTTTGTAAGTTTAGAATAAGGATCGAACTAGTAAACTAGAGTTATTTTGCTTCTAAATTTTGGTATTTTGTTAGTTTAATCCTAGTTTTTGGTGTCGAATTAAGTGCTTTAATTTAATCAGCTGCATTTCGTAGTTGCATTTGCATTTCCTATAAATATCATGAATTTTTAATCAATTTTAGTTAATTTGGTTACTTATTTAGTTAAGTGTATTTGCAGTTTAGGAATCAAAAGATGGAAGTCAAGATTACAAAAGTTTGAGGGCCAAAGTGAAATTAATAAAGAATTGAAGACTTGAGTTGAAACAAGCTCGATGTCGAGACATGGGATTTCAATTTCATGACATTGAGGCAGAGAGTGGTTATGTAATTTTCAACTTGATATCGCAACATCGAAATTCCACGTCGCGACATCGAGACGTAGGCAACACAAGTTATTATGGCAATTTTCGTAATTTTAAGACAACAGATTTTTATTCTTCGCTTGTAATACACTTTAGCATATATATTAGGCATTAGTAAGGGTTAGTACAATTAATGTATTGTAGCTAGTTAATGAGAGTAGTAGATAGATTAGTGTTAGCTTAAACTCCAAATTTCTAGTTTAATACAAAGTACTCTTTCAATTTTCTTTAAATATTATCTTTAATTCCTTTAAAGTTTTAATTTTAATTACATAACTTTTGTGGGTTAATGATTTACTTACTTTCTAGTTAAATTTCTTTAAAATCTAGTTACTTCTATTTCAAGTTCCCTTAGGGTTCTTGGTAATTTAGTGCTTTTTAGTTAAAAATCTCATTTCCCTTGCTGTAAATTCTAGTAGATTTTAGTGGGCTTTCTTTACTCTCATCAAAAATCCAAAAATATTCAGTTTCAAGTATTTTTCTTTGAATATTACAGATTAGAAATGCCAATTTCTTCCTTTTCATGCTTTCTTATTGCTTTCTTTAGGACTAATTAGATTAGATTAATTGCTTTCTAATTCTACTTTCAATTTAGTTAAATTAGAGTAAATTTAAGTGCTTTCCTTTACTTGTCTTTAGTAGATTAACGTACTTGATCTTCTAGATAGTTGTTAACTTGTTAAATTTACTTGTTTTAGTAGATAGTTTGCTTTATAGTTTTCTTAATTTGCATGTTTAAAATGATGAATTTAATTAGAGTTAGCTTTCCTTCTATTATTGAATTGCCTAACTATTCAAAGGCCCCTAAATCCTAGTACTTGCTAATCCAGCAATCTTTGTGGGAACGATCCCGCTCATCCTATACTACTATTTAGCATCGTGTACTTGCGGGTGCAAGGGTAGAAGTTATTGCTTGTTGAATTGAAATTTTTATTCTACCTAAGCTAGTGAATAAGTTTTTGGCACCTTTGCCAGGATTGTCCTTGGTATGTTGGCAATATTGGGCTCTTTACGGGTCGTGTAGATTACACATTTTTAATTATTTTTAGTAGTTACCAAAGCAATCCGATCTTAGCTTTTACTTAGTAGTTTTACTTGTTTATGCCAGTGATCTTGGTTTATGAATTGAATTGGCACTTGTGACTAATTGATTGAATTTGCTCTTTGTAGTGCATGGTAAGAAGAGACAAGGGGATTTTGATTTGCTTAGATAACGAGAAAGAGAAAGAGAACGAGTTAAGGGAAATTCGAAAAGAAAAAGGAATGGAACAAGAGTTGGAGAGACTTTAAATGACTAATCATCAACAAAATACTAGAATTGGGAATGAGAATTTGGGTAATAATGGTGATGATGAACAAGTTGAGGGGATTGGAAATCATGGAATTGGAGCCAATTTTAATGGAGGACTTGGGAATAATAGTAATGCAATTCATGGACAAGGTAGACCACTTAGAGACTATGTAATGCCAAGTTTCGATAGAGTGAAATCTAATATTGCAAGGATGCCCGTTCAAGCGAACAATTTCAAAATCAAGCTCACATGAATACAAATGTTGCAAACACATGTCCATTTCATCATGTTTGGAGGTAGTCCTTATGAAGGCCCATACATGCATTTAATGAACTTTGAAGAAGTGTTGGACACATTTAAATTCAATAGAGTACATCCGGATTTATGTGCATATCATAGTTTTCCCTTTCTCTTTCAGAGATAGAGTTAAGGCATGGCTTGAAACACATGCTCAAGGGACGTTTACAGTGTGGAATCAATTGGCCCAAGAGGTCTTGGCCAAACATTTTCCTCCCTGAAGGACCGTCAAACTCTGCAATGATATTACTTCATTTAAGCAAGATGTTGGTAAACGTTTGAGCGAAACTTGAGAATGTTTCAAAGAATTGTTAAGAAAATGGCCTCATCATACCATCCCATTTTTGTTACAAATCCAAACTTTCTAGGGTTAGCCTCCATTTCTTTCAAAACACCGGAAGAAGCTCAAGAGTTGCTTAATAGAATGGCCTAAAACTATTACTATCATGATCCTATGATTCAATGATGGTACAACAAGTCAATCAAGCCAACTGGCCAACAAGGTGGTGTGTTGAATTTGAATTGAAATGATGCCCACTTGCTCAACAAGGCATGTTTATGAATGTCATGAATAACTTTCACAAGGGCTTTGGAGAATTTTGCGAGACAAAATACGGTGGCTGCTGTTGGCTCTTCATTTCAATCAAATCTTATGTGTGACTTTTGTGGTGGTAGGCACTCAAATGGTCAATGTTAGGTTCCTTTTGGTACAAGTGAGCAAATCAACTGTGTATCTAATCAACCTTCATCTTTAAGAAATCCTCAAGGTGCTTTTGGAAATACTTAACAACCCTTCATAGAGGAACCATCCAAACCTTTCTTGGAGCAATTCCAACAACCAACAAAATATTCCTTACCAACACAATCCTTCACATCAAAATTTTCAAAACCAAGCTTCAACTTCTACATCTTCTAGACCTTATCAATCACCTCGCAAAGAAATTTCCAACCCAATTCCTATCCATCTCAATCAAATCCTCCCTATAATAACAAATCAACCAAAGCCTCAATTTCAACAATACAACCTTTCACCACCCTTGAATTACAATCAAAATTTCCATAGAGTGGATGATCTCCAAGTACAATTTGAGAACTTTCATAACAATCAATACTTCCATACAGAGGGAGAGAAAATGAGAACCAAAGGATGGAGACTAAAAACCAAAAAAGGTAGTATGAAAATTTGAGAGCCGTGATAAGGAATTTGGAAGTTTAATTTGGGCAATTGGCTAGGCAACAAAATGAAAAACCATTGGGTACCTTGCCAAGCGATATAATGGTAAGAAAAGTGAGAAGAAAAAATCTAAGGTGGTTGAGAAGAAAACTAAAGTGGATTGTGATGATTAAAACAAGGAAAAAGAAGATGAAAGTAAAGTTCAAAAGAAGAAAGAATGCAAGGATAGACATAGTGAAGAATCATGGAATCCACACTCTTCAGTTAAAGTAACTTTTTCTCAAAGGCTTATTGATCCAAGGAAGGAAGAAAAAGAGAAACAAGCTTCAACTTTCAACTAATTCCTCGATATGTTTAAAAAGCTTAATGTCAACATTCCTTTTGTTGATGTTCTCACCAAGATGCCTAATTATGCTCATTTTATAAAGGATGTTTTGGCTAGAAAACGAAAATGGGATGATGATGAGAAAGTATGGCTTGATGCTAAATCTAGTGCCATTGTTCAACGGAGATTACCTCGTAAACTCAAAGATCTCGCTATTTTCTCCATACTGGTGAATATAGGTGGTCAAACATTGCATCATTTATTTTGTGATTTGGGACGAGCATTAATGTTATGCCCAAGGCCATTTGTTATAAATTGGGAATCACAAATGCAAAGCCAACCAAAATCACTCTCTAATTGGTTGATTTATCGAAAAGAAAACCATCTAGCTTGTTGGAAGATGTGCTTGTTCAAGTGGACAAATTGGTTTTCTTGGTTAATTTCTTGGTGTTGGATACTGGGGATGAACATAAAATTCCAGTGATATTTGGGAGGCCTATCCTGTCTACTGTGTTACATGCCTTGATTGATGTCAATAAAGGGAAGTTGGTTGTACAAGTTGAAAATGACTTAGTTGAAGTTGACGTATTTGAGTATAATGATAATGTACTAATTATTCCCTTGGTTCATTTGTTGATAGGTTTGAAGAAAAGACATCCAATGTGAAGAAAAGCAATTCAATCGATAAGGTGGATAAAGCGAAGAAAGATCAAAGGTTGAATTAGAGGAAAAGACACCAAATGATGAAAGTAAGAAGAAAAGAAGGGAAGAAGTTGATTCAAAAGAGTAGAAAAAGTGAGGTTATAAGCAAATCAAACTATGCAAAAAGAAGAAAAAGTGGGATTACAAGCAAATTTGGGTGATTAATCATCCACTGATTTTGACAAAAGTTTTGAATAAAGGACTTGTGCATGGGAGAATCTGGAGTCAAGCTTCAATCATAGAGAAGAAAGACATCAAGATTTTCCCATGGAAACCGAAAGGAAACGGATGTCTAACCATCCTAAGTTACATTAAAGTACGATTATTCATTGCCACAGTCAAGCTAGTGACTATAAAAGAGCATTTGTTGGGAGGCAACCAAAGCCTTTTAATTCCTTTAATTTGCTAAATTTTAGTGTTCTTTCTTGTTAATTTTGATTTGGTTTGATTTTGGTTGTTTTTAGCTAAATTTTAGTTTGAAATGTTGATTTTGATTTGAATAAATAGTGCTAAAGAGTGAATTAGAATGGTCTTTTAAACTTGTATTTTTAATGTTTGTAAGTGGTGCATGGACTTGAAGAGAAGTGGTGAAGAAGAAGGAAAAAGTTCATAAGTGTTGAAAAATCAAGTGTAGCTGAAATAGGTTCCATGTCACAACATCAAAATCAATGCCACAACACCAAATAGGAACTTCTGAAGGGCTTTAGTCATTTGGTCTATGTCGCGACATGAAATTTGATGTCGTGACACCAAATGCAAATTTTGCAAAAGCAAAAAATTAAGCCCGTTTCATTGCTGTGACACCAAATAATGATGTCAGTGGTAAGTTGCGACACCGATCACGTGTAGGGCACACAATGTAGTTGATGTCGCGACACCAAAGCGTGTATGAGTAGTACATGGGTTTCGATATTGCAACATCGAAAATCTGATATCTTGACATCAATATCAAACAGATTCAAAATTAAAGCAACTTTTCTTCTTCTTCGTCTTCATTTATAATCCTAATTCACTGAAACCCAAAACGACCCTAAACGACCCTTCTTCTACCCCGTCTCCAAATCTCCTTATATACCTAAAATTCTTCCATAAATCCACCATATTTCGTTACTATAACCCACCAACAGAACCGATATTGTTGATGAATGAAACCAATATTGGTGATGAATGATGACTTTCGTCAGGAAAGCCTTTTGTGACGGCGAATAGGTGACAACTCTTTGGTAACGACAGGCTTGTCAGGGAATGCTTTCGTGACGATGATGCACACTTTCCCTAACTACTTTTTTGGTCACCAAAACCCATTTTTCTGTAGTGAATCATCTCCAGAAAGGGGAACATCTCCGTTTCAATGGAGATTTTAAAGCTTCAAGAGAGTGTTCTTCAACCAACCAAAGGGTTTTTCTTCAAATTAAACGGATAATATCCTCCAATTCGTTGTGCCTAGGCCCATAAATTCAATATTTTGGAATAATTTTGCTGGATTATGGAAATTTTATAATTTTTAAATGTTTGAAATTGTCGAACTATTGGTAAATTTTGGGTATTCTATTGGTGCGAATTTTTGTGGATATTTTTTGAAAATTTGACTGTGAATTAGTTGGGCATAATTTTGTGGTGGATTGTTGTTAATTGCTTCAATTGTACTTCAATTGTCTGTAAATTGAGCGTATTTGATTATTGTTTTTGAATACTTTTTGAGAAGCATTTTAATTTTTTTTTTTCAAAATGTCAGAAGATGAGGAGCATTTTTATTATTTTTGTTGAATTTGCACGAAAAAATCACAAGGGAAGTTTATGGTAGCAGTGGTAGGAGAGGAAGAAGTAGGAGTAGAGGAAAGAATATGAGAAAAAGAATGGCGGGGGGGAAGTACTAGTGGTTTGTGTGACGTTGGTGAGCCGAGTGAGGGAAATGAATTGGAGATGGAACCTCAATTTTTGAGTGAGCATGCTCATGCTTTGTTCAAGGTCAATGAAAAACACAAGGTCTTTAGGAAAAAGAGTTTTGATTTGTCTATGCACTAGAGGGATTATGAGGATACGACAAAGGAAATAGAGGCACGAATTAAGTCAAGGCATTGGGAGAGGTTTGACAGTGGAGTCGAGCCGGGGTATACCGAGTTAGTCAAGGAGTTTCATTGAAATCTATGTGGTCTAGAGGATGGTTAAGTGAGAGTTTGAGGATATTGGTTGATTTTAGTGCCAATGTGATTAACACCTATTTTAAGTACCTTCTATTCCGTTTGTTGAATACAAAGCCCTTGTGCATAGTAAGGACAAAGATATGAATGAAATTAAAAAAGTTTTGTGTCATGTTGATGTTGATTAGGTGATAAATATTTCAAAGACAATGGAGCAACATTGATATTTTCTCATCACGATTTATCTCTTGTGGCAAAATTATGGTTTTATTTCATCAATTGTCGAATTTGGGGGTCAAATTCTTTGAGTTATATTCAAAGGGATAAAGTGTTATTGCTCTATGTTATATTGACGAGGATGGCATTCGATGTGCAATTTGATAAGACAGTTATTCTTTGATAGTGGAAGGTCTAGGAGACCTATTTTTTATGCACCCAGTCTAATCATGTATATATGCATTACCGCAGTATGCCCCATTGCTCCTGACACACCAATGACACATCAGAGAGGCAGAATCAATAGGAAATCTGTCTACAAGATGGTTTGAGAGTATGAAAGCATTATCTTGAAGAAGCTCACATGCCTCCAGCACCTCTTCCAAGAACATCATACATCCCTTTACCACTCGACTATGTTTGAAATGCACCATTTACAAAAGAGGAGCGTAATGAATTGCAAGGATATCGAACATATAGTTGTTTAGAGATGAACAACGATTTGGCTATGTTAGATAGCAGAAGCTTTAAGGACCGCATCACTCAATACTTGGGTACAGCCACCACAGCCTCCACTTTGGCATTATGGTCCACCTAGTGGACAGTTTACTACACACCACCAGAGGTACCGCATCCGTTATTCATCTTCTGTGTTGTCAATTTGGCAATGTTCTTGTTAAGTCATTTAGTAAGGTACTTTTTATTTCTTATTTTGCTCGGGACTAACAAAATGCTAAGAGAAGATGTATGGCTAGGGTTAGGAATTGGAAAAGATTGAAGGAACAAAAAATTGAAGAAGAAGAAGAAAGGCACCGTTTATAATTTTCATTCTGCCAGTTTTGATGCCACGACATCGAATTAAAATGGGATTTTAAAAAGCTCTTTGAATTTGATGTCGCAGATTGATACATGTGCCCCCAATGTGCTTCGATGTCGCAGCACTTCCGGATCTAGGCCATAAAGGGAAACTTTACATTAAAGATCATATGAAGGACATGCTAAATTGTTGGTTGAAATCCTTAAAAGAAAGGTAAGGAGAAAGTCATCTCTAATCCTAAGGAAAAACGAGCTTTAATGGTAATTCCAAAGGAAGTGAACTTGTTTGTCAAGGAAAAAGCTTTTAAGAGTCTTTATCTTTTATTTCTGAACAATTTTCATCCAAGTTTTTTTGTGTAGCCATTCAAAGAAGCAAGAAGAGACAATGAAAAGTTCGAATTTGCACATTCACATGCAAAGCTCTAGTGACTTCTATACATCAATCGAACCTATGTGCCAATGGTTTCCTGAAGGGAGAACTTAGGAATTTTTATTTGATAAATTCATATAATTTTAGATTTCTAGTTACTCATGGATGTCCCCTTCCTTATTTGTTAATGTTTTTAATTCTTCTTGTACATTTGTTTTTCTTGAGCTAATTTGTAAGTATCATGATTGCCATTCTTTTTGTGTTAAGTTTAATAACATTTTGGGTAACAATTATGTGCTTCTACACAACAATGTGTATTTTATTCTTTCAATATGCAACAATTTTTAAAATGGCATGATAATCTTTTTGAGCATCTGTTTTCAACATTAGTGATTGATACTTTTGCGTTTGAGCCGCATATATTGCATCTTTTCTACACATTTGGCTAGATCATTTGTTTAATTTTTTTCTATTTTGTTTAATGTTTGTCCTTCCGTATAGGTTCAAATTCGAGGACGAGTCCTTTTGAGGAGTGAGGAAATGATACAAGAAGAGATGTTCAAGTCGTTCAAGACATCAAGCCTGTGAATGGTAGAGCTCAACAAGTCAATAAAATCAAGTTTGAAATCCAAGCAAGTCAAGGTTTCAAGTTAGTGAAGTCCAAAGGCCCAACACTTGAAGACGAATTTGATCCACTGTGAAGGGGTCGAGGAAACCTAATGTCGGCCAACACCTAGAAACAGCCCAAGCCTAGAATCTCGGCCATATTAATCCTATTTGGCCAAGGATTCATTTCAAGACTTGTTTTAGGAGTTATTATTTTGTGTGTTTTCTTGATTTAGTTACAAGTGTTGGTCTACATTAGTCTTATAGTCAATTTTTAGTCTTGTGTGCCAATCCTAAACCTATTTAGATTTTGCAAGTTAGACTTCCTAGTGTTGGTAGGACTCCCTTGTAGGGTGTTTGGGGAAAATTTTCACATTACTTATACCCCTCCTATAGCCAAAAATACTCATTCAACACTCAATAAACTTTTATGAGGAAATTCTCCAAATTGTCTTCCAAAAACTTAGGTATTCATGAGAATAATTCTTGTGATTACCAACTAGAGTACTATTGGTTCTAGTCTTATTATAGACAACGGATCGATTTCTCGTACAGTTGAGAACAGATACTTTAAATTCTTGATTTCTTAATCAAAGGGTTTAAATCTGTCAAGTAAGAGTTGTTTTAGGCGATTTTGGTTGCCACATTCTGAACAGTCACAAGTCTCATCAGTTTCACTACGGGGTTCACATAACAAGGTCTTTAGCATACAAATCTTGATATGTTCAAAACCAAGAAATAGTTAGTGTTTAAGGTTGAAATCAAAGCATATCGATGAGACAAAGCATCAGCAACTACATTATGCTTTCTTTGCATATATTGTGCAACATGTAGAAACATTTTAATGAATTCTAACCAACATGCATGACATCAGTTTAATTTACCTTGGCCTTTCCAAAATTTCAACAACTCATGGTCCATCCAAATTACAAACTTTTTAGATCACAGACAATGTTGCCAATTTTGCAAGGCCCGAACTAATCATAGAGGTCCTTGTCATATGTTGAGTAGTTCAACATTGGTCTACTTAGCTTCTCCACAAGTACACAATTGGATGTTTGTCTTGCATCAAGACTGCACCTATATCAATCCCAATACCAGAAGCATCACATTCTACCTCAAAAGTTTTAGAAAAATCTAGTAAAATTAAAACAGGAGTAGTAGACAACTTGATGCGAACCCCATGCGCAATCGACTTCAAGCCATGAAACCCAACAATTCAAGATGACACAAAAACCCCAAGGGATCCACTCCAAATTTGGTCACAAGAATTTGGACGGCAAATACAAACAAACAAGAAAGGAAAAGAACACACAAGAATCAAGTAAGAATTCAACCCGTTGTCTATCACGAGACAAGAACCAAAATCTTAACAAGATTTAAAGCAAGAATTGACCCGTTAGCTATATGAATTAGGAAAGAACCAAATCTATAAGTTGGTTAGAACAATCATTGTTGCTCAAGCAATGATCTCAACAAAGTCTTAAGAAAAGACTAAAAGAATGAACTTTTTCCTCACGAAAAACACAAATTTTACTGATAAAAATATGCTAAAAAAATCATCCATATGATGATGCCTATTTATAGGCTTATAGAATTCATAAAAATTAGCTAAAAGGTCAAAAATTTTAGGGCAAGATTGGGTCAGCCAAAGCAGCCCCAAAATTTGGGCTGAATGGGCCTTATTAAGGCTAATTAATGAGCCTAAAACTAAGAATTAAATCAACACCTAGACCCAACTTAAACATTTTAGAATTACCACCCAAATTTACGCGAACTTAAACTACTATTGGGATTTACATAAGAATGAACAAACTAAAATAAACAAGAGAGGAAATCCGACATTCTTGCACGTAAAAGATCTCCACTAGTGGTTCACTTTGAAGAATTGGACTTCATGTATTAATGACTTGAGGATATCCAATCCAATTCGATCAAAAAACCCCGAATATGCTCCAATCTTGGCAAGCTTGAGTTCACGCTTACTCTAGCTTTCATTTCCTCATCTTGACACATTTTAAGCTTCTCCAGATTCGTATCATAACTTAACCTTTAGCGTCAAAAAAGCACACTCTTGTGCTTTACCCCACTTAAAACTTACCTATTTCTTGATTATTTCAGTTAGAGAGGTAGCTATAGTGATGAAGTCTTTGACAAACTTGCAATAAAAACTTGTTAAAGCATGAAAATTGCGCACTTCAGAAATATTAGTAGGAGTCGGCCAGTCATTAATGGACTTAACCTTCTATTTGTCTACTTCAATTCCTTTAGAACTAACAACAAAACCAAGAAAAACAACTTCACTTGTGCAAAATGAGCACTTTTTCAAATTAGCATAAAGCTTTTCTTTTCTTAAAGTCTAATGCACTAGATGTACATACACAAGATGTTCATTTAGGGATTTACTACATATCAAAATATCATTAAAATAAACCACAAAAAATTTCCCTATGAAAGCATGCAAAATATGGTTCATTAATCTCATGAAAGCACTTGGGGCATTCGTTAAACCAAAAGGCATGACTGACCACTAATAAAGTCTATATTTGGTTTTAAGTGTAGTTTGCCATTTATCCCTTTCCTTCATGAGAATTATGGGGATATCCACTTTTTAGGTCAATTTTATTGAAAATCCTAGAACCAAATATCTCGTCTAGCCTGTCATCAAGTTGAGGAATAAGGTGTCGATACTTTACCATAATGCAATTTACTGCACGACAGTCTACCCACATATGCCATGACCCATCCTTCTTTGGCACCAAAATCACTATTGAGGCATAGCACACGAACTCATACTCTCTCACATGTGCCCTTGAGCCATTAACTTGTCAACTTGATTATGAATTTCTTTCATCTCCTCTGGATTGGCTCTATACGCAGGTTTGTTAAGGATAATTACACCTGGGAGAATCAATTTGGTGCTCAATACCCTTGATTAGCGGCTAGCCAGGATAATCTCTTCAGGAAAAAATCCTCGAACTCCTGCAAAAGAGATTTAAAAGATCTCGACAAGGCCGGATCAAGGCCAGACTAAACAAAATAATTTTCTTTAAATATATGAAAAACACTAGCAAATTTGAACTCATGGCTGATTGAACCTCTTTGGACCCTATAAAGAAATTAGATTTCTTTTTCAATTACTTACCTTTAGAATTTTTAGATTTTACCATTTACTGTTTAGGGTTTTCGGATTGATTTTATGGTTTCAATAGGTTTTCCACTTACCATTTTTTTATTCTGCCTTTTCCTTATAGTATTCAACAAATGAGTTTTTGATGTGTCATACAAACATATACAGTAAAGAAAATATTCTCATGTTGTACTTCAATGTGGTTGTCCATGGTTTAAGCATGAAGTGTCCTCAAAATCACCAGGGTGGGTTTCTCAAAAATTCCTACTCATCATCCTCACTAGCATCTTCCAATTCCGGCATTAAGTCATCTTTATCTTCACTTCCTTCACTTATCACTTATCACTTATTTTCTTGCATGAAAAGTGCGTGCCTGTTGGGACATTAATTCGTTTAGTGACCTGTACCCGAACAACGATAACACTTAATATCACGAGTGCATTTTGAGGTGTTAGAAGATGAGCTGTCAACCAAAGAATTAATAGGATGTTTAATAGGTCTATGTTCAAATTCATTAGTTTTAGGGATAGTTGGTCTATTTTGGGATGGATTATGATGAGAAGATTATTAGATCAATTTCTACACCAATTAGAACTAGACTCAACCCTACATTTACCTTCCTTTTTAAGTTGCCTTTCGATTTTTATAGCCTTTTGCTGTTGCACCTTATCTTGCAATTCAGTGTAACGATGCAACTCTTTTTTTTCTGAGCAACCACCTACTAGGTGGTTTTGTTATTATTAAAAAAGAAAAGGTACATGGAAGCTAACATGAAGTCTAGCTCTCCAGCAATAAGAGAATGAATTCAACGACATACCCTTTGAATTCTGGCATCATGTAAGATATGGGATACTAATTTCCACTAATTCTATGAAATGGCCTCTTATATTTTAGAACTAAATCAGCAATTTGGAGTACTAACATCCTCTAATTCTATGAATTTGTATCTTACATATTAGAGCTAAATTAGAGAAAGGGGTCTGAAGGTCATCCTGGTTCGCATTGCTCTTGGCATATTTATGTCCTCTTATGTCTTCCTTTCCTTTTTGGGGCAAAAATGTCCAATTCTTGGATTGGGTGCACTTCCCGATCATCAGGAGACTCATTATCTGAAAAGTAGCAAGTTTGTTCTGCCAACACCTTATCATTAGGCATGATGGAATTATCAAATTGATTTAAACTTTGGCTATCGGGAAGAAGGCAGGTTGGATATGAAGTTGGTTTCTTTGCTGCCCGAGAATTTGCTTGAATGTTCGTTGTTGCTCGTAAATAGTACAATTTTGTTGAATGTAGGCTTACACATGGTTGTGAGGTCTTTCATGTTTCGACTTTGGTGGTGGGTCTTACTAGGCTGGTTTGTTGGGGTGGGATTTTCGTTTGGTTTGCTGATTAGCTCATGTTCATTTGAAGGTTTACCTTGTGCCTTCTTTGACTCGTTCAAAGCTGCTCTTGTAATATTTGACTTACCCTTCGAATTTTTCATGGTTTCTTCCAGCTCATGCAAAAAGGAAGGTGCGTTAGGACAAGGAGATTCATTTTCTAAAAAATAGCATGGGAGTTCCTCCACAATTTGGGCATAAGAGATAGCAATGTCTAGATCATCTTTTGAATATTGAATAGGCAAATCTATGGCCAGATTTGGAGGTTTTGGATCATCCTTTCATGGTCAAATCAGTGCTTCTTTTGAGGTAGTTAGGTCTTGACTTATCTCAATCATATTTGAATTGTCCATTCCAACTTCCTTGCCATTTGAATTTTGAATGTCCTTTTGTGGAGCTTTACTTCCAGCCTCCACCTGTTTGGAAAGTGGTGGCTCAACCACCGGAAGGTGTTCTACAGCCATATTTTCGATTGTGGGAGCTTCTATCCCTAAGTTTTCTACTCGATTATCTGCCATGTTTGAAGTAGCATTTAAAATTGGCATTGACTCATCTGGAATATCCTTTGGAACACCTAAAGTCCGAGCTTCTTGATTTTGATTTGGTTTCCAGCAAGGAAATAACTTGTTGAGTAGTCGTGTAGGAACTTTACCTTAGGAGGAAATGATTCTTTAGCAATCCCTGCTTTGCAATCGGCCATATGATGACCTATTTTATGGCACTTTGTGCAGTAGGATGGGATGTCTTCATAGGTGATTTTTTGCCACTTTTCACTATCACCCACTCTTAACCAAACTGAACTAGTTGGATGAGTTGCCAAAAGATCAATCTCCACATAAAACTTTGCTGTGTTTGGGCTTGTGGAGTGTTTTGTTGCAAATCTAGCTTGAGCGGAGTTCCCACCGCTTCAACTAAACTAAAGACTACATGTTTAGTGAAGAAACTGCTGGGAGACCTTCAAACGTTATCCAAACTGGAACTACTGAAGGCTCGATGTCTTGCATGTAGAGGGGGTGCCATTTGAGAACTCTCATGTAGAACCCATTAATGAACCAAGTACTTTTAAGCTAACAACGTAAATAATCCTCTTCCAAAGAAAATCTGATTAGAATGTGTTTATGATCAAGAAACCTACTGTGAAACAACCCTTGAAGCCAATCGTATGAAAACTTTTAACCTCGATTTCCATATTTGGTTTACCCCTTGGGAAATTATCCACCGAAGTGAAACAGAAAGGGGCAACTAGCTTTTTAACCTCTTCCTTAGAAAAAATATTGATGGTTCTCCCATGAATGATTACAACTCCTTCAAAGAAAGGGCCAAGGAGTGTGGTTGCAACTCCACCTTGTTTTCTAGAATGTCAGCAAAAGAACGAGCTTGCCCCTCAGCCGTTTGTTCCGGGGTTGCCGTTTCCTCCATGGCCAATCAGCCAAAAAGGAAGGAAAGTCATAAACTTAGTGAGAGAAATTGTTAGAGAGAAGGAGGAGAGAATTTACAAATATTGCTATCTTTTTCGTGCATAAAAATTAATGATGTAGCTCTACAATGTTGGCAGTTTCTCTATTAAGCCCGCACAAGAATCTAGACATAGTGGCTTGACGATCCTCAACTACATTAGCTCTCATTAGAGGCCTTTGAAGCTCTTTATGATACTATCCTATAGATTTTTTACCTTGCCTTAAAATTTGCAATGTTTGATGCAAATCACAATGATATGTAGAAGGTACAAATCTTTTACTTAATGCAACTTTTAAGGCTGTCCAATTATTATTTGGTGGTTCTCTACACCTAATTCTACTAGTTTAAATTGATGATCCAACCATTCAAAAGCATAATCACTAAATGCAGCTATAGGTAATTGTGCATTCTTTTTTTCAGAGTAGTTATGAGAGCCAAAAATATCCTTTAACTTCTTTTCCTATTCGAGATAGATATTGGGATTGAGATTATATTAAACGTAGGGATAGTCAATTTGGTGTTAACAGTATCATTGTCAACCTTACCACTATCTCACAAATGTCGTTGAGTCCTTGACCTGGCACCTATATCATACAATTCATCATCAGATTCTTAGTCATTGGACTCGTAATTAAGCTATGCACCTCAACAAGCTTGTCTCATCATACGAGCATAAGGCTTAGCTTGGCTATTCAAGATAGACATTAGGATTGAGATTATATTAAACGTAGGGATAGTCAATTTGGTGTTAGCAGTATCATTGTCAACCTTACCACTATCTCACAAATGTCGTTGAGTCCTTGACCTGGCACCTATATCATACAATTCATCGTCAGATTCTTAGTCATTGGATTCGTAATTACACAGATATGCACCTCAACAAGCTTGTCTCATCATACGAGCATAAGGCTTAGCTTGGCTAGCTTGGCTAGCTTGCCAAGGTAGTTCATTCTATCATTTAGTTAATGGCTTGAGAGTGTGTCGAATACTTTTAAGAGACATCACCATTTCCACAACACGAGATTTCAAGGCATTAACCCTTGAACTCTCTCCTTGTTGGGATATTTTGAACCTGCAAAAGACACTCAAAGAAATAAGGAATTTCAAGAATTAGAGTTAGTAAAATAAAGAAAGACCTCAAGGTACTCCCTTAGTGTTTACGCTAAAGTTTGAAGATGTCACACAATTCCATTCGTGTTTCACTCAAATTCAAGGCTTGTACGCTCAAATGAGCTCACCATTCTTGCCTTTCTCCTCTTATATAAATTCTCCTTCAAAGTCTTTTTCATACTTGACAAGTACACAACTAGAATGACACAAATAATTGCAAATACTTTATAATACAATTAGTAATTATAGACTAAGTTGAAGCAAGAAATAACAAAGTAATGGCAGATTGAATTATCAAAGAATGCACACAAAGAAATTTAGAATGCAAACAATAAGATGGTCAAACAAAAACTAGGGTTTCAAGCAAGAAAAATTAACCTGAGGGGAATAGGGGTATTTTCAAATTTTCACAATTTTTCACACAACCCAAGAACAGAAAATTATGAAGAAATTGAATAAAGAATTTGTTTTTATACCTTAGACCAAGAAGTTAAAGAAAATTAATGCAAATCCTAATAGAAAAAGGATTCACAAAAATTCTTGGATGAGATGGGATTTTAGCACATATTCCAAGTTTGGAAAAGATTCAAAATGGCAATGTAATCCAACTAAGGAAAGGATTCAAGTTGTGCAAGTATGAATGAACAGGGAATAACAGAAACTTTTGGAATGCACAATAACCATGCAAAACCCTAATGCACTAGAGTTTTGGAAAATTTGTTTTTTCCCTTTTTTCTTTTTCTTTAGCATGTTATTTGTACTAATTAGAGCACCAAAATATCATAACAAAATCATCAAAAACTTGCACAAAGACTTGAAGAACAAATGAAGAATCATGAAAGGAAATGCAAAAAACACTAATAGCTCGGGTTCTAATCACGGTTTTTTTCTTAAACAACAGATTATGGCAAAAAGTACCAGCAAATAATTAATAACATGAGACAAGAACACGCACATAAGAACAACTAAAAGCTTGAGGAGTAAGAAAAATGGCAAGAAAACCCTAATCAGCCAGGGTTTTGGTAATCTGATTTTTTTAACTAGAATCAAACAAGAAAATATTAAAAACAATTAGGATATAATCCTGGAGGATTTATGAGAACACAAGAAAACAAACGTGTTCAAGGAACCCAAAGCACTGATGCTACTCTGATGTAAACCTTACAATTGAACTATTGCGGAACCAGCATGTTTATGTGGCTATGAGGGGGTATTTTAATGTGAGAAACCAGACCCACACCCTACAAATTAGACCTAACAATACTAGGAAACAACCTTGCAAAATCCAATCAAGTGTAGGATTGGCTTACAAGGCTAAAAAATGGTTATACCTAAAATAACCCAGGCTAATTTTCGAACATCATTAAGAAAATCAGCCAGCAACTCCTTAAAAACAAGTACTAAAATAAATCCTAGATGATATGATCCTAGATGAGCTGAGAACCTTCAAGCAAGGATTACATAAAACTGGTAATCAAGTAGCTGAAATCATCCAAGGCAACAATGACCATGATGTTTGGTTTGGTCATTTCTTCTTTTCAATGTTGTTGCCTTGAAGATTTGAATGTTGGCCAAAATTTCAAAAGCTATAATACTTAAATGGCCGAGTTGATTAATTAATATTAGGACACATTGTGTTTTATTTGTGAGCATAGTTATTTGTTTAAGTATTGTGCTAATTGGGCTGGTTTAGGTGGTGACTTAATTTTTAGTTTGGAGACTCATTAATTAGCCTTAATAAGGCACATTTAGGCCAAATTTTTGGGCTACTAAGTATGACCGAACCCTAACAATACTTTTTAGGAGATTTTTAGCTAGTTTTTTAGACTTTATCAAGCCTATAAATAGGCACTATTATGGACGAATTTTAAAGCATATTTTTGTCAATAAAATTTTTATCTTTTTCGTGAGGAAAAAATTCTCTTTTAGACTTTGTTGGGATCAAGACTTTGTTGGGATCATCACTAGAGCAACGGTAATTGTTCTAATAGACTTAAGATATTGATTCCTGCTTGATCATTATAAGCAGCGCGTGAATTCATGCCTATCTTGTTTGTTCTTTTCGTGTTCTCTTTGGGTGTTCTTGCTGTCCAAATTTGTGTGACCAACTTTGGATTCCGATCCTTGGGGTTTTGGTGCTTTACTTTATCATTAGGTTTCGTGGCATTGAATGTTTGTTGCGCATAGGATTTGCATCAGCTTGGTATCAGAGCCGGTTCAATTCTGGTCTATTTTGTTTGTTTTCTTTTTAATTTTTTCATATTTTCTTTCTAAGAAAACTTTATCTCATATCTTGGATAAAAAAAATTGTTACTGTTCATCAATTCTCTTCATTGTTACTGTTCATTAGTTAAAAAAATTATGACTTTGATTCTATTGTTCTTGTCTCAAAATTTGCATCGATGATCTTGTGATTTGTTCTTCTTTTGTCGTATCTTGTTCCTTAATTGTCTCTCAAATTTGTTGTTGTTGCTTCTGTTCTTATACATATAAAAAAAATATTAAGCCTTAATTGCTCTTGTTGATGCTTCTTCATTGCTTCTTATATGTTGTTGTTGCCAATTTAAATAAAAAAAGGTGTTCTTGGTTGAATTGGAAAAAAAGAGAAAAAAAAGTTTAGCCGAAAGTTAAAAAATTGTTGACCGAAAGTTAAAAGAAGAAGAAGCAAAAGATAAAAAAATGAAGGCATGAAAAAGAAAAAAATAAGTAGAATCGGCCATAAGAAGAAAAAAGAACGAGGAGGAAATTTTTTTTTAAGGATGGCCTACTGAGTTGTGTATATAGACAACTACTTTTGATTTTTCCTAACCAAAAGGGTTTTAGTTCTTACCCTTTTCTCTAATTGTGCTTGGATTCCTTTTTCTTATCCTATTTGGAATGAGTTTCTTGTCCTAATTCTATATGGAATTGGTTTCTTATCGTAATCCTATTCGGATATGGAAAACCCTAATCCAAGTTGGCTTAGGAAACTTATCAAAATCCCAGTTGGACTCGAAAAACTAATCCTAATCCTAGTTGGATTTAGATTACTTACCCTAATCCCAATTGAATTAGGAAATCCACAAAATTAGTAAACTTTCCAGTTTTGGAAACTTTCTAAATCAAGTTTCACTTTCCAAATTTGTAATTCTGTGCAAAAGCACTTAATTTTTGTTGGTTTTTTAATTTCTTTGCTTTTCCTAAGTGCTTAATTTTTTGTTCTTGTGTGCTTAGATTCCTATATTTGGTAAATTTGCTTACCAAATTCTTATTTCCTTTCTATACCTTCTGTTGCTTCAAGTAGTCTCGGATATTTTTGTTACTATCTCTTGTTCGTTGAGCTTAAATCTGAAAGTTTGGTGTCTCTTATTTGGCATTGACCCATGACAATTTGTTTTTATTTTATTTCCAACCAATTAATGGTTAAGACATAATTGGAACTCACTTTGGTCTTCGTAGTCTTCCAAAGACTTTGATAATGAATTAGAGGAAAAAGGCAGTGTGGTGAGATTATTTAAGTGCTAAAAGCCATTCAATTAAGGATATACATGAGGGATTGAGTGATACAATTTGAGTATATGTTCTCCATAGAGTAAGTTTGAGTGCTAAAGAAAAATTCTGATCATTTTTTTCTAACACTAACCACTTTGTTTTGTGAGTTTTATTTGTGATGTCTCACGGGTGAGAAGAGACTTTTTCTTCACTAAAGTTCTTTTGAATAAAAAGGCTTGTGGTATTGTAATTGATATTATCATAGAGGCTAATATGGCAAGTACACAACTTATTGAAAAGATGAATTTTCCTATTTCGCCACATCCAAAACCTTATGCTTAGGTTAAATATGTTCCGATGGTCAACTAAAAGTGAAGCATTTGAGGTAACTAAGCAAGTTATTGTAAGCTGATGAGGTAGTTTGTGATGTAGCACGTTTGCACACATATCAGTTACAACTTGCTAAGCTATGAGAATTATATGAAAAAAGGATTTTATGATCACTATACTAAGGGGTATCACTTGCGTAAAAAGGGTAAAAAGTTTAAATTTCTTCCTTTGCCATGACATCAAATAAATGAAGAAATATTAGAAATTCAAAGAAAATTTCTTGACTGGAATAAAAGTAAAAAGCAAATTGGGAAAAGCCAAATAGCTGCCGAAAGTCAAGATAAAAATATTGTAAAAGCTTCGGCCATAGGCCAAGAAAATGAGAGAAAAGAAGAAGAGATCAAGAGAATTTTTTTTGTCATTCGTAACCTTGATTTTTCTTTGTCCAGTTTTCTTTCTTATCTGCAGCCCTTCAAAGGTGTAAGTCATGATGCACTAATATCCCAATTGAGTAGCTCATCATTCCGATAAGCAAAGCGAGGTATGGACGATATGGTAGTCAATACCCTATCTCAAAGGTATTAACTTATTTCTACCTTTTCTGCTAAAAATTTTAGATTTGAGTTAATTCCGAATTTAGAATTATTTTTGGTGCACATTTTGTTTATTTCTTGTGTAAGATTAAGTCCTTTAACTTGGATTTTGACTTGGTTGTTATTTTAAACAGAACAAAAAAGGCATCAAAATTCTTGGAATTCAACTCCAATTCCTGCAGCATTGTTTGGATAAATCCATCCAAACCTTAGTTGATAATCATTTACATACCATCAAATCTAATTTGAATTGTAGTGTTAGCATGCTACATGATTTTTAACATTTCACTTTTGTTCAAAATAACTTGGATAACTTTGTTAGCTTGGTTAACTTCCTTTATGAATTTCGAATTTCAGGTAAAGTTAACTTCAAATATTCAAATTTTGTCCAAGTCAAGTTTGGTTTTTGTTATGGCATGATAACTTGTTTGTTTTCATTTTAAACTTAGACACGACAACTAAATTTTTGTTTCTTACTTAGTTTTTGAGCAACTTAAGTTGTGTGATTTAGGTTAAATACTTTTTGTAAGAATGGAATCGAATCAATTTTTCCTCAAAACACTTTGACTAAAATTTTTGTTTTCTGAATTTTGGAAAACAATTTCACAAAATTTTCAAAAGCTTCATTTTTGTGAACAAGAAATAGTACCCAAGTATACCTAGAATAATCATCAACAATCACAAATGCATATTTATTACCACCGAGACTAGCATATTGAGTTGGACCAAACAAGTCTAAATGCAATAATTCTAGGGGTTTAGAAGTAGACACACAATTTTTCGGTTTAAAAGACACTTTAACTTGTTTCCCAAATTGACATGCATCACAAATTTTGTTTTCAAAAACTTCAATTTTGGTAGGCCTCTTACCAATTCCTTCTTAGCAAGATTTTCAATTAGATCCATCTTGAAATGAGAAAGCCTTCTATGCCAAAGCCAAGGATCTATCTATAGAGGCGGTTAGGCATTTTATATTGCTACTACCAATATTGTCAAGATAGATTACATCAACATCATTATGTCTAGTACCTTTAAATAAGACATTCATGTTTGGTAAAAAACACATATAGATTCTTATCACATAGTTGACTCACACTGAATAAATTGTAATTCAAATTATCAACAAGAAGCACATTTTTAATCAAGGTCTCACCATTTTTACCTACATCACCAATGCCGATTGTTTTGCTTTCATGTTATCCCCAAATGTTACTTTTCTACTGTTTTTGGATTTGAGGTTTGTGAAGATAGATGCATCATCGGTCATATGTCCTGAGCACCCACTATCTACGAACCATTTTGCATCCTTGGTGATATTCATTTTCTACACAAGAAATTAATTGATAACTTTTGGTACCCACATTTTCTTGGGTCCATAAGAGTTAGTAAAATGACTACAAATCCATAGAGAATTCATACCAAGTTTTTCATTTCTCTTGACATAGCAAGAATTATTTTTCACATGACCGTGTTGTTGACAATAGTTGCAAATAACATTTTTATTTCCATATAAGGATGATTTTGATTTTACAAAGCATAAACCATTCCTTCTATAGGTGACAAAACTCTTGTTGATCAATACATTTCTTTTCCTTTTCAAATCAACTATATTTTCCCTTTTTTTATGCAAAAGAATATTCAACTCTTCCAATCTTTTCTTCAAGGAGGCTTGTTCTTCTTTCTTCCTTGTTTTCAAATGCATTCTTTTCTTCAAATCACTGTTTTCTTGTGATAACCTATTATTTTCACAAGTTTAAAGTTAGCATTAAATAATTTTGGTTGGGACATCTTCATTAGTCGCGTCACTATCATTGTCAGTTGTGTTGCACCTTCGCATGATATAATTAAATGTGTCGTTAACGTCCTCATCTTCATCATCATCAGCTCCTTCAGTATATTTGTCAACATTAGTGGTGCCAGTAGGGTCCTCACGATCATCCTCCTCATTATCACACCAAAGGGCTCTTTCCCATCTCATCCATTCTCCCGCCACTTGCACGATCTTTCTCTAGACAAATGATTTGGGATACGAGACTCCAGAAGAAAATCTCCATCTTTATGTGGAGGGTGTTGAACAAATGAGAGACGTATGATATGATTTCCAAGTTAGGTATTCCGTTAGCCTCCAAGTGCTGATTTTGTAACAATGCGGAATCTTTTAATCCTCTCTTCGTGACATGTACAATTGCAACACATATTTGGAGTTTCTTTGAATCTTGGTTCGAATGGACATTTCTCCAGCTACAACCATTTCGGACAAGCTAAATTCGTGGTGGTGGGCTGCACATTCCCCTTCGACCACAACGGGTGCAATACATAAAATCCTTCCTTGCATTATTTGCTGGTTTGTATGGAAAGCTAGAAACAAGGTCATATGCACGAGTATCAATGCAACACGTACAATTGTTGATATTTGTGCTTACTTGAAATATGGTTCTTCAGTATATTGGTGTAAGAAGGTGATAGAGGCAGATGAACTGTTCCTTCCACGGGGTATTTGCAATCAACTTCTTCATTTGCATCCGAGGAGAATACTTGTTGTTAAGTGGGTGATGCGAACCCCGTGCGCAATAGACTTGATGCCACAAAATCCAACAATTCAAGATGGCACCCAAACCCTAAGGATCGACTCCAAAGTTGGTCACAAGAGTTCGGATAGCAAACACACACAAACAAGAACGTAAAGAACACACCACAGTCGAGCAAGAATTCAACCCGTTGTCTATAGCGAGACAAGAACCAAACTCTTAACAAGATTTAAAGCAAGAATAGACCCGACGCCTATATGAATCAGGCAAGAACCAAATCTATAAGTTGGTTAGAACAATCACCGTTGCTTAAGCGATGATCCCAACCAAGTCTAAACAAAAGACGAAAAGAAAGAACTTTGTCCTCACGAAAGCAGACGAATATTATTGATAAAAATGTGCTGTAATTCGTCCATATGATAATGCCTATTTTGTAGGCTTAATAAAGTCCTAAAAACTAGCTTAAAACTCCTAAAAGAGTAGTGCTAGGGATAAGCCACAAGTGGCCCCAAGATTTGGGCTAAATGGGCCTTATTAAGGCTAATTAATGAGCCCAAAACTAAGCATTAACACAAACTTAAATTACTATTGGGCTTTACATAATAAAGACCCAACGAAAATAAACTTGAAAGGAAATTCGGCCTTCTTACACTTCAAGGATCTCCACTTGTCCTTTACTTTGAAGAATTGGGCATCATGTAATAATGAATTGAAGATAGTCCAATCCAACTCAATCAAAATACCACGAATGTGCTCCAATCTTGCCAAGAGTGAGTCTAAGCATTCTCCATCTTTCATCTCCTCATCTTGACACATCTTTGGGCTATCGGGATCCATATCATTCCCTCCCTCCTCGAAAGAATTCGTCCTCGAATTCGAATCTAGATAAGAAATACTCAGATTAGTCGGATGGGACACAAGATTGGCGGAATATATTCTGGCATTGAAGCCGTGCACTATTGCGAACACAAAAAAATTTCGCAAAGTAATTGTTCGAACAGTTAAATAAATGTGCATGCCAAAGTAGAAAATCTTTCAGTTTTGACAAGTTAAGCACAATTGTAGCAATTGATAGAAACTCTGATTTTGAAACAAATTGGAAGTTTTTTTTTTTTGAGCAAAACACCCGTGGGTGAGAATTTATTTAATAATTCATGATTTACAATGCCTTATATAAGGGCAACTTTGAGCATCCAAGCGCAGCAATCCTCTAAGAGATTTGGGAATTGTGTCTTGGTTATACTCTATATAAGAAGAATGAATAGTACCCTCATTTGCTAGCCTATCCCCTACTTGATTAGCTTCTCTAAAATTATGAGAAGAAAGTAAAATTCCTATCTAAAATAAAGGCTTTTATGAATTGTACTTGTTGATCAATGCTCCAAGATGGTTGCATTGTACCCTTGATGATATGCGTTAGGGTTAGGGAATCAACCTCCACAATCAATTGCACATCCATGTGCTGCAATTTCTCACAAAGTTTAAGGCCATCCACTAAGGCAGACACTTCCGCTTGCAAATTGGTTAGAAGGTTGTAAGTGTTGCTAAAAGCCTTGACGAGGTGACCTTGATGATCTCGAATGATTCCTTCTCCAGATGAAGGTCCTGGGTTTCCTTTTGAGGCTCCATCAACATTTAGTTTTGCAATCCCGTGTGGGGGTGGATTCCAGCTGACTGCCAAAATCCTTCTGGGCCGCGTTATGATAGTTTGATGGCAAAAATGTTGAGCTAAAAGGCTGTCATCTGCCAGCTTTGTAAAAAGGATGACTTTCGGAAATAGATCTCAAAAGGGAGCAAATATTTGTTATGGTTCGCTGAGGTGTGATGGAAAGGTCTTCAAAAATTACCAAATTTGTACTTTCCATACAAACCAACATACCAGAGATGGTATAAGTTTCTGAACAGCTGCAAGGGTTGCTGTAGGAGGATCATACCACCACCATGAATTAAGTTTTTCAGTTTCCTAGTACTGTAGATGCCGGGGAAACTGAACCTCAAGCCAAGATTCAAAGTATGTCCAGATTTGGCTGGTGAAATCACAACTTGTAAAGAGATGGTCCAATGTTTCTCGATGATGACAAAAGGGACATTTTGAAGCCAAAGAAACCCCAAATGTAGTTATGATATCGTCAAGTGGGAGTTTTCTGTTTAAGAGGCGACACATAAAGATGGAGATTTTGATTTGGAGTTTATTGTCCCAAATCATTCTTCAAGAAAGCGTGGAAACATGAGAAGGAATGGTGGAAGAGATTGAAAACTTGCCATTAGGTGAGGGAGTCCATACCAGCACATCTGAGTCTTTATTTACTTGGAAAAGTATCCCACAAAGAATCTTGTCTAGTCTTCTTATCTCAACACCTGAATAATGTTTGCTTAGTATTGCAAGGTTCCAGCCATTTGCACTCCACAATTCTGCAACTGTGAGAGTTGGATCATACACTTGACTAACTGTGTGAAGCAAAGGCCCTATACTTATTGAGGCAGCCAAGTGTCATACCAAAAGGAGACTTGTCCATTACGTAATAAGAATAAAAGGCCTTTTTTTGCCTTTTCACGGCTTTTAAGCATGCATTTCCATATGAATGAATCACCATGCCTTTCATTTATTAAACAAGGGTGGGAATGGCAATATCTTGTACTCATGAAAGAGCACCACAAAGAGCTTCCTTTTCGAAATTTCAACCATAGTTTAATGCCCAAACCCTTGGCCAAATCTGAGAGAGTCAAGAATCCAAGACCATTGGCAGCTGTTGGCTTACAGAATGACTTCCATGATGCCCAATGATACCTACTTCCTGAGTCTGAATTACCCCAGAAGAAATTTGCAAAATGACGCTCCAACTCCTTGATTACAGCCTTTGGAGGCTGGAGTATCGTAAAAAGGTATATTGGAATGCTACTTAAAACGTGCTTGATCAAAATTAGCATACCCCAGGGAGAGAGAAATTTTAGTTGCCACCCAACGATTTTAGAGGTAATTCTTCTTTCAATCATGGGTTGAAAGAGTGACCTTCTTTTCTTCACCTTTTGAATGGGACATCCAAGATATATGAAAGGGAGTGGACGTTTCACAAAACCTATTCGGGATTGAACCATTCTGATCCGAGATAATATAGCATTTTTTGCCATGTAGAAGGAGCAATTGGACTTGTTACTAAGCTGCCCAGAAGAAGACTCAAACTGGTCGAGGAACTCCATGAGATTTTTGATTGATTTGGCTTCTTCTTTTGTGAAAGTGACAATGTCGTCTGCAAACGCAAGATGAGTGATTGGTAGGCACTTCCTTGGAAATGCGTAATCCGAGATGATTCCCTCAGGGAATTGTGCTCGCAAACCTCTTTTGTGATTATGAAAAGGAGAGATGACAAGGGATCACCTTGACGAACACCCCTAGTGGATTTGAAGAAGCCTTTCGGGGAGCCATTAATAAGAATAGAAAATCAGCAATGTTCAAGCACGTTCTTGATGATAACATTCCACTTTTCGCTGAATACCATTGCCAAGCTTCCTCATGACAGCATAGAGAAAAGGCCAAGAGATCCGGTCAAAAGCCTTTTCTAAATCAAGCTTGAAAATAATGTTGCCGCCTGTTATTTTTTGGCTCAGGAATTCGATAAGCTCTTGCACCAACAATATGTTATTAGTAATGTCTCTCCCTTTTACATATGTTACCTGTTCTTGAGAAATAATTTTAGGCAGAACTAAAGCTAAACTATTAGCCAATTTTTGGTGCAGATTTTATTAAAGAATGTACAAAGACTAATAGGTCTAAAATCATCAAAGGATGAAGGGTTTTGAGTTTTGGGGATCAATGCTATGAGTGTACTTGTCAAGGTCCTGGGTAACACCTCGCCTTTGAAGAAAGCTTTCACTGCCTTATGGAGATCCTTTTGGATGATTTCCCAGCTGGTTGTAAAGAACACTCCATTGAAGCCAACAATTCCTGCTGCTCCATTTGGATTGGACCAAAAGTTGCCTCCTTGAGCTCATGCAATGATGGCTCAACTAAGCAAAGTTTCATTCTCATCCTGTGTGATTACCTGCGTTATGGTAGTTAAAAAAGCATGATCAGTGGCCGAGTCATTTGGAGCTGTTAAAAGTTCCTGATACATTTCACTCCCTCATCTTCAATAAGCTGCCTATCCTCTGTCCAGTTCCCTCGCATCTTTAGTTTTAGAATGTTTAGCTTGTGCCTCTTTGCAAGGAGCGAAGAATGGAAAAATTTCAAGTTTTGGTCTCCTTGAGTCAGCCATTTCATACCCGATTTTTGCCTCCAAAAACATTTTTTCATCAGCAAGGCATTTAGCGTGCATAGCTTGTGCATGGGCAAGGGATATTTGATTAGCTTGTGCATGGGCAAGGGATATTTTGAAGTTGGGATGATTAATCCATGCGTTTAAGAACCGAAATTGCCTAGGACCTGTCCTCGTTCCATTTGACATTTTGAGGAGGAGTGGAGAATGGTCCAAACATGTTTTAGGCAAATGGTCTACCATTAGATGTTGGAAGGTTGAAAGGGCAAATACATGGTTGCAAACATAACGATCAAGCCTCTTCCATACTAAGTTGCCGCACCTATTCCCACTCCAAGTGAATTTGCATCCTTGATAAGAAATGTCCATCAGGCCACAGTCAAGGAGACAATCATTGAAGTCCTTCATGGCTCCAAGATCGAAGGATGAAGAACCTTTATACTCATCTGGAGTGGAAATAACGTTGAAATCACCCCAACCAACCATGGAACCGGCGATTGCACAGCTCGGAGCTCACTCCATAAGCTGCTCCTTTCATGTTTAGTGCTTTTGGCATAAACGATAATGACTTGAATGTCTTGTGGGAGTTGGCTAGATGAGATAGAAATGTGAATGAGTTGAGCTGAGTTTAGCCACGTTGTGACGACAATACTTTTATTCCAAAAAAGCCAGATTTTTTCGTTGGGATTAGCTAAGCAGCTATCAAATCCTTGCCTTTGCACAAAGAAAAGAATTTTGTCATTGGTTACCATTGGTTCTAATACAGCAAGAAAGATGCTTAATTTGTACTCTTTCTTCAACACCTTTAGTCTTCGAATTGAGGGTTTATTGTTGATCCCCCAAATGTTCCATACCAAGAAACGATCCATATTAATCAAAGGAGGGAGAAGGCGGGCTTGGACAATCTCGTCCTCATCCGGGGCATAGTGTAGGTGCGTTTCCTTCTTGGCTTTTTCCTTGGGGCAGATTTTTTGTCCAAAGGAACTTCCAATTCTTCAAGATGTTGAATCGTGGATGTTGCTGGTGCACTTGGAACATCCATGTCCGAAAAGTAGCACGGGAGTTCCTCCATTAATTGGAGTGCGGTGAGAGTTGAGTCATCTTTGCTGGTAACGATTTTAGGCTGATCTTGTGGCTCCTTTGGTATAGTTGGTAGTTTCTCTGAGTGGTTCAAATCTGGTTGTTGGGATTGAGATAACTCCAGATTTGGTGCTATGCAAGTTGAATTGGGCAGCCCCTTATCCAAAAGGTTAAAATTTGGAATTGCATGAATTGTGGAAACTGGGGGTGTTACAACCACCTCATCTGTTGGGGAATTCAAAATTTGAATCTCTCTCTTTCCTCTCTTTTTCATGGATTATGGTCGAAGCCTTTACAATTTCATCTCGATGGCTTTTCTCCCTTTGCTTTTTACCTTTATTCCATTCAAGAAATTTTCGTTGAATTTCTAATCTTTCTAAGAAAACAGGGTTCGCAATAAGACCCAAAGCTCCTTCTATCTGTCCAAGAAAGCATCGACACCTCGGATTCGGGTGATTCAAGCCCAAACGGGGTTTGCAAAGAAGTCCTGACCATTCACATACTTGAGATGCCCCATCCAGAAAGCTAAAAAAATAAAAATCACTATTTCAGCCAATGGTTGAAAAAGTGGCATCCCGCATTCACGATTGGCAAACACGATTTCTTTCCTCTGGAGGGCGACTCGTTCTTATCAAACACGTACTTAGTAGTATCCCAATCTTTCTTATGACAGTTCTTTCTACTCCACATTCAATCCTTAAGGAGTTAGAGAGGCAATTTGAAAGTTTCTTTTGGGGAACAGCGGAAGGTGTTCGAAAATGGCATTGGATTGCATGGGCCACAATATGTCAACTCACGTCCTCAAATGGCCTCGGCATTACACCTCTTGCGGATGCGGTGCACGGATTCAACATGAAACTATGGTGGAAGTTCCGCAAAGGCCAATCATTATGGTGCTCTTTCCTCCGAGGAAGATACTTAAGGGACTACGTTCACCCTTGTGTAGCCAAAGAAGCTCCTGGAGACTCATTTACATGGAAAAGAATGTTGCGAGTTCGTGAGGAAGCGGAACAACACATGTTGTTCCTCTTTAGGAAGGCTAATTCTTCATTTTGGTTCGATATTTGGACTGAACAAGGGCCTCTCTTCCACATGGTGGAGCAAGTTTATGACAGCCATCTCACAGTGGAGCAAATGTGGAATTTCGGTGGCTGGAATCTATCCTTACTTGATGGGAGATATTCCAGAGATGAACTTCACAACATTGGATGTTGAGATTAGCCTCAAGGATAGGCTCATCTTCTTGAAGGAGGAACTGGACCAGCTCATTTGGACCCTACACCAAAGGGCTCTTTCTCCATCTCATCCATTCTCCCGCCACTTGCACGGTCTTTCTCTAGACAAATGATTTGGGATAAGAGACTCCATATGAAAATCTCCATCTTTATGTGGAGAGTGTTGAACAAACGACTTCCAACATATTCTATGATTTCCAAGTTAGGTATTCCGTAAGCCTCCAAGTGCTGATTTTGTAACAATGCGGAATCTTTAAATCCTCTCTTCGTGACATGTACAATTGCAACACGTATTTGGAGTTTCTTCAAATCTTGGTTCGAATGGACATTTCCTCCACCTGCAACCATTTCGGACAAGCTAAATTTGTGGTGGTGGGCTGCACATTCCCCTTCGACCACAACGGGTGCAATACATAAAATCCTTCCTTGCATTATTTGCTGGTTTGTATGGAAAGCTAGAAACAAGGTCATATGCCAAGGGATGAACCATCGAATGCAACACATACAATTGTTGATATTTGTGCTTACTTGAAAGATGTTTCTTCAGTATATCCGTGTAAGAAGGTGATAGGGGCAGATGAACTATTCTTTTCATGGGGTATTTGCAATCAACTTCTTCATTTGCATCCGTGGAGAATACTTGTTGTTAAGTGGGTGATGCGAACCCCGTGTGTGAAAATACACCTAAATCTATTTAATTGTATGCTAATTATCAAATGTAGTTTATAAGATTCACCTTTATAATTACCTACAAGTTGGTCGGTTTTATTTTGCTACTAGCTAAACGTGTGGGGAGGAAAATGAGATTAGGAGAAACTTGGATTAGAGGGGCTGTGTTGTAATTAACCTAGACTAAATAAAATATGTAGATAATTGAATAAAGTAATAAAATAATGTCCAAATGCTGCAAGCATGACAAGGACTAAGCAAGCAAGTGGTGGCACCAAATTAGCTCCCTAAAATTCGTCCATGTTGCATCCCATATAACCCCATTTTGGCTGCTTGTACTACATTTATATGCATAACTAAACACTTAGAATTACCTTAAGAAGTAGCACAAAAAAAATTCTGGTGAGATTGAGAGAAAATAGCCAAAAGAAACCAAAGCAAGAAAGAACCAAAAAGAAAGGATAGGGAGCTGGGGCAAAACAGTGGAAAAGAAGAAGAGTAAGGCCAAAAAACACTTAAGGAGGTCACATTCCAACACCCTAATAGGCTAAAAATAGATTGTTAAAAGTTCTGCCATGTTTAAACTTTATAACAACTAGATAATTGCTTGTGTTCATGCTAAAGAATAAGCAACCAGGTGCATAATTTGTAGGAAATCCTTGAAGTTCAGTTTGTATTTAACACAAAAGACCACTTATTTTGGAAAGGAATAACTGAAAAATGTTAAAATCATGTAGAATTGGAGTTTTATTTTCGTAGTGTAATTGCTAGAATTAACTTCCAGCCTAGTATAATCCTAATCACTTAATTTAAGGTGATTAGGATTAAGGTTTCCTAGGTGTATACAATCTGAAAAAAGTGAGATAACCAACTAAAAATACTGATGTATAATACATTACCTCAGATTGTAGTTTAGACTTACCCATCTTATTTCTTAAGCTTTATGGGGAAAATAATCTAAACCTAGTGTGTTTGGTTTTTTTTTTTTAAGCAAACGAACTAAGTTATTGATGGGATCATTGATTACAAAACCGAATATTAGGGCAGCCCCTAGCATCTAGGCCAACCAAACCTTTAATAGTGTAAGGAATGGTGTAGCGATCATATTCAACATACATGGATTTTGAAATGCCTTCATTAGTTAAACTATCAGCAACTTGATTAGCTTCCCTATATACATGCTTGAAATTGATGTCTTTCCCGGTGCAAAAGCTGTTGATGAATCACAGTTGGGAATCAATACTCCAAACCGATGCCGATGAGCCCACCAAAGAGTTAACTAATACAAGGGAATCAATCTCAACAATCAGTGAGTGCACATTCAGTCTACTACACATCTGAAGTCCATCTGAAAGACTAAGGCCAATGCCTCAGCTTGTAAGTTTGTTTGTTGTTGGTAGCCATTGGAAAAAGCCCGGATGCATTGTCCATTGTGATCCCTTAGGATGCCGCCACCTGCTGCCATTCTTGGGTTTCCTTTAGAAGCACCATCCACATTTAATTTA
Source organism: Cinchona pubescens (assembly GCA_025175665.1). NCBI lineage: Eukaryota > Viridiplantae > Streptophyta > Magnoliopsida > Gentianales > Rubiaceae > Cinchona > Cinchona pubescens. The sequence goes on from JANKKI010000116.1 coordinate 625,555, forward strand.
AGAAATCCGTATGAAGGGCAGTCCCATTTGATGGCTAGGACTTTTTTTGGTTTGGTTTGGATGAGTTGATTACAAATGCCCCGTGATGAGCATGTCATCGGCTGTGGATACCTTTGTAAGAGGATGGATTGAAAAGATAGATACCAAATAAGAGCAAATGTCCGCGGTACTCCTTGTTGCAATACTAATGTTGCCATCCAAAACCGCCATGTTCATGGCTTTCCATAAGAACCAACATATTATGCAAGGGAGTATTTTATGAACTACTCAATTGCGGATGAAGGTGTAGCAGCCCACCACCAAGCATTTAGCTTATCCAAGATAGTTGTAGATGGAGCAATAGGCAATTCCAGCAACAGTCTTCAAAGAAAAGGCAGATTTATCATGATATTTCACATTCCACAAAAAGGTGTTCCAAGGATTCTTCGTGACAACAAAACCAGCATTTAGAGGCCAACGAAAATCCAATTTTCCGTAAGATATCATCTAACGGCAGCCGTTTATTCAGCAATTTCCACATGAATATGGAAATCTTCAACTGGAGTCTCTTGTCCCAAATCATTTGCCGAGAGAGTATCCGTACCTTAGGGGGGTACGTGGATGAGAGTGAGAAGGAACCTTTAGATGTGAGGAAAAGAAAGCTTGAGTAATCCGCATCCGCACCTAGTGTGTTTGGTTAAATGAACAGGTTAGGAAATAAAGAAGTGAGGAAAAGAAAGCTTGAGTAATCTACCATCAATTTATGAGTGTATTAGCTTTTAATTCTAATATGTATGCTTATAATGATTTCATGCCAAATCTGGAATTTTGATGACTTTATGTGATTTTTGACAACTTGAACAGTACATATTTTACTTAGCGTGTTGTACTTGTTCACGTTGAATGCTCAAATTTGCTTTACTTCTTAATACAAAATTACTTGTGCATGATGTACCCCCGGTTGTGTACTTTATCGCATCGGAAAGGGAACTGGGCCCTTGTCATATGTTGGGTAGACAGGTCGAGCCGGTAATGGACTTGGTCAAAATGGTCTACCTTCTATGGCTTTGCAACCCAAGCACCTTGGACGGGACGATAAGAGGTGTTTTGGGCGTGTGATATTTGTTTGGTATTCTCGAGTTTACCTATCTTGTGTGGCCACTTGGTGTTGCGATTTGTTGCTGGAGGTTTATTATTGGAGGATTTGCTCATTTCTGGAGCTCATTATTATCTTGGAGAATAAGAGACTTGGTCTCAAAACGAGGCCAACTATATCCACCCTTATGTGATTACTACTTGTTTCATATGTCTTATATACTTTTCATTGCTTTATACATTTCATTTTTGAAAAGTATGAATAGGTTTTGTTGGCGAGACCTCACTGGGCATAATGCATAAGCTCATAATATTTTAAAATTTGTTTTCCTTACAGAGTTGGAGTTTCTATGAAAAGAATAAGCTGGATATTTTGAAGTTTTTGTTCTGTTCATATTTGTTTATACTAATGTAATGAATAGCTTAATGTATATAAATCCTAGTTTTTTTTTTTTTTAATATAAGTGATGTTTTCCAAACCTTATTTTGATGATGACATAAACACTTAACTCTGTAAAACAAGCTTTTGCAGGAACAGATCTTTCGGACGCACAGGACCGTCCGAACTAGGACAAAACTCCTCGGACGCATTGCATCGTCCGAACAAACTGGCAGAAAGAATGGGATCCTACTGCCTTTCTTTCGGACGCTCAGGACCGTCCGAAACCTCTGTCGAACGAAGGACCGAACGCATGCTCGGACGTCCGAACGAAGCCTCTCAACAACACTGAAATAAGATAGGACGCTTCCTCGGATTCATTCAATCCCTCTCGGACGTCCGAAACCCCAACGGCTATTTTTTGTGCATTTTATTACTTAGCCGTTACGAAGTAGTTGAAACCACTATTTATTGCTCTTATAAATAGGGGCTTTAATAACCTAAAGAGATGATCGAATACATTGAATACAAGCCTAAGAGAGTAATTTGAGTGCAAATTCACTATAGTGGTTTGTTGTATTAGTGTGAAGTTGTGAGTGCAATTCAACTTTGAGTGGAGTGATAATCTTGTATGAAAGTGTGGTTGTAAGTAAGATTCTTGGCTCAACTAAAAGAGTTTTAGTGTGAGCAAGAACTTCCCAACTTTGTAAAGATTATTGGCTCACCAAGTGTGTGAAGGATTCAAGAAATTTGATACTTCAAGCTTTCTAGCTTGGAAGTATTGTTTGTTCAATTTTTCTCTCTTTACTTTACTGTTCTAGTAAATTTATTATATCTGCATTTAAATTAAAAAGCTCACTATTTTCTGGAAGCATAATTTTTAGAAACCTAATTCACCCCCCCTCTTAGGTTGCTTTGGGACCAACAATTGGTATAAATCTCAGAGCTTGGTCTCATTATATTGCTTAAACTGCTATTGAGTAAAGAATTATGGCAACCAACAATGCTCTGTTTTTTGAAGGCCAATCCGTTACTAGGCCCCCCATGTTTAATGGGGCAAATTTTATTAGTTGGATAGATAGAATGAAAATATTTCTGCAATCTATTGACATTGAGTTGTGGTATGTTGTCAATGAAGGTCCATTTGAAGCTTCCATCATTGATGATCACACAAATAGAAGAAGAGAAAAGACAAGGAATGAGCTCACTCCACAAGACAAGGCAAACTTGACATTGAATGCAAAAGCCATGAATGTGTTATATAATGCCTTGGATGCAAATGAATCAACTCGCGTGAAGGGTTGCAATTCTGCTAAAGAAATATGGGATAAGTTGAAGGAAATTCATGAAGGGAGCGATGATGTTCGTGAGCAAAAGAAATCTCTACTTGTTGCCAAGTATGAGTCCTTCAAGATGGAACCACATGAGAACATAGACAAAATGTAGAAACTGCAGGTTCAATGACATTATAAAGGATCTTGAAGCCTTGAGTAAGGAGTACTCTTTGGGTAAAAAAAATAGAAAAATCCTGAATGCTCTATCCAAAGAATGGGATGCCAAAACAATTGCCATAGAGGAAGCTAAGAATTTAAATTTAATGCCTATTGAATCACTAATCAATTCTCTTACATCTTATGAACTCAAGCTCGCCAAGGTTGTGGATGATGAAGAAGCAAGGCCAAGAAGGAGCATTGCTCTAAAGACCTCTCAAGAGGAAGATGAAAATAGCTCCATCAATCTAGAAGATGAAGATCTTGATGAAGGAGATCTTGCACTCATCACCAAAGGATTTCTTAAACATTACATCAACAAACGAAGAATGAGAAGAGGCGGAGCTACAAACACAAATAATTTCAAAGGGAAGTCAAGACTTGAAATAAAGAAGCAAAATGATAAATGCTTTGAATGCGGTCAACTCGGGCATTTTGCAAATGAGTGTCCTTCCAAGACATAAAAGAAGGAAGGAATAAAACCAAGATTCAACAACTTTCAAATCACATGGGACGATTGCAACTCCGAAGGAGAAGTTGAAGAAGAAATGGAGTCGGCACAAATGGCCTTTATGGCTATTGGAGATGATGAGGTAAAATCTAACTATGACTCTAATGATGAAAATGATGAAGATGATCTTGAAGCTTTCATTTTAAAATTGCATGATAGCTTAAAAGAATCATATGCTAGAAATAAGGAGTTAGTAAAAAAGTCAAATGCTAACTCTAAACTTGTGAATGAAAACAATAGGCTATCACAAGAAAATCGTGATTTGAAGAAAAGAATGCATGTGAGATCAAAGGTCAAGGAAGAACAAGCCTCCTTGAAGAAAAGAATGGATGATTTGAATGCTCTCTTAGCTAGAAAGAAAGAAAATGTTGTTGATATGAAAAGAAATAGAAATGTAGCAATCAACAAAAATTTTGTCATGTTTAGAAGGGATGACTTATGTATTGTAAAACCCTTTCTCAAAATCTTCTTTATATGGTAATAAAAGCATTATTTGTAAATATTGCCAACAACATGGACATACTAAGAATATGTGTTATGTCAAGAGGAATGAAAAACTTGGAATGAAAGTTGCATGGATAGTAAGAAATTTCACTAACACAAATGGACCCAACAAGAATTGGGTACCAAAAGTTATCAATTGATTTATTGTGTAGGTACTTAACATCGCCAACAATGCTAAGTGGTTCATAGATAGTGGATGTTCAAGGCACATGACGGGTGATGCCTCTCTCTTCACAAATCTTACATCCAAAAACAGTGGAAAAGTCACTTTTGGAGACAACAACAAAGCAAAATCAATCGGCATTGGTGATGTAGGTAAAAATGGTGAAACCTTGATTAAGAATGTACTTCTTGTTGATAATTTGAACTATAATTTATTAAGTGTTAGTCAACTTTGTGACAAAAATTTATATGTTTTCTTTACCAAGCATGAATGTCTTATCCTTGATAAAAATCAACATGTTGTTTTATTCAAGGGCACTAGGCACAATGATGTTTATGTGATTCATCTTGATAAAATTAGCAATAGCAATGTAAAATGTCTTACCGCTTGCATAGATGATCCTTGGCTTTGGCATAGAAGACTTTGTCATTTTAATATGGATTTGATTGAAAAATTAGCCAAGAAAGATTTGGTAAGAGGCTTGCCAAAACTGAAATTTCTGAAAAATAAAATTTGTGATGCGTGTCAATTTGGTAAACAAGTCAAAGTTTCTTTTAAACCTAAGAAATTTGTGTCTACTCATAAACCTTTAGAATTGTTGCATTTAGACTTATTTGGACCTACTCAATATGCTAGTCTAGGTGGTTGCAAATATGCATTTGTTATCGTAGATGACTATTCTAGGTTTACCTGGGTATTATTTCTTGTTCACAAAAATGAAGCATTTGAAAAATTTGTAAAATTGTTTTCCAAAATTCAAAATTTATTGGATATAAAAATTGTTCGTTTAAGGAGTAAGAAGACAATGGTGCCGAATTTAAAATTGGGGGTTTTCCCGACTTTTGTGATCATAACGGTATCTTTCATGAGTTTTCGGTTGTTAGAGTCCCTCAACAAAATGGTGTTGTTGAAAGGAAAAATAGGACTCTTCAAGAAACGGCTAGAACTATGATTAGTGAATGTGACTTACCACAATACTTTTGGGCCGAAGCGGTTAACACGGCTTGTTATGTTATGAATCGAGTTTTATTAAGATCTTCTTTAAATAAAACTCCTTATGAACTCATTTTTTGTAGAAAACCCATTGTAAGTTATTTCAAAGTTTTTGGTTGCAAATGCTTTATTTTAAAAATCAAAGAGAACCTTGGAAAATTTGACAAAAAATCGGATGAAGGAATTTTTCTAGGTTATTCTAGTGACAAGAAAACATACCGAGTGTACAATAGAAGAACGCTTTTAATTGAAGAAGTTGTGCATGTTACATTTGATGAAACTAATGATGTTATCTCAAAGAATTTATGTGAGTATACAGATGAAGATGCAGGTATTTTAAAGGAGCTCGAAAAGCTCGTTATTCATAAAGATCATCAAGAGATTACATCAAGCGTTGATATCAACAACCATCAAAGTGATGATGAAAAGAATGAGGATGCTCAAAACAATCTTCCAAAAGCTTGGAGATTCGTCTCTAGTCATCCTCAAGATTTAATCATAGGTGATCTATCCGATGGGGTAACTACTCGTTCTCATAGACCATTGAATAATAATTGTGCATTACTTTCTCACATTGAACCCAAACACATAGATGTTGCTTTGAGTGATGAATCTTGGGTTAATGCTATGCAAGATGAACTTAGTCAATTTGAGAAAAATAATGTATGGACCTTAGTTGAAAGACCTTCTTCTCATCCTGTTATTGGTACTAAATGGGTTTTTAGAAACAAATTAAATGACAAAGGTGAGATCATAAGAAACAAAGCTAGACTTGTTGCAAAAGGTTACGCTCAAGAAGAAGGTATTGACTTTGATGAAACCTTTGCACCCGTGGCTAGATTAGAATCCATCCGCATGTTTCTTGCATTTGCATGTTTCAATAATTTAAAATTATTTCAAATGGATGTCAAAAGTGCTTTTTTAAATGGTTTTATCGACCAAGAAGTTTTCGTCGAAAAACCTCCGGGCTTTGAAAATAAGAATCTTCCAAATTATGTTTTCAAACTTTCCTAAGCTTTATATGGTTTGAAACAAGCTCCAAGAGCTTGGTATGAAAGATTAAGTGGCTTCTTGATAGAAAATGGTTTCAAAAGAGGTATAGTTGACACCACACTTTTCACAAAAACTGATTTAAAAGGATTGTTAATTGTTCAAATTTATGTTGATGATATTATTTTTGGAGCAACTAATGAAAGTTTGTGCAAGGATTTTTCACAATTAATGCAAGAAGAGTTTGAGATGAGTATGATGGGCAAGTTGCAATTTTTCCTCTGACTACAAGTTCATCAAACTAAGGAAGGAACATTTACTACACAAATCAGCAAAAGTACACAAAGGAGCTGCTCAAACGATTTGGTATGGAAGATTGCAAACAAGTTGGTACGCCAATGTGTACTTCTACCAAACTTGATAAAGACGAAGAAGGTAATAGTGTTGATGAAAAACACTATAGAGGTATGATCGGAAGTCTACTTTACTTAAGTCTTGACTTCCCTTTGAAATTATTTGTGTTTGTAGCTCCGCCTCTTCTCATTCTTCGTTTGTTGATGTAATGTTTAAGAAATCCTTATCAATACTCTGAAAGATTTTGGTATAATTTTTGATTGTGTTCCTATATTGTGTGACAACACTAGTGCAATTAATCTCACAAAAAATCCTGTTATGCACTCTAGAACCAAACACATTGATGCTAAGCATCATTTCATTAGAGACCTCGTTTGTCAAAAGGAAATTCGTGTTGATTATGTGCCTACTTCAGATCAATTGGCTGATATTTTTACAAAACCCTTAGCTCTAGATCGCTTTGAATCGCTCAGAAAATGCTTAGGGATTTTATAGATAAATTTGGCATAGGTTCATAGTTCGGACGCACTCCTTCGTCCGAACAACTTTCCTCTCGGACGCTCTGGATCGTCCGAAAGCATCTGTTACTTCTCGGACGCTCATATTCGTCCGAACGATATTCCTTTTTTCCTTAAACTCTCTGGAAATCTTCCAGACGCGCAGAGTCGTCCGAAAGAACTTCGGACGCACTAGCTCATCCTTCGCCGTCCGTTCTTCACTTTGGACGCTGTAAAGGAATATCGTTCGGACGAATATGAGCGTCATCAGAAGTAACAGATTTTACATACTTAAAATGCTTCTGTTTCTTATACAAATGTAGATGTGAATAAGACATTTTTGAGATGTGATACTTATAACTTTCTTTTCTACTCCAAATTCCAGGATACTAAAGAGAATCTCTTTGATTGGATGTGTTGAAGAGACTACCCATAGCCGCTCATCACCTAACCATTGTATCATTTTCCCCATTCACCATCTCATTTCCTCAAAATCTCAACAATCTTCAAATTTTTTCAATTTTCTCTTCTTCCATTACAATGGTGAAATCTCGCGGAGGTTCCTCTACAGCAAATCGGGGTCGAAAAGCTAAAGGAAAGGCTCCAGTACGAGGAGAATCGTCAGCCAATCCTAAAGTCTCCACCACTTTTGATTTATCAAAATTCATCATGCCATGGCATCTGAACGGTATACTTAAATTCTAAGCAAATCTATAATCGTTCAACGTCCCATTTATAATAGTCTATTTGATGAATTTAATCTTGTTCCAATTATCAAATCCTGTTTTGAAAAACAAAATTGGGGTCATCTTGTGCACTTTGATTTACCGGTTTATCATGACATGGAGAAGACAGTTCACGGCCAATCTTCGGAAAGGTCCTACTTTCGCACCCTCTAGATGTGTCTCTTATACACTGATCTTAGATGTCATATAACATAATTACCACCATTTTTGAATGCGAAATCTCAAACCCCACTGATTTTTCCTATTTCTTTTCGTTAGACAAATGGCCCGCTGATGATTCTCAGTTTGATATTGATGAAGTTAGAACCATTTTTAACATCCACTTTAAACAGGCCTCGGAAGCCAAAACTACTTTGCTTTCTCCTGAACTTAATATTTTGTACACCCTTGTCAAAAATCTGTTATTACCAACTGACGGGCATCGTAGAGCCCGGAAAAATTCAACTTTACTTATTTTCTGTGTTTTCAAGGGTATTCCTCTGGATTTTGGGTATCTTTTTTGTTCCCTATGGGAACTCTTTCTCACTATAAGAGATTGATACCCGAAGAAACATTCCTTTTGGAAAATTTCTCACCAAAGTTTTTGATTTCCTCAACGTTCCATTCAGCGGAAACAAATAATATCCTCCCTATTTTAACAAATCCTACATTGAACGCAAAGGCCTCCATTTTTTCAACAATCAATGGCTAACAAGGCAGCCTTTGATATTGCACAATCACAATCCCATGCCTCCACCTCTGATTTTGCTATCCCTCATTCTCCTGCTCCTCAACCACCTAACATTCCATTTTGAATCATCTTTTGTGAAAATGTGGTTTCACACTATCTGTGGACTTCTCACCTCCCTGAGCACTCAAGTCAATTCATTTCAACGTCGCACAAATCGAAAGCTAAAACGACTTGAAACTCGTCAAATGATTCTCCAAGAGGCACTCAGTCTTGGCATGTCAGCTTCGGCTCAAGTTCAATTTGTCGAATCTAGCACATAAACAAACTGGCAAACGTGATAAGTAGACTACTGGAAGATGAACATACACGACTGAAGACAATGCAGAAGCTTCTCAAGGAGCTGCCGATGACGATGACGACGAGGATGAAGATATTGACGACACGTTTAACTTTATCATGCAACGTCGTACCGGGGAGGAGGATGATAGTGAAGCCACCGCTGAAGATGTTCCATAGAAATGAACGTCAAAAGACTGAAAAGCTCTCCAAAAAGCGAAATGACTCCCTTTAGTTCTTTTTCCTATTTTGTACTTTGTTTTCAGCGATTCTCTGCTTTTTAGAACATTTCAACATTTCCTTTGGTGTTCAGCAATTATGTGGCTTGGATATGTATTTACTTAAACTTTTCAGTTGAATTTATTAAACTTATTTCATTTCTATCAAAACTGCCTGCATGGTCTAAGGGGGAGTCTTTTTGATTGATGCCAAATTTATCAAATCCCTGTCTCTTATACACATCTGTGACTAATCAATATGATTACATTATTGTGCTTTGATATGATTAATTTGTTGATAATTGATATCCAATTATGATATATTGCAAATTGATTAGTCATATTCAACTCACAATAATGAATTGAGGTTTGTCATCATCGAAAAGGGGGAGATTGATGTTTTCCAAACCTTATTTTGATGATGACATAAACACTTAACTCTGTAAAACAAGCTTTGCAGGAACAGATCTTTCGGACGCACAGGACCGTCCGAACTAGGACAAAACTCCTCGGACGCATTGCATCGTCCGAACAAACTGGCAGAAAGAATGGGATCCTACTGCCTTTCTGTTCGGACGCTTCAGGACCGTCCGAAACCTGTGTCGGACGAAGGACCGGACGCATGCTCGAACGTCCGAACGAAGCCTCTCAACAACACTGAAAGAAGATCGGACACTTCCTCGGATTCATTCAATCCCTCTCGGACGTCCGAAATCCCAACGGCTATTTTTTGTGCATTTATTACTTAGCCGTTACGAAGTAGTTGAAACCACTATTTATTGCTCTTATAAATAGGGGCTTTAATAACCTAAAGAGATGATCGAATACATTGAATACAAGCCTAAGAAAAGAGTAATTTGAGTGCAAATTGGAAAGACTATAGTGGTTTGTTGTATTAGTGTGAAGTTGTGAGTGCAATTCAACTTTGAGTGGAGTGATAATCTTGTATGAAAGTGTGGTTGTAAGTAAGATTCTTGGCTCAACTAAAAGAGTTTTAGTGTGAGCAAGAACTTCCCAACTTTGTAAAGATTATTGGCTCACCAAGTGTGTGAAGGATTCAAGAAATTTGATACTTCAAGCTTGCTAGCTTGGAAGTATTGTTTGTACAATTTAGATCTCTTTAAGAGACTGTTCTAGTAAATTTATTATATCTGCATTTAAATTAAAAAGCTCACTATTTTCTGAAAGCATAATTTTTAAAAACCTAATTCACCCCCCCTCTTAGGTTGCTTTGGGACCAACAATAAGTTTGTAGTAGTTTGTATTAGCATAGAAGTTATACTTGAAGCCGAGTTCGGTCTTCCGTTATCTAATAAACACTAAGTTTATTTTAAGTTTATATAAACTACCTATGTTTGATGTTTTCTTTTAGTTCTTATAGGGTAAAAAATTATAAGTTTATGTAACACCTAGTCCTAGCGAGAGCTAGGCAGGAACTCAAATAAGAACTAGGAGTTAGTGTTCTACTTGGGGCATCACACCGTGCGCAATCGACTTGATGCCACAAAATCCAACAATTCAAGATGGCACCCAAACCCTAAGGATCGACTCCAAAGTTGGTCACAAGAGTTCGGACAACAAACACAGACAAACAAGAACGTAAAGAACACACAAGAGTCAAGCAAGAATTCAACCCGTTGTCTATAGCGAGACAAGAAACCAAACTCTTAACAAGATTTAAAGCAAGAATAGACCCGTTGCCTATATGAATCAGGTAAGAACCAAATCTATAAGTTGGTTAGAACAATCACCGTTGCTTAATCGAGGCCCAACAAAGTCTTAATCCAAAGATGAAAAGAAAGAACTTTTTCCTCACAAAAGAAGACGAATATTATTGATAAAAATGTGCTGTAATTCATCCATACAATAATGCCTATTTGTAGGCTTCCTTACATAAAGTCCTAAAAACTAGCTTAAAACTCCTAAAAGAGTAGTGCTAGGGTTAAGCCACAAGTGGCCCCAAGATTTGGGCTAAATGGGCCTTATTAAGGCTAATTAATGAGCCCGAAACTAAGAATTAACACAAGCTTAAATTACTATTGGGCTTTACATAATAAAGACGCAACTAAAATAAACTTGAAAGGAAATTCGGCCCTCTTGCACTTAAAGGATCTCCACTTGTGCTTTCCTTTGAAGAATTGGGCATCATGTAATAATGAATTGAAGATTGTCCAATCCAACTCAATCAAAATACCACAAATGTGCTCCAATCTTGGCAAGAGTGAGTCCAAGCTTTCTCCATCTTTCATCTCCTCATCTTGACACATCTTTGGGCTATCGGGATCCATATCATCCCTCCCTGCTCGAAAGAATTCGTCCTTGAATTCGAATCTAGATGGGACACAAGATTGGCAGAATATAGGCACTGAAGCCGTGCATTATTGCGAACACTCTGAAACAAAATTTTGCAAAGTAATTATCCGAACAGTTAAATAAATGTGCTTGCAAAAGTAGAAAATCATTCAGTTTTGACAAGTTAAGCACAATTATAGCAATTGCCAGAAACACTGATTTTGACACAAATTGGAAGTTATTTTTCCAAAAATAAAACTTCTAGTCAAAATGTTTTGAGGAAAATTTAATACGATTTCATGCTTACAAAGTATTTGACCTAAATCACACAACTTAGGTTGCCAAAAAACTAAGTAAGGAACAAAAATTTCAGTGGCATGTCTAAGTAAAATAAAATCAAACAAGTTATCCCGCCACAACAAAACTTAACTTGACTTGGACAAAATTTGAAAATTTTGAAGTTAACTTTATTTGAGATTCGAAATTCACAAAAGAAGTTAACCAATCTAACAAAATTATCCAAGTTACTTTGAACAAAAGTGAAAGGTTGAAAATCACGTAGCATGCTAACACAACAATTTAAATTAGATTTGATGGCATGTAGATAGCTGATTATCAACTAAAGCTTGGACGAATTTATCCAAACAATGCTCCACAAATTGGAATTGAAGTCCAAGAATTTGGATGCCTTCCCTGTTCAAAACAATAACCAAGTCAAAAACCAAAATAAAGGAATTAATGTTAAACAAGAAATAAACAAAATGTACACTAAAAATAATTCTAAATTCGGAATTAAATTTGTACAATTTTCTTAAGATGCTCAAAGCTAAGAATTTCAACACAAAAAATAGAAATAAGTCCGTACCTTTGAAATAGGGTATTGACTACAATATCTATCTTACCTCGCTTTGATTGGAATGATGAGATACTCAATTGGGAGGGTAGTTCATCAGGACTTACACCTCCGAAGGGCTGTACATCAGAAAGAAAACTAGTCAAAGATAAATCAAGGTTAGGCATGAGAAAATAAATTCTCTGGATATCTCTCTCTTTCCTCCCTTTTTCTTGGACTATGGTCGAAGCCTTTACAATTTCATCTCGATGGCTTTTCTCGCAGGTTTGCTTTTTACCTTTATTCCATTCAAGAAATTTTCGTTGAATTTCTAATCTTTCTAAGAAAACGGGGTTTGCAATAAGACCCAAAGCTCATTTTATCTGTCCAAGAAAGCATCAACACCTCGGATTCGGATGATTCAAGCCAAAACGGGGTTTGCAAAGAAGTCCTTACCATTCACATGCTTGGGATGCCCCATCCAGAAAGCTAAAAAAACAAAAACCACTATTTCAGCCAATGGCTAAAAAAGTGGCATCCCGCATTCACGGTTGGCAAACACGATTTCTTTCCTCTAGAGGGCGACTCGTTCTTATCGAACACGTACTTAGTAGCATCCCAATCATTATGGTGCTCTTTCCTCCAAGGAAGATACTTAAGGGACTGTGTTCACCCTTGTGTAGCCAAAGAAGCTCCTGGAGACTCATTTACATGGAAAAGAATGTTGCGAGTTCGTGAGGAAGCAGAACAACACATGTTGTTCCTCTTTAGGAAGGCTAATTCTTCATTTCCTTGGCTCGATATTTGGACTGAACAAGGGCCTCTCTTCCACATGGTGGAGCAAGTTTATGATAGCCATCTCACAGTGGAGCAAATGTGGAATTTCGGTGGCTGGAATCTATCCTTACTTGATGGGAGATATTTAAGAAATGAACTTCACAACATTGGAATTAGCCTCAAGGATAAGCTCATCTTCTTGAAGGAGGAACCGGACAAGCTCATTTGGACCCTACACCAAAGGGCTCTTTCTCTATCTCATCTATTCTCCCGCCACTTGTACAGTCTTTCTCTAGACAAATGATTTGGGATAAGAGACTCCAGATGAAAATCTCCATCTTTATGTGGAGAGTGTTGAACAAACGACTTCCAACATATTCTATGATTTCCAAGTTAGGTATTCCGTTAGCCTCCAAGTGCTGATTTTGTAACAATGCGGAATCTTTAAATCCTCTCTTCGTGACATGTACAATTGCAACACGTATTTGGAGTTTCTTTGAATCTTGGTTCGAATGGAGCATTTCCTCCAGCTACAACCATTTCAGACAAGCTAAATTCGTGGTGGTAGGCTACACATTCCCCTTCGACCACAACGGGTGCAATACATAAAATCCTTCCTTGCATTATTTGCTGGTTTGTATGGAAAGCTAGAAACAAGGTCATATGCCAAGGGACGAGTATCAATGCATCACGTACAGTTGTTGATATCTGTTCTTACTTGAAAGATATTTCTTTAGTATATCCGTGTAAGAAGGTGATAGGGGCAGAAGAACTGTTCCTTTCACGGGGTATTTGCAATCAACTTCTTCATTTGCATTCGAGGAGAATACTTATTGTTAAGTGGGTGATGCGAACCCCGTGCGCAATCGACTTGATGCCACAAAATCCAACAATTCAAGATGGAACCCGAACCCTAAGGATCGACTCCAAAGTTGATCACAAGAGTTCGGACAGCAAACAAACACAAACAAGAACGTAAAGAACACACAAGAGTCAAGCAAGAATTCAACCCGTTGTCTATAGATTCCAAGCAAGACAAGAACCAAACTCTTAACAAGATTTAAAGCAAGAATAGACCCGTTGCCTATATGAATCAGGCAAGAACCAAATCTATAAGTTGGTTAGAACTATCACCGTTGCTTAAGCGATGATCCCAACAAAATCTTAATCCAAAGACGAAAAGAAAGAACTTTTTCCTCACGAAAGAAGACGAATATTATTGATAAAAATGTGCAGTAATTCGTCCATACGATAATGCCTATTTGTAGGCTTTATGAAGTCCTAAAAATTAGTTTAAAACTCCTAAAATAGTAGTGCTAGGGTTAAGCCACAAGTGGCCCCAAGATTTGGGCTAAATGGGCCTTATTAAGGCTAATTAATGAGCCCGAAACTAAGAATTAACACAAACTTAAATTACTATTGGACTTTACATAATAAAGACGCAACTAAAATAAACTTGAAAGGAAATTCGGCCTTCTTGCACTTAAAGGATCTCCACTTGTGCTTTACTTTGAAGAATTGGGCATCATGTACTATAATGAATTGAAGATATAGTCCAATCCAACTCAATCAAAATACCACGAATGTGCTCCAATCTTGGCAAGAGTGAGTCCAAGCTTTCTGCATCTTTCATCTCGACATCTTGACACATCTTTGGGCTATCGGGATCCATATCATTCCATCCCTCCTCTAAAGAATTCGTCCTCGAATCCGAATCAAGATAAGAAATACTCAGATTAGTCAGATGGGACACAAGATTGGCAGAATATAGGCATTGAAGCCGTGCACTATTGCGAACACAACAAAATTTCGCAAAGTAATTGTGCGAACAGTTAAATAATTGTGCATGCCAAAGTAGAAAATCATTCAGTTTTGACAAGTTAAGCACAATTATAGCAATTGCCAAAAACACTGATTTTGACACAAATTAGAAGTTATTTGTCCAAAAAAAAAACTTCTAGTCAAAGTGTTTTGAGGAAAAATTGATACGATTTCATGCTTACAAAGTATTTGACCTAAATCACACAACTTAGGTTGCCATAAAAAACTAAGTAAGGAACAAAAATTTCAGTGGCATGTCTAAGTAAAATAAAATCAAACAAGTTATCCCGCCATAACCAAAACTTAACTTGACTTGGACAAAATTTGAAAATTTTGAAGTCAACTTTATTTGAGATTCGAAATTCACAAAGGAAGTTAACTAATCTAACAAACTTATCCAAGTTACTTTGAACAAAAGTGAAAGGTTGAAAATCGCGTAGCATGCTAACACAACAATTCAAATTAGATTTGATGGCATGTAAATGATTATCGACTATAGCTTGGACGGATTTATCCAAACAAGGCTCCAACAATTGGAATTAAAGTCCAAGAATTTGGATGCCTTCCCTGTTCAAAACAATAACCAAGTCAAAAACCAAATTAAAGGAATTAATTTTAAACAAGAAATAAACAAAATGTACACTAAAAATAATTCTAAATTCGGAATGAAATTTGTATAATTTTCTTAAGATGCTCAAAGCTAAGAATTTCAACACAAAAAATAGAAATAAGTCCGTACCTTTGAAATAGGGTATTGACTACCATATCTTCCTTACCTCGCTTTGATTCGAATGATGAGATACTCAATTGGGAGGGTAGTTCATCAGGAAATCATGTGAAGATCTAGCTGTACATCAGAAAGAAAACTAGACAAAGACAAATCTAATGTGTTAGGCATGAGAAAATAAATTCTCTTGATATCTCTCTCTTTCCTCCCTTTTTCTTGGACTATGGTCGAAGCCTTTACAATTTCGTCTCGATGGCTTTTCTCTCTTTGCTTTTTACCTTTATTCCATTCAAGAAATTTTTGTTGAATTTCAAATCTTTCTACGAAAACAGGGTTTGCAATAAAACCCAAAGCTCATTCTATCTGTCCAAGAAAGCATCAACACCTCGGATTCGGATGATTCAAGCCAAAACGGGGTTTGCAAAGAAGTCCTTACCATTCACATGCTTGGAATGCCCCATCCAGAAAGCTAAAAAAATAAAAATCACTATTTCAGTCAATGGCTCAGAAAAATTAGCATCCCGCATTCACGGTTGGCAAACACGATTTCTTTCCTCTGGAGGGTGACTCGTTCTTATCAAACGCATACTTAGTAGCATCCCAATCTTTCTTATGACAGTCCTTTCTCCCCCACATTCAATCCTTAAAGAGTTGGAGAGGCAATTTGCGAGCTTCTTTTGGGGAACAGCGGAAGGTGTTCGAAAACGACATTGGATTGCATGGGCCACAATATGTCAACCCACGTCCTCAAATGGCCTCGGCATTACACCTCTTGTGGATGCGGTGCACGGATTCAACATGAACTATGGTTGAAGTTCCGCGAAGGCCAATCACTACAGTGCTCTTTCCTCCAAGGAAGATACTTAAGGGACTGTGTTCACCCTTGTGTAGCCAAAGAAGCTCCTGGAGACTCATTTACATGGAAAAGAATGTTGCGAGTTCTTGAGGAAGCGGAACAACACATGTTGTTCCTCTTTAGGAAGGCTAATTCTTCATTTCGGTTCGAGTATTTTTGGACTGAACAAGGGCCTCTCTTCCACATGGTGGAGCAAGTTTATGATAGCCATCTCACAGTGGAGCAAATGTGGAATTTCGGTGGCTGGAATCTATCCTTACTTGATGGGAGATATTCCAGAGATGAGCTTCACAACATTGGAATTAGCCTCAAGGATAAGCTCATCTTCTTGAAGGAGGAACCGGACCAGCTCATTTGGACCCTACACCAAAGGGCTCTTTCTCCATCTCATCCATTCTCCCGCCACCTGCACGGTCTTTCTCTAGACAAATGATTTGGGATAAGAGACTCCAGATGAAAATCTCCATCTTTATGTGGAGAGTGTTGAACAAACAACTTCCAACGTATGATATGATTTCCAAGTTAGGTATTCCGTTAGCCTTCAAGTGCTTGATTTTTTAACAATGCGGAATCTTTAAGTCCTCTCTTCTTGACATGTACAATTGCAACACGTATTTGGATTTCTAAGTGCATTTCCCAAGACATTATAGGATAGGAACTGAAATCTGTATCCACAACAAATACAAGTCTATCATTGGTCTTTCTCCAAGATAGATAAGATGATTAGTGATCTTAGCACCAGAAGATCTATGTCATAAAAGGGAAGTGGTTCATGAGCATCTGAAAGGAGATCCATGTATAGATGATAAAGGCCAAATTTAGTCATTATAGGAAAATGCAAAGCCTGTAAAACCAGTGGGTTTAGGAAAAGGAAGAAATTCAAGAATTCAGATTCTCTTCTTCAAATTCTTCAAGACCAAAAAGATGGAAGATACTTCAAAAAGAAGAATTCAAATGTTAGGGAAGGCAGAGTTTTTAGAACTCAGAACTTTTCAAAAAAATGTACTTGAAGTGAGAAAGTTTTTAGATAGAAGGAGGAGAAAGTTGTGTAATAGAATAAGTTAGGTTTTCTGTGATAAAAATGTACTTTTAACTCACTATTATATCTTTATATAGTTTTCCTATATTTGAGAAAACCCGTTTATAACTTTTGATCTCATATTACATATTCCTTGTTAGAGGTTTATTCCCGAAATGTGTGACAATTGCATTTCAGTTGATTCCTAATTGAACTTCTACTTTCATAATGCTTAGTCGAGAAAGTTGATTAACTTTATATAATATTTGTGAGTTGAGAAGTTATGATGTTTCAAATGACAAGAACTAAAAGTTTAGGTAATTCTTTTCGAGGATGGTAATGCTTGGTGAGGTGAAATCTTGTGTAGTGAATGAATTTGTGTTTATTTGTAAAATGAAATTTCAATTTTGGATTGATTTACTCATATTTTTCATATCACGTTGTGTTGAACATTTCTTGAGAGATCGCTTAATTGATTTTGTGCTCAAATGTGATGAATGTCAAAGGGTGGGTAATATTTCAAGGAAACATGAAATGCCCCTTCATGGCATTATTGAATTGGAAGTGTTTGATGCTTGGGGGATTGATTTCATAGGACCTTTTCCGGTCTGATATTCCAATAAGTACATTTTGGTTGCGTGGATTATGGCGTGTCAAAATGGGTTGAAGCAATTGGTACCCCAACCAATGAAGCCAAAGTGGTTACTAAATTCCTTCGCAAGAATATCTTTTCACGATTTGGGGTACCTTGAGCTATCATTAGTGATGGGGGATCACATTTCAAGAATTCCCAATTTGAGGCATTAATGACAAATATGGGGTGAAACACAAGGACCAATTAAGCAGGAATAAAATTAAAGACTGAATTTAAAAAGCATAAAGTGAGATACTTACAAATTTTATTGTAGAAAGCAGGAAGCAAAAGGATTGAATACAAAAAGGGAAATTGAAAAGATAAGAGAGGAGAGAAAAGAAAGTTCTGAGTTCTTAAAACTCTGCCTTCCCTAACATTTTAAGGCTTCTATTTATAAGTAATTAATAACGGATTTAAAATTTTCATTTTGATGTCCGCACAGTGATTTCGGATTTGAAAATATTTCTTTGAAGTCCTCACATTACAGACTGATTGACAGAAGTGGGGTCCCTTTTTGTCTCATCATTTTTTGTTTCTTTTTTTATTTTTGAGAATTTTGGGATCTTGATTGGGAGCTTGTTTCATCATCTGAAAAGAGTTTTCTTGCAACATCTGTCTGAGATTTTGCTTTGGTGATGAGATTTTTCAACTCCTGAGTCTTCTGCTCTATAATTTCATGAATTCCCATGTATTTATCCATTTCTTCATTCATAAATGGGTCATCATCCTCATTTGATTCATCAAAATCCATTAGGGAAAAAGAAGGTTCAAATTTATTGTCAGTTTTAATTGGTTAAGCAAGTTTCTCTTTTCCCTTTGAAGAAGTCCCTTGAAATGAATCAATTTGCTTGGAAACTTCTTGTATGATTTGATCTCTGATTTTTTCTAAGTCCAATTTTTGACTGTCAATATTTTTCTCTTTTTGTTCTTTTAATTTTCTGCTTTTTTGGAAAATGAATTCTTCCTTTTCTTTTTCTTTTTGTTGTTCCTTGGAATTTAGGATTCTCCTTTTTTCTTCCATTATCAAAGATTGTTCCTCCAATCTGAGAACAATTATACTCGCACCTAGGCCATCATTTGTTCTCATGGATTCTTCTGATTTGAGGAAGAAAGTATCCCGCAGCAATGCCTGTTTCTAATTTCCATGAAAAGAGCCGGGAATACTGAATTTGGCTAGAAAATGTAGCAATTGTCTTCCAGTAATGTCAGGATCAGAAAAATCACTTTCAAACACTTTTTTAAATTTTTTGAATAATTTTTGAAGATCAGAAGGAAGAAAATTTTTAAGAATTCCATAAGATTGAAACCATCTATAGAACCACATAGGAAGAAAAATTTTGTTATTTAGAATTGTGGGTTCCATACGGATCCACCAGGTATGTTTAAAATCAGTAGTATTGTAAAGAAGAACATATGTGAATGAATTTATACAATCCCAATAATTGAAATTATTGAAAAAGGACCTGAAAGTGAACACATCAGAAGAGTGTGCACTCCAATCATCAGCAGAAGGGACTGTTTTAATAAACATTTTGGACATTGTAAAATAATGATCTTGGACAGTGGGTCTCCATCCAATGTCACCATCTTTAATATCAATAATTTTGATAAGATTAAGGAAGTCAGCATAAGTATGCCTATATTTAAGAGGATCATTTGCTGTGATGAGGAAGTAAGAGCCATAATTTTTTGAAAAATATTGAGCTATAATTTTTTGAAAAATATTTATTTATAATTTGAAAGATATTTTGATTTATTTCATTTAATTCAATGAAAGAAATATGACCTTTAGTACCATTTGGTTTATTAGGCTCTTTTTCAATAGGTTTAGGAGAAGATTTCTAAAAGAATTCCAATAGAAGAAGAGTCAGAGGGATTTGAAGTAAAACGCATGGCAATTTTAGGACGATTTGAGCTGTTTGGAATTGATCCAAGGATAGTCATTTTATTGAGAGGAGAAATTGGATTTGAAGGAATATTTAAAGGATTTTCTATAGCCTGTAAAAAATTTAAATTTGCATTTGAGGAATTTGAAGGGAGTGGGGGAAAATCTTTTTTGGAGAAATTTGTCCTCCTGAATTTAATTATCTTATTTGTCCTCTTCCTGAATTTGGACTTCTTCCACCACAGGATCCTCTCCTGAGGATATTCATCATAATCTGAAAGACAATTTAAGCAGAAAAAATTAATATTTTAGTTTTATTTAGATATTCCAATCTTTCTTCTTCTCGAGCAATCAATTTTTTTGTACATTTCAAGAGTACTTTCTAAAGTACCCATAATTGCTGATTTTCCCTCAAAATCTAAAAACATTTCTCTCATTCTTTTGTCCGGTAATTTGGAACTCATATTTCTGTCTGCCTCTTCATAAATTTTTATTAATTCTTAAAGGATTGATTATAATTGTACTAAATCATGACTTAATGATAAAATCAGTAAACAATAAGGATGGTCAAGTAAAATGAATTTTATTCCTTAAATATCGATTTATTGTTAAATGGTTCGTCACCCAAGTCGTAACTGGCATAAAAGACTACCGGGTTGTTATCGTAAGACCCGTTAATTTGTTGTCTTAGCCATTAAAGTTATTGACAGACGAGTTTAACAATTATCTTTATTTTTGAATAAAAATAATTTTATTCTAATCACCAATAAGTTTATTGAATTTATTATTAAGACATGAATTTAGTCAGTTATGATTAATCCTTATATTTCTACATCATGCTATCTCGTATTTTTGGTTCAGCTTCTACTTCGTCTACTAAATCTACAAAAAATTCGGAATTAATTAAATTTGAAGATATTGACAATACTAAAATTGGCATTTACCCAAATTAAAACCTGAAACAGTTTATAAATTTGGTGCTTTTGATTATAAATCAAAATTAATGATAAAAACAGTTGAAAAAACTATTCCTATCAGAGGAGTTGATGAAACTATTAAATTATTAAAAGAAAAAGATTTAGAAATTCAAAATTATAATTATATTCATCTTGGTACACATCTCAAATTGCTTTAACAATAAATCGATATTTAAGGAATAAAATTCATTTTACTTGCTATCCGCGATAGCCAGACATAATAAATTTTCAGATTCATTAATCGGATTAATTGAATCAAGTCTTTGTAATGGCCTAATTTATTTTAGCAGTTATCCAAATTTTTCTGTATCTTTAAGTGATAAAAATTTGCTTGATGTTTTAACATCATGATGTGTATAAACTATAGGCATATAATATATTACATCGAAAATACAAATTTAGGATGAGACAAGTTATGATATTAATACTATGTATGTACTGTCTCTTATACTGGTGCTAGCTAATGTAAATACAAATGACATTAGATCTCCTTGAAATTTTTACAAATTTAACTAGTTCTAATATACAAATTCCTAAATTAATTATTGGGATGAAGTTAATATTCCAGGACTTGGACTTTTGAAAAAATTACAAATCCAAAATCCTGTTGAATTTAATACCTCAGTTTCTTACATTAATGAAGAACCAACAGGAAATGTTGAAATAGCTTTCACCAGAAGAAGAAGATCTACTTCTTCTATTCCAACTTCTCTTTCTCAAAATTTTCAGTCTTAAATACTCCTAGATCTGTAGATAGATCCAGATCTAATAGATTAAATTTTGAAGGAACTCAAGAATCACCTAATAAAATTCTTCATGGAATTTATAATTTTGCAAACGAAATAGAAAATATGATCTGAAGTTAATTATCAATCTGAATATCAGATAAATGTTCTATCAAATCAAGAATTTTCTGATGAAGAAATGAGAAAAATTTTAGAAAAATCTAAAGAAGAATTTTTCAAAGATAAATATAAAAATTTCAGAAAATGGTTTTCTTCACTTTATAATATAACACAATTAAAACAAATTAATAAAAATTATTATAAATTTATTAAAACCTCTATGGTTTATATAGATTTTACACCTTGGTTTAGAAATGAATATAATGCTAGCCTAATAGATAAAAATTTTGATATTTCTATTTTAGAAGAAACTTATCAAAATTGGTATTTAAATGATGATAATATTATAAAATCCATACCCCCCCTGCAAGACCTCTTAAAATAGGATGAGAAGATAAACAAATCAAACTGAGGCTTTTCCTTATCCTGATATGGCTAAGATTATCAAACAAAAACAAATTTCAAATCTTAACTTAGGAACAATTTCTAAACAATTAAATAGAATTGAAGAAAAATTACATTATTATTCTTCCCCTTATATAAATACTCCTATTAATATTAAACAAATTCCTACTTCTAATGATCATATTTCTTCAATAAAACCTAGAGAAAATTTACCTTCTGATGTTTTTATTGATCAAAATGAAGAATTAGTGAAAATCTTAAGAGGAAAAATGAAAGACTTAAATATAGCAGAACCTTATTCAAGTGATAAACAGACAAATATTTTAAAATTAAATGTTTTATCAGTAAAAGATAATAATACTGATACTGAAGATAATGAAAGCATTTGTTCAGAAAATAATATTACAAACATTTCAGAAATGTTTAAAAATTTAAATATTCCAGAAGAAAATATTTTTGCTATAAAAAGAAAAAATAGATTCAAAGAAAATGCAACACAACTTAAACCTCTATATCACCAAACTTATAACTATTATCAAAGACCTACTCCTATTGATTTAAGTTATGAAGATCCACAAATAATGGCAAATTCTTATAATTCTGGAACAATATATGAGTGGTGTATTGATGCTCATAGTAATGCTGCAATACAAAAAACTTTACATAACATGCTTATGTATATAAATATTTTGAAACAAAAAGGAACTTCTGAGCCAAATGCATAAAATTGTTATTGAAGGATTTTCTGGAATCCTTAGAGGTTGGTGGGATAATTATCTCACTGAAACTCAGAAAAATGAAATAGTAAACCATACTAAAATTAAAATAGAAGGTCAAATTCAAACTACTGAATCAGATGCTGCCTTTACTTTAATAATAAATATTGTTAAACATTTTATTGGAAATATTGCAAATTCTAATAATGTTCATAGAGAATTATTAATGAATTTAAAATGTCCTACTTTATCCCATTTTAGATGGTATAAAGATGTTTTCTTAGGGTCTGTACGATAACAACCCGGTAGTCTTTTATGCCAGATGTGTATAAGAGACATCTTTTACTTCTTGATCTATTTTTTTATTAGATTCAATAAGCTTATTTCAGCCCCTCCTATTCCTTATCAAAAAGAAAAAAGAATTACAAAAAATAAAAGGAAAAATAAATTTAAGAACTCTAAAAAACCCTATAAACCATTTTTTAGAAAAAATAAAAATAAGGCAAAAATGAATTCTAATAAAAAAACAGATCAAGAAGTAAAAGATTGGGTAAAAGCAAATATAATTTGCAGAAAATGTGGAAAGAAAGGACATTATGCTAATAAATGTACAACTAAAAGGTTTAAATTTAATAGAAAAAATTGGAGATTTACAAATAGATGAAGAAATTAAAGAACAAATTATTAATCATCTAAATTTTAATGATAGTAATTCTGAAGAAAATTATGAAGATAATACTTCTGAAACAAGTACTGATGATTCGGGTGAATGTTCTAATTGTACCCCTGAATTAATATATTATAAATCTATAGTTGAAGCTCATGATTTAAATCCTACAATTTTTACTTTAACAGATAATCAAAAATTTATTTTAGATCTAATAGATGAAATAGAAAATCCTTATCAAAAAAGGTCATACGTTGAAAGATATTTAGCTTTACATAATGTTATAAAGAAAAATGAAGAAAAAATAGAATATGGTCCCCCAAGAATTAAAGAACAATTAGAAATTCAAAATACCAGTTTTTCTATGAAAGATGTTTTTAATCATATTCAAAATACCTCTAATAAACCAATAACTATTCAAATTTTAAAATAATAAATAAATGAATTAAAACAAGAAATTAAACAGATGTGAAATAAATACTCTTAAACAAAGTTTTGAAAATTTAAAAGAAAGAGTCATTAATTTAGAAGAACTTTCTTTAGTTGAAGAATTAAGAAAAATAAAATTAGAAACAAATAATACAGAAGACAAATCTTCTACAAAAAATTTAGGAGAATTTTTAAGTTATGATATTGTATATATCTCAAAAACAATACATTTAGGTTTCAATTGTTATAAATGATACTTATGCCTTTAAATCAATTGCTATGGTAGATGGAGGTGCTGACTTAAATTGTATTAGAGAAGGATTAGTTCCCTCTCAATATTTTGAAAAAACTACAGCTTCCTTAACAGCAGCTGAAGGATCAAAAATCCATATTGAACATAAAATCTCTAATGTCTGTGTTTTTTCAAAAGAAGGAAATTTTGTTAAAATGCCTTTTATATTAACAAAAAATGTTGGATTTCATTTAATTTTAGGAACTCCTTTTTTATGTCAAATGTATCCTTACTATTGTGATGAAAAAATAATATGTGAATAAAGATAAAGAATTAACTTTTGATTTTGCTATTACAGAAAAAATTTCTGATTTAAACTCTTTAGATTATAATATTAAATTAAAACAAAATCAAATTAATTATCTACATAAAAAAATATTTAATTTAAAAATAGAAGATAAATTAAACTCTCCTAAAATAAAAGAAAAAATTTCTCAAATAAACAAGAAAATTATTTCTGAAGTTTGTAGTGATGTTCCTAACGCTTTTTGGAACAGAAAACAACATATTATAGAATTACCTTATGAAACAAATTTTGTGGAGAAAAATATACCAACTAAAATATTAGACCTTGTCAAATGAACAAGGATATGGTTGAATTTTGTAAAAAAGAAATTAATGATTTATTAGAAAAGAAAATAATAAGAAAATCTTATTCTTCTTGGAGTTGTACTGCTTTTTATGTAAATAAAAATTCAGAAATAAAAAGAGTTATTCCTAGATTAGTTATTAATTATAAACCACTTAACAAAGTTTTAAAATGGATGGACAAGGTATCCCATTCCTAAGAAAAAAGATCTATTAAATAGAACAGTTGGATCAAATATATATTCTAAATTTGATTTAAAATCAGGATTCTGGCAAATTCAAATAGCTGAAAAGGATAGATATAGTTAAACTGCTTATACAGTGCCATTTGGACATTACGAATGGAATGTTATGCCTTTTGGTCTTAAAAATGCTCCTTCAGAATTTCAAAATATAATGAATGAAATATTTTCTTCCTATTCTTATATTATTACTTATATTGATGATATATTAATATTTTCAAATTCCATAGATCAACATTTTAAACATTTAAATATTTTCATTAAAATAGCCAAGAAAAATGGTATTGTTATTTCTGCTAAAAAGATTAAATTATTCCAACACAAAATCAGATTTCTTGGATTTGAAATAGAAATGGACAAATTATTCCTATTTCAAGAAGTATTGAATTTGCAAATAAATTTCTAGATGAAATAAAAGATAAAAAACAATTGCAAAGGTTTTTAGGACACAAAGGTTAAATTATATTGCTGAATATTATAAAAATATTGCGCAAGATAGTAAACCCTTATATGAAAGATTAAAAAAGAATCCTCCTGCTTGGACACAAATTCATACTAATGCTGTTAAGAAAATTAAAGAAAAGGTCAAACATTTGCCTTGTTTATCTTTAGCAAATACTAAATGGTACAAAATTGTGGAAACATATGCTTCTAATATAGGATATGGTGGCATATTAAAACAAATTAATCATAAAAATAATAAAGAAGAATTAGTAAGATTCAAATCTGGACTTTGGAAAAGCGCACAATTAAATTATTCTACAATTAAAAAAGAAATTTTATCCATTGTTCTTTGTATTTCTAAATTTCAAGAAGATTTATTAAATCAAAAATTTCTTTTAAGAATAGATTGCAGTGCTGCAAAATATGTGTTAGAACAAGATATCAAAAATATTGCTTCTAAAACAAATTTTTGTTAGATGGCAGTCTATATTATCTGTATTTGATTTAGATTATTGAATATATTAAAGGTGATTCTAATTCTTTACTGATTTAATTTACCAGAGAATTTTTACAAAATAACTTGAGTCTTGCAGATGGAATTTCAAAGACAACTTATGCCCCATGAAACTGGTTCATCCAATAAAATTAATAAAAGAGGACGAGAATTAAAATTAAAATATTTAGAAAAAATTCCTAAATTAGATTATAGAAATTTAGAATTCCCCCTACAAAATATATATAACCAGAATTATAAGACATATAAAATTAATCTAATTAGAAGTAAAAATTATTTTCGATCTAGAATAATTGTAGCAAAAATAGGATAGAAAAAATAAAAAAGAAAATAATAAATTTAGAATATAAATTACATTATAAATTAGAAAAAGATCCTTTGTGGATATCTGCTATATTACAACAAGAAATTGATATATATAATGAAGAACAAGCAAAAATAAAATATTTCACAAAAGCATATCATTTACGAATAAAACAATTATATGAATTGTCAATCTAACATAATAAAAATAAAATATTAATTCTTCTATGTTAAAATTATCTTTCAGATTATGATGAATATCCTCGGAAGAGGATCCCGTGGTGGAAGAAATCCAAATTCAGGAAGAGGACAAATAAGACAAATAAATTCAGGAGGACAAATTTCTCCAAAAAACTTTCTCCCTCTCCCCTCAAATACTTCAAATGCAAATTTAAATTTTTTATAAGCAGTAGAAAATCCTTTAAACATTCCTTCAAATCCAATTTCTCCTCAAAACAAAATGACTATTCTTGGATCAATTCCAAACAACTCAAATCGACCTAAAACTGCCATGCGATTTGTTTCAAATCCTGCTGATTCTTCTTCTATTGGAATTCTTTTAGAAGAAGAGAAATCTTCTCCTAAACCTATTGAAAAAGAGCCTTATAAACCAAATGGAACTAAAGGTCATATTGCTTTCATTGAATTAAATGAAATAAATCAAAATATATTTCAAATTGTAAATAAATATTTTTCAAAAAATTATGATCATCCATTTGGTTCTTTCTTTCTCATTATTACAGCAAATGATCCTCCTAAATACAGGCATACTTATGCTGATTTCCTCAATCTTACCAAAATTGTTGATATTAAAGATGGTGATATTGGATGGAGACCCACTATCCAAGATCATTATTTCACAATGTCTAAAATGTTTATTAAAACAGTTCCTTCTACTGATGATTGGAGTACACACTCCTTTGATGTGTTCTCTTTCAGATCTTTTTTCAATAATTCCAATTTCAATTTCAATTATTGGGATTGTATAAATTCATTCACCTATGTTCTTCTTTACAATACTGCTGATTTTAAACATACTTGGTGGATTCGTATGGAACCTACAATTCTAAATAACAAAACTTTTCTTCCAATGTGGTTTTATAGATGGTCCAATCATATGGAATTCCTGAAAATTTTCTTCCTTCTGATCTTCAAAAATTATTCAAAAAATTTTAAAAAGTGTTTGAGAGCGATTTTTCTATAAACCCCATTTGGAAGAAAATTACAGCAATACATTTCTTAGCCAAATTCAGTGTTTATGGCTTTTTTCATGGAAATTAGAAATTGGTATTGCTGCAGGATATTTTCTTCCTCAAATCAGAAGAATTCATGAGAACAAATGGTGGTCCAGATGTGAATATAATTGTTCTCAGATTGAACAATCATTACTAATGGAAGAAAAAAGGAGAGTGTTAAATCTCCAGGAACAGCAAAAAGAAAAGGAAAAAGAAGAATTTATTTTTCAAAAAAGTAGAAAAATGAAAGAACAAAAAATTGACAGCCAAAAATTGGATTTAGAAAAATGAAGGATCAGATCATGCAAGAAGTTTCCAAGCAAATTGATTCAATTCAAGGGACCTCTTCTAAGGGAAAAGAAAAAATTACTTCACCAGTCAAAACTGACAACAAATTTGAACCATCCTTTTCTCTAATGGATTTTGATGAAACAAATAAAGATGATGATCCTTTCATGAATGAAGAAATGGATAAATACATGGGAATTCATGAAATCAAAGAACAGAGGACACAAGAACTGGAAAATCTTATTACCAGAGCAAAATCTCAGACAGATGTTGCAAGAAAACTTTTTTCAGATGATGAAATGAGTTCTCAATCAGGATCTCAAAGTTCCCAAAAATCAAAAAAGAAACAAAAATGAAAAGGGACCCCACTTCTGTCGGACGGTACTGTGTGGACTTCAAATAAAGAATTTCAAATACGAAATCACTGTGCGGACATCAAATTAAAAATTTTCAAATCCGATTTTAATACTTATAAATAGAAGCCTTCAAATGTTAGGGAAGGCAGAATTTTTAGAACTCAGAACTTTCTTCTCTCTTCCTCTACTCCACCTGTAATATTTTAGTCTTCCTGCTTTCTACTATAATCTTTTCATCCTTCCTTGTACATTAAAGCTTGGTCTACAATAAAATAGTAAGTTTTGGATAAGTTTGTTAGACTGGTTAACTTCTTTTGTGAATTTCGAATCTCAAATAAAGTTAACTTCAAAATTTTCAAATTCTCATTTTGTCCAAGTCAAGTTAAGTTTTGGTTATGGCGGGATAACTTGTTTGATTTTATTTTACTTAGACATGCCATTGAAATTTTTGTTCCTTACTTAGACAAATTAGCAACCTAATTTGTGTGATTTAGGTCAAATACTTTGTAAGCATGAAATCGTATCAATTTTTCCCAAAACACTTAAACTAGAAGTTTTATTTTTGGACAAATAACTTCCAATTTGTGTCAAATTCAGTGTTTCTAGCAATTGCTATAATTGTGCTTAACTTGTCAAAACTGAATGATTTTCTACTTTGGCATGCACAATTATTTAACTGTTCGGACAATTACTTTGCAAAATTTTGTTGTGTTCGCAATAGTGCACGGCTTCAATGCCTATATTCTGCCAATCTTGTGTCCCATCCGACTAATCTGAGTATTTCTTATCTAGATTCAGATTCGAGGACGAATTCTTTCGAGGACGAGGGAATGATATGGATCCCGATAGCCAAAAAATGTGTCAAGTAAATGAGGAGATGAAAGATGGAGAAAGCTTGGACTCACTCTTGCCAAGATTGGAGCACATTCGTGGTATTTTGATTGAGTTGGATTGGACTATATCTTCAATTCATTATTACATGATGCCCAATTCTTCAAAGTAAAGCACAAGTGGAGATCCTTTGAGTGCAAGAAGGCCGAATTTCCTTTCAAGTTTATTTTAGTTGCGTCTTTATTATGTAAAGCCCAGTAGTAATTTAATTTTGTGTTAAATCTTAGTTTCGGGCTCATTAATTAGCCTTAATATGGCCCATTTAGCCCAAATCTTGGGGCCACTTCTGGCTTAACCCTAGCACTACTCTTTTAGGAGTTTTAAGCTAGTTTTTAGGACTTTATAAAGCCTACAAATAGGCATTATCGTATGGACGAATTACAACACATTTTTATCAATAATATTCGTCTTCTTTCTTGAGGAAAAAGTTCTTTCTTTTCGTCTTTGGATTAAGACTTTGTTGGGATCATCGCTTAAGCAACGGTGATTGTTCTAACCAACTTATAGATTTGGTCCTTGCCTGATTCATATAGGGAACGGGTCTATTCTTGCTTTAAATCTTGTTAAGAGTTTGGTTCTTGTCTCGCTATAGACAACGGGTTGAATTCTTGCTTGACTCTTGTGTGTTTGCTGTCCGAACTCTTGTGACCAACTTTGGAGTCGATCCTCAGGGTTTGGGTGCCATCTTGAAATGTTGGATTTTGTGGCATTAAGTCGATTGCGCACGGGTTCGCATCACCCACTTAACAACAAGTATTCTCCTCGGATGCAAATGAAGAAGTTGATTGCAAATACCCCGTGAAAGGAACAGTTCATCTGCCCCTATCACCTTCTTACACAGATATACTGAAGAAAAATCTTTCAAGTAACCACAAATATCAACAATTGTACGTGTTGCATTGATACTCGTCCCTTGGCATATGGCCTTGTTTCTAGCTTTCCATACAAACCAGCAAATAATGCAAGGAAGGATTTTATGTATTCTTGCACCCGTTGCGGTCGAAGGGAAATGTGCAGCCCACCACCACGAATTTAGCTTGTCCGAAATGGTTGTAGCTGGAGGAAATGTCCATTCGAACCAAGATTCGAAGAAACTCCAAATACGTGTTGCAATTGTAGATGCCACGAAAAGAGGATTTAAAGATTCCGCATACAAAATCAGCACTTGGAGGCTAACGGAATACCTAACTTGGAAATCATATCATACGTTGGAAGTCGTTTGTTCAACACTCTCCACATAAAGATGGAGATTTTCATCTGGAGTCTCTTATCCTAAATCATTTGTCTAGAAAAAGAACGTGCAGGTGGCAGGAGAATGGATGAGATGGAGAAAGAGCCCTTTGGTGTGGGGTCCAAATGAGCTGGTCCGGTTCCTCCTTCAAGAAGATGAGCTTATCCTTGAGGCTAATTCCAATGTTGTGAAGTTCATCTCCGGAATATCTCCCATCAAGTAAGGATAGATTCCAGCCACCGAAATTCCACATTTGCTATACATCCACTGTGAGATGGCAATCATAAACTTGCTCCACCATGTATACGTGCTTAATCACAGTGGAAGGAGTTGTACTTGTACAATATTGAGAACTAAGAAATAGGAAAAATCGTACAAGATTAAATACAAATAACAGAGACCAAGTCGCATAAGATTAAGAAACAAGAAAGGAGTTCTCAACAAAGTACGTGTTGAAACATAATAAGTTCTAATAACTCATGATAATAACGTAAAATGTGATTTAATTATGCTAGATCAAAAACCAAGAATCA
Source organism: Cinchona pubescens (assembly GCA_025175665.1). Taxonomy (NCBI): domain Eukaryota; kingdom Viridiplantae; phylum Streptophyta; class Magnoliopsida; order Gentianales; family Rubiaceae; genus Cinchona; species Cinchona pubescens. The sequence goes on from JANKKI010000116.1 coordinate 656,278, forward strand.
GTTCAAATTGAAAAAGACTTTGAACAAAACATGATTATCTAACCTTATTTAAAAAAGAACTGAGAAATGAAGCCAATTAGACCTTGTATAATGACAAAGGAAGAAGTGATAATCGTACAATATTGAGAACTACGAAATGTGACTAATCGAACTATACAATGAACAACAAAAGGAGACACAACATAGGCAATTTAGAACAAAGAGAGGAGATTTGTTGTGTAAGATTATGAAATAGACATGAGAGGAGTTCCAATCATATCACAATTGGAAAAGATATGAGGTCAAATTTCACAAGGTAAGAACATAAATATGTTTTAATAAGAATGGATTAATAACCATGCGGCTGGACCTATTCCTTGAAGATTTAGAATTAATACATCATCTAATAGCATTTGCAAAAGAATAGAGAAATGAGGCCAATCAAACTTGCTTTACGATTAAAGAATAAGTTGCGATCGTTCGATATTGAGAGCCAAGAAATTGACTAACTGTTCTATGTTATGAATTGCAAAAGGAGAACACGTGATAAAGTATTAGGGAGATAAATAAGAAACTAGATAGGTGATCTAATCGACATACATGTTGAAAGATGAGAATATCTAATAACGGATGATAAGTCCCTAATACGTGACTTGGTTAGACTAGATTGAGAACCATGAGTGGGACCTGTGCACAAAAGATTTAGATCAAATGAATGATCACATTCGAAAAAGAACGGTGGCAACCATATTAGCTTATACATAACTAAGGTAGAAGTGTGATCGTAAGATATTGAGAACTAAGAAAGTCGACTAATCGTTATATATTGTGAATCGCAAAAGGAGATACAACAATCAAACCAATTGAGAACTAATAAAGGAGAAGTAGTCGTATTAGATTTAAAAAGAACCAAGAGTGGGTCGTATTCATTAAAGATTTATAATTAAGAGATTATCTAATCGTATAATAAAAAGAACTAAGAAATGAGGCCTACTAATTATGCCTGCACAATGATTAAGGAAGAAATTATAATAGTATGATATCGAGAAGAAAGAAAAGGGTCTAATCGTACTATATTATGAAACAGTAAAGGAGATCTATTTGTACAGGATTAAGGACTAACAAAGTAGATCGAGTTATATCAGGTTAAGAAATAGAACAGGAGTTCTTATAAAAGTAAATCTCATAACTCAAGATAAGAACTTAAAATGCAATTTGATTTGGCCAAATTAAGAACCATAAGTGATAACCATGCATAAAAGAACTAAGAACAAAAATATAATATGATGGTTTTGAAGAAATAAGTGAGAAATGAGGCCAAGTATACGTGCTTAATCACAGTGGAAGGAGTTGTATTCGTACGATATTGAGAACTAAGAAAGGGGACAAATCGTACAAGATTAAATACTAATAATTGGGATCAAGTCGCATAAGATTAAGAAACAAGAAAGGAGTTCTCAACAAAGTACATGTAGAAACATAATAAGTTCTAATAACTCATGATAACAAAGTAAAATGTGATTTAATTATGCTAGATTAAGAACCAAGAATCAGTTCAAATTGAAAAAGACTTTGAACAAAAGATGATTATCTAACCTTATTTGAAAAAGAACTGAGAAATGAAGCCAATTACATCTTGTATAATGACAAAGGAAGAAGTGACAATCGTACAATATTGAGAACTAAGAAATGCGACAAATCGAACTATACAATGAACAACAAAAGGAGACACAACATAGGCAATTTAGAACAAAGAGAGGAGATCAACTTGTCGTCTAAGATTATGAAATATGAGAGGAGTTCCAATGATAGCACATTTGGAAAAGATATGAGGTCAAATTTCACAAGGTAAGAACATAAATATGTTTTAATGAGAATGGATTAAGAACCATGCGGCTGTCTCCTATTCCTTGAAGATTTAGAACTAATACATCATCTAATAGCATTTGCAAAAGAATAGAGAATGAGGCCAATCAAACTTGCTTTACGAGTAAGGAAGAAGTTGCAATCGTTCGATATTGAGAGCCAAGAAATTGACTAACTGTTCTATGTTGTGAATCCCAAAAGGAGAAAACATGATAAAGTATTAGGGAGATAATTAAGAAACTAGATAGGTGATCTAATCGACATACATGTTGAAAAGATGAGAATATCTAATAACGGATGATAAGCCCCTAAAACGTGACTTAGTTAGACTAGATTGAGAACCATGAGTGGGACCTGTGCACAAAAGATTTAGATAAAATGAATGATCTAATCGCATTCGAAAATCACAGAACGTAGGAAAACATATTAGCTTAATAACAAAGGAAGAAGTGTGATCGTAAGATATTGAGAACTAAGAAAGTCGACTAATCGTAATATATTGTGGGTCGCAAAAGGAGATACAACAATCAAACAAGATTGAGAACTAATAAAGGAGAAGTAGTCCTATTAGATTTAAAAAGAACCAAGAGCGGGTCGTATTCATTAAAGATTTATAATTAAGAGATTATCTAATCGTATAATTAAAAGAACTGAGAAATGAGGCCTATTAATTATGCCTGCACAATGATTAAGGAAGAAATTATAATAGTATGATATCGAGAAGAAAGAAAGGGTCTAATCGTACTATATTATGAAACAGTAAAGGAGATCTAATCGTACAGGATTAAGGACTAACAAACTAGATCGAGTCATATCAGGTTAAGAAAAAGAATAGGAGTTCTTATAAAAGTAAATCTCGTAACTCAAGATAATAACTTAAAATGCGATTTGATTTGGCCAAATTAAGAACCATATATGAGTGATAACCATGCATAAAAGAATAAGAACTAAAGTATAATATGATGGTTTTGAAGAAATAAGTGAGAAATGAGGCCAAGTATACGTGCTTAATCACAATGGAAGGAGTTGTACTCGTACGATATTGAGAACTAAGAAAGGGGAAAAATCATACAAGATTAAATACTAATAACAGAGACCAAGTCGCATAAGATTAAGAAACAAGAGAGGAGTTCTCAACAAAGTACGTGTTGAAACATAATAAGTTCTAATAACTCATGATAACAACGTAAAATGTGATATAATTATGCTAGATTAAGAACCAAGAATCAGTTCAAATTGAAAAAGACTTTGAAAAAAAGATGATTGTCTAACCTTATTTGAAAAAGAACTGAGAAATGCAGCCAATTACACCTTGTATAATGACAAAGGAAGAAGTGATAATCGTACAATATCGAGAACTAAGAAATGCGACTAATCAAACTATACAATGAACAACAAAAGGAGACGCAACATAGGCAATTTAGAATTCAAAGAGAGGAGATTTGTCGTGTAAGATTATGAAATATGAGAGGAGTTCCAATCATAGCACATTTGGAAAAGATATGAGGTCAAATTTCACAAGGTAAGAACATAAATATGTTTTAATGAGAATGGATTAAGAACCATGCGGCTGGACCTATTCCTTGAAGATTTAGAACTAATACATCATCTAATAGCATTTGCAAAAGAATAGAGAAATGAGGCCAATCAAACTTGCTTTATGAGTAAGGAAGAAGTTGCGATCGTTCGATATTGAGAGCCAAGAAATTGACTAACTGTTCTATGTTATGAATCGTAAAAGGAGAACACATGATAAAGTATTAGGGAGATAATTAAGAAACTAGATAGGTGATCTAATCGACATACATGTTGAAAAGATGAGAATATCTAATAACGGATGATAAGCCCCTAATACGTGACTTAGTTAGACTAGATTGAGAACCATGAGTGGGACCTGTGCACAAAAGATTTAGATAAAATGAATGATCTAGGACATCTATATCGCATTCGATAAAGAACGGAGGAAAACATATTAGCTTAATAACTAAGGAAGAATTGTGATCGTAAGATATTGAGAACTAAGAAAGTCGACTAATCGTAATATATTGTGGGTCGCAAAAGGAGATACAACAATCAAACAAGATTGAGAACTAATAAAGGAGAAGTAGTCTTATTAGATTTAAAAAGAACCAAGAGCGGGTTGTATTCATTAAAGATTTATAATTAAGAGATTATCTAATCGTATAATTAAAAGAACTGAGAAATGAGGCCTATTAATTATGCCTGCACAATGATTAAGGAAGAAATTATAATAGTATGATATCGAGAAGAAAGAAAGGGTCTAATCGTACTATATTATGAAACAGTAAAGGAGATCTAATCGTACAGGATTAAGGACTAACAAACTAGATCGAGTCATATCAGGTTAAGAAAAAGAATAGGAGTTCTTATAAAAGTAAATCTCGTAACTCAAGATAATAACTTAAAATGCGATTTGATTTCTATGGCCAAATTAAGAACCATGAGTGATAACCATGCATAAAAGAATAAGAACTAAAATATAATATGCTGGTTTTGAAGAAATAAGTTAGAAATGAGGCCAAGTATACGTGCTTAATCACAGTGGAAGGTGTTGTACTCGTACGATATTGAGTCTAAGTTAAGAGACAGCATCTACAAGTTTCATAAATACTAATAATTGGGATCAAGTCGCATAAGATTAAGAAACAAGAAAGGAGTTCTCAACAAAGTACATGTAGAAACATAATAAGTTCTAATAACTCATGATAACAAAGTAAAATGTGATTTAATTATGCTAGATTAAGAACCAAGAATCAGTTCAAATTGAAAAAGACTTTGAACAAAAGATGATTATCTAACCTTATTTGAAAAAGAACTGAGAAATGAAGCCAATTACACCTTGTATAATGACAAAGGAAGAAGTGACAATCGTACAATATTGAGAACTAAGAAATGTGACTAATCGAACTATACAATGAACAACAAAAGGAGTGCTACACAGCATAGGCAATTTAGAACAAAGAGAGGACATTTATCGTCTAAGATTATGAAATATGAGAGGAGTTCCAATCATAGCACATTTGGAAAAGATATGAGGTCAAATTTCACAAGGTAAGAACATAAATATGTTTTAATGAGAATGGATTAAGAACCATGCGGCTGGACCTATTCCTTGAAGATTTAGAACTAATACATCATCTAATAGCATTTGCAAAAGAATAGAGAAATGAGGCCAATCAAACTTGCTTTACGAGTAAGGAAGAAGTTGCGATCGTTCGATATTGAGAGCTAAGAAATTGACTAACTGTTCTATGTTATGAATCGTAAAAGGAGAAAACATGATAAAGTATTAGGGAGATAATTAAGAAACTAGATAGGTGATCTAATCTACATACATGTTGAAAAGATGAGAATATCTAATAACGGATGATAAGCCCCTAATACGTGACTTAGTTAGACTAGATTGAGAACCATGAGTGGGACCTGTGCACAAAAGATTCTAACTAAATGAATGATCTAATCGCATTCGATAAAGAACGGAGGAAATACGATTATTAGCTTTTCAATATAAGGAAGAATTGTTCCTATAAGATATTGAGAACTAAGAAATATCTGTAATCTAATACACATCTAGATCGTAAAAGGAGATACAACAATCAAACAAGATTGAGAACTAATAAAGGAGAAGTAGTCGCATTAGATTTAAAAAGAACCAAGAGCGGGTTGTATTCATTAAAGATTTATAATTAAGAGATTATCTAATCGTATAATAAAAATAATCTGTACGATTAGATCTAATTATTATGCCTGCATAATGAGTAAGGAATAAATTATAATAGTACTATATATAGTAGAAAGAAAGGGTCTAATTCTACTATATTATGAAACAGTAAAGGAGATCTAATCGTACAGGATTAAGGACTAACAAAGTAGATCGAGTCATATCAGGTTAAGAAATAGAACAGGAGTTCTTATAAAAGTAAATCTCGTAACTCAAGATAAGACCGACTTAAAATGCGATTTGATTTGGCCAAATTAAGAACCATGAGTGATAACCATGCATAAAAGAATAAGAACTAAAATATAATATGATGGTTTTGAAGAAATAAGTGAGAAATGAGGCCAAGTATACGTGCTTAATCACAGTGGAAGGAGTTGTACTCGTACGATATTGAGAACTAAGAAAGGGGACAAATCGTACAAGATTAAATACTAATAACTGGGATCAAGTCGCATAAGATTAAGAAACAAGAAAGGAGTTCTCAACAAAGTACATGTAGAAACATAATAAGTTCTAATAACTCATGATAACAAAGTAAAATGTGATTTAATTATGCTAGATTAAGAACCAAGAATCAGTTCAAATTGAAAAAGACTTTGAACAAAAGATGATTATCTAACCTTATTTGAAAAAGAACTGAGAAATGAAGCCAATTACACCTTGTATAATGACAAAGGAAGAAGTGACAATCGTACAATATTGAGAACTAAGAAATGCGACTAATCGAACTGTATACAATGAACAACAAAAGGAGACACAGCATAGGCAATTTAGAACAAAGAGAGGAGATTTATCGTCTAAGATTATGAAATATGAGAGGAGTTCCAATGATAGCACATTTGGAAAAGATATGAGGTCAAATTTCACAAGGTAAGAACATAAATATGTTTTAATGAGAATGGATTAAGAACCATGCGGCTGGACCTGTTCCTTGAAGATTTAGAACTAATACATCATCTAATAGCATTTGCAAAAGAATAGAGAAATGAGGCCAATAAACTTGCTTTACGAGTATGGAAGAAGTTGCGATCGTTCGATATTGAGAGCCAAGAAATTGACTAACTGTTCTACGTTATGAATCGTTAAAGGAGAACACATGATAAAGTATTAGGGAGACAATTAAGAAACTAGATAGGTGATCTAATCGACGTATATGTTGAAAAGATGAGAATATCTACTAACAGATAATAAGCCCCTAATATGTGAATTAGTTAGACTAGATTGAGAACCATGTGTTGGACCTATGCACAAAAGATTTAGATCAAATGAATGATCTAATCACATTCGAAAGAGAACAGAGGCAACCACATTAGCTTAATAACTGAGGAAGAAGTGTGATCGTAAGATATTGAGAACTAAGAAAGTCGACTAATCGTAATATATTGTGAGTCGGAAAAGGAGATACAACAATCAAACAAGATTGAGAACTAATAATGGAGAAGTAGTCGTATTAGATTTAAAAAGAACCAAGAGCGGGTCGTATTCATTAAAGATTTATAATTAAGAGATTATCTAATCGTATAAGAAATAGAACTGAGAAATGAGGCCTATTAATTATGCCTGCACAATGATTAAGGAAGAAATTGTAGTAGTACGATATTGAGAAGAAAGAAAGGGTCTAATCGTACTATAATATGACACAGTAAAGGAGATCTAATCGTACAGGATTAAGAACTAACAAAGTAGATCGAGTCATATCAGATTAAGAAATAGAATAGGAGTTCTTATAAAATAAATCTCGTAACTCGAGATAAGAACTTAAAATGCGATTTGATTTGGCCAAATTAAGAACCATGAGGGATAACTATCCATAAAAAAATGAGAACTAAAATATAATATGATGGTTTTGAAGAAATAAGTGAGAAATGAGGCCAAGTATACGTGCTTAATCACAGTGGAAGGAGTTGTACTCGTACGATATTGAGAACTAAGAAAGGGGACAAATAGTACAAGATTATATACTAATAACTGGGATCAAGTCGCATAAGATTAACAAACAAGAAAGGAGTTCTCGACAAAGTACATGTAGAAACATAATAAGTTCTAATAACTCATGATAACAACGTTAAATGTGATTTAATTATGCTAGACAAGATTCGAAAAAACTCCAAATACGCGTTGCAATTGTACATGTCACGAAGAGAGGATTTAAAGATTCCGCATTGTTACAAAATCAGCACTTGGAGGCTAACGGAATACCTAACTTGGAAATCATATCATACGTTGGAAGTCGTTCGTTCAACCTGCACACTCTCGACATGAAGATGGAGATTTTCATCTGGAGTCTCTTATCCCAAATCATTTGTCTAGAGAAAGACCGTGCAAGTGGCGGGAAAATGGATGAGATGGAGAAAGAGCCCTTTGGTGTAGGGTCCGAATGAGCTGGTCCGGTTCCTCCTTCAAGAAGATGAGCTTATCCTTGAGGCTAATTCCAATGTTGCGAAGTTCGTCTCTGGAATATCTCCCATCAAGTAAGGATAGATTCCAGCCACCGAAATTCCATATTTTCTCCACTGTGAGATGGCTATCATAAACTTGCTCCCCCATGTGGAAGAGAGGCCCTTGTTCAGTCCAAATATCGAACCAGAATGAAGAATTAGCCTTCCTGAAGAGGAACAACATGTGTTGTTCCGCTTCCTCACGAACTCGCAACATTCTTTTCCATGTAAATGAGTCTCCAGGAGCTTCTTTGGCTACTCAAGGGTGAACGCAGTCCCTTAAGTATCTTCCTTGGAGGAAAGAGCACCATAATGAAAGTCTTGGCCTTCGCGGAACTTCCACCATAGTTTCATGTTGAATCCGTGCACCGCATTCGCAAGAGGTGTAATGCCGAGGCCATTTGAGGACGTGGGCTGACGTATTGTGGCCCATGCAATCCAATTCCGTTTTCGAACACTTTCCATTGTTCCCCAAAAGAAGCTTGCAAATTGCCTCTCCAACAACTCCTTAAGGATTGAATGTGGAGGAGAAAGGACTATCATAAGAAAGAGCTCTTCCTTCTGATCTTAGAAAACGTCATTTCTAGTTAGGACTTGATCGAGGGATCAATCGACTCCGGAACACTGCCATCAAGCTTCAGCCTAGCATCACTTTAGAAGATTGGGATGCTACTAAGTACGTATTTGATAAGAACGAGTCGCCCTCCAGAGGAAAGAAATTGTTTTTGCCAACCGTGAATGTGGGATGCCACTTTTTCAACCATTGGCTGAAATAGTGATTTTTGTTTTTTTAGCCTTCTGGATGGGGCATCCCAAGTATGTGAATGGTAAGGAAGCTTCTTTGCAAACCCCGTTTTGGCTTGAATAATCCGTCCGAGGTGTTGATGCTTTCTTGGACAGATAGAAGGAGCTTTGGGTCTTATTGCAAACCCCGTTTTCTTAGAAAGATTAGAAATTCAACGAAAATTTCTTGAATGGAATTAAGGTAAAAAGCAAAGCAAGAAAAGCCATCGAGACGGAATTGCAAAGGCTTCGACCATAGTCCAAGAAAAAGGGAGGAAAGAGAGAGCTATCAAGAAAAATTTATTTTCTCATGCCTAACCTTGATTTATCTTTGTCTAGTTTTCTTTCTGATGTACAGCCCTCGAGAGGTGTAAGTCATGATGAACTAACCTCCCATTTGAGTATCTCATCATTCCAATCAATACGAGGTAAGGAAGATATGGTAGTCGATACCCTATTTCAAAGGTTCGGGCTTATTTCTGTTTTTTGTGTTGAAATTCTTAGCTTTGAGAATCTTAAGAAAATTGTACGAATTTAATTCCTAATTTAGAATTATTTTTGAAGTGTACATTTTGTTTATTTCTTGTTTAAAATTGATTCCTTTAATTTGGTTTTGGACATGGTTATTGTTTTGAACGGGGAAGGCATCCAAATTCTTGGACTTCAATTCCAATTTGTGGAGCATTGTTTGGATAAATCCGTCCAAACTTTAGTTGATAATCGTTTACATGCCATCAAATCTAATTTGAATTGTTGCGTTAGCATGCTACATGATTTTTAGCCTTTCACTTTTGCAGTTTCTTTATCTAACTTGGATAAGTTTGTTAGATTCGTTAACTTCTTTTGTGAATTTCGAATCTCAAATAAAGTTAACTTCAAAATTTTCAAATTTTGTCCAAGTCAAGTTAAGTTTCGTTATGGCAGGATAACTTGTTTGATTTTATTTTACTTAGACATGCCACTCAAAATTTTGTTCCTTACTTAGTTTTTTGGCAACCTAAGTTGTGTGATTTAGGTCAAATACTTTGTAAGCATGAAATCGTATCAATTTTCCCTCAAAACACTTTGACTATAGAAGTTTTATTTTTGGGCAAATAACTTCCAATTTGTGTCAAAATCAGTGTTTCTGGCAATGGCTACAATTGTGCTTAACTTGTCAAAACTGAATGATTTTCTACTTTGGCATGCACATTTATTTAACTGTTCGGACAATTACTTTGCGAAATTTTGTTGTGTTCGGAATAGTGCACGGCTTCAATGCCTATATTCTGCCAATCTTGTGTCCCATCCGACTAATCTGAGTATTTCTTATCTAGATTCGGATTCAAGGACGAATTCTTTCGAGGAGGGAGTGAATGATATGGATCCCGATAGCCCAAAGATGTGTCAAGATGAGGAGATGAAAGATGGAGAAAGCTTCGACTCACTCTTGCCAAGATTGGAGCACATTCGTGGTATTTTGATTGAGTTGGATTGGACTATCTTCAATTCATTATTACATGATGCCCAATTCTTCAAAGTAAAGCACAAGTGGAGATCCTTTAAGTGCAAGAAGGCCGAATTTCCTTTCAAGTGATTATTTTAGTTGGGTCTTTATTATGTAAAGCCCAATAGTAATTTAAGTTTGTGTTAATTCTTCGTTTCGGGCTCATTAATTTTTAGCATTAATAAGGCCCATTTAGCCCAAATCTTGGGGCCACTTGTGGCTTAACCCTAGCACTACATTCTGAGGAGTTTTAAGCACACACTAGAGCAAGGACTTTATTGAGCCTTCAAATAGGCATTATCGTATGGACGAATTACAGCACATTTTTATCAATAATATTCGTCTTCTTTCGTGAGGAAAAAGTTCTTTCTTTTCGTCTTTGGATTAAAACTTTGTTGGGATCATCGCTTAAGCAACGGTGATTGTTCTAACCAACTTATAGATTTTGTTCATGCCTGATTCATATAGGCAACGGGTCTATTCTTGCTTTAAATCTTGTTAAGAGTTTGCTTCTTGTCTCGCTATAGACAACGGGTTGAATTCTTGCTTGATACTTGTGTGTTCTTTACGTTCTTGTTTGTGTGTGTTCGCTGTCCGATACTCTTGTAACCAAATTTGGTGTCGATCCTTAGGGTTTGGGTGCCATCTTGAATTGTTGGATTTTGTGGCATCAAGCCGATTGTGCACGGGGTTCGCATCACCCACTTATCAACAAGTGTTCTCCTCGGATGCAAATGAAGAAGTTGATTGGAAATACCCCGTGAAAGGAACAGTTCATCTGCCTCTATCACCTTCTTACACGGATATACTGAAGAAAAATCTTTCAAGTAACCACAAATATCAACAATTGTACGTGTTGCATTGATACTCGTCCCTTGGCATATGACCTTGTTTCTAGCTTTCCATACAAACCAGCAAATAATGCAAGGAAGGATTTTATGTATTGCACCCGTTGTGGTCGAAGGGGAATGTGCAGCCCACCGCCACGAATTTAGCTTGTCCGAAATGGTTTTAGATGGAGGAAATGTCTATTGGAACCAAGATTTGAAGGAACTCCAAATACGCATTGCAATTGTACATGTCACGAAGAGTGGATTTAAAGATTCCGCATTGTTACAAAATCAGCACTTGGAGACTAACGGAACACCTAACTTGGAAATCATATCATACGTTGGAAGTCGTTCGTTCAACACTCTCGACATGAAGATGGAGATTTTCATCTGGAGTCTCTTGTCCCAAATCATTTGTCTAGAGAAAGACCGTGCAAGTGGCGGGAGAATGGATGAGATGGAGAAAGAGCCCTTTGTTGTAGGGTCCAAATGAGCTTCTCCGGTTCCTCCTTCAAGAAGATGAGCTTATCCTTGAGGCTAATTCCAATGTTGTGAAGTTCGTCTCTGGAATATCTCCCATTAAGTAAGGATAGATTCCAGCAACCGAAATTCCACATTTTCTCCACTGTGAGATGGCTATAATAAACTTGCTCCACCATGTGGAAGAGAGGCCCTTGTTCAGTCCAAATATCGAACATAAATGAAGAATTAGCCTTCCTGAAGAGGAACAACATGTGTTGTTCCGCTTCCTCGCGAACTCACAACATTCTTTTCCAATCAATCAATATAAATGAGTCTCCAGGAGCTTCTTTGGCTACACAAGGGTGAACGCAGTCCCTTAAGTATCTTCCTTGGAGGAAAGAGCACCATATTGATATGCCTTCGCGGAACTTCCACCATAGTTTCATGTTGAATCCGTGCACCGCATCCGCAAGAGGTGTAATGCCGGGGCCATTTGAGGACGTGGGCTGACGTATTGTGGCCCATGCAATCCAATGCCATTTTCGAACACCTTCCGCTGTTCTCCAAAAGAAGCTTGCAAATTGCCTCTCCAACAACTCCTTAAGGATTGAATGTGAAGGAGAAAGGACTATCATAAGAAAGATTGGGATGCTACTAAGTACGTGTTTGATAAGAACGAGTCGCCCTCCAAAGGAAAGAAATCCTTTTTGCCAACCGTGAATTTTGAGTTGGATTGGACTATCTTCAATTCATTATTACATGATGCCGAATTCTTCAATGTAAAGCACAAGTGGAAATCCTTTAAGTGCAAGAAGGCCGAATTTCCTTTCAAGTTTATTTTAGTTGGGTCTTTATTATGTAAAGCCCAATAGTAATATAAGTTTGTGTTAATTCTTAGTGTCGGGCTCATTAATTATTAGCCTTAATAAGGCCCATTTACCCAAAATCTTGGGGCCACTTTTGGCTTAACCCTAGGACTACTTTTTTAGGAGTTTTAAGCTAGTTTTTAGTACTTTATTGAGGCTACAAATAGGCATTATTGTATGGTCGAATTACAGCACATTTTTATCAACAATATTCGTCTTCTTTTGTGAGGAAAAAGTTCTTTCTTTTCGTCTTTGGATTATGACTTTGTCGGGATCATCGCTTAAGCAGCGGTGATTGTTCTAACCAACTTATAGATTTGGTTCTTGCCTGATTCATATAGGCAACGGGTCTATTCTTGCTTTAAATCTTTTTAAGAGTTTGGTTCTTGTCTCGCTATAGACAACAGGTTGAATTCTTGCTTGATTCTTGTGTGTTCTTTACGTTCTTGTTTGTGTGTGTTTGCTGTCCGAACTCTTGTGACCAACTTGGGAGTCGATCCTTAGGGTTTGGGTGCCATCTTGAATTGTTGGATTTTGTGGCATCAAGCCGATTGAGCACGGGGTTTGCATCACCCACTTAACAACAAGTATTCTTCTCGGACGCAAATGAAGAAGTTGATTGCAAATACCCCGTGAAATGAACAGTTCATCTGCCTCTATCACCTTCTTACACGGATATAATGAAGAAACATCTTTCAAGTAAGCACAAATATCAACAATTGTACGTGTTGCATTGATACCCGTCCCTGGGCATATGACCTTGTTTCCAGCTTCCCATACAAACTAGCAAATAGTACAAGGAAGGATTTTATGTATTGCACCCGTTGTTGTCGAAGGGGAATGTGCAGCCCACCACCATGAATTTAGCTTGTCCGAAATGGTTGTAGCTGGAGGAAATGTCCATTCAAACCAAGATTCGTAGAAACTCCAATTATGCGTTGCAATTGTACATGTCACGAAGAGAGGCCATTATTTAAAGATTCCGCATTGTTACAAAATCAGCACTTGGAGGCTAACAGAATACCTAACTTGGAAATCATATCATACGTTGGAAGTCGTTTGTTCAACACTCTCGACATGAAGATGGAGATATTCATCTGCAGTCTCTTATCCCAAGTCATTTGTCTAGAGAAAGACCGTGCAAGTGGCGGGAGAATGGAAGAGATGGAGAAAGTGCCCTTTGGTGTAGGGTCCAAATGAGTTGGTCCGGTTCCTCTGTCAAGAAGATGAGCTTATCCTTGAGGCTAATTCCAATGTTGTGAAGTTCATCTCTGGAATATCTCCCATCAAGTAAGGATAGATTCTAGCCACCAAAAATTCACATTTGCTCCACTGTGAGATGGCTATCATAAACTTGCTCCACCATGTGGAAGAGAGGCCCTTCTTCAGTCCAAATATCGAACCGTTTAAAATTAATTCCTTTAATTTGGTTTTGGACTTGGTTATTGTTTTGAACGGGGAAGGCATCCAAATTGCCTTGGACTTCAATTCCAATTTGTGGAGCATTGTTTGGATAAATCCGTCCAAGCTTTAGTTGATAATCGTTCACATGCCATCAAATCCAATTTGAATTGTTGCGTTAGCATGCTACACGATTTTCAACCTTTCACTTTTGTTCAAAGTAACTTGGATAAGTTTGTTAGATTGGTTAACTTCTTTTGTGAATTTCAAATCTCAAATAAAGTTAACTTCAAAATTTTCAAATTTTGTCCAAGTCAAGTTAAGTTTCGTTATGGCGGGATAACTTCTTTGATTTTATTTTACTTAGACATGCCACTCAAATTTTTGTTCCTTACTTAGTTTTTTGCCAACCTAAGTTGTGTGATTTAGGTCAAATACTTTGTAAGCATGAAATAGTATCAATTTTTCCTCAAAACACTTTGACTAGAAGTTTTATTTTTGGGCAAATAACTTCCAATTTGTGTCAAAATCAGTGTTTCTGGAAATGGCTACAATTGTGCTTAACTTGTCAAAACTGAACATGATTTTCTACTTTGGCATGCATATTTAATTAACTGTTCGGACAATTACTTTGTGAAATTTTGTTGTGTTCGGAATAGTGCACGGCTTCAATGCCTATATTCTGCCAATCTTGTGTCCCATCCGATTAATCTGAGTGTTTCTTATCTAGATTCGGATTCGAGGACGAATTCTTTCGAGGAGGGAGTGAATGACATAGATCTCGATAGCCCCAAAGATGTGACAAGATGAGGAGATGAAAGATGGAGGAAGCTTAAACTCACTCTTGCCAAGATTGGAGCACATTCGTGGTATTTTGATTGAGTTCGATTGGACTATCTTCAATTCATTATTACATTATGCCCAATTCTTCAAAGTAAAGCACAAGTGGAGATTCTTTAAGTGCAAGAAGGCCGAATTTCCTTTCAAGTTTATTTTAGTTGGGTCTTTATTATGTAAAGCCCAACAGTAATTTAATTTTGTGTTAATTCTTAGTTTCGGGCTTATTAATTATTAGCCTTAATCGAAGGCCCATGTACCCCAAATTTTGGGGCCACTTGTGGCTTAACCCTAGGACTACTTTTTTAGGAGTTTTAAGCTAGTTTTTAGGACTTTATTGAGCCTTCAAATAGGCATTATCGTATGGACGAATTACAGCACATTTTTATCAATAATATTCGTACTCTTTCGTGAGGAAAAAGTTCTTTCTTTTCGTCTTTGGATTAAGACTTTGTTGGGATCATCGCTTAAGCAGCGGTGATTGTGCTAACCAACTTATAGATTTGGTTCTTGCCTGATTCATATAGGCAACGGGTCTATTCTTGCTTTAAATCTTGTTAAGAGTTTGGTTCTTGTCTCGCTATAGACAACAGGTTGAATTCTTGCTTGATTCTTGTGTGTTCTTTACGTTCTTGTTTGTGTGTGTTTGCTGTCTGAACTCTTGTGACCAACTTTGGAGTCGATCCTTAGGGTTTGGGTGCCATCTTGAATTGTTGGATTTTGTGGCATCACGTCGATTGCGCATGGGGTTATGTGCGCATCACCCACTTAACAACAAGTATTCTCCTCGGATGCAAATGAGGAAGTTGATTGCAAATACCCCGTGAAATGAACAGTTCATCTGCCTCTATCACCTTCTTACATGGATATACTGAAGAAACATCTTTCAACCAAGCACAAATATCAACAATTGTACGTGTTGCATTGATACTCGTCCCTGGGCATATGACCTTGTTTCTAGCTTTCCATACAAACCAGCAAATAGTGCAAGGAAGGATTTTATGTATTGCACCCGTTGTGGTCGAAAGGGAATGTAGAACCCACCACCACGAATTTAGCTTGTCCGAAATGGTTGTAGCTGGAGGAAATGTCCATTCGAACCAAGATTTGAAGAAACTCCAAATACGCGTTGCAATTGTACATGTCACGAAGAGAGGATTTAAAGATTCTGCATTGTTTCAAAATCATCACTTGGAGGCTAAAGGAATACCTAACTTCGAAATCATATCATACGTTGGAAGTCGTTTGTTCAACACATGAGAATCTCGACATGAAGGTGGAGATTTTAATCTGCAGTCTCTTATCCCAAATCACGTGTCTAGAGAAAGACCGTGCAAGTGGCGGGAGAATGGATGAGATGGAGAAAGAGCCCTTTGGCGTAGGGTCCAAATGAGCAGGTCCGGTTCCTCCTTCGGGAAGATGAGCTTATCCTTGAGGCTAATTCCAATGTGGTGAAGTTCATCTCTGGAATATCTCTCATCAAGTAAGGATAGATTCCAGCCACCGAAATTCCACATTTGCTCCACTGTGAGATGGCTATCATAAACTTGCTCCACCATGTGGAAGAGAGGCCCTTGTTCAGTCCAAATATCGAACCGAAATGAAGAATTAGCCTTCCTGAAGAGGAACAACATGTGTCGTTCCGCTTACTCACAAACTCGCAACATTCTTTTCCGTGTAAATGAGTCTATAGGAGCTTCTTAGTCCCTTAAGTATCTTTCTTGGAGGAAGGAGCACCATAATGATTGGCCTTCCCGGATCTTCACCACACAATAGTTTCATGTTGAATCCGTGCACCGCATCTGCAAGAGGTGTAATCATTTGAGGACGTGGGTTGACGTATTGTGGCCCATGCAATCCAATGCCGTTTTTGAACACCTTCCGCTGTTCCCCAAAAGAAGCTTGCAAATTGCCTCTCCAACTCCTTAAGGATTGAATATGGAGGAGAAAGGACTATCATAAGAAAGATTGGGATGCTATTGAGTACGTGTTTGATAAGAACGAGTCGCCCTCCAGAGGAAAGAAATCGTTTTTGCCAACCGTGAATGCGGGATGCCACATTTTCAACCATTCACTGAAATAGTGATTTTTGTTATTTTAGCTTTCTGGATGGGGCATCCCAAGTATGTGAATGGTGACGACTTCTTTGCAAACCCCGTTTAGGCTTGAATCATCCGAATTCGAGGTGTTGATGCTTTCTTGGACAGATAGAAGGAGCTTTGGGTCTTATTGCAAACCCCATTTTATTAGAAAGATTATAAATTCAACGAAAAATTTCTTGAATGGAATAAAGGTAAAAAGCAAAGCGAGAAAAGCCATCGAGATGAAATTGTAAAGGCTTCGACCATAGTCCAAGAAAAAGGGAGGAAAGAGAGAGATATGAAAAGAATTTATTTTCTCATGCCTAACCTTGATTTATCTTTGTCTAGATTTCTTTCTGATGTACAGCCCTCCAGAGGTGTAAGTCGTGATGAACTAACCTCCCATTTGAGTATCTCATCATTCCAATCAGTGCGAGGTAAGAAAGATATGGTAGTCCATACCCTATGTCAAAGGTACGAGCTTATTTCTATTTTTTGTGTTGAAATTCTTAGCTTTGAGCATCTTAAGAAAATTGTACAAATTTAATAACGAATTTAGAATTATTTTTAGTGTACATTTTGTTTATTTCTGGTTTAAAATTAATTCCTCTAATTTGGTTTTGGACTTGGTTATTGTTTTGAACGGGGAAGGCATCCAAATTCTTGGACTTCAATTCCAATTTGTGGAGCATTGTTCTTTGGATAAATCCGTCCAAGCTTTAGTTGATAATCGTTCACATGCCATCAAATCTAATTTGAATTGTTGCGTTAGCTTGCTACACGATTTTCAACCTTTCACTTTTGTTCAAAGTAACTTGGATAAGTTTGTTAGATTGGTTAATTTCTTTGGTGAATTTCGAATCTCAAATAAAGTTAACTTCAAAATTTTCAAATTTTGTCCAGGTCAAGTTAAGTTTCGTTATGGCGGGATAACTTCTTTGATTTTATTTTACTTAGACATGCCACTCAAATTTTTGTTCCTTACTTAGTTTTTTGGCAACCTAAGTTGTGTGATTTAGGTCAAATACTTTGTAAGCATGAAATCGTATCAATTTTGCCACAAAACACTTTGACTAGAAGTTTTATTTTTTGGCAAATACAGGTCCAAAGCCTGTCGAATCAGTGTTTCGAATGGCTACAATTTGGTTTAACTTGTCAAAACTGTAATTTTCTACACATTGGATGCACATTTATTTACAGCACAACGGGACCTGAATCCTGTCTCTTAGACAAATGTTCCTTACGATGCACGGCTTCAATGCCTAATGAGCCCGAAATCTTGTGTCCCATCCGACTAATCTGAGTATTTCTTATCTAGATTCGGATTCAAGGACGAATTCTTTCGAGGAGGGAGTGAATGATATGGATCCCGATAGCCCAAAGATGTGTCAAGATGAGGAGATGAAAGATGGAGAAAGCTTGGACTCACTCTTGCCAAGATTGGAGCACATTCGTGGTATTTTGATTGAGTTGGATTGGACTATCTTCAATTCATTATTACATGATGCCCAATTCTTCAAAGTAAAGCACAAGTGGAGATCCTTTAAGTTCAAGAAGGCCGAATTTCCTTTCAAGTTTATTTTAGTTGGGTCTTTATTATGTAAAGCCCAGTAATAATTTAAGTTTGTGTTAATTCTTAGTTTCGGGCTCATTAATTATTAGCCTTAATAAGGCCCATTTAGCCCAAATCTTGGGGCCACTTGTGGCTTTATTAACCCTAGCACTACTTTTTTAAGAGTTTTAAGCTAGTTTTTAGGACTTTATTGAGCCTACAAATAGGCATTATCGTATGGTCGAATTACAGCACATTTTTATCATTAATCTTCGCTTTCTTTCATGAGGAAAAAGTTCTTTCTTTTCGTCTTTGCCTTAAGACTTTATTGGGATCATCGCTTAAGCAACGATGATTGTTCTAACCAACTTATGGATTTGGTTCTTGCCTGATTCAAATAGGCAACGGGTCTATTCTTGCTTTAAATCTTGCTTAGAGTTTCGTTCTTGTCTCGCTATAGACAACAGGTTGAATTTTTGCTTGATTCTTGTGTGTTCTTTACGTTCTTGTTTGTGTGTGTTTGCTGTCCGAACTCTTGTGACCAACTTTGGAGTCGATCCTTAGGGTTTGGGTGCCATCTTGAATTGTTGGATTTTTTGGCATCACGTCGATTGCGCACGGGGTTCGCATCACCCACTTAACAACAAGTATTCTCCTCGGATGAATGAACAAATGAAGAAGTTGATTGCAAATACCCCGTGAAATGAACAGTTCATCTCCCTCTATCACCTTCTTACACGGATATACTACAGAAACATCTTTCAAGTAAGCACAAATATCAACAATTGTACATTGCATTAATACTCGTCCCTTGGCATATGACCTTGTTTCTAGCTTTCCATACAAACCAGCAAATAATGCAATGAAGGATTTTATGTATTGCTCCCGTTGTGGTCGAAGGGGAATGTGCAGCCCACCACCCCGAATTTAGGTTTCCAAAATGGTTTTAGTTGGAGGAAATGTCCATTCGAACCAAGATTTGAAGAAACTCCAAATACGCGTTGTAATTGTACATGTCACGAAGAGAGGATTTAAAGATTCCGCATTGTTACAAAATCAGCACTTGGAGGCTAACGGAATACCTAACTTGGAAATCATATCATACGTTGAAGTCGTTTGTTCAACACTCTCGACATGAAGATGGAGATTTTCATCTGCAGTCTCTTATCCCAAATCACAATACACTCTCTTATGTGTCTTGAGAAAGACCGTGCAAGTGGCGGGAGAATGGATGAGATGGAGAAAGTGCCCTTTGGTGTAGGGTCAAAATGAGCTAGTCCAGTTCCTCCTTTAAGAAGATGAGCTTATCCTTGAGGCTAATTCCATTGTTGTGAAGTTCATCTCTGGAATATCTCCCATCAAGTAAGGATAGATTCCAGCCACCGAAATTCCACATTTACTCCACTGTGAGATGGCTATCATAAACTTGCTCCACCATGTGGAAGAGAGGCCCTTGTTCAGTCCAAATATCGAACCGAAATGAAGAATTAGCCTTCCTGAAAAGGAACAACATGTGTCTTTCCGCTTACTCACGAACTCGCAACATTCTTTTCCATGTAAATGAGTCTCCTGGAGCTTCTTTGGCTACACAAGGACGAACGCAGTCCCTTAAGTATCTTCCTTGGAGATAGGAACACCATAATGTTTGGCCTTCACGGAACTTCCACCATAGTTTCATGTTGAATTCGTGCACCGCGGACCATCCGCGAGAGGTGTAATCATTTGAAGACGTGGGTTGACGTATTGTGGCCCATGCAATCCAATGCCGTTTTCGAACACCTTCCGTTGTTCCCCAAAAGAAACTTGCAAATTGCCTCTCCAACTCCTTAAGGATTGAATATGGAGGAGAAAGGACTATCATAAGAAAGATTGGGATGCTATTGAGTACGTGTTTGATAAGAACAAGTCGCCCTCCAGAGGAAAGAAATCGTTTTTGCCAACCGTGAATGTAGGATGCCACTTTTTCAACCATATGCTGAAATAGTGATTTTTATTTTTTTAGCTTTCTGGATGGGGCATCCCAAGTATGTGCATCGTAAGGACTTCTTTGCAAACCCCGTTTTGGCTTGAATCATCCGAATCCGAGGTGTTGATGCTTTCTTGGACAGATAGAAGGAGCTTTGGGTCTTATTGCAAACCCCGTTTTCTTAGAAAGATTAGAAATTCAACGAAAATTTCTTTAATGAATAAAGGTAAAAAGCAAAGCGAAGAAAGAAAAGCCATCGAGATGAAATTGTAAAGGCTTCGACCATAGTCCAAGAAAAAGGGAGGAAAGAGAGAGATATGAAAAGAATTTATTTTCTCATGCCTAACCTTGATTTATCTTTGTCTAGTTTTCTTTCTGATGTACAGCCCTCCAGAGGTGTAAGTCGTGATGAACTAACCTCCCATTTGAGTATCTCATCATTCCAATCAGTGCGAGGTAAGAAAGATATGGTAGTCCATACCCTATGTCAAAGGTACGAGCTTATTTCTATTTTTTGTGTTGAAATTCTTAGCTTTGAGCATCCTAAGAAAATTGTACGAATTTAATTCCGAATTTAGAATTATTTTTAGTGTACATTTTGTTTATTTCTTGTTTAAAATTAATTCCTCTAATTTGGTTTTGGACTTGGTTATTGTTTTGAACGGGGAAGGCATCCAAATTCTTGGACTTCAATTCCAATTTGTGGAGCATTGTTTGGATAAATCCGTCCATGCTTTAGTTGATAATCGTCTTACATGCCATCAAATCTAATTTGAATTGTTGCGTTAGCATGCTACATGATTTTCAACCTTTCGTTTTTGTTCAAAGTAACTTGGATAAGTTTGTCACATTGGTTAACTTCTTTTGTGAATTTCGGATCTCAAATAAAGTTAACTTCAAAATTTTCAAATTTTGTCCTAGTCAAGTTAAGTTTCGTTATGGCGGGATAACTTGTTTGATTTTATTTTACTTAGACATGCCACTCAAATTTTTGTTCCTTACTTAGTTTTTTGGCAACCTAAGTTGTGTGATTTAGGTCAAATACTTTGTAAGCATGAAATCGTATCAATTTTTCCTCAAAACACTTTGACTAGAAGTTTTATTTTTGGGCAAATAACTTCCAATTTGTGTCAAAATCAGTGTTTCTGGTAATTGCTACATTTGTGCTTAACTTGTCAAAACTGAATGATTTTCTACTTTGGCATGCACATTTATTTAACTGTTTGGACAATTACTTTGCGAAATTTTGTTGTGTTAAGAGAACTCTCGGAATAGTGCACGGCTTCAATGCCTATATTCTGCCAATCTTGTGTCCCATCTGACTAATCTGAGTATTTCTTATCTAGATTCGGATTCGAGGATGAATTCTTTCGAGGAGGGAGGGAATGATATGGATCCCGATAGCCCAAAGATGTGTCAAGATGAGGAGATGAAAGATGGAGAAAGCTTGGACTCACTCTTGCCAAGATTGGAGCACATTCGTGGTATTTTGATTGAGTTGGACTATCTTTAATTCATTATTACATGATGCCCAATTCTTCAAAGTAAAGCACAAGTGGAGATCCTTTAAGTTCAAGAAGGCTGAATTTCCTTTCAAGTTTATTTTAGTTGGGTCTTTATTATGTAAAGCCCAATAGTAATTTAAGTTTGTGTTAATTCTCAGTTTCGGGCTCATTAATTATTAGCCTTAATATGGCCCATTTACCCCAAATCTTGGGGCCACTTGTGGCTTAACCCTAGCACTACTTTTTTAGGAGTTTTAAGCTAGTGGATTTTAGGACTTTATTGGGCCTACAAATAGCATTATCGTATGGACGAATTACAGCACATTTTTATCAATAATATTCGTCTTCTTTCGTGAGGAAAAAGTTCTTTCTTTTCATCGTTGGATTAAGACTTTGTTGGGATCATCGCTTAAGCAACGGTGATTGTTCTAACCAACTTATATATTTATTTTTAAAAATAAATATAAAAATTTCAGAAAATGGTTTCCTCAATCTATAATACAATAGAATTAAAAGAAATCAACAAAATTATTACAAATTTATTAAAACTTCTATGGTATACATAGACTTTATACCATGGTTTAGAACTGAATATAATGCTAGTTTAATCGATAAAATTTTTGATATTACTATTTTGGAAGAAACTTATCAAAATTGGTGTTTAAATGATGATAACATTATAAAATCTATACATCCTAAGGCAAGAACTCTTAAAATAGGATCAGAAGAAGCTCAAACTGAGGCTTTTCCTTATGCTGATAGTTCTAATGGAAACCGGATATGGCTAAAATTATAAAACAAAATAATTTTTCAAATCTTAACTTAGGAACAATTTCTAAATAATTAAATAGAATTGAAAAGAAATTACATTATTATTCTTCTCCTTTTATAAATTCTCCTATTAATATTAAACCTATCCCTACTTCTAATGATCATATTTCTTCAATAAAACCTAGAGAGTATTTACCTTCTGATGTTTTTATTGATCAAAGTGAAGAATTAGTAAAAATTTTAAGAGGAAAAATGAAAGATTTAAAAATAACAGAACCTTCTTCAAGTGATAAACAGAAAAATATTTTAAAATTAAATGTTTTATCAGTAAAGGAAAAATCGCCAAAATAGTCCCTCAACTTTTGCACTTTAGCCAGAATAGTCCCTCAACTTTCTTTTTAGCCAGAATAGTCCCTCAACTTTTTTAGCTGAATAGTCCTTTAACTTTTATTTTTAGCCAAAAAAGTCCTTTTATGGTGTAGTCACCATAATTTTTTTTTTTTTTTTTATAAATTCAGTGTCAGATGAAAGGACTATCTTGGCTAAAAACTAAAAGTTGGAGGACCATTCTGGCTACAAAAAAAGTTGAGGGACTATTTTGGCTAAAGTGCAAAAGTTGAGGGACTATTTCAGCGATTTTCCCATCTGTAAAAGAAAACGACACTGATAGTGAAAATAATGAAAGTAATTGTTCAGAAAATGATATTTCAAACATTTCTGAAATGTTTAAAAATTTAAATATTCCAGAAGAAAATATTTTTGCAATAAAAAGAACAAATAAATTCAAAGAAAATGTAGCACAATTTAAACCTCTTTATCATCAAACTTATAATTATTATCAAAGACCCACTCCTATTGATTTAAGTTATGAAGATCCCTCAATAATGGCAAATTCTTCTAATTCGTGAACAATATATGAGTGGTGTATTGATGCTCATAGTAATGATGTAATACAAAAAACTTTACATAACATGCTCATGTATATAAATGTTTTAAAACAAAAAGGAAGTTCTGAACCAAAATGCTGTAAATTAATTGTTATAGAAGGATTTTCCGGAATCATTAGAGGTTGGTGGGATAATTATCTTACTAAAACCCAGAAAAATGAAATTGTAAACCATACTAAAATTAAAATTGAAGGTCCAGTTCAAACCACTGAATCAGATGCTGCCTTTACTTTAATAATAAATATTGTTAAACATTTTATTGGAAATATTGCAAATTCCAATAATGTTCATAGAGAATTATTAATGAATTTAAAATGTCCTACTTTATCTCATTTTAGATGGTATAAAGATGTTTTCTTGGGAAGACTTTTTACATAGATCTGATGCTTCTTCAAATTTTTGGAAAGAAAAATTTATAAATGGATTACCAACTCTTTTTGATTAATAAAAAATGTTCTAAAAACAATGCATGATGGATATAATTTATTTATGAAAACCTAACATATGGTGATATTCTTTCTGTTTGTACAGAAGAAGGAATAAAATTATGGAATGATATTAAATGAAAAGCTCAAATTAAAAAATACAAACACACAACTGAATTAGGAGATTTTTATTTCAATTCTGGCTATTTGCTCTTATAAGGATCTCCATGTCAAAAAGCAAAAAGAATTAGATAAAAAATAAAAAGAAAAATAAATTTTCCTGTCTTTTAAAAACAAACTAAATCTTACAAACCATTCTTTAGAAAGAATTTTTAAAATAAGTCAAAAATGATGAATAATAAGAAAACGGATCAAGAAGTAAAAGAATGGGTAAAAGCAAATAACTTTTGTAGAAAATGTGGAAAGAAAGGACATTATGCTAATAAATGTACAACTAAAATAAATTTGATAGAAAAAATTGGAGATTTACAAATTGATGAAGAAATTAAAGAACAAATTCTTAATCGTCTAAAATTTTCTAGCAGTGATTCTGAAGAAAATTATGAAGATAATCTTTCTGAAACAAGTTCTGATGATTCGGTAGAATTTTCTCATTGTACCCCTGAATTAATTTATTATAAATCTATAGTGGAAGCTCATGATTAAATCCTACAATTTTTACTTTAACAGATAATCAAAAATTTATTTTAGATCTGATAGATGAAATAGAAAATCCTGATAAAAAGAGATTATACATTGAAAGATATTTAGCTTTACATAATGCTATAAAGAAAAATGAAGAAAAAACAGAATATGTTCCCCCTAAAATTAAAGAACAATTAGAAATTAAAAATACCAGTTTTCTATGAAAGATGTTTTTAATCATATTCAAAATACTTCCACTAAATCCGTAACGATTCAAATTTTAAAACAAGAAATAAATGAATTAAAACAAGAAATCAAAGAAATAAATACTCTTAAACAAAGTCTTGAAAATTAAAAAAACAGAGTCATTAATTTAGAAGAACTTTCTTTAGTTGAAGAACTAAGAAAAATAAAATTAGAAACTAATAATACAGAAGATAAATCTTCTACAGAAAATTTAAAAGAATTTCTAAGTTATGATATTAACACTATGTATATATCTCAGAAACAATACATTTATGTTTCAATTGTTATAAGATGATACTTATGCCTTTAAATCAATTGCTATGGTAGACGGTGGTGCTAACTTAAATTGTATTAGAGAAGGATTAGTTCCATCTCAATATTTTGAAAAAACTACAGCTTCCTGAACAGCAGCTGAAGGATCAAAAATTCATACTGAACATAAAATTTCAAATGTTTGTGTTTTTTCAAAAGAAGGAAATTTCATTAGAATGCCTTTTATCTTAACTAAAAATGTTGGATTTCATTTAATTTTAGGAACCCCATTTTTATGTCAAATGTATCCTTATTATTGTGATGGAAAAATAATATGTAATAAAAATAAAGAATTAACCTTTGATTTTGCTACTACAGAGAAAATTTCTGATTTAAACTCTCTGGATTATAATATTAAATTAAAACAAAATCAAATTAATTATTTACATAAAGAAATATTCAATTTAAAAATAGAAGAACAATTAAATTCTCCTATACACATCTAGATTTCTCAATTAAATAAACAAATTATTTCTGAAATTTCTAATGAAGTTCCCAATGCCATTTGGAATAGAAAACAACATATTATAGAATTACCTTACGAAACAAATTTTGAGGAGAAAAATATACCAACTAAGGCTAGGCCTTGTCAAATGAACAAAGATATGGTTGAATTTTGTAAAAAAGAAATTGATGATTTATTAAAAAAGAAAATAATAAGAAAATCTTATTCTCCTTGGAGTTGTACTACTTTTTATGTAAATAAGAATTCAAAAATAGAAAGATGGACTCCTAGATTAGTTATAAATTATAAACCACTCAACAAAGTTTTAAAATGGATAAGATACCCTATTCCTAACAAAAAAGATCTATTAAATAGGGCAGTTGGATCAAATATATATTCTAAATTTGATTTAAAATCAGGATTTTGGCAAATTCAAATAGCTGAAAAAGATAGATATAAAACTGCTTTTACAGTACCATTTGGACATAATGAATGGAATGTAATGCCTTTTGGTCTTCAAAATGCTCCTTCTGAATTTCAAAATATAATTTCTAGAATGAAATATTTTCTTCCTACTCTTATATTATTACTTATATTGATGATATATTGATATTTTCAAATTCCATAGACCAACATTCCAAACATTTAAATAATTTCATTAAAATAGCCAAGAAAAATGGTATTGTCATTTCAGCAAAAAAGATTAAATTATTTCAGTATAAAATCAGATTTCTTGGATTTGAAATAGAAAATGGACAAATTATCCCTATTTCAAGAAGTATTGAATTTGCAAATAAATTTCCAGATGAAATAAAAGATAAAAAAACAGTTACAAAGATTTTTAGGAAGTCTAAATTAATTGTTGAATATTATAAAAATATTGCACAAGATAGTAAACCTTTATATGAAAGGTTAAAAAAGAATCCACTTGCTTGGTCACAAATTCAGACTAATGCTGTTAAGAAAATTAAAGAAAAAGTTAAACATTTGCCTTGTTTATCTTTAACAAATAATAAATGGTATAAAATTGTTGAAACAGATGCTTCTAATGTAGGATATGCACAGCATTTGAATCTTACTAGGTGGCATATTAAAACAAATTAATCCTAAAAATAATAAAGAAGAATTAGTAAGATTCAAATCTGGACTTTGGAAAAATGCACAATTAAACTATTCTACAATTAAAAAAGAAATTTTGTCTATTGTTCTTTGTATTTCTAAATTTCAAGAAGACTTGTTAAATCAAAATTTTCTTTTAAGAATAGATTGTAGTGCTGCAAAATATGTTTTAGAACAAGACATAAAAAATATTGCTTCCAAACAAATTTTTGCTCGATGGCAGTCTATGTTATCTGTATTTGATTTTGATATTGAATATATTAAATGTGATTTAAATTCTTTGCATGATTTTCTTACTAGAGAATTTTTAGAAAATAACTTGAGTCTTACAGATGGAGTTTCCAAGGGAACTGAAGAAAATAGATAGTCCTTACAGAAAAAGGCTTATCAATTTATATGCCAAATTCATTCTACTGATTTAATATTAAATCATTACAATAATCGTGCTAATTCTTTGCAAGCACAAATTCTTTGAATTAATAACAATTTATGAAGAAGCAGACAGAAATTTGAAATTCAAATTACCAGACAAAAGAATGAGAGAAATGCTTTTAGATTTTGAGGGAAAATTAGTTCTTTTGAGTACTTTAGAAAGTACTCTTGAAATATATAAACAAATGATTGTTCGAGAAGAAAAAAGATTGGAAAATATAAATAAAACTAAAATATTAATTTTCTCTGCTTAAATTGTTTTTCAGATTATGATGAATATCCTCGGGAAAGGATCCCGTGGTGGAAGAAGTCCAAATTCAGGAAGAGGACAAATAAATTCAGGAGGACAAATTTCTCCAAAAAATTTTCCCCCACTCCCCTCAAATTCCTCAAATGCAAATTTAAATTTTTTACAGGCTGTAGAAAATTCATTAAATGTTCCTTCAAATCCAATTTCTCCACTTAATAGAATGACTATTCTTGGATCAATTCCAAGCAGTTCAAATCGTCCTAAAATTGCCAAGCGATTTACTTCAAATCCTTCTGATTCTCTTCTTCTATTGGAATTTCTTTAGAGGAAGAAAAATCTTCTCCTAAGCCTATTGAAAAAGAGCCTTATAAACCAAATGGAACTAAAGGTCATATTTCTTTCATTGAATTAAATGAAATACATCAAAATATTTTTCAAATTGTAAATAAATATTTTTCAAAAAATTATGGCTCTTACTTCCTCATTACAGCAAATAATCCTCCTAAATATAGACATACTTATGCTGATTTCCTCAATCTTACCAAAATTGTTGATATCATAGATGGTGACATTGGATGGAGACCCACTATCCAAGATCATTATTTCACAATGTCTAAAATGTTCATTAAAACAGTCCCTTCTGCTGATGATTGGAGTACACATTCTTCTGATGTGTTCTCTTCAGATCCTTTTTCAATATCTAGATTATACTTTCAATTATTGGGATTGTATAAATTCATTCACCCATGTTCTTCTTTACAATACTACTGATTTTAAACACACCTGGTGGATCCGTATGGAACCCACAAATTCTAAACAACAAAACTTTTCTTCCTATGTGGTTCTATAGGTGGTTTCAATCCTATGGAATTCCCGAAAATTTTCTTCCTGCTGATCTTCAAAAATTATTCAAACAATTTAAAAAAGTGTTTGAAAGCGATTTTTCTGATCCTGACATTCCTGGAAGACAATTGTTACACTTCTTAGCCAAATTCAGTATTCCCTGGCTTTTTTCATGGAAATTGGAAACAGGCATTGCTGCAAGATACTTTCTTCCTCAAATCAGAAGAATCCATGAGAACAAATGGTAGCCTAGGTGTGAGTATAACTGTTCTCAGATTGAACAGTATTTACTTATGTAAGAGAAAAGGAGAGTTCAGAATCTCTAGGAACAACAAAAAGAAAAAGAAAAAGAAGAATTTATTTTTCAAAAAAGCAGAAAATGGAAAGAACAAAAAGAGAGAAATATTGACAGTAAAAAATTAGACTTAGAAAAAATCAGAGATCAGATCATGCAAGAAGTTTCCAAACAAATTGATTCGATTTCAATTCAAAGGGAAAAGAAAAACTTGCTTCACCAATTAAAACTGACAATAAATTTGAACCTTCTTTTTCCCTAATGGATTTTGATGAATCAAATGAGGATGATGACCCTTTTATGAATGAAGAAATGGATAAATACATGGGAATTCATGAAATAATAGAGCAGAAGACGCATGAATTGGAAAATCTCATCTCCAAAGAAAAATCTCAGAAAGATGTTGCAAGAAAACTCTTTCAGATGATGAAACAAGCTCTCAATCAGGATCCCAAAGTTCTCAAAAATCAAAAAAGAAACAAAAATGATGGGACAAAAAGGGACCCCACTTCTGTCGGTCAATACTGTGTGGACTTCAAAGAAATATTTTCAAATCCGAAATTACTGTGCGGATATCAAAATGAAGTTTTAAAATCCGTTCCTAAGTGCTTATAAATAGAGGCCTTCAAATATTAGGGAAGGCAGAGTTTTTAGAACTTAGAACTTTCTTTTCTCCTCTCTTCTCTTTCTTCTATTCCCCTGCTTTGTAATATTTCTGCTTCCTGCTTTCTACAATAAAATTTGTAAGTTTCTCTCTTTATGCTTTTTAAATTCAGTCTTTAATTATATTCCTGGCTTATAATTGGTATTTAAATCTTGTTAAGAGTTTGGTTCTTGTCTCGCTATAGACAACGGGTTGAATTTTTGCTTGATTCTTGTGTGTTCTTTACGTTCTTGTTTGTGTGTGTTTGCTGTCCGAACTCTTGTGACCAACTTTGGAGTCGATCCTTAGGGTTTGGGTGCCATCTTGAATTGTTGGATTTTGTGGCATCAAGCTGATTGCGCACGGGGTTCACATCACCCATTTAACAACAAGTATTCTCCTCGGATCCAAATGAACAAGTTGATTGCAAATACCCCGTGAAAGGAACAGTTCATCTGCCTCTATCACCTTCTTACACGAATATACTGAAGAAACATCTTTCAAGTAAGCACAAATATCAACAATTGTACGTTTTGCATGGATACTCTTCCCTTGGCATATGACCTAAGATGTTTCTAGCTTTCCATACAAACCAGCAAATAATGCAAGGAAGGATTTTATGTATTGCACCCGTTGTGGTTGAAGGGGAATGTGCAGCCCACCACCACGAATTTAGCTTGTCCAAAATGCTTGTAGCTGGAGGAAATGGCCATTCGAACCAAGATTCGAAGAAACTCCAAATACGTGTTGCAATTGTACATGTCAGGAAGAGAGGATTTAAAGACTCCGTATTGTTACAAAATCAGCACTTGGAGGCTAACGGAATACCTAACTTGGAAATCATATCATACGTTGGAAGTCGTTTGTTCAACACTCTCGACATAAAGATGGAGATTTTCATCTGGAGTCTCTTATCCCAAATCATTTTTTTTTTAAAGCAAACACCCAAATAAGGTGAAGATTTATTAGAAAAGCTCAAGATTTACAATGGCGAATGTAGGGAAGTCCCTTGGCATCTGAGATAACCAAACCTTTCACATGGGAGGGAATGGTATCCGGAACGTATTCAACATACATGGGCGTAATAATGCCCTCATTTGCTAACCTATCTGCTACTTGATTTGTTTCCCTAAATACATGTGAGAATGAAACAACTCTGCCTTCTATGAGCCGTTTGATGAGCTGGAGTTCATTGTCAATGCTCCATGGTGGCGTGGACAGCCCTTTTATGATATTAACGATAATTAGAGAGTCCATTTCTACCTCCACAGCCCGTAGGTGTAAAGAGCAACACATTTTTAGGCCATCTACAAGGGCCAGAGCCACGGTCTTCAAATCGGTTTGGGAAGAGTAGCCATTGGAGAAGGCCTTGATGCAGTGTGCATGGTGGTTTCTAATGATGCCCCCTCCCGCCGCCAAGCCTGGGTCCCTTTTGAAGCCCCATCCACATTCAACTTGAAGACACCATAAGGAGGACAATTCCATTTAACAGCAAGTATTCTCCTGGGTTGCAAGTAAAGAAGTTGGCTACAAATTCCGTGTGAAATAAGCAATTCATCTGCCGCAATTACCTTTGGAAACCTGTGGAAATATTGAGGAAATTGTCTTCAAATAAGCACAAATGTCGACAATGATTCTGGTGGCTGAGAAGCTTGTCCCTTGGAATGCAGCATTATTCCTAGACTTCCAAATGAACAAGCAAACAATGCATGGAAGGATTTTATGTATTGCCGCCATTGTAGTAGAATGAGAGTGTGCAGCCCACCACCACGAGTTGAGCTTATCAGAAATGGTAGAGCCTGGGCCAAAACTCCATTCGAACCACTCTTCGAAAAAATTCCAAACTTGTGTTTCCAATGTACATACCACAAAGAGATGATTGACAGATTCTTCATTGTTACAAAAGCGGCATTTAGATGGTAATGGGATGCCTATCTTTGCAATCATGTCATCCATTGGAAGCCGTATGTTTAACAATTTCCACATAAAGATGGAGATCTTCAGTTGGAGTCTCTTATCCCGAATCATTTGTCTAGTGAATGATTGAGCCATTGGCGAGTAGGTGGATGAGATAGAGAAAGAGCCGTTCATGGATGTAAGGGTCCAAATGAGCTTGTCCGAATCCGAATCCCTCTGGCAGATGACCTTGTCTTTAATGCAGTTCCCAATGTTGTGAAGCTCCTCATTGGAATATCTCCCGTCAAGTAAGGATAAATTCCATTCGCTAGAATTCCACACTTGCCTCACTGAAAGGTGGCTATCATAAACATGTTCCAGCATGTTAAATAGCGGCCCGTGATCAGTCCATGTGTCAAACCAGAATGAAGAGTTGGCATTCCGGATGAGGAACAACATATTTTGCTCTGTCGACTCACGAACGCGCAGCATTCGTTTCCATGTGAATGAGTCTCCAGGTGCTTCTTGAGCTACAGAAGGATGAGCGCAGCGGTTTAAATATCATCCATGGAGGAAGGAGATGCATAAGGACCTTTCCAAAAGTTCCACCATAATTTCATGCTGAAACCACGCACAACAGCCGCCAATGGAGTAATACCGAGACCATTGGAGGATGTTGGTTGACAAATGGTAGACTATGCCTATCCAATGGCGTTTTGGAACCCCTTCTGAATCTTCCCAGAAGAAACCCGCAAATTGCCTTTCTAACTCCTTGAGGACTGAAAGTGGAGGAGCAAGAACTGCCATAAGAAAGATTGGGATGCCACTCAACACATGTTTGATGAAAATAAGCCGTCCTCCAAGAGAGAGAAATCGTGTTTGCCAACCATGAATGCGTGCTGTCACTTTTTCTATCATTGGCTGAAAAAGGTCTTTCCTTTTTTTTGCTTTCTGGATGAGGCATCCCTAATATATGAATGGTAGGGATTTTCTCGCAAACCCCATTTTGGCTTGAATCATCCGAATACGAGATGTGGATGATGTCTTGGACAAATAAAAAGAGCTTTTGGCTTTGTTGCAAAGCTGCCCAGAGGAAGTCTCAAACCTTGAAATGAAAGCCAAGAGATTTCGTATTGAATTTTCCCCTCCCCTTGTAAAAATTACTACATCATCCACATAAGCCAAATGAGAGATGGTTGGGCATGACCTCGGCCAATAGCGAACTCATAAATTTTCCCAATGAGAAATTGATCATTCAAACCACGGGAGAAAGACTCCATCATAATTAAGAAAAGAAGGGGGGATAGAGGGTCCCCTTGCCGAACTCCTCTTGAAGATTTAAAGAAACCTTTTGGCACACCATTAATGAGAATAGAAAACCAACAATATTCCAGACTATTCTTCACTAAAGAGATCCAATTCTCAGCAAAACCAAACCTCCTCAGAATTGCATATAAAAAAGACCAAGATAATCTATCAATAGCTTTTGTGAGGTCCAGCTTGATGATCAAATTACCACCTCTTGTTTTCCTGTTTAAGAACTCTACCATCTCTTGGGCTAGAAGGATATTATCTGCAATTTCTCTACCTGGGACATAAGCACCTTGTTCGGGGGAAATAAGTTTGGGCATAATAGTGGAAAGCCTGGTAGCCAAAATCTTTGTGCATACTTTGTTGAAGAAAGTACACAGACTAATGGGTCGATAATCAGTAAAAGATGAGGGATTCGCAACTTCGGGATTAAAGTAAAGAGGGTACTAGTGAACATACGTGGCAGTGCCGCCCCTTTCAAGAATGCTCCTACAGCATGGAAAAGATCCAGATGAATAATATCCCTGCAAAAGGAGAAAAAAAAACCATTATATCCATCAATGCCCGCTGCTCCATCCGGGTTGAGGGAGAAAACTACCACTTTTAACTCCTTAATGGTGAGTTCAGCTAGCAAGAGTTGATTGTCCGCATTGGAGACGTCGTGGGAAGAGTATCTAACAAAGTGTGATCTATCACCGTAGCTCATGACACGATAAGAGATGTTGGAAAAACTTAATCCCCTCAGCTTCAATACATCGTATATCTTCAGTCCAAACACCATCCACATTAATTTTTGAGATCCGCAAACGTTGTTTCTTGGCCATGAGTGCAGAATGGAAGAAGGAAGTATTATGGTCGCCTTCCTTTAACCACTTTATCCCCGCTTTTTGACGCCAAAACATTTCATCTTCGGCCAGGCATCGGGTGTCTGTTGAACCACTTGTGCATGAGATAGCGCCAATTGATTGTTTGGATTTTGTTGTTGCAGAAATGCCTCCTCCTTTACATGTACCTCCCGTTCAGCTGCTTGGACTTTGGAAAACACATCCCCAAACACCGTACGGTTCCAACTTTTTAGCTGTTCTTTCAATCGCTTGAGCTTGCAAGCAAAGACGAAGAGAGACGGTCCAGAACAATGTAAAGACCAATTTTGTTCCACTACCTGCAAAAAATCTTTATGCTTAGTCCACATGTTTAAGAATTTAAATGGCTTTTGGCCGGTTGTGACGTCATTTGACACTTTGATAAGAAGAGGTGAATGATCCGAGCACATCTTGATGAGGTGTTCAACGTTAATGTTGCGGAAGGCCGCAAGGAAATCATTGTTGCACACGAACCGGTCCAGTCTTTTCCACACCGTGCCTCCCGTCCTGTTGCCCCTCCAAGTATATTTGCAACCTTGGAAGGTAATATCCATCAATCCACAATCATGAAGACAATCATTTACTAAATTTTGTCATGGCTTCAATATCGAGTGAGCTGCCACCTTTATATTCATCCGAACTGGAAATGACATTGAAGTCTCCCCAACCAGCCATGGATAGTGTGGTTGGATAGTCCGGAGGGCCTCCCAAAGTTCTCATCTTTTAGCCTTAGCACACTTTGCATAAATGAAAGAGATTTCCACACTTGTTTGATAGGATGGTAAGGAGCAGGAAACATGAAAAAATTGATCAGAAACTAAAATGGGGGTAAGAACTAACCCCTTATTCCAAAAAACCCAAATCTTCCCGTTAGAATTAGATTGACAACAATCGAACCCTAGCTTGTGGGCGAAAAGAGGGATCCTTGCTTTGTCCACCATAGGCTCCATTAAAGCAAGAATGTTTATTCTATTTTGTGTAACTAGCAGCTTTAACCTACGAATGGAAGGTTTATTACCTATTCCTCTTATATTCCATGCTAAAACAGTATCCATTAACATTGAGGAGAGAGGGTCGAATTGGAAGGTTTCTGTATCCAGCCTGGTACGCATAGGCCTTGGCATATTGTAAATTCATTTACGTCTACTTTTCCTCTTGGACGAAGGTTGAGTCACCGGTTGCAATTGAGCGGGAGATGGTTGTGGGTTGTCATGTGCTGCATGTGGTGCATGGGGTGATTCGCCCTCCAAAAAATAGCATGGTAATTCAGCCATAATTGTTGCGTGAGGAATGGAAGAGTCATCCATGGCCACGATGGTTTGCATGTGGAAATTGGGGGATGTAGCCTGAATTATTATAGCCGACTGTTCGGGAGCGGTGTTTGGACAGTTGCCAAATTTGGTGGGATTACCTTACTGCAAGTTTGAACCAAAGGCAGCTCCACATTTGTTGCAACCCCATTGACTTGGTCAACTCCCGCATCTTCAGTATTACCTGTCTCTTAGGATTATCAACCGAATGAGATAAGGTTGTTCCTATCTCCAAGGGATCCATAACCGAATCTGGTATTGCAGCTCCTATCAGCAAGGAATTCAAAATTTGAAGCTGGTGCGGTAGTTGGAGATGCCGGGATTGTCTCTTGCAGCCGTGATGGTGGTGGTTCCACCCTGGTGATCAACTCCTCCACAGCTGCTGGAGATTGTGGATTCGATGGCTTTGTACCCGAGGGACCCAGGTCCGTGCTAGAAAGTGGAATCCATTTTTTGGTAGCCTTTTGTGTTTGCTGGAGTTGTGGGACATTTTTTGGGATGGGTTGCTGCTGGAAATGCTGGTTTGACGGACGGGGGTTTCTGGCCCTACAATCCAATGATGCATGACTGATTTTGTGACAATTTGTACAGTAACTTGGCAAATCTTCATAGCTGATTTTTTGCCATCTTCCATTCGCACCAACACCAATCCAAACTCGCGAAGGTAAAATTGCAAGTAGATCAACTTCTACACATACCTTAACAGTGTTCGGCCAAGTGAAATTGCGGGTAGCCAAGTCCATCTTAAGTGGCGTGCCAACTGCTTGTACGATGCTAAAAATTGAGTGTTTATTGTAGAAGACTGGTAGGGGGAGGCCCTCCAAGGTTATCCACACGGGCACGATGGATGGTTCTATCTCCGGCGTGAAAAGAGGGTGCCATTTAAGAACACGCATGAAAAAACCATTGATGAACCATGTGGCTTTAAGCCAGCACCTTAGATAATCCTCCTCTAATGTAAAGCGAATCATGACATGCTTGTAATCAATATAGCCTACTGTAAAATCACCTTTGAAACCAATAGTGTGGAAACTTTTTCTGAGTAATTCCACATTGGTTTGCCTCGCGGGAAGTGACCAACCAGTGTGCATTTAAATGGAGCATCTAGCCTTTGAATTTCATCCCCAGAGAAGTAGATTGCCGCCTCACCCTTGTAGGATGAAAGCTTTTTCAAAGGTTGTTCTGGTTGTGCGTCGATTGTGCCACCCAATAAAGCCTGTACAAATGATTTAGATTGCACCCCAGCAATAGGCTGGAAGGCATCACCCTCAGCCATTGTAGAAATTCAAGGAAGAAAGCTAGAGAGAGAGCCCTTGGATGGTGTAGGGTCCAAATGAGCTGGTCCGGTTCCTCCTTCAAGAAGATGAGCTTATCCTAGAGGCTAATTCCAATGTTGTGAAGTTCATCTTTGGAATATCTCCCATCAAGTAAGGATAGATTCCAGCCACCGAAATTCCATATTTGCTCCACTGTGAGATGGCTATCATAAACTTGCTCCACCATGTGGAAGAGAGGCCCTTATTCAGTCCAAATATCGAACCGAAATGAAAAATTAGCCTTCCTGAAGAGGAACAACATGTGTCGTTTCGCTTCCTCACGAACTCGCAACATTCTTTTCCTTGTAAATGAGTCTTCAGGAGCTTCTTTGGCTACACAAGGGTGAACGCAGTCCCTTAAGTATCTTCCTTGAAGGAAATAGCACCATAATGATTGGCCTTCGTGGAACTTTCACCATAGTTTCATGTTGAATCCGTGCACCGCAACCACAAGAAGGTGTAATGCCGAGGCCATTTGAGGACGTGGGTTGACGTATTGTGGCCCAGGTGTAATCCAATGCCGTATTCAAACACCTTCCGCTGTTCCCCGAAAGAAGCTTGCAAATTGCCTCTCCAACTACTTAAGGATTGAATGTGGAGGAGAAAGGACTATCATAAGAAAGATTGGGATGCTACTAAGTACGTGTTTGATAAGAACGAGTCGCCCTCCAGAGGAAAGAAATTGTTTTTGCCAACTGTGAATGCGGGATGCCACTTTTTCAACCATTGGCTGAAATAGTGATTTTTGTTTTTTTAGCTTTCTGGATGGGGCATCCCAAGTATGTGAATGGTAAGGACTTCTTTGCAAACCCCATTTTGGCTTGAATCATCCGAATTCGAGGTGTTGATGCTTTCTTGGACAGATAGAAGGAGC
The DNA here is from genome assembly GCA_025175665.1 of Cinchona pubescens. Lineage (NCBI taxonomy): Eukaryota > Viridiplantae > Streptophyta > Magnoliopsida > Gentianales > Rubiaceae > Cinchona > Cinchona pubescens. The sequence goes on from JANKKI010000116.1 coordinate 693,015, forward strand.
TTTGGCTCTTATTGCAAACCCCGTTTTCTTAGAAAGATTAGAAATTCAACGAAAATTTCTTGAATGGAATAAAGGTAAAAAGCAAAGCGAGAAAAGCCATCGAGATGAAATTGTAAAGGCTTCGACCATAGTCCAAGAAAACATCAGGGAGGAAAGAGAGAGATATCAAGAGAATTTATTTTCTCATGCCTAACCTTGATTTATCTTTGTCTAGTTTTCTTTCTGATGTACAGCCCTCCAGAGGTGTAAGTTATGATGAACTAACCTCCCATTTGAATATCTCATCATTCCAATCAGTGCGAGGTAAGGAAGATATGGTAGTCAATACCCTATTTCAAAGCTACGGGCTTATTTCTGTTTTTTGTGTTGAAATTCTTAGCTTTGAGCATCTTAAGAAAAATTGTACAAATTTAATTCCGAATTTAAAATTATATTTAGTGTACATTTTGTTTATTTCTTGTTTAAAATTAATTCCTTTCATTTGGTTTTTGACTTGGTTATTGTTTTGAATAGGGAAGGCATCCAAATTCTTGGACTTCAATTCCAATTTGTGGAGCATTGTTTGGATAAATCCGACCAAGCTTTAGTTGATAATCATTTACATGCCATCAAATCTAATTTGAATTGTTGTGTTAGCCTGCTACATTATTTATTCAGCCTTTCACTTTTGTTCAAAGTAACTTGGATAAGTTTGTTAGATTGGTTAACTTCTTTTGTGAATTTCGAATCTCAAATAAAGTTAACTTCAAAATTTTCAAATTTTGTCCAAGTCAAGTTAAGTTTTGGTTATGGCGGGATAACTTGTTTGATTTTATTTTACTTAGACGTGCCACTGAAATTTTTGTTCCTTACTTAGTTTTTTGGCAACCTAAGCTGTGTGATTTAGGTCAAATACTTTGTAAGCATGAAATCGTATCAATTTTCCCTCAAAACAGTTTGACTAGATGTTTTATTTTTGGACAAATAACTTCCAATTTGTGTCAAAATCCGTGTTTCTGTAAATTGCTACAATTGTGCTTAACTTGTCAAAACTGAATGATTTTCTACTTTGGCATGCACATTTGTTTAACTGTTTGGACAATTACTTTGCGAAATTTTGTTGTGTTCGCAATAGTGCAAGGCTTCAATGCCTATATTCTGCCAATCTTGTGTCCATATTACATTCACCCATCCGACTAATCTGAGTATTTCTTATCTAGATTCGGATTTGAGGACGAATTCTTTCGAGGAGTGAGGGAATGATATGGATCCCTGTAGCCCAAAGATGTGTCAAGATGAGGAGATGAAAGATGGAGAAAGCTTGGACTCACTCTTGCCAAGATTGGAGCATATTTGTGGTATTTTGATTGAGTTAAATTGGACTATCTTCAATTCATTATTACGTGATGCCCAATTCTTCAAAGTAAAGCACAAGTGGAGATCCTTTAAGTGCAAGAAGGCCGAATTTCCTTTCAAGTTTATTTTAGTTGGGTCTTTATTATGTAAAGCCCAATAATAATTTAAGTTTGTGTTAATTCTTAGTTTCGGGCTCATTAATTAGCCTTAATGAGGCCCATTTTGCCCAAATCTTGGGGCCATTTGTGGCTTAACCCTAGCACTACTTTTTTATGAGTTTTCAGCTAGGTTTTAGGACTTTATTAAGCCTACAAATAGGCATTATCGTATGGACGACGATTTCTGCACATTTTTATCCATAATATTCGTCTTTTTTCGTGAGGAAAAAGTTATTTCTTTTCGTCTCTGGATTAAGACTTTGTTGGGATCATCGCTTAAGCAATGGTGATTGTTCTAACCAACTTATAGATTTGGTTCTTGCCTGATTCATATAGGCAACGGGTCTATTCTTGCTTTAAATCTTGTTAAGAGTTTGGTTCTTGTCTCGCTGTAGACAACGGGTTGAATTCTTGTTTGATTCTTGTGTGTTCTTTACGTTCTAGTTTGTGTGTGTTTGCTGTCCGAACTCTTGTGACCAACTTTGGAGTCGATCCTTAGGGTTTGGGTGCCATCTTGAATTGTTGGATTTTGTGGCATCAAGTCGATTACGCACAGGGTTCGTATCACCCGCTTAACAACAAGTTTTCTCCTCGGATGCAAATGAAGAAGTTGATTGCAAATACCCCGTGAAAGGAACAGTTCATCTGCCTCTATCACCCTCTTACACGGATATACTAAAGAAATGCATCTTTCAAGTAAGCACAAATATCAACAATTTTACGTGTTGCATTAATACTCATCCCTGGGCATATGACCTTGTTTCTAGCTTTCCATAAAACCAGTAAATAGTGCAAGGAAGGATTTTATGTATTGTACCCGTTGTGGTCGAAGGGGAATGTGCAGCCCACCACCACGAATTTAGCTTGTCCGAAATGGTTGTAGTTGGAGGAAATGTCCATTCGAACCAAGATTCGAAGAAACGCCAAATATGTGTTGCAATTGTACATGTCACGAAGAGAGGATTTAAAGATTCCGCATTGTTACAAAATCAGCACTTGGAGGCTAACGGAATACCTAACTTGGAAATCATATCATACGTTGGAAGTCGTTTGTTCACCACTCTCCACATGAAGATGGAGATTTTCATCTGGAGTCTCTTATCCAACAGATGAAGAAATTAAAGAACAAATTCTTAATCATCTAAAATTTTCTGACAGTGATTCTGAAGAAAATTATAGGGATAATCCTTCTGGAAACAAGTTCTGATGATTCGGATGAATGTTCTAATTGTTCCCCTGAATTAATGTATTATAAATCTATAGTTGAAGCTCATGATTTAAATCATACAATTTTTACCTTAACAGATAATCAAAAATTTATTTTAGATCTAATTGATGAAATTGATAGTCCTGATAAAAAAAGATTAGATATAGAAAGATAGGGCTCATTAATTAGCCTTAATAAGGTCCATTTTGCACAAATCTTGGGGCCATTTGTGGCTTAACCCTAGCACTAATTTTTAATGAGTTTTCAGCTAGATTTTAGGACTTTATTAATCCTACAAATAGGCATTATCGTATGGACGAATTACAGCACATTTTTATCAATAATATTCATTTTTTTTCGTGAGGAAAAAGTTCTTTCTTCCAAATAATGGATTAAGACTTTGTTGGGATCATCGCTTAAGCAACAGTGATTGTTCTAACCAACTTATAGATTTGGTTCTTGCCTGATTCATATAGGGAACGGGTCTATTCTAGATGTCTTGCATTAAATCTTGTTAAGAGTTTGGTTCTTGTCTCACTATAGACAACGGGTTGAATTCTTGCTTGACTCTTGTGTGTTCTTTACGTTCTTGTTTGTGTGTGTTTGCTGTCCGAACTCTTGTGACCAACTTTGGAGTCGATCCTTAGCATTTTTTGGGTGCCATCTTGAATTTTTGGATTTTGTGGCATCAAGCCGATTGCGCACGGGGTTCGCATCACCCACTTAACAAGTATTCTCCTCAAATGCAAATGAAGAAGTTGATTGCAAATACCCCGTGAAAGGAACAGGTCATCTGCCCCTATCACCTTCTTACACGGATATACTTGAAGAAACATCTTCAAGTAAGCACAAATATCAACAGTTGTATGTGTTGCATTGATACTCGTCCCTTGGCATATGACCTTGTTTCTAGCTTTCCATACAAACCAGCAAATAATGCAAGGAAGCATTTTATGTATTGCATCCGTTGTGGTCGAAGGGGAATGTGCAGCCCACCACCACGAATTTAGCTTGTCCGAAATGGTTGTAGCTGGAGGAAATGTCCATTCAAACCAAGATTTGAAGAAACTCCAAATACGCGTTGCAATTGTACATGTCACGAAGAAAGGATTTAAAGATTCTGCATTGTTACAAAATCAGCACTTGGAGGCTAACGGAATACCTAACTTGGAAATCATATCATACGTTGGAAGTCGTTTCTTCAACACTCTCGACATGAAGATGGAGATTTTCATCTACAGCCTCTTATCCCAAATCACGTGTCTAGAGAAAGACCATGCAAGTGGCGGGAGAATGGATGAGATGGAGAAAGAGCCCTTTGGTGTAGGGTCCAAATGAGCTGGTCCGGTTCCTCCTTCAAGAAGATGAGCTTATCCTTGAAGCTAATTCCAATGTTGTGAAGTTCATCTCTGGAATATCTCCCACCAAGTAAGGATAGATTCCAGCAACCGAACTAAAAAAAAAAAATTCTCTCCTCATTTTCTCTACATTTTCTCTGTCTGAAGCTTAGAATCCACATACTCCTATTACACTTTGTTTTCTCAGTCATGGCCGATCAAGCTGCCCAGGTTGAAAGGCAACGCAAATCCTTTGCAAAAGTACTCTCGGCTGGCCAAAATTTGAACATTCAAACCTCAAATTCCAACAATCCATTGATGGCCCTCCAATCGCACAAGGGAGAACCAGCAATATTTTTCTCCAATGAAGAAATACAATAGCTTGCTGCACCATTTCCATACACACTGGTTGGTAACTTTCCGAGGGGTAAGCCAAATATGGAAATACTCTGAAAAAGCTTTCATTCCATTGGTTTCAAAGGTCAGTTTACCATCAGATACCTTGACTAGATGCACATAAGAGACAGATTTACTTTGGAGGGAGTATGGAATGCTGTCTCTTATACACATCTCCTTTGTTAATGGATACTACATGAGAATTCTCAAGTGGCATACACTTTTTACCACCAAAGAGGAACCGTCCATAGTTCCCATCTGGATTACTTTTGAAGGTCATTTCCATCAGTCTTCTTCAACAAACATGCCGTGTTTAGCCTCGCTCAAGCGGTTGGGAATCCTCTCAAACTTGACTTGGCAACCGAAAATTTCACCATGCCAAGTGTTGGAGAAAGGACTGTCATAAGAAAGATTGGGATGCTACTAAGTACGTGTTTAATAAGAACGAGTCGCCCTCCAGAGGAAAGAAATCGTGTTTGCCAACCGTGAATGCGGGATGCTACTTTTTCAACCATTGGCTGAAATAGTGATTTTTAAATTTTTGGCTTTCTAGATGGGGCATCCCAAGTATGTGAATGGTAAGGACTTCTATGCAACCCCGTTTTGGTTTGAATCATCCGAATCCGAGGTGTTGATGCTTTCTTGGACAAATTGAAGGAGCTTTTTGGATCTTATTGCAAACCCCGTTTTCTTAGAAAGATTAGAAATTCAACGAAAATTTCTTGAATGGAATAAAGGTAAAAAGCAAAGAGAGAAAAGCCATTGAGATGAAATTGTAAAGGCTCTTCGACCATAGTCCAAGAAAAAGGGAGGAAATAGAGAGATATCAAGAGAATTTATTTTCTCATGCCTAGCCTTGATTTATCTTTGTGTAGTTTTCTTTCTGATGTACAGCCCTTCAGAGGTGTAAGTCATGAAGAACTAACCTCCCAATTGAGTATCTCATCATTCCAATCAAAGCGAGGTAATGAAGATACGGTAGTCAATACCTTATTTCAAAGGTACGGACTTATTTCTATTTTTTGTGTTGAAATTCTTAGCTTTGAGCATCTTAAGAAAATTGTACAAATTTAATTCCGAATTTAGAATTATTTTTAGTGTACATTTTGTTTATTTCTTGTTTAAAATTAATTCCTTTAATTTGGTTTTTGACTTGGTTATTGTTTTGAACAGGGAAGGCATCCAAATTCTTGGACTTCAATTCCAATTTGTGGAGCATTGTTTGGATAAATCCGTCCAAGCTTTAGTTGATAATCATTTACATGCCATCAAATCTAATTTCAATTGTTGTGTTAGCATGCTACGTGATTTTCAACCTTTCACTTTTGTTCAAAGTAACTTGGATAAGTTTGTTAGATTGGTTAACTTCTTTTGTGAATTTCGAATCCCAAATAAAGTTAACTTCAAAATTTTCAAAATTTGTCCAAGTCAAGTTAAGTTTTTGTTATGGCGGGAAAACTTGTTTGATTTTATTTTACTTAGACATGCCACTGAAATTTTTGTTCCTTACTTAGTTTTTTGGCAACCTAAGTTGTGTGATTTAGGTCAAATACTTTGTAAGCGTGAAATCGTATCAATTTTTCCTAAAAGCACTTCGACTAAAAGTTTTATTTTTGGACAAATAACTTCCAATTTGTGTCAAAATTAGTGTTTCTGGCAATTGCTACAATTGTGCTTAACGTGTAAAAACTGAAAAACTTTCTACTTTGGCATGCACATTTATTTAACTATTCGGACAAATACTTTGCGAAATTTTGTTGTGTTCGATATAGTGCACGGCTTCAATGCCTATATTCTGCCAATCTTGTGTCCCACCAGACTAATCTGAGTTTTTCTTATCTAGATTCGGATTCGAGGACGAATTCTTTCGTGGAGGGAGGGAATGATATGGATCCCGATAGCCCAAAGATGTGTCAAGGTGAGGAGATGAAAGATGGAGAAAGCTTGGACTCACTCTTGCCAAGATTGGACCACATTCGTGGTATTTTGATTGAGTTGTATTGGACTATCTTTAATTCATTATTACATGATGTCCAATTCTTCAAAGTAAAGCACAAGTGGAGATCTTTAAGTGCAAGAAGGCCGAATTTCCTTTCAAGTTTATTTTAGTTGGGTCTTTATTATGTAAAGCCCAATAGTAATTTAAGTTTGTGTTAATTCTTAATTTTAGGCTCATTAATTAGCCTTAATAAGGCCCATTAAGCCCAAATCTTGGGGCCACTTGTGGCTTAACCCTAGCACTACTCTTTTAGAAGTTTTAAGCTAGTTTTTAGGACTTTATTGAGCCTACAAATATTAGTTTGTTCTTTCTTTTCGTAAATAATATTACAGCACATTTTGATAAATAATATTCGTCTTCTTTCGTGAGGAAAAAGTTCTTTCTTTTCGTCTTTGGATTTGGACTTTGTTGGGATCATCACTTAAGCAACGGTGATTGTTCTAACCAACTTATAGATTTGGTTCTATAAGTCGCAAGAGTGAGTCCAGGCTTTCCCCATCTTTCATCTCCTCATCTCGACACATCTTTGGGCAATCGGGATCCATATCATTCTTTCCCTCCATGAATGAATTCGTCCTCGAATCCGAATCTAGATAAGAAATACTCAGATTAGTCGGATAGGACACAACATTGAAAGAATATAGGCATTGAAGCCGTGCACTATAGCGAACACAACAAATTTTTGCAAAGTAATTGTCCGGACAGTTAAAGAAATGTGCATGCCAAAGTAGAAAATCATTCAGTTTTTATAGGTTAAGCACAATTGTAGCAATTGCCAAAAACACTGATTTTGACACAAATTGGAACAAATTTTCTAAGTTATTTGTCCAAAAATAAAACTTTTAGTCAAAGTGTTTGGAGGAAAATTGATACGATTTCATGCTTACAAAGTATTTGACCTAAATCATACAACTTAGGTTGCCAAAAAACTAAGTAAGGAACAAAAATTTCAGTGGCATGTCTAAGTAAAATAAAATCAAACAAGTTATCCCGCCATAACAAAAACTTAACTCGAATTGGACAAAATTTGAAAATTTTGAAGTTAACTTTATTTGAGTTTCGAAATTCACAAAAGATGTTAACCAATCTAACAAACTTATCCAAGTTACTTTGAACAAAAGTGACAGGTTGAAAATCACGTAGCTAGCTAAGACAACAATTCCAATTAGATTTGATGGCATAAAAATGATTATCAACTAAAGCTTGGACGGATTTATCCAAACATTGCTCCACAAATTGGAATTGAAGTCCAAGAATTTGGATGCCTTTCCTGTTCAAAACAATAACCAAGTCAAAAACCAAATTAAAGGAATTAATTTTATTAAAATAAGAAATAAACAAAATGTACACTAAAAATAATTCTAAATTCGGAATTAAATTTGTACAATTTTCTTAAGATGCTCAAAGCTAAGAATTTCAACACAAAAAACAGAAATAAGTCCGTACCTTTGAAATAGGGTATTGACTACCATATCTTCCTTACCTCGGTTTGATTGGAATGATGAGATACTCAATTGAGAGGTTAGTTCATCATGACTTACACCTCTGAAAGGCTGTACATCAGAAAGAAAACTAGACAAAGATAAATCAAGGTTAGGCATGAGAAAATCAAATTCTCTTGATATCTCTCTCTTTCCTCCCTTTTTCTTGGACTATGGTCGAAGCCTTTACAATTTCATCTCGATGGCTTTTCTCGCTTTGCTTTTTACCTTTATTCCATTCAAGAAATTTTCGTTGAATTTCTAATCTTTCTAAGAAAACGGGGTTTGCAATAAGATCCAAAAAGCTCCTTCAATTTGTCCAAGAAAGCATCAACACCTCGGATTCGGACAAGTGATTCAAACCAAAACGGGGTTGCATAGAAGTCCTTACCATTCACATACTTGGGATGCCCCATCTAGAAAACCAAAAATTTAAAAATCACTATTTCAGCCAATGGTTGAAAAAGTAGCATCCCGCATTCACGGTTGGCAAACACGATTTCTTTCCTCTGGAGGGCGACTCGTTCTTATTAAACACGTACTTAGTAGCATCCCAATCTTTCTTATGACAGTCCTTTCTCCTCCACACAATCCTTAAGGAGTTGGAGAGGCAATTTGCAAGCTTCTTTTGGGGAACAACGGAAGGTGTTCGAAAACGGCATTGGATTGCATGGGCCACAATATGTCAACCCACGTCCTGAAATGGCCTGGCATTACACATCCTGCGGATGCGGTGCACGGATTCAACATGAAACTATGGTGGAAGTTCCGTAAAGGTCAATCATTATGGTGCTCTTTCCTCCAAGGAAGATACTTAAGGGACTGCGTTCACCATTGTGTAGCCAAAGAAGCTCCTGGAGACTCATTTACGTGGAAAAGAATGTTGCGAGTTCATGAGGATGCGGAACAACACATGTTCTTCCTCTTTAGGATGGCTAATTCTTCATTTCGGTTCGATATTTGGACTGAACTATGGGCCTCTCTTCCATACGGTGGAGCAAGTTCATGATAGCCATCTCACAGTGGAGCAAATATGGAATTTCGGTGACTGGAATCTATCCTTACTTGATGGGAGATATTCCAGAGATGAACTTCACAACATTGGAATTAGCCTCAAGGATAAGCTCATTTTTTGAAGGAGGAACCAGACCAGCTCATTTGGACCCTACACCAAAGGGCTCTTTCTCCATCTCATCCATTCTCCCGCCACTTGCACTGTCTTTCTCTAGACAAATAATTTTGGATAAGAGACTACAGATGAAAATCTGCATCTTTATGTGGAGAGTGGTGAACAAACGACTTCCAATGTATGCTATGATTTCCAAGTTTGGTATTCCGTTAGCCTCCAAGTGCTGATTTTGTAACAATGCGGAATCTTTAAATCCTCTCTTCGTGACATGTACAATTGCAACACATATTTGGAGTTTCTTCGAATCTTGGTTCGAATGGACATTTCCTCCAGCTACAACAATTTCGGACAAGCTAAATTCGTGGTAGTGGGCTACACATTCCCCTTTGACCGCAACGGGTGCAATACATAAAATCCTTCCTTGCATTATTTGCTGGTTTGTATGGAAAGCTAGAAACAAGGTCATACGCCAAGGGATGAGTATCAATGCAACATGTACAATTGTTGATATTTGTGCTTACTTGAAAGATGTTTCTTCAGTATATCCGTGTCAAAAGGTGATAGAGGCAGATGAACTATTCCTTTCACGGGGTATTTGCAATCAACTTCCTCATTTGCATCCGAGGAGAATACTTGTTGTTCAGTGGGTGATGCGAACCCCGTGCGCAATCGACGTGATGCCACAAAATCCAACAATTCAAGATGGCATCCAAACCCTAAGGATCGACTCCAATGTATATAGTTGGTCACAAGAGTTCGAACAGCAAACACACACAAACAAGAACGTAAAGAACACACAAGAATCAAACAAGAATTCAACCCGTTGTCTATAGCGAGACAAGAACCAAACTCTTAACAAGATTTAAAGCAAGAATAGACCCGTTGCCTATATGAATCAGGCAAGAACCAAATCTATAAGTTGGTTAGAACAATCACCGTTGCTTAAGCGATGATCCCAACAAAGTCTTAAGGTTTTTTAGAGTTTTTAAATTTATTTTTCTTTTTATTTCTTGTAATTATTTTTGCTTTTTGATAAGGAATAGGAGGGGCTGGAATAGCAAATTGATCACAAAAATATCCTAATTCTGTTCTTTGTTTGTATTTTTTAATTTGAGCTTTTAATTTAATATTAAGAAAATAAAATTAGAAAATAATAATACAGAAGACAAATCTTCTACAGAAAACAAGAAAGTCTCTTCTCGCTTACTCACATTACCAATAGGATTCACAAAACAAAGTGGTTGAGTGTTATAAAAAGAAATAATTAGAATTTTTCCTCACCACTCGGCCTTACTCTTTGGATAGCAAGTCACTCAAGTTGTATCACTCAATCCCTCGTGTATACCCTCAGTTGAATGGCTTTTATCACTCAAATGATGTCACCACTCTGCATTTTTCCTCTCTTTAATTCACTCTCAATGTCTTTGGAAGACTACGAGGACCAAACTGAGCTCCAATTATGTCTTAACCACTTAATTGGTTGGAAGTCAAAGAAAAACAAATAGTCACCGGACATAACCAAATAAGAGACACCAAACTTTCGGATTTAAGTTTCAAAGAACAAGAGACAACAAAATATCGAATACTACTAGAAGCAACAATAGGAATAGAAAACAAATAAGAATTTGGTTAGAAAATTTGCCAAATAAAAAAGGAAACTAAGCACACAAGAACAAACAAGTAGCACTTAAGACTAACAAAGAAATTAAAGAAGCTACAAAAATTAAGTGTTCTTTGAAAAGAGTTACAAAACATTTGGAAAGTGGACTTTGATTTAGAAAGTTTCCAAAATTAGAAAGTTTCTAAATTTGGAATTGGAAAGTTTCCAAAAATGAATTGATAAGTTTCCAAAATTGGAATTCGAAAGTTTCCAAAAATGAATTTGGTAAGTTTCCAAATTTGGAATTTGGAAAGTTTGCAAAAGAATGAATTTGGGTAAGTTTCCAAAAAAATCAACTTGGACATGGAGAAAGATTCCAAACTCAACTAGGAAACTAAAACCTTCTTGGATTAGAACAAAAATCAAATAATTACGTACATAAACATGTGTATAGGCAAGAGCAACTTTTTTATATCAGTAAGAAGACGGAAGCAACAACAACAAAGATTGAGAGACAATCAACGAACAAGGTACGGCACGAGAAGAACAAATTACAAAATCAACGACGCCAATTTTGAGAAAAAAATAGAAGAGAATCAAAGTTGTAATTTTTTTTACGGATGAATAGTAAGAAGGAACAATAACGGTTTTTTTTTAATAGAGTCTTGTGAATCCGAGATTTCTCCATCTTTCATCTCCTCATCTTGACACATCTTTGGGCTATCGGGATCCATACATTCCCTCCCTCCTCGAAAGAATTCGTCCTCGAATCCGAATCTAGATAAGAAATACTCAGATTAGTCAGATGGGACACAAGATTGGCAGAATATAGGCATTGAAGCCGTGCACTATTGCGAACACAACAAAATTTCGCAAAGTAATTGTCCGAACAGTTAAAGAAATGTGCATGGCAAAGTAGAAAATCATTCAGTTTTGACAAGTTAAGCACAATTGTAGCAATTGCCAGACACACTAATTTTGACACAAATTGGAAGTCATTTGTCCAAAAATAAAACTTTTAGTCAAAGTGTTTTGAGGAAAAATTGATACAATTTCATGCTTACAAAGTATTTGACCTAAATCACACAACTTAGGCTGCCAAAAAACTAATGAACAAAAATTTCAGTGGCATGTCTAAGTAAAATAAAATCAAACAAGTTATCCCGCACCACCATCACAAACAACTTAACTTCACTTGGACAAAATTTGAAAATTTTGGAGTTAACTTTATTTGAGATTCGAAATTCACAAAAGAAGTTAACCAATCTAACAAACTTATCCAAGTTACTTTGAACAAAAGTGAAAGGTTGAAAATCACGGAGCATGCTAACACAACAGTTCAAATTAGATTTGATGGCATGTAAATGATTATCAACTAAAGCTTGGACGGATTTATCCAAACAATGCTCCACAAATTGGAATTGAAGTCCAAGAATTTGGATGCCTTCACTGTTCAAAACAGTAACCAAGTCAAAAACCAAATTAAAGGAATTAATTTTAAACAAGAAATAAACAAAATGTACCATAAAAATAATTCTAAATTCGGAATTAAATTTGTACAATTTTCTTAAGATGCTCAAAGCTAAGAATTTCAACACAAAAAACAGAAATAAGTCTGTACCTTTGAAATATGGTATTGACTACCATATCTTCCTTACCTCGCTTTGATTGGAATGAGTCTCTGAGATACTCAATTGAGAGGTTAGTTCATCATGACTTACACCTCTGAAGGGCTGTACATCAGAAAGAAAACTAGACAACGATAAATCAGGGTTAGGCATGAGAAAATAAATTCTCTTGATATCTCTCTATTTCCTCCCTTTTTCTTGGTCTATGGTCGAATCCTTTACAATTTCATCTCGATGGCTTTTCTCGCTTTGGTTTTTACCTTTATTCCATTTAAGAAACTGAATTTCTAATCTTTCTAATAAAACGGGGTTCGCAATAAGACCCAAAAAGCTCATTCTATCTTTCGAAGAAAACATCAACACCTCGGATTCGGACGATTCAAGCCAAAATGGGGTTCGCAAAGAAGTCCTTACCATTCACATACTTGGGATGCCCCATCCAGAAAGCTAAAAACACAAAAATCACTATTTCAACCAATGGTTGAAAAAGTGGCATCCCGCATTCACGGTTGGCAAACACGATTTCTTTCCTCTGGAGGACGACTCGTTCTTATCAACAGTACATCTTGACATGTACTTAGTAACATCCGAATCTTTCTTATGACAGTCCTTTCTCCTCCACATTCAATCCCTAAGGAGTTGGTGAGGCAATTTGCAAGCTTCTTTTGGGGAACAGCAGAAGGTGTTTGAAAACAGCATTGGATTGCATGGGCCACAATATGTCAACCCACGTCCTCAAATGGCCTCGGCATTACACCTCTTGCGGATGCGGTGCACGGATTCAAAATGAAACTATGGTGGAAGTTCCGCAAAGGCCAATCATTATGGTGCTCTTTCCTCCAAGGAAGATACTTAAGGGACTGCGTTCACCCTTTTGCAGCCAAAGAAGCTCCTGGAGACTCATTTACATGGAAAAGAATGTTGCGAGTTCGTGAGGATGCGGAACAACACATGTTGTTCCTCTTTAGGAAGGCTAATTCTTCATTTCGGTTCGATATTTGGACTGAACAAGGGCCTCTATCCCATGGAGGAGCAAGTTTATGATAGCCATCTCACAGTGGAGCAAATGTGTGGAATTTCGGTGGCTGGAATCTATCATTACTTGAGGGGAGATATTCCAGAGATGAACTTCACAACATTGGAATTAGCCTCAAGGACAAGCTCATCTTCTTGAAGGACGAACCGAACCAGCACATTTGGACCCTACACCAAAGGGCTCTTTCTCCATCTCATCCATTCTCCAGCCACTTGCACGGTTTTCTCTAGACAAATGATTAGGGATAAGTGACTCCAGATGAAAATCTCCATCTTTATGTGGAGAGTGTTGAACAAACGACTTCCAACGTATGATATGATTTCCATGATAGGTATTCTGTTAGCCTCCAAGTGCTGATTTTGTAATAATGCGGAATCTTTAAATTCTCTCTTCGGGACATGTACAATTGCAACACATATCTGGAGTTTCCTCGAATCTCGGTACGAATGCACATTTCCTCCAGCTACAACCATTTCGGACAAGCTAAATTCGTGGTGGTTGGCTGCACATTCCCCTTCGACCACAACGGGTGTAATATTTCAGAAAATCCTTCCTTGCATTATTTGCTAGTTTGTATGGAAAGCTAGAAAGAAGGTCATATGCCAAGGGACGAGTATCAATGCAACACATACAATTGTTGATATTTGTGCTTACTTGAAAGATGTTTCTTCAGTATATCCGTGTAAAAAGGTGATAGAGGCAGATGAACTGTTCCTTTCACGGGGTATTTGCAATCAACTTCTTCATTTGCATCCGAGGAGAAAACTTGTTGTTAAGCGGGTAATGCGAACCCCGTGTGCAATCGACTTGATGCCACGAAATCCAACAATTCAAGATGGCACCCAAACCCTAAAGATCGACTCCAAAGTTGGTCACACGAGTTCGGACAGCAAACACACACAAACAAGAATGTAAAGAACACACAAGAGTCAAGCAAGAATTCAACCCGTTGTCCATAGCAAGACAAGAACCAAACTCTTAACTAAATTTAAAGCAAGAATAGACCCGTTGCCTATATGAATCAGGCAAGAACCAAATCTAGGGTCTGTCTATAAGTTGGTTAGAACAATCACCGTTGCTTAAGCGATGATCCCAACAAAGTCTTAATCCAAAGACGAAAAGAAAGAACTTTTTCCTCACGAAAGAAGACGAATATTATTGATAAAAATGTGCTGTAATTCGTCCATACGATAATGCCTATTTTTAGGCTCAATAAAGTCCCAAAAACTAGCTTAAAACTCCTAAAAAAAGTAGTGCTAGGGTTAAGCCACAAGTGGCCCCAAGATTTGGGCTAAATGGGCCTTATTAAGGCTAATAATTAATGAGCCCAAAACTAAGAATTAACACAAACTTAAATTACTATTGGGCTTTACATAATAAAGACCCAACTAAAATTAACTTGAAAGGAAATTCGGCCTTCTTGCACTTAAAGGATCTCCACTTGTGCTTTACTTTGAAGAATTGGGCATCATGTAATACTGAATTGAAGATAGTCCAATCCAACTCAATCAAAATACCACGAATGTGCTCCAATCTTGGCAAGAGTGACTCCAAGTGAAGCTTTCTCCATCTTTCATCTCCTCATCTTGACACATCTTTGGGCTATCGGGATCCATATCATTCCCTCCCTCCTCGAAAGAATTCGTCCTCGAATCCGAATCTAGATAAGAAATACTCAGATTAGTCGAATGGGACACAAGATTGGCAGAATATAGGCATTGAAGCGATGTACTATTGCCAACACAACAAAATTTCGCAAAGTAATTGTCCGAACAGTTAAATAAATGTGCATGCAAAGTAGAAAATTATTCAGTGTTGACAAGTTAAGCACAATTGTAGCAATTGCCAGAAACACTGATTTTGACACAAATTGGAAGTTATTTGTCCAAAAATAAAACTTTTAGTCAAAGTGTTTTGAGGAAAAATTGATACGATTTCATGCTTACAAAGTATTTGACCTAAATCACACAACTTAGGCTGCCAAAAAACTAAGGAACAAAAATTTCAATGGCATGTCTAAGTAAAATAAAATCAAACAAGTTATCCCGCCATAACAAAAACTTAACTCCATTCACTTGGACAAAATTTGAAAATTTTGAAGTTAACTTTATTTGAGATTTGAAATTCACAAAAGAAGTTAACCAATCTAACAAACTTATCCAAGTTACTTTGAACAAAAGTGAAAGGTTGAAAATCACGTAGCGTGCTAACACAACATTTCAAATTAGATTTGATGGCATGTAAATGATTATCAACTAAAGCTTGGACGGATTTATCCAAACAATGCTCCACAAATTGGAATTGAAGTCCAAGAATTTGGATGCCTTCCCTGTTCAAAACAGTAACCAAGTCAAAAACCAATTTAAATGAATTAATTTTAAACGAGAAATAAACAAAATGTACACTAAAAATAATTCTAAATTCGGAATTAAATTTGTACAATTTTCTTAAGATGCTCAAAGCTAAGAATTTCAACACAAAAAATAGAAATAAGTCCGTACTTTTGAAATAGGGTATTGACTACCATATCTTCCTTACCTCACTTTGATTGGAATGATGAGATACTCAATTGGGAGGTTAGTTCATCACGACTTACACCTCTGATGGGCTGTACATAAGAAAGAAAACTAGACAAAGATAAATCACGGTTAGGCATGAGAAAATAAATTCTCTTGATATCTCTCTCTTTCCACCCTTTTTCTTGGACTATGGTCGAAGCCTTTACAATTTCATCGATGGCTTTTCTCTCTTTGCTTTTTACCTTTATTCCATTCAAGAAATTTTTGTTGAATTTCTAATCTTTCTAATAAAACGAGGTTCGCACTAAGACCCAAAAAGCTCCTTCTATCTGTCCAAGAAAGCTTCAACTCCTCGAATTCGGATGATTCAAGCCAAAACGGGGTTTGCAAAGAAGTCCTTACCATTCACATACTTGGGATGCCCTATCCAGAAAGCTAAAAAAATAAAAATCACTATTTCAGCCAATGGTTGAAAAAGTAGCATCCCGCATTCACGGTTGGCAAACACGAATTCTTTCCTCTGGAGGGCGACTCGTTCTTATCAAACACGTACTTAGTAGCATCCCAATCTTTCTTATGACAGTCCTTTCTCCTCCACATTCAATCCCTAAGGAGTTGGAGAGGCAATTTGCAAGCTTCTTTTGGGGAACAACGGAAGGTGTTCGAAAACGGCTTTGGATTGCGTGGGCCACAATATGTCAACCCACGTCCTCAAATGGTCTCGGCATTACACCTCTTGTGGATGCGGTGCAGGATTCAACATGAAACTATGGTGGAAGTTCCATAAAGGCCAATGATTTTGGAGCTCTTTTCTCTGAGGAAGATGCTTAAGGGACTGTGTTCTTCCTTGTGTAGCCAAAGAAGCTCATGGAGACCCATTTACATGGAAAAGAATGTTGCGAGTTCGTGAGGAAGCGGAACAACACATGTTGTTCCTCTTTAGGAAGACTAATTCTTCATTTCAGTTCGATATTTGGACTGAAAAAGGGCCTCTCTTCCATATGGTGGAGCAAGTTTATGATAGCCATCTCACAGTGGAGCAAATGTGGAATTTCTGTGGCTGGATTCAAGAGATCTATCCTTACTTGAGGAGAGATATTCCAGAGATGAACTTCACAACATTGGAATTAGCCTCAAGGATAAGCTCATCTTCTTGAAGGAGGAACCAGACCGGCTTGTTTGGACCCTACACCAAAGGGCTCTTTCTCCATCTCATCCATTCTCCCGCCACTTGCACGGTCTTTCTCTTGACAAATGATTTGGGATAAGAGACTCCAGATGAAAATTCCATCTTTATGTGGAGGGTGTTGAACAAACGACTTGCAACGTATGATATGATTTCCAAGTTAGGTATTCCGTTAGCCTCCAAGTGCTGATTTTGTAACAATGCGGAATCTTTAAATCCTCTCTTCGTGACATGTACAATTGCAACACATATTTGGAGTTTCTTCGAATCTTGATTCTAATGGACATTTCATCCTGCTACAACCATTTTGGACAATCTAAATTCGTGGTGGTGGGCTGCACATTCCCCTTCGACCACAACGGGTGCAATACATAAAATCCTTCCTTGACATTATTATTTGCTGGTTTGCATGGAAAGCTAGAACAATCACCGTTGCTTAAGCGATGATCCCAACAAAGTCTTAATCCAAAGACGAAAAGGAAGAACTTTTTCCTCACGAAAGAAGACAAATATTATTGATTAAAATGTGCAGTAATTTGTCCATACGATAATGCCTATTTGTAGGTTTAATAAAGTCCTAAAACCTAGCTTAAAACTCCTAAAAAAGTAGTGCTAGGGATAAGCCACAAATGGCCCCAAGATTTGGGCTTAATGGGCCCGAAACTAAGAATTAACACAAACTTAAATTACTATTGGGCTTTACATAATAAAGACCCAACTAAAATAAACTTGAAAGGAAATTCGGCCTTCTTGCACTTGAAGGATCTCCACTTGTGCTTTACTTTGAAGAATTGTGCATCATGTAATACTGAATTGAAGATAGTCCAATCCAACTCAATCAAAATACCACGAATGTGCTCCAATCTTGGCAAGAGTGAGTCCAAGCTTTCTCACATCATTCATCTCCTCATCTTGACACATCTTTGGGCTATCGAGATCCGTATCATTCCCTCCCTCCTCGAAAGAATTCTTCCTCGAATCCGAATCTAGATAAGAAATACTCAGATTAGTCGGATGGGACACAAGATTGGCAGAATATAGGCATTGAAGCCATGCACTATTGCGAACATAACAAAATTTCGCAAAGTAGTTGTCCGAACAGTTAAATAAAGGTGCATGGCAAAGTAGAAAATCATTCAGTTTTGACAAGTTAAGCACAATTGTAGCAATTGCCAGAAACAACGATTTTGACACAAATTGGAAGTTATTTGTCCAAAAATAAAACTTTTAGTCAAAGTGTTTTGAGGAAAAATTGATACGATTTCATGCTTACAAAGTATTTGACCTAAATCACACAACTTAGGCTGCCAAAAAACTAAGGAACAAAAATTTCAATGGCATGTCTAAGTAAAATAAAATCAAACAAGTTATCCCGCCATAACAAAAACTTAACTTCACTAGCTGTGGAAAAAATTTGAAAATTTTGAAGTTAACTTTATTTGAGATTCGAAATTCACAAAAGAAGTTAACCAATCTAACAAACTTATCCAAGTTACTTTGAACAAAAGTGAAAGGTTGAAAATCAATTCTAATGCTATATTGTTTGTTTAAATTAGATTTGAAGCATTAAATGATTATCAACTAATGCTTGTCTTCAAATCTTATCCAAACAATGACTCCACAAATTGGAAGCATTGTCCAAGTCTCTTATGCCATCCTGTTATAAGAGACAGTAAGCTGTCTGGTTCAAAAACCAAATTAAATGAATTAATTTTAAACGAGAAATAAATAAAATGTACACTAAAAATAATTCTAAATTCGGAATTAAATTTGTACAATTTTCTTAAGATACTCTTCTCTTCTCTTCTCTTCACAATATTAATATATCATAAGCCATTTTAGTGAACCAGAGATCATTAAAGAATCTCAAACCCTTTCGTTCAATGTACGCTTTGTTGAAATAAGGGAGAAATTTTAGTTTCTTTCCCATGAATGGGATGTTAAAGTGATCAAAAAATGTTGTGAGGAATTTGACGAAGGGAATATTATGATGAGTGTTAGTTAGGAAAAGCTCCCACAAAGAGCAGAATAGATAACCAAAATCCAGTGGAATTCCCTTAAAAACACAGTAAAATAAGTAAAGTTGCATTTTTTCGGGTTCAGTGCGATGCTCGTCGGTTGGTAAGAACAAATCTGTGACCAGAGAGTACAAAATGTTTAATTCAGGAGTGAGTAAGGTAGTTTTGGCTTCCAAAACCTGTTTGAAATTGATATTGAAAATTGCTCGAACCTCGTCAATGTCAAAACGAGTATCCAAAGCAGGCCATTTATCAAGTGAGAAAAAATGCCAGATTTGTTGTGATGTTTCACATTCCACTTTTGGATAAGGGGCTGACCAATTCAACTTGCACAGCACCAAATCTGGAGTTATCACAATCACAACAACCTGACTTGAACCACTTAGAGAAACAACCCACTACCTAACTTAAAGGAGCCACAAGATCAGCTCATAACCGTTACCAACAAAGATGACTCAGCTCTCACCGCAATCCAATTAATGGAGGAACTCCCTTGCTACTTTTCGGACATGGATGTTCCAAGTGCTCCAGCAACCTCTTCGGTTCAACATCTTCAAGAATTGGATGTTCCTTCTGATAAAAGATTTGCCCCAAGGAAAAAGCCAAGAAGGAAACGTACCTACACTATGCCCCGGATGAGGACGAGATTGTCCAAGCCGCCTTCTTCCTCTTTACATTAATATGGATCGTTTCATGGTATGGAACATTCGGGGGATCAACAATAAGCCCTCAATTCGAAGACTAAAGGTGTTGAAGAAAGAGTACAAATTAAGCATTCTCACTGTCTTAGAGCCAATGGTAGCCAATGACATAATTCTTTTCTTAGGGCAAAGGCTAGGATTTGATAGCTGCTTAGCTAATCCTATTGGAAAGATTTGGCTTTCTGGAATAAATGTATTGCCTTCACAACACGGCTATTCAATGAATTACAAATTCACCCTAACTCATTCACGTTTCTATCCAATCTAGCCAACTCTCACATGACATTCTATTCACTATCATCTATGCCAAAAGCACTAAACATGAAAGAAGCAACTTATGGCATGAGCTCTGAACTGTGCAATCCCCGGCTCCACGGCTGGTTGGGGGTGATTTCAATGTCATTTCCACTTCAGATGAGTATAAAGGTTCTTCATCCTTGGATCTTGGAGCCATGAAGGACTTTAATGATTGTCTCCTTGACTGCGGCCTGATAGACATTGCTTTTTTTTTTTTTTTATAAAACCCTAAGCGGGTAGTTTATTTATTAAGAACCAGATTCAATTTTTACAACGCCTGATGTAGGGACATTTTTTAGCATCCAGCCGCACCATGCCTTTTACCATGTTAGGGATTGTGTGGTGGTTATACTCAAGATATGTCTCATTTTTTATGCCCTCATTAGCTAGAGAGTCTGCTACTCAATTTGCTTCCCTAAATACATGTACAAAAGAGAAATTCTTTTGTAAGCCCCTATGACAATATGATAAATAAGCTGCAGTAAGGAATCGATACTCCAAGGTGGTGTTGCTTTGCCATTCAAAATGTTAATGATTAAATGTGAGTCCATTTCCACTAGGACAGATGAGAGTTGCAACTTGGCATAGAGTTTTAATCCATCTACCAGGGCCATCATTTTCGCTTGAAGGTTGGACTGACTGTGGTAGAATTTGGAAAATGCACCATAAAACTGACCCCTGTGATCTCGGATGATGCCTCCTCCAACAGCATTGCCTGGGTTTCCTTTAGACGCACCATCGACATTAAGCTTAACAATTCCTTGAGGAGGGGGTAACCAGCTCACTGAAATAAGGCCTGATGGACATTGCTTATTAAGGATATAAATTCTCGTGGCGTGGGAATAGGTGCGGCAACTAAGTATGGAAGAGGCTCGATCGTTATGTTTGCAACCATGTATTCCTCTCAACCTTCCAGCATCTAATGGTAGACCACTTGCCTAAAACATGATCGGACCATTCTGATCCACTTCTCCTCAAAATGTCTAATGGAATGATGACAAGACCTAGACAATTTCGGTTCTTAAATGCATGGATTAACCATCTCCACTTCACAAAGGTGGTACAAAGTAATTGGCAGTTACCTTGCTCGGGCAGCCCACTAGGAATTCTTGCCTCTGAGTTCAAAAGACTAAAGGCGGAACTACGCAATTGGAGTCACACCATCTTTGGAAACATTTTTGACAAGGTGAAAAATGCTGAGATGCAAGTTAAACAATGTGAAGCTATTTGCTTGCAACAGCCATCACAACCTAACCAAATTTCTCTTGCCCAAGCACAAGCTATGCATGCTAGATGCCTTGCCGATGAAGAAAGTTTTCGAAGGCAAAAATCGGGTATGAAATGGCTGTCTCAAGGAGACCAAAACTCAAAATTCTTCCACTCATCACTCCTTACAAAGAGACACAAGCTAAACATTTTGAAACTAAAGGTGCAAGGGAACTGGACTGAGGATAAGCAGCTTATAAACATGAAGATGAGGAAGTACATTACTTTCAGGAACTTTTAGCAGCTCCAAATGATTCGGCCATTAATCATGCCTTTTTAACTGCAATTACGCAGGTAATCACACAAGATGAGAATGAAACATTGCTTGCTGAGCCATCCTTGCGTGAGCTTAAGGAGGAAACCTCTGGTCTCAATCCATATGGAGCAGCGGGAATGGATGGCTTCAATGGAGTGTTCTTTACTACCAGCAGGGAAATCACCCAAGAGGATCTCCATAAGGCAGTGAAAGCTTTCTTCCAAGGTGAGGTGTTACCTAGAACTTTCACAAGTGTACACTCATAGCATTGATCCCCAAATCTCAAAACCCTTCATCTTTTGATAATTTTAGACCTATTAGTCTTTGTACATTCTTTAATAAATCTGTACTAAAATATTAGCTAATAGGTTAGCTTTAGTTCTGCCCAAAATTATTTCTCAAGAGCAAGTAGCCTATGTAAAAGGGAGAGACATTACGGATAACATATTGTCATGGTGCAAGTGCTTATCGAGTTCCTGAGCCAGAAAATAAGAGGCGGCAACATTATCTTCAAGCTTGATTTAGCAAAGGCCTTTGACCGGATCTCTTGACCTTTTCTCTATGCCGTCATGAGGAAGCTTGGATTCAGTGAAATGTGGAATGTTTTCATAAAAAACATGCTCAAAAATTGCTGGTTTTCTGTTCTTATCAATGGCTCCCCGAAATGCTTTTTCAAATCCACTAGGGGTGTTCGCCAAGGAGACCCCTTGTCACCTCTCCTTTTCATATCACAATGGAGACCATTCAACGAGGTTTACGAGCACAATTTCGTAAGGGAATCATCTCAGATTACGCATTGCCATGAGAATGTCCACCAATCACTCATTTTGCGTTCGCAGACGACATTGTCATTGTCACTAAAGGAGAGGCCAAATCAATCAAGAATCTCATGGAGTTCCTTGACCAGTTTGAGTCTTCTTCTGGGTAGCTTATTGGCAACTCGAAAAGCTCCTTTTACACCATGGCCAAAAATACTCTATTATCTCATATCAGAATGGTTCAATTCCGAACAAGTTTTGTAAAACCTCCCCTCCCTTTCATATATCTTGGATGTCCCATTCAAAAGGCGAAGAAAAGAAGGTCACTCTTTCAGCCCATGATTGAGAAAATTACCTCTAAAATCGCGGGGTGGCAAATAAAATTTCTCTATCCCAGGGGTAAGCTAATTCTGATCAAGCACGTTTTAAGTAGTATTCCAATATACATTTTCACGGTACTCCAGCCTCCAAAGGCTGTAATCAAGAATTTGGAGCACCAATTTGCAAATTTCTTCTGGGCCAATTCGGACTCAGGAATCAGGTACCATTGGGCATCATGGAAGTCAATATGCAAGCCAAAAGCTGCCAATGGCCTTGGATTCATGGCTCTCTCAGATTTGGTCAAGGGTTTGGGCATTAAACTATGGTGGAAATTTTGAAAAGGAAAGTCTTTATGGTGCTCTTTCATGAGTGCAAGATATCGTCATTCTCACCCTTGTTTAATAAATGAAAGGCATAGTGATTATACACATCTAAGTGTATGCTTAAAAGCCGTGAGCAGAGACAGGTAGATGCCGGGAATTCTTATTACGTAACGGACAAGTCTCCTTTTGGTGTGACACTTGGCTGCCTCAAGGACCTTTGTTTCATAAGGTTAATCAAGTGTTTGAGCCAACCCTTACAGTTGTTGAATTGTGGAGTGCAAATGGCTGGAACCTTGGAATTTTAAGCAAACAATATTCAGGCGTTGAGATAGGAAGACTAGAGACAATTCTTTGTGGGATACATTTCCAAGTTAGTAATGACTCGGATGTGCTGGTTTGGACTCCCTCACCTAATGGCAAGTTTTCAGTCTCCCCTATCCTTCCCTCAAATGTTTCCACGCTCTCTCGAAGAATTATTTGGGATAATAAACTCCAAATAAAAAATCTCCATCTTCATGTGGCGCTTCTTGAATAGGAAACTCCCACTTGACGATATCATAACTACCTTTGGAGGTTTCTTTGGCTTCAAAATGTCCCCTTTGTCATCATCAAGAAACATTGGATCATCTCTTTACAAGTTGTGATTTCACCAGCCAAATGTGGACATACTATGAATCTTGGCTTGAAGTGCACTTTTTCCCGGCATCTACAGCACTAGGAAAACTTAATTCATGGTGGTGGTACGATCCTCCTACGGTAACCCTTGCAACTGTTCAGAAACTTATACCATCTCTGGTATGTTGGTTTGTATGAAAAGCATGAAATTTGTATAAGAATTTTTGAAGACCTTTCCATCACACCTCAGCGAACCATAACAAATATTTGCTCCCTTTTGAGATCTATTTGCGTAACTCATCCTTTTAACAAAGCTGGACCAGCGGATGATAGCCTTTTAGCTCAACATATTTGCCATCAAATTATCACCACACGACCGAGGAAAGCATTGGCAGTTAGCTGGAATCCACCACCGCACGAGATTGCAAAACTCAACATTGATGGAGGCTCAAAAGGAAATCCAGGACCATTTAAGGCTTCATCCGGGGGTGGAGTCATTCGAGATCATCAAGGACACCTCATCAAGGCTTTTAGCACCACTTACAACCTTCAAACCAATTTGCAAGCAGAAGTGTCTGCCTTAGTGGATGGCCTTAAACATTGTGAGAAGTTGCAGCTCATGGATGTGCAAGTGGAGCCTGATTCCCTAACCCTAGTGAACATCAATAAGGATCGATCGCAACCAACTTGGAGCATTGATAAACAAGTGCAATTGATTAAAGCCTTTATTTCAGATAGGAACTTTACTTTT
Organism: Cinchona pubescens; assembly: GCA_025175665.1. NCBI lineage: Eukaryota > Viridiplantae > Streptophyta > Magnoliopsida > Gentianales > Rubiaceae > Cinchona > Cinchona pubescens. Next base: position 717,332 of record JANKKI010000116.1, read on the forward strand.
TCTCATATTTTTAGAGAAGCTAATCAAGTAGCGTATAGGCTAGCAAATGAGGGTATTATTCATTCTTCTTATATAGAGTATAACCAAGACACAATTCCCAAATCTATTAGAGGATTTTTGTGCTTGGATGCTCAAAGTTGCCCTAACATAAGGCATTGTAAATCAAGAATTATTAAATAAATTCTCACACACCGGTGTTTGCTCAAAAAAAAAAAAAAAAAAAAACTTTTGTTAGGTTGGCTAAAAAAAGAATACCTAACTTGGAAATCATATCATCCATTGGAAGTCATTTGTTCAACACTTTCCACATAAAGATGGAGATTTTCAGCTAGAGTCTCTTATCCCAAATCATTTGTCCAGAGAAAGACCGTGCAAGTGGCGGGAGAATGGATGCGATGGAGAAAGAGCCCTTGGGTGTTAGTTTCCAAATGAGCTGGTCTGATTCCTCCTTCAAGATGATGAGCTTATCCTTGAGGCTAATTCCAATGTTGTGAAGTTCATCTCTAGAATATCTCCCATCAAGTAAAGATAGATTCCAGCCACCGAAATTCCACATTTGCTCCACTGTGAGATTGCTATCATAACCTTGCTCCACCATGTGGAAGAGAGGCCCTTGTTCAGTCCAAATATCGAAGCAAAATGAAGAATTAGCCTTCCTAATGAGGAGCAACATGTTTTGTTCCGCTTCCTCATGAACTCGCAACATTCTTTTCCATATAAATGAGTCCCCAGAGTGCTTCTTCGGCTACAAAAGGGTGAACGCAGTCCCTTAAGTATCTTCCTTGGAGGAAAGAGCACCATAATGATTGACCTTTGCGGAACTTCCACCATAGTTTCATGTTGAATCCGTGCATCACATTCGTAAGAGGTGTAATGCCGAGGCTATTTGAGGACGTGAGTTGACATATTGTGGCCCATGCAATCCAATGCCGTTTTCGAACACCTACCGCTGTTCCCCAAAAGAAGCTTGCAAATTGCCTCTCCAACTCCTTAAGGATTGAATGTGGAAGAGAAAGGACTGTCATAAGAATGATTGGGATGCTACTACGTACGTGTTTGATAAGAAAGAGTCGCCTTCCAGAGGAAAGAAATCGTGTTTGCCAACCGTGAATGCAGGATGCCACTTTTTCAACCTTTGGCTGAAATAGTGATTTTTGTTTTTTAGCTTTCGGGATGGGGCATCCCAAGTATGTGAACGGTAAGGATTTCTTTGCAAACCCCGTTTTGGCTTGAATCATCTAGATCCGAATCCGAGGTATTGATGCTTTCTTGGACCGATAGAAGGAGCTTTTGGTCTTATTGCAAGCCCCGTTTTCTAAAAAGATTAGAAATTCAAAGAAAATTTCTTGAATGGAATAAAGGTAGAACGTAAATCGAGAAAAGCCATCAAGATGAAAAGATTATAAAGGCTTCGACCATAGTCCAAGAAAAAGAGAGAAAAGAGAGAGATATCAAGAGAATGTATTTTCTCATGCCTAACCTTAATTTATCTTTGTCTAGTTTTCTTTCTGATGTACAGCCCCTCAAAGGTGTAAGTCATGATGCACTAACCTCCCAATTGAGTATCTCAATTCCAATCAAAGAGAGGTAAGGAAGATATGGTAGTCAATACCCTATTTCAAAGGTACGAACTTATTTCTGTTTTTTGTGTTGAAATTCTTAGCTTTGAGCATCTTAAGAAATTGTACAAATTTAATTCCGAATTTATAATTATTTTTAGTGTACATTTTGTTTATTTCTTGAACGCAAATTAATTCCTTTAATTTGGTTTTTGACTTGGTTATTGTTTCGAACAGGAAAGGCATCCAAATTCTTGGACTTCAATTCCAATTTCTGGAGCATTGTTTGGATAAATCCGTCCAAGCTTTAGTTGATAATCATTTAAATGTCATCAAATCTAATTTGAATTGTTGTGTTAGCATGCTACATGATTTTAAACCTTTCACTTTTGTTCAAAGTAACTTGGATAAGTTTGTTAGATTGGTTAACTTCTTTTGTGAATTTCAAATCTCAAATAAAGTTAACTTGAAAATTTTCAAATTTTGTCCAAGTCAAGTTAAGTTTTTGCTATGGCGGGATAACTTGTTTGATTTTATTTTACTTAGACATGCCACTGAAAATTTTGTTCCTTACTTAGTTTTTTAGCAACCTAAGTTGTGTGATTTAGGTCAAATACTTTGTAAGAATGAAATCGTATCAATTTTGCCTCAAAACACTATGACAAAATTTTTTATTTTGGACAGATAACTTATATCCAATTTGTGTCAAAATCAATGTTTCTGGCAATTGCTATAATTGTGCTTAACAAGAGCAGGTAGCCTGTGTAAACGGTAGAGACATTACTGATAACATATTGTTGGTGCAAGAGCTTATCGAGTTCCTGAGCCAGAAAATAAGAGGCGGCAACATTATCTTCAAGCTTGATTTAGCAAAGGCCTTAGACCGGATCTCTTGACCTTTTCTCTATGCCGTCATGAGGAAGCTTGGATTCAGTGAAAAGTGGAATGTTATCATAAAAAACGTGCTCGAAAATTGCTGGTTTTCTGTTCTTATCAATGGCTCCCCGAAAGGCTTTTTCAAATCCACTAGGGGTGTTCGCCAAGGAGACCCCTTGTCACCTCTTCTTTTCATAATCCAATGGAGACCTTTACACGAGGTTTACGAGCACAATTTAATGAGGGAATCATCTCAGATTACGCATTGCCATGAGAGTGTCCACCAATCACTCATTTTGCGTTATTGTCACTAAAGGAGAGGTAACCAAATCAATCAAGAATCTCATGGAGTTCCTTGACCAGTTTGAGTCTTCTTCTGGGCAGCTTATTGACAACTCGAAAAGCTCCTTTTACATGGCCAAAAATGCTCTATTATCTCGGATCAGAATGGTTCAATTCCGAACAAGTTTTGTAAAACCTCCCCTCCCTTTCATATATCTTGGATGTCCCATTCAAAAGGCGAAGAAAAGAAGGTCACTCTTTCAGCCCATGATTGAGAAAATTACCTCTAAAATCGCGGGGTGGCAAATGAAATTTCTCTATTTCGGGGGTAAGCTAATTCTGATCAAGCACGTTTTAAGTAGTATTCCAATATACCTTTTCACGGTACTCCAGCCTCCAAAGGCTGTAATCAAGAATTTGGAGCACCAATTTGCAAATTTCTTCTGGGCCAATTCGGACTCAGGAATCAGGTATCATTGGGCATCATGGAAGTCAATATGCAAGCCAAAAGCTGCCAATGGCCTTGGATTCATGGTTCTCTCAGATTTGGTCAGTGTTCAGGGTTTGGGCATTAAACTATGGTGGAAATTTTGAAAAGGAAAGTCTTTATGGTGCTCTTTCATGAGTGCAAGATATCGTCATTCTCACCCTTGTTTAATAAATGAAAGGCATAGTGATTCATATATATGGAAGTGTATGCTTAAAAGCCGTGAGCATGCAGAAAAAGGCCTTTTATTCTTATTACGTAACGGACAAGTCTCCTTTTGGTGTGACACTTGGCTGCCTCAAGGACCTTTGTTTCATAAGGTTAATCAAGTGTTTGAGCCAACCCTTACAGTTGTTGAATTGTGGAGTGCAAATGGCTGGAACCTTGCAATTTTAAGCAAACAATATTCAGGCGTTGAGATAGGAAGACTAGAGCCAATTCTTTGTGGGATACATTTCCAAGTTAGTAATGACTCGGATGTGCTGGTTTGGACTCCCTCACCTAATGGCAAGTTTTCAGTCTCCTCTACCCTTCCCTCAAATGTTTCCACGCTCTCTCGAAGAATGATTTGGGATTTTTAATAAACTCCAAATAAAAATTCTCCATCTTCATGTGGCGCTTCTTGAATAGGAAACTCCCACTTGACGATATCATAACTACCTTTGAGGTTTCTTTGGCTTCAAAATGTCCCCTTTGTCATCATCAAGAAACATTGGATCATCTCTTTACAAGTTGTGATTTCACCAGCCAAATGTGGACATACTATGAATCTTGGCTTGAAGTGCACTTTTTCCCGGCATCTACAGCACTAGGAAAACTTAATTCATGGTGGTGGTACGATCCTCCTCCGGTAACCCTTGCAGCTGTTCAGAAACTTATACCATCTCTGGTATGTTGGTTTGTATGAAAAGCATGAAATTTGGTAATTTTTGAAGACCTTTCCATCACACCTCAGCGAACCATAACAAATATTTGCTCCCTTTTGAGATCTATTTCCGTTACTCATCCTTTTTACAAAGCTGGACCAGCGGATGATAGCCTTTTAGCTCAACATATTTGCCATCAAATTATCACCACACGACCGAGGAAAGCATTGGCAGTTAGCTGGAATCCACCACCGCACGAGATTGCAAAACTCAACATTGATGGAGGCTCAAAAGGAAATCCAGGACCTTCATCCGGGGGTGGAGTCATTCGAGATCATCAAGGACACCTCATCAAGGCTTTTACCAACACTTACAACCTTCAAACCAATTTGCAAGCAGAAGCGTCTGCCTTAGTGGATGGCCTTAAACATTGTGAGAAGTTGCAGCTCATGGATGTGCAAGTGGAGCCTGATTCCCTAACCCTAGTGAACATCAATAAGGATCGATCGCAACCAACTTGGAGCATTGATCAACAAGTGCAATTCATTAAAGCCTTTATTTCAGATAGGAACTTTACTTTTTCTCATATTTTTAGAAAAGCTAATCAAGTAGCGTATAGGCTAGCAAATGAGGGTATTATTCATTCTTCTTATATAGAGTATAACCAAGACACAATTCCCAAATCTATTAGAGGATTTTTGTGCTTGGATGCTCAAAGTTGCCGCTAACATAAGGCATTGTAAACCATGAATTATTAAATAAATTCTCACACACCGGTGTTTGCTCAAAAAAAAAAAAAAAAAAACTTTGTTAGGTTGGCTAAAAAAAGAATACCTAACTTGGAAATCATATCATCCATTGGAAGTCATTTGTTCAACACTTTCCACATAAAGATGGAGATTTTCGGCTAGAGTCTCTTATCCCAAATCATTTGTCCAGAGAAAGACCGTGCAAGTGGCGGGAGAATGGATGAGATGGAGAAAGAGCCCTTGGGTGTTAGTTTCCAAATGAGCTGGTCCGATTCCTCCTTCAAGATGATGAGCTTATCCTTGAGGCTAATTCCAATGTTGTGAAGTTCATCTCTAGAATATCTCCCATCAAGTAAAGATAGATTCCAGCCACCGAAATTCCACATTTGCTCCACTGTGAGATTGCTATCATAACCTTGCTCCACCATGTGGAAGAGAGGCCCTTGTTCAGTCTAAATATCGATGCAAAATGAAGAATTGTATACCATACAGCCTTCCTAATGAGGAGCAACATGTTTTGTTCCGCTTCCTCACAACTCGTAACATCCTTTTCCATGTAAATGAGTCCCCAGGTGCTTCTTCGGCTACAAAAGGGTGAACGCAGTCCCTTAAGTATCTTCCTTGGAGGAAAGAGCACCATAATGATTGACCTTTGCGGAACTTCGACTATAGTTTCATGTTGAATCCGTGCACCACATTCGCAAGAGGTGTAATGCCCAAAGATGTGCTCCAATCTTGGCGAGAGTGAGTCCAAGCTTGCTCCATCTTCCATCTCCTCATATTGACACATCTTTGGGCTATTAGGGTCCATATCATTCCTTTACTCCACGAAAGAATTCATCCTCGGATCCGAATCCAGAAAAGAAAAACTCAGATTAGTCAAATGGGACACAAGATTGGTAGAATACAGGCAATGAAGCCGTGCAGTATTGCGAACACAACAAAGTTTTGCAATGTAATTGTCCAAACAGTTAAATAAATGTGCATGCCAAACTAGATAAGATTGAATTCGTTCAGTTTTGACAAGTTAGGCACAGTTATAGCAATTGCCAGAAACACTGATTTTGACACAAATTGGAAGTTATCTGTCCAAAATAAAAATTTTAGTCAAAGTGTTTTGAGGCAAAATTGATACGATTTCATGCTTACAAAGTATTTGACCTAAATCACACAACTTAGGTTGCTAAAAAACTAAGCAAGGAACAAAATTTTATTTGGCATGTCTAAGTAAAATAAAATCAAAGAAGTTATCCCGCCATAGCAAAAACTTAACTTGACTTGGACAAAATTTGAAAATTTTGAAGTTAACTTTATTTGAGATTCAAAATTCACGAAAGAAGTTAACCAATCTAACAAACTTATCCAAGTCACTTTGAACAAAAGTGAAAGGTTGAAAATCGTGTAGCATGCTAACACAACAATTCAAATTAGATTTGATGGCATGTAAATGATTATCGACTAAAGCTTGGACGGATTTATCCAAACTATGCTCCACAAATTGGAATCGAACTAGTTTGAGTCCAAGAATTTGGATGCCTTCCCTGTTAGAAACAATAACCAAGGCAAAAACCAAATTAAAGGAATTAATTTGGTAAGAGAAAAGAAATAAACAAAATGTACAATATCTTCCTTGGATATATTCGAATTAAATTTGTACAATTTCCTAAGATGATGCTCAAAGCTAAGAATTTCAACACAAAAAATAGAAATAAGTTCATACCTTTGAAATAGGGTATTGACTACCATATCTTCCTTACCCCGCTTTGATTGGAATGATGAGATACTCAATTGGGAGGTTAGTGCATCGTGACTTACACCTTTGAAGGGTTGTACAATAGAAAGTAAACTAGACAAAGATAAATCAAGGTTAGGCATGAGAAAAAAAATTCTCTCGGTTTCTCTCTCTTTTCTCTCTTTTTCTTGGACTGTGGTCGAAGCCTTTATAATCTTTTCATCTTGATGGTTTTTCTCGCTTTGCTTTTTACCTTTATTCCATTCAAGAAATTTTCTTTGAATTTCTAATCTTTCAATAGAAAACGGGTCTTGCAATAAGACCAAAAGCTCTTTCTATCTGTCCAAGAATGCATCCACACCTCAGATTAGGATGATTAATGCCAAAACGGTGTTTGGAATGAAATCCTTACCATTCACAAACTTGGGATGCCCCATCCAGAGAGGTAAAAACTGAAAATCACTATTTCAGCCAATGGTTGAAAAAGTGGCATCCTGCATTCAGGGTTGGCAAACACGATTTCTTTCCTCTGGAGGCCGACTCGTTCTTATCAAACACGTACTTAACAGTAGCCCAATCATTCTTATGATAGTCCTTTCTCCTCCACATTCAATCCTTGTGGAGTTGGAGAGGCAATTTGCAAGCTTCTTTTGGGGAACAACGAAAGGTGTTCGAGAACGACATTGGATTGCATGGGCCACAATATGTCAACCCACGTCCTCAATTGGCCTCGGCATTACACCTCTTGCGGATGTGGTGCAAGGATTCAACATGAAACGATGGTGGAAGTTCCGCAAAGGCATATACCAATTATTATGGTGCTCTTTCCTCCAAGGAAGATACTTAAGGGACTGCGTTCACCCTTGTGTAGCCAAAGAAGCAGTTGGAGACTCTTTTACATGGAAAAAGATGTTGCGAGTTCGTGAGGAAGCGGAACAAATCATGTTGCTCCTCATTAGGAAGGCTAATTCTTTATTTTGGTTTGATACTTGGACCGAACAAGGGCCTCTCTTCCACACGGTGGGGCAAGGTTGTGATAGCCAACTCACAGTGGAGCAAATGTGGAATTTCGATGGCTTGAATCTATCTTTACATGATGGGAGATATTCCAGAGATGAACTTAACAACATTGGAATTAGCCTCAAGGATAAGCTCATCCTGCTGAAAGAGGAACCGAACCTGCTCATTTGGAAACTAACACCAAAGGGCTCTTTCTCCATCTCATCCATTCTCCCGCCACTTGCACGGTCTTTCTCTAGACAAATGATTTCGGATAAGAAACTCCAGCAAAAAATCTCCAACTTTATGTGCCCAGAAAGTGTTGAACAAACGACTTCAACGGATGATATGATTTCCAGGTTAGGTATTCCGTTAGCCTCCAAGTGCTATTTTTGTAGCAATGCGGAATCGATAAATCATCGCTTCGTGACATGTACAATTGCAACACATATTTGGAATTTCTTTGAATCCCAGTTTGAATGGACATTTGCTCCAGCTACAACCATTTCGGACCAGCTAAATTCGTGGTGGTGGGCTGAACATTCCCCTTCAACCACAACGGGTGCAATGCATAAAATCATTCCATGAATTATTTGCTGTTTTGCACGAAAAGCTGGAAACAAGGTCATCTTCCAAGGGACGAGTATCAATGCAACACGGATAATTGTTGATATTTGTGCTTACTTGAAAGATGTTTCTTCAATATATACGTTTAACAAGGTGATAGCGGCAGATGAACTGTTCCTTTCACGGGGTATTTGCAATCAACTTCATCATTTGCATCCGGGGACAATACTTGTTGTTAAGTGGGTGATGCGAACCCCGTGCACGATCGACTTGATGCCACAAAATCCACCAATTCTAGATGGCACCAAAACCCTAAGGATCGACTCCAAAGTTGGTCCCAAGTGTTTGGACTGCAAACACACACAAACAAGAACGAAAAGAACACACAAGAATCAAGCAAGAATTCTGTCCATTGTCTATAGAGAGACAAGAACCAAACCCTTAACAAGATTTAAAGCAAGAATTGACCCGTTCCCTATATGAATCGGGCAAGAACCAAATCTATATATCAGTTAGAACTATCATCGTTGCTTAAGCGATGATCCCAACAAAGTCTTAATCCAAAGAGTAAAAGAAAGAACTTTCTCCTCAGGAAAAAGACGAATATAATTGATAAAAATGTGTTGTAATTCATCCATCCTATTTGTAGAAGTCCTAAAAACTTGCTTGAAAACTCGTAAAATAGTAGTGCTAGGGTTAAACCATAAGTGGCCCCAAGATTTGGGCTAAATGGGCCTTATTAAGGCTAATTAATGCATCAAGCTTGAAACTAAGAATTAAATCAACACCTAAACCCAACTTAAAAACAGCCCAATTTTCACAAACTTAAATTACTATTGGGCTTTACACAATAAAGACCCAACTAAAATAAACTTGAAAGGAAATTCGGCCTTCTTGCACTTAAAGGATCTCCACTTGTGCTTTAGTTTGAAGAATTGGGCATCATATATTAATGAATTAAAGATAGTCCAATCCTACTCAATCAAAATACCACGAATGTGCTCCAATCTTGGCGAGAGTGAGTCCAAGCTTGCTCCATCTTCCATCTCCTCATATTGACACATCTTTGGCCTATTAGGGTCCATATCATTCCTTTACTCCACGAAAGAATTCATCCTCGGATCCGAATCCAGAAAAGAAAAACTCAGATTAGTCGAATGGGACACAAGATTGGTAGAATACAGGCAATGAAGCCGTGCAGTATTGCGAACACAACAAAGTTTTGTAATGTAATTGTCCAAACAGTTAAATAAATGTGCATGCCAACCAAAACTAGAAATTTGTTCAGTTTTGACAAGTTAGGCACAGTTATAGCAATTGCCAGAAACACTGATTTTGACACAAATTGGAAGTTATCTGTCCAAAATAAAAATTTTAGTCAAAGTGTTTTGAGGCAAAATTGATACGATTTCATGCTTACAAAGTATTTGACCTAAATCACACAACTTAGGTTGCTAAAAAACTAAGCAAGGAACAAAATTTTCAGTGGCATGTCTAAGTAAAATAAAATCAAACAAGTTATCCCGCCATAGCAAAAACTTAACTTGACTTGGACAAAATTTGAAAATTTTGAAGTTAACTTTATTTGAGATTCGAAATTCACGAAAGAAGTTAACCAATCTAACAAACTTATCCAAGTCACTTTGAATAAAAGTGAAAGGTTGAAAATCATGTAGCATGCTAACACAACAATTCAAATTAGATTTGATGGCATGAAATGATTATCAACTAAAGCTTGGACGGATTTATCCAAACTATGCTCCACAAATTGGAAAGATTGAAGTCCAAGAATTTGGATGCCTTCCCTGTTCGAAACAATAACCAAGTCAAAAACCAAATTAAAGGAATTAATTTGGTGAAAGAAATAAACAAAATGTACAATAAAAATAATAATAAACTCGGAATTAAATTTGTACAATTTCTTAAGATGATGCTCAAAGCTAAGAATTTCAACACAAAAAATAGAAATAAGTTCATACCTTTGAAATAGGGTATTGACTACCACATCTTCCTTACCCCGCTTTGATTGGAATGATGAGATACTCAATTGGGACTTTAGTGCATCATGACTTACATCTTTGAAGGGCAGTACATCAAAAAGAAAACTAGACAAAGATAAATCAAGGTTAGGCATGAGAAAATAAATTCTCTCGGTTTCTCTCTCTTTTCTCTCTTTTTCTTGGACTATGGTCGAAGCCTTTATAATCTTTTCATCTTGATGGCTTTTCTCGCTTTGCTTTCTACCTTTATTCCAGTCAAGAAATTTTCTTTGAATTTGAAATCTTCTTTCTAGAAAAACGGGGCTTGCAATAAGACCAAAAGCTCATTCTATCTGTCCAAGAATGCATCAACACCTCGGATTTGGATGATTCATGCCAAAATGGTGTTTGTAAAGAAATCCTTACCATTCACATACTTGGGATGCCCCATCCAGAAAGGTGAAAATGAAAATCACTATTTCAGCCAATGGTTGAAAAAGTGGCATCCTCATTCACGGTTGGCAAACACGATTTCTTTCCTCTGGAGGGCGACTCGTTCTTATAAAACACGTACTTAGTAGCATCCCAATCATTCTTATGACTTTCCTTTCTCCTCCACATTCAATCCTTAAGGAGTTGGAGAGGCAATTTGCAAGCTTCTTGTGGGGAACTGTGGAAGGTGTAAGAAAACGGCATTGGATTGCATGGGCCACAATATGTCAACCCACGTCCTGAAATGGCACGGCATTACACCACTTGCGGATGTGGGGCATGGATTCAACGTGAAACGATGGTGGAAGTTCCATAAAAGGCCAATTATAATGGTGCTCTTTCCTCCAAGGAAGATAATTAAGGGACTGCGTCCACCCTTGTGTAGCCAAAGAAGCACTTGGAGACTTCTTTACATGGAAAAAGATGTCGCGAGTTCATGAGGAAGCGGAACAAAACATGTTGCTCCTCATTAGGAAGGCTAATTCTTCATTTTGGTTCGATACTTGGACTGAACAAGGGCCTCGCTTCCACATGGTGGAGCAAGGTTGTGATAGCCATCTCACAGTGGACCAAATGTGGAATTTCGGTGGCTGGAATCTATCTTTACTTGATGGGAGATATTCCAAAGATGAACTTCACAACATTGGAATTAGCCTCAAGGATAAGCTCATCTTCCTGAAGGAGGAACCGGACCAGCACATTTGGAAACTAACACCAAAGGGATATCCATTCTCCCGCCACTTGCACGGTCTTTCTCTAGACAAATGATTTTGGATAAGGGACTCCAGCTGAAAATCTCCATATTTATGTGGAAAGTGTTGAACAAACGACTTCCAACGGATGATTTGATTTCCAGGTTAGGAATTCCGTTAGCCTCCAAGTGCTGTTTTTGTAACAATGCAGAATCGTAAAATCATCGCTTCGTGACATGTACAATTGCAACACATATTTGGAGTTTCTTTGAATCTTGGTTCGAATGGACATTTTCTCCGGCGACAACCATTTTGAACAAGCTAAATTCGTCGTGGTGGCCTACATATTCCCCTTCAACCTCAACAGGTTCCATACATAAAATCATTCCATGCATTATTTGCTATTTTGTACGGGAAGCTGGAAACAAGGTCTTCTTCCAAGGGACGAGTATCAATGCAACACGGATAATTGTTGATATTTGTGCTTACGTGAAAGATGTTTCTTGAATATATACGTTTAACAAGGTGATAGAGGCAGATGAACTATTCCTTTCACGGGGTATTTGCAATCAACTTCATCATTTCCATCCGAGGACAATACTTGTTGTTAAGTGGGTGATGCGAACCCCGTGCATTAGACAATCGACTTGATGCCACAAAATCCAACAATTAAAGATGGCACCAAATCCCTAAGGATCGACTCCAAAGTTGGTCACAAGAGTTTGGACAGCAAACACACACAAACAAGAATGAAATGAACACACAAGAATTAAGAAAGAATTAGCCCGTTGTCTATAGCGAGACAAGAACCAAACTCTTAACAAGATTTAAAGCAAGAATTGACCCGTTGCCTATATGAATTGGGCAAGAACCAAGTTAGAACTATCACCGTTGCTTAAGCGATGATCCCAACAAAGTCTTAATCCGAAGAGTAAAAGAAAGAACTTTCACCTCAGGAAAAAGACGAATATTATTGATAAAAATGTGCTGTAATTCGTCCATCTGATAATGCCTATTTGTAGAAGTCCTAAACACTTGCTTGAAAACTCCTAAAATAGTAGTGCTAGGGTTAAGCCATAAGTGGCCCCAAGATTTGGGCTTAATGGGCCTTATTAAGGCTAATTAATGAGCTTGAAACTAACCCAATGAATTAAATCAACACCTAAACCCAACTTAAAACCAGCCCAATTTTCACAAACTTAAATTACTATTGGGCTTTACAGAATAAAGACCCAACTAAAATAAACTTGAAAGGAAATTCGGCCTTCTTGCACTTAAAAGATCTCCACTTGTGCTTTAGTTTGAAGAATTGGGCATCATGTAATAATGAATTGAAGATAGTCCTATCCAACTCAATCCAAATACCACGAATGTGCTCCAATCTTGGCGAGAGTGAGTCGAAGCTTGCTCCAACTTTCATCTCTTAATCTTGACACATCTTTGGGCTATTAGGGTCCATATCATTCCTTTCCTCCATGAAAGAATTCGTTCTCGAATCCAAATCTAGAAAGGAAAAACTCAGATTAGTCGAATGAGACACAAGATTGGCAGAATATAGGCATTGAAGCCGTGCACTATTGCGAACACAACAAAGTTTTGCAAAGTAATTGTCCAAACAGTTAAATAAATGTGAATGCCAAAGTAGAACAATGCCTAGTCGTTCAATTTTGACAAGTTAAGCACAATTATAGCAATTGCCAGAAACACTGATTTTGACACAAATTGGAAGTTATCTGTCAAAATAAAAATTTTAGTCAAAGTGTTTTGAGGCAAAATTGATACGATTTCATGCTTACAAAGTATTTGACCTAAATCACACAACTTAGGTTGCTAAAAAACTAAGCAAGGAACAAAATTTTTAGTGGCATGTCTAAGTAAAATAAAATCAAACAAGTTATCCCGCCATAGCAAAAACTTAACTTGACTTGGACAAAATTTGAAAATTTTGAAGTTAACTTTATTTGAGATTCAAAATTCACGATAGAAGTTAACCAATCTAACAAACTTATCCAAGTCACTTTGAACAAAAGTGAAAGGTTGAAAATCATGTAGCATGCTAACACAACAATTCAAATTAGATTTGATGGCATGTAAATGATTATCGACTAAAGCTTGGACGGATTTATCCAAACTATGCTCCACAAATTGGAATCGAAGCCTGTCCAAGAATTTGGATGCCTTCCCTGTTAGAAACAATAACCAAGGCAAAAACCAAATTAAAGGAATTAATTTGGTGAAAGAAATAAACAAAATGTACAATAAAAATAATAATAAATTCGGAATTAAATTTGTGCAATTTCTTAAGATGATGCTCAAAGCTAAGAATTTCAACACAAAAAACAGAAATAAGTTCATACCTTTGAAATAGGGTATTGACTACCATATCTTCCTTACCTCGCTTTGATTGGAATGATGAAATACTCAATTGGGAGGTTAGTGCATCATGACTTACACCTTTGAAGGGCTGTACAATAGAAAGTAAACTGGATAAAGATAAATCAAGGTTAGGTATGAGAAAATAAATTCTCTCGATTTCTCTCTCTTTTCTCTCTTTTTCTTGGTCTATTGTCAAAGCCTTTATAATCTTTTCATCTTGATGGCTTTGCTCGCTTTGCTTTTAACCTTTATTCCATTCAAGAAATTTACTTTGAATTTCTAATCTTTATCTAAGAAAACGGGGCTTGCAATAAGACCAAAAGCTCATTCTTTCTGTCCAAGAATGCATCAACACCTCGGATTAGGATGATTCATGCCAAAACGGGGTTTGCAAAGAAATCCTAACCGTTCACATACTCGGGGTGCCCCCATCCAGAAAGCTAAAAAATGAAAATCACTATTTCAGCCAATGGTTGAAAAAGTGGCATCCTGCATTCACGGTTGGCAAACACGATTTCTTTCCTCTGGAGGGCGACCCTTTCTTATCAAACACGTACTTAGTAGCATCCCAATCATTCTTATGACAGTCCTTTCTCCTCCACATTCAATCCTTAAGGTGTTGGAGAGGCAATTTGCAAGCTTCTTTGGGGAACAGCGGAAGGTGTTCGAAAACAGCATGATATTGCATGGGCCACAATATGTCAACCCACGTCCTCAAATGGCCTCGGCATTACACCTCTTGCGAATGTGGTGCACAAATTCAACATGAAACTATGGTGGAAGTTCCGCAAAGGCATTCAATCATTATGGTGCTCTTTCCTCCAAGGAAGATAATTGTTGATATTTGTGCTTACTTGAAAGATGCTTCTTCAATATATCGTTTAACAAGGTGATAGAGGCAGATGAACTGTTCCTTTCACAAGGTATTTGCAATCAACTTCTTCATTTCCATCTGAGGAGAATACTTGTTCTTAAGGGGGTGATGCGAACCCCGTGCGGAATCGACTTGATGCCGCAAAATCCAACAATTCAAGATGGCACCAAAACCCTAAGGATCGGCTCCAAAGTTGGTCACAAGAGTTTGGACAGCAAACACACACAAACAAGAACGAAAAGAACACACAAGAATCAAGCAAGAATTCAATCCGTTGTCTATAGCGAGACAAGAACCAAACTCTTAACAAGATTTAAAGCAAGAATTGACTTGTTGCCTGTATGAATCAGGCAAGAATCAAATCTATAAGTCGGTTAGAACAATCACCGTTGCTTAAGCGATGATCCCAACAAAGTCTTAATCCGAAGACTAAAAGAAAGATCTTTTACCTCACGAAAAAGGCGAATATTATTGATAAAAATGTGCTGTAATTCGTCCTTATGATAATGCCTATTTGTAGGCTTAATAAAGTCCTAAAAACTAGCTTGAAAACTGGTAAAAAAGTAGTGCTAGGGTTAAACATTAGTGGCCCCAAGATTTGGGCTAAATGGGCCTTATTAAGGCTAATTAATGAGCCTGAAACTGAGAATTAAATCAACACCTAAGCCCAATTAAAAACCAACTTAAAACCAGCCCAATTCACACAAACTTAAATTATTTTGGGCTTTACATAATAAAGACCTAACTAAAATAAACTTGAAAGGAAATTCGGCCTTCTTGCACTTAAAGGATCCAAGTATCAATCAAAATACCACGAATGTGCTCCAATCTTGGCAAGAGTGTGTCCAAGCTTGCTCCATCTTTCATCTCCTCATCTTGACACATCTTTGGGCTATCGGGATCCATTTCATTCCCTCCTTCCTCCAAAGAGCATTCGTCCTCGAATCCGAATCTAGAAAAGAAAAACTCAAATTAGTCGAATGGGACACAAGATTGGCAGAATATAGGCATTGAAGCCGTGCACTATTGCGAACACAACAAAGTTTTGCAAAGTAATTGTCCAAACAGTTAAATAAATGTGCATGCCAAAGTAGAAAGTCGTTTAGTTTTGACAAGTTAAGCACAATTATAGAAATTGCCAGAAACACTGATTTTGACACGAATTGGAAGTTATCTGTCAAAATAAAAATTTTAGTCAAGGTGTTTTCAGTCAAAATTGATGCGATTTCATGCTTACAAAGTATTTGACCTAAATCACACAACTTAGGTTGCTTAAAAACTAAGTAAGAAACAAAAATTTCACTGGCATGTCTAAGTAAAATAAAATCAAACAAGTTCTCCCGCCGTAGCAAATACTTAACTTGACTTGGACAAAATTTGAAAATTTTGAAGTTAACTTTATTTGAGATTCGAAATTCACAACAGAAGTTAACCAAGATCTAACAAACTTATCCAGGATACATTGAACAAAAGTAAAAAGGTAGAAAATAACCAAGTCAAAAACCAAATTAATGGAATTAATTTTAAACAAGAAATAAACTAAATGTACACTAAAAATAATTCAGAATTAAATTTGTCCAATTTCTTAAGATGCCCAAAGCTAAGAATTTCCACAGAAAAAATAGAAATAAGTTCGTACCTTTGAAATAAGGTATTGACTACCATATCTTCCTTACCTCGCTTTGATTAGAATGATGAGACACTCAATTGGGAGGTTAGTGCATCATGACTTACACCTTTGAAGAGCTGTACATCAGAAAGAAAACTAGACAAAGATAAATCTAGGTTAGGCATGAGAAAATAAATTCTCTTGATATCTCTCTCTTTTCTCTCTTTTTCTTGGACTATCTTCGAAGCCTTTATAATCTTTTCATCTTGATGGCTTTTCTCGCTTTGCTTTTTACCTTTATTCCATTCAAGAAATTTTCTTTGAATTTCTAATAGTGCCCTTTTTAAGAAAACGGGGCTTGCAATAAGACCAAAAGCTCATTCTATCTGTCCAAGAATGCATCAATACCTCGGATACAGATGATTCAAGCCAAAACGGGGTTTGCAAAGAAATCCTTACCGTTCACATACTCGGGGTGCCTCCATCCAGAAAGCTAAAAAACAAAAATCACTATTTCAGCCAATGGTTGAAAAAGTGGCATCCTGCATTCACGGTTGGCACACACGATTTCTTTCCTCTAGAGGGCGACCCTTTCTTATCAAACACGTATTTAGTAGCATCCCAATCATTCTTATGACAGTCCTTTCTCCTCCACATTCAATCCTTAAGGTGTTGGAGAGGCAATTTGAAAGCTTCTTTTGGGGAACAACGGAAGGTGTTCGAAAACGGCATTATATTGCATGGGCCACAATATGTCAACCCACGTCCTCAAATGGCCTTGGCATTACACATCTTGCGAATGTGGCAATGGTGGAAGTTCCGCAAAGGCCAATCATTATGGTGCACTTTCCTCCAAGGAAGATACTTAAGGGACTGCGTTCACCCTTTTGTAGCCAAAGAAGCACCTGGAGACTCATTTGCATGGAAAAGGATATTGCGAGTTCGTGCGGAAGCGGAACAAAGCATGTTGCTCCGCACTAGGAAGGGTAATTCTTCATTTTGGTTCGATACTTGGACTGAACAAGGGCCTCTCTACCACATGGAAGAGCAAGGTTATGATAGCCATCTCACGGTGGAGCAAATGTGGAATTTTGGTGGCTGGAATCTATCTCTACTTGATGGGAGATATTCCTGAGATGAACTTCACAACATTGGAATTAACCTCAAGTATAAGCTCATCTTCTGGAAGGAGGAACCGGACCAGCTCATTTGGAAACTAACACCAAAGGGCTCTTTCTCCATCTTATCCATACTCCCGCCACTTGCACGGTCTTTCTCTAGACAAATGATTTGGAATAAGAGACTCCAGCTGAACATCTCCATCTTTATGTGGAAAGTGTTGAATGAACTGACTTCAAACGGATGATATGATTTCCAAGTTAGGTATTCCGTTAGCCTCCAATTGCTGTTTTTGTAACAACGCGGAATCGTTAAATCATCTCTTCGTGACATGACAATTGCAACACATGTTTGGAGTTTCTTCGAATCTTGGTTCGAATGGACATTTGCTTCAGCTAAAACCATTTCGGACAAGCTAAATTCCTGGTGGTAGGCGGCACATTCCCCTTCTACCACAACGCGTGCAATACGTAAAATCATTCCATGCATTATTTTCTGGTTTGTATGGCAAGCAAGAAACAAGGTCATCTTCCATGGGACGAGTATCAATGCAACACGAATAATTGTTGATATTTGTGCTTACTTGAAAGATGTTTCTTCAATATATCCGTTTAACAAGGTGATAGAGGCAGATGAACTGTTCCTTTCACAGGGTATTTGCAATCAACTTCTTCATTTCCATCCGAGGAGAATACTTGTTGTTAAGTGGGTGATGCGAACCCCGTTCGCAATCGAGTTGATGACCTTGATGCCGCAAAATCCAACAATTCAAGATGGCATCAAAACCCTAAAGATCGGCTCCAAAGTTGGTCACAAGAGTTTGGACAGCAAACACACACAAACAAGAATGAAAAGAACACACAAGAATCAAGCAAGAATTCAACCCGTTGTCTATAGCGAGACAAGAACCAAAACTCTTAACAAGAATTAAAGCAAGAATTGACTCGTTGCGTATATGAATCAGGCAAGAATCAAATCTATAAGTCGGTTAGAACAATCACCGTTGCTTAAGCGATGATCCCAACAAAGTCTTAATCCGAAGACTAAAACGAAAGAACTTTTACCTAACGAAAAAGGCGAATATTATTGATAAAAATGTGCTGTAATTCGTCCTTATGATAATGCCTATTTGTAGGCTTAATAAAGTCCTAAAAACTAGCTTGAAAACTGGTAAAAAAGTAGTGCTAGGGTTAAACCATTAGTGGCCCCAAGATTTGGGCTAAATGGGCCTTATTAAGGCTAATTACTTTATCAGCCTGAAACTGAGAATTAAATCAACACCTAAGCCCAATTAAAAACCAACTTAAAACCAGCCCAATTCACACAAACTTAAATTACTATTGGGCTTTACATAATAAAGACCTAACTAAAATAAACTTGAAAGGAAATTTGGCCTTCTTGCACTTACAGGATCTCCACTTGTGCTTTACTTTGAAGAATTGGGAATCATGTAATAATGAATTGAAGATAGTCCAATCCAACTCAATCAAAATACCACGAATGTGCTCCAATCTTGGCAAGAGTGTGTCGAAGCTTGCTCCATCTTTCATCTCCTCATCTTGACACATCTTTGGGCTATCGGGATCCATTTCATTCCCTCCTTCCTCCATGAAAGAATTCGTCCTCGAATCCGAATCTAGAAAAGCAAAACTTAGATTAGTCGAATGGGACACAAGATTGGCAGAATATAGGCATTGAAGCCGTGCACTATTACGAACACAACAAAGTTTTGCAAAGTAATTGTCCAAACAGTTAATAATAAATGTGCATGCCAAAGTACAAAGTCGTTCAGTTTTGACAAGTTAAGCACAATTATAGAAATTGCCAGAAACACTGATTTTGACACGAACTGGAAGTTATCTGTCAAAATAAAAAATTTAGTCAAGGTGTTTTCAGGCAAAATTGATGCGATTTCATGCTTACAAAGTATTTGACCTAAATCACACAACTTAGGTTGCTAAAAAACTAAGTAAGGAACAAAATTTTCAGTGGCATGTCTAAGTAAAATAAAATCAAACCAGTTATCCCGCCCTAGGAAATACCTAACTTGACTTTGTTAATTTCAAAATTTTGAAGTTAACTTTATTTGAGATTAAATTCACAAAAGAAGTTAACCAATCGAACAAACTTATCCAAGATACTTTGAACAAAAATGAAAGGTTGAAAATATTGTAGCATGCTGACACAACAATTCAAACTAGATTTGATGGCATGTAAATAATTATCAACTAAAGCTTGGACGGATTTATCCAAACAAATGCTCCACAAATTGGATGCCTTCCCTGTTCAAAACAATAACCAAGTCAAAAACCAAATTAAAGGAATTAATTTTAAACAAGAAATAATCTAAATGTACACTAAAAATAATTATAAATTCGGAATTAAATTTGTACAATTTCTTAAGATGCTCAAAGCTGCGAATTTCGACACAAAAAACAAAAATAAGTTTGTACCTTTGAAATAAGGTATTGACTACCATATCTTCCTTACGTCGCTTTGATTGGAATGGTGAGATACTCAATTGGGAGGTTAGTGCATCATGACTTACACCTTTGAAGGGTTGTACATCAGAAAGAAAATAAGACAAAGATAAATCAAGGTTAGGCATGATAAAATAAATTCTCTTGATATCTCTCTCTTTTCTCTCTTTTTCTTGGACTATGGTCAATGCCTTTATAATCTTTTCATCTTGATGGCTTTTCTCGCTTTGCTTTTTACCTTTATTCCATTCAAGAAATTTTCTTTGAATTTCTAATCTTTTCTAAGAAAACAGGGCTTGTAATAAAATCAAAAGCTCTTTCTATCTGTTCGAGAAAGCATCAATACCTCGGATTCGGATGATTCAAGCCAATACGGGGTTTGCAAAGAAATCCTTACCGTTCACATACTTGGGATGCCCCATCCAGAAAGCTAAAAAACAAAAATCACTATTTCAGCCATTTGTTGAAAAAGTGGCATCCGGCATTCACGGTTGGCAGACACGATTTCTTTCCTCTGGAGGGCGACTCTTTCTTATCAAACACGTACTTAGTAGCATCCCAATCATTCTTATCACAGTCCTTTCTCCTCCACATTCAATCCATAAGGTGTTGGAGAGGCAATTTGCAAGTTTCTTTTGGGGAACAGTGGAAGGTGTTCGAAAATGGCATTATATTGCATGGGCCACAATATGTCACCCCACGTCCTCAAATGGCCTCGACATTACACCCCTTGCGAATGTGGTGCGCGGATTCAACATGAGTTGTTCCGCTTCCTCACGAACTCGATTATAACATCCTTTTCCATGTAAATGAGTCTCTAGGTTCTTCTTTGGCTACAAAAGGATGAACGCAGTCCCTTGAGTATCTTCCTTTGAGGAAAGAGCACCATAATGATTGGCCTTTGCAGAACTTCCACCATAGTTTCATGTTGAATCTGTGCACCACATTCACAAGAGGTGTAATGTCAAGGCCATTTGAGGATGTGGGTTGACATATGGTGTTAGATTCCAAATGAGCTGGTCCGGTTCCTCCTTCAGCAGGATGAGCTTATCCTTGAGGCTAATTCCAATGTTGTGAAGTTCATCTCTGGAATATCTCCCATCAAGTAAAGATAGATTCCAGCCACCGAAATTCCACATTTGCTCCACAGAGAGATGGCTATCATAACCTTGATCCACCATGTGGAAGAGAGGCCCTTGTTTAGTCCAAGTATCGAACCAAAATGAAGAATTAGCCTTCCTAATGAGGAGCAACATGTTTTGTTCCGCTTCCTCACGAACTCGCGACACCTTCTTTTCCATGTAAATGAGTCTCCAGGTGCTTCTTTGGCAACAAATAATGCATAAGACATTTGTTATGAATCTTAATGCCTTTATACATCCAATTGATTATTTGTGATGAGATTAATATGAAAAGTATTCTTATGACATTGAATCAATTATGCACTGAATTGATTTGTGTTTGGTCTTTGATAATGCATACAATGGCTATCTTATGTTTGGTTCGAAAGAATAATCATAATTACCAGTCTGGTTCAATTGATTGGTTTGGAGGAAGGATTAATTGACTATCTCATGTGAAGAAACATTGAATTGATATGATGGAATGTCTGATGAAAAAGTTAAATTGTCCTTGTCACAAGTCCCACTAATTTTGCAAGCACACGGTATCGATATAATAGAGTCAATAAGGATCATTCCTATGAGGAAAAACACCCAATTGTTTGGTAGAATATTTATTAGGTTTTTGAAAATAATGGACAAATAATAGAAACCTTAATTATCCAAATCAACTCCCAGACACTCACAAGTATACGAGGTGAGTTTGTCCATTAGGATGAGCAAAGATCGTTCCCACGAGTACTATTGGAACAATTACTAGGTTCACATGCCTATTTACTAGTTACATGAAATAATCAAAGGTTTTTGACTAAATTTAAACTAAATTTAATCACAAGGAACTAAAATAAAGATAAGAATGTAAAACTCTAACCCTAAGGAAAGAAATAAAATATAATTAACTAAAAACCTAATTTAATCTATCCTACTTGCAAGAATTTAAATTATTCTACCCGATAAAAGCGATGAAATAAAACCCCAACTACTAAAGTAGGGAAGCAATTAAGAATTAAAGGCAATAAAACAAGAACAATAATTAAAGAACAAGAATGCAATAAAAATAACATATTGAGTGCATAAAAATAAATCAAACGCATTAATTGCAGCAAATCAATGTTGATGATCGTCGAATCTTGAATTCTTGACAAGAGAACAGAATCCTAGCTTGAACGCTTGAGAAAATCTACCTTACGGCTAAATTATTATTCTAATTATTGAAAACAAAGAAACTAAGAATGGCTGATGATTCATTCTTTTTCCTCCCCATCTCTTGGTGTATTTGTTGGTGTTTCTAGGGTTTTGAGGCTTTGGGATGGTAAGTACATAATTTACCATGCAAACGGGCCCACGGGAGGACTTTTCTTGCCAAATAAGCAAACTTATGAGACCTATCCAACAATGCCTGCTTGGGCACTGCAAATTTGTCACACCTGTGCGCTATTGGCAGAACCAAAGATTGTAGCTACTTTCTTTGCGCCTTGGCACTGCATTTTGGTCGCACTTGAGCGTGCTTGGCAGCACTTGCTTCAACTTCCTCTTTGATTTTGAACATGATTCAGGCTAAATTTGGAAACCACTCAGAACATCAAAGTTGTAGCTCTATGTATTAGCTTTCCAAAACATTTTGAATCACCCCAATTGGAGTTCAAACAAGAAATTTATGCTCAATCCACCAAAATGTGATTGGTCCACTTTGCTCCTCGCCGGTGCATGTCAATTCCAATTTTACAATTCTCCTCCAATTTTGTGATCAATTTTAACTCTTTCTTCACTCAAACCCTACAAAACTCAAAATAAATTATTTTAGCTCATAAAATATTCAATATTTATGAGCTTATCACCAACAAGTACCAAAAATGACCAACACTATCTATCTAGACTATCAAAGAGAATGATTGGATCTAAAAACTAAAATATCAAAGCATACAAAAATTAAAGACTAAAACGGCTAGATTTCAAAAGAGCAATTAATCAAATATTACAAAAATGGGTCATGTACTAGACTAGCAATTTTTTTGAATTGACTTGATGTTGCAAATCAATCAAGTTAACTGCAAATTCATGGAGATTCAATTCCCAAAGTTCAACTCAACCCTAATGCCTCGCGATGAAGAGTTCTGTCAACCTAATTATTCGTTAGGAGAAGATTACTTTCGGGCCTTGACCAAATCAAATTGAGTAGTAAGTAAGATAGAATTATCTAGAATCAACTAGAGACTTAAATTGGTCATGATTATGAATTATCTAATCTAATAACTCATTGTGATCTTTGGTAGAAGGTCAACTCCCATGTTACCTCGGCCAATCTACCCAAGTATAGAGTTAGCTACTCTTAAGAATTGTCTCATTTGTAATGATTATTATCCATGAGTGCGACTAAATCAATTGCTGGTTATTTTTTTTAAATGAGAAATTTTATTGCAATAAAGAATCCCTAAAAGTTGGAGTTACATAGCAAGAAGGAAGGTCCAAATTTTCCCAGTGAAGTTGGCCAACAATTTGCCCTAGAACTGATAAAGAATTAAAGTATAAAGAATTAAAGTGAAATCTAACAAAGTCCTAGAACAACAAAGCTTAGCTAGAAAATCCACCACGGAATTAGCTTATGGTAAACATGAATGATGGTGAATCCTCCTTGACATATGAGATCTCGAATTTGCTTTAGGAGATGATCTATCTTGGAGTTACAATCAATGGCTGTCCTGCAATAACATGCTTACGAGATGATCTATCTTGGAGTTGCAATGTCTTGCAATACCATGCGGTAAAGGATTTTAGAATTGATTTCAACATGTACAGGTTGGAGATTATATTGCCTACATTGTTGTAGCCCAGTCAACAAAGAAATTGCTTCAGCCTCCAAACTCACTGCCTTTGTGGTTTTGACAAAGCCAAAGTAAGGTGAACCAGATGAGTCTCAAACTAATCCTCCAATACCTGCTTCTCATGTTCTTGTAAGGAAAGAGCCATCGGTATTAAGCTTATAACTTATAGAGATCATCGTCCACTCTACTACCATAGGATGTCTAGTTGGTAAATGTGACATCCTAGTATTTTTAGCTTGCTACAAATTAAAGATTGTAGACTCCACCTGTTTTATTATCCATATGATAGAAGTTTTACGCCCTTCAAAGTGGAAGTTGTTATGTGTTGTCCAAAGATACTAGTAAATTAAAGCCGATATAAGATCTTCAAGTGATCTGGTTTATGACAGATGTAAAGGAGGCCAACCACCATGTTTGTAGCTTGTGCAATGTTATACTTGGAGATTTAAAATTCCTTGTTGCAATCTAAATTATTTCCATATAGATTGAGCCAATGGGCATTCAACAAAACAATGAAAAATAGTTTCAGTCGAGTTGCAGTAGTGACATTTCGATTGAAGGGCAAAACCAAGGTCCATCAAAACATCAACATAGGAAAGAAATCCTTTTAAAAGTGACTAGATGAGGATTGAAACTTTCCAAGCAATTCTATGGCCCCATATATATGTCCTTGAGTGTAGAATTTCACAGTAAGAATGAACAAACAAAATTGCCGAGGAGATTGAGAAAATATGTAATACCCGACTTTTCTGATCATTTCACACATTTTTGTACTCGATCTTATCCTTTTGAATACTCATGAATATTCTTTCAAATATTAAATAATTCTTTTACCTTTTTTTAAACATTTTCCAAAATTTTTGGGTCAAAGTATAATTTTACAAAACTTGAAGGACTAAAGTGTAAAATTTGAAAAAGTATACAAGACTTCTTCACGAAGTCTAGTACTTCAAATTCCCAATTCTTTTCTTTTCCTAAGCAGAAGCCTATCCCGTGAACTCCTGCGAAAATCCTGCCAAACCAAATCCTAAATCATATAATTAGTTTAGGAAATTTTACTCACAAATCAAATTGGTGATCCAGGAATCCTTGTAGACCTTTAATCCAACTTTAAAAGTAAGTTTTACTTCCATATTTTCATGAATTTTATGTTAAATTTCAATTTCCTCAGAAATTAATTTGTTTAATTTTGTTTTTTGTGAATTGATTTTATTACCAAATACGTTCATCAACTATTGGGACTCGATTTATGGTTTGAAAGGACTTTTTAACTATTGTTTTTGTGAGATTTGAATTAGGGTTTTGACAATTCTTAACCTAGTGATATATTTGAAATTGTGAACCCTAATTTTAGATTTTTATTTTATTTTCATGAATTTAAAACAACCCTTACTTTTTGTTTGTGTTCGATTATTGCCTAATTTGAGAATTTGGGTGATACCCAAAGGTTAATTCCTACCTTCATTTTTATCCTAATGGTGTAACACTCTCCTGGTATAGAGTTTTAGACCGTCAAAATTAGGATACGTCTACGAAATCGATTTTTGAGGTAAGTAATGTTTACGCCTTTTTATCGATACCTCCTAAAGCGTTGAAGATCCTCACTGCTTACCGAGTTAAAATAGTACGAGTAAGAGGGAATTGCCTACGTTATCTTCTCTAAGGATAACCCAGATGCATAGACACAAGATTAGGTGGCTCATGAAAAGTGAAATATAGTTTGTCTACACATTTGCCTTGAACAAATCACTTCATCGGATTCCAAAAGAGTACCCTACACATCTTGCTCCTACAAGGGTAGTCTTCCTTTTTTGTGCCTAAATTTTTCTTGATGGTCATCGAGAATAATTCCCAAACATCTTTCCCTCGACTGTCTAGATTGTTGTTAGGGATAGTTGGAATGCTATTGTTCAGTTTCACAAGTTGGCAGTTCAATCACCTAGCTTGCATCATCTACGAAGAAGGTTTTCTCCGCATGGGTTTGCTAAGCAATTGGAGCCTTTTCTAATTGTAAAGGTGGAGGAGACTGTTGGGAGCTATTAGAGACAGTTACAATATCAAGCTTCTCTTTATTTCAGACACCTAAATTATCACCTTTATTTATATTCAACTATTGCAAGAATTTTGCCCTCCACACCAAATTTTCTGCTTTTGCATGCTTGACTGAGATGTTGGATTAGGGTTTTTCACCGTTGCATGTTCCAATGCATTAAGATTAGGTGGTTGAACGGCTTGGAATCTTAAGCCACTTGCTGTAGGTTTTGTGATGGATTAAGGATTTTACAGTCAGCCATGGTGTATCCAACTTTGAGGTAGTGGGAGGAATAATCAAGTTTATACTCAAACGTAACATACTGCAATCTACCTTTTGTTCCATCCACCTTTTGCTATTGGTTTACACACATTACGTTGTTCATGCAATACCTGGGTGATTCAGCGTAGCTGTAGATGTATCTATCTTGAGAGGCTGACTAACGATCGTACCAATGGATACTATGGCATTTTGTGCCGAAGATGTGTGGTGGAAGTTCACTAGAGTGAGCCAAACTAGAATGAGAGTTAATTCCACATCAACTCAAAACTCTAGAGTCTACTTTAGGTTTGAACGTCCAGAATCCCTAACACCAGCAATGAAGATAATCCTCTTCCATGTTGAAATGGATAAGAATATGTCAATGATCCAGGAGACCTAGCATGGAAGTACCCTTAAAGTCGACAGCTTGAAAATCCATGAACAAGGTTACCATAGAAGGCCATCCCTTGGCAAATTTGCCTATCAAAGCATACTTGAAGGGCTTAGACAAGCGTTCTGTCTTGTGGTCAAAACATGATTGCTAGTTTACCCTTATAAGTCATCGGAGTGATTATTGAAGGAACTGTATTATTATTATTTGATAGTACATCTGCAAAAGAATAGCTTGGATGGAGAAGGAAAAAGTGGTGGTCGTCCCCCATCTGGAAAAGCAGCCACTGAAGAAGAGCTCTAGGCCAAACCCTAGTAAAAATTAAGTCGATTAATTTGAAAATTACATCATATGTACCTACCCCTAATGAAATTAGTTCATGCTTGGATAAATAAAATTTCAAAAATTAATAACAATGCAAATAAAGAAGATAGCCATTACACTAAAAATGGAGTAGATGGATTGCAAAAATTAAATAACACTAATAACAATAAAGGAATTAAAATACATAAATGAAATAGAATACCAAAATTGTGTTGAAATAAAAACCTTGAATTGATTGAACTTGTCTGGAAAATATATATGTTTTAACTCAAGAATGCAATGAAAAAAATGAAGAACTAGAGAATTAGAGAGAAGGGTTAGATATTTCTCCTAATTCTAAATTACTGCCAAAATTGTGGAATGCTTGAATA
This sequence comes from Cinchona pubescens, assembly GCA_025175665.1. Lineage (NCBI taxonomy): Eukaryota > Viridiplantae > Streptophyta > Magnoliopsida > Gentianales > Rubiaceae > Cinchona > Cinchona pubescens. Next base: position 744,392 of record JANKKI010000116.1, read on the forward strand.
CTAATTCTATATTTAGATTTATTTTTTATGCTTTGCTGTAATTGGGTATCTGTTAGTTTATTCCTGATTTTTGGTATTTTGTGTTATAAATTGGTGTTTAGTAATTTATAGCTTTCATGTCATTTTAGTAAGTTAATTGTGTGTTTAAGGCAACGATGTCTATTTATTGTGTTTAATATTGTGCACAGGACATTGAGGGGCAAGATGGTCTTTTCACAAGTATGGACTAGAAGGTGGAACTTGAAATAGGCAGAATTCGTATTGGAGACAAAGAAATCAAGCACTGTCAGTGCTTGAACCAAGGAAGAACAAGAGCTATCAACGCTTTCATCAGAGCCACTATCGCTGACAATGATAGAATGAAGAAAAAAAGCTGCTATCAATGATAGATCAAAAGACCAAGTACTGTGATACGAGTCTGGATAGGCTAAGAATGTAGCAAGTTCAGAAGATGAAAACTGGTACAAGTTTGGACTCAAGCACGCCAAGATTGGAGCACATTCGTGGTTTTATGATCAAGTTGGAGTGATATCCTTAATTCATTAATACATAAAATCCAACTTTGTTTAAAATGAAGCACAAGTGTTTTTGTTCTTATTCATAATCTTGTTCGTTCTTATTCCCCAAAAATTGTAGTCTTACTCTTGCTCTCTTTTGAATTTATTATTGCTGTAATTTTGCTCATATTCAAGTGTTAATTCGTTGCTCTTATTGAATATAAAAAAATCGAACCATCAAAAACCATAGCCAATTAAGGTTTCCTTGAATTTTCTTGTTCTTCAAGTTTCTGGTTGTTTTACGCAATTTCTTTTCATCTCGTGCACTTGATTCATTGTTGGAATTATGCATAACCTACTAGAGAAAAAAAAAAAAAGCCAATATAAAAAAAAAAGTTGTAAAAACCCTAGCCGTTTAGGGTTCTTGGTTTTTTCTTGTGCTTTGAATTTTTTTGGCTGTTTTGTGCAAAGAAATGAAAAAAAGAAAAACTATTTTTCCTAAAACCCTAGGAATTAGGGTTTGCTTAGTTATTGTGCATTCCAAATTTGTTGCCATTCCTTGTTCTTTCATAGTTGCACAATGAAGGGATTGAATCCTTTTCTTAGTTGGATTATATTGCCATCTTAAATCCTTGTCCAACTTGGAATTAGTGCTAAAATCCCATCTCATCTAAGAATTGTTTATTCCCTTTCCCTATTAGAGTTTGTTGCCACCTTTTGTTTTTACTCTTGTGCTCTCGAGTGTAAGTAAAAAAATTTCATGATTCAATTTTTGCCATATTTAATTCTCGGATTGTGGAAAAAATTGCCAAATTCCCAAAATACCCCTAGTTCCTTGGGTTAATTTCTTCGTACCTAAACCCTAGTTTGTTTTGACCATCTTATTGTTTGGCTTTCTAAGGTGCTTTGTGTGCATTCTTTGATAATCAATTCGCCATTACTTTGTTATTTCTTCACTTCCTTAGTCTATACTTACTAATTGTGTTCTAACGTATTAGTAATTTTTGTGTCATTCTTGCTGTGTACTTGTCAAGTCGACAAAAGACTTTGAAGGAAAATTTATACGAGAGGAAAAAGGCAAGAGTGGTGAAGCTCATTAGAGGGTAAGAGCCTTAAATTTGACTGAAACATGAGTGAAATTGTGTGACTATTTAAATTTGAGAGTACACATTAACAAAGTGCCGCGAGGTCCTTTTTAGTTTACTAACCCTAATTCTTGAAATTTCTTGTTTCTTTGGTTTTTTTTGCAAGTTTAAAATCTCTCAAAAAGGGAAAAATTCAAGGATTAATGCCTTGGAATCTCAAGTTGCCGAAATGGCCATACCTCTAAAAAGTATTCAACGTTCTCTTGAGGTATTAACTAAGGGACGAAATGAGCCAATTCAACCCACTGGTTGAATTAAGCCTCATGCTCATAGATTTTTACAAGCTCATTGAGGTACAAATGTCAATTACGATTCCAATTCATATGAATCTGACGATGAATTATATGATGTAGGTGCATGGTTAAGGAATAGTCGACATGTCCAAGACAATGGTAGGATTGACGACGATACTGGTAACATTAAATTGAGTATCCGTACGTTTCAAGGAAAATCTCAATCCTAATATCTATCTCGAACGGGAAAAGAAGGTAGAGGTTATTTTTTTATTGTCATAACTACTCTGAACAAAAGAAAGCTCAATTATATATTGCTCCATTTAGTGATTATGCTTTAAAGTGGTGGGATCAATTTAAAACCAGTAGTCTTAGGTGTGGAGAATCACCAGTTAATGCTTGGACATCCTTAAAAGCTACATTAAATAAAAGATTTGTACCTTCTACATATCATCGTGATTTGCATCAAACATTACAAATTTTAAGGAAAGGTAATAAATCTGTAGAAGAATATCATAGAGAATTTCAAAGATGTCTAATGAGAGCTAATGTAATTGAGGATTGTGAAGCCACTATGGCTCGATTCTTGTGTGAACTTAGTAAGGAAATTGCCAACAATGTAGAGTTGCATCATTACGTTGAATTGCAAGACATGATAGAAAAAGCAATTAAAGTGGAAAGGTAACTTAAAATGAAGTTAAATTCAAAGTTGAGTAAAGTTCCCAGTTCATTCGTTGGCAAAGAAATTGGTTTAATAACCCTTCTGAGCCTAATAAAGTTCAAACTAGACCAACGATCCCTAAAATAATGAATTTGAACATAGACCAATTAAACATCCAATGGATTCTTTAGTTAAAGGTTCTTCTTCTAACACTTAAACGAACTCGTGATATTAAGTATTATCATTGTTTGGGTGAAAATCACTATGCGAATGAATGTCCCAACCAGCGTGAACTTTTCATGTAAGGGAATGAAGTGGTGAGTAAAGGGATTGAGGGTGAAGATGACTCTATGCCAACATTGGAAGGTCCCAGTGATAATGATGAGGAAGAAAACTTTTCTGAGATACCTGCCTAGGTGATTTTGAGGGCACTACACGCTCAATCCTAGTATGACCACAATGAGGTACAACATGACAATATTTTCTTTACTATGTGTGGTTCAAAATCATGCATGTGGTTTGATCATAGATGGTGGTAGTTGTGTTACTGTGGTGAGTAAGTTAATATCGACACAGTATAATTGATTTTCCTTGTCAAAAACATCTATGTGCATATAAATTACAATGGCTTAATGATAAGTTCATAATTGTGTTATATTTTATGTGTCATTTACCACGTTTTTATGTTTTGTAAGCAAGTTTTGAGTTATTATTGAGCTTAATTTGGTTATTGTTAGTTTTTGTAGGGTTAACGTGAAAAGAGCTAAAAAAGATGGAAAAGGTGAAAGAAAATGCTAAGGGCGAAACATGAATGAATATGACGTTATTCTGGACATTGTTTTGTATTTTAAGAGTAACTTTCAAGTTCAAGCTCCAAGTCAAAATCGAAGCCAAAAGTGAAGTGCACTTTGAAGGCCCAACGCACATGCACTGGGGTTGTGCAGCGTGTACAGAGACTTCCGTTCCAAGTTGTTGTGCAGCATACACGTGTGCTAAACATGCAGAGCATGTGCGCCCGTACAGTGAAGTTACATGATTTTTTATTTTTGACAGATTTCTTCGCCCAGTTGAACTCTTTTTCATACGAATATTCCACGTTCTTATCCTTAGACAACAATTGTAACTCTAGTATGCATTATAAATACCACATGTAGGGTGATTAGGAAAAAATAAGACGCGTCTATTCTTCGTTTTAGTTAGGGTTTTCAGCAGAGAAATTCTTCGTTATTCTTTCATGGCACTTAGTGCCTAAACCCTTTTTCTTAGTCGAGCGATTTGAAGCCACGGTCAATTCTACTCTGTTGTGAGACATTTTATTCTTGAACTTATTCACTTTTATATCAAAAATTAATTATTTTTTTGTGATTAATTTTATGATTGTTCTTTTTAGCTTACTATTACTGAAGGATAATAAGTTATTGGAATTAATCGACTGCTATATTGTTTTAACCGCGTGTATTTAATTCAATTCGTAAAGCAACTAAAGTTGATAATTGCTCAATTAGCATTATTGAATTTAGGAAAAATAATCAACTAATTGGCATAACTGCGTGTGTTTATGTTTAATTAGCTAATTGTTCTTGTTGATTTTATTAATGCTTCTATTAATTAATCTTTGGCGCGTGTCTGGGTTAAATTAATGGTTAGGGTTAATTGGATCATGCGTTGAAAATTAGCCAACTTTAGAAAGAAATAAGAATCAACTTTGAATTGAAATTCGGGTTAATTCTTCAATTAGTGTTTGATATAGAAATTGAATTATCTTTGGTGTCAAGGATCGACTAGTAAAATTGTCATAGTGGATATGACTAGAACTCTAGATTCTTCTTGAATTGAATTCTCTTCAGTTTACTTTCTTTCCGTAGTTTTTAGATTAAAAGTATTCAAAAAACCCCCTTTTTCTTTTAAGCACAAGAATAAATCCCGTTCTCTATGGGAGGACCTAGACCCACCACCGCTACATTAATATTGAGAAGTGTTTAATTTTGGCTGCCTACGATAGCACTGACCAAAATTTTGGCGCTATCGCCCTGGAGCGCTTTGAATTATATTAGTGCTATTTATTTCCGTTTTTCTTTTCTTTCATTTTATTATTATTTCCTGTTGCCCGCTAATTGTGTATGCCAGTGACGCGATCTACTGGACAAGTTGAATTTTAATTTGATTCAAAAATATAAAGAATGCTATGCAAACTAGGGAAGGAATTAAGGGAACGACAATTGGGGAAAGATCAATTGTTCAACTTCATCTCTGCAGGCAATAAAGAAAGCCAAGAAGAGACAAGTATGGCACAAAGAACTCTGAGAAAATTTGCAGTGCCCACCTTAATTTCAACAATCTTTGTACATTACATATCCTGAATTAGATGCAAAGGTTACATTTGAATTAAAATCTGGACTAATCCATCTATTACCTTCCTTTCATGAATTACCAAGTAAAGATCCAAATAAGCATCTTAAGGAGTTCCACATAGTTTGCACGAGTATCAGACCTACTAGAGTTTCAAAGGAATATATTAAGTTGAAAGCATTTCCATCCTCGCTCAAGGATAAGGCAAATGTTGGCTGTTCGATTTACCTTTTGGCAACATTACAACCTGGGAGCAGATGAACATCTCATTATTCTTGGAAAAATATTTTCCAACCTCTCGGACTGTAAATATTCAGGAAGAAATCTATGGCATAAGGCAGTTCAACGTGAGTCCTTGTATGAGTATTGGGAGCGCTTCAAGAAACTATATGCAAGTTCTCCACATCATCAGATAAGTTACTCTTTCTTTATTCAATATTTTATGAAGGTTTGTTGCCAAATGAAAGGAACATGGTTGACGCCGCTAGTGGAGGGGTGTTAGATAATTTGACCATAGACACTGCTCATGAACTGGTATCAAATATGGCCGTGCGTTCTCAAAAGTTCTCAAATATGACACGAGTTTCGGACGTCCGATGTATTAGTTGTGCATCCGACCAAGCGTCCGATCTCAGTATAGAGTGTGTGATGAATGCCGTTCGGACGGCCGAGCATGCGTCCGTTCCATCGTCCGAACTAGGTTTCGGACAGTCTTGTTCGTCCGAAGCAGAATTTGTTCGGACAGTTGTATGCGTCCGTTGTGAAGCTAAGGAAGATTTGATTCTACCTCATCTATCGGACAGAAATATGCGTCCTGGAGATATTTCCCCAAACGCACATGTGCGTCCATTGCAGGTACTTGAAAAAGTTTCACTTCTGCCTATCCGTTCGGATAGTGAACTGTGTCTGTGGGAATCTGTATCGGACATTCCTGTTCGTCCGAAAGATGTAGTACAGTTCGGACGGTGTACTGCATCCAAAAATCCTGTTTCCAGCAGACATGATAGTAGACCTGCACAGCTTGAATTCAAAGTTTAGTGCATATGTCATCATCAAAATAAGGTTTGGGAAACATCAATCTCCCCCTTTTTTATGATGACAAACTTTGAATAAACGAATACAATCAACAATCAATAGATATGATCATATTCAATAGTCAACAGATATGCATATTCAACAATCAACAGATATGATTATTCCTAAACCATATTTCTACTCCCCCTTTTGACATCATCAAAATAGACAAGTAAGCTCTCCCTAAAAAGGTGCACAGTTAAAAATGTAAAAATATAAGCCAACAATCACATACCAAAATAGACAAGTACATCACAATATGAACACCAATATCAAAACCAATAATGTCATTTATGTCATTGCACACCAATAACAACAACTGTCATCCAAAATACAGACTAGAGGACCTAAGAAGAGTAGAAAGTCTAAGTTGAGTCATTTTTCTTCTTGGAACGCCTTTCGAGCTTGCATTTCTTGAGAGGTGCATTGTCATCAGTAGCTTCACTATCATCATCTCCTGTGTCGCGGCGCTGCATGATATAATTAAATGTGTCTCCAACATCCTCGTCATCGCCCTCATCAGCAGCACCTTAAGCGGTGGGGTCTTCACGATCACCCTCCTCTTCATCATTGTCATGCGTGTCATTGTCATTGTGAAACCCAGTATTTTAATAGCCTTGTTCTTTGATTTTAACTGGTTTAAAATATTTTTCATATTATTTTTAGTCATAAAGTACTTCAACTTATTCATTTTTCAATTCGGCAAATTTTTCGGTTTACGCGATTTCGGTTCCGGCTGGTAAACGGGTCAGAATTGGACTAAGTGTAATTAGTGCATTGTGGTGTGTGAGTGTTGTATGATGGCTGAATTATTCAGAAAAAAATGTTAATTTAGTAGCAAAAATTAGTTTTTGGGTCACATAGCCAACTTGGAGACTATTTGGTCAACTTGGGTACTATTTGGGTCAACTTTGGAAGCTTTTTAAGTCTTCTTCTTGTTGTTTCTTCCTCATTTCTTCCTAGCAGCAGCCGAACTCCTCTTCCTCCATTTTCCCCCAAAAATTTTCTTGGATTTCAATAGGAATCACTTGGAAGGTAAGATTTTATGTATCTTAGCATTTATGGCTTATGGGCTTTATGATCCAAGCTTTAATTTCAAGTTTTGTAGGATTCTTTATGGCTGAAAATAAACCCTCTTTGCAGCCTTATATGTTATGATTTATGTATGTTATGGGTTGTTTTTAGTGTTTTGGAGGTTGGGAAGTGATTGGGGTTGATTTTTACCCAACAACTTTCCATGGTTAGATTACAAATTTCAAGATTATGAGTTGTCTCTTATACACATCTAGATGTGGCCTAGAGACAGTTATGCTATGAATGCTTATGTCTATGCACATAATGATGTTTTAAGAGTGTTTTAAGGTTAGTTTGGATAGGAATTGAGACTTGAAACTGTCTCTTATACACATCTAGATGTGTATAAGAGAGCGGAAGTTCCGCTTCGCAACTAGGATAATTTGGATAATTGGTTATGTTTGAAGGATCTTTAATGATCTTTTGATGGTTTTAAGTGTTTCCTTGGTAGTGGGATGGATAGGAAGCATGTTTGAATCATGCTTGTGGCTAATCGGTAAAAATTTCAGTTTGGTAGTAAAGAGGAATTCCACCCATAGGTTGTTGCTCTAATGTTGTAATAGAGTTAATTGTAGTGGTTATGGGGTATGGATTGTTGTGGAATGCTATTGATATAGTCCCGGCTATTTCTCCGGTGAATCTTTCCGTTTATGGATTTTGGTACCTAAAACAAATATAAGAGCGATCGCGTTCAGTGATCATTTGTGCAGTTTTTGCTTTGATAGGTGGGTAACATAGACCCTCTTCCACTTGTATTTTGTTTAACGACTTTCGAAATATGTTTGGATGGATTTTAGAATGTGTATGTATATGTTTGGAACTGCACTTTTACCAAGTTTTGGAACTATTACATATGAAATCGGGACCAAGCTATTTTATGTTAATCAAATGATATGTTTGCAAACTCTTTTGATATGAAAGCATTTTATGATTGTTTTGGCTCATAGGTGACCTAGGTATATAATTTTGGATGTGTTTGGAAATGTTTGATTTGGGGAGAACCGGTTCTATAGTCATCCATGGGACGCCATGGTGACTGCTATGACTGATATGAACTATTTGACTGCGGGGTCTTGTGCTGGGATAACTTGACCTCCAGGTCAGACTAGTAGGTGTGGTAGATTACTAGATCTGGCTACTACTGTAGGTCATACCTTTGAGCCTAAAAGATACTCATGCTATTTTATTATATTCGTAATCTACCACACCTACTAGATTTGTTCGCTATGCTTTAGCATACTATGTTTTGAAATGATTGGATCTTTTTGGCTATGTTTTGGACATGCCTGACGTTTAAATGGCATGATACATTTTAGAATCTACTACTTATGATTATGGTTTATTGACTTTTAAATGGCATGAGACATTTTAGAAACTGCTTCATGACTATGGTTATCACAAATGTTATTATTAAAATGTTTTCTTTTTATCGAAATCTTGGCCCCATTTCATGAGTATAATGATATCCACTGAGCTAGTTATGCTCACTTAACTGTGATTTATAAACCATCAAACCAGCAGTCACCATGGCGTGTTAATGGATGACTATAGAACCTGTCTCTTATACACATCTAGATGTAGGACTCTGCGGATAATCTTCCAAGCTTCTCTTTTGTTTGGAGAGGGGTAGTGTATTAGATAGGTTTTGTATTGATGAACTTTGTTTTTGTTGTAGCATCTTTTGTACTAAGAAGGAATTTTGTAATTCGTATTTTTTGTGTAAAAATGAAATATTCGGTTTTATAGTTAAGAAATGGTTTGATAAATTCGCTAATAGTACAGTTAAGTTTGTTGCTCTGTTCGTTTGTGCCTTGCGCTTTGGAAGGGTACCGGTGTGCCATTAGCGCGGCGTGTTACGGTCCCCTTTTTGGGGCGTGACAGTCATCACTTTCGGAGGAGGATTCAAGAGTGTACTGCTACTGAATATTAGCAAATTGAACTTGAGCAGAAGCAGACATGCCCAAGCTAAGTGCTTCTTGAAGAATTTGTTGACGAGTTTCAAGGCGCTTTGGCTTGCGATTGGTGCGACACTGGAAGGAGCTCATCTGAGTGCTCAAAGAACTAAAAAGGCTGCAAATGTGTGAAAGGAAAGGTTCGGAGGAAGAAGGACGGGGATCATGGGACGGTGGAAGTGTTTGAGGAGGAGGGGAATAGGGAAGTGCGAAATCGGAGGAAGAGGCTTGAGTTTTTGGCTCTTTCAATATCATAAGCAACTTTGGTAAACCATTGGTCATTAAAAAAACGTAAGCCCTTTCTCTCAATATAGGCTTTGTTAAAGTAGGGAGGGAATTTTTTTTTACCAGTGAATGGGATATCAAGATAATCAAAAACTTTTGTGAGATGAATTTGCCGAAGGGAATGTTTCGGCTAGTATCGGTTAGAAAGAGTTCCCACAGAGAACGGAAAAGATATCCAAAATCAAGTGGAATTCCCTTGAAAACACAGTACAATAAGTAAAGCTGCATTTTTCCAGGCTCAGTGGGTAACAACAAATTCGTGACCAAAGTGTTTAAAATGTTCAATTCAGGAGTAAGTAAAGTAGTTTTGGCTTCCAAAGCCTGTTTGAAGTTGACATTGAAAAGTGCTTGGACCTTATCAATATCAAAACGAGATAGGAAAAGAAATAGGAAAAATCATTATGCGAAGAAACCTCACATTCAAAAATGGTGTTAAAGATATTGGATGAAATTTCAAGATTTTTGTTGTTCACACGAGATATTAATGTGCGAATAGAGGGACCCTTCCTAAGATTAGCTGTGATTTGGAGTACATGTCTGATGAACAGGTAGATCAATATGAACTAGATGACCCCAATTTTGTTTTTCAAAACAAGATTTTACTAATGGATAACACGTTTAGATTAAACTCGTCAAAAAGACCTTGGGAAGCAGGTCTTTGAACAATGATGAATTTACTAAGGAGAGAGATGTACCGTTCAAATACCTTGGCATCTACGAATTTTGGTAGAGGTGGATTTGTGGAAGTTTGAGGATTTGCTAATGATTCCCATTGTACTGGAGCTTTCACTTTCGATTTACATCCACGGGTTGCCAAAAAACCACAACAAGATCGAACCATTGTGAATTTTTGAAAATATGAGAAAAAGAGAAAAAATAATTTTTGGGGAGGTTGGTAGAAATATCAAGAAGTTGGATGGTAAGTTGGTGAAATGGAGTGCAATAGAGGTAATTAACAATTTGGGAATGAAAATCCCTCAAACATTTTCCCAAGAGAGGAAAGAAATTGGAGGTATTTTTTAGGAGGAAAATAAATTGCCAGATCAAAGTTCGGTGGGTAGTGTGAGTCCGAAAGAAGGAAAATGAATTGTTTTAAACAAGTAGAGGAATCGTTCAGACGTCCGAACGATAGATTTGTCTGCGTCCGATCGTGCGTCCAAACTCTGAAGAACGGACGGCCAAACTTCTGTGCCAGTGCGTCTGAGAATGTCTTAGGCGATGAAGAGAGTCTGTTGGGAATTCCAGAGAGTTTGAGAAGAAAGGAATGAGAGTACAGACGATTAAAAGCGTTCGAGACATAGAGGAGGGTTTCGGACGTGTAAGAGCGTCCGACAGAGTATGTGGTTCGGACGATCATGTGTGTCCGAACACAGAAATTATAAAGATGTGATATTAATGATGCCCAAATGAGTTATGAGAGATTTAAAGCGATCTAAAGCCAAAGGTTTAGTAAAAATATCGTCAAGTTGATCATTTGAAGACACAAATTTCCTTTTTGCATACAAGATCTCTAATAAAATGATGCTTAACATCTATGTGTTTGGTTCTAGAATGCATGACAAGATTTTTTGTGAGATTAATTGCACTAGTGTTATCACATTTTATAGGCACACAATCAAAAATAACACCAAAGTCTTTTCACAATGTATGTTTCATCCACAGAAGTTGAGCACAACAGTTTCCAGCAGAAATATATTCGACTTTTGCCGTAGAAAGTGAAATAGAATTTTGCTTTGTGCTAAACCAAGACACTAGACAGTTACCCAAGAAATGACATATAGCACTAGTACTTTTTCTATCAATTTTACAACCAGCAAAATCTGCATCACAATAACTAATTAAATCAAAAGTGGAGGATTTTGGATACCAAAGACCAAAATTCATTGTACCTTTTAGGCATCTGAAAATTCTTTTTACAGCAATTAAGTGTGACTCTTTAGGACAAGATTGAAATCTTGCACATAGACAAATAACAAAACATAATGTCCAGTCTGCTAGCTGTTAAGTAAAGTAGGCTTCCGATCATACCTCTATAGTGTTTTTCATCAACACTATTACCTTCTTCATCTTTGTCAAGTTTAGTTGAGGTGCATATTGGTGTCCCGATCTGTTTGCAGTCTTCCATTCCAAATCGCTTGAGTAGCTCCTACTTTTTGTATACTACCTTCCTTTGTTTGATGAACTTGGAGTTCGAGAAAAAATTGTAATTCTCCCATCATACTCATTTCAAATTCTTTTTGCATCAAGTACGAGAATTCCTTGCACAAGCTTTCATTAGTTGCTCCAAAGATAATATCATCAACATAAATTTGAACAATTAACAAATCATTAAAATCAATTTTGGTGAAGAGAGTGGTATCAACAACACATCTTTTGAAACTATTTTCAATCAAGCCTTTCATACCAAGCTCTAGGAGCTTGTTTCAAACCATACAAAGCTTTGGAAAGTTTGAAAACATGATTTGGAAAATTTTTGTTTTCAAAACCAGGAGATTGTTCAACGAAAACTTGTTGATCAATAAAACCATTTAGAAATGCAATTTTAACATCCATTTGGAATAATTTGAATTTGTTAAAACATGCATACGCAAGAAACATGCGAATAGATTCTAAACGAGCAATGGGTTCAAAGGTTTCACCAAAATCAATACCTAGTTTCTTCTTGAGCATAATCTTTTACAACAAGTCTAGCTTTGTTCCTAATAATATGACCTTTATCATTTAATTTATTTATAAAAACCCATTTCGTTCCGATTACGAGTTGAGTTGATGGTCTTTCAACCAAAGTTCATACATTGTTTTTCTCAAATTGGCTAAGTTCATCTTGCATAGCAAAGACCCAAGATTCATCATTTAATGCATCATCCACATATTTAGGTTCAATATGAGAAAATAATGCACAATTACTATTCAAAGGCTTATGAGATCGAGTTTTTACCCCATCGGACGGATCACCTATGATCAAATCTTGAGGATGACTAGAAACAAATCTCCATGCTTTAGGAAGACCTTTTGGAGTATCTTCGTCCTTTTCTCTTTCTTCACCCAAGTGATTTGTATTGCTCACATTGTTTGGAGAGATCCCTTGATGTTCTTCATGAATAGTGAGCTTCTCAAGCTCCTTTTGAATACCTACATCTTCATCTTCACACACATTCTTTGAAATAATATCATTAGTTTCATCGAATGTAACATGCACAACTTCTTCAATCAAAAGTGTTCTTCTATTGTATACTCGGTATGCTTTCTTGTCACTAGAATATCCAAGAAAAATTCCTTCATCCAATTTTTTGTCAAATTTTCCAAGATTTTCTTTGATTTTAAAATAAAACATTTACAACTAAAAACTTTGAAATAGCTCACAACAGGTCTTTTACAAAATAAAAGTTCATAAGATGTTTTATTTAAAATAGGTCTTAACAAAACTCGATTCATAAGGTAACAAGCCATATTAACGGCTTCGGCCCAAAAATATTTTGGAAAGTCACATCACTAATCATAGTTCTAGCGGCCTCTTGAAGTGTTCTATTTGTTCTTTCAACAACACCATTTTGTTGAGGCACTCAAACAACTGAAAATTCATGTGAAATACCGTTGTGACCAAAAAACTAGGGAAAACCTCTGAATTTAAATTCGAAACCATTATCACTTCTCAACCGGCATTCATGATTTTTAAATTCAACAAATTTTGAATTTTGGAAAATAATTTCACAAAATTTTCAAAAGCTTCATTTTTGTGAACAAGAAATAGTACCCAAGTATACCTAGAATAATCATCAACAATCACAAATGCATACTTACTACCACCGAGACTAGCATATTGAGTTGGACCAAACAAGTCTAGATGCAATCATTCTAGGGGTTTAGAAGTAGACACACAATTTTTCGATTTAAAAGACACTTTAACTTGTTTCCCGAATTGACATGCATCACAAATTTTATTTTTCAAAAACTTTAATTTTGGTAAGCCTCTTACCAATTCCTTCTTGGCAAGTTTTTCAATTAAATCCATGTTAAAATGACAAAGCCTTCTATGCCAAAGCCAAGGATCATCTATAGAGGCGGTTAGACATTTTACATTGTTACTACTAATATTGTCAAGATAAATCACATAAACATCATTGTGCCTAGTATCTTTAAACAAAACAACATAATTTTTATCAAGATTATTAGACATTCATGTTTGGTAAATAACACATATAGATTTTTATCACATAGTTGACTTACACTTAATAGATTGTAATTCAAATTATCAACAAGAAGCACATTTTTAATCAAGGTCTCACCATTTTTACCTACATCACCAATGCCGATTGATTTTTCTTTCATGTTATCCCCAAATGTTACTTTTCCACTATTTTTGGATTTGAGGTTTGTGAAGATAGATGCATCATCGGTCATATGTCTTGAGCACCCACTATCTATGAACCATTTTGCATCCTTGGTGATATTCATTTCCTACACAAGAAATTAATTGATAACTTTTGGTACCCACATTTTCTTGGGTCCATAAGAGTTAGTAAAATGACTACAAATCCATATGGAATTCATACCAAGTTTTTCATTTCTCTTGACATAGCAATTATTTTTCACATGACCATGTTGTTGACAATAATTGCAAATAACATTTTTATTTCCATATTAGGATGATTTTCATTTTACAAAGCATCCAAACCATTCCTTCTAAAGGTGACAAAATTCTTGTTGATCAATACATTTCTATTCCTTTTAAATCAACAATATTTTCCTTTTTTCTATGCAAAAGAATATTCAAGTCATCCAATATTTTCTTCAAGGAGGCTTGATCTTCTTTGATCCTTGTTTTCACATGCATTCTTTTCTTCAAATCACTGTTTTCTTGTGATAACCTATTGTTTTCATTCACAAGCTTTGAGTTAGAATTTAATAGAGAATTTGATTTCTTAATTAACTCCTTATTTCGAGCATATGACTCCTTCAAGCTATCATGTAATTTTAAAATGAAAGCTTCAAGATCATTGTCAGCATTTTCGTCATTAGAATCATAATTAGAAGTTTCCTCATCACCACCAACGGCCATAAATGCCATTGTGCCGTCTCCATTTCTTCTTCAACTTCTCCTTCAGAATTGCAATCATCCCATGTGATTTGGAAATTATTGAAGCGGGGCTTTCTTCCTTCCTTTTTCTTCTTAGGTGAAGGAGATTCATTTGCAAAGTGACCGGGTTGACCGTATTCAAAGCACTTTTCATTTTGCTTTTTTATTTCTAGCTTGGTCTTTCCTTTGAAGTTCTTTGAGTTGTGTCGCGCCCCCCTTTTCCGCGCGGGTACCGGTGAAGCGGTGAAGCGGTAGATGTGGGACCGGCACCGTCGCCAACGTGTGGTGCTCGTGAAATAGGTGATTGAATGCAAAAATCCTACTTACAATTTACAAACATAAATTACCTACTTACTATTACAAATTTAAATGAATCACCTATTTACTATTACATAACGGGGCCTTTAATGCGACTATGAATTGTATAAAAACAATCTAAACTAGGGAAAACAAGACTGGAGTCGCCACCCGGTGTGTTGGTGCGCCGGGACACAAAAATACATCAAAAATTTTAAAAAGAAAATAAACCCTAGTTTAGATTGACTCCTGGTCCGCGTAACTCAAAAAAAATGAGTTCGGGAATCCTGTTGTAAAATGGGAAGGTTTGGGATGGATTTGAATTTCCCTTGGCACCCACTTTACCCGGCGTTGGACCGGTTGCGTGATTTTATCGCGTTTCTCTTTTCAATTTTAGTATTCATTATTGCCGGTTTTGTAGCATACGTGTGCTTTGAGATAGTTTAAAAGTAATAAAATATGTACATGTTAATGAGGAAACGAAAATAAATGGTAAATATTAACATTGACAGGTAGATTTAGCGGGGCCAATTAAATGTCGCACACATTGAGCTTGTAGTGCCCTTTAACTCCCAAGGGGCAAAAATAGTCATTTATCATGCACGCCGGAGTTTATTTCTAACCCAATTTTATATCATTGATACAATTATTAAGTCCTGGGCTAAATTGAATTTGATTCAAATATTTAACGTCTAGTTGTGCAACTAATCCAAAATTTGAGGGCAAAAAAGTAAACTCGCATAATTTAACAAGTAAGATAAGGCATAAATATTATATTGAGACCAACGAACATTAAAATAAAGCACCAATCATCACAAAAGCATTTTCAAACATAAATCAAAGTAAAAACTTGGTGGTTATTGGCATAAAACATGTAATTTGGAAGAAATTTGAAGAGAAAAAAAAGTAATAATAAAGAAAAGTCCTTAAGGGCCTAAATGTAATTAAAAAAAATTATTTGAGGGATAAAAATGTAGAAATCCGAAATCTGGAGGGCCAAAAAGCAAATAAAATTTTTCTGAAATTTTCGAATTTTTAAAAATAAAATTTGTGATGCATGTCAATTCGGGAAACAAAGAAAATATTCTCGGGCTAAAATGCAAAAAACTAAAATTTGGAGGACTGAAATGGAAATAAAATTTTCTAACCTTTCTTTTTTTTTTGCAGATTTTGGTGGGCTACCAGCCTTTTTGCACCACGCTTTTGACCCACCAGTTTAACGATTTTGCTTCTGATTTGAAAATAAAAATTGTAGCTCCAGGAACCGTCTAGAACTTTTATTCTTTGAATTTACTCCAGTTCCTCCTCCATTGCTTGAAATCTTGGCTCAAAGTTGGTTGTCTGAAAAATTTTACAGACTTAGAAATTTTTCTGGAAAATCCTCTGACCAACCTTACACCACTCGCATAAGAGACAGACTAGAGGTAATAGGTTAATGAATTTGTCATCAAAACCTAATGTAGTCTCCAGTAGCCTCTCTGTCATTGGCTTTTATTCCTTCAATGAGAAAAATCCTCTCGATCGTATGGAATTTTGGCTCAAAGTTGGCATTTGGTGTCTCTTATACACATCTAGAAGGAATAAGCAGACAGGATTTTTTCCCTCCTCTTTAACTGATTTTTTGTGCTTTTATGAATTGGATTGATGTAAAAATGGTCTTAAGACCATTCCTTTATATTTTTCAAAAAAAAAAAAACAAGTGTGAAGTGTAGACACCTATTTTTGAAAACGCAGAGAAAACGTGGCCAAAACAACTCTGCTGAGCTGACTGTTCGGCGCGTGAACAGTACGCGCGGTACTGTTCACGAGCTGAACGTTTTTTTTTTTTTTTGAAAAATCTTAAAACTTAATAGTATTAAAACTCATTCTTTGTATTTCAAAAATGCATAAAACACATAATAATTAAACACCATAAGACAAATTAAGAGAGAATTAAAGGATAAATTAAGAGGAAATCAAAAATTAGGTTAAAAAGAAATTAAAAGGGAAATTAAAAAGAAAATTGAGAGTCAAATTAAAAGAAAAATAGGGGAGAACTTGCGGGACAAAAATAGGTGTCTACAAGTTGATTGCTCCACCTCTTCTCATTCTCCATTTGTTGATGTAGAGTTTGAGAAATCTCTTTGGTGATGAGTGCAAGATCTCCTTCATCAAGATCTTCATCTTCTAGGTTGATGGAAGCATTTTCATCTTCTTCTTGAGAAGTTTTTAATGCAATGCTCCTTTTTGGTCTTGGTTCTTCATCATCCACCACTTTAGCCTTTTAGCTTCAATTCATAGGATGTAAGAGAGTTAATTAAAGATTCAATAGGCATGGAATTTAAATTCTTAGCCTCCTCTATAGTGATTGTTTTGGCCTCCCATTCTTTGGATAGAGCATTCAAGATTTTTCTATTATTTTCACCCAAAGAATACTCCTTACTCAAGGCTTCAAGATCCTTAATGATGTCATTGAACCTACAATAGATTTTGTCAATATTTTCATGTGGTTCTATCTTGAAGGACTCATACTTGGCAACAAGTAAGGATTTCTTTTGCTCTAGAACATCATCTGCTCCTTTCATGGATTTCCTTCAATTTATCCCAAATTTCTTCAGCGGAAATGCATCCCTTGACACGAGTTGATTCGTTAGCATCTAAGGCATTGTATAGCACATTCATAGCTTTCGCATTGAAAGTCAAGTTTGCCTTGTCTTGTGGAGTGAGCTCATCCCTTGTCTTTTCTCTTCTTCTATTTGTATGATCATCAATGATGGTAGCTTCAAAGGGACCTTCATTTACAACACACCATAAATCAATATCAATAGATTGCAAAAATATTTTCATTCTATCTCTCCAACTAATAAAATTTGCCCCACTAAACATAGGGGGTCTTGTTATAGATTGACCCTCAAAAAATAATGCATTCTCAAAAGCTAGTTAAGCTAAAGATAAGAGACCAAGCTGTGATACCAATTGTTGGCCCCAAAGCAACCTAAGAGGGGGGTGAATTAGGTTTTTTAAAAATTACTTTGCAGAATAATCACCAATAAAATCTTTTAAACTATCAAATGGATAAATAGATATAAAGACAATAAAGTTTATGGAATATAACAAATAAAAAAAAGGTAAAGAGAGAAATTAAACAAGCACATTTACACTTCCAAACTACCAAACTTGAAGTGTTAATCCACTAGAATGCTTCACAAAATTGGTGAGTCAATAATCTTCTAATGTACACAAAGTAGGACAATCCTTGCTCACACTAATTCACTTAAGATGAGCCAAGGATTTTACTCTTTACCTCACTTTAGTCTTAGATTATGTACTAGACTCAATATTTTTGAATTGCACTTCAATGTACACACTAATACAATATTGCTCAATCGCTAATTTGCACTCAAATTTCTTTTCTACCTTTTGTATTCAATCCCTTAAGATCATTTTACAAAAACAATAGAGCAGGTATTTATAGGAGCAATGAATTCTGGTTGTAACTAATTCCCAACTGCTCAATAATAAATGCACAAAAACTAGCCGTTAAGGGTTTCGGACGTCCGATGTATTAGTTGTGCGTCCGACCGTGCGTCCGATCTCAGTATAGAGTGTGTGATGATTGCCGTTCAGACGGCCGAGCATGCGTCCATACCATTGTCTGAACTAGTCCCTTGCAGGTACTTGAAAAAGTTTCCTTTCTGAGTACATCCATTCGGACTGTGAACTACATCTGTGGGAATCTGTATCGGACGTTCCTGTTCGTCCGAAAGATGTAGTACAGTTCGAACGGTGTCCTAAGTCCGAAATCCCTGTTCCAGCAGACATGATAGCAAACCTGCACAACTTGAATTCAGAGTTTAGTGCATATGTCATCATCAAAATAAGGTTTAGGAAACATCAATGATGATATGGAATCATTTATTTTTAAAATCATGAATGTTTGAAAGAATCATATGCTAGGAACAAAGAGTTAAAAATAAAGATTAATGGTTTATTGAGTACAAACTCAGAGCTTGTGTATGAAAAGTAGTAGTTTAACAAAAGAAAATAATCATTGCATTGAAGAAAAGATTAGATGTGAAAACCAAGATCGATGAAGAACAAGCTTCATTAAAGAAGACTTTAGATGATCTTGATGCTC
The DNA here is from genome assembly GCA_025175665.1 of Cinchona pubescens. NCBI lineage: Eukaryota > Viridiplantae > Streptophyta > Magnoliopsida > Gentianales > Rubiaceae > Cinchona > Cinchona pubescens. The sequence goes on from JANKKI010000116.1 coordinate 763,153, forward strand.
TTTTACAAAAGAAAAAGAAAAATATTTTTGAAAAGAAAAGGACTAGAAATATGCTTATCAACAAAAATTTGATCACCTTTAGAAAGGATTGTTTTTTCCTTGTAAAATCTAAATCTTCTTTTTATGGAAACAAAAATATTGTATGCAATTATTGTTGTTAACATGGACATATAAAAAGAGATTGTTATGTCAAAAGAAATGAAAAGTTGGGAATATATTTGGGTGCTTAAGCATCTTACTGTATAATTGGACCCAAGAAAGTTTAGATACCAAAATTGTTGCTTAACTTTGCGTGTAGGTATGCTTGGAGAGTACCTAAGGATTCAAGATGGATCATCAATGGAGGGTGTTCAAAGCATATGAACTAAGACGACATTGAAATGGGTAACAATTAAAGTTTTTAATGTGCTTTCAATTTGTTAATATGAACTATGATCTCTTAAATGTTAGTCAACTATGTGTTTGAATTTGTTTAGAATGCTTGGGTATTAGTATCCCCAACTTTTGTATATATTAAGTCACTATTTGCAAATGAAAGGGGGAGCATTCTCTTTTCAAAATGGATTTGCATTACAAGAAATTGCATCACATATGCTTTATTGTTTTGATGATGCCTTTGGTAAAGAATGAGCGAAAAATTCCTTCATGTTAATCCTTTCCATGAATTTCCTCGTTTCTACCTAATTATTTATTCTTGAAAGGAAGAAATATTTTAAACTTGACTTTTCCCCTATATACTTACTTGAATTGCATGCATAGTTTAAGGGGAAGATATTTGATACTTGATGTGACATTAATTAAGGGGGACATTTTGTGTGTAAATTGCTTTACATTATAATGTTTTGATGATGCCAAAATGGGGAGAAATAATGGACAAAACCTCTTGCCTTGGGCTTCATATGTTATGATTGTTTTTAGAATAAATATGTCCAATTGATTTGTCATCATAAAAAGGGGGAGATTGTTGAACCCCAGTTATGATAATCATGTTTTGATGATGACCAAATCGTATTAATGGATTGAAAACAAATGTACAGAAAAATAGGAAGGTTCAAACATAAATGGTCGTTCAAACACAATCAAGAAAATCAACTAAAATATGAACAACACCTTACGGATGATGAAGAGTGTCCGAAAGAAAGAAAGTAGCTCAGACACAAATGAGCGTCTGAGACATGATCAGACAACACTGAAGGAAGAACACATCTTTTGAACACAAATAACTATCTGAAGGACAGTCCTTCGTACACAAAAGACCGTCTGAGACAAGGAATCCGAAAGCCAAAAAGATCGGATGTTGAAAATCGTCCGAAGAAAGGAGATAGAAATGAAGAAATTTTCTGTCAAGCTGTAGGACACATATGGACCATCGAGACACTGTTTATGAAGCTGTAGGACGCATGATCGGACGTCCACCGTCCAAACTCCTAATGGTATATCTAGTTTTTAACAGCTAGTTTTTTGACTGTTGAAGCTCAAATTTCAACACATCTTTCATATATAAATACCCAAGGACATCCAATTAATGTATAGAATTACTACATTCAATAAAACACTTGTAAGAGCTATTTGGGGAGAAATAGGCTTGTGGGTTGTATTGGTTTGAGTAGTATAGTTCTCTTGGCTCAAATAGTGGGAATTAGTTTGAGCAAAAGTATACTAGTAAGTGATCTTCAAGTGTAAGAGTGGTGGGATAACAAGTGTACAAAAGTGAGGTTGTAATGTAAAACCCTTTGGCTCAACTAGAGGAGCTAAGTTGGTGCAAGGGTAAGCCTATTTTGTGTACAAGAAGGTTATTGCCTCACCTTCTTTGAACAAGCACTACTATTGGATGTACTCCAAACCCAAGGATCTTGGGAGTTTGGTTTGATATTCTTTATCTCAATCATTTTATTTTTTCTTTAAGCTTCAATTGTTAAATATTTATCTTTGATCATTTGTGCTTAAATTTTCATTTGTTGCACAAAGTTTGCATTTTCATTAAGCACATTAAAAGGTTTGCTTTTTAGAGACAACCTAATTCACCCCCTCCTATCTTAGGTTGCTTTTTGGCCAACAAATTTATCTTCGGTCCTTGAACAATGTGAAAAAACTAATCTTGCTCTTAATTGAGAAAATTTTCAATTCACGGTTCAAGTGGAAATAGTTTTGGTTCACAAAATTTCTGTGAAGGTGATTTAGATGGATGGGGCAAAAGTTGAAGTTACCGAAGATTAACTCCACCTAATTGTGTTAAAAGAATAAGAAATTTTTTAGGACATGTTGGGTTCTACCACCGTTTCATTAACGACTTTTCTTTAATATCTAAACCCTTGTGGGCCTTATTACAAAAAGATGTGACTTTTAACTTTGATGAGAATTACTTGCATGCATTCAATGTTTTGAAAAAGACTTTAGTGTATGCACCTATAATCATGGCACCTGATTGGTCTATTACATTTTGAACCTTTAATGTGTGATGTAAGTGATTTTGCTGCAGGTACAGTCCTTTGCCAAAAAAAGGACAAAAGTTTGCATGTCATCTATTATGCCAGTAGGACTCTTGATGAAGCTCAAGTTAATTATTCTACAACTGAGAAAGAGTTACCATAGTTGTGTTTGCTTTTGACAATTTTTGCTCTTATCTGATTGGTACAAAAGTCATTTTTTATACAGATCATGCAGCATTAATATATTTGTTTTCTAAACTTGATGCAAAACCTAGACTAATTTGTTGGATTTTATTGTTGCAGGATTTTGACTGGGAAGTCATTGACAAGAAAAAAAGTCAGAATGTAGTAGATAATAACTTGTCAATACTGGAATTGGAAAAAAGGGAAGGCTTGGAGTTATCACCTATCAAAGAGGACTTTTCGAAAGAACATTTAATGATAGTAGGAGACAATCCATGGTATGCTGATATAGCCAATTATTTGGTGGCAAAAATTCATTTGCCATCAATGGATTATAACTGAAGACACAGGAAAGAAGTTCTTCTCAAAATCCTATTATTGGGAAAACCCCTATTTTTTCTAGTTATGTAGTGATCAATTGATCCAGAGGTAAGTTTGCAAAATATGCTTCGATTGTGTCATTCATCACCTGTTAAGGGGCACCACGAAAATCAAAGGACTGATGCTAAGGTTCTTCAAAGTGATATATTGGCCAACTTTATTCTGGGATGCAAGGAAGTTCATTGAGAATTGTGATGAGTGCCAAAAAGTGAGAAGCATATCTCAGAGAGACAAGATGTCCTTGAATAATATTTTTATTGTTGAGCTATTTGACGTTTGAGAAATTGATTTTATGGGACCATTCCTGAGCTCTTATTCTAACTGGTATATTTTGGTGGTAGTGGACTATGTTTCTAAGTGGGTTAAGGAGGTGACCTTGCAAACAAATACTGCTAAAGTTGTTACTAAAGTCATTCACCACAACATCTTCTCAAGGTTTGGACTATCGCAGGCAATAATAAATGATAGAGGTTCACACTTTAGTCTTAAGAACACTCCGAAGCTTTACTGTCCAAGTGAAGGTAGAGCTTTACACTCTGAAGCTCTACCTTAACATCCCCAAACTTCAAGATAGGTTGAGGTTTGAAATAGAGAGTTGAAGCACATATTGGACAAAGCTGTGAATGCTTTATGCAAGGATTGGGCTCCGAAGCTAAAAGATGCACTATGAGCATACCGGACTGCATTCAAAACACCTATTGGGATGTCCTATATAAGTTGGTTTTTGGGAAAGCATACCATTTACCAGTGGAACTGGATCACAAGGTATTATGGGCAGTTAAACAATTGAATTTTGATGCTAAAACTGCAAGTGAAAAGTGATTGATGGACCTTTGTGAATTGGAAGAATTTCGAGATGAGGCTTATGAGAATGCGCAGATTTATAAGGAGAGAACAAAGTAGTGGCTTGATATGCACATCCTTCATAAGGAGTTTCATGTCGGTGATAAAGTGTTGGTGTATAACTCTAGGCTCTGATTGTTTCAAGGCACTAGTTAAGGTCTAGATGGAGTGGCCGTATGAGGTAGTTTTTCCATATGGAATCGTGGAACTAAAGGGTCCACGATCAACATTTAAGTGAATAGAAATCGGCTCAAAATCTACCATGGAGGCAACATTGACAAACTTGAGGAAGTCCATTTTGCTGAATAATATCAAGGAAGCATTGAGTCAAGATAATGACTTCGAAAGAGCACTTCTTGGGAGGCAATCCAAGCGCTTCTTGACATATTTTTAGTCTCTCCAGATTCGTATCATTCCCTCCCTCCCTCCCTCCCTCCTCGAAAGGATTCGTCCTCAAATCTAAACCTAGATAAGAAAAACACGGATTAGTCAAATGGGACACAAGATAGATAGAACATAAGCCTAGATAAGAAAAACACGGATTAGTCAATGGGACACAAGACAGGTAGAAGATAAGCCTTGAAGCCGTGCACTATTGTGAACACAACTAAGTGTTGCTAAGTAATAATCCAAAAATATAAACAAATGTGCATTTTTTACGCTAAAGTATAAAATCATTCGATTTTGACAAGTTAAGCACAATTTGAGCAATTGTCGGAAAACACAAATTCTAACACAAATTGGAAGTTATTAAACAAAAACATAAATTTTAGTCAAAGTGTTTTGAGGCAAAATTGACACGATTTCATTCTTACAAAGTATTTGACCTAAATCACACAACTTAGGCTGCTCAAAACAAAGTAAGAAACAAAAATTTGGGCAGGATGTCCAAGTAAAATAAAATCAAACAAGTTATTATGCCATAGAAAAAACTTTGATTTGGACAAAATTTGAATATTTTGAAGTTAACTTAACTTGAGATTCGAAATTCATAAAAGAAGTTAACTAAGCCAACAAAATTATCAAAGTTATTTTGAACAAAAGTGAAATGTTAAAAATCATGTAGCATGCTAACACAACAATTCAAATTAGATTTGAAGGCATGGAAATCATTATCAACTAAGGTTTTGATAGATTTATGCAAACAATACTCCACAATGATCGAATTGAAGTCTAAGAATTTAGATGCCTTTTCTGTCCAAAACTACAACCAAGTCAAAAACCAAATCAAAGGAATTAATTTTAAACATGATATAAACAAGATGTACACTAAAAATAATTCTAAATGCAGAATTAAATTTGTATAATTTCTTAAGATGCTCAAATCTAATAATTTCAGCACAAAAAGAAGAAATAAGTTCATACCTTAGAGATAGGGTATTGACTACCATATCTTCCTTACCTCACTTTGGTTGGAATGATGAGGTACTCAATCGGGAAGTTAGTGCATCATGACTTACACCTATGAAGGGCTGCACATAAGAAAGAAAATTAAACAAAGATAAATCAAGGTTAGGCATGACAAAATAAATTCTCTTGATCATTTCCTCTTTTCTCTCTTTTCCTTGGCCTATAGCCGAAGCCCTTACAATCTTTTTATCTTAATTTTTGGCCGCTATTTGGCTTCTCCTACGTTGCTTTTCACCTTTATTCCATTCAAGAATTTTTCTTTGAATTTCTAATCTTTCTTCATTTATTTGATGTTGTGGAAAAGGAATAAATTTAAACTTTTGACCCTTTTTACACAAGTGATATGCCATAGTATAGCTATCATAATAACCATTTTCAGATAATTCTCAGAGCTAACCAAGTTATAAATGACATATATGCAAAGGTGCTACATCACAAACTACCTTATCGGAATACTTACCAATAGTGAAGCATACAATAACTTAGTTACCTCAAACGTTTCACTTTCAGTTGACCATCGGAACTTATAAGGTTTTGAATGTGGCAAAGTAGGCAAATTCAACTTTTTAACAAGATATGTACTTGCCATATTAATCCATATGCTACTATCAACTATAGTACAACAAACCCTTTAATTCACAAGAACTTTAGTGAAGAAAGTCTCTTCCCACCTGCAAGACATCACAAATAAAACTCATAAAACAAAGTGGTTAGTGTTAGAAAAAAATAATCAGAATTTTCCCTCACTACTTAGTCCTTACTCTTTGGATAGCAATTCACTCAAGTTGTATCACTCAATCCCTCATGTATACCTCAATTAAATGGCTTTTATCATTCAGATGATCTCACCACCCTGCCTTTTTCCTCTCTTTAGTTCATTCTCAAAGTCTTTGGAAGACCACAAGGACCCAAGTGAGCTCCAACTTTGTCTTAACCACTTAATTGGTTGGAAGTTAAAGAAAACAAATAATCAAGGGCATATGACAAATAAGAGACACCAACTTTTAGATTAAAGCTTCAAAGAACAAGAAACAACAAAATATCTGAGACTACTTAAAGCAACAAAAGGTATAGAAAGCAAATAAGAATTTGGTAAGAAAATAAGAATTTGGTAAGCAAAATTACCAAATAAAATGGAAACTAAGCACACAAGGACAAAAAGATGGCACTTAAGACTAGCAAAGAAATTATAAAAGTCAACAAAAAAATTAAGTGCTTTTGAACATAATTACAAATTTGATAAGTAGACCTTGATTTGGTTAAGAAAATTTTCAAACATAGAAAGTTTCAAAATCTGGAAATTGGAAAGTTTCAAAAAATGAATTTGGTTAGTTTCCAAAAATGGAATTCGGAAAAGATTCCAAAAATGAATTTGGCAAGTTACCAAATCTGAAAATTGGAAAGTTTCCAAAAATGAATTTGGTATGTTTCCAAATTTAGAATTTGGAAAGTTTCCAAAGATGAATTTTGTAAGTTTCCAAATTTGGAAGTTGGAAAGTTTCCAAAAGAACAAATGGGTAAGTTTCCAAAAAATCTACTTGGACTTGGGGAAAGTTTCCAGACTCAAATAGGAAACCAAAACCTTCTCAGATGAGGACAACAATCAAATGACCTCCCATATAAATAATTTAATAGGCAAACCCTATAATTTTTTTTCCCTTTTTTCTCAATGGCCGATTCTTCTTCTTCCTTTTTTTCACTTCAACGCGTTCTCTTTTTTTTCCACTTTCGGCCAAACAAATTTTTTTCTCTATTTTTTTTTTCAATTCGGCCAGGGTCTCTTTGACAGAACACTTCTTCTTCTTCTTCTTCTTCTTCTTTTTTTAAATTCAACTAAGAAGAGATTTTTTTTTATAGCAGCAACAACAAAATGAACAATGAAGAACAATAGTAAAGAAGTAACAATATGGCTAGAAATTTCTTTTTTTATCAATAAGAGCACAGAAGCAACAAACAACCAAGATTGACAGATAATCAAGAATCAAGAGGCACGACACAAGAAGAACAAGGCACAAGATCAAAAATAGAGACAAGAATCAATAAGGAATTTTTTTCGAATGAACAGTGCGTGAACAGTAACGATGAATAGTACCATTTTTTCTTTTTATGCAAAATCTAAGATATGATTTTCTTTGGAAGAAAATCTAGAAAATTAAATTGAAAACAAATAGAAATGACCAGAATTGGACCAGCTCTGATACCAATCTGATCTAAATTCCTTGCGCAATCAACTTGATGCCACGAAACCCAACGACCAAGTATGGCACCAAAACCCCAAGGATCAAATCCAAAGTTGGTAGCAAGAATTTGGAAAGCAAACACATAAAATAAAAACCGAAAAAAAACCCACAAGAATCTAACAAGAATTCAACCCGTTGTCTATAGCAAGATAATAACCAAACTTTTAATAAGATTTAAAGAGAGAATTGACCCGTTGCCTATACGAATCAGGCAAGAACCAAATCTATAAGTCCATTAAAACAATCACCATTACTCAGGTAATGATCCTAACAAAGTCTTAATCCTATGAATAAAATAGAGAACTTTTTCCTCACGAAAAAGATGAAAATTTATTGATAAAAATATGCTGAAAATTTTGTGCATGTTAGGCCTATTTATAGGCTTAATGAAGTCGTAAAAACTAGCTAAAACTCCTAAAAAATAGGGCTAGAAAACTCAGCTAAGGCAACCCCTTTAATGGGCCTTGTGAACCTTATTAAAGACTACTAATTATGTCCAAAAACTAGTAATTAAACTTACACTTAAACCAATCCAATTTACACAACACTTTAAATTACTATTGTTAGGCTTTACACAATAATAGACTTAAACAAATAAAAAGTCTAGTAAAATATAACATAATATTCGACCCTTGGACTTAAACGATCTCCACTTATGCTTCACTTTAAAGAATTGGAATTCATGTATTAATGAATTGAAGATGTCCAATCCAACTAAATCAAAACACTACGAGTGTGCTTCAATCTTGGCAAGCTCAAGTCCACGCTTGCTCTAGCTTTCATCTCCTCACCTTGACCCATTTTTAGCCTCTTTAGATTCCTATCAGAATTATTTGTGGTAATTTTGTCTCTTTAATTACTCTTTGTTTAATTTCAATTGCATTAATATTATTATTGAATCCAAACATGAATTCTAGAATCCAATTAAGTATTGTTTAATTACTCAAATCATGATGCACTAAATTGATTAGGGTTTGGATATGAATGATGCAATTTTTGATGGATTAATTCAAACGAAGGTCAATTGGAAAAATTATAATGATTGGGTAGCAATCAACACTATAACATCGCAACAATTTTAGAGAGTTGTTAACTCTAGATTTGGTTAGATTAGCTGAGTTGATACAGAAGTTGATCCGCCATCCTAGAACCTTGCTAACTGTTAAATTAATTTAATTCGAGATCAAAGTAGCCGGATTAATTAATTAGTTCATGATAATTCCGTACAGATAAGATTCAAGTTTATTAATCTAGGATATGGAGGAATCTACCCCTAATTAATTAATGTGTTAGGGTTTTAATCGCCAAAAGTCGGGGTTGAATTGACAATTGGAAATTGAACTTCCATGCAATATAACTAGACCAATTCACCCGAATTTTGAATGATCACTGGAAATAGCTAACCTAGAACTTAACCTATCTTTTTCATTATTTGAAACATTCTTTTTATTACTTTGCATTATTGTTGAACTCTTTAAATTGTAGTATTTGTGTTTTAAATTCTAAAAAATCCAAAAACATTTCTTTGTGATCGTCTAAATAGGAATTAGCTTAGAATTTCGGTACTTGTCTACACATTTCTCTTCATAGGAATAATTCTTGTTCACCTTACTACATTGATACCATGTACTTGTAGCTATTAGCAGAAATTTGTGAAAAAGGTTAATTTAACTTTTCCGACATCATTGATTCCTCACAAACCTATGAAATCCCCACTTATTCCTACTCAAAACCTAACAATTAGGAGGTTTCCTAATCAAATAATTTTTCAAAATGAAAGCCTACTACAACTGAAAAGCTAAAATTTGACATTGTAAAAATATTACCAAAATTGGCCCTCCAGGTGTGGTTTGCTGTGATGAACAAATTTCTTCTTAGAATGTTTCCTGTTGCGAAGATTTCTTCTCTCTCTAATTTTTACTATTTCGCCACAGCAAATGATTAGAACGTGAAACGTTCGTCGCGATGAATGGCCACTGCATGGTCCGAAATTTCAGCCTTTCCACTTGATCTTGATTTCCAGCTTTTCTAAAATTATCTTTTTATTTATATAAAAATTAAATCAAACATAGATAACTAAATTGGCATTCAAACTCAAATAAAACACTAAATTTACTTTAAAACATACCATAATTCATCACAATTAGACAATTTGATAGAACATTTATAAAACACAGTAAAAAAACTCAAAACTATAAAAACTAAGTCTAAAAGGACATAATAGTAACTTTAATTCTAAGATTATCATTATACGATTAGGTTAACTGATGGTAATGCTAGTGGGTGAAATGAGGCACCACAAATATGCTTCTTGTCTGCATACCAAGAGTTTTCCTCCCAAGACAACATCTTGGTCAACATATCAAAATATTATCTTTAGTATGTATTTTCTCAAGCAATAACATCTTGGATTCTAATACATTCGTGATCTAGTGTTTCCTTACATCAGTGTGTTTAAACTGAGAATGAAATGTTGAATTCTTTGAATAATGAATGGCACTCTAACTGTCATAATGAAGAAACAACCACTTTTGTTTCATGCCCAACTCCTGTAGGAATTTTTGTAGGCCAATGGAAGGGGAAAGGTTATGCGAAAGAAATTAGAGAGGAAAAACAAGATTCACTGGTGGTGGATCAAGTAAAGAATCTGGACTTAGGGTTTGGGAGCAAATATATATCAAATAAGGGGAAGAAAGGAATTGAGGATTGGTAGAAACAAATAGACTCGAGTTAGAGAGGAGAGTATGGATTTATGATAATTAAAGCGAAGATATATAGATCCGAGTGTTGAGGAAGAAAATGGTGCTGTTTTTTGGAATTTTGTTCATTCCCATCTGGCTAAATTGCTATCACAAATTTTCTTTGTTGATTTCTAGAGGTGTAAATCAACCAAGTTGGTCGGTCAAAAACTTACTCGAGTTTGAGGGAAGTCTAGTTAAACTTGAGCAGTTTGACTAGCCTATTTTGAGCATATAGGTATTCTTCTCGATTTGTCAATGAGCTCGAATATATAATATAATATTTTTTACAATTATTTTTATGTATATGCAAAATTACTAAATATCCATGTGTTTTACACAATTACATCTTCATCTCTTCCAAAGTTGAGTTTCTTGAGTTCAAATTCGAATTAGTTTTGGTTACTATGGATCAAGCTTTATACATGAAATATCTAGTATAAAATTTATGATCACTTAACTCTACTAATAACTAGATAATGCATCACAAGCGTATGAGATCATATAGTAATAGCAGAAGTAGGGGTCGATCTCACAAGAATTAGTTTAGCAAGTACTAGTTCTTTGACTCAAATGCTATTTGAACAAATGATAGTGACAGAGATTTAACTAAAATTAATCTAAGGACTAAAACTAAGTGAAAGCAGTGGATTAGGGTTAAGACTAGCCAACTCTCGAAATTACTCATCATTACCAATCAACTAATCAAACTATACAAATTGGTGATTCAATTCCCAAAAGTGAATGAATGAAAGGAATCACACAAAAGAAAACCTCGAAAACTGGTAAACTATTCTAAATATTAATCGACAGAAGCGATTAAAGAAAGCATGGCATTGAAGATAGGTGAAAGCTTTGCCAAATCCTAGAGAACAAGTAATCAATCATTAAAGAAAGTAAAAAAGCATCAAAGAAGCACTTACTAGTCCAATGAATCAGTATTCATCGTTGAAACCAAACAATCCATGAAAATTATTAAATTTCAGAAAATAGAACTAGAAATTCCTTCCCAAGTGGAGAGGAGAAAGAAAAGGTAACTTAGGCTAGGGGATGGTTGCCAGTCATCTCTAAAATATGTATTTACTATAGGTGTAGGGTTTGGGAGTAAAAGGACATGTTTGCCAATGAAAAATTGCCCCAAAAGCCAAATGCGCAGGAGAAAAGGACAAAAACATAGGCTAGGGAATGGTTGCTAATCATCCCTAAACATGTATTTATAATAGGTCTAGGGTTTTGGAGCAAAAGGCATGTTTGCCCATGAAAAATAGCCCAAAAGGCCAATTGAGGAATAGAAAAGAAAGGAAATGTTGGCTAGGGAATGGTTACTAACCACCTCTAAAATATGTATTTAAAATAGGTATAAGGGTTTGGGAGCAAACAAACATGTTTGCCCATGAAAAAGAGCCCAAGAAGCCAATTTTGCATCATTCAGGCTTGGCTAGCCATGGCCAATAAATTGCTGGCTACAACCAAAAAACCTTCTACCAAGGTTGGCTATAGCAAGGGTATGAGCTCACCTCAGCAAAGTGCTCCAGACAGCTTTACATGGTTTCACTGTTTTGCTCCGAAAATCTTCGTCCGACATCTGATTGATGCACATTTGTTTCCACACTTCCCTAGAACAAAAGCACATGATCATATATATAATAAACACTAGAATAACACATAAGCACTTACAAAAATTAGAAACTGAAAACCTACAAGACGCACAAAGAATTCTATATCCGGGAGGAATTAGGTAAACAATCTAAACACAGCCCTAAATACATATGCACGTAAACATAAGTCAAATAATATCAAATAAATGCTAAAATGCTACATTAAACACATACTAACACATAAAAGTAGAAATAAACAAAAATACACCCTAACAATTAAATACCAAAAATACTTGAAACCACTACAAATACCGACAAATTTGGGATACAAATAACCATAGTTGTCTAGGGTTATTAGAGCTCGAGTTTGCCTAAGAATATGAAGAATTAAGCTTGAACTCAAATTCAAATTTCTATGCTAAATAAATTTGAATTCAAACCTGGCTTTTGATAATACTCTCGAGCTTGAGTTCGAGCATGATTCAACTACTTATTTCCAATTGATTGGATTGAATTGACAAAAATTGATATGTTAAAATAATTAAGTGCTATAGTTGATTAGTTTTGAGGACAAAGTCATAAACTAGTGATAGTTGAGGGAACATTTCGTAGTTAACGTAAAACAAAAATAAAGAAATAAAAATGCAAATTTGGGCCCATGGCCAGTAAGAATTCAACTTTTACCAATTCCCTAATTTAACATTCGAGAATATTTATGAAGAGAAGAAAAAATAGATAAGAAGTCATTAAAGACAGCATCTTCATACTCCAAGATGCGCAAACTTATCTTTACAAAATCTTTACACTTTTTCAAGGTCCATCAAACTTAGCTGCTATCACATTTCGCACACAACAACTAATCAACCAAAAAAGCATCTTTTGCTACCTACGACCTCAAGTATCACTAGACAAACACATAAGGGCCAATTTAAATTTTTCACATCTTTTTTTCGCCAATGATAGAATTTTATTTAGCAAAGGTTTGCGAAGTGGCTTACATCAATTTGTACCTCATTAAGAAACTATAAAGAGAATGAATCTAACCATTCCATAATATTACCATGCCTAATAGCATAACTAGCCAACAAATGGCTTACAGAGTTTCCTAATCTACCACTGTAGGAAAACTCACAAGATATAAAACACTTATAAAGAAATAAAATTTCTAAAAGTAGAACACTAATTTTTGCATCATCACTTCTAGGCTTCTAGCTTGTTGAAGCAAACAAATGATTGATTAAGCATCTGACTCAATAATCAGCTTTAACCAAGAATGATTATCAGCTAGTGCTTTAAGTAATGCAAATCTAATGGCTACTGCTTCAACCAGTCTCACATTAGCAAAATTAACATAAGGGGCAGCCCAAGCTCCTTTAATAACATTTGAAACATCTCTTGCAATGATAGCAAGACCAGCTTTGCCTTGTTTGCTCAACACAGCTGCATCGATATTCAACTTTATAGTACCTGCCTGTGGGCAAGACCATCTAGCAACAAATATTGGATGAGAAATAAACAGAGACTTAGAAGATAAGTTGACCGGGTAAAACTCCAACCAATCATAATGAGCATGATTAACCAAATCAATTTCAAAAATCTAAATTTGGTCAAAACACCATTGATTTCTAGTTTTCCATAGAAATCATAAAACATGGGCAGTTAAACATATTTGATATGTCATGTCCTGAGTCTTAGATATTTGAGAAAGGAACTGACTAGTTCAAAAGAATTGGTAATCCAGCCAGCTACCTCTCCCATTCAAATTTCAAACAACCTATCCATGGATGACTCATTCCCAGTACTTTCATCCTTCATGCAAAAATTTTGGAGGAGTTATCATGCTACTTTCAAAGAGTGATTCTCCCCATGCAAAACATGCAACGGGTACTATTCATCAGCCAGCCTTCTCCAAGCGACAACTGGATGGTAGGTCCACATCCAAAAACAAGCGTAGGCATAAACGACTCTACAACATGCCAAGAGCAATGCGAACAAGGTTATCTACTAAACCTTCTTCCCAGCTCCCCAACTCTTTTGTGTTAAATGGATAGCATCCTTGTATAGAACATAAAGAGGGATAGCCAATGATCCTTCCGTTCGTAGACTAAATTTGCTAGTAAAACAATACAAAATAAAAATTCTTGCTTTAATGGAACATATGGTGGACAAAGCAAGGATTACCAATTTCGCCCACAAATTTGGATTTGATAGCTGTGATTCCAAACCTAATGGCAAAATTTGGGTTTTTTGGAATAAAGAGCTAACTTTAGCTCCCATTTTCGTTTTTGAACAATTATTCCATGTATTCTAGCTTTTCTTCGACCTCCTATCATACGGATGTGGCAGCCTCATTTGGAAATGTTGCATGGAAATGGCTGGACAGATAGTATGTAACAATGGTTTTCTTGCAGGCATTCAACACATTAGTGTAGAGCATCTATTAAAGACATGCTTTGATCACTCTCCACTTATTCTCAAAGTGTCAAATGTAACCACATCAGGCCCGAAGCAATTTAAATTCTTAAACATGTGGACTAAGCACAAGAATTTTTTGTAGGTAGTAGAATGTAATTGGTGCTTACATTGTTCTGTATCCCCTCTATTTATTCTAGCTTCCAAACTTAAAAGGTTGAAAGCGGAGTTGAGGAATTGGAGTCATAGTGTGTTTGGAAATGTATTCACCAAAGTAAAGGAAGCCAAACGAGAGGTAAAGCTCAAGGAAGAAGACTTTTTGTAGCAGCAAAATCAAAGTAACCAAATTGCTTTACCTCAGGCACAAGCTATTCACTCTAAGTGCCATGCAGAGAAAGAAACTTTATTACATTGGAGACAAAAAGCGAGGCTAAAATGGTTGAAAGAGGGTGACCATAATTCGACATTCTTTCACTCCATTCTCATGGCCAAGAAACAAAATTGTGTATTTCAAAGATTAAGGTTGATAGGGTCTAGACCGAAGACATGCAAATAATTAAGACAAAGGGAGTTAACTTCTTTCGAGAACTCTTGTCATGCACTGATCCCACAGTTATAGACCACTCCTTTTAGATACTCTTACAAAGCAGTCTCCAATAAAGACAATCGGTTCTTACTATCCGAACTCTCAATAAAGGAATTGAAGGATGCTGTTTTCTCCCTCAATCTAGATGGAGCAGCAGGTATTGATGGATAAAATGGGATATTCTTCACCACTTGCTGGGATATCATTCAACAAGACCTCTTTCATGCCGTAAGGGACTTCTTGAAGGGTGTAAGATTGCCAAGAATGTTCACCAGCACCCTTATTACATTAATCCCAAAAACAGCAAATCCTTTCTTTTTTAATGATTTACATTTGGCCCATTAGTCTTTGTACTTTCTTTAATAAAGTTTGCACAAAAATTTAGGCTACTAGACTGTCTTCTATTCTACCAAAGTTTATTTTCCCCGAGCAGGTGGCTTATACCATGGGAGAGAAATTACAAATAACATCTTACTGGTGCAAGAGATGATTGATTTTATAGACCGAAAAACAAGAGAAGGAAATATGATCATTAAGCTTGATCTTGCCAAAGCGTTTGTTAGGCTTTCTTGGCCTTTTCTATATGCAATTTTGAGAAAGCTTGGATTTTCTGAAGAATGGTTTCCTTAAATATCTTGGATGATTGTTGGTTCTCTATTATCATCAATGGGGTGCTGAAGGGATTCTTCAAATCATCCAGAGAGGTTCGGCAAGGGGATCCATTATCACCCTTTCTTTTCATAACCATGCTGGAAACTTTCTCACGCGGATTGACAACTCAATTTCGTTTGGGGAAAATTTCAGAATTTGCCCTACCAAGATATTGCTCAACCATCTCCCTCTCATTTGGCTCATGCAGATAATTTTTTTATTTTTTACAAAGGGAGAATGCACTTCCATTCGAAATCTTATGGTGTTTCTCTTAAAAGTTGAGTCCTCATCAGGGCAGCTTTTTATTAAGGCCGAAAGCTCATTCTACTTATCCAGAAAAGCACCACCATCTTGGATTCGGGTGATCCAAGCTAAGACAGGGTTTGCAAAGCAATCCCTACCATTCACATACTTGGGATGCCTTATCCAGAAAGCTAAAAAGCGAAGATCTCTATTTCAGCCATTGATTGAAAAAGTGGTATCTCGCATTCATGGATGGAAAACTCAATTTCTCTCCCCTAGAGATAGACTTATTCTTATCAAACATGTTCTTAGTAGCATTCTGATTTTTCTTTTGGCAACACTCAAGCAGTTGTATAGGTAATTTGCAAATTTCTTTTGGGGAGCATCAGAAGGCATTCTTAAACACCATGGGATTGCATGGGCCACGATATGCCAGCCAACACATTCTAATGGGCTCGGCAAGATTTCACCTCTACTGGATGTGGTAAATGGCTTTAACATCAAACTATGGTGGAAGTTTCGCAAAGGCCAATCACTATGGTGCTCTTTTCTTCAAGGTATCTGTCTTAGAGGCCAACTTCATCCTTGTGTAGTCAAGGAATCACCTAGAGATTCGTTTACATGAAAAATGATGTTGAGAGTTCAAGAAGAAGCGAAAAAGCATTTGTTATTCCTAATTAGGAAGGCTAATTCTTCATTTTGGCTTGATCCATGGACGGAACAAGGGCCTATCTTCCACATGGTGGAGCAAGTTTATGATAGTCACCTCACAGTGGCGCAAATGTGGAATTTCGATGGCCAGAACCTTTCCTCA
The DNA here is from genome assembly GCA_025175665.1 of Cinchona pubescens. NCBI lineage: Eukaryota > Viridiplantae > Streptophyta > Magnoliopsida > Gentianales > Rubiaceae > Cinchona > Cinchona pubescens. The sequence goes on from JANKKI010000116.1 coordinate 779,681, forward strand.
CTAGATGGGAGATTTTCCAATGAAGATCTTCAAAATATTAGAAACATTCTCAAAGAAAAGGTAATTTGCTTGAAGGAGGAACCGGACCAACTCATTTGGACCCTAACAACCAAGGGTTCTTTCTCAATCTCATCAACTTTTCCATCAAATGGCACGGTCATTCTCTAGGCAAATGATTTGGGACAAGAGATTCTAGCTAAAAATTTCCATCTTCATGTGGAGATTGTTGAACAAACAGCTTTCACTAGACGATATAATTTCCAAGTTTGGCATCTCGTTAACCTCCAAATGTTGCTTCTATAATAATGTGGAATCCTTGAATCATCAATTTGTAGCCTATGCAATATCAAAGAAAATTTGGAGTTTCTTTGAAGTTTGGTTTGAATTGATGTTTTCTCAATCAATATTTATTCTGGACAAGTTAAATTCATGGTGGTGGGCGGCCCATCCACCTTCAACCACAATTGGTGCAATTCATAAAATTCTTCCATGCATAATTTGCTGGTTTGTATGGAAAGTTAGAAACAAGGTTATCTTCGAGGGAACGATAATCGGTGCAACATGGATAATTGTTGATATCTGCTCTTACTTCAAAGATATTTCTTCTATTTATCCTTTTACAAAGGTGATAGAAGCTAATGAACTTTTGCTCTTCTAACCTGAGAGGTATTTGTAATCAATTACTTCAAATAAAACCGAAGATAGCACTAGCTATTAAATGGGAAAGCCCTCATCTTGGCTTCTTCAAGTTGAATGTGGATGGTGCTTCAAAAGGTAATCTGGGTATAGCAGCGAGTGGTGGCATTCTTAAAGATCACAATGGACAATGTATCAAGGCCTTCTCCAACTGCTATAACCGACAAACCAATTTGAAAGCTGAAGCAATGGCTCTTGTGGATGGTCTCAAAATGTGTGGCAAGTTGCGGTTACAAGTAGTGGAGGTGGAAATTGATTCACTTATTCTCGTCAACATCTTGAACGGCCTGTCTGCACCATCATGGAGCATTGATAATGAACTCCAATTCATCAAGGACTTCTTAGTAGGCAAAAATGTTTCATTTCCACATGTATTTAGAGAGACGAACCAAGTTGCCGATTGTTTAGCAAATGAGCGCATTAAAAATCCTATCTATGTTGAATATGACCAAGACACTATACCTGTTTTCATAAAAGGTTTGGTGCTCCTGGATGTTAGAGGCTGCCCATACATTCACCATTGTAAACTTTGCTAATTATTTAATAAAATTTTCACCTGGTTGGGTGGTTGCTTAAAAAAAAAAGAACTCCCGTCCTTCGAAACTGAAAGATAGCAAATAGCACCAGGCCACCACTAGGGCTATGTTTATTGTCATAACTATTTAATATTTATCCATAAAACTCCATCTTATAAATTCCCTTTTTTTCTCATTTTTGTCAAATATAAAATTTTAAAACTAATTCGTTTTTCAAAATCATTTACTATTATTATATTTTCTAAAACAAAATGCACCCATTAATATTTACCAATGCTGTACAATTATTACAAAGTAACTACGTAAGAAATACTAAAAAAATATTTTCTTATGTTATGCATTATTATTTATCTTATTGTAATTAGTTTTAAAATTACATCCATATAATATTTAAAATTAACTACTTAAATCTTTTTTACCATAGGTTTTAGTAGAATAAATTACTCTTTTTAGAGTTCATTTACAATAGTTAAAAGTTTGATATAACATTTTTTATCAATGATTTTACCAATATGTCTTGTCTGTACTACTTTGAATTTATGAAAGGGCAAAAGGTAGTACATACCCTTTAACTATCACATGTTACTGAAATTATGCACCGAATAATTTTTGTGGCTGAAATGGTCATTTAACTCACAAAATTGTCAAGTAATACCCATTCCGTTAATTTCAGACGTCAAAGTGGCTGTTAGGAGCAAAATATAATTTCCACATGGGTTTTTTAAAGGGTAAAAACATCTTAAAGATACTTGATTTGTTTAATGGATCAAACTAATATTTATAAAATAATTAAATGGGTCAAATAGAAATTTTAGAAAATTGGCTTCTTCTTCAACTACTTTATCACGTTACTTGATCCCCTACCCCTCATCTTCTGCCATTCTCTTCTCCACTCCTCTTCCCATCATCTACCTTCTATTCCTTCTTTCCCACAGCCACTCACTCCACACCATGTTCAATCTAAACTCCATTCCCACTGCAACACTCCTCCTTCAGTCTCTCTACCATCCCTTCTCCAGTTTCTCCATCCCTCCTCTACCCCTTTTTCCACTCTTCCTTATCTAATCCCTCTACTATGGCATTTTTTCCGATCTAACAATTTTCATAATCTACTAATTATTTTTCAGATCTAACGAGAGTCAAAACATGATTTAGGAATCTGCTGCTTACTCTACTATTCAAAGCTTTGCTAATACTTGGAATAATAAAGCTGTTGGTAGCAGACCTTATTTGAATGAGTTGTAAACTTTTAGATCTAACCAAGATAAAAGGGAAGGGAGAGAAAAAAGGATCAGGAGACAAGGAGGGAATTGGGATAAAGAGAAATAGGTAAGGGGTCAAGGTCGAGGAGGGATGAGGGAGAAGGGGGATGAAAGCAAGGGAAGTGGGATTGTGGATAGAGAGGTGTTGGTAAGGTGGCAGCGGTAGGGAATAGGGTGGGGATTTTTAGGTTCAGAAAACAAAAAGAATAAGAGCTGGTAGATAGGGTTGTGGGAATGGTTGTGAGTTCAAAAATATTGTTATTTTGATTTTTTGCCCCTTCAAAATCATGTTTCCCTTAAATTTAACTTTTAAATAAGAAAAGGGTGAAGTAAATAGTGATTAACAAATATACCCCTTCAGAATGACATATTTTAAATTCTAATGTCCACTTAACAATCAAAATAGAAGGAAGGATTATTACAAGACAAATTTAATAGTTAAATGACCATTTCGGCAAAAAAAAAATTTCTGTGGGTAATTTAAGTAACATATGAAAGTGAATGGGGGGGGGGTGTACGGCCTTTTACTCTTTATAAAATATAAATAAAAAATATATTGTATTGACCCACCGGTTAAACTATTAACTCATCGGTTGAACAAGTAACCCATTAATTCACCTTCTTCCAGGGTTCCTCACCGAATCGAGTTTAATAACTATGGTTTTAAAACTTCTCCTTTTTTCTTATTTAAAATAAATATTTTTTTAAAAAGCATCACTAGTACTTATATATAAAGGGAAAGGGTGAATTTGGTGTTGTCAATTTTTGTATAACCATCCATAAATTCCTTCCACTCTCTACCACCTACATCATTCTTTTAATTTTTTGTATAATTTTTTTCACTAGAATTTCTACTTTGTTTAAAAAATAATTTGTGTAATTTTTTTTAAAATTCTACACTTATAAATTGTGCCTTTCCCCACTAGTACTTGTTTATGCACATATTCACCCTTCATTTTCTCAACATGATAATGATGTGTATACAACAAAAAAGATGAATTCGACCACTAAATATATTTCCATTTCTTTATTCATCATAAGTACCTTATCTATAAGTGACCAAAAAAAAAAATCAAAACAAGCATATTTATCATTACTAGTTTATCATTACCACCATTCTATTTTCCCAAAAAAACTTAATGGGGCAAGCAAATCGATCAAGCTAAGGGAAAATGATCTAAATGATAAAATGACACAATATTTTACATGTGGAAAAATTACGTCCAAATCAAGGTAAGCCTCAATTTAATAAAAATATATACAACATTTTGGAAAATCTTACATAAAATTGGTTGATTTTATCCGTAAACATTGTAATTAAAATAAAATTTATATAATTTAAGTGATAACATGAAAATAATCATCACAAGATCTAGGTAAAGTAGTGAATTGAACCATGTAAATTTTTTTCAAAAACTCCAGCAACCAAAAAATTGGGCCGTCAACAAATCGGATCTAGACTTGGATCCGATCCGGACCCGCTCCGTTTATTCGAGTATGGATTTGAATCTAGACCCATTTATCCAAATCCGATCCAGAGATGATTAGCCTATTATATAAACAGATCAGATATGGATTTACTTATTCCGATCCGATCCGGACCCGAATCCGATTATATATTTACAAGAAAAGGAAAAAAAATATACTAATAATTCATTAGGTTAAGACTGTTAAGTGTTTGAGATTTTGAGTGGGCAGTTGCATCCTTACTTCCTTAGGGCTTCTTTCCTTCTCTTCTCCTCAATCCTCATCTCCTTTCTTTCTTTTTTCTATTCTTCAGTCGCCTCCTTCGTTTCCTCTTCTCCTTTCTCGATCATTTTCTTTTATCTTCTTCTTACTCCATCTCAATCTCTTCTTCTCACTCTATCTGCCAGCGACCAGCTAGCCATCTCAGCCATCTTAGCCACCATTCAACGACGATCAAACATCAGGTACTTTTATCTCATTCTTCTTTTTCCTCTATCTTAGTATTATTCTTGTTTTCTGTTTATTCGATTAGCTTGATCTACAGTTACAAAAAAATGAATGAAATCCATGGTTGTGTAGGGGTAGGAAAATTTGAAAACAATAAAAATGAAGAAAAAAATATAGAAAAAGTGAATGAAAAATTGAAATACAGAAATACGATCGAAATTTGACATAGAAAAAATGTAATTTTTCGAAGGCCCATAATCTGTTTGCAAAAATTCTTCAACTAATTAAAAAGTATAGTTATGCTGTTATATATTTAGGACTAAACGTTTGTAAAATTTAATCATGTTACAGTAATGTTCTTTTTCTTTACTAGTATTAACTTCATAGTAAATGTGATACTTTTTCTTTACATATTTTGTTACTGAAAAGTCTGATATGTTTATTTATTTATTTTTTTTGTTTTATTGTTTTGTATGATGTTATCCCAGCCAACACCGCATAGCACAACTGATGAAACTGACATACTGGTTGTCGATTTGGATGAATGGGAAGGAGAACGTGACAATGTTCAACCTAATACACGGGTTAGAAGACTAACTTCAAAGGTATGGGATGATATGACTAAAATATCAGGTCTTAAGGATATTGTTGCTATATGTAACCATAGTAAAAAAAAAAAAATTGTAGGGGATAGTTGAAAAGGACCAAGCCACTCAAAAAAAAACCTAGATAATTGTGTTACTAGGAAACACACAGATGTGGGGCAACAATTACTTCAAGTTGCTAAGAATGTTTTGGATGATTGCGCTAAGATTGAAAATTTCAAATTTGATCAAGTGAGCAGAAGATTGGATAATTCCTGGCAAGAATTATAACTAAGCATAACTATCCTTTTAACATGGTTGAGCATGAGTACTTTAAGATATTTATCAATAATTTGCAGCCAAATTTTAAGATTTTATCTCAAAATATAGTTAGATCAGATATAATTAATGTGTGCAATGAAGAGAAGGAAAAATTGTACAAGTACTTGGATGAACTCTTTTGTAAAATCACTCTCACAATTGATATTTGGACATCTGATCAATCCAATTTTACTTATACTTATGTGACTGCTCATTATATCGATGATGATTGGGAATTGAAAAAAAAAAAAGGATTCTTGCTTTTAAGTCTATTCCATATCCTCATGATGGTGAGACATTGTTTAGATTCATATCAGATATCATTTTGAAATGGAATTTAGATAAGAAATTGTTCTCCACAATTGTGATTAATGAATCTTTTAACGATTCTGTGGTTAGATATTTGAAATCATAGCTTTTAAATAAGTCATTACTTAGATTGGGTGGAGAACTTTTTCACTTATGTTCGATGTAGTGCACATATTCTAAATTTAATTGTGCAAGATAGTTTGGCTCGTGTTGGGGGATTACTTCATAAAATTCGGGACACTTTAAAATATTTAAAGAGGTCTCCTTCTACTTATCAAAAGTTTGAGAATGCAATTAATCAATGCAAACTGAAAAATAGAAGAAGGATAGCCACGGACGTACCAACTAGTGGAAATCTTTTAATGTTGGATTTTGCATTACCCTTAAAAGAGGCATTTAGTCGTTTGGAGCAAATTGATAGAAGCTATAAGTTGAATCCTTCAGAAGATGAATGGAAAGTGGCATATATTGTCCATGATTATTTGAAAAAAATTTATGATGCCACAACCCATTTCAGTAGTAGTAGTTTTCCTATATCAAATGTTTTTTTCTTGATATATGCAAACTCTAGCTTAAATTGAAAGAATGGGAAAACAATGATCATGATTTTATTAGAAATATGGCTAGTCCTATGAAGGAAAAGTTTGAAAAGTATTGGGATATGAATGTTGATTGGTAGTAGCTATTGATGTGGCACTTAATCCTAGATTCAAATTGGATTTGGTAGAGTATAATTATATTGCAATATATGGGGAAAATGCTAAAAGTATGTGGATAGGTTATGTAGTGTTATTGTTGATTCATTTGCTAAGTATGGAGGTGAACTCAATCTTTCTTTTAACTATGCTTGATAGTGATGTAAAAGAGAGGAATATTACTAGTGCTAATAAGGAGTCTGATAATGTAAGTGATGATATGTTTTCTGATTTTGATAAATGGTATTATCACTTCAAATCTTCCACCATTCATGCCTACCAAAAATCTAAATTGCAGGTTTATTTAAAAGAGCCAGTATTTCCAAGAAAGGACAATTTTAAAATATTAGACTGGTAGCAAATAAATAGTCAAAAATTTCCCACTCTTGTAAAGACGGCACGTGATATTACAGTTCTAGCTACTTCTATAGCATCAGAGTCGGCATTTAGTGTTGGAGAAAGGGTCATTGAGAATGAGTCAATGGCTGCTTTACTACCCAATGTTGTTGAAGTATTGGTGACAACTAGTGATTGGCTAGAAACCGAAAAGAAAGAAGAGAGTATTTCATTGTTTTAAATTTATATAATCTACTTTTTAATTGGTTAACTAAAGTTTTTGTTGATTCTTTATATATATACTGTTAGAGCTACCTAATGAAGACATGGGTGGTAGCTCCTCTAAATTTCAAAAGTTTGGGTGAGATGATATAGTAGGAAACAAAGTCACAACGGATAGTAAATAAATACTAGACCACAATCACAAGTTTCTTAATGCTATAAATACTAACTACTTATTACTTTATATGTATAGGAGTTGGGCAAATGATATTGCTATAGCAAATATTTTATTGCCACGACACATTTTTGGTGTATTCTGAAATTACCCTATTAAATCCCACTTATTTTTTGGACCCCACACTCCCCTCATTCTCTCCCTCTTTTGCAGTGGCCAACTACCGCCGCTCCGCTCTTTCCTTCGCTGGCCTCTGTTTGTATTGCCAAGGCAAAAAATTTCCAAGCCAATAACATCTATTTTGACAACTTAAAATTTGAAAAAAACATCAAGCTAAGGTTTGAAATATCACAAAAACTACTACTAAAAATTGCATAAAATACAAAACTCAGTTGAAGAATCACTCTTTATGAAGGTTGAAGATATAGTGAATTCTTTAATCTTTATTACTTTTCTCTCATCTTTAGTGAATCAAGTTGATACATAGGGATTCTAAAATTACAAGAGTAATCAATTGATTTGGCTTGAAATTTTGATTATTTCTTAGCCAAGAACAAAAATTCAGGAAGGATGTTTGATCAATTTCTGGGCTCATGCACAAAAAGTGTTTCATCGAATTTTCAGGTTCCATGTTTCCAATTCTAAAGTATCCAGCATGACCAATTTTGCATCAAGGCTGTAGTTGCTATCTGGGGGGTATACGAGGAGGGAGATTAGAGTGAGAGACAGGGAAGCAAGATGAGGGAAATGGATGAAAGGTGGCGGTGGTTCTGGGGAGAAAAAACAAAGGGGAGTGACGGGTAGTAAAGAGGAGATTTGTGACTTAAAATATCTGGAAAGGAGCGGTAATGGTAAGGAGAGAACACAAAGAACGACAGGAAGGATTGTTGGAGATGAGACTTGTGGTGGTCGTGGGCCTACAAAATAAGGGAGAATACTAGGAGGGTAACATTGTCATTTAAATAAAAAATTACTTTGGCAATATCATTACCCATAGGAGTTGGAGGCTTGGAGCTGTAAACATGAAAAGTTAAAGTTGAAAATTATTAAGTTGTATTCTAAAATTTCACTAGCTATGTATCATTTGACTCCTTTGCAGTCAATTGTGTAATTTGAGATTTGTCATGTGTGTTGTTTTAATATTTGCATGGAATTGGAATGATGAACTTCCTATTATTATTGTGCTTTAATGATTTGGATTAAAGTTTGGATGGAATTTTGGAATATTTGTGAAGTGCATTTCTTTTTGTGTTCTAGAATGTTTTAGGCGGGTATATTCAATTCGGATTCAAATCCATATTCAAAATAATTCAGAGATGGATTTAAATTTTTAGACCAATCAAATAATCATATTAGATTCAAATTCGAAATTTGTAATAATATAAGAATCTAAAATTACCCCTTTCCACTTGAATTCAACTTGTTACAAACCTATCCGAAACCCCATTATGTCATTTATTCAAACTTTGTCCCCATCTTTTCCCTTGCTCTCTTTTTAAGGAAATACTTAGGTAGATCTAATTTTTATTTCACTTGTAAAGTTTGTAGTGTAAATTAAATCTAATAGAATCTATGACATCAATTGAAGTAAATTTTTTTTTATAAAATTTAATTTTAACAGTAAAATTTATATGTATATCAAAAAACGAGTCTATAAAAGTATTTCCCTCTTTTTATCACACCCCCGTGAGGACCAAAACAAAACCGTGTTTCTCCGTAACCACCACAAGAAAACAGGACACTCCACCCACCCACCCACTCTCTTTCAAATCTTCTCAAGTCTCAAATCTCCTCCTCCATCCCCAACCCTCAAATTCCCTCGTATAGATTATTATACCCATCCAGATCTCCTCCTTATCTAACAACGATGGATTTTCTGTCACTCGTATCAGATCCATAATTTTCCAGATTCCCAATCTGGCCCTCTTGACCTCCAAATACATACATACATCTGAAGAAATTTCAGGGTTATATGGGTTCTAACAGAGCAGATCTGAGCACAAAAATCTTCCCCGAACCGGTGGACCACTTCGACCGGTTACCAGATTCGCTGCTTTTGCTAGTCTTCAACAAGATCGGGGATGTCAAAGCTTTAGGGCGATGCTGCGTCGTTTCGAAGCGCTTCCACTCTCTTGTCCCCCAGGTGGAAAACGTCGTTGTTCGAGTGGACTGCGTCATCTCCGACGATGACCATCCTTCCTCCTCCACCACCAATAACCCGGCGGCCACTTCCTCCTCCGACAAGTCACGGTCTTTCCTCCGCCTCTTCCTCTCCCCAGGACTCCCTCCTGAAACCCATCCAGTCTTTCACCCAATTCATTAACCCTAATAAACGCCCTCTCGCTTCCATAAGCCATGATTACAACAACAATAACGAGGATTATGATTTCGATAACAGCAGCGTCACCCACCACTCTCCCACCCAAGTACTCAAGAACTTTGACGAAATCAAATTTCTCCACATCGAACTGCCGTCCGGAGAGCTCGGCATCGACGAAGGTGTTTTGCTCAAATGGCGTGCCGATTTTGGGTCCACGTTAGATAATTGCGTCATCCTCGGTGCCTCGTCAATTACTAACCGCAACAACTGCTGCAACAAGAATGCCTTGAACAATCAAAATGGCAATAATGACAATAATGTTGCTGAGGAAGCTGTAGGCGCCGACGAAAATAATGCTAGTAATTCCACTACGAATAATGAAAGCGATAATGGGAGCATACCTGAGTCGTTCTATACGAATGGGGGTTTGAAGTTGCGAGTGGTATGGACCATAAGTTCTTTTAAAGATTGCAGCATCAGCGAGACATTACTTGTTGCAGCCGATTATTGCTGAGCACAAGACTTTGGATAGCTTGGTTTTGACGGATGCAGATGGGCAAGGAGTTTTGTGTATGAATAAGGAGCAATTGGAGGAGCTTCGAGTGAAGCCTTTATCAGCTTCCTCCGCATCCAAGAGGACCTTGGTGCCTGCTTTGAATATGAGGCTTTGGTATGCCCCGCACTTGGAATTGCCGGATGGTACGCTCCTCAAGGGAGCTACTTTGGTAGCCATTAGGCCCAGTGAGCAGCAATCCAAGAAGGACGTAGCAGCATCTGCGGATGGGAATTGGGTGGCTACCGCATTTGAGGAGCCTTATGGGTCTGCTGCTAGGATGTTGGTCAAGAGGAGGACCTATTGTCTTGAGATGAACTCGTTCTGATTGAATGACTGTTCAACAAATTATTGAATATTGTGGAGGTAATTTTATTTCTTTTTCCTCTTTGGCTTTTATTTATACCTTATAGCATCTGCTTATTTTTAATAATTTAGGTTAACATTATGATGTTATTTGTTGTATTTTGTTAAATTGTTCGTTTAGATAATTTAAGATCAGGAGGATGATCCTGTCTTTTCGTTTTGTTTGTTCTCCTTTGATGCCTTTGGATTATTGTAGTATTCTTACAAATGAATATTATTGGATTTGGTCTTATATCACTCTTTATCTTATTTTGTTTTTGACTGGGATTCGACGTTTCAGATTGCTTATTCTTTTTTTCTGATGTTTCGGTTTAACTTCTAAATTCACAATGCTTTCATAATGCTTCATCAGTTACATTCGTTGTTGGATTTCATTTTTCTTTCACTTGCATATTTTTGGTTTTCAGAGCTCCAAGCACAATCAATTTTCTCTTTTTTTTGTGGGATCTATTTGTTGTGCTTTATAAAGGATGTTCTGCTTTCTTACTGTTATTACACGTGCCAATTGTTAATTTTAAGCGGTGGATTGAATTTTTGGGTTGTAATAGTGGTCCTTCATTGTGTTAATGTATGATAAATTGGATTCGTCGTTTTTTTTTATTGCTTTAGCAGAAGTCTATAAGTTTACCGTGATTATATGGATGTTTTTAAATTTTTATGACCACTTATAGCTATAGTTGGATTTCCCTATTTCATTTTTGTCCTTATATTTTAGAATGTATGCATTCTTCATTCTTAATGTGGTTCAGCTGCACTAATTTCTTTTGCTGAGTTGGACTTTCAGGGGAAGCACATCTTTTGAAGTTGGGGATTTCATATTCTGGAAGGTAGATAAAACCCAAAATTTTGATGCCTGGCCCACTATGAATGAGTTGAGCAAATATCATGTTACTTCTTACCGGAAGCAATAAGCCACTACTTGGATGATCATGGGGTTTTGTCTGTTTCCGTTTCTGTTTAAACTGATGATGATAAAAACCACTAGTTGGGTGATGATGAGGCTTAATCTGTCTCACCTTCTGTTTAAATCAATCAACGATAGGCATCTGCTTTTATCGAGTTATTTCTGCGCATGTGTTTTTGAAAGTGCACAAGATGCTACTCTGTAATGCTGCTGTTAAAGAGTTTTCTGCCATTAACCTTGTAGTACTTTTGTTAGTTATCTTCTCTATGTATGTGAATATAGTGGGTAAGAATGGCTTTTGCTTGTGTTATGTACCTTTAAGGTTTACATTGCACTGCCACTAGAACTGTGCAGTGTATTCGAGTGCCTAAAGCTAGAAGGGAGCCAAATTGAGCACCTCACTCTAGATAGAGTGGTTCTCCAAATCCTAGTGCACCATTTTGCCATTCTGAGGGGGTGGTTATCCTTTCGAAATTCACCAGCGAACTAATTACTGCTGTTCCATGTGCTTCATGGACTATTCTTTTCTTATGTGTTCTTGGTTGTTTTTCCATGCTGAGGATTGTGGTATTTTTTTTATGAACGTATTTTTTTTGTACACCGTCAGTGTAGAAATTTTTTTGCACAGTCGGGTTTAGATGCATGGCACATGTGCAAAAATGGCATAATATTTGAAATTTGAACAAAGAGTATGTGACATGTATCTAGACCCGTGTTAAAATTTTTTTACATCGATGGTGTATGAAAAATTTACTCTTTTTTTTTATATATATATACTTGATGCTGAATTTTCTTTGTTGGCAATCGAGTGGTAGCAAACTTGATTGGTACCTGTACTACTGATCATCGCACTGGTTGGCACCTGATTGATTACTTAAGCTGAATAGGTACTTTGCAAGGTTCAGTAGGTGAATCTTTTTCAGTTTGATGCCTCTAATTCCATACCAGAGTCTCTGGCTGTAGCTTGAGAGTAAATTTTCAGTATTGGAATTATTCTAGCTGTTTGTTCCACTGATTTAACCGAGTCCTGACTGTAGCCCATTAATGGTTCTTAGCCCTTGGGATTGGATTTTGCATATTTGAAGATGTTGGCAAAGGAAAAGATGTGCTGCTTTAGCAAGTTCTGCATATATGTAGGGTGGGTACTGAAACAAGAACTAGGGATTGTAAGAGAAAACCATATGCTGGTGAAATGTCCCAGTCCCGAAACGGGGTGTATGTAGGCAAAACGTGGATGTCATTTTTAAGGATTATTCAGAGAAATCTATCTACTTATATGTAATTGTATAGCGGGTCGACCTGTCGAGGGATGGAATCCTGCTTTCTTGAGGCAACCAGTGGCTTGGACACAGATGAGGTAGTTGTGTATCCTAGGGTCATCCCCACGATTTAAACTTTTTCTCCCCCAAACGATAATGGTTATGTTACCAAAGGAAAAAGACTAATTTAGTATTTATCTTTAGATATTAATTAATTTGGTCTCTTATCAATCACAGTTTGTGTTTAAAAAATTTAAGCAATCTAAGACTTGTTATAATATAAATTATTGACAAAATGGAGTAATTTATGTGATAATTACTTGAGCATTAATTTATGGTAGTTGTGTTAATGGTTTTGTTAATTTGTCTTTAATTTTCGTTACAATACTTAAAATTAATTAATGTTGATAGTGTGTACAGATATTAACGGTTTCGTTTATTCATAATTCGTCACAGTACTTAAATTGATTAACTTTTGTAAGTCTGAAGGACAAAATTGATCATTTTACCAATTACCAAAGTAATAAATTACAAACATTACAACTTGTGCAACTGCAAGGTTTACGAGCCACAAGAAGAAGGATTTGTCCTACAGACGTCTTCCAATAAGCTAATGAGTTTGTGAAGTTGACTAATTAAGTTCCTTTTCTTCCTATAAAGAACGGGTGGAAATAGGTTGTGTTATGCCTTTAACAAATTGGGTTATTATTGTGTTCATGTTAGAAATCTTAAATTCAAGCTGACTCATTAAGCATTTGTTTCGTGACCCGTTTGTTAGTAGGTTGGCACGACAAAACTCATTTAACTCGTCAAGCTATTTACACTAATATATTAATATTTTGAATGACTTGATAATTCACAATTAATTTGTTGACTTATTTATCTCCAAATAGCACAATATGCCACAATTAACCTGCTAATCAACTATTCAACCTTATGTAACTTGCTAACATAGAATTACATCGGTGAGTTTTGAAAGGTTTTATTGATTTTGTTTTGGTGAAGATCGATTGGCAGTGGAGTAGAGTCTTCAGCTTTTTAGATTCAACTCTTCTGAGAAATGAAATGAGAGCGATGGTAGGTTAGGTTTGGCAATAAAGGTGTACATAACTGTGACAATTTTCATAAATGTCTAAGTTTCTAATAAAATTTTCTTGGGGATCTATTCTTGCTACAGAGTGCCTATAAAAAGATGGGGTTACCCCACGAAAACAAGCTGATGTCTAAATTAGTAAAGTTTCAAAATGAAGAGTTAGAAACTCAGAGAGATCACAAAAAAAAAAAAAAAAAAAAAAAAAATTGTAATTGTGTGTTATTATGTGTCAACTTATGAGAAATCATACTATATAGGAGTTGTAATAGCTTTATGAGGCCTTCAAAGATATTAGACCTAGTTGGAAAGCCTAAACCTGTTGAGTGAATAAGATCAAATCATACACCGGATCTGTGCCATGTGGTGATAATCTATTGGCAAACAGAATATATCATAACAGATGGCCTCCACTCCCTTTGATTGTTCACCAACTATGAGAGAAAAATATATTTGATATGTTAATGTGGTTTGAATTTTGGATATTTTGCCATGGACCCAAATTACCCAACTCTAAAAATTTCGCAATGTGACCTGAATAGAATTTTTTGTGAGGTTTTGTGTTGGTTGCAGAAGACAAGGCCCGATAGGCTCGGAGCCCAACACTAACCTCGTTGGGGGTGGTCAAGAAAAGGAATACTTCCCCTATACAAGGTGATTGGCATATTACTGCAATATTATATCGTCCCAGATATTTTTTGATATTAGAGACACTTCTTTTCTTGCAAGTAAGGATTTCTCCTTTTCTTTTACATATTTTTCTGTCTTCTTTCATATTGCTTCTTCATAAACTTAAAAAAAAATTCTTCCAACTATGGAGAGACCTTTGTCAATTTTATCCCGATACTAAGATCATGAAGATGATTATGAATCGGAGCCATGGAAAAATATTTCATCTGTTTAGCTATGTTTTTAGAAAAAAAGATCAAGTCCTGGTCTGTTAGGAGAAGAGGTGCGGCCAACCAACATTCTAAGAAGGGGTGGCTAACTAGCACCCCTCAAGGGAAGTGGCAAACTAGCTTTCTCCTAAGGGGTGACTAGCCATCATCTCGTTAAGGGCCAGCTAGTTGGTCTTTTCATGGGTGAATAAGCCAATTTTTCTGGGTATTGAGCAAGCCTAGATTTCGAGCTTCCAGATACGGTGTCTCCATTGAGTGAAGACATGATTTCCTTGTCAGGAATTTTTATTCTAGCCCTTTAGTGGAAAAGAAAATTCATCCACAATAGAATCCGTCCTTGGTGAACTAGGGGTAAGATTCATAGGCATATTAGAATATGCTTTACCACGTAACTTGTTTAGGGTTCTTCCTGGAAACTTAGAATGTTCATTGTTATTAATTTTTTAGTTCTTGGAAAAGGTGAAGAGAGTTACCCCACAGGAAAGGGTTTGGATACAAAGTCGTTCCTAGAGAGATAATAGTGGAAGTAGTGCCTAGTTCCATGCACTATGCAAATATTCAAGGACTTAGGTGAAAATAAGGAATTCCCTATGAGTATCACCTGTTGGTGCTGAGGATAGGGTTTAGTCTTAATCATGCAGAGAGGGGATCCCTTCCAACATACAATGATCAGCTCTCTATGGGTTTGTGATTTGCTTTATACCCTTTTTTGTCATAGAAATACTGAATTTCTATAAAATGGTTGTTGACAAATTTATCCTAACTCATGGAAGGCTATTATTGGGTTTTATGGTCCTTTGCAAAGTAAAAGGGTTAGAACTTACATTGGCATTGTTTAAGGCATTTTTCTAGATCGCTAAAATGCCGAGCTCAATGGGAGGTTTCTATGCCTTGTCCCAACATCTGAATAAAGCAGTGGTGGAGCATGCCTCTGACAAAGATTCTTTTGAAAAGTCCATGTATTTTCTTGTTAGTATGAAGTGGAGACCAGGATAGGAGTTTCGTAGTTGGAACTCTTTTCTAGCTAATAGTAGTGCATTGAATAAGTTGCCATGACATCACCCTAACAAATGGATAAGATGATTGATTTTCGGTTAGACAATCCCTTTGATGATCATTTGGTAACATCTAAGGCTATTCTTTCCAAGCTAGGGTTGAGCCTGATATCTTTTCTTGGGGATATATTATTATACTTTCATGTTATATGTGCATTTTTAATTTGTTATGTGCATTCTTGTGTTGGCTTCTTTTTACTTCTAGGTTAATTTTTTCTCTCCATTTTTTCTTTGTTTTTGAAGCGGAGGCCTATCTAGAGAACATGTTAGCTCAAGATGAGGCTGTAGAGTTGGTTGTTGAGAAAAAACAGAGGAGGCTTGCAAGTGAAAAAGTGATGTCACCAAGGAGGTAGCTTTTGGAGTGGCACTTTTTTGCTAGTTTATGGGGCTAGAAATAAAGTACGACTGAATCCTCCCGAGGTAGATGACTCTGTCACCCAATAAGTTTTCTCAGAAGAGAGCAAGAGTGCCATAGAGAGAACTCAAAGGGTAAGTATATTCCCGATCGGCCAATCTGGAATGACATTCTTCTTCATGATAGGTCGACTTGTGAGCATCTTGTGAGGGCTTGTTCCCTTTGGAGGTTTTAGTAGGTTATCAAAGGAGAGAACCCCGCTGCTGGGGTGTTGACTAGCTATTATACTAGTTTGCCAATGTGAGTATTTTGTTTTACCACTTTTCCTTCAATCCTTTCTATGTTTTGTAAATGTTTTGGATGTTTAACTTTTTTTTCCCCTCGTTAGCATGTGCTGATAACCCTAAGAAATTAGGATTGTTCCTATTATTTTTCGTACGGCTTTCGCACTAGTTTCTATGATTTTAAGGTTTATGTGCTTGTTTTCGCGTATTTTTATTTATTTGTTATTGAGTGGTTTAGTGTTTATTTATTGTTAATCATTTTATATTAATGAGCGTCAGTGTTTAGATTTATGTTTATGGTTTGTGTTTAGAATTTTACCAAGTTCTAGCCAGAACTAAGGTTCTTGCGCATTTTAATTCATCTTTAGTTCTAGTGCTGTGTGTGTTTTGTTTAAGTTCTTGTGTGTTATTCTAATGTTATATATATAAATTGATGTGTGTTTTTATTCTAGGGTCGCGTGAAAAAAAATGGAGCATCAATCACATATCGGATGAATAATTTTGTTGCAAAACCGTGCAAGGCTTAAGGGAGTTCGTTGTTGGTGAACTCATAAGGCTATTTAATTTGCCTTTAGCAAACTTATCAAAATAGGGTTGACTGCATGTCCTTTTGCTTCCAAACCCTAGACCCCTTACAAATACATGTTTAGGGATGATTAACAATCATTCCCTAGCTATTTTTGTCTTCTTTTTTGCTATCCACTTTGGGAGGAATTTCTAGTTCTTGTTTCTCAAATTCAATGTTTTCATGGATTGTTTTATTTTAAAGGTGAAAATTGTTTCTTTTGAGCAATAATTGCTTAATTGATGTCTATTTTACATTTCTTGGACAGTTAATTACATACTTACTAGAGTTTACAACCGTTCATCCATGTCTTCCAATTTCATGCTTTCTTTAATTGCTTTCGTCGATTAATGAGTAGAGTAGTTTATACACTTTCAATGTTTTATTTTGTGTTTATGTTTACAATAATGTTCAAATTTGTTGTGTGTTAAGGTTTTGGGATACCAATTCCATATGGTAATGATTAATTTTGTAGATTAAATGGTAATATTGACGATTAGAAAATTCTAATGTACTAGAAGGATACTTAGGTATCATTGGTCACTCAATTAATTTGTAAATCGATAGGAAACAGAAGTGGAACCTCCATTTTAGACATAATTAGTAAATGGACTAGGTTTAATTTACGATCGAGATGGAGTTAAATTACCTAGTTGATCGCCTAGAATTTATTAGGGCAAACACTTAATTTGGTTTGTTCTAGGTGATAGGAGGAATTCTCATTTAGATTAATTGAATTGAACGACCCAATTGACACGAGGAATCGATATTATGCTAACAATGAGAATTTATGTCTAATTTGCTAATTGAATGAATTAATCAACATCGAGAATTGGCTAGTCTAACTATAATCCACCATTTCACTAGTTTAGGTCTTAGATTCAAGTTTAGTCAAATCTCTTACATTGTCGTTCCTTCAAATAGCATTTGAGCCAAAGAATTGGTACTTGCTAAACAAATCCTTGTGGGTTAGACCCTACTCCCACTATACACTATTTGACCCTGTATACTTGGTGCTTTATTTAGTTAATAGTAGAGTTTGGTGAATATTTTTATTACTAGATATTACACGTATAAAGTTTTTGGCACTGTTGTCGGGGATTGGGTCTTTGGCAATATTAGTATAATTTGACAAGAATACTACTTTGAAGTATAAATTGTGTTTTGTTTGCATGTATTCAATAATATTCTTGGAAAACCAAAAATATTTTTGCTTTTTGTGGTTTGTGTCTTATTTTGAAAAATCCAAAAAAAACAAGATTTTATCTTTTTTAGTGGATAGTGTAGGTTATCTACTAGTCTAACCTTCCCTAGTTTTCCTTTTTGTGTTTTTGTATTAGTACTTGTATTTGTATTTTGTTATAGAGTCAACATTGTAAGTCATGCAAAACATGAATTGGAATTATAATATCCAAGGATATTATAATCCTTATGGTTATGGAGGCGTGAGTAATAAGCATAGTTTGTATAATGTCCCTCCCTATCCTTGTGATTATTACACAGGATGGTACAACCATCTAAGTACATTTTCAAACTACCAAGAATATCCTTATTCTTTTCCAGCATACAAAGAGCCTACATATGGACAAAGTGAGCCCTTGAGAGTGAGTGCATATGGAGGGGACAGAGCATACATGTGAATGCATAGATGAATCCATAAAGAATATCGGAGTTTTATTGTGTTGAGATCACAAGAAAGTTAATGGGTTATGGATTTGCTCAAACCGGGATATCCTATACTTGTTGGGAACCTACACCACTACTTTCAAGAGGAAGATGCTGACACAAGATTGGAAAGGAAGATGGTCATTTATGTGGAGGAGTTAATGAGAACCTACGAATGGCAAGATGAGTCCATAAGGAAATTATAAACTCAACTTTCTAACATCATAAGAAAGTTCATAGGTAAAGCCCAATGGACTCCTGCACCATTCCCAACTAAAGGGGGGAGGGAGGGGGAATGGCCACTTTGAAGGAAAGTTATAGATGACCAAGTCATGGAGCATCTACAATGAAGAAGAACCAAAGGATTGCTCACATCACCCAATTACACATTACAAAGAGGTGCCATTCGATGTGATAAAGCTGGCTTGAGTGCTAGAAAATGTCGAGAATCTACTAGAAGGAGTTAGGGAGATAATAAATTCATATGTCAGAGTTTCACCTAACCTTGGAAACTTCAGATGCACAAAGTAGTGGGGTGCATTTACCAAGGATTTTGACATCCTTAGCAAGTCTCCTTGGATTTACTGGAGAAGTGTCTCTTTTAATTCCCGACATCTTTTGCTTTATAAGTTTTAGTTTAAGAACCCGGTGGGGCAATAAAATCTTTATACACTGAGAAGTTCGATTTATGTGTGATTATGAATGAATTGCTTTTGATTTTACTTGGATTAACTTATTTAGCTAATGATAGTGATTGATTATATTATTCTTGTAATTCTGATGGTGATATGGTATACATAGATGGACTTGAAGTTGTTTTGCTAATTGTTTATAGACATTTTAGTAGTAAGTACACTATCTTTATGGTTGTTTCAGTAATTTGATTAGAATTTTTAAGAATGCTTGATATAGAGAAGGATAGTCTTGGTTGTACACTATCAACATGTCATTTGTCATAACAAAGGTAAAACTAAACAAAAAGAGATATCAATTCAATATGGATATGAAAGAAATTGCTAATCAACCCCAAATTATCATCAAGAAAGTGTTAATCTACTCTCATGAAAGAAAATATCAATCGCTTACTAATAAATGAAAAACTCATTGAACATAAGTTTCCATAGCATGGTACAAACATGTTGGAAGAAATTTTTAAACACACAAAATGCTCAATAGTACAAATGAACTGAAACCAAGGATCAAGTAGGTCTTTAAAGCTTGTAACGTAGGCTAAGGGATAAAGGTAGGATATACTTGGATAAAAGTAGCTTAAATCAATTTACACACGTTAGTGATAACTTAAACCCACAATCCTATATAACATCTCTCACAAACCACAGCATTCAATCAACTACACTATCGAAGGCAAAGATGCACCTTTTTTTATTACAAGTTAGAGGGAAATGTCCTTCTTCATTCATAACTTTTAGCACAAACTATGAAGGAACTGCCTTTTTTTTCTTTCTTTTCTTTCTTTCTTTCTTTCTTCTTCTTCTTTTTTTTTTTTAACAATTTTTTTAGATTACAAAACATAAGGATTATTACAAATGATAAACTCTTAAATGTGACTTTTTGCCCAACAAACACAAATCTTGTCTTTCCCAACCATCCCTAATATCAATGCCCATAGAGTATTGATGTTGCATACCACCAACACTAACATCCAAGGTGATGGGTAGAAAGAAGGATGAAATAAAAAGAAGTAAATTGGCTAAAATAACATGGTTAAATAAAGAATTAAGGCTTATAAGACTCAAAAGGAGACACTAAGGATCAAATGATATTTAGATAGGCTTTTTGGCTCAAACGGTCCAAAGAATTTTCCTAAATCATTTCTTTGGTCTAAATTCACTCATACTTCGCAAGCATATAAATCACATATAATTTGAACGAATGTCACAATTAAAACAAATATCACAAGGAAATCATGATTATCACTTTACTTTCACACCCTTACTCAAAGGAATATATTTAAGTGTATAGTGATAATACTCCATAACTGAAGGAGTTCAAAGAGCAATAGAAAACTTATACACACTTTCAATCTATAAACTCTAACAAGATTAGTTACACATTGAAACATTTTTAAACCTTTGACATGTATCTGAAAAATTAATGAACTCAAACAAGACTGACAATACTAAAAGGAAAATCTTTTTGGTTTAGCCCTCTACAGTACTTCAAGAAAAGTGGGTATAGAAATCCTGAAGGCTGCCATTCGGTAGTTAGGGAGTTTTTATATAGTCAAATCCTTAAGAATGATAAAAACTTCCTAAAACTGAAAATCCTTTCTGGATTTTAGAAAAAAAATTCTTATTTTGAAAAAGGAAACCTAAATCTAAATCAAATACACCACCAAAGATACACAAAAAAAATCATTCTCAACAGATAACACATATTCACTATCACACCACCATCACACAAACACATCCACAACTTATAATGAAACTTAGTCCCCAATATTTCCACACATAACTAAAATAAACATATGAACATAAAGAAAAGAATCAACAAAAATAATACTCGCCTGGTTTTCATTGGGATTTGATCAATCTTCCTCTTCATCATCTTCACCTGTGAAATCTTCCTCTTCATTTTTGTCATCGTCTTCATCTTTGTCTTCTTCATCACCCTCTTCAAATGTATAGGTGTCCCTGGAGCTTTATTCTGTTTAAACCTGGAGGCCTTGCCAATGTAGGTAACCAACGTACCCATGGCTTTCATGTAATGTTCTTGATGTTCCAGTTGTCTTTCCATTCTTGACAACCTATCCTCCATGCAACGAATTGAACCCGTGGATTGACTAGAGCTTGCCCTACTGCCTTTGGAGTTCCTTTCTTCCTTTGGAAGTATTCTTGGTACAGATCCTCCATCAATGGGTGTTATCGGTAAGACTTTCATGTCCTTAGCTTCATTCCATTTTACATTGACATGGAAACATAATTGGGTGATTAAACAAGACAATCATAATTACTTACTTTTGGTTTTGGCCGTACTCAAAATTTGAGCATGACTAACACGGTCAATATCAATTAAATACCTTTCAAGAAGACAAAATAGTAATAAAAATCTATCAACAGTGATGTGTGTGGCATGACCGGGTGGAATTAGGTTGGTATTAATGAATGATAACTCTAGTAAATAGAGTATATCCTGTGATTTTATCTTTGAATACTATGAAATTTTGACCATGTTATTCCCATTATAATTGCTTCTATGTGTTTTTACTTGCATTTTATGTTAAGTAGTAGTTTTAATAGTCTTAGTGTAAAATTAGAACTTTTGGTAGTATTTATGCATTAAAATAAGCTTGATTGACATTTAGTAGTATTTGTGCATATTAACTTAGTCTATGTTGGTATATTTTGTAGGGATTTTTTGGAATTAGGCAGCAATTTGAAGAATGGAAGAAGCCAAGGAACAAAGTGCATTTAGAAGAAAATTGAAGACCAAGAGTCCAAGGCTGCTGAGTTGGACACTGTGGTTGCAAGTATACAAGTAGAAAATTAGCAACTGCGTCTACAAGTCATATGAGACCCACTGCTAGACATCGTGGTGACCAGATTCTAGAAGCAAAGCCAGACATCGTGGTCACCTATGGAAAAAAGACCTTGGTCAACAGAAGTTGGCAACCACAGTGACCAATTTCAAAGAGGAAAATATGGTGAATTGTGGTTGAGAGGGCAGGCAGATTCAATAAACTGACTGCCAGATTTTTGAAATAACGCTACCTTGTACCTAAAATACATAGTTTATGTGTAGTAGTAGATAATAGCCTTATCTTTTGGAGGAGTGCACTTTTATGCTTCTTAGTCTTTAGTTTTACTTTGAACATGACTTCTCTTTCAATTAATCTACAATTTCTTCTTTAATTCCTTGCAAGCTTTAAGCTTTTTAATCTTAATCTAGTGGGCTTTTTAATATCTTTAATTAGATATAATATTGGCATATAGTTCTCCTAAATTTCTTGCAACTTAAGTACTTAGAATTCTAGTCCTTCTTGGTAATGTTCTTAGTAATCTTATTACTCACATGGTTTCTTAGTCTAAACTTTAAATTCTTGTTTTTTTTTATCTATTAGATATTAGTGGGCTTTCACTAAAATCTCTTTTTAAATTAAAACTCTAAGTCTTTAGTTTTACATTACTACCAATACCCAAATTTCCTATTTTAGTGAAAAAAATGAAAATTTCTCAATTCTTTAGTGTATGTAATGCTCTCTTAGCTAAATTTAGTCTTTGTTTATTCAAGCTTTCTTAGTCTAGTCGTTACTTGATTTTTACATAGTTAAATTGCTTTCTTATGCTAGAATTTATTTGCTTTCCTATTTTAGTTTTACTCGCTTTAGTAGTCTAATATTTACTTGCTTTCTTAAATTAGCTTTTAATAGCCTTCCTAGACTAAATTATTTACTTGCTTTCTAGACTAGTATTAATCGCTTCCTATGGTCTTATTATACTTTCTAGTGTGGAACTTAGTGATAATTGTTATTTTCATTCCTAGTTTAGCTCATTTAATTGCTTTCTTAGTTTAGTTGGGTAACTTGGTCACCATTTAATTGCTTCCTTAGTTTAATATCATACTTAGTGATAAAATACTTGGCGATTTGTCTAAATAGTGAAAAGGCCTATTAAGTCTTGTAATTGACATTCCAATCCTCATTGGAACGATATTGACTCGTAACCTCTGCATACAATCCTATCTTGTATACTTGCGAGAGTGTGGGTAAAGGTTTAGTGTTTTGATCGAGTTCTTTTCTTTTTCTTTTTAAATTTCTTATTGGTTGTGTTAAACTCAATCGTATCACTAGAATCATCCTAACAAGTTTTTGACGTTGTTGTCGGGAATTGTGTTTACAATGTCAATATTAGACACTTGTGAGTCATGCCAGATTAGACGTTTTTCTTTGTTTAGTAGTTAATTGTAATTTACATTAATTATTGCTTTCTTATTCATGTCGATTCTTTGGTTTTGGAAGATTTGCCACTTGAATTGACTTGAATTGATTTTCTCTTGTAGTATATGATTGTTGGAGAAGTAGCATTCATTAGTCTTGAAAGGAGACTAAGGGAAATTAGAACAGAGAGGAGAATTCAACAAGAGAAAGAAAGAGGCAAGATGGTGGATCCTTAAAATAATGGAATAGGTGGAAATGGAAATGAGAGGTTGGCAACTTTGGCAATCATTTCCAGGACTTCATGTTAATGGGAGACCACTTCGGGATTATGCTATGCCCAACTTTGAAGGGGCAAAAGCTAATATTGCTAGGATGCCGGTCCAAGTAGACAATTTTGAAATTAAGCTGGCGCTAATCCAAATGCAACAATTACATGCAATGTTTGGAGGAGGTCAAAACGAGGGTCCCTACACTCATCTTATGAAGTTTGAAAAGGTTTTAATACTTTTAAATTTAATGGTGTGCACCCTAATTGTGTGGAAATGAGAGTGTTCCTATTTTTTTAAGAGACCAGGCAAAGTGGTGGCTTAATCACATGAGCAAGGAATCTTTACAACATGGAATGGGCTTTCCCAAGAATTTCGAGTCAAGTATTTTCCATCATCTAAGATTGTAAGGAATGAGATAATATCCTTTCAAAGAGATGCGAAAGAGGGTCTAAGTGAAGCTTATACATGGTTCAAAGAATTTCTTAGAAAGTGTCCCCATCACGCTATTCCTTATGGCTCCAAATACAAAACATTCTATAATAGACTCTATAAAAAACAAAGTCCATTGTGGATACTTTGGGGGAGGGGAGGTTCCTTTTCATTCCAGATATCGGAGGAGGCCCAAAGACTTCTCAACATGATGGTCTCAAATTATTACCAACTTGGCCTCATATCTCAACCCAATGTCCAACAAAATGTGCAACAAGTTCAGGTTCGAGGAAGAGTGCTCCACTTAAATCAAAATGATGCTTTTTTGGCACAAAATGGGATGATGGTTAATATGACGGCAAACTTGACAAGGGCTATTGAGAACCTTGGTAGGGGAAATGCTGTATATGCTTTATCATCTTTTTCTCAAGGGCCGTTGTTGGGTCATTGGTATATTACTTTTGCTTCAGGAACCATTTGAATGGACAATTCGAAGCACCCATAGGAGGTAATGAGCAAATAAACTACATGTCCAATCAAGCCTTTTTCTCAAGGAATCATTTTAATGTGTATGAAAATACTTAGAACTCTTCTTTGAGAAATCACTCAATCAATTTTTCATGGAGCAATCAACTTTCTCACTCAAATGCCCCTCCACAAAATTTTTTGAACCAAGCCTCATCTTCAAGATCATATCATCCCCCACACCAAAAAATCTCCCACCAAACTTCCAAACAACCCAATCTAAATTCTCGTAACAAAATAGTCCATCAAGGCCTTCATATCGACATCCTAACCCACCACCACCCATGAACAATGCTCATAATTTTAATAGGCAAGAGGATGATTTATTAGCTCAATTTGAGAATTTGAGAAGAGAGCATGAAGATCTAAGGATAGGGTATGAAGCTTTTATGAGAAATCAAGGGGCATAAACAAGGAACTTGGAGACCCAATTGGGCCAACGTAGCTAGGCAGGCAAATGAGAGGCCAATAGGAGCTCTTCCAAGAAATACAATTCCTAACCCAAGGGATCAAAATCAAAGAAATCTCCATAGAAGAGAACAAGTTCAAGCCATCACACTTAAAGCTGGTAAAACATTGGATTATAATGCAGTGTATTTGGGTTGGAGAGAGTTTGTCTTTAAATGCTAAAAATGGTGAAAAGCTTGTGCACAGTGATGTAGAAGAAGGGGTGTCTTCAAAGGGCAAAGGCAAATGGATTGAAGAGCCTACTAAGCCCCTTAACCAAGAAATTAAAGGCAAGGATGCACCATTAGAATTGACCAAGCAAATGAGGATTTCATTTCCTCAAAGGTTGAAAGAAGCAGAAAAGGCCAAGAAGTTCAAAAGATTTCTAGGTGTGTTCAAGAAACTAGGGGTTAATATACCATTCATGGTGGCCCTAGAAAATATGCCTAGTTATGCTAAGTTTATGAAGCAAGTGCTTAATTCAAAGAGAAAGCTTCATGGGGATGAGATTCTTAGTCTAATAGAAAGGTATAGTGCATTGATTACAAGTAAGCTACCTCCAAAGCTCAAAGATTCATTGTCAATACCTTATGAAATAGGTATTGTCCAATTTGAAAGGCACTATACGACTTAGGAGTTTCGATTAATCTCATGCGCTTTTTCAATCTACAAGAAACTCAATGGTAGGGATTTGAAACCCACTAGTGTTACTTTGCAACTTGCATAATGGAGTATCAAGTTTCCAGGAGGGATAGTAGATGATGTTATCATCAAGGTAGATAAGGTCTATCTTCTAGTAGATTTTATAATTTTGGATATGGAGGAAGACAAAGACATGCCTATCAACCTAGGGAGACTTTTCCTACAAACTAGACGTACTATCATAGATTTTGAAGAAGGGAAGTTGGAGTTTAGAATTAATAAAGAAATCGTTAATTTTAACGCTTTTTATCCATTTAAACTCCCCTCTACTTATGATGACCTAATGAGTATTAATGTGATTTATAATTTAGTGCATGATTTTGTAGGTACAGATTTTAGAAATCTTCATGAGAAAAGACAATGATTAACTCAACCGAATAAAGCCAAGATGATGAAGAGACAAAGCGGTGCTTGAATCTCCTAGATGAAAATGGTCAATTGCAAGAGGAAAGATGACTTCACGCCCCAAAAACGGGACCGTAACACGCCGCGCTAATGGCACACCGGTCCAAAGCGCAAGGCACAAACGAACAGAGCAACAAACTTAACCGCAATGTAATAGAACCATCAAACCATTTCTTTAACTATAAAACCGAATATTTCATTTTACACAAAAATACGAATTACAAAATTCCTTCTTATTCAAAAGATGCTACAACAAAAACAATGTTCATCGATACAAAACCTATCTAATACACTACCCCTCTCCAAACAAAAGAGAAGCTTGGAAGATTATCCGCTTTAGATGTGTATAAGAGACAGCTTTCAATGTAGGGTTCAACCTCTAAAAGCTGCTAACGCGGTGGAGAGTAAAAAACGAGCACCTAATCTGAAAAATTATAAATCAAGTGGGGTGAGCATAACTAGCTCAGTGGATATCATAAAAGCTCTTCAAATGGGGCCAAGCATTTGCGATAAAAAGGAAACATAAAGATAATAACATTTGAGAAAAAAACCATAGTCATGAAGCAGTTCCCTCTAAAATGTCTCATGCCATTTAAACGTCAATAAACCATAATCATAAGTAGTTTTAAAATGTCTCAATGCCATTTAAACGTCAGGCATGTCCAAAACATAGTCAAAAAGATCCAATCATTTCAAAACATAGTATGCTAAAGCATAGCGTAGCCAAATGTCTTCCAATCATTTCAAAACATAGTACGCTAAAGCATAGCGTAGCCAAAAAGATCCAATCATTTCAAAACATAGTATGCTAAAGCATAGCGAACAAATCCAAGTACAGTTTCAATCGGAATATAATAAAATAGCATGAGTATCTTTTAGGCTCAAAGGTATGACTTAGATAGCCTGTCTAATATACAATCTATAAGCCCCTACTACGTAGACTTAGAAGAAAGATTGAGAAACATGTGAGGGACTGTCTCTTATACACATCTAGATGTGTATAAGAGACAGGTTTACCACTTGGACGGTATTGGGGGTTCTCCCCAATTCAAACATTTCCAAACACATCCAAAGTATTATATACCTAGGTCACCTATGAGCCAAAACAGTTATAAAATGCTTTCATATCAAAAGAGTTTGCAAACATATCAATTGATTAACATAAAATAATACTGTCCCGATTTCATATGTAATAGTTCCAAAACTTGGTAAAAGTGCAGTTCCAAACATCATACTCATTTTAAAATCCATCCATAACATATTTCGAAAGTCGTTAAACAAAATACACGTGGAAGAGAATCTATGTTACCCACCTATCAAAGCAAAAACTGCACAAAGGATCACTGCAAAACTGCCCAAATGATCACAGAACGCGATCGCCGGCGGTAGGTGGCATGGTACCTAAAACAAATATAAGAGGACTCTTAGAAGAGATGTAGAAGTTAAAGAATGACTAGAGAAGCGAAAACGACGCGAAAACGACGCGAAACGATAGAAAACGACACCAAAAGCTCTTTGGTCAAAAATGACCTTTTCACAATTTCTGACCAACTTCGACAAGCTAAAACCCCAGTCAAAACACTTAGTTAATCCCTCAAATTCTTATCTTTTACAGCTAGATTAGGAGATAATAAGCTCAGTTTTCCAGAAAAATCGAAAAACTTCGCCTCTCCCTAGGCTATAATTAGGCTATCCTCCCTGCCAATAAAATCCAATTCCAAGGTATTCAAGGGACCTTGGTTACAACCCAACTCAAAACAACATATTCAACCAACCAACAAAATCCATTTCCAAGGTATTCAAGGGACCTTGGTTACAACCCAACTCAAAACAACATATTCAACCAACAAAATCCATAAACGGAAAGATCTCACCCATGCTATTGAATAGCCGGGACTAAATATCAAGTCTCATTCCACAACATCTTAAAACACCTAGAAACCATCAAAAGATCATTAAAGACCCTTTAAACATAACCAATTATCCAAATTATCCTAGTTGCGCCAAACTTCCGCTTACTTACAAAATGAAGGGAAATCAATTCCACTTGGTTTCTAGTCTCAATTCCTATCCAAACTAACCTTAAAACACTCTTAAAACATCATTATGTGCATAGACATAATTGAGCAATGCATTCATAGCATAACACTCTAGACCACATATGGAAGACAAAACCCTAACTCATAATCTTAAAATTTGTAATCTAACCGTGGAAAGTTGTTAAAAATCAACCCCAATCACTTCCCAACCTCCAAAACACTAAAAACAACCCATAACATACATAAATCATAACTTACAAGGCTGCAAAGAGGGTTTATTTTCAGCCATAAAGAATCCTACAAAACTTGAAATTAAAGCTTGGATCATAAAGCCCGTAAGCCATAAATGCTAAAATACATAAAATCTTACCTTCCAAGTGATTCCTACTTGAAATCCAAGAAAATTTTTGGGGAAAATGGAGGAAGAGAGTTCGGCCAGCAGCTGGAGAAAATGAGGAAGAAAAACAACAAGAAGAAGACTAAAAAGAAATTCCAAGGTTGACCCAAATAGTTCCCCATTGACCAAATAGTCTCCAAGTTGACTTTTTAACCCAAAAACTAATTTTTGCTACTAAATTAACATTTTAAATCAAAGCCATCAAACAACACTCACACACCACAATGCACTAATTACACTTAGTCCAACTTTATGACCTACAAAATTATGCCGGTACCGAAATCGCGTAAACCGAAAAATTTGCTGAATTGAAAAACGAATAAGTTGAAATACTTTATGACTAAAAATAATATGAAAAACATTTTAAACCAGTTAAAAATCAAAGAACAAGGCTATTAAAATACTGGGTTTCACAAAAGAAGTTGTGATGATATAGGTAAAATGGGGGATCTTTGACCAACAAACCCCCAAGGTTAAACATAAACCTCTTCCTTCTCATTTACAATACGTTTACCTTGGTCAAAATGAAATTTCCCCATAATTGTAAAAGCTTTCTTGACTTGTGAGCACGTTGATAGATTAAATGTTGTGCTCAAATTGCATAAAAATGCCATTTCATGGATCATTGATGACATCAAAAGAATTAGTCCAACAATTTGCATGCATAAAATTCTCATGAATGAGGGGTATATGCGGGATAGGCAACCTTAGAACAAGGAGGTTGAACCCTACATTGAAAGAGGTCGTTAGGAAGGAAATCATGAAACTACTTGATGTTGGTATCATTTACTCGATTAGTGATAGTGAATAGATTAATCCAACCAAGCCGTCCCTAAGAAAGGTGATGTTGTTGTATTGCTTAGTAATACTAATGAGCTTCTTTCTTCTAGATTGGTTACGGGGTAGATAGTTTGTATTATTTTTAGGAAATTGAATGAGGCCTCCCAAAAAATACCATTTTCCATTACCCTTCATTCATCAAATGTTAGAGAGATTGGCAAGGTTTGCATATTATTGTTTTCTTAATGGCTATGCAGGGTATTTGCAAATATCCATATGCCCAGAGGATAAAACTACATTCACATACCCTTACTGCACATTTGCATATAGTAGGATGCACTTGGGGCTTTGTAATGCTCCTAGGACTTTCCAAAGGTGCATGTTTGCCATATTTCATGATATGGTTGAGAAATCTATTGAAGTATTCATGGACAATTCTGTATCTCTAGTTTTTTTGGTACATCCTTTGATAATTGCTTATCCAATTTGTCAAATATTTTGCAAAGATGTGAGGAGACTAACTTGGCCTTCTATGAAAGTGTTAACTCTCCACTTATGAAAATAGATATTGCTTGCTCACTAATCAATGAAAAATCAATTGAACATAAGTTAAGTGAGGGACGAACATGGTGGAAGCATTTTTAAGGACACAAAATACTCAATGATACAAATAAACTCAAACCCAGTATGAAGTAGTTCTTTAAAGTTTGTAATGCAGGCTAAGAGACAAAGGTAGGATATATATTTGGATAAAAGTAGCTTAAATCACCTTAGACGCATTAGTGTATAACTTGAATTGTAATCCATAGAACATTCCCCACTCAACCATAGCGTTGAACCAACTACTACACTTTCGAAGGAAAAATGTACCTTTTCATTACAACTCAGAAGGAATTGTCTTTTTTTATTATTAACACTCAACACAATTTAGAAGGACTTCTCCTTTTTTTTTTTCTTCTTTCTTTTCTTTCCATTTCAACATCTTTTCTTCTTTTCTTTTTCTTTTTTTTTTTCCTTTCAACAAACACATAGGGGATTTGCATCAAACAAGAAAATAACTTTAACTTTTCCCTTAACAAACACTACTCATATTCATTCCAACCATTCGCAATATTGTGCACATAGTATTGATGTTGTACACTATCAACACTAATTACTAAGGTGATAGATAGAAAGAATGATAAAATAAAAGAAGTAAGTCCGCTAAAATAGCATGGTTAAACAATAAATATGGATTATAGGGCTTAAAGTGGAACACTAAGGGTATATTGACAATTAGATAGGCTTTTTGCACAGGCGGTCCGAAGAACTAGACTAAATCATGTCGTTGGTCTAAAATTCACTCATACTTCGAAGTATAAATCGCACACAGTTCCAACGAATGTCACAAGCAAAAAAAAGCAATCTTGGTAACACTCATTGAAAATTACCTCACCTTCACACACTTACTCGAGGGAATATATATTTGTATAGTGATAACAATTTTACAATTCAAAGAGCAAAGAAAACTTATATGCATTTTCAATCATAAACTCTAACAAGACTAGTTTCACTTTGAAAAATTTTTAAACCCTTTATCACAAAAATTAATGAATTAAAAAACACTAAAAAGCAAAATGTTTTTACTTTAGCCTTCTACAATACTTCAGCAAAGAGGGCATAGAAATCCTGAAGGTTTCCATTTGGTAGCTAGAGAGTCTTTATACATCAGATCCTTAAGATTGATAAAAATTACAAAAAAAAAAAAAAAAAAATCTTTTTGTGTTTTTGGAAAAATTTTAGAAAAGAAAACCTAATTATAAAATAAATACACTACCGAAGATGAACACAAAAGAAACAACCATTCCATAAATAACACATAACACATAATCACAATCACATAACCAAAAACATAAATGCATCCCTAACTTAAAATGAAACATTGTCCTTAACATCTTCAACACATAACTTGAAAAAACAAAAATACTAGAAGAATGTTAGAAACAAATAACAATAACAATACTCTCCTGGTGTTGAATTATGGCTTGATCAATCTTTCTCTTGATTCTATTCATCAATTTCTTCCTCCTCACTCGTATACGATGTCCTCATTATCACTCAAGTAATATAGTGAAAGTAGAGATCGTTTCCACGAGGACTATGCTTAACACAGTTGACAATTACCAGAATGACACAGGCTAAACTCTATCTAAACAATAAAATAGTGAAATAACAATGAAAACAAGAAATAACCAACTAAATAAATAAATGACAAACCAACGGATATTAAACCTAGAATTTACTCTTCATTTACCAATTCAATTAATTGAGTTCATTTATCTTTCCTTCAATTTCACTATTTGTTTACTAATCTAGGGTTTCTATGGTAATTACATGTCCCTGTCAAAATCATTGCAAATCTACTAAGCTTGACAAGTCCACCATTTGACTATATAGATTAATCCTCCGATTAATGCATAAACATGGCCCTAATTGATTGCGATCCTAAGATGTGTAGGTATATGTTTATCCGTACCCACAAATGGTTCAATATATTGGTGATTCTTCCAAACAAAGCCTATTTGTATCCGTTCTAACACTAAATATCCTTTGTCGATTCGAAATAGGGTTATAAATCACTCTCGATGCTGGCCAATTATCTAAAGGCATTAAGATTAATTCAAATAAGCAAAAATACATGTGAAATTAGAAGTAACAAATAAAATCACATTAATAGATTATCATGGTAAAGTCTGAACAAACACTAGCTATGAATTTAGTGCATAGTCATGAGATTAAATACATCAAAAGATTGATTCATATCCACTAAAAGAGTGAAATAACAAATGAAAGAATAAGGAAGAAAAACTAAACTTAGTCTTGATCCTTGCATCTTTTTCTTCTTGAATCTTCTCTTGGATGGATGATCTTCGTTCTTTTGATGATTTTCTCCAAGATGACTACTCTATGTTATAACAGACCTCAACTATGCTATGCTCTGTTATGTCTCTTCCTAATAAATGTACTTATAGTGCTATATAGGGTTTCACACAATTGGAGCTCCGAAATGCCCCTCGGAAGCCGTAAGCACTTAAAACTCATTTTTTTTCCATTTCTAGCTGCACCATGGGAGCATCTAAGGTCTCCGAGGCACATTTGTTAGACTTCAGAGGCTGTGCACTTCTTAGGTCTCCTAGGTGCACTTGCACCTGGGACTTTGTCTTCATCGTTTTGCTTCATTTTTGTCCTATTTGACCACCAAGACATGTCAAACCTAGAAAAACACCTATAGATGCATAAATAAGAGAACTTAAGCATTAACTACACATACAATAATATTTTGACAAGAAAACCAACTACCACTAGTTATTAAACACAAACTCTCGAAAACCGATTAAAACCCAAGCTAAAGAACATGTTAATAACTCTTGCTTAGAGAGTTAAAACACCCCCAACTTGAACTTTTACTTGTCCCGAGTAAAACACACACATAAAAACAGATAAACACATTAAGCTTCTTTCTTCAACATGTCAATTGTTGTAACAACGGAAATACTAAACAAGAAGAAATATGGATTCAGCATGATATAAAATAACATTGCTAATCAACCCCAAATCATCACTATGAAAGTGTTAACTCTTCACTCATGAGAGCAGATATTGTTTGCTCACTAATCAATGAAAAACCCATTGAACATAAGTGAAGTGAGGGACAAACATGTTCATAGCATTTTTAAGCACACAAAATACTCACTAATACAAATGAACTCAAACCAAGTATCAAGTAGGTCTTTAAAGCTTGTAACGTAGGCTAAGAGACGAAGGTAGGATATATATTTGGATAAAAGTAGCTAATCACCTTAGACACGTTAGTGTATAACTTGAACCAAAATCCAAAGAACATCCCTCACTCAACCATAGCATTGAACCAACTACAATTTTGAAGGAAAAATGTACCTTTTTTTATTACAACTCAAAAGGAATTGTCCCTTTTTATTATTAGCACTTAACACAATTTATGAAGGAATTCTCCTTTTTTTTATTTCTTTTCTTTCCATTTCAACATCTTTTTCTTTTTTCCTTTTTCTTTTTCCTTTCAACAGTATCTAATAAGTTTTTTGACCCACTATCTTTTATTTTATATTTTATTGACTTTGTATCTTTGACGCCCCAAAAATGCTATGAGATGCTCGGAAATGGTCAAAGTAGTTTAATAGGAGGATCACTATGACTATAGCCCTTGCTAAATTTAAGGCGCCGATGAGCACATTGAAATATAAAATAAACGATGGCGGGCCAAAAAACTTATTAAATACACATAGGGGATTTGTATCAAACTAGATAATAACTTTAACTTTACCCCTAACAAACACAACTCGTATGCATCCCAACCATCCATAACATTGTGCACATAGTATTGATGTTTTACACCACCAATACTAACACCAAAGGTGATAGGTAGAAATAATGATAAAATAAAAGAAGTAAGCCAGCTAAAATAGCATGGTTAAATAATAAATATGAATTATACAAGGCTTAAAAGGGAACACTAATGATATAATGACCGAAAGGTTTGTTCCTTCGTAAGGCATTTGACAATGAACTCAAAAACACTTGTTTCAAACTTGGATCTGCACCCAAAACATAAAAAATATTAATTAATCTTTTCATATGTTTATCAATGTCTTTCTTGAAATAAGAACAACATTTTAATTGAAAAAACTCTTCTCTTTTGAGCTCCAAATCCGTTGCTTGTTCTCCAAGGAATACTTGATGAATTAAGGCTATGGCTTCTTCAAATGTCTGTCTGGTAAGAAAAAATATTCTTTCATTCTCTGCAATGGTTGACCACCAGCTTTTTAGCATTCCCGAGAATCTTGCTGTGAATTTTGACAGTATTTCAGAATTACTTTCTGTGTTGATCTTTTTTATTGTCATCCACGCATGAAATTCTGGGAGTCTTTGTTCCTATTTGGCAGTTGGAATAGCATCTAGAGTGAACAATGAAGTTCTAGATGTTTCTCCTGAAGATTTGTAAGATAGGATTATAGAAGTGGATGTATTTCCTCCTACATTCATGGGTTCATTATCATCGAGATGTTCAACTATAGGCTCATCATTTCCTGCCATGAACATGGGGATTTAGTATGGATCTTTTCAAAAGAACTCTTGCAAATTCTTCAAGAGGGTATTAGATATAAGAAATTTTTCAAAAAATACATTGATATTCCTTGATTGTATCTTTCAACTATTTCAGATTACCAAAATTTGGATATTCCTTGATTGTATCTTTCAACTGTTTCAGATTACCAAAATTTGATTTCTCAAATAAAATCCAAATTCATTGAACAGTCGTGTGCATAATCTCACTCTGAATTTTTAGAGAAATGTCCTAACCCTTTGTGGCAGAATTCAAAGTTTTTCATCAGGTTACCCTTCAAGAAGAACGAAGATGCTAATCCAACAAAGGCAAATCATTCAGGAATGAATCCTGAACATTCTCGTTTAGCAGAACAAAAATGTCAAGATCTTCTTAAACATAATTTGATCGAAACTTAATATTATTCATTCACAGTGGGCATGTGAAGCTTTTTATGTGAATAAAAGATCTGAGCAAGTTTGTGGCAAGATGAGATTGGTAATTAATTATCAACCTCTAAACCATTTCTTCCAAGATGATAAATTTCCATTGCCCAATAGAAATACTCTGTTTTCCGATCTTTCAAATGCCAAATGGTTTTCAAAATTTGATTTAAAATCAGGTTCTGGGTATAGCCCCAGAAGACAGAGAAAAAATAGGATTTTGAATTCCAAATCATCATTTTCAATGGAACGTAATGCCTTTTGGACTCAAGACAAACCCTTCATTATTTCAAAAGGCCATGACCAAATCTTTGAACCAATTCTTGACCACAGTCTCATCTATATTGATGACATCCTTTTGTTCAGCCAAACACTTGAAGACCACTTAAATCTTCTGAACTAGTCTTCAAATATTGTCCAAAACTATGGAATAATGCTTTCTGAGAAGAAAATAATTCTATCTCAAGAAGAAATCTCCTTTTTAGCTCTTCTGAATGAAATTTGTTAATGGACAATAAACTCCAGAACAACACATTTTTGAAGCCATAAACTGTTTCCCAGACCACAACCTTTCCACCAAAGAAATCCAACAATTCATTGGCCTTGTAAATTATGTTCGAGATTTCACACCCAAAATTGCCAAGCCAATTCATTCCTTGCCCAAACTTCTGAAAAAGAAACCCATTCCTTGGGGTGAATCCCAAACCCGAGCAGTCCAAACCATCAAGAAATAGTTGCAGAATTTACCTTCTCTCCACCCCCAGCTGATGGAAAAAGAATCACTCAAACTGATGCTAGTGATAAATACTAGTGAGCCATTTTTCTTATTGAAAAAGAAGGAAATCTCTTTGCAATTTTGCCAATGGTAGATTCAAAGATTATGAGATTCATTATCATTCTACCTTCAATGAGATCATTGCAGTAAAAAATGCTATCAAGAAGTTCAATTTTCATCTTCTTGGACATAACTTTATGATTGAATTTGATATAAGCAGTTTCCCTGCAAGAAACATGCTCAAATTGAAGCAGAAAATGTTACCTCATCCATAGTTACTCAGATGGGTGCAATGGTTTTCTCAATACACCTTTGATGTTAAACACATTAAGGGAAAACAACATGTTGTAGCTGATTTTCTGAGTTGACCTCAAAAATCCCAAACATGTTTACCTTCTGTAAATATGTTTTCTTCTATTCCATCATCTTCCATTCCATCATTTCAAACCAGTATGTCATATCCTCCAGGTCTACTGTATCTTTCTTATCCATGGAAAAAAGAAGACCTTAATTCTCAAAGGACAGTTCGTGAATTAGAAACTTTCTCTAAATATGGAGGATCAATTCTTAATCCCTTTGGAGTCCATCCTATATATCCATTTTCACAAATCTTTTTAATTAATCCAAATGATTTCCCACCTCCTCTACTAAATTTCTTTTGGTATTTATGTCACCAATTCCATGTCTTGTTAGAGTTTGGATGTAAAAAGTTTTCAAATCTTAAACCTTCATATTTGTGACTATTGAGTTTTTGTCTTGGTTTAGTCCTCTGTCGTATTGGCAAAACCTTTTTCATTCCAGAAAAGGATTTTTGCTAATTCAAGTTCATCGGCCAGTTCATCTTTCCAGACAAATGCTACAGACTCTTCCATCGCATATCATTCTTAGAGAGTTTACTACTTCTCTTCATAACTTGGAAGAAGAATACTCAAAGTTTCAAAGAATCCTTTTCCAAGAGAACAAAACAATTCTACTAGAAATATGGCCAAGACTAGATGCAGGATTATGGAATACAATAGACAATCATCCTCATTGGGCAAGAATTCAACAAGCCAAACAGGAATATCTCATGGCATTTCAAGATTCACACGATCCATATTCACAGGAGTTTTCTAAAAGTTCACAATCCCAATCACGTGAACAACAAAATAAACAGCCTGTAAAGGAAAGATCAACAACAAGAAGGATGAGAAACAAAAGAAGAAACAGAGCTAAACATGAGTATCACATTGAACTATTGAACATCAAGACCTACTGATTCCACTCCTTCAGAAACAAACAGTTCAGATGACAATGATACTTGGAATTATTGAGTCAGTAATTATTGTATGATATCTATAATCTATTAAAGCTTTATTAAAGTTTGTCACGTGAATGTACTTTTACTTTATTAAAGTCTGATGTCCGTACCTTTACTTTATTAAAGTCTGTCAGAATGTAATGAGTGTGTCTAGTTTTGACGTAAGCACTTACGTCTTAAGATAGGTGCCTGTATCTATATAAGGAACCTATACTCCTCATTTGAGGCAAAGAAGTTGGAAGAAAAGTTTGTAATAATTTTTGTTATCAATAAAAGAGTGTGCTTCTTAAAAATGATTTTCTAAATTCTTCTCTTCTAAGCATCTTATCTTATATCTAGTTAGATAGGAAATGATCCAGTGAATGCATACGGGTGATCAGAATTAAGTTCAAATCTAAGATAAAGTGCAGGCTCTTGTTAAGCCAAAGAGGGCATTTTGTTGGCCTAGCTTACCTTCGAGGATTTGCATTCATTCTCTGAAAATTTTAATTTCTGATCACCTTTATGTAAAGTTGGTATCAGAGCTAGTCATAAATCTTCAGGTCTATCTGGTTTGAGTAAGATACGAAGGAAATCTTTCATCATGTCTGAAGTTACTTCAACCCCTACTTTTCGTAAATCTATTAGTAATAAAGTAGATTATTGTATAAAGTCAATATTGTTCTCGAGAGTTCAGAAAATACAAATCAGATAATCTCTACCAATCTACCTCTCATAAATCCATATCCTACTTTTGCTAAGTCCAAGTTTTTTCTTAAATCCTTTAGATATTTGGCTAGTCAACATCCCAAGTCTGTCAAAGAATATATTCATGCCTGAAAGATTGATCAACACTAGATCCCATCCTCTTCTAAAGAGCACATGGTTACATTATATATTCCTTCTGATTTCCAAGACAATGAAAATAGTAGGGATATACTCATCCATTTTGGAGCTATCAGGATATCCTTAACCTTTCATGGTTGGAAAGGCCATCCTGTTGTTGCTAAGGATTTCACTCCTAGACACAAGATTCTGCAAAATACCAACACGTCTGCATAGCAACTATTGAGACTACTCTAAATGCAAGAACAGTTTTTGTAAATCTTTTCCCAAATTTTAACTTGTCACTTGCAGAACCACATCTTCTCACTGCACTCAAAGTCCAGATTCAGCTTCAGGAAGCAGAGCAAATTCCTAACTCATTGGCAGCTACTCTCCATTATCAAATGGTGTATAGGGTCCAAAATCATGCTTTTGACCATATTCTTCCTGGAGCAAAAGGAAGCTCTATATATCAAAATTGAAGATGGACAAGAAGCTTCATGTACACATGTCCCCAGACAGATTTCAAAAGAAGATCTGGCAAGATTGTTACCAGACACTTGTATCACAAACTATGAAAAAGCTCAGCCAGCCTTGATCTAACCAATTGAATCATCAGAAACTAAAGTAACTACTTTACCAGATGGTTCAGTGGCCATCCAATTTGACCACTCACACATCACAAAGCCAAGATCTGTAGCAAGTACAAGCAGTTTTCCTAGTACCAGCACAAGCTCTTATTTACCATTCATTTGCATGATGCAAATTGATATGAAAGGTCCCAGTGAATACCAGATTTATTTGGAAGAAAGTGAGCAAACTACAACAATATTAGGAGCATGAACATGGATGACAATCACTAGTTATTTCAACAGCACAAGACAAAAGGTGTATTGGTTTATTGACCCATTTACTGGTCATTGTTATTTTGATGTCTGTTACTGTGAAGAATGTTCGACAACCTATGATGATAATGTGGAAGAAGAAAGCTCTTGGAAGTCTAAAAAGAAGAAAAAAGCTAACAAGTGCAAATATGGGCATAAACTTCCAGATGATTTTGATGATCTTTCATCAAACAAACAAACTTTCAGAAGCACTTGTGATCCTTTAACTAGCTCTATTCCATCAGATGCATGGATGTTCCATGAGGTGCTAGATAAGGCAGTACCCCAAATCCAATGTTTGCCTCTGAAGCAAATCATCCTTTGCTTCACCCCAATCATCTTATAATGATGATGTTGAAAGCCCTGTAAAAACTCTTCCACAAATCCCTGGAATATGCATGCTACCAACCTGTTGATTTTCGACCACTCAGCCCTTTTTCAAAAGACAGAGCAGCTAATGCCCAAAGAATCAAATTGTTGTTGTTCTTCCCAGTGGAGAATAAAAACCCAACAGTGCTGTAGAAGAAGTTTTAAACTAGAAAAGTGAAAATACATTGACCCAGAACAAAATTCTCACTCAGATTGATAACCAGGTGATAAAGACCAATGAGGTTCTGGAAAAACAAAATAAGCATTTGGAAGACATCCTTACAATTTGAGACTATTTCTTATGGGATGTCAATTTATACATTTTCCATCCAACAGGAAAAGGAAAGAAACTTCTTTCAAAATTAGATTAACAGTTTAAAGAAAACATGAGAATTTTCTACAACAAAGTCTAATTTTGGAAGAAACAGCATCTCAAGCTCTTCTGTGAATAATATGTTTTATGCCATGCCTATTCAGCCCTGTTAACCACCTTCATTTGGTGCTTTTGGAGATACATGAATCTATAATCCCTCACATATAATAAGCCAAGAATATCATTTCAGGAAGAATTCACATATATTCCTGAACCTGGTGAACCTTATACCAGAGACATTGCAGCTTGGCGTAAATTCAGAATGACCAAAAGAAACGGCAAGATACTGAAGAAAAAACAAAAAGGCAACAAGATGCACAGCTGGAAACCCGAAGGATGCAACAAGAAGAACAAAAACAAAATGAAACCAGTTCTTCGAAACAATCTTTCATGATCACTCCAGCTCAACAATCTCAAGCTTCGGTACAACAGGAATCAAATCCCATTAGTTCATTCTTGAAACAATTATCACAACAATCAAAACCACAAATTGCAGTTGTTCAAGAAGCTAGTGGAGTCTCTAAATTTTCAGAATCCTCTGATGAAAGTCATGAAAGTGAGCCTGAATCAGATTCTTCAGAAGAAGAAATCCCCATGTTCATATTTGGAAGGAAATGATGAACCTACAGTTGAACATCCCGATGATGATGAACCCGTAAATGTAGGAGGAAATATATCCACTTCTACATCTTACAAATCTTCAGGAGGAACATCTAGAACATCATTGTTCATTCTAGATGATATTCCAACTAACACATGGGAACACAGACTCCAAGAATTTCATGCGTTGATGACTAATAAAAAAGATCAACACAGAAAGTAATTTTGAAATATTGTCAGAATTCACAGCAAGATTCTCAGGAATGCTGAAAAGCTGGTGGTCAACCATTGTAGACAATGAAAGAATATTTTCTCATACCAAATAGACATTTGATGAAGACACAACCTTAATTTATCAAGTATTCATTAGAGATTCAGCAGAGGATTTGGAGCTCAAAAGAAAAGAGTTTTTTCAATTAAAATGCTATTCTTATTTCAAGAAAGACATTGATAAACATATGAAAAGATTAATTAATCTTTTTTATGTTTTGGGTGCAGATCTAAGTTTGATCCAAACAAGTGTTTTTGAGTTCATTGCCTAAGATTGCAAGATGGTGCTGAGATCTATATTCACCACAAATATGGATCTATAATTGGTCTTTTCCCTGGACTAATTAGGCAATTAGTTATACTGGCACTTGAAGAATTGTGTCACAAAAGACAAATGGTGTGTGAACATTTAAGAGGAGACCCATGCATGATGAATCATGCAAAAAACCAGAGTTGGTTATAAAAGGTGTGAAACCCAGTATTTTAATAGCCTTGTTCTTTGATTTTAATTGGTTTAAAATGTTTTTCATATTATTTTTAGTCATTAAGTACTTCAACTTATTCGTTTTTCAATTCGGCAAATTTTTCGATTTACTCGATTTCAAGTGCCATCATAAACGGGTCAAAAGTTGGACTAAGTGTAATTAGTGCATTGTGGTGTGTGAGTGTAAGATGGCTGATTTATAATGTTAATTTAGTAGCAAAAATTAGTTTTTGGGTCAAATAGTCAACTTGGAGACTATTTGGTCAACATGGGTACTATTTGGGTCAACTTTGGAATTTGTTTTAAGTCTTCCCAGTAATGTTTTTCAATCCGAGAAAATTTAATCTTCCTAGCAGCAGCTGAACTTTCTTCCTCCATTTTCCCCAAAATTTTCTTGTATCAGATATGGTAGTCATTGCACAATAGAAGGTAAAATTTTATGTATTCTAGCATTTATGGCTTATGGGCTTTAGGATTCAAGCTTTAATTTCAAGTTTTGTAGGATTCTTTTTGGCTGATAAAACCCTCTTTGCAGCCTTATATGTTATGATTTATGTATGTTATGGGTTGTTTTTAGTGTTTTGGAGGTTGGGAAGTGATTGGGGTTGATTTTTAACAACTTTCCATGGTTAGATTACAAATTTTAAGATTATGAGTTAGGGTTTTGTCTTCCATATGTGCCCTAGAATGTTATGCTATGAATGCTTATGTCTATGCACATAATGATGTTTTAGGAGTGTTTTAAGGTTAGTTTGGATAGGAATTGAGACTTGAAACCAAGTGGACAAATAATTGATTTCCCTTCATTTTGTAAGTAAGCGGAAGTTTGGCGCAACTAGGATAATTTGGATAATTGGTTATGTTTGAAGGATCTTTAATGATCTTTTGATGGTTTTAAGTGTTTCCTTGGTAGTGGGTTGGATAGGAAGCATGTTTGAATCATGCGTGTGGCTAATCGGTAAAAATTTCAGTTTGGTAGTAAAGAGGAATTCCACCCATAGGTTGTTGCTCTAATGTTGTAATGGAGTTAATTGTAGTGGTTATGGGGTATGGATTGTTGTGGAATGCTATTG
The DNA here is from genome assembly GCA_025175665.1 of Cinchona pubescens. Classification (NCBI taxonomy): domain Eukaryota; kingdom Viridiplantae; phylum Streptophyta; class Magnoliopsida; order Gentianales; family Rubiaceae; genus Cinchona; species Cinchona pubescens. Next base: position 821,430 of record JANKKI010000116.1, read on the forward strand.
ATATAGTCCCGGCTATTGCTCCGGTGAATCTTTCCGTTTATGGATTTTGTTGGTTGATTGATTATGTTGTTTTGAGTTGGGTTGTAACCAAGGTCCCTTGAATACCTTGGAAATGGATTTTGTTGGTTGGTTGAATATGTTGTTTTGAGTTGGGTTGTAACCAAGGTCCCTTGAATACCTTGGAATTAGATTTTGTTGGCAGGAGGATATCCTACTTTATAGCCTAGGGTGTATAAGAGACAGTGATGGAAAACGAGCTTATTATCTCCTAATCTAGCTGTAATACGAATTTGAGGGTTAACTAAGTGTTTTGACTGGGTTTTAGCTTGTCGAAGTTGGTCAGAAATTGTGAAAAGGTCATTTTTGACCAAAGAGCTGTTGGTGTCATTTTCTATCGTTTCGCGTCGTTTTCGCTTCCCTAGTCATTCTTTAACTTCTTCATCTCTTCTAAGAGTCCTCTTATATTTGTTTTAGGTACCACGCCACCTACCGCCGGCGATCGCGTGATCATTGTGCAGTCTTTGCTTTGATAGGTGGGTAACATAGATTCTCTTCCACTTGTATTTTGTTTAATGACTTTCGAAATATGTTTGGATGGATTTGTGGGTAACATAGATTCTCTTCCACTTGTATTTTGTTTAATGACTTTCGAAATATGTTTGAACATGAAAAGTTATATGATGTTTGGTACTGCACTTTTACCAAGTTTTGGAATTATTATATATGAAATCGGGACCAAGCTATTTTATGTTAATCAATTAATATGTTTGCAAACTCTTCTTATATGAAAGCTTTATGACTGTTTTGGCTCATAGGTGATCGAGGTATATAATTTTGGATGTATCTGGAAATGTCTGATCACAAGCACCGGTATCTATAGTCATCCATGGGAATCATGGTGACTTCTGTGAATGTGATGAACTATTTGATACGGGGTCTTGTGATGGGATAACTTGACCTCCCGGTCAGACTAGTAGGTGTGGTAGATTACTAGATCTGGCTAGTACTGAAAGTCATACTTTTGAGCCTAAAAGATACTCATGCTATTTTATTATATTCCGGATTGAAACTGTACTTGGATTTGTTAGCTATGCTTTAGCATACTATGTTTTGAAATGATTTGATCTGTTTGGCTATGTTTTGGACATACCTTCGAGGCTAAAAGATACTCATGCTATTTTATTATATTCCGGATTGAAACTGTACTTGGTTTTGATCACTATGCTTTAGCATACTATGTTTTGAAATGATTGGATCTTTTTGGCTACGCTATGCTTTAGCATACTATGTTTTGAAATGATTGGATCTTTTTGGCTACACTATGCTTTAGCATACTATGTTTTGAAATGATTGGATCTTTTTGGTTATGTTTTGGACATGCCTGACGTTTAAATGGCATGAGACATTTTAGAAAACTACTTATGATTATGGTTTATTGACTTTTAAAAGGCATGAGACATTTTAGAAACTGCTTTATGACTATGGTTTTCGCAAATGTTATTATCTTTATCTTTCTTTTTATCGAAATGCTTGGCCCCATTTGAAGAGCTTTTATGATATCCACTGAGCTAGTTATGCTCACCCCACGTGACTTATAATTTTTCAGATTAGATGCTCGTTTTTGACTCTCCACCGCGTTAGCAGCTTTTAGATTTTCTCCAGATTCCAATTACTGGTAGGACAGAATATAGAATTCCAGAGCTTCTCTTGTAACACTCACACTAATGTTAAGAGATACACATTAGATGTGTATAAGAGACATGATACAAAATAAATTCCAAAGCATCTGTCTCTTATACACACAGAGTAACACGCCGTTCTCTTGTGTACACCAAATAAAGCTGTCTTATACACAAAGAAATGTGATTGATGGTTCTATTACATTGTGTTAAGTTTGTTGCTCTGTTCGTTTGTGCCTTGCGCTTTGGTCCGGTGTACCATTAGCGCGGCGTGTTACGGTCCCGTTTTTGGGGCGTGACAAAAGGCAACTGCAAAGCTTTCACAACCAAAGGAAGGAATTCAAGAAATTCAGGTTTTCTTCTTCAAGATCTCCTAAACCCAAAAAATGGGGATATTTTAAAAAGAAAAGCTTTAATCCTCAAAAGAGGCAGAAGAAGAGGAAATTTTCAAGATGCTACATTTGCAATCAAAAGGGTCATTTTGCAAAAGATTGTCCACAAAATAAAAAAAGGAATCAAATTGATTGAGGATATTCAAGAGCAAACGGGTCAATACATTTCTTCATATGATGATCTTGAATCCATATTCTCTGAAGAAGCAGAACCCTTTGATCAGACTCTTTTTGTCTTAGAAGTACCAATCGAAATGTTCAACAATACACCAGCAAGTAGAGAACATGATCCCATTCTCCCTTTTAATCTGTCATCTCTTGTTGCACAAACATTGATTCATGTTTATCCTACTAAGTATGATAAACCAATTCCTGTAATTGCATTTTTTGATACAGGAGCAGCAATGTCCATAATGAATCCAGGGTATTAGCTGATGAATACTGAAAACCTCACAGACAAGATTTTAGAGTTGCAGATGGAAGAATATTTACCTCACATTTGATCACCAAAGGACAAATTACAATCGAATTCTTCCCCCAATGCAAGATTCGTACTCAGATTTTGGGGTGTGCACTTCCAGGTAGAGATATCATAATTGGTATAGATCTTTACTAAAGAAATCCAGCCTTGCAAATTCTTCAAGAGCGTATCAGATACAAGAAATTAATTTCAAAAAATACATTGATATTCCTCTCGATTGTATCTTTCAACTGTTTTAGATTACCAAAATTTCATTTCTCAAATAAAATCCAAATTCATTTAACAGACATGTGCAAAATCTCACTCTAAATTTTTAGAGAAATGTTCTAACCCTTTGTGGCAGAATCCAAAGTTTTTTGTAGGTTACCCTTCAAGAAGAATGAAGATGCTAATCCAACAATGGCAAGTCATTCAAGAATGAATCCGGAACATTCTCGTATAGCAGAACATGAATGTCAAGATCTTCTTAAAAATAATTTGATCAAAACTTCTCATTCACAGAGGGCATGTTAAGCTTTTTATGTGAATAAAAGATCTAAGCTAGTTCGTGGTAAGATGCGATTGGTAATTAATTATCAACCTCTAAACCATTTCTTGCAAGATGTTAAGTTTCCATTGCCCAACAGAAATAATCTATTTTCCAAACTTTCAAATGCCAAATGGTTTTTAAAACTTGATTTAAATCAGGTTTTAAGAATAGCTCTGGCAACTGGGTATAACCTGAAAGAATTGGAATGTAATTTGTCCTTTGGTTGTCAAGTGTGAGTTAAAAATTCTTCCATCTGCAGCTCTGAAATCTTGTTTGTGAGGTTTATAGTATTCATCAGCTAACACCTCTGGATTCATTAAGGACATTGCTGCTCCTGTATCAAAAAATACAATTACATGAATTGGTTTATCATACTTAGTAGGATAAACATGAATCAATGTTTGTGCAATAAGATGATGTTTCCCAAACCTTATTTTGATGATGACATAAGCACTAAACTCTGAAAACAAGCTTTGCAGGTCTGTTATCTTTTCTGCTGGAAACAGGTTGTTCTGATGCAGTACACCGTCCGAACTATGTCAGTTTTATTGGACGAATGGGAGTGTCCGATACAGATTCACTCGGACGCATTTCACCGTCCGAACCGATAGGCAGAAATCAAGTTTCTTAATGTTCCTCTACGAACGCATATAACTTTTCGAACAAAACTTCCTTCGGACGTACACGACCGTCCGAAGCACAGTCAGGACGATGAAACAGACGCATGCACGGCCGTCCGAACGATATCCTTCACCAACTGTACTGAGATCGGACGCTATGTTGGACGCATCAACCTTATCTCAGACGTCCGAAACCTCAACGGCTAGTTTTTGTGCATTTATTATTGAGTCGTTCGGAAGTAGTTACAACCTCCATTTATTGCCCCTATAAATACCTACTCTATTGTTCTGTAAAAAACACAAGAGATGATAGATTAAAAGGGAGAATGGGATCTTGTTCTCTGCTTGCTGGTGTAATGTGGAACATTTGGATTGGTACTTCTAAGGCAAAAAGAGTCTGATCAGAGGGTTCTGCTTCTTCAGAGAAGATGGATTCAAGATCATCATCTAAAGAAATGTATTAACCTTTGATCTTGATTATCCTTAATCAATTTGATTCCTTTTTTATTTTGTGGACAATCTTTTGCAAAATGACCCTTTTGATTGCAAATGTAGCATCTGGAAGATTTCTTCTTCTTCTTCTTTTGAGGGATTAAAGCTTTTCTTTTTAAATTATCTCCATTTATTGGGTTTAGGAGATCTTGAAGAAGAGAATATGAATTTCTTCCTTTTTTGACTTCCTTTGGTTGTGCAAGCTTTGCATTTGCCTTCTATGACCAACTCTGGTTTTTTGCACGATTCATCAAAGCATAGGTCTCCTCTTAAATGTTCACACACCACTTGTCTTTTGTGACATAAGTCTTCAAGTGCCAGTATAACTGATTGCCTAATTTTTCTTGGGGAAAGACCAATTATAGATCCATATTTGTGGTGAATATAGATCTCATCACCATCTTGCATTGTCTTAGGCAATGAACTCAAAAACACTTGTTTCAAACTTAGATCTGCACCCAAAACATAAAAAAGATTTAATTAATCTTTTCATATGTTTATCAATGTCTTTCTTGAAATAAGAACGGCATTTTAATTGAAAAAACAATTTTCTTTTGACTTAAGGCAATGGTTTCTTCAAATGTCTGTCTGGTAAGAAAAAAGTATTCTTTTATTGTCTGCAATGGTTGACCGCCAGCTTTTCAGCATTCTCGCGAATCTTGTTGTGATTCTGACAGTATTTCAAAATTACTTTTTGTGTTGATCCTTTTTACTGTCATCCACGCATGAAATTCTTGGAGTCATTGTTTCCATTTGGCAGTTGGTGTCACGCCCCAAAAACGGGACCGTAACACGCCTCGCTAATGGTACACCGGACCAAAGCGCAAGGCACATCTGAATCAGTGCTTCTAAATTAGCAGGGAATGTAATAGCTGTCTTTGAACACATCTAGATGTGTATAAGAGAACATTTCATTTTACACAAAAAAACGAATTATAAAATTCCTTCTTAGTACAAAAGATGCTACATCAAAAAAACAAAGTTCATCAATACAAAACTTATCTAATACACTACCCCTCTCCAAACAAAAGAGAAGCTTGGCAGATTATCCGCAGAGTCCTACCAGTAATGTGGAATCTGGAGAAAATCTAAAAGCTGCTAACGCGGTGGAGAGTCAAAAACGAGCACCTAATCTGAAAAATTATAAGTCACGTGGGGTGAGCATAACTAGCTCAGTGGATATCATAAAAGCTCTTCAAATGGGGCCAAGCATTTCGATAAAAAGATAACATAAAGATAATATCATTTGTGAAAACCATAGTTATGAAGCAGTTTCTAAAATGTCTCATGCCATTTAAACGTCAATAAATCATAATCATAAGTAGTTTCGAAAATGTCTCATGCCAATTAAACGTCAATAAACCATAATCATAAGTAGTTTTCTAAAATGTCTCATGCCATTTAAACGTCAGGCATGTCCAAAACATAATCAAAAAGATCCAATCATTTCAAAACATAGTATGCTAAAGCATAGCGTAGCCAAAAAGATCCAATCATTTCAAAACATAATGCTAAAGCATAGTGAACAAATCCAAGTACGCTTTCAATCCGAATATAATAAAATAGCATGAGTATCTTTTAGGCTCGAAGGTATGACTTTCAAGACTAGCCGATGCTAGTAATCTACCACACCTACTGTTCTGACCGGGAGGATCAAGTTATCCCATCACACGACCCCGTATCAGAGAGTTCATAACATTCACAGAAGTCACCACGGCGTCCCACGGATGACTATAGAACCGGTTCTCCACAATTCAGACATTTCCAAACACATTCAAAATTATATACCTCGGTCACCTATGAGCCAAAACAGTCATAAAATGCTTTCAAATCAAAAGAGTTTTGCAAACATATCATTTGATTAACATAAAATAGCTTGGTCCCGATTTCATATGTAATAGTTCCAAAACTTGGTAAAAGTGCAGTTCCAAACATCATACACATTTTAAAATCCATCCAAACATATCTATAAGTCGTTAAATAAAATACAAGTGTAAGAGGGTCTATGTTACCCACAAATCCATCCAAACATATTTCGAAAGTCATTAAACAAAATACAAGTGGAAGAGGGTCTATGTTACCCACAAATCCATCCAAACATATTTCGAAAGTCATTAATTTAATCCATCCAAACATATTTCAAAAGTCGTTAAACAAAATACAAGTGGAAGAGGGTCTATGTTACCCACCTATCAAAGCAAGAACTGCACAAATGATCACTGAACGCGATCGCCGGCGGTAGGTGGCGTGGTACCTAAAACAAATATAAGAGGACTCTTAGAAGAGATGTAGAAGTTAAAGAATGACTAGGGAAACGAAAACGACGCGAAACGATAGAAAACGACACCAAAAGCTCTTTGGTCAAAAATGACCTTTCCACAATTTCTGACCAACTCCGACAAGCTAAAACCTCAGTCAAAACACTTAGTTAACCCCTCAAATTTGTATTACAGCTAGATTAGGAGATAATAAGCTCAGTTTTCCAGAAAAACCGAAAAACTTCGCCTCTTCCTAGGCTATAATTAGGCTAATCCTTTTTGCAAGTCTTATACAATTCCAGAGGTATTCAAGGGACCTTGGTTAAAACCCAACTCAAAACCCTATATACAACCAACCAACAAAATCCATTTCCAAGGTATTCAAGGGACCTTGGCTACAACCCAACTCAAAACAACATATTCAACCAACTTTCCATAAACGGAAAGATTCACCGGAGCAATAGCCGGGAGTATATCAATAGCATTCCACAACAATGGAAAACACCTAAAACCATCAAAAGATCATTAAAGACCCTTTAAACATAACCAATTATCCAAATTATCCTAGTTGCGCCAAACTTCCGCTTACTTACAAAATGAAGGGAAATCAATTCCACTTGGTTTCAAGTCTCAATTCCTATCCAAACTAACCTTAAAACACTCTTAAAACATCATTATGTGCATAGACATAAGCATTCATAGCATAACATTCTAGGGCACATATGGAAGACAAAACCCTAACTCATAATCTTAAAATTTGTAATCTAACCATGGATAAGAAAGTTGTTAAAAATCAACCCCAATCACTTCCCAACCTCCAAAACACTAAAAACAACCCATAACATACATAAATCAACACATATAAGGCTGCAAAGAGGGTTTTATCAGCCATAAAGAATCCTACAAAACTTGAAATTAAAGCTTGGATCATAAAGCCCATAAGCCATAAATGCTAAAATACATAAAATCTTACCTTCCAAGTGATTCCTACTTGAAATCCAAGAAAATTTTTGGGGGAAAATGGAGGAAGAGGAGTTCAGCTGCTGCTAGGAAGAAATGAGGAAGAAACAACAAGAAGAAGACTTAAAAAGAAATTCCAAAGTTGACCCAAATAGTACCCCATTGACCAAATAGTCTCCAAGTTGACTATTTGACCCAAAAACTAATTTTTTTCTTAATTTGCTACTAAATAACATTATAAATCAGCCATGAAACAACACTCACACACCACAATGCACTAATTACACTTAGTCCAACTTTTGACCCGTTTACCCGCCGGAACCGATTCAAATCGCGTAAACCGAAAAATTTGCCGAATTGAAAAACGAATAAGTTGAAGTACTTAATGACTAAAAATAATATGAAAAACATTTTAAATCAGTTAAAATCAAAGAACAAGGCTATTAAAATACTGGGTTTCACAGTTGGAATATCATCTAGAGTGAACAATGAAGTTCCAGATGTTCCTCCTGAAGATTTGTAAGATGTAGAAGTGGATGTATTTCCTCCTACATTTACGGGTTCATCATCATCGGGATGTTCAACTGTAGGTTCATCATTTCCTTTCATGAACATGGGGATTTCTTCTTCTGAAGAATCTGAATCATGCTCACTTTCATGACTTTCATCAGAGGATTCTGAAAATTCAGAGACTCCACTAGCTTCTTGAACAACTGCAATTTGTGGTTTTGATTGTTGTGATAATTGTTTCAAGAATGAACTAATGGGATTTGATTCCTGTTGTACCGAAGCTTGAGATTGTTGAGCTGGAGTGATCATGAAAGATTGTTTCGAAGAACCATGTTTCTTTTTTTTTTTGTTCTTCTTGTTGCATCCTTTGGGTTTCCAGTTTTGCATCTTGTTGCCTTTTTGTTTTTTCTTCAGTATCTTGCCGCTTCTTTTGCTCATTCTGAATTTACGCCAAGCTGCAATATCTCTGGTATAAGGTTCACCAGGTTCAGGAATATATGTGAATTCTTCCTGAAATGAAATTCGTGGCTTATTATTTGAGGGATTATAGATTGATGTAGCTCCAAAAGCACCAAATGAAGATGGGTAATAGGGCTGAATAGGCCTAGCATAAAACATATTATTCACAGAAGAGCTTGAGCTGCCGCTTATTCCAAAATCAGACTTTGTTGTCAAAAATTCTCCTATTTTCCTTAAACTGTTAATCAGATTTTGAAGGAAGTTTCTTTCCTTTTCTTGTAGGATGGCAAATGTATAAACTGAAATCCCATAAGGAATAGTCTCAAATTGTAATTGAGCCATTCTCTTTTCAAGGGTTTAAATCTTTATCTGGATGTCTTCCGTAAATGCTTATTTTGTTTTTCCAGAATCTCATTGGTCTTTGTCACCTGGTTATCAATTTGAGTGAGAATTTTGTTCTAGGTTAAAGCATTTTTAGTCTGCCAGTTTAAAACTTCTTCTGCAGCACTGATGGGTTTTTGTTCTCCAGTGGAAAGAAGAATAGCATTTTGGATCTTTGGGACATTAGTTGCTCTGTCTTTTGAAAAACGAGTGAGTGGTAGAAAATCAACAGGTTGGAACATGCATATTCTAGGGGTTTGTGGAAGAGTTTTTACAGGGCTTTCAACATCATCTTTACAAGATGATTAGGTGAAGCAAGGATGATTTGCTTCAGAGGCAAACATTGGATTTGGGGGTACTACCTTATCTAGCTCCTCATGGAACATCCATTCATCTGATGGAATGGAACAAGTTAAAGGATCACAAGTGGTTCTGAAAGTTTGTTTGTTTGATGGAGGATTATCAAAATCATCTGGAAGCTTATGCCCATATTTGCAGTTGTTAGCTTTTTCCTTCTTCTTTTTAGACTTGCGAGAGCTTTCGTCTTCCTCATCATCATCACAGGTTGTCGAACATTCCTCACAGTAACAGACATCAAAATAACAATGACCAGAAAATGGGTCAATAAACCAATACACCTTTTGTCCTGTGCTGTTGAAATAAATAGTGATGTCATCCATGTTCATGCTCCTAATATTGTTGTAGTCTGCTCACTTTCTTCCAAGTAAATCCAGTATTCACTGGGACCTTTCATATCAATTTGCATCATGGAAATGGATGGTAAATAAGAGCCTGTGCTGGTACTAGGAAAACTGCTAGTACTTGCTCTTGGCTTTATGATGTTTGAATGGTCAAATTGGATGGCCATTGAACCATCTGGTAAATTAGTTACTTTAGTTTCTGATGATTCAATTGGCTGGATCAAAGCTGGTTGAGCCTTTTCATAGTTTGTGATCCAAGTTTCTGGTAACAATCTTACCAGCTCTTCTTTTGAAATCTGTCTGGGGACATGTGTACATGAAGCTGGAACTGTCCATCTTCAATTTTGATATAGAGAGCTTCCTCTCCTCCAGGAAGAGGAAGGTCGTCCATCACTTAATTAAAAATGTTCCCAAAGATGGTGTACTCCAATTCTGTAGCTCAGCCTTTAATTCATTTTAGTTGGGAAGCTAAGATAGAAAGGGGATAGCCCTGAACCATCCAACTTCCAATTGTTCTCTACAGCCTGCGTAAAATTTTGATGATTAATCCATACATTTAAAAATTTAAACTGCTTTGGCCCTGAGGAAAACCCATTAGAACAATCCAACTTCCAACTTCGTACCTTTTTTACTACAATTCAGAAGGAATTGTCCTTTTTTATTATTAACACTTAGCACAATTTATAAGGAATTCTTTTTTTTTCTTTCTTTTCTTTTCATTTGAACATTTTTTTCTTTTCTTTCCCTTTCAACAAACACATTGGGGATTTGCATCAAACAAGATAACAACTTTAACTTTTTCCCTAACAAACACAACTAATATCCATTCCAAATATGTTATTACCATAACATTGTGCACATAGTATTGATGTTGTATGCCACCAATACTAACTAGTAAGGTGATGGGTAGAAAGAATGATAAAATAAAAGAAGTAAGTTGGCTAAAATAGCATGTTTAAACAATAATTATGGATTATAAGGCTTAAAAGGGAACACTAAGGATATAATGACAATTAGATAGGCTTTTGCACAAGCGGTCCAAAGAACTTACCTAAATCATTTACTTGGTCTAAAATTCACCCATACTTCGCAAGTATGGGTGCCAAAAACTTGTCCATGGTCTAATGTAGACACAAGGTGCTACTGGTGTTAAGGCACGAATTCACATCTGTAAGCATATGAATGGAACATGTAATATAGTGAATCTAGAGATCATTCCCACTAGGACTGTGCTTAACACAATTGACAATTACTAGAATGACACAGACTAAACTCTGTCTAAACAATAAAATAGTGAAATAATAATTAAAGCAAGAAATAATCAACTAAACAAATAAGCGAGAAACGAAGCACGAATGGATATTAAACCTAGGATTTATTCTTCATTAACAAATCCAATAAATTGAATTCATTTATTATTCCTTCAAGTTCACAATTCGTTTACTAATCTAGGGTTTTTGTGGTAATTACAATTTCATGTCGGAACATTGCAAATCTACTAAATTTTACTGGTCCACTATATGTCTATGTGGATTAAAGCCCCAATTAATGTATGAACGTGACCCTAATTAATTTCCTAAAATGAGTAGATACCTATGAAATTGTTCAACCTATTTGCATTGTTACAAACAAAGGCTATTTGAACCCATCCTAACCCTAAGTATCCTCTGTCAACTCAAATAAGGCTACAAATCACTCTAGATGGTAGCTAATCATCTAAAGGCATCAAGAGTAATTCAAATAAGCAAACATACATGTGAAATAAAAGGAAAAAATCAAATCACATCAATAGATTATCATGGCAAAATCTGAATAAACATTTTTTTTGAGTAACCACTTGTAAAATGGTGAGAGGGCACCTCACTCCTAGATTTTATTATTTTTTAGAAAAATACATGGCGGGGGACCAAGCCAATACCTCCTTCAAGGAGTACTAAATATATAACCCTAACCTTTACTGGTTCTAATTCGGTTGAAGCCAGTTTTATCCAGCAAAGCTAGGGTTTTAGCTTAAGGAGGGATTTTTGATGAAGTAAATGTCCTATTACAACCATTGCTATCCAGAATTAGCAAAAAATCAGCTAGAACATTTGCTTCCCTATACACATGTACAATATGAAAAGTAAAATTTCTAAGGATGGTGAATCCCTGTTGGATAAGATGATCAATGTACCATGGTGTTGTGATCTGTTGCTTCAGAATGTTCACAGGAGCTGAGAGTCTAGTTCTATAATCATGTTTTGGATTCCTAGCTGATGACAAAGCTTCAATCCCCATAGTAGAGCAAAAGTTTCAACTTTAAGGCTTGTACCATTCGTAGAAAACCAACCTGAGAAGGATGCCTATATATTTTCTTGATGATCTCTTATAACTCCTCTACCATAGGACCATCTAGAATAGCCTTTGCAAGCTGCATCAGTGTTCAATTTGTATAAGCCATTAGGAGGTTTTCTCCTATAGACAACCTGAATCCAACTATTTGAACGTAGCAAATCCAGTTCAATTGCAGTGGAGAAATGCTTGTCCTATATCCTGCCTGGAAAGGAATAGCTCTGGACAAGAGATGTATCATTGCTTTCACCACAGCAATAACTATCCTAGTAGTTACAACATGTCCCTCATACAAAGCTACATTCCTTGCCTTGCAAACTTCCCAGCATATAATAGTAGGCAGAAGTTCAAATACCTGTCAAATAACTATGCTGCCGCCATGGTTCATCCACTATTCATTAAGGCATTGCTTGATGTTCCTAGCTATAAAGGCTTCTTGGAAAATTCTTTCAAAATATTGCCAGACTGTTTTAAAATAGATTATTAAAACTCTCTACCTCTCATAGAATTAACATTTAGAAGGAATGCAAGCCCTATATATCTTCAAGATATCATCCAGAGGCAAGGTAGAATTCAAGAGCCTCCACATGAATATAGAAACTCTCAAAGGTATTCTAGCATCCCAGATCATTTTCCTTGAGAAAAGAGTTGACTGCCCAGTTCTTACCAAGGAAATAGCTGAAGAAACTTTGAACCTTCCCAAAAGTTGCAATATCCATGCAAATATATCCTTATCATTGGTTAAGTTTAGTGTTTTATTTAAAAACATCCCATATTAAAGGAAGGGCAAGATGCTTTGATCAAGCTGATGTCCCAGGAATAATCTCTCTAGGCCTGAGGCAAAGTAATATCAAATTGTGGAGGGGATAAACAAGGTGGAGGACTGTAACCTGTCCAATTTCAAACCAAAAGGAAACATCTCCCTCCCTCACCCTTACGGATAGATGTTGATCTACTAGTTCCTTCACTTCCATTTTTCTCCAAGTTGTTGAGGATCTAGCATTTGCTTGCACTAGAGAAGGATGCAAGACATTCTCCGAATAAGCAGATCCTCATATATTTTTGCCAATGTGATGGTCTAGTTCTGAAGGAATACCATAACTTCATAGACGTGCCTTTAATAATATGTGAGAGCTTTGCTATCCTAAGGCCATTCTCATGTACTGGTTTAGCAACCTTATGCCATGCCTTCCAATGCATTTTCTTCCCATTTCTCGATTACTCCCAAAAGAAATTAGTAAATGGCTTCTCAATTGACTTTATAATTGATTTAGCTAGAGCCAATACAGTCAATAAATAGATTGGTATTGAACTTAGCACAAGCTTGATCATAATCAACCTTCCCCCCGGAGAAAGTGACTTGGACTTCTATCCAGAAAGCTTTTGTGTGATCCTATCAATGAGAGGATTGAACAGTGAGTGAGTTTTCCTACCCTTCTTCATGGGATATTTCAGCTAGACAAATGGCAAAGATATGTGCACAAATTTAGTGTAACTTGGAATCCATCTTATTCTGCTAACATGCATCTTCTGAGACGCATAGAAGCTAATTTTGGCAAACACCTGTTATCTAATTGTCCAAAAAAGCATTATAGTGTTGAATGAAGTTCATTAAATTCTTCACTGATCTTCTATCTCTAGTAAGAAATACAATCACATCATCAACATAGGCCAAATGAGAGATTGGGACAGTTCCCCTACCAGTATAATAGTGTCCATTCTTTTCTTCCAGAAATAAATCATTAATTCCCCTACTGAAAGCCTCAACAGCAATGATAAATGAAGAAGGTGAAAGTGGATCACCTTTCTTTACCCTCTGGATGAATTGAAAAAACTAGTAGCTGCACTATTGAAAAGAATTGAGAACCAATTTCCAGATACACATTTTGCAACAAGATCTATAAAACTCTGAGAAAAGCCAAATTGCTGCAAAACCTTGTAGTGAAAACTCCATGAAATCCTATCAACATGCCTTTGCCGTGTCTAATTAGACATCATGTTGCCCCTTTAACCTTCCTATCAATGTATACACATCTCTCCTGAGCTAGCAGAATGTTATCTGGGATAATGGCTCTTTCACAAACAAATCCACTTTGTTCTTGGGAAATGATTTTAGGTAGCAATTTCTTCAACCCGTTTGCTATGACTTGGTAATGATTTTATTTGCAAAGGTACACAAACTAATTGGTCTAAATTCACCAAAGTTCAAAAGATTGTCAACATTGGGAATTAAACAAATTAGTGTACTAGAAATGGCCTTAGGCAAATCAGCTCCTGGGAAGAATTCCAACATTGCCTCCACCAAATCATCAGCTATTATCTCCCAGTATGTTTGATAAAAAACTCCAGTGAAACCATCCACTCCAGCAGCACTCTTTTTGCTCAAAGAAAAGACTTCCTCTTTAATTTCCTGTTTATCAAGAATTGCTATCAATGCTAAGTTTTCATCATCATTGATAAGAGAAGGAATGAATTCCAAAAAAATTATCACTATCTTGAATAGGCTCTTCAATTAATAATTGATTATATAAATCCATTGCTTCATTCTTAGCTCAAAAAGATCATCTACCCAATTCCCAGTTGAGAATTCCTCAGCCTTCTGATGCATAGCAGATTTCTCTTGACTTGCAAATGAGAGTGAAAGAAAGATGTATTATGCTCCTCCTCTGAAAGCCATTTGATCTTAGACTTCTGCCTCCAGTACTCTTCTTCATCTGTGAGACATTTTAGTAAAGAAGTTTTACTTTGTGCTAAGTTCACCTGATTGGTTGTTAAAGGGTCTTGTTGAAAATTAAGCTTCTTCTGTAGTACCGCATCCTCTGTTTGTTGCCAAAAATAGTTGCATTCCAAGCTTTAAGATCAAAGTTCAATCTTTTTGACTTGGCTTTGAATCTTTGCAAAGGAGTGCCTCTACAATGCTACTGCCAACTTAATTCAACAGTTGACTTAAGAGAACAATGTTTAGTCCAATCATTTAGAAACCTAAATAGCTAAGGACTTGAATATTGAGAGCTTTCCAAGCTGAAAACCATTGGACCATAATCTGAACAAGTTTTATTCAACAGCTGTATAGATAAGTTTTGATGTCAAAGTCTTGGATAATCAGCTGATTCCCCATCACTCTATCTAACTTTTACCAAACATGCCTACCCAATCTATTACCACTCTAGTAAACTTAGAACCATTAGTAGGGAAGTCAATTAGAGAACATTGATTGATCACATTATTGAATTCAACAATCCTACAGTATCAATTTGAGAAGCTCCAGCATATTCTAATAAATCCTTCATTACATTGAAATTTCCTACCATTGTCCAAGGACATTAAACACTAGATGATGCTTGCTACAAAGAGCTCCATAGGGGTCTCTTGGCCGCAATAGTGCACTTAGCATACATGAAAGAAGCCTGAATTGGTCTAGTTACTGCTTACCAATCCAAATTCAAATGAATCACCTGTTCCTCTATTGAGAACACATTAATAGTGATAGAATGCATCCGAAAAATCCAAATATATCTAGCAGAATTTTTTAGGGATGAATCAAACTATAACTTCTTCTGAATATCTACAACTTTTTTAGGTTCAATCATAGGTTCTAGAAGAGCCAATATTTGAACTTTATTCATTCTTTCTAGCTTTTTCAAACGTCTTATTGAGAATTTGGTACCACCCTAACATTCCATAGAAGAATATTCATTGATAACTTAGGAGGAAAGGCATTTTGAGTTCTCTTGTTGCACTTCTGATTTTGACTACTAAGCCTGTTGTGTAAAATCGCCTTTTCCTTGTTTTCTTTTAAGAAACTACTGTAAACTCTTCAACTTCCAGAATAGTTTTCCTAGATAACTAATCAACAAAAGTTCGAACTCCTGAATACAAGCATTATTATCCAGTAGCTCTTTAGGTTCATTAAAAGAATGGTTTTCCAAACCTTCATCTTCGATCTATTCATGAAGTACAACAGCCTAATCATTAATAACTACTTGAGAAAGAGAATTGATTTAGGAAGAGATGAGTCAAACCCTAAACCAACTCCTGCATGTCCATCCCCTTCACAAGGCATGTTCTCTTATTCCTGGTTATAGGTATCATTCAACCCTGATCATATGTTCCTCCACAAAATCAGTTTGATGATTCTCTTATGCATCTGAATGACCTGCACAAGCCTTAGATGATTCAGGAATATCCTTAGTAAGCTGAATATCTAATTGTTGGTTGAGAGTAGATTCACACAGATCCACTATTGCTGTTGACTCCTCAAAAGTAGGGTTAACGGCATGTTTCTCCATATTTTGTGTTTGGCTTGTGTTGAAGTAGTCAATCTACTTCTCTGCAATTTTGAGTTTAAATTTGTACCCTCCTTATCTGCCTGGATTCTCCTCCATTGTTGGGATTCTTTAACTGATTTGGATTTTTGACATCCATTGTTGATATGGATCTAGATCGGTTAAGGATGTTCCAAATTGAGAAGATGAAAAACATGGAGCAAGCTTTGACTCGATCATGGCAAGATTGAAGTACATTCATGGTATTTTGATCAAGTTAGATTGAACTATCCTCAATTCATTAATTCATGAAGTCCAATTCTTCAAAGTGAAGCACAAGTGCAATTGAGATTCTTTAAGTCCAAGAGATGAATATTATGTTATATTTTACTTGTCTTTTTATTTGTTTAAGTCTATTATTATGTAAAGCCCAATACTAATTTAAAGTGTTATGTAAATTGGGCTGACTAAGTATTGGTTTAATTATTAGTCTTTAGTAAGGCCCATAAGGCCTGCCTTGGCCGAATTACTAGTGTGTTAGAATTAGGAGATTTTTAGCTAGCTTTTAGGACTTTTAACGCCTATAAATAGGGCTTTATCAATAAAATTTGTCTTTTTCGTGAGGAAAAAGTTCATTCTTTTAGTCTTTGCTTAAGACTTTGTTGGGATCATCGCTTGAGCAATGGTGATTTTTCTAACCGACTTATTATTCTTGCCTGATTCATATAGGCAACAGTTCAATTCTCAATATAAATCTTGTTAAGAGTTTGGTTCTTGTCTCGTTATAGACAACAGGTTGAATTCTTGTTGGATTCTTATGTGTTCGTGTGTTTGCTATCCAAATTCTTGTGATCCATCTTTGGAGTCGATCCTTTGGGTTATGGTGCCAACTTGAATTATTGGGTTTCGTTGCATCAATCGATTGCTCATGGGGTTCGCATCAGATTGATATCATAGCTGGTTGATAAACTCATAATTGTCGTATATTTTATGCATTGTTTATCTCGTTTTTAGTGATGTATAAGCAAGAATTGAGTAATTATGAGCTAAAATGGTTTGCTTTGAGTTTTTTAGGGTTTGAGTGAAGAAAAAGTTGAAATTAGTCACAAAATTGGAGGAGAATTGCAAAATTGGAATTTACGTGCACCGACGAGTAGAGATTCTGACATAGTTTGGTAGATTGAGCATAACCATCTTGTCTGAGATACAACTTTCATGTTTTGATTTTTTTCAAATTCGGCCTTCATCATGGTTAAAATGGGGAAGGAAATTGAAACTATTTCTATCTCAGGCGCGCAGGTGCCATAGAATTGCAGCGCATGGGCGGCAGCTCTTGAAGCTCCAATTTTAGGTTCTGCCCAGCACGCCGAAGTGCGACATTTGTGTAGCGCTCAGGTGCTGATCGTCGGATAAGTCACACAAGGTTGCTTATTTTGCAAGAAAAGTCCTCCTGTGGGCCTAGTTACGTGGGAAATCATGTACTTATCATCTCAGAGCTCCAAAATCCTAAAAACACCTATAAATACACCAAGAAAATTGGAGGAAATGAGAATCATCATCAGCCATTCTTAGTTTCTTAGTTTTAAATAGTTAGATCGATAATTTAGCTGTAAGGTAGATTTTCTCAAATGCTCAAGGTCAAATTTTATTATCTTGCCAAGGATTCAAGATTTGACGATCATCAACATTGATTTTTGCTGCAATTACTAAGTTTGATTTATTTTTATGCAATTTAATTTTTGTTCTTATTCCATTCTTGTTCTTTAATTATCATTCTTATTTTATTGCCTTTAAATTCTTAATTGCTTCCGTAGTTGTTCCAATAGTTCTCGTGGGAACGATCCTTACTCATCCTATATACTGAAACTCACCTCCTATACCTGAAAGTGTGTGGGTGTTGATTAGGATAATTAAGGTTTTTACAACTTGTTCATTGTTTTCAAAAACTTGATCAATATTCTACCGAACATGTTTTTGGTGCCAATGTCGGGGACTATTTTTGTGTTGTAACAATATTAGGTGAAATGAGTCTTACTAGATTAGACTTTTATTTCTTTTATTAATTATTTGCAGTTATTTCTTGTTCTCTCAAGTTTGTTTGGATTTCATCTTTGATATTTGATCTTTGGTTTTCTTTTCTTGTAGTTTATGGTATATACTCGTTCATCCAATTTAACACTTCATTCGATTACCTTGGAGATTGAACATGCGATAAGTAGAAACCGTAGACGACAAGACTCAAACCATGGCGATCATCTAATGGAGAAATCCAAACCATGCCATGAATGAACAAGAGGAGGTTGTAGGCAACAATGGCAACCTAGTTAATGCTAATGCTAACCCCCGACATCTTAGAGATTATACTATACCCTCCTAGTGTATACCTAATTTTGAGAGGGCGAGTTCTAGCATTACTTGCTGCCCATGCAAGAAAATAACTTTGAAATCAAGCCTGCACTTATGCAAATGCACCAAACACATGCGATGTTCGGAGGAGGACCCAATGAAGATCTCTATGAGCACTTAATCAGGTTTGAGGAGGTCATCGATACATTCCCGTACAATGGAGTCCACCCGATTGTATCCGGATGAGAGTATTCCCTTTTTCCTTACCTGATAGAGCAAGGTCATGGTTGCAGTCATATAGACAAGGTACTTTCACAACCTGGGACCAACTCGCTCAAAAGTTCCTAGCCAAACACTTTCCACCGGCTAGGACCGCTAGCTCAGAAACGTGATCACATCATTTAGACAAGTCACTAGAGAAAGCTTAGGTGACGCATAGGACCACTTCAAGGAGATGTTGAGGAAGTTTCCAAACCATGCGATACCTCTATGGTTGCAGGTCCAAACCTTTTATAATGGACTATTTTCGGAGACTAGATGACGGCATAGTCGATACTAGTGCGGGAGGTTCTTTTCCCTACAAAACTCTGGATGAAGCACAAGAATTGTTAGAGAAATGGCATCCACTCATTATTATCATGGAGCAATAACTCCCGCAGTTGGACAACAACAACAAGTAAGTCAAGCCAATGTCCAACAAGGAGGTATGCCTAGCTATGATACTTTCTTATCTCTGCAAAATATGATGATGAGTGCCATTAAAAACTTGACAAAAGCTGTAGAGAATATGAGAAGAAACTCAGTGAAATCCATCGGTCTAACATCCCAAGAGATCTTGAGTTGTGATTTCTATGAAAGAAATCACCAAAATGGCTAATGCGATACTTCAAAATGCAAGGTGAGCAAATTCAGTTTATTTTCAATCAAAATCCCACCACAAGAATTTACCCCACCACTTATGGAAATATAACCCGTCTTGGCAGAACCATCCGAACATTTCCTAGCTAAACCAAGCAAATATCCAAAATTGTCATTTTAGTCAAATGACACCTCAACAAAATTTTTGTCTGATCAACTATCACCATCTAGACCATACCTACTACTATTCAAAAGAATCCCCAGAATTTTCCACCTCAACAAAATATCTCATACCAACCTCCACCACCAAGAACACCATTTCAAAATCCAAATAATTTCGCACGCGTGAATCCTGATACATCTAATGATGATAATCTGAGAAGGGATTTTGAGAGGTTGCGAAGGGAATATGAGAATTTGCGAGCTACCACAAGGAATCTTGAGATGCAATTGGGGCAGATAGCTCGCCAAAATAATGAGCGACCAGTGGGAACATGTTGGCCCCAAAAGCAACCTAAGAGGAGGGGTGAATTAGGTTGTATCTAAAAACAAACCTTTTTATGTGCTTAATAGAAATTCAAACTTTATGCACCAAATGAAAACTTAAGCACAAATGAATACAATAGATATTCAACAATTTAAGCTTAAAGAACAAATAAGAATATTGAGATTAAGATAATCAAACCAAACTCCCAAGCTTCTCAAGCTTGGAGCTTTCAACTATAAAGAGCTTCTTACAAGGCAGCTACCAAGTTCACAACTTGAAGTTCAACCACTAAAAGTCTCTTCAAAGTAGGTGAGACAATAACCTCTTGTACACAAATGAGGATCACTCTTGCTCACACTAATTTCCTTTAGTTGAGCCAAGAGTTTTACACTCACAACCTCCCTTTGTTACAATTGTTATCTCTCCACTCTTACACTTGAAGAACTTTTACACTTCTAAGCTCTTTTCACACTACCTACACTATTACAACACTTGTACCCACTATTTCTCCCAAATAGCTCAAGAATTGTTTGTAATCAATGTAGAAGTCTCTCTTTAATTAATTCAGACCTAGGGGTATTTATAGTTGCCAAAAATATGCTTTCAACAACTTCCCGATGCAGCAAGAGTGCGTCCGAACAAACTAGCCGTTGGACCGTTCGGATGGCCGCTGCTAAACCTTGCGTCCGACACTGCGTCCGTTCTCTGAAAGGGTATTCGTTCGGACGTCCGAGGATGCGTCCGAACATGCGTCCGATCGAAGCAAAGTCTACTGGAATATGATCGGACGCTGTTCTTCGTCCGAGGCTTGCTTCAAATTCTTTGTGTCGGACGATTACCATCGTCCGAAGCTCTTGTGGTTGTTTTTGTTCGGACGAGCATTTGCGTCCGAACCTACCTGTTTTTCTGCACACTTGTTATCAAACCATTAGTATGATTTGTTCATCATCAAAACATGATTAACATAACTGGGGTTCAACAGAACATTACCGAGTGATGCAATTCATAACCCACGGGATAATATAACCATGGGAGAGAACATGTTCAAGCTGTCACATTAAGGAGTGAAAAAACACTGGAGTCAAAGAAAGTGGAGGATGATGAGTTGAGCAAGATGGTGAATGATGCAAAGGGAAAGGAAGACATATCAAAGAGCAAGAAAGATAATGAGGAACTATCAAAAGCTCTTAACCAACAAGGTAAGTTCGAGGATCAATTGGCACCAACAGGTAAGCAGGTAAGTATTCCTTTTCCCAAAAGACTGAAAAAGGATGAAAAAATGAAGAAGTTTAGGAAGTTCTTGGAAATTTTTAAGAAAATTGAGATTAACCTTGCTTTTATTGAAATATGGCCAGCTATGCTAAGTTCATGAAGAAAATATTATCTATCAAGAGGAGATTGATGGAGGATGAAATTTTATGCTTAACCGAAGGGTGTAGTGCCATCAATTAGAAGAATATCCCCCCTTAAGCTCAAGGACCCCAGCTCGTTCTCGATTCCATGTGAAATTAGAGAGGTGACATTCCATTGAACTTTATGTGACTTGGGAACTTCCATCAACCTCATGCCTCATTCCACCTTTAAGAGGTTGAATGGAGGAGGATTGAAGCCGACAAACGTCACTCTCCAACTAGCCGATAGAAATGTGAGGACACTAGTAGGAGTAGTAGAAGATCTTATTGTCAAATTTGGTAAAGTATTTCTATCGGTGGAGACAAGTTTCTTGACATGGACGAAGGTGTGGTGACTCCACTCATATTAGAAAGACCTTTTTTGGCCACCGGGCAAGCCATCATTGATGTTCAAACTGAGAACCTGCAATTTTGAGTCAATGATGACATTGTTTCCTTTAATATTTTTTATTCTTTTAAATTTCTAGTTGAATATGATGATGTTATGAGTATAGATATTATTGATGATTTGGTTAACAATTTTTGTAGGGAATCCATGAAAGAGGAGACTGAAGACATGAATAACATCCATAAAGTGGAGATGGAAGCTAGCAACAAAGAGAGTGTGACGGATGACGAGATGGAAAGGGCAATTGAGGAGAGCAAGCTGAGGAATAATGGTCAAGGAGGGTATCCAACCAACGAACCTCCCAAGGTTGAGCTCAAACCATTGCCTTCTCATCTTAAATATGTTTTTCTGGGAGAGAATGATACATATCTAGTCATTGTGAATGATTTTTTTTGTGATACTGAACTGGGAAAATTAATATTTATAATACTAAGTTGAAGAAACATCATAGAGCCATTGCATGGAGCATTGAGCATATAGAAGGCATAAGTCCCACTATTTTCATGCATAAAATTTTCCTTAAGACAACCTCAAAGGCGGTTAAATCCAAATTTAAAAGAGGTAGTTAAGAAGGAGGTTTTAAAATTGCTAGATGCTGGGATTATATATCTTATTAGTGATAGTGAGTGGGTTAGCCCTACACAAAGAAATGGGGGATGAATGTAATCGTAAATGAAAAGAATGAATTAATTTCCTCTAGATATGTGACGGGGTGGTGGATGTGCATAGACTATAGAAACCTTAATGAAGCCACTAGGAAAGACCATTTCCCTTAACCCTTCATTGATCAAAAGTTTGAAAGATTATCTAGACATGCATTTTATTTCTTTCTTGATGGTTATTCATGGTATTTTCAAATTGCCATAGCCCCTGAAGATCAAGAGGAAACCACTTTTACTTGTCCGTATGGCACATTTGAATATCGGCGCATGCCTTTTTGGCTTAAGGAAATGCTCCTAGTACCTTTCAGAGATGTATGTTTGCTATCTTTCATGATATGATTGAAAAGTTTATTGAAGTTTTTATGGATGATTTTAGTGTGTTTGGTAACTCTTTTGATTCATGTTTAAATAATCTTGCATGTGTATTGGAAAGATGTGAGTCTTCAAACTTGGCACTTAACTGGGAAAAGTGTCATTTTATGGTTCAAGAGGGGATTGTTTTAGGCCATCGTATTTCATCTAAGGGCATAGATATAGATAAAAGCAAGGTAGAAATTATTGACAAATTACCACATCCCACGAATGTGAAAGGAGTGAGTTTTCTTGATCATGCCAGTTTTTACAGATGTTTCATTAAAAAAATTTCTTTAATTTCTCGCCCTTTATGTGCTCTATTGCAAAAAGTTGTGCCTTTTGTTTTTTATTATAAATGTTTGCCTGCAATTAATAAGTTAAAAGAAGCTTCAATTACTGTGCCCGTAATAGATGCACCAAATTTTAAAACAAGTTTACCTTTCAATTTGATGTGTTATGCAAGCGATTATGTCATGGGTGCGGCATTGTGTCAAAAGAAGGAAAAAGTCTTGCATGTTGTGTATTATGCCATTCGAATCCTTAATGACGCACACATGAATTACTCTACCGCCGAAAAAGAATTATTGGCAGTAGTTTTTGCATTTGATAAGTTTAGGTCATATTTGATAAGTAATAAGTTGATAGTTCAAACTGATCATTTAGCCCTTAAATATCTATTGACCAAAAATAATGCTAAACCTAGACTTATTCGATGGATTTTACTATTGCAGGAATTTGACTGGGAGGTGGTAGACAAGAAAGAAGTCGAAAGTACCATGGCAGATCACCTTTCATGACTCGAGAAACCCATGGAAAGGAAGGGTAATGAAGTGCCCACGAATTAGACTTTTCCAGAAGAGCATTTGATAAGAATGGAGGATAGAGCACCTTGGTACGCAGATATTGTCAACTTCTTAGCTGCCAAGATCATTTCGACTCTACCATGGATGTAAATCAAAGAAAGAAATAAAACACTTTGTACCTCTATCGTCGGTGTAAGGATCAAGTGATCCGATGGTGTAGTCCGGAGAGTGAGGTACAAAGTGTTTTATTTCATTGCCATTCTTCACAAGTAGGGGAACATCAAGGCTCACAACGGACGACTGCAAAGGTGTTGCAAAGAGTATTGTTCTAGCCAACATTTTTTCGTGATGTACGAGATTTTGTAACCCAATGTGATCAATGTCAACGTGCAGGAAATTTGTCTAGAAAAGATGAAATGTCATTGCAAAACATACTAGTTTACGAGATTTTCTGACATATGGGGTATTGATTTTATGGGCCCCTTTCCATTGTCACACAACAATAAATACATTTTTGTGGCAGCGGATTATGTGTCCAAGTGGGTTGAACCTGCGGCACTACCAACGAACGACACAAGGGTGGTGACAAACATTGCGAGGAAAAATATTTTCTCACGACTTTGTATTCCACGGGTTATCGTATATAAGTGACGGACGATCACATTTCAGAAATTCTTTGCTTGAATTCGTCTTATCTAAATATGGAGTCACCCACAAAGTTGCCCTACCATACCACCAGCAAACTCTAGGCAGGTAGAGGTTTCAAATCGGGAGTTGAAACGCATACTTGAAAAGATCATAAATTTGTCGAGGAAGGATTGGTCCAAGAAGCTAAATGATGCACTTTGGGCATGTAGGACCATTTTCGAGACCCCAATTGGGGTGTCTCCTTACCAATTGGTTTATGGTAAAGCTTGTCATCTTCCAGTTGGGATTGAGCACAAGGCATATTGGGTGATCAAAACTCTTAATTATGACCTAAAGGAGGCCGGTGAGAAGATGCTTCTTGATTTACATGAGTTAGATGAGCTCCGAAGAGAAGCTATAAGAATACATGACTATACAAGGAGAAAGCTAAGATGTGGCATGACAAACATATTCTTGAAAAGAATTTGAAGGCTGGGGACATGGTTTTATTATACAACAGGCTATTCGAGGCTTAAGTTGTTTCCTAGGAAGTTGAAATCAAGATGGAGCGGGCTGTTTGAAGTAGTGCAGATACCTCCGTATGGTACGATGGAATTCAAAGGAAGTCAAGGCAATTTCAAGGATAATGGTCAACGGGTGAAGCGCTACTATGGTGGGATTATTAACGAGGGGCGGAAAATCATCCACCTTGTCAACAATTGATCAAATGAGCCAAAGTCGTGCCTAAGAATATAAAAAAGGGTGCTACATGGGAGACAACCCATGTTCCTTTTCAATTTTTGTTCTTATGTTTTTGTTTCATTCTTCTTTCTTTTGTGTTGTTTATGTGTGCATTAAATTAATTTGTGGGAAAACAATTGATGAAAAGTGAGCTGTACGGTCAAGGGATGAGTGTTTTCAATTATTGAGTTGAAAAATCGTGCATTGAAATGGAAATTTGCTCACTGAAGCTCGCGCCCATGCGCTGTAAAATTACAGCACCAAGGCACGAGCCCAGTGCACTATCTCGAATTGCTACTAGATTACGTGCCTGGGCACTGCAATTTTGTAATGCGCAGGTGCGCTAGCCAGTATGGTTATTTAACCCTTCGATAGACATAAAAATTCATATTTTCTCTTCTATTTTTTTGATTTCTTTTCCAAGCTTTCTCCCCAAAAATCCCTTGCACCCCCAAATTCTCCACTTTCCAATTAATTTGATTATCCTATATTATCCAAATTTCACACTTACACAACTTTTGCATCATGAAAAGTGTGATTTTTTTTTTCTAAATTTTGTTCCTTTTTGGGTATTTTCTTGCATATCATTAAAGGTCCAATTTTTCATGCTTAATTGATCCTAAGTTGTTTAATTTTTATACGTCATGCATGAATTTGATTTTTCTTGTTGTGTGGGATGAGTTTTGATTTAAATTTTTGTTCAATAAGTTGAATTGTTTTTATGCACACTATATGTTCGATAAAATGTTTGCATTGATTTTATATGGGAATTTTATTCCTATCATTAGAATTACTTCAATAACTATGTGATAATATGATCATAAGGATGGG
The DNA here is from genome assembly GCA_025175665.1 of Cinchona pubescens. Classification (NCBI taxonomy): domain Eukaryota; kingdom Viridiplantae; phylum Streptophyta; class Magnoliopsida; order Gentianales; family Rubiaceae; genus Cinchona; species Cinchona pubescens. The sequence continues at coordinate 846,997 of JANKKI010000116.1, forward strand.
TTGTGATATTTTTCATATTTTTTTCCTTAGTGATTTTGTTACCCTATAATGGTGAGGCTTTAGGTGATTAAGTTTACATTCAAGTATATCAACACATGGTTTTGTGGCATAATTATGTTTATGAATTGCAATTTGGATATTCATTGTGGGGTATGGTGATTAGTACCAAGTAATTGGACCATATATTTTGTTTTTCCAATTATAGAATTACTAGATTATGCACGCCAAATGTTTGTTAAAATGCCTCAATAATTTAATGTGTTAAAACACTCTGTAAGATTGCATGAATTTTCATCCAAGGACGTCTTTCATAATTTGAGAGTGAGATTATTCATATTTTGACTATTACTTATGTGTTACTTAGAAAGACCACTAATCTTATGATTCAATTTTGAGTGCAGAGGATGGGATATTAATTGTAATTGTAGAATTGCTTAAGTGTGGGGTTATTGGTTATTCTAACAAGTTACTCGAGTTTTAATAGCCTTGTTCTTTGATTTAAGCATTGGTTTAAAATGAAATTTTATATATTAAGAACATTTTAGTCATTTAGTACTTCATCTATTTGTATAAGAATTTTCAATTCGGCAACCAGGGCAATTTCTAAATGCTACTTGAAACCCAGTATTTTAATAGCCTTGTTCTTTGATTTTAATTGGTTTAAAATGTTTTTCATATTATTTTTAGTCATAAAGTACTTCAACTTATTCGTTTTTCAATTCGGCAAATTTTTCGATTTACGCGATTTCGGTACCGGCGGGTAAACGGGTCAAAAGTTGGACTAAGTGTAATTAGTGCATTGTGGTGTGTGAGTGTTGTAAGATGGCTGATTTATAATGTTAATTTAGTAGCAAAAAATTAGTTTTTGGGTTAAATAGTCAACTTGGAGACTATTTGGTCAATGGGTACTATTTGAGTCAACTTTGGAAGTTTTTTTAAGTCTTCTTCTTGTTGTTTCTTCCTCATTTTTTTTCCCTGCAGCAGCCGATTTACACTTCTTCCTCTATTTTTCCCCCAAAAATTTTCTTGGATTTCAAGTAGAAATCACTTGGAAGGTAAGATTTTATGTATTTTAGCATTTATGGCTTATGGGCTTTATGATCCAAGCTTTAATTTCAAGTTTTGTAGGATTCTTAGGGCTGAAAATAAACCCTCTTTGCAGCCTTATAAGTTGTGATTTATGTATGTTATGGGTTGTTTTTAGTGTTTTGGAGGTTGGGAAGTGATTGGGGTTGATTTTTAACAACTTTCCATGGTTAGATTATAAATTTTAGGATTATGAGTTAGGGTTTTGTCTTCCATAAGTGCCCTAGAATGTTATGCTATGAATGCTTATGTCTATGCACATAATGATGTTTTAAGAGTGTTTTAAGGTTAGTTTGGATAGGAATTGAGACTTGAAACCAAGTGGAATTGATTTCCCTTCATTTTGTAAGTAAGCGGAAGTTTGGCGCAACTAGGATAATTTGGATAATTGGTTATGTTTAAAGGGTCTAATTAATGATCTTTTGATGGTTTTAGGTGTTTTCCATTGTTGTGGAATGCTATTGATATAGTCCCGGCTATTTCTCCGGTGAATCTTTCCGTTTATGAATTTTGTTGGTTGAATATGTTGCTTTGAGTTGGGTTGTAACCAAGGTCCCTTGAATACCTTGGAAATGGATTTTGTTGGTTGGTTGAATATGTTGTTTTGAGTTGGGTTGTAACCAAGGTCCCTTGAATACCTTGGAATTGGATTTTATTGGCAGGGAGGATAGCCTAATTATAGCCTAGGGAGAGGCGAAGTTTTCGGTTTTTCGGAAAACGAGCTTATTATCCCTTGACCTGTCTCTTCGACACAGCTAAAACCCCAGTCAAAACACTTAGTTAACCCCTCAAATTCGTCGAAGTTGGTCAGAAATTGTGAAAAGGTCATTTTTGACCAGAGAGTATTTGGAGTCGTTTTCTATCGTTTCGCGTCGTTTCCGTTTCCCTAGTCATTCTTTAACTTCTACATCTCTTCTAAGAGTCCTCTTTTATCTGTTTTAGGTACCACTCCACCTACCGCCGGCAATCGCGTTTTGTGATCTTTGTGCAGTTTTTGCTTTAATAGGTGGGTAACATAGACCCTCTTCCACTTGTATTTTGTTTAATGACTTTCGAAATATGTTTGGATGGATTTTAAAATGTGTATGAAGTTTGGAACTGCACTTTTCCCAAGTTTTGGAACTATTACATATGAAATCGGGACCAAGCTATTTTATGTTAATCAAATGATATGTTTGCAAACTCTTTTGATATGAAAGCATTTTATGACTGTTTTGGCTCATAGGTGACCTAGGTATATAATTTTGGATGTGTTTGGAAATGTTTGATTTGTGGAGAACCGGTTCTATAGTCATCCATGGGACGCCGTGGTGACTTCTGTGAATGTTATGAACTATTTGATACGGGGTCTTGTGATGGGATAACTTGATCTCCCGGTCAGACTAGTAGGTATGGTAGATTACTAGATCTGGCTAGTAGCTGAAAGTCATACCTTCGAGCCTAAAAGATACTCATGCTATTTTATTATATTCCGGATTGAAACTGTACTTAGATTTGTTCGCTATGCTTTAGCATACTATGTTTTGAAATGATTGGATCTTTTTGGATATGTTTTGGACATGCTGACGTTTTAATGGCATGAGACATTTTAGCAAATTCCTGTCTCTTATACACATCTTGACTCTTATAAGAGACATACTAGATCTCCAATAAGAGAACTGCTTGGAAGATTATCCGCAGAGTCCTACCAGTAATGTAGAATCTGGAAACAATCAAAATGCTTGGCCCCATTTGAAGACTTTTATGATATCCACTGTATCAGTTATGCTCACCCCACGTGATTTATAATTTTTCAGATTAGGTGCTCGTTTTGGACTCTTCACTGCGTTAGCAGCTTTGAGATTGTTTCCAGATTCTACATTACTGGTAGGACTCTGCGGATAATCTTCCAAGCTTCTCTTTTGTTTGGAGAGGGGTAGTATATTAGAAAATGCCCTGGTAGGTTTTGTATTGATGAACTTTGTTTTTATTGTAGCATCTTTTGTACTAAGAAGGAATTTTGTAATTCGTATTTTTGTGTAAAAATGAACTTATTCAGTTTTATAGTTAAGAAATCGTTTGATGGTTCTATTAAATTGCGGTTAAGTTTGTTGCTCTGTTCGTTTGTGCCTTGCGCTTTGGACCGGTGTGCCATTAGCGCGGCGTGTTACGGTCCCATTTTTGGGGCGTGACACTACTGCCCATTGGAAATATGAAAATGACAAATCAAAGCTGGCAACAATTAAAAAAAAAAAGGCATATATATACCATCGTGTGGGGCACTGAAGCTTTGCCAAGTCACAAGGCAAAATGGATGGAATCACTTCATTGCCACCCCTATTGATGTCGTATTACCTGTGGTAAGAGAATTTTATTCTAATTTGGCTCATTATAGTTACCAACGGGTGTACGCGAGGGGGCAACATGTGGACATCTTGGCAGATACAATTAATCGGCTATTGACTTAAGCTAAATCGGGTTCGAAGAAATGAGTGGCCTTAGATTCGCGATGCCAGCATGGTGCTTAACACAATTACCAGTATCCCATGCGATGAGGGGTACAATGGACATATACAGTGGGTGGTGAAGTAGCTCGACATTTTGCTTTTAACAGACTTAAACCTAAATGGCAAGTCTGGTTTAAATTTATATGTGCCCAACTTCTTCCTTTAAGTGATCTCTCATATGTTACTATGGAATGTGCTAAATTGTCATATTGTATCGCCATTAGGAAGTCCATTCATGTCAGCTAGTTAATTCATAATAAGATATGAAATTCAACGACTACCAAGCAATCAAGTCAATGGTATCCGCACTTGATCATAGACTTATATTTAGAGACTGGTGTGGTTATGGATTAGGCTGAGGAACTATTGACAGCTGGGAAACCACTTGTGATGAAAGGGGTTGTCAAGCCACAAGTGAGAAGGATGCACTCCCATGCTTCTACTTCTGAACAACTGGCTAGTGAAGGCTTATACACAGAGCCTGATGCGAATCCCGTGCGCAATCGACTTGATTGCACGAAATCCAACAATTCAAGATGGCATCAAAACCCCAAGGATCGACTCCAAAGTTGGTCACAAGAGTTTGTACAGCAAACACACACAAACAAGAATGGAAGAACACACGAGAATCAATCAAGAACTCAATCCGTTGTCTATAGTGAGACAAGAACCAAACTATTACCAAGATTTAAAGCGAGAATTGACCCATTGCCTATATGAATCAGGCAAAAACCAAATCTATAAGTCGGTTAGAACAATCACCGTTGCTCAAGCAATAATCCCAACAAAGTCTTAATCCAAAGACCAAAAGAAGGAACTTTTTCCTCATGAAAAAGACAAATATTATAGATAAAAATATGCTGTAAAATTCGTCCATATGATGATGCCTATTTATAGGCTTATAGAAATCCTAAAATCCAGCTAAAAAAATCCTAAAAAAGTTATCCTAGGGTTCTGCCATAAGTAGCCCCAAGATTTGGGCTTCTTAAATGGGCCTTATTAAGGCAAATTAATGAACCTAAAACTAAGAATTAAATCAACAACTAAACCCGACTTAAACACGACTTAAAACCAGCTTAATGTACACAACACTTTAAAATACTATTGGGTTGTACATAATAAAGACCATACTAAAATAAACTTGAAAGGAAGTCCGGCCTTTTTCCACTTAAAGGATCTCCACTTGTTCTTCACTTTGAAGAATTGGACTTCATGTATTATTGAATTGAGAATATTCCAATCCAACTTGATGGAAATACCACGAATGTGCTCCAATCTTGGCAAGAGTGAGTCCAAGCTTGCACTAGCATTCATCTCCTCATCTTGACCCATTTTTAGGCTATTTGGATCCATATCAGAGCTGAGGATTCAAGAGGAGCTCCTCCAATAGATTTTACAAGAGCAACAACGTATGCGGCAATATTTGATGCACATATTATGTACCAGTATACGTGGCAACAAACAATGGAAGCTCACTCGGCAAATGTCTAGGAAGCTTGGAGAGAGTCCATCGACGTTTCCACCTTTTCCTCCTTTTCTCCAAGAGTTGGACACAGACAATGAAGATTGATCATAGTTTTGATTTTTCTTGATTTCTTGCATTTTAATTTATCATACTCTTTTATGTTTTCTTTCATTTCTTTAGTCTTTATACCCATAAGGGGTTAGGATGTCTTTCTTAACTAGAGCACAATTTAGTTTCTTGGTGTTAATGTTTCTTAATGTTTTTAGGTTTTTTCTGTTTTGTTTTTGGTTTTAGTGATTGATGTTTTCCACCTCAACTTCGGTGTATTTAGTTCGACATATACGGCTCCTAACATTCTTTATTGATGGAGAAGCCTCCATTTTTCCCTTTTTACTCTTTATTTTTGCATTAGGGACAATGCTATACTCTAAGTGTGGGATGGGGAGTTTTCTTAATTTTTATTTGTTTGGTGTTCTGTTTGTTCATTTTCTTAATTTTTTCTTTCATATTTGTAGCTTAGTTTTTGCAAAATTTGAGAGCTTTTCAATTTTTTGGAAATTTTGTTCACAAATTTCTTAGCATGTTTCATGGATTTTCTACTCGATACTTTTTGAGCTAAGTTGTCATGAATAGGGTAGTCAGTGTTAATATTTTCGTAGAATCCATTCTAATTTTTTGGGCATTAATAGCCCTACAATGTTGTAGCTTGTTGGCACTAAGAGATAATTCTGTAGATTCACTTATATTGCACTCCAGACACTTTATTATATTTTCGAGGCAAAATTTTAGATAATTTGATTTGATTTAAAGATGAGGGTAGGCAATTCTTTGGACGTTTGAGCCTTTCAATCTAATCCTACTATAAAATTTATCCATAGAACCCTACTTGAGCCTTAATTTGTTTTGAATGGACAGAAGCACCATTCGTTTTTGCTTCTAGCTCACTTTTTTATCTACCTTTAAGAGTTATTCTAAATGTCCCTTAAAGAGCTTGATACGAGCCAGGGGCATCTTCAAGCTTGACTAAGGTTCGTACAAGAGTCATTGCAAGTGCCAACTGGACCAATTACAAGGGCACGTGCAAAGAGAATCCAACAAGCCATGCAAAGTTTGGTTCAAGGTGGTCTTGACGAGGAAGCCGTCCAAAACAAACTAGAAGTGGAACGGGCTTGTGAATCTGATTGGAACATTCTTCAAGTCCAAATCCATAATGGAGAAGTCCAGTAGTTTGTGTTTACTCTATTATTTTATAAAGCCCAATAGTAGTTTACGTTTGTGTAAATTGGGCTGGTTTAAGTCGAGTTTAGTTGTGATTTAGTTCTTAGTTTTTAGGCTCATTAATTAGCCTTAAAAGGCCCATTTAGCCCAAATCTTGGGGCCACTTATGGCTGAACCCTAGCACTACTTTTTTAGGAGTTTTTAAGCTAGTTTTTAGGACTTTATTAAGCGTATAAATAGGCCTCATCATATGGACTAATTTCAGTAGATTTTTATCAATAATATTCATCTTTTTTGTGAGGAAAATTTTCTTTCTTTTAGAATCTTTGGATTAAGACTTTGTTGGGATCATCGCTTGAGCAACAGTGATTGTTCTAACCGACTTATAGATTTGGTTCTTGCCTAATTCATATAGGCAACGGGTCAATTCTCGCTTTAAATCTTGTTAAGAGTTTGGTTCTTGTCTCGTTATAGACAACGGTTGAATTTGATTCTTGATTATCTGTCAAACAAGCCATATTGTTGCTTCTTTGTTATTTCTTCGTTGTTCTCTTTGTTGTTACTGTTATAGAAAAAAATATTTTCTTAGCCGAATTCAATAAAAAGAAGTGTTCTTGGCCAAATTGAAAAGAAAAAAGAGAAAAAAAAATCTGTTTTGGCCGAAAGTAAAAAGAAAAGCTTTAAAAAAATGTGAAGAAAAGGGAAGAAGAAGAATCGACTATTGAGAAGAAGGAGGGAACAAAGTTTTAGGATTTGCCTGTTTGGTTGCTTATACATAGGTAATTATTTGTTTCTTTCATGATCTAAAAATATTTTGGTTTCTTAGCTTTTTCCTTCTTGTGTTTGGTATTCCTTATTCCTATCCTAATTGCACTTGGTTTCCTTATTCTAATCCTATTTGAACTTGGTTTCATGTCCTACTCCTATTTGGAATTGCTTTCTAATCCTAATCCTAATCGGATTTGGAAAACCCTAATCCAAGTTGACTTAGAAAACTTATTCTAATCCCAGTTGGACATTGAAAACTAATCCTAATCCTAGTAGATTTGGATTACTTACCCTAATCCCAATTGAATTAGGAAATCTACCAAATTTGGGCACTTTCCATTTTCGAAAACTTTCTATTTTTGGAAACTTTTTAAATCAAGATCTTTGCTAATCTTCAGTGCTACTTTTTTGTCCTGTCGTAATTAATTTCCTTTTTATATGGTAAATATTCTTACCAAATTCTTATTTGCTTTCTATAGCGTTTGTTGCTTCAAGTAGTCTCAAATATTTTGTTGTCTCTTGTTCTTTGAAGCTTAAATCCGAATGCTTGGTGTCTCTTATTTGGCATTGACCCACCATGATTATTTTTTTTTAATCTTCCAACCAATTAAGTGGTTAAGGCATAATTGGAGCTCACTTTGGTCCTCGTAGCCTTTCAAAGAATTTGAGAGTGAACTAAAGAGAGGAAAAAGACAGTGTGTGGTGAGATCATTTGAGTGATAAAAGCCATTAAATTGAGGATATACACGAGAGATTGAGTGATATAACTTGAGTGAATTGCTCTCAAAGAGTAAGGATGAATAGTGAGGAAAAATTCTGATTATTTTCTTTCTAACACTAACCACTTTGTTTTGTGAGTTTTATTTGTGATGTCTTGTAGGCGGAAAGAGACTTTATTCACTAAAGTTCTTGTGAATGAAAGGGTTAGTGGTACTGGAATTGATAGTAGCATATGGATTAACATGGCAAGTACATATCTTGTTGAAAAGTTGAATTTGCCGACTTCGCCACATCCAAAACCTTATAAGTTCCAATGGTCAACTGAAAGTGAAGCGTTTGAGGTAACTGAGCAAGTTATGAAGGAAAGTACATGTGTATCCTTCACTATTGGTAAGTATGCCGATACGATAGTTTGTGATGTAGCACCTTTGCACACATGTCATTTACAACTTGGTCAGCTATGGGAATTATCTAAAAATGGTTTTTATGATAGCTATACTAAGGCACATCACTTGTGTAAAAAGGGTATAAAGTTTAAATTTATTCCTTTGCCACAATATCAAATAAATGAAGAAAGATTAGAAATTCAAAGAAAAATTCTCGAATGGAATAAAAGTAAAAAGCAAAGTGGGACAAGCCAAATAGTGGCCGAAAATCAAGATAAAAAGATTGTAAAAGCTTCATCCATAGGCCAAGGAAAAGAGAGAAAAGAAGAAGAGATCGAGAGAATTTATTTTGTCATGTTATGTGTAGCCCTTCAAAGGTGTAAGTTATGATGCACTAACCTCCCATTTGAGTAGCTCATTGTTCCAACCAAAGTGAGGTAAGGAAGATAAGGTAGTCAATACCCTATCTCGAAGGTATGAACTTATTTCTTCTTTTTGTGCTGAAATTCTTAGATTTGGGCATCTTAAGAAATTGTACAAATTTAATTCCGTATTTAGAATTATATTTAGTGTACATTTTGTTTATTTCTTGTTTAAAATTAATTCCTTTGACTTGGTTATTGTTTTGAACATAAACGACATCCAAATTCATGGACATCAATTCTAATTTGGGAAGCATTTGTTTGGATAAATTCATCCAGACCTTAGTTTATAATCATTTACATGCCATCAAATCTAATTTGAATTGTTGTTTTAGCATGATATTTCCTCCATTATAGGGATTCCTTAATTGATTTGGATTTTTGACATCCATTATTGATACGGATCTGGATTGGCTAATGATGTTTCAAATTGAGGAGATGAAACGTGGAACAAGCTTGGACTCGAGCATAGCAAGATTGAAGTATATTCATTGTCTTTTGATCAAGTTGGATTGGACTATCCTCAATTCATTAACGCATAAAGTCCAATTCTTCAAAGTGAAGCACTTAAGTGGAGATTCTTTAAGTTCAAGAGCTGAATATTATGTTATATTTTACTAGACTTTTTATTTGTTTAAGTCTATTATTGTGTAAAGCCCAATAGAAATTTAAAGTGTAGTGTAAATTGGGCTGGTTGTAGTATTGGTTTAATTATTAGTCTTTAATAAGGCCCATTAATAAGACATGCCTTGGCCGAATTACTAGTGTATTATAATTAGGAGAATTTTAGCTAGTTTTTAGGACTTTCAGCACATATTTATGAATAAAATTTTTCTTTTTTCGTGAATAAAAAGTTCTTCTTTTGGTCTTTTCTTATGACTTTGTTGGGATCATCGCTTGAGCAACGGTGATTGTTCTAACTGACTTATAGATTTGGTTCTTGCCTGAGTCATATAGGCAACAGCTCAATTCTCACTATAAATCTTGTTAAGAGTTTGGTTCTTGTCTCCCTTTAGATAACGGGTTGAATTATTATTGGATTGTTGTGTGTTCTTTTGTTGTTCATGTTTTGTGTGTTTGTTGTCCAAATTCTTGTGACCAACTTTGGAGTCAATCCTTGGAGTTTTGGTACCAACATGAATTGTTGGGTTTTGTGGAATCAAGTCGATTGTGCATGGAATTCGCATCAATTGTCATTGACCTGGTCTTGGCTCTTTTTCTTTGTAGGCTGTTTGTCACCTTGCCGATATTCATTCAATGGCGGCTTTGTAATTGGTTTCTGCACAAATAAACCATTTTCATCCCTCAAACAATCGTCTATTCAATGTTCTTGTTTCTGGCATTTTGAACAATACAAGGGAAGGTTTTCATGTGTTATCTTTTGCCACTTTCCTTCCTTACCCACTCAAAGGTAAACCCTTATAGGCAATGCAGCTCATAAATCAGCCTCCACATAGACCTTAGCCAGGTGAGGTCTTGAAAGTGTTTCAGTGGCTAAATCAATCTTGAGTGGCTTCCTTATAGCTTGGGATAAAGAGAAAACTGAATGCTTATTAAAAAAACAATATGGTAAACCTCTGTCAAATGTAATCTAGATAGGCATGATGGAGGGCTCATTGTCAACTGAAAACAGCTGATACCACTTAAGAACTCTCATATCAAATCCATCAACAAACCAATAAGATTTAGGCCAACATCTTAAGTAGTCCTCTTCCAGCACAAAACAAATAAAAATATGATTATAATCAATGTTACCAAGCTTGGAATCACCTTTGAATCCAATTGTGTGGAAACTCTTTCGAAGGGTTACCATGTTTAGCTTCCCTCTAGGGAATTTCCCAAACAAGGTAAACCACTAAGGTTGGGAAAGAGCTTGAAGCTCCTCCTCAGTGAAGAAAAATATAGGTTCTTCCTTGTAGACTTGCATCTACTTCAATGGTGCTTGAATCTGTCTGCTGTCCTACAAGTTATTATTCTCCTTCATGACTGTAGTATAGGAACGAGATTGTGTCCCCTCCGCATGAGGCTGAGGCGCATTGTAGCTTGCCATGGATGGCAGGAAGAAAGGTTCAAATTTCTAGTGCTCTAGAGAAAATGAAGATAGAAGGAGGAGAAAATGTTCTTAGTAGTTCTGGCTGACTTTTGATGTCTTGTTCTTATCTTAGAGTTTCTAACAAATCTGAACAAACCTTAGTTATGAATTTAGTTCATAGTCATGTGATTAAATATATCAAAAGATTGGTTCACAGCAATTAAAAGATTATGAAATAACAATAGAAAGAATAAGGAAGAAAAACTAGGCTTAGTCTTGATCCTTGTGCCTTCTTCTTGTTGAATCTTCTCTTGGAAGGATGATCTTTTTCGTTCTAATAATTTCTCCAAGACAGCTACTTTATGTTATAACTAACCTCATCCATTCTACACTTTGTTATTCTCTCCTTAATACTTGTATTTATAGTGTTGCTTTGGGTTTTACACAATTTGAGGCAAAATGCACCTCAAAACTGTAAACAATTAAAAATTATTTTTCCCATTTTTGGCCACAGCATAGGCACGTTTGAGGTCTCCCAGGTGCACCGTACCTGGGCTGCAGTATAGACTGGGCGCTTATGAGGTCTCCTAGGCACATTAGTCTCCAGCTCTATTGTTTTGCTCTATTTGCATTCCGTTTAATCACTGAAACATGTTGTATTTAAACATTACGAACATAAATAATAACATTTTGACACTAAATCCTAAAATTACCAAAATACACCTAATTATTAAACACAAACTCTTGAAAATTGATTAAAACCCAAGTTAAAGTACATGTAAAATTGTTGGTCCCAAAGCAACCTAAGAGGGGGGGTGAATTAGGTTTCTTAAAAATACTTTAGGAAATATTGAGATTTTCAAAGTAAAATCAGTTATAACAAAATCAATAGAACAGTAAATTAAAGAGAGAATAAATTTGAACAATAATACCAAATAGCAACCTTGAAGTATCAAATTTCTTGAATAGTCCAAAACACAGGCACTTAATTTTTTGCTCCTAGGAGACCTCAAACGTGCCTATGCTCAAAATGTTATTATTTATGTTCGTAATTACAACCATCACTTTTATACAAGATTATCACTCCACTCAATGTTGAATTTCACTCACAACTTCACACTAATACAACAAAGCTCTAAAGTCAATTTGCACTCAAATTACTCTTTTCTAAGGCTTGTATTCAATGTATTAGATGATTTATTCAGGTTATTAAAGCCCCTATTTATAAGAGCAATAAATGGTGGTTTCAACCACTTCCTAACGGCTAAGTAATCTATCAAAAATAGCCGTTGAGGCTTCGGACGTCCGAGAGGGATTGAATGCGTCCGAGGAAGCGTCCGATCTTCTTTCAGTGTTGTTGAGAGACTACGTTCGGACGTCGAGCATGCGTCCGGTCCTAATTCAACCCCTGTCTCTTGTACACATCTTAGATGTGAATAAGTGAGTGGAATCAACGATGAGTTGAGTGACTGTCTCTTATACACGATGCACTGCGTCCGAGAAGTTTTGTCCTGGTTCGGACGGTCCTATGCGTCCGAAAGATCTGTTCCTGCAAAAGCTTGTTTTACATAGAAGACTTAAGTGTTTATGTCATCATCAAAATAAGGTTTGGAAAACATCAAAAATAACTCTCTTTCAGAGAGTTAACAGGGTATAACACCTGCACTTTTTTTATCTTTCCACGTGAAATTCTTCTAATCGTTTCACAACCATTTATATTCATTCTTATCTTTTACAGTGTCTCTTAATATCACTCCTTAATGTTCAAAGACTATTTTACCCTTCTAGATAGTTTACTATGTCGGCCGGCCAATGTGCAATTAAGTGAAACTTTAGCGACCAAAGTGAAATTTTGAAAATTTAGCAAGGCTTCCTTAAGAATCCACCTCCATAGCATTTTTATTTCCATTTTCTATCTCCAAAACTAGTTTCACATTTATTTTCTCTCAAAAATTTCCTACAACTTCTTCAAGCTAATATATCAATTTCTAGCTAAAATGTTTGATTAAACCAAGGAAATTGAAGGTGTAGGTGTTCTAGAATTCATTTCCCATGTTATTAGTTAAGTTTTACATGAATTATGCGTGAGGTTTTGCAGCCAAGTTTCCTAGTTCTTCTAAGAATCAAAGTTGTTTATGGAATTTTCTTGTTAGCAAATGTGTCCTTGTGCTAGGTAGCTTTGATTTATGGTTCAAAATAATTTCAAAACATCTAAAATAAAAGATTTTAATGAGGGTTTCAAGGCTGTCCTATGAATTTAAAGTTGTTAAATCTTGATGCCAAATTGATTCCCTACATTGGCTAGCCTTGATTTGTGATTTAAAATAATTCTTAAGTATGACATTGAGGGTTCTTGGATTAGGTCCTGCTAGTTAGATGATCTTACATGATCTTGTTGTTTAAGCCTAGAGTTTTGTGTTTAGTGACACATTCACTTGTCTAGAACTTCCACAACTCGCTCCCACAAGCTTTAGCAGTTGTTTCTCAGCATGTGGAGCGAATTTTAATCATCAAATGCTGCTGCTACATTCCATTGTTCAAATGACCAACTTGCTTATTCAAGTTACTAGCTAGCTTGTTCATGTCTTAGAACTGGCTAGCTTGTTCATGCTTTCCTTACTTTTTAATCTAATATTGTTCCTTAAGGTCTACAATTTTAATACCTTCCCTTGATTAAGGTCAACAAAATAGGGTTTTCAACCAACCGAACATAGGGTACCAAGATGTGAATCTTCAAGGTAAGTGGTACTTGAACCTTGTTATTAGTTGTATGTTATACATTTTAATGTGCAACTGTGAATTGTGTCAAAACAATGTAAGTATGACCAAGTTATGACATTCTATATGATAAGTATGCAAAGTTATTCAATGCCTTGTATCAAATGCAATGCTTTGTGATGTTGATTTGTTCACTGAAAGCTCAATCGATCACTTTAGTGGACTCGGGTTCTGTATTATTTCTCATATTGGGGTACTCATTCCACTTATTGATTACTGGTACTCCCCAACTCTTATGCTTAGTCTAGTCAAGCGGATAATAGATAGTTATCGGAAGACTACTGTGAACCATAAGCTCACTGAATTTAACTTGTACATATATTCTAATTACTCCTTATATTGTTTACATTGAGCATTTCATTGATTATATGCTTACGTTCAGTAACTAGGCTTAAGTGTTATTTACTGAGCAATTTTCACTCACCACATTGTTTGATACTGCTTTGTAGCAGAGGACCAGATTGAGGAGCTTGTTGCCCAGAGTTTAGTGCTGAGTAGGATGAAGATTATAGTAGGGACTCTTGCTATTGAAGCTAGGTTATGATGGCTTGTTTACTGTGAGACATTTGTCCTTATTTGGCCTGCATGCCAATAACTTGGTTTTGGATATGTATATAGAACCTTCTTTGCCTAAAGTTTTTTGATAGTTTATATATAAGTGTGGTAGATTTGTTTAAGTGATGTTACTTATGAAATCATTATGGATGGTTTTGAATGGTTAAATAAATGTTGTTGTATATTGTTCTTGCACTAAGTCTTGCATGCTGGAATGATCCCGAGGTGCGGCGTGTCATTTTCCCGTTTTGGGGGTGTGGTCAATAAAAATGCGTGAAAATAAATCTCTTTTGGAGAGTTAACACACCCCTGAAATTGAACTTTTGCTTGTCTCAAGTAAAACATGAAGAAGACACAAAATACAAAACATATTAACATTCTACAACGTATCGATTGGGTAGAAAAGGAAACTAAGCAAGTAGAGAAACGAACTGAATATATATAAAAGAACTTTGACAATCAACCCAAATCATTGTGAAAGTGTCAATATATACACTCGTGAAAGTAGATATCACTCTTACTAATCAACAAAAAGCCTATTGGCCAAAAGCTTAACAAGTGATAGATAAGTTGGAAGCAATTATCAATCACAATACTCACTAACACAAATTAACTCAAAACCGAGGATCAAATAAGTCTTTAAAGCTTGAAACCTAGGCTAAGGGATAAAGGTGGGATATATTTTGATATAAGTGCCTCATATTACCCTCGATACATTAGTAAATAACTTCCAATCAAAGCCCTTAGAACATCCCCAAATTACCAGTCAACATTTAAGCAAATAACCATTAAAGGCAAAATGGACCTACTTTATTACAATTAGAAGGACTTTCCCTTCTTTATTCACAAACACTTAATATTTTTTTCTTCATTTTCATATTCTTTTTTTTAACAAAATTTTCCCTTCATTTTTTTTCTCAATTTTTTTTTCTAAAACAGAACATAACATAGAAGAAAATCCTTATATATGTTAAAATTTATGCTTTGTACTTATCTACAATTAGCATTTTTTCCTACGTGGCAAAATCTAATAGCACATATTACACTTACGCAACCACTGCCTTCTTGTCTCTCATCTTCTTTCTCAAAACTCATACCGTTCTTCTCAGTTTTTAACCTATTGCTTCTATCTTCCAATCCTACTTGCAAACCTTCTCCTTCAAATCTAAATCAATCCCTTAGAAATATCAATGTGCCTCTTTTTCAATTTTCAAATGTTCTCTTTTTTTTGTTCAAATCCAAGATATCTTCATCAAGATTGGTTATCCTCTTTTTCTTAATTAATTACTCAACTTTATTTCCATCATTTGTATGTTGCTTTTTAACTTCTTTAAAAAAAAATCCAACTTATCACATATATATCGGACATATAAATCATCAGCTATCCCCTAATATAAATAGGATAGCCCAATGTTGAGGATTTGTGGGTAAGTCAGAAAGAGTTCTAGTTGGTTAAGTTAGAAGGAGGTCCAGTTGTCCAATGCTGAGGATTTGTGGGTTTGGAAAGTGACTATTTCTGGTAAGTTTTCTATTACTTCAGCCATTAATGAAATTTTTGAGGGAGGATCTTCCATGTTTTCTAGACTTCTAAACTACTTATTTGCTTTGCCTGATATTTTGAAGAAGAAAGACTTTCAACTTTCATCAAAGTGTTCATTTTGTGAAAAAGAGGAAACATTGGATTATCTCTTTCTGCATTGTTCACTAGCTAGAGGAGTTTGGAATTCTTCTGAGGCATAGGTTCTGGAAATTTTTGCTTGTCTTAATGCATGGCAATACCTAAATGGTTGGTGGTTAAATTTCAATTCTTCCTCTTTCTTTGGTTATCTTTAAAAACTGATTCCTAACCTAGTTTGTTGGGAAATTTGGAAGACAAGGAATAGACATTTTTTTTGAAGGAGTTCAAGGTTCTGCTTAGCCAGTTTGCTTAGCTATTGAGACCCTCCTACATGGATTATATTCAGCTTTTCCATTTACTGCCTTGACTATCAAGGAATTGATATATCCTTATGCCTGGTATCAACCTAATCAGCTTGGGTATTCTAGGAATTAAATTGTGGAATAGAAGCCCTCTTCATCCACTTTTTATGAACTCAATTCTGATGGTGCATTTAATCAAGGTCTGGACGTTGCTTTTTGAGGTAGTGTGATGAGAGAAGGTAATGGAGCTATTATGGCTGGGTTCTCATCATTCTATCCGAATATGCATTCAAGTTTGAAGGTTGAGGCCTTGGCCCTTATGGATGGGATCAAGCTTTGGAGAAATTATGGTATGCAAAACATTATCATTGAATTGGAGCATCTCAGGTGTTGGTTAATATCTTCAACAACTCATCTAGCTCTCCTTGGAGGATCGACCTGGTTGGTCAAAGGTGTTTTTTTTTCGCTTCAAGGAATGAATTTTGTGGATTTTTTTAGCACATCTCAATAGCCTAGGTCACTTTAATAAACTTATTCATATTACAATTTCCCACCGGTAGCCAAATCCCTAGCTCATTTTGATAGGATTGGATGTAAAAATATTAGATTGAGGAGCTAGGGTTTCTTTGTGTTTATTTGTTTCAAACGGTTTGTCTTTGAAATCATCATATCATGGGAGGTTTTAGTGTATGTCAACCTACTTGTACTTTCAATTGATAATTAATAAATTTTGGGAGTAGCCTTCCACCAAGGCTTAGGTGGTTAGCCAATTAAAAAAAAAAAATCAGATAGCCCCCTTATGTTCTCTTCATAAAATTTTTCTTCACTAGTCTTTGTTTAATATGTCCTCAATTTACTTTTTCATAATCCAACTATTAGGATATGACACCGCCACTCATGATATTTGCTAGGTTTGAATTTTTGTTTACATCTATTCTTGACTGTTCATCAAAATGGGTTTTTCTACTCATATTTTTTATTGTTTAAGGGGTTTTATGCTACCATGTTGGTACTGTATATTGATGGATTCAAATTGTTTATATCCTCCAATAGTTTCTTCTTGAAATTAATTATGGTAGGTTTTCTTTTTTTGCTTGGCTAATGAATGCTACATATTCTTTTGCTATGATTCCTTATAGTTTTTGAAATTATGAGGTGTATTCATTAAGTTGATGCCATAAAAGTTATATCAATTGATAATATAATTGAGTATTTTATCACGAAGTTGATGCGAATCGCGTAGATAAATTAACAAGACCCAAACTTATGTAGAACCCAAGAATGCCTAAACAAATTCGACTTGATGAATTCAAACCCTTTGATTAAGAAATCAAGAATTATAAGTGTCTATTTTTGGCTGTACGAGAGACTGATCCATTGTTTATAATGAGACAAGAACCAAAAGTATTCAAGTTAGGTAATCGCAAGAATTGATCTTGCAAAATATCCAAGCTAGAGAAGCTCGGATAACTTGACCAGTCCTGTCTCTAAGAATTCCTTCACTAGCAGCTTCTCCTGGGTTCCCTTTTGAAGCCCTATCCATATTCAATTTAACAAAACCCGAAGAGAGAGGTATCCATTTGACTGCAATTGCCTATTTGGGTTTGGTTCCAATCAATTGTTGGTAAAGAACCCATGATAAAAAAGATCATCAACTGTAGAATATTTTATAAAAGGCTGAATAAATAAAATATCCTTCAAATATGAGCAAGTTTCTGAAATGGTTTGATTTGCATTTGACATTGCTCCATCAAAGACCGTTTATTCCTAGCCTTCCACACGAACCAAAAAATTAAGCAAGGAATAATTTAGTAAAGTGTATTCATGGTGGCTAAAGAGGATTGGTGCCACTACCATGTGTTGAGCTTACGCTGGATTTGCATTGATAGGGAAAAGATGGCTGAAACCAAGCTTCAAAAAATGACTAGACTTGTCTTGTAATTGTGCATTGAGCAAAAAGATGATGAATAGATTCTTGATTCTCACAAAAATAGCACTTGGAAGCCAACGAGAAACCAAGTTTAGCAAGAGCATCATCAAGTGGTACGAGCTTGTTCAATAGTCTCCTCATAAAGATTGATATTTTATTCTTCACATAAATATTGATATTTTAAGTTGTAGCATGTCGTCCCAGATCATCTTTTCGGAGAAAACTACTAGAGAGTTACCCAAGCACATAGTGGAAGACACAGAGAAATTCCCTTTGGCAGTTAGGGTCCAAACTTGTACGTCTGAAACATCCCTTGTATGAATCTCTTTACCCTCAAGTAATCTACTTAGTCTAACCTATTTAGCCATAGAATAACCTTCAACAAAGATTGAGAGATCCCATCCATTGTTCCACAGTTGTGCCATTGTGAGGTTTTGGTCCAACGTTTGCTCCACCTCATGACTCTGAAAAAAATGCCCCACTAGGCAGCCAGGGGTCAAACAAAAAAGAGCATTAAGCATTCCTAATCAAGAACAAGAGATGTTTTTCAACCTCATTCCGTAATCTTAACATCCTCCTCCATGTGGCCGAGTCACCTAAGGAATCATTTATTAAACAAGCATGAGTGTTGCGCGCTTCAAGTATTTGTCCTTGAGGAACATGGACCAAAGAGACCTTCCTTTGTGAAACTTCCACCATAATGCAATGTCAAAATACTTCACCACGTCACGCACGGAAGAGATACCTAGGCCATTACTTTGTTGTAGATTGACAGATAGTCTCCCATGAAACCCAATGGTGTTTGTGACTATTTTGTTTTGCCCCCTAAAAGAAATTGGCGAATAGTCTTTCCAATTCTTTGATGATCGATTTTTGGGGATGAAGTACTGTCAACAAAAAAATGGTATACTACTGAGAACGTGCTTTATGAGGATAAGCCTACCTCCAGATGAAAGAAACATTGTTTGTCGGCCATGATAGGTAATCTTCGAGGCCACTTTCTCAATCATTGGCTAGAAAAGATCTTTTCTCATCTTTGAATTCTGAATGGGACATCCAAGTATATCATTGGGAATGTTTTCTTCACAAAGTGCATCTTGCTTTGTATCATTCTAATTCGAGAAGTTAGCATCATTGAGGATAGGTTGGAAGAATTAATAACCTGACTCGAGGCAGTCTCAAATTTGGCAAGAAATTTCATGAGGTTTTTTTATGGAATTTACTGCACCTTTTGTGAAAATAACAATATCATCAACAAAGGCAAGGTGAGAAATGGGTCGACAATTCCTAGGAAGAGCATACACCAAAATCCTTCCCAAAAGATATTGATTCTTTAAGCCTCTATTAAAGGCTTCTAGGTTGATGACGAAGACCATGCGCAATAGAGGGTCACCTTGACGAACTCCTCTTGCTGACTTGAAGAATCCTTTTGGTACCCAATTTATTAGAATGGAAAACCAGCAATCATCTACCACATTTTGCATCAAAAACTTAAAATCCAAACTTCATAAAATCCTAGATTTCTCATCACGGCATAAAGGAAGCACCATGAAAGTCTGTCAAACCCCTTACCCAAGTCAAGTTTGACGATTACATTTCCCCCTATTGTTTTCCTGTCAATGAACTCCACCGTCTCCTGAACAAGCAAATATTGTCAGCAATTTCCCTTCCCTATATGAAAGCCACTGTTCATGAGAAATGTTTTTTGGCAAAATAAAAGCCAATCGATTAGCCAAAATTTTCATACAAATCTTATTGAAAAAATTACATAGGCTAATAGGTGGGGAATCACTAAAGGAAGAGGGATTGGTTGATTTTAGGATCAAAGTAATTAGGGTACTAGTAAAGACCCTTGGTGGTTTTACTCCCTTAAGAAAGTCTTTAACTGCATTGAAAAGGTCCAATTGAATGATTCCCCAACAAGTTGAGAAGAATACACCATTATAGCTATCATTACCAGCAGCATTGTCCCAGTTCAAGGAGAAAACCGCTTCCTTCAACTCATTCTTAGTGACAAATCAGCAAGCAAATGTTGGTTATCCTCCTGGGTGACAACTTCTGTGATGGTATTAAGTAGCTCCATGTCTACATTTGAAGGTGAGTTATCAACCAAAAGCCTTTAAAAGAAGTTTACTCCTTCCTCCTCAATCTAGTTTATGTCTTCAGTCCAGGAGCCATTAATTTTTATTTTCGAGATGTTCAGCCTTTGCCTCTCTTCTAAGAGAGAAGAGTGAAAGAATTTGGAGTTGTGGTCCCCCCTTCTTTAGCCACTTTAAACCTGATTTTTGTCTCTAGAAAGTTTCGTCCTCAACAAGGCATTTGTTATATAAAGCTTGTGCTTGTGCCAATGCAAGTTGGTTACATTGACTTTGCTAGTGCAAGAAAGCTTCCTCCTGATTTCTCACTTTAAGTTCAGCTTCCTTTACTTTAGCGAACATATTCCTAAAGATTGTAATGTTCTAATTCTTGAGTGTAGCTTTCAACAATTTTAGCTTGGATGCTAAAATGAACATGTTTTGAAGGAGTACCTGAACATGCAAATTCCAACTATTCTCCACCACCTGCAAAAAAGTGTGGTGCTTAATCCACATATTCTAGAATTTAAATTGCTTCGGTCCTGAAGCAATAGTATTAGATATGCTAAGGAAAAGGGTGGAGTAGTTTGAGCAAGTTTTCAACAAGTGCTCCACATCCACTTTGTGAAACGTTGACACGAATGAGTTGTTGCAAACAATTCTGTCCAATCGTTTCCAAACTGTTCATCTAAACCTGTTTCCAAGACAAGTAAATTTGCAACCCTTGAAAGCTAAATCAATCAAACCACAATCTTGCAGACAAGAAGAAAATAAGAAAGCAATTAAACTTAATTTACTAACAGAAAGATAGAGAAAGGATGAAAGCAAAGAAATTTCCATTTGTTACCAACAAGATATTTGTAAAGAAAACTAATTTAAAACTAGAAACTTTTGGAGTTTTGATTGATTTAAGGAAATCCCACTAAAAGTTTACTAAAATCTAATGCATGGAAATGATGATTTTAACTAAAAAATACTATTTTAGCAAGAATGCTAAAAATTTCAAAAGAAACTTGGAATTGAAGAAACTTGGATTGCAAGAAAATTAAAGAGAAAGAATGTAAAAATTATATCCATTAGAAGATAATAAAAAGACCACTAAAATTAACAAAGAAGGCTTTAAACTTGCCAGAATTAAAAGACAAGATCTAAAGAAAATTTAAAGAGAACTTTATTTAAGAAGAAGTCTTGAAAGTTAAGTAAGCTCTACTAATATACTCTAACCTAAAAGAAGTAGAAATACCAACTACACACAAACTATGTGTTCTCTAAATTACCTACTACCTCTACTTTGAGAGTGCAAGTCTAGTATTTAAGGACTAAATAGAGCTTTAGAATTACAAAAGTTGGCAAAGTTACAATTGCAGAACCCCGCTTTCATATTGTGATATCAAATATGATACCACGATGTGAAGCCTAAGTTCACCATTGTTGCTTTCATGTCCATACTTCGCAATATGGACATTAAGCCGAAATTTCATATCGCGATACGGAGCTAAATTCCAACACTTGAAATTCCAGTTTAGCCCTTCTTCCTTTGACATCTTCAATCCTCAATGCTCCATATCCTTCGTCTTAGGCCTGTAAAATATTCAAAACCTAATAAGTAAAAAATTAGCTAAAAATTAACACTAAAATGATGATATTTACACAAATTCAAATGCAACTACCAAATGCAATAAAACTTAAGTAAAAACACATAAATCTATCCCAAAATCCAAAAAAACACTAACAATAAGTTGGTTTAAACAAGTAAAATAACTCTAGTTTACTAGAGTTATCACACCCCAAACTTAGCGTTTTGCTAGTCTCGAGCAAAACAAAAAATAAAAAGAAACTTACTAAAACACAAAAACAAAACACACCTCCAAAGATGACAACACAATAGGTGAACAATGGATGTACTTGTGAACAATTAGGAAACCTCTCAAGGGATCTCAAATACCACACGAGTCGTCAAAGTTGAACTATTTCAACAAGTCATTCCACACAAGATTTCCAATAACCAAGTATTAATTATCCTCAAAAAGGTTTTCAAAAAGCAAGTTCCAGTCATCTAAAACATAACTTTGCTCAAATCACAAGGATTACTAAGCTTTTCAATCATCTCAACAGGGCCACATGGAAATAGAAGATCATTAAGATTTTACCTAATATGCACATGTCATAAAATTGGAATATTAATCTATCAAGGAATGAGTAGTATGATATCAATGATAGGTATTACAAACAATCCTTTCTCGACTTGTTGGTATTCTAAAATATAATTCCTAATGGCCATTTCGAGATACAATATGGGTACATGTCAGAATCCCGTACTAGCCTTATTACTATTCTAATGGCATAGTTCGGGGAAACAACATGGGTACATATTGGAATCCTATACTCGCCTTATTCTTAAGAGTAATATAATTTTTCTTAACGACCCAAAACTAAGAAAGAGGAGTAAAACGTACCCAAACTTCCAATACTCAAAACCAATCACTCACAAGTTAAAATAACACCCCCCTACGCAAACACACAAAATGTCCTAAATCACTTTTATCCCATTTAAACCACTTTTTCCAGAAGACAACTTGACCAACAAAGTAATATTAGTGATCTGATCAAAAGCAATGTTTCAAATGAATTTAGCCAAAAAATGTGAATCCCTCACTTTTTGAAATTAGTAATACGTAGTTTTGAAATTCTAGAGTCGCAAAAGAACTACTCAACACACACTTAAATTCATGAAATGTCCAATTAAAATAATTCAATCATATGGTATTGCAAGTCATATCATCAAGTACCACAATCGATCAATTTTTCCTTCCAATTGTTACCCAACAAACACATAATTGCAAACACAAAAAAGTATCATTCCCAATCACAAGAAAAGAACACCTCCAAACTTGACACTTTTATTCTATTGATGAGCAAAACTCATCCAACCACTCACCCAAAAATTCAACGAACACAAACCAACATATTAACAAACTTAAAACCATAATAACATAAGCTAAAACAACATCTAATCAAACAAGTCCAATAAAACAAGTAACCAAGAGCAACATTAAGCTCAAAACCAAGTATTCATCTATCTAAGTTCAACATAATCAATCAAACATTCATGGACAAATCAATAGTCTACCTGGCATTAGCTTAAGGCCCTTAGCCAACTACCACAACTCAATCAAACAAATCACCAAGAGAAACAATAATCTAAAAACCAAGCATTCATCAACAGAAGTTCAAAATCCACATTCAAATACCAATAAATAATCTACTTGGCATCACCATAAGACCCTTAGTCAAAGATCATCCAGTCAAGAGCCAAAGTATCAAAATATCTAAAGAGTGATAAAGACAATAAAGTAAAATAATACTAAAGTTGCTAAGGAAATGAAGGAAATATGTCTCTCAAAATCGAAATTCAAAATAAAATAAAAGGGTTGGTGATTCTTCAATGGTTGACCACCTCTCAGGCTTCATCATACAGCTAATCGCATTTCAACACCTATTGGTTCATTTGCTCCTTCATGTTGGCTTCCCTCAAAATCCTCCTCCTAAGCTCCACCAGCTTCTTCTATAGAGCCTGCTGCACTTGCTTGTCCTTACTTCGCTTGAGTTGTCTCCATCTGTGGTGTACAGAAGTGTTGTCCACGGGGTACTCATAGTGCCAAATAGGTGGTAACGATGGATGGATCCATGAATTAATGATAGAAGGATATGAATGCTGCGCTATTAGTGCCATGTTATGATGAAGAAGCATCTGACTATAGGTCCGGTACTTGCATAACTCATTCTTTTCTTCTTCATTTAAGTATGCATTAAAGACATTTATGAGCTACAGGAAAGTAAGCTAAGTCGGTTGAGCTGGGGGTTCACCTATGTGCTTGTTAGCCTCATTGATCATGTTATGCATATATCTGATTAATCTTGCCCCTCTCATGTGTTTAGGGCTCACCTAGAATAATTTAGCATCCTGCTTCAACACATAAATAGGAAATTTTCATCTCAGGTAAACAAAACTTGGATGGTTAGCCATCCCATTCCCAATAAGACCTTGTTGAATCAACCTTACAAGGTTTAGCAGCATGCCTTGCATAATAGCATAAACAAGAAAAGCCTCGTCCTTATGAACCACATCGACTGCACTTGACGTCTAAATCTTACAGCTCACGAAATAAAACCAAATCTTAGTCAACAATCTAAGGCCTATACGGGGCAATCTCAAGTAAGAAGTACCGGAAGTGTTCATTATCCACTTCATTGTCGGTTCACTCAACACATTCTTGATTGCCTCCATATCTTTGCGTCTCCCTACAAACTCTTGATATTCAACATGAGACACTTCAAGAATATTATAAAAAGTTTTAATTTTTTCTATAGAAAAATCAACCAACACACTATGGACTCAACACATGCTATCAACTAAATCATATAAATTGCAATGAAATTCATTAACAAGATTAGTATATCCCGAGTTATACTCTTCATTGAAGCACTCCCACTTGAATCTTGTCCCAAGCTTTTAATTGAGCATCCAATTGTTGTCGAACATATTCTAAATCACCCCAATGCCCGATAATTCAAAAGCTCTTTCTCTTATGACATTATATTCTTGGTAGTCCTTAAAAATTGCTTTAACTTTTATCACTTCTAAAAATTAAATCCTCGCTCAATTCTAGGACTTTTCTATTCGGTCTCTTATCAGTTTTCCTTTTCTTGGATGTTTTCCCCCTTCCTCCACCTCTACCTCTTCTACCAATACCAAAAACTCCCTTTGTCATGGTTTTAGCAAATTCAGCAACAACCAACACAAATTACCAAAATCAAAATCTACTTGCAAAGAAATCTTCAACCAAGCCCAATTTCACAATAAAATCAAATCAAACAAGCCACTACTAAATTTTTTCACAATTTCAAGTCAATATAAAAAACCCACACAAAAATCATCCAATATTCAACTAATAAAGCACAAACCCACTATAGAATCTTCAAGTCACAAATTACAATCCACCAAAAACTGTCAAAGAAATTTTTTTGAAATAAAGCCCAAAATCACAAGTCTAAATCTTCAAAATTGATTCTAGAACAATAACACTTGCGGGCACAAGCACAATGGAAAGAAATTACCCAAATATTGAAGCCAAAATCATCCTCTAGAGGGTCTAGAAGATTCTTTAAATTCACCCTTGAATATTGATGAAAACCTCGTTTATTGCAACAAAAAGGATGAAATCTTGTTCTATGATTGTTAGGGGTTTTGATTTTGGATGTTTATAGTGGATTTGTGATTGTTTTGGAGACGGAGAATGACTAAAAAAAGGCTGAAAGTAGAAGTTAAACCTTCTACCTAGGGTTGGATATTGCGATATTGACTTTGAACTAGGAATGATATCACGATATCCACACAATCAAAGCTCTAGTCAACTTCCCATATCGCGATATCCAAAATGATATCTTGATATGGCCTCGTAGGCAGAATGCTCCCTGAATTGTAGAAGTTTGACCCATATCGCGATATAGGAATGATGATATCACGATATGGCATGAAGGAACTTTCAAGCCATATCGTGATATGAAAATCCGTATCTTGATATGGAGTGAACTTCTGCGAAGGCAAAATTTTACACTTAGCCAAATTTTTGCCAAACTTTTCCTACTTCACTTCATACTTCTTCACCACCTACAAACACGATAAACACAAGTATTAGAGGACAATTTCCATCATTTCTTAGAAAAATTTATTACAAACATAAGCAAACTTTTCAAATCAAAATTCAACTGAAAGTAAACCAAATCGAACCGAATCAAAATTAAACAAGAAATAACACTAAAACAAAATAAAACAAGGAATTTAAAGCTTGGTTTGCCTTCCAAGAAGCACTTGTTTATAGTCATTAGCTTGACTATGACAAGACTTGCTCAAATGAAAAAATTGAGGATGGCAGGCCATCATTTTCCTTTTGGTCTCCACGAGAAGAGTTTGATTCTATTGTTTTCCACAAAAGAGCTTGATTTCAGGCTTTCACATGATGACATATATCCCTTTTGTCCAAGCATCGCATAAAGGTAATAGACCAAACACCAGACCCAATTGCTTTTCATACCACCATCTCTTTTTCTTTTTCTTTTTTTTTTTTTTGTATTTTCACTCTATTGTCAACATTAATTTCCCGATTTTTGGCAATAACCTCTTGATTCTTCAGTATATCATAATCAACATCGGGTGGCTTTTCCTTCAACTCATTCTTCAAGTCCTACCTTATTTTATCCTCTACCTTGAGTGGTTCTTCTTTCCAATCTTTGAATACC
Source organism: Cinchona pubescens (assembly GCA_025175665.1). Lineage (NCBI taxonomy): Eukaryota > Viridiplantae > Streptophyta > Magnoliopsida > Gentianales > Rubiaceae > Cinchona > Cinchona pubescens. The sequence goes on from JANKKI010000116.1 coordinate 873,138, forward strand.
ACTTCATTTAACCTATCCAAAAGGGAATCAAGTGAGTGGTTGAGACATTTTCATTTGATTCAAAAACATTGAATTCAACAATTTCATTTTCAATTTGGAGTGTCAACTTCCCTTGATTCACATCAATCATGGTATGGGCGATGGATAGAAAAAGTCTCCCCAAGATCAATGGAATATTTGAACTTTTTCTCAAATCGAGCATTAGAAAATCCACTGGTAAGAATAAGTTCTTATCTACTTGAACTAAAACATCTTCCAATAAACCATATGGTTTCCTTTTGGACTTGTCCGCCAAGTGGAGAGTGATTTGTATAGGTTTGGCACTTGAAATCCCCAACTTATCATAGATTGCCTTAGAAATCACATTTATACTTGCATGCAAGTTACACAAGGATTGATTCAATGTGTAGCCCCCCAATATTCACTGGTATAGAGAAACTACCTCTTTGAGCTTTGGAGGTAATTCCCTTTGGACAATTGCACTAACTTGGCATTGAGACACACCTACTCTTCATCATCCCACTTTCTCTTCTTAGCTAGTATCTCCTTCATAAATCAGGAATAGTGGGATATCTCTGTGAGTGCTTCAACCAGGAAATATTTATGTGGAGCTTTTTGAATTCTTTAATGAATTGATTGAATTGCCTCTCCTTTTCTTCCTTCTTTGGGTCAATCAAACTTTGAGGAAACATTATTAGCACCGAAAAGTGTAGATTCAAAGATCAATTTGCTTATTCTTACACCCATTCTTCTTTTGAACTTTGACTTCACTCTTCTCACCCTTCTTTTCTTAATCACAATTGACTTCACTTTGTTCTTCAACCACCTTGGGCTTTTGATTCTCGATTTCCTTATAAACTTCATGATTGTCACCCCACCATAAACTCTTTTTCACTACTCAAAGTTATAGCACTGTATTGTTCCCTTCTAATTTGATCGTTTTCATTTTGGTCCCTTGGATTGGAATTGTGTCACTAGGAAGAGCCCCTATTGGTCTTTCATTGGTGTGCTGAGGCACTTGGACAATTTGAATCTCCAAGTTCCTATTTGTAGCTCCTTGGTTCCTTGTGAAAGTTGATCCTTTTTGAAATTCTCGTAATCTTGTTCTCACTTTCTCTCCTCTAATTTTCATTTTCCCTCCATCAAGTTTTCAATTCCCTCCTTAGATTGTCATCTTGAGCATTCTCTCTTTGAGAGTAGTGATCATTATATTTTGGTTGGGAATGGTTGGGGGTTGCCCGTATGGAGGCCTTTGTGATTAATTTTGGTAAGAATGATTTGGTTGAGGTGGATAAGAATTGGTTTGCTAATTCTTTTGATGAGATGGTTGGTATGGTCCAGAAGAGGATAAGGCTTGACTTTGGAAATTTGGTTGTGGAGGGCAGGGATAATAAGAAGGATTTTGTTGGTGATTTTGATTTTTCCAAGAGAAGTTTGGATGGTTTTTCCAAAAAGAGTTGTAAGTTTTACCAAAAAATCCCGGTGGATTTCTTGAAGATGGTTAATTAGAGACATTAATTCATTTGTTCATTTAGCCCCATAGAAACTTCAAATTGGCCATTTAAGTGACCACTACCACAAAAATCACAAACAAAATGTGCTTGAGATGATGAGGCTATAGCATTTGTGGTATTTCCTCTTCCCAAATTCTCCAAAACTCTTGTCGAGTTATTCATGACATTCATCATCATTCTCCTTGTTGAGCAAGCAAGGCATCATTTGAGTTCAAATTCAAGACACCTCAAAGACATGTTGAATATTGGCTTGTTGAACTACACATGTTGAGCACTTGGTTGAGCAATAGGACCATGATAATAATAATTAGACATCATCCTATTGAGTAGTGCTTGAGCTTTCTCCGATGTTTTGAAAGAAACCAAACCATCCACGGATGCATCAACAATTGAATTAGTTTCTTGAGTCAAGCCATTATAAAATATTTGAACTTTAAGCCAATGGCGAATAGCATGATGTGGGCACTTTCTCAACAATTCTTTGAACCTTTCCCATGCCTCACTAAGGCCTTCACCCATGTCTTGCTTAAACGAGGTGATTTCATTTCTAAGTTTGGCTGTTCTTGAAAGAGGAAAATACTTCGCCAAAAATTCTTGAGCTAATTGATTCCATGTGGTGAATGCTCTTGTTCAAAAGATTACAACCAAGAGAAGGGAAATGTTCTAATGCGAATACAATTGGGATGGACTCCGTTGTATTTAAAAGTGTCCAATACTTTCTCAAAATTTATTAAATCGGTGTATATGAATCTTCGTTTGGACCTCCACCGAACATTGCATGAGCTTGCAACATTTGGATAAGAGCGGGCTCAATTTTGAAATTATTTGCTTGCATCGGCATCCTTGCTATGCTAGAAATGGCTCCAGCAAAGTTTGACATCGCATAATCTCTTCGGGGACATCTATTTCCATTCATTCCATGCCAATTATTGCCTATTCTACCATTGAAATTATCATTTCCATTCCCTCCATTACCATTAACAAGACCATTACCTCCCAATCCATTATTCCCAATTCCTTCTACACGTTCTTCATTACCATCATTCAAGATCCTCGAATTTTGTGGGGGATCTACCATGTTGACTCTTTACATTTGTTTTTGTACCCTTTTTTCATTTCTAATCCTTCTCAATTCTCTTTCCAAGTCATTGTAAGGCTAACAAATTCTTCTTCTTCACATACCATGCACTACAAAAGCTAATTCAATCAAGTTAGTTTCAAGTGCCAAATCAACAAAAAGCTGATTGAAAGTAATATAACATATACAATAAAAGCACTACTAATTAAAACTAGACTTAACTACTAAAGCAAGTAAAAACACCTAATCTACATGACCCTTAAAACTCCTAATATTGCCAATATACTAAGGACAATCCTCAGCAACGGTGCCAAAAACATGTTACGGATAGAGTTCAAATCAAACTAAAACAAGTAATAAAAGCCACACTAAAACCTTTAACTCTACCCTCATGCCCGCAAGTAGGTAGTACTATATGGAAAATGGGTATTGTTCCTACAAGGATTGTTGGTTGGTAATTACTAGAATTCAATAGTCATAGCATAATTAGGCCAAGTCAAACTAGAAAGGAAATTAACCTAAACAAGTCCAAAACCAAATATTTAAACAAATTAAAATTAAGAACTAGTTTTTTTATGAAAAGCAAATCTTATTGATTCAATGACTAAGACCAAGTGTTAGTAATTACAATGCCTTAATGATGGGACTTGAAATACATCAAGCTATAAGACTGTGTCCTACTAATGCTTGAGGAGTAGAATAAGAATCGAAAAATAAATCTGTACAAGTTTATTTACTTCCTAGCTTGGCTAAACTATCGGCCACCATATTTGCCTCCAAAATATACGAGTTATTGAACGATTATTTTGGACATGTAAGTCTTGGATTTTGCCCTGCCACTATGTCTAGTTCCCAGGGAATTGCAACACAGTTAGTAACAATTTGGTGAAGTTGGTATGAATCCGTCTCTAGTTGAACTTGTTAAAGACCTTTGTCTTGACACAATTGCAATCCGTGGAGCAACGCCACAACTTCAGCCTCCAAGTTCATTACATGATGCTCAGGAGATTTGGAGAAGCCGAATAGAACTTGACCAATAATATCTTGAGCAACAACCCCAATTCTAGACTTGCCTGGGTTGTTTCTTGAAGATTCATCTACATTCATTTTAACTCCCTGAATTGGCTTTTTCCAAGATATTGCAAGTGGGCGAGAGTGAGCAGATAGGGAACATGGGGAATAAAGAAAGAATATGTGATTGCAGGAGGAATTTGATCCGGTCGAGCCAAAAATGGGATACTGGTGAAGATAGATGAAATCATAGAATGTATGATGTGGATAGCGAGTTTGGTCTCGTCTTTTGGCCATCAAATAACAGCCTATTTCATCAGTCCATATTTTCCAACAAATGAAGGATGGAAGGAGCAAATTAAGCTGTCCATGCAAAGAGCTTGAGGAGTACTACCACCTTAATTGCAATTGATGAAGGAGTGTTGTCATCTACCATACTGGAATATCCAAGAGAGCTGCAAAATGTTCCAAACTTATCTTGCAAAGCTACATGAAATAAAGCAGCGATCAACTTCTTCAATTGAATTACAAAATACGTACTTAAATGGACCATGAATTCCCAACTCCATAAGATTTATCAGCAAGGTGAACTATGCCGTCGAGGAATTCGAATTAGAATGTATATTTTCTGAGGAATTCGAGAATCCCAAATAAATTTCCTTGAAGTGAACAATGTACAATCTTGCTTCACGTTTTCGAACAAATTCAAAAGCCGAGCAAAGAGTGAACTTACCTGATGCTGTATTGTTCCAAACATACTTACCTGATGCTGTATTGTTCCAAACATACTCATCCAACTAATCATTGAGAATTACTTTTTGTGCTTGAATTCGCTGGACAAGTGATGAAGGCAACATCTGACTAAGTTTTGGCAAATTCCAGCCAAATGCATTTGAAAAAATTTGAGCCACCATTCCGCCTACGTGCTTTATCTATTAGGTTAATTACACTTTACCATTTTTTAGTGTCATTGACAGTTTAACACCTAACATTATCCTTTGACCAAAAATGTCATGTTATGTCAACTAAACATGTTGACCATTTTACCCCTACTATATTTTAATTTTTTTGATCAATTTTGTTTGATAAATAAATTTTTCATAAAAAAAGTATTTAATTCATATAGAATTTGATGAAAAGATAAATTGAAGTTGAATTTGGCATTTTTACTGAGCTATTTTTGGCTGGGATTAACTTAAGAAAATAACAAATCTGTCCTAAATCATTTTTTAAGCAAAACTTTCCTTAACTGTCGGTTAACTATAATAACTTCACGACTCTTGATTAGAATAACTTCTTTAACTTGAAATTTTGGTTGATAGGATAGATACACCTATGAGTATAGAATTTTTGAGTATGTTCCAACTTAAAATTTACAAGATTAATAATCATACAAATAAAAAAATTAAAATTTTATAAAGTAAAAAAATCGTATAATATATAACGCTATTTTCTTATTTCTTTTAAGTCTTGTATTACGATTAATTTAAATTTGTTTTTCTCTATCCTATATGAAGAATAGAAAATTAACCAAGCAATGAAAGTAAAGTTTAGAAACAAAATAGAAAACTCACAATTTTAAAGTATTTGTTAATTTATCTCTTTAATAGTATTTTGATTACTAAATCTTTATCTTTAATAACATGATTATATAAAGTATTAGTTTAGAGGAATTATTGATGAGTTTGGGTTAGGAAACAAGATCATTCCATGATACACTGTATATGTCCAAAATATTCTAAAATAATATTTGTATTAAATGCCAAATACGGAAATTACAACATCAGTTATTACAGTATATAATAAAACAATTAAGAAATACTGGTGTAGAATAACTATTGATAAGGTAAATATAATTCAACCAATTGTATGATTCATGTCCAAAATAGTCTAGAATAATTATTGCAAAACCAACAAGAATATTGCATATAAATTGTAGGAATGATAATATAGAAAAAAAAATAAGCAGGTAAGTATTGTAAAAGACAACATAAATTATTCAAATATAATCATACTATTAAATATTCTAAAATAATTGCAGATATAGATTGATTTTACATCGATTTTGGAAATTACAATGTCATTCTTTACTATTTAGCAAAACAATTAAGATGTAGATTAAATGTTTTAGTAAATAATAAAATGAATTAATCAAAAAAGTACGAAAAATGAAAAAATAAATCCATACACTGTTAAAAATTAGCCTTCATTTTGTTTATCTATTTAATAAATGCAAATTTAATTTCATACTAAAACACTATATCAAAATACAATTTTGGAGTTAATCACATTCAATACCATTCAGAATGAATGTAAGAGTTTAGAACATCAATATTATCATAAGATTAAGAAACATGAAAAATTCCAATATATTTTCTGTCTGGATACATAATCACTTTACACAATATGTTAAAAATAATTAGAATATAATTTATAGAAATTACATGTTATTTTGTATGTCTTTAGAACAAAATATTTTTCATTCGAGTTGCGTGTATTTTAGAGTAATATAGAGGATTTCTTTCATTTACTTTTTTGGAAAATTCAAAGTAAGATAAAAGAATAAATTTTTATTTTTACCTTTTGTTTTTTATCTTAATATACTGTGTGATACCTATCTATATTATACATAACATATTAGTCTAATTTGTTAGTTTTTTTATACAAAAAATATAATTTTTATTTGATATCTTTGTTCTTTATGGCACTTAGGTTTATTCTTTCTCATTTTTTTTTGGAATTTTAATTAATCATTTTTGTAATTATCACTATATTATTTAATCTCCTATAAATATTTTCATTAATAAAAGAATTTTGACATACTTCATCTATTAAATGATATTTGATACTGCTTGATAGTGATTTTATCCTTTACTAATGATGAAGAATATATCGATATATCTAAAAAAAGTTTAATATTATTGGAAAAGTCTTCATCTATAATTGATCAAGTTATTGGTGGTATCATTATCAAAAATTATAACCTATGATCCAAAAAGAAAATAAAAACTATTTTAGATTGGAGTAAACTACATTTTATTTTAATAAAGATGAATAAAGAGTTTAGAGTTTAGTGGTGACATGTAGTTAATGAAATTTTGAACTCTTCCATTCATCTTGAATGGTATTGAATGTGGTTAATTCCAAAATTGTATTTTGATATAGTATTTTAGTATGAAATTAAATTTTCATTTATTAAATATATAAACATAAATAAAGGCTAATAACAATTCATAGATTTATTTTTTTATTTTTCATACTTTTTTTATTATTCATTTTATTATTTACCAAAACATTTAACATATATCTTAAATGTCATGCTAAATAGTAAAGAAATAGGAAATGCCCCTTGATAAATTTATGCATTATGTTTGACTTTATTTGATTTAAATTCAATAAAACCTCTTTTTTATATCAATATTTTTTTCAATTTAAAATTACAAGACTAATAATCATACAAATACAAATTTTATAAAGAAATACAATTACCATACATTGTTCTCATAAAAGAGAATATTGATTAATTTTTTAAGAAAAATAAAATTTATATATAATGTTCTAACAAATAACAATATTGAAAAATAATAATAATAAAAAGATAGGTGAAAATAATTACAATGAAAGAGAAAAGATATAAAAAGATATATAAAATATATAAATCTTGTATAAAAAACTCAATAGGCAAAATTTTTAGAGTTAGTTATCATTCACTAACTAGTATTCATTTATTTTTTAGAAAATAAATATTTTTAATAAATATATACAAGTATTACATGTGCAAAGCACGTGTAATTTTCTAGTATATATATATACGTGTGTGTGTGTGTTTGCACATATAGTCAAAAGAAAATAAGATTATAATTGGTTTAGGTTTTGGATTTAATAAGCATAAAATCCTAGGAATTCTATTACCTTACATATTAGTCCTTAAGATTTATGACTTATTATAATTGAGGCTTAAAAAGTTAATTTATCTCATAAATTAACCAATAAGTATCTCATACTCATCAAAATTAATTTAATCCCGAATTAATTATCCTTAAGTATGTGACCCTTTAAGTTCCCAATCACATTGGCAATAAATATAAATTATAATACTAAATTAATTAAGATTAGATAAATTAAACACCTTTAATTTATCATTAATTCACCAATTAATTAATTTATACTTGTAGATCAAGATTGGCATCTAGTAAAGCATCATCACCACCCAAATGTTGAAATCTAATAGACATGTCAAAGTGGTTCGACATCACCCATCCATGATTACTACCCATATAATTATTATTCTTTTCACCAACTTATATTCCGATTAATTTAAGAGTACAGATATAATGACAACTCTTATTAAATTAATCAATTTACTACTTTCCAAAATACAACTCACTTGAAATACAATTTAAGACACTCTTAATTCTATTTCTACTTTGCGCAAAGATTTTTGAATCGTATTTCAAGAAGTGGTCATACTGGGATATACTCTCCTATTATAAGGAATGGTAAATCCTCTATTGGTCATATCTTATCTTATCATGATTCATATTATACCCGAACTCTACAGTATGTGCGACTCATTAAGAGTAACGACTAATAAAGCCAAAGTATATTATCCATAGTCAAGATAAACTCATGACCTCAAGTCAAAGGATCATTACACTACTATCACAAGGAAATTAATCCACTGGCATTCAATTAATAATCTGTGTAGAATAATTTTAGCAGATCAATCCGACTCATATGCACTTATTCCCAATAAGCATCCACATACACTTATGTGCTAATCTACTCGTGTCAAACACAATGATTAGGGATATTCACAAATAAAATATAATTACGTCATAACTATTTATGATTTCACATATATATTTTATTCACAAAATGCCATATTACAAAATATACATAAATATAAAAGTGTAAGTTATCTCTAAAACAAATTGGCTTTAGGGCCTGTAGGTCTTCCAATGGTATCCAAACTGGCACAATGGGGGTTTCAATATTAACCCTAAACAAAGGAGTCCATTTTAGGAGGAGTATACCAAAACCCTGAAAAGTCCAAAACCCATGACACCACATGCGCAAATAATCTTCTTCAAGATCAAATCTGATTTGAACATGCTGATAATTTAGCAATCCTAGGGTATGAGAACCCTTAAAGTCAATAGCTAGAAAATCTTTACGAAGTGATTCCATCGAGGGCCTCCTTTTCGAGAATTTTCCAGCAAGCACAAATTTTATTAGACAGACAACTAATAACTTCTAAATTTTTTTCTATGTAAAATATACTGTCGATTTCCTTTGTATGTTGAAGGTTCTTTGATAGGAAAGATGTCAGAGGCATTGGAATTCATTTTACAAAGGACTGAAGCAAAAAATGGGAAAAGCTTGAAGATGATTGTCCTTCAATCGATGACTGAAGGGCGGCCATGGCTAAGGTTTGCAAGAACTAGTTAAAACTACTAAAAGCAAGATAATTAGCAAAGAAACTATATTCAATTTAAGCAAATAAACTACTAATTAAGGAACTAACTAAATTACCCTAATGAACACAAGGAAATTGCCCCTAAATTAACTAGATTAACTAAAACAAGAAGAAAATAAGAAAGAAATTAAACCTACTTTGACTAAAACAAGCATAGAGAAAGCATGAAAGTGAATAAATTTTCATTTCTTACCAACTAGAAATTTGAAAAGAAAACTAAAATCTAATGCAAAGAAATGAGGTTTTAACTAAAATTTTCTATTTTAGCAAGCCAGAACCCTAAAAATTTCGAAAGAAACTTGGATCACAAGAAAATTAAAGAGAAAGTATGTAAAAATTATATCTACTAGAAGCTAATGAAAAACCCCCCTAAAATTAACTAAGAAAGCTTTAAACTTGCAAGAATCTAAAGACAAGATCAAAAGAAAATTTAAAGAGAACTTTAATTAAGAAGAAGAAGTCTCGAAAATTAAGTAAGCTCTACTATCAACTCTAAACTTAAAGAAGTAAAAATACCAACTACACACTTAATATGCGTTTTCCAAATTACCTACTACCTCTACACAGAGACTACAAGTCTAGTAATTGAGGACTAAGTAGAGCTTTAGAATTACAAAAGTTGGCAAAATTACAATTGTTGAACCTCGCTTCCACATTACGATATTGAATATGATATTGCGATATGGAGCCTAAAGTTAACCCTTGCTACTTGCATGTCCATATCGCAATATGGACTTTAAGCCTAAATTCCATATCGCGATATGGAGCTAAATTGCTAGCACTTGAAATTTCTCTTTTGCCATTCTTTCATTGACAGCTTCAATCCTCTATCCTCCATAACCTTCGTCCCTGAACTATAAAACATTCAAAACCTGATAAGTAACAAATTAAGCTAAAAATTAACACTGAAATATTGATATTTACACAAATGCAAATGCAACTACTAAATGAAATAAAACTTAAGCAAAAACACATAAATCTACCCTAAAATACAGAAAACACTAATAATAAGCTAGTTTAAAAAAGTAAAATAACTCTAGTTTACTAGAGTTATCACTTACTTTTCTAGATTAGTTCATCTAGATTGAAAAGGATGAAAACGATGAAGAGAAATTCCAAGGACAAAATGTGCAGGAGTATGGAGCAAATCTGAACGTTGTTTCGTAGGTTGAGCACAACTTTCTTGTCTAAACTCGGATTGATTTGATCCAAGATGCATTAGAAAGCTAAGAGAAAGACTACAACTTTCGTATTTTGCACTTTTCCAAATTCTATGAGCACATAATCAAGGTCAAAATCGAAGTCGAAGATAGTGAACAGCTATAGGAAGTCGCACATGGAGCTATGCATGTGCATGATTTCCAGTTAGGGTTTGCGCGCACATGCTCAAGCATCAAGCTGAAGCATAGGGTTTTGGGATTTTTATTTTTTGACAGATTTCTTCATCTGGTTGGACTCTTTTTCAGCCGTTTTCATGTTCTTATCTTTAAGCAGGGTTTATAACCCTAATATTCCCAATAAATATCCCTTGTAGGGTGAATAGAAACTATGACACTTCTTTGTTTTTTTTTTACCATGAGTTTTTCTAGCTAAAATTCTTGTGCATTCTTCAATGGCCCTTAATGCCTAAAACCCTTTTCTTGGTTGAGGAGAATTGAAGCCATGGTTGATTCTAGTATGTTGTGAGACTTTTTTACTTGAATTTATTCATTTTTTATATCAAGTATTGATTGTTTTTCTACGTTAATTTTATGACTGTTCTTCTTAATTTGCTATGGCTGCAGAATAGTAAACTTATTGGAATTAATCTATAGCTAGATTGTATTTGATTGCTTTATTCAATTCAATCTGTGAAGCAACTCCGTTTAATAATTGCTCAATTAGCGTTATTGAATTTCGGGGAAACAGTCAACTAATTGACATAATTGCATGTATTTATGTTATATTAACCTAATTGTTCTGGCTGGATTTTAATGCTTCTATTTAATTGATGTTTGGCGTGTGTCTGGATTAATTTGATAGTTAGGGTTAATTGGATGATGTGTTGAAAATTAACCAACCTAGGAAAAGATATAAGAATCAGTTTTGAATTGAAATTCAGGTTAATTCTTCAATTAGTGCTTGGTATAAAAACTGAATTATCTTTGGTGTCGATGACCGACTAATAGAATTTCTATGGTAGATATGATCGGAACCAAGATCCTTCTTTTATTGAATTGTCTTTAGTTTTAATTACTGCATTAATTTTTAGAGTTAAAATTATTTGAAACCCATTTTTTAAGTTTATGCACAACAATATATTAACTCTGTTCTTTGTGAGACGACTCAGACTACACACTACTACATTAGTATAGGGAATTCGATTAGTTTTGGGTGCCTATGACAAAACTGACCAAAATTTTGGTGCCGTTGCTGGGGGACGGTTTTTTTTTTTTGTGCTATTAATTTCTATTTTTATTTTCTTTTATTTTTTTATTATTTCTTTTACTAATTGTGTAAGCTAGTGACATGATCTACCGAAAAAGTTGAATTCTAATTTGATCCAAAAAATAGGGAATGCTATGCAAATTAGGAAATGAGTTAAGAGATAGATAGCTAGCAGAAAATCAACTTTTTGACTTCATTTTTGTCGAGAATCAAGAATAATAGGGTGAAACTAGCATGGTGCAAAGAACACTTCTGGAATTGGCAACACCAACTTTTAATCAACAATCTTTGCATTACTTACCCTGAATTAGATGCGAATGTTACTTTTTAATTAAAATCTGGACTAATCCATCTTCTACCTTCTTTTCATGGATTGTCAGGTGATCGATGGATCCAAACAAGCATCTTAAGGAGTTATACGTAGTATCCATGAGTATGAGACCCACTGGGGTTTCAGAGGAGCACATCAAGTTAAAGGCATTCCATTCTCACACAAAGATGAGGCAAAGGACTAGCTATTTGATTTACCTTCAGGTAGTATTACAACCTGGGAACAAATGAATAGATTGTTTTTGACAAAATATTTTCTAGCATCCTGAGCTGAGAATATAGAGAAAGAAATTTGTGGGATAAGGCAGTTCAATGACGAGCCCTTATATGAATATTGGGAACAATTCAAGAAACTTTGTGCAAGTTGTTCTCACCATCAAATCAATGGCTCTTTATTAATTCAATATTTTTATGAAGGTTTGTTGGTTAATGAGAGAAACATGATTGACGCCGCTAGTGGATGGGCATTGGATAGTTTGATTATCGATGCTACCTGGAGCTCATATAAAACATGGCAGCACGTTCTCAAAAGTTTGGAACGCGATGTTCACAACCTCTTAAATGATCTAGATGTGTTAATGAGGTAAATGATTCATCTTTAAAATACAAATGGCCAATCTAACTTATTTTGTACATTAATTGGCTTCAAGAACTACATAGACTGTGCAAACTTGCAGAATTTGTTCGAATATGGAACTTCCGACAAACATGTGTCCAACATTGCAAGATGATTCCCAACAAGAAGTAAATTCCGCAGGAGGATTTCCAAGGCAACCCCGAGCGAATAATGATCCCTATTCTAATACACGTAATCTTGGGTAGACGGATCGTCCTAATCTCAGATATGGGACTCCAGCATAGCAATTACCTCAAAAAAATTGATAGAATATCCAACCGTATCGGCCTCCATTTGCTCAAAGACAACAATCTAATCCAGCTATTCAATTTGGTAAGTCTTTAGAGGAAATGATAAATGCTTTGACTGCTAACATTATCCAATTTCAACAAGACACCAAGGCCAGTATACAGCAACTGCAAAGACAAATGGCAACAGCAATTAGCCGATCGAAAAACAAGTGCACAGAATTCTAGCAAGTTTGTCTCTCAAACAATTGTGAATCCAAAGGAAAATGCTTGTGCAATTGTGTTGAGAAGTGGCTAAGAGGTTGAGGTGCCGAGCAAAATATTTCCTGAACATGTTATGGCCAATGAGAAAGAGACCGAATTGGAGAAAGAAGTCGATCCAGGTAGCAAAGGTGAAGAAAAGGGTAAGACAACTCCGTGGCTAGAATATAAACCTGAGCCACCATTTCCTGAAGCATTTAAGGAATTTGCGAAAGAGGATCCTAACAGAGAGTTATATGAAACTTTTTGCAAATACAAGCAAAGCATTCCATTGCTAGATGCTATTGAACAAATACCTTGGTATGATAAGTTTTTGAAGGAATTATATACACATAAAAAGAAACAAAGACAAAACAAAGGTTACAAGGTTACTTTAGGCAAAAATGTTTCAGCAATGCTTACACAAAATCTTCCTGCGAAATGCAAGGATCCAGGTATGTGTATAATTCATTGTACAATATAAACAATACTAGGATTAAAGAGGCCGTGTTAGATTTAGGAGCATCTATAAATATTATACCATACTCAATTTATACCTCCTTGCACATTGGTCCTTTACTTGAAATTAGTACTGTTATTCAATGGGCTGATAGGTCGTAACCTATCCTAAAGGCACAGTTGAAGATGTTTTGGTCCAAGTCAATGAGTTAATTTTTTCTACAGATTTCTATGTTTTTGACATGGAAAACAATGATGAGTCAGCTCTTATTCTATTAGGTAGACCGTTTTTGAAAACATCAAAAACTAAGATAGATGTAGACAACAGAATTTTCGCGATAGAATGTGATGGCAAAATTTTTCAACATAATATTTATAAAGCCACGAGGTATCCTACTAAGGATAATTCTATCTATTATATTGATATTGTTCATTCGTTAGTACAGGAGGTTTTTGAATAAGAAGTCGAGGATGAATTGGATGAGCAAGTGGAAAGTAACGTTGAGGAGCCACAAATTGGTAAGGTACTTTCCCTCTTATGCTAAATTGCTAATTTCTAACGATAAATCCTTACCTTCTATTGTGCAAACAGTTGAGCCAGAATTGAAACCTCTTCCAAGTCATTTCAAGTATCTATATTTAGGTTACATAAAAACTTTTTCGGTAATAATATCCAGTAATTTAACTGATCAGAATGAAGAAATATTGCCAAAGCTTCTGAGGGAGCACAACAAGGCGATTGGATGGACTATTGCAGACATAAAAGGAATTAGCCCATCCATATGCATGCATTGCATATTGCTTGAGAACGGAGCTAAGCCTACTCGTCAACCACAAAGACGACTGAACCCGATGCTAATGGAAGTGGTTAAACAAGAGATACTTAAGCTTCTAGGAGTAGTGATAATTTACCCTATTTCAGATAGTGAATAGGTTAGCTTGGTGAAAGTGGTTCCTAAAAAGACAGGAATAACAGTGATGCAAAATCAAGAGAATGAGATGGTGCCTACCTGTATCCAAAATAGGTGCAGAGTTTGTATAAATTATAGAAAACTTAATTCTCTTACTCACAAAGATCACTTTCCTATTTCTTTTATTGATCAAATGCTTGAAAAGTTAGTTGGTCGTGCTTATTATTGTTTTCTTGATAGCTATTCAAGTTATTTTCAAATTGCTATTGCTCCGAAGGATTAAGAAAAGACAACATTCATGTGTCCGTTGGAATGTTTGCTTATCGTCGTATGCTATTTGGGTCATGTTATGCCTCGGCCATATTCAAAAGATGTAAGTTAGCATATTTTCTTATTTTGTAGAACATATTATTGACGTATTTATGGATGATTTCACTATGTATGGTGATTCTTTCGATCAATGTTTCCATAACCTTACATTGATATTACAAAGTTGCATAGAAACTAATATTGTTTTAAACTCCAAAAAATGTAACTTCATAGTTCAACAAGGTTAAGTTCTAGGTTATGTGGTATCATCTAAGGGGATTGAGGTTGAAAACGGTAAAATTGATATTATTCAATCATTACCTTCCATCTAGACCCCACCAAGGTGTGGGAAGTTCGTGCTTTCATTGGTCATGTAGATTTCTATCGAAGATTTACCAAGGACTTCTCCAAAATTTCAGCACCTTATGCAAATTGTTGCAAAAGGATGTGGAATTCGAGTTCAATGTTGATTGCAAATTGGCATTGGACAAGTTGAAGCATCTCTTCGTCTCACCTCCAATCATTCAACCACCTAATTGAAGCTTACCGTTTGAAATAATGCGCGATGCAAGTGATTCTGCAGTGGGCATAGTTTTGAGACAGAGAACTGGGAAAGCATCTCATGCAATTTATTATGCTTACATGACCCTCAATGATGCGCAACTCCACCACTAAAAAAGATCTTTTGGCTGTTGTTTTTGCTTTAGAAAAGTTTCATTCTTATCTACTTGGTACTAAGGTATTTGGTTATTCTGATCATGAAGCCTTATGTTACCTGATGACAAAGAAATAGTCAAACCAAGGTTAATAAGATGGATACTCCTCTTAAGTGAATTACGAGTTAGAGATCAAGGATAAAAGTGGGATGAAGAACAAAGTAGTAGACCACTTAAGTTGATTACCACATGTGGAGAATGAATTGGACATACAAGAGGAATTTCCTGATGAACAATTATTTTCAGCAAGGGCGACATTACCATGCTATGGAAATATTGTGAATTTCTTTGTTACTAACACATACTCCATGGTTTGTCTAGGAAGAAAAGAGAGAAAATCAAAAGTGATGCCAAATATTATGTTTGGGATGAGCCCTATTTCTGGAAGCGTTGTGTCGACCAAGTAATAAGAAGGTGTGTAAATGATAGTGAGATTAATTCGTTCTTAGCGTTTTGCCATTCTTAGGCTTGTGAAGGGCATTTTGGAGCCAAAAGAATAGCAATAAAGGTATTGGAGTGTGGTTTTTATTGGCCCAACATATTTCGAGATTCTTATCTATTCTGCCAGTCATGCGATTGTCAAAGGGCATGTAATATCTCCCAAAAGAATGAAATGACTCAAAACTACCGATACAATTTTGTGAATTATTTAATGTTTGGGGCATTTACTTCATGGGACCTTTTCCTGCTTTATTTGGTTGTTCTTATACATTACCGGTTGTAGATTATGTTTCAAAATGGGTGGAAGCTAAAGCCACTCGTACTGAAGATTCAAAAGTTGTTGCAATTTTCTTATAAATAATATCTTTTCTAGATTTGGGGTTCCAAGGGCTATAATCAATGATCGTGGCACTAACTTTTGCAACTGAACAATTGAAGCCCTGCTAAAGAAATACCATGTAACCCACAGGATATCAACCGCATTTCATCCATAGACTGGTGAACAAGTTGAGGTGTCTAACAGGGAGATTAAGTCCATTCTACGGAAAACAGTAAACTCTAGTCGTAAAGATTGGAGTTTACGGTTAAATGATGCATTTTGGGCTTATCGCATTGCTTACAAGACACCTATCAATATGTCACCATATCAATTGGTATTCAAGAAAGATTGTTACCTCCCAGTAGAGTTCGATAACAAAAAGCGTATTGGGCTATTAAGAATATTAATATGGGATTGGATGTAAGTGTTAAATAAAGGAAGTTGCAGTTGCAAGAGTTGGAGAAAATTCAAAATGAAGCATATGAGAACACTCACATCTATACAAAGTTTTTCATGACAAAATGATCTCAAGGAAACATTTTAAAGTCGGTCAAAAATCCATCTTTACTAGACGCATCTTAGGCTATTTCCCGGTAAGTTACGATTTCGTTGGATTGGACTGTTTGTTATAACTAATGTTTTTCCTCATGGTGTAGTTGAAATTCAAAGCTTACAAACATCCAAGGTGTTCAAGGATAACGGGCATCATCTTAAGCCCTATTATGAGGGGGTTACATTGGAAAACGTGATGGAGTTGGATTTAGATGAACCGAAATACAATTGAGAAGAAAAAGCATCAAGTCAAACCAACGACAGTAAACAAAGGGGCTACATGGGAGGCAACCCATGTCCCTTCATATTTGATTTAATTTATTTTGTCTTTAGGGTTTTTATAGGGTTATTGTTTTTAGTGTTGGAAATCATCTTAATTAACGAGTTAAATGGACAAATTGTCATTGGAATGTCTTGTTTATTGTTTGGGCTATTTAGGAATGAAAATGGTATGTTTGGAAGTATGTTTTTATGCACATTCACACCACTTGGTGCGCATGTGCACAAAAATTAATACCAAAATATCACATCCAACATCGCGCGCATGTGTGCGAAACCAACCTCAAGAAACACAACTACTGCCTTTCTCACACATGCTCGTCTGGCAGGTTACGCATGTGCACGCGGCACTTTATAGGGATGAAACCCTTGATTGCCCACAATTCAAACGGCCATTCCCGCATCTTTTCTACCTTCTCCTCTCTAACTCCCTTCAACCCCCAATATTCCATACCATCAAATTAACATCCAATCACCTCTAATTAATCCCATTAACATTAAATCCTTTCTTTTTCAAGGGAAAACTCCATCAAGGTACGAATTTCAAATTAACTTTTCTTTCACTTTTCCTTTGTGGGTATCCAATTGAATTGTAAGGAAGTTTTGATTTTTAATGATTTAATTGTTCTAATTTGTTATGGATTGGATTTTAAACATGTGATTTGAGTAATTTTTGCATGATTTAGTTGATTGGGGAATGTTTGCATGTTCTTTATATAAAGAATAATTCATTCTTTATTTATGCACGCCAAGTGTTTGATGAATTGTCTCAATGAATAAAATGTTAAAACACAAGGTATTGGTACATGAATACAATTTCTAGAATGTTAATTATGTCCTATGATTCATCCTATTCAATTTTAGTGCATAAGAATGTTCTAGGAATCTGCATATGCCTTAGTTTTTGCACTACTTTAGGGAAATTCATCTTGTGCATTCTAGGGCTTGTTAGTTGGGGGTTGTGATTTTGTATAAGTGTGGGGTGTTAGAGTCCTTATTTGGTTGTCTTGATTTTCATATCTAATTTTTGTAGGAATGGCTCATACAGGTATCAAAAAAAATTAGCTACAGGCAAAAGTGTCAGACGTCCAGTCCCTAGCACGAACGTGAAAGCACGCATGAGGAGATTGTGGGGGCGCAATTTATCAACACTACAGCCCAAAATAAGTATGAGAAGGATATTTTACAAAGGGTTGTAATTAAAAAGAATAGTATTCAAGTACCTTTGGCAAGGGTCCCAAAGATCAAAATGACTATATGCAACCGCGGTTGGAATCACATCACCTCAATTCCAAAAGATGTAGTACTACTAGTAGTACATTTAATGCAAATTTGTACAGTGACACTAAGGTGTACGTTCGAGAAAACAGGTGGATATTTCTTCCAGTGAAATTAATAGGCTTTTGAAGATCAATCAAGTGCATAATGATGAGTGGCCAACCATTAAAGACACTAAAAAGGAGCTTAATGACATTACAAGCATTCTTCGTAATGGTGACTTGAATGGTATATACTGCTGCTGGAACCGTGGCACAACACTTTAATGCTAATACGCTTAAGCTATAAGGGTTGGTTCGTGTGGTTTAAGTTTATATGTGCTCGCCTCTTTCTAGTTAGTCGTCTCACCCATGTCACTCTAGAGCAGGCCAAACTCTTGTATTGTATTGCTTCTGGTAAATCTATCGATGTGGGCCACCTCATCCGTTAGTAGATCTGCTATTCTATGATCAACAAGCAGTCACACTTATGGTTTTCCCACTTGATAATGACTTTATGTATTGAGAATGGAGTGGCAATTGATCTAACCGAAAAAAATTGAAGCCCGAAAGTTGATTGCTCTCGCGTGAGGGCTCTGATTTGATGCACTCGTTCCCATGCGTCTACTTCACAGGAGGAAAAGGATGCCAATTTTGAGCCCGAACTCAAGCCGAGATGCACTAAAGAGGAAATTTTAAAGCAAATCCCAGTGGAGCAGCAGCACATGTGGCAAGGTTGTGGCATGTATATCTAGTATCAGCATGCCTAGCAACAAACCATGAAGGCTCGCCAGCTAGTGACAAAGCAGAGGAACGTCAAAAGGACTCATCGACATTCCAGCCGTTCCCTCCATTTTCGCAAGATTTGGTGCCTAATGCTCCTCCAACTAATGATGCCTGATGCCTTATTCTCATTTTGATGTTTTTCTAGTTTTTAAGTTGATTTCAAGACATTTTAGCTGCTTTTATTTTTCATTAGTTTAATATTCGTAGTTGTGATTTTGTTGTTTTTGTGATGTATTTCTTTAAGGGATTAAGTTTTTTATTGACTATTGTGGAATTTAATTCTACAATTTTCTTGTTTTTCTTAATTTCTCAAGAGGTTTAATGTTTTTTTTTTCTACCGTAACATTGAGCTTCGATTCACATCAAGGGTTAGTGTGGGTATACTGCTCCAAACGCACATCATAACTAGAGAAGCTTTTCTTTTTCACACTTTATGCTTGTATTTTCACATTGAGGGAAATGCTTATTTTTAAGTGTGGGATAGGGCGTTATCTGGATTTACAAGTTGTTTGGCATATTTTACTCATTTTTGCTGCAAAATCAAAGCTCAACATTTCTTTTGATTTAAGAGCTTTTCAAGATTTTTGAAAATTTTTGTGTGAATTAGTCAAAAATTCTTTGGAATTAATGATAATTTTTGCTTAGCGTGTTTCTCTGATTTTATGCATAATAACTCTTGAGTTGAACCATTCATGAGTGAGTAGTCGGTGTTAATATTTTCCATACATGATTTTTATGAATTTTTTAGAAATTAGCCCTGAATTAATTTTTGGTTTGGACACTCAGAGATAATTTTATAGATTCAATTATATTGCATCCCAGAAACTTGTATTATTACATTTTCAAGGCAAAATTTTTAGACAACCGGATTCAGTTTAAAGATGAGGGTAGAGCCTTCTTTGGTCGTTTGAGCCTTTCTTGCCGACCCTTGAAATTTTTATCCCTAGTACATTGTTTGAGCCTTGTATTGTTATGAATGGAGAGAAAAACCATTCTCCTTCTTTCATATAAACTCATTTTACCTACCCTTATGAGCATTATAATTTCTTTTATAATTTTTCAATCCCAAATTGTCCCTTAAGAGCTTTATTGCACACATTATTTGCTAAGGGGATATAAGGATATAAGGTAGTGAATGAGAGTGGAAGATTGTGAGAGTGAGTGATGTACATTTATGGGGCAAGATGGGGTATTGGAAAAATTGAAAATAATGATAAGTTCTTGATGAATACAGGTAGTGCCTATCACTGGTACTTATATTTGTAGGTAGTACACATCTCTAGTACTTTCATTTATATGTTGCGGGCAGTGCCTACCACTGGTACACGTATTGGGAGTGGACATAAAAAAGAAATTATTACGAATGTTGGCATGATTGAGCTAAGTCGAAGAAGGGGGGACTTATTTGCTTATTGTTTGTTTAGAATTTTTCATGGCTGTTTGTTATTCAAGTGTGACGTTGTGGATATATGATGCTTCATATATGAAGAGAACTTCTATTTTAATGTGTGGCCGGCATTACTTTAAAGCTCTTGTTCTTATTTGAGATATCCTTTCCTAATTACTTTTTTGATTGGCCAATACCCTAACCTGACGTTACAAGCTAAAAAGTCCTACCTAATTTAAATTGAGTTGCTTGTCTAGATTAGTGAGAAGTGTAAGAAGAGTAAAGTATGGAGTGTTCAGAAAAATTTTAAGGGTTTACATGATTTAATCCAAGTGTTTTCAAATATGAGTTTTTGAATGGCTACACACATACACCCGAATCTCATAGTTTGATTTTTATTAGCATTTGAGCTCTTGAGTTCTTAGACTACTCCAAATGACGGATTGGCTTTTGGATATTTATGTGGATAATAGTTTAAATATTTTTGGTGGGATTTTGATATGCTTAATTGTTTTAATTTAAGTTTGCTCAAGGACAATCAAAAGCTAGGTATGGCGTAAATTGATAAGCTCATAATTGTTCTATGTTTTATGCGTCATTTACCGCATTTTTATGCATTGCAAGCAAGATTTGAGTTAATATTGAGTTTAATTTGGCTATTCTTAATTTTTATAGGGTTGAAGTGAAAAAAGATTGAAAATGATGAAAAAGATGAAGAGAAATTCCTAGGACGAAATGTGCACGAGTATGGAGCAAATTTGGATGCTATTTTGTAGTTTGAACACAACTTTCTTGTCTGAGCTTGGATTGATTTAATTCAAGGTGCATTGGAAAGCTAAGAAAAAGAGCTACAACTTTCGTGTTTTGAACTTTTCCAAATTCCATGAGCATCGAGGTCAAAATCGAAGCCGAAGATGGTGCACAACTATTGGAAATCGCACACATTTGCGACCAAAGAGCTGCGAACGTGCACGATTTCCAGTGAGCAAAATTCTGGATTAGGGTTTTGTGCACATGTGTGAGCTTCAAGGTTCGCATGTGTGCACACAGTAGTAGGGTTTCAGGATTTTTATTTTTCGGTTGATTTCTTCGTTTGGTTATACTCTTTTTCAGTCATTTTGACGTTCTTATCTTTGGCAGGGATTATAATCCTAGTATTACCTATAAGTATCCCTTTTAGGGTGATATAGAAACTATGACACTTCTCCTTTGTTTTGTTTTTTTATCGTGAGTTTTTCTAGCAGAAATTCTTGTGCATTCTTCCACGGCCCTTAGTGCTTAAAGCCCATTTCCTTGTCAAGGAGAATTGAAGCCAGCCATAGTTGATTCTAGTATGTTGTGAGACTTTTGTACTTGAATTTATTCATTTTTTATATCAAGTATTGATTATTTTTCTACGTTAATTTTATGACTGTTCTTCTTAATTTGCTATGACTGTAGAATAGTGAATTATTGGAATTAATCTATAGCTAGCTTGTATTTGACTGCTTTATTCAATTCAATCTGTGAAGCAACTTGGTTTAATAATTTCTCAATTAGTGTTATTGAATTTAGGAAAAATAATCAACTAATTGACATAATTGAATGTGTTTATGTTATATTAGCCTAATTGTTCTGGCTGGATTTCAATGCTTCTATTAATTAATATTTGGCACGTGTCTGGATTAATTTGATAGTTAGGGTTAATTGGATCACGTGTTGAAAATTAACCAACCTAAGAAAATATATAAGAATTGGCTTTGAATTGGAATTCAAGTTAATTCTTCAATTAGTGCTTGGTATAAAAACTGAATTATTTTTAGTGCCGATGATCGACTAATAGAATTTCTATGGCAGATATGATCGGAACCAAGATCCTTCTTTTATTGAATTCTCTTTATTTTTAATTACTGCATTAGTTTTTAGTGTTAAATTTATTCAAAACTCTCTTCTTCTTTTTTTACTTTGAGCACAACAATAAACTCTGTTCTCTGTGAGACGACTCGAACTCTCTACTGCTACATTAAATATAAGGAATTCGATTAGTTTTGGATGCCTGCGACAGCACTGACCATCAGGCCAATTAGTTGATTTACCGTTGCTAATAAAATCTTTACTAAGCTAATGGCTGCTAGATTGAAGTGTAGCTGCCAAGGTTGATTTCTAAGGAGCAAGAAGGATTTGTTGCTTTTAGGAATATTTCAGATACTGTGTTTTTAGCACATTAGGAGTTGGTTATGAATATTGATTAGAAAAGTAAGAGAGTGTAATATGATTGTTAAACTTGATATGGCTAAAGCATTTGAAAGGATTTCTTACGTTTGTCTTTATAAAGTCCTGGACAGGTTTGGGTTTTCAACTCAGCATATCTCTCTTCTTTTTCAATTGTGTTAAGTTAAATTTGTTCTTTACTTTTTTAATGGAAGACCTACTGGTTTTTCCAAGTATTCTAGAAAAGGCAAAGGGATCCTCTTTCTCTCCATGTATCTTCATTTTAGCTGCTAAGGCTTTCGATAGAGGCTTGAATAGTTGCTTTTCAATTGGGAAGATTGCATATTATTCTGCCTCTAGACATTGTGTTCCTATTACT
Source organism: Cinchona pubescens (assembly GCA_025175665.1). NCBI lineage: Eukaryota > Viridiplantae > Streptophyta > Magnoliopsida > Gentianales > Rubiaceae > Cinchona > Cinchona pubescens. The sequence goes on from JANKKI010000116.1 coordinate 896,065, forward strand.
CATCTATCTGATCCAGATGGAGTTATAGTTTTTCTGAATGGAGGAAAGAAATCTATTGGTCAGTTGATTAAGTTTATCCAGAAGTATGAACAATGTTCTAGACAACCTATAATAGAAAAAGTAGTGTCTATGCGTCTTCTAAAACTATTGACGAATCTTACAAGAGCAAGGCTCATTTAATGGCTGACCAATTTCACCAAAAAAAAATTTCCTTTCACTTATCTTAGTTGCCCTTTGAAGAAAGGTAGGAAGGTGCATTCTCTATTTCAACCCATTATTGATAAAATTACTTGTAAGTTGGCTGGATAGAAGGCAAAGATTATTTCTTCAGGTTGGAAGTTGTTGTTATAAAACATATTCTAAGCTCTAGAGCATTATACTTGTCGATTGTTTTGTCCCCACCAAAGTTTGTGATAAAAAAAGTCTATGAAAGCTCAGACCTTGGTAGGTGAATGTATTAGACATCTTTTGAAAGAATGGCTAAACCAATTTATATAAATGGATTAGGGTTTCAAAGGCTAGCAAATATTATACAAGGTATGTCTACGAAACTTTGGTGGAATTATAGAACTATATTTTCTTTGTAGAGAAAGTTTATGGACTCAAAATACATAGTCAATATTTTGCACCCAAGCTTGGTGGATGTTACTGATGTATTTCTTTTCCAACATGGAAAAGTATTCAATCAATGAAGCATATGGTGGAACCTCTTATCTTTGTGAAGATAAGGAAAGTTGATTCAATCTTCTGGTTTGACTCTTGGCATGAAGATGGATCACCACAGTATGATAGAAGACCTTTTTCTGATATGAAACTGAACAAAATTTAGAAGGGAGATTTCTAGGACTATGACCTTATTAAAGAAAGTTGTCCAAGATTTAATGTAACAAGGAACTATACTTCACAGCTAATCAGAATGTGTATGCTTAGAGAGGAACTTCTCCTAGTTCTTTTACAATCACTTCAGCTATTGATGAAATCAGAAGCAGTAGCTTAGTGCTATTTTCTAGGAGGATGATCTGGGATAGCTGGCTTCCAACAAATATCTCAATCTTCATGTGGAGGCTTCTTAGTGGATTAGCCTTTGGTGATATTTTGAAGAATAAAGGCTTTTAGATACCTTGTAAATGTCAATTTCGTGAGGATGAGGAATCTCTGAATCAACCAAAATTTATCCTTTTGATACCATAGTGCAATTAGGGTTTGAAGCCATTTTTAGACAATTTTCCAGAACACTTTTGCAAGTCACACTCTATTTTAATAGCTTAATAGTTGGTGGTTGCTTTCTAATTGTTCCTTGGTAGGTAGTCTTCATAAGATGATTTCTAGTCTATTCTACTTGGAGCTGTGGAAGGGTAGGAATAACAGCTTCTTTGAGGGTAGCAAAACAACTTTAGATTCAGTTTATGCTGTAGCTAAAGTAGTAATGCATTATATATCCATTGCCTTCCCCTTCAAGATCAACTCACAGTCTCAGGTAGCCTGTCACGCCCCCGCTCCCGTGGGTCCCGTGACCGTCGTGCCCTCATCTTTCCCAGATGACACAAGGCTCAAAACCATCAAATATCTGATACAAAAACCTTACAAGCACATGTAAAATGTTTATATAATATGGTGAGTAAAACACGAGCTCAGTAAGTAGTGGTAATTCCTTTCTATTAGATCACATATGTTACTTATATATAGATAATTAAATTCAAAATCAGTTCACACATGTGCAAGCATACTTTATATACAATCGAAATTAAACAAAGCACACTAGTTAAATCCACAGATTCAACAATATCACACATCGAGCAATCAAATCCATGCAATCCAACAAGAATAATACAAATGGCTCAAGGGTGACTAAGGACTTGTTGGCAATACAGAATATCCCGTCCTAACTTTATATCCGTTAGAAATAGGGCCATATGCCCCAACCTCCTTCGGGGCCAAAAATTCCTCTCTGTACCATATCGAATCAAAACTAATCTGGAATTTGTTCCCACCAACTCAACCAAAGCTACCAAGAGCCCAAACAAATATCACATGCAAACGAAGCATTCATGAAGACAAACATCAAGCGATATATGCATACAATTCATTTAAAATGCCACTTACGTACATTTGATACAAAACAAAGAATTCAAACATCTCACATACAACCCAAATTTATATATGAACATACATTTTTCAATCGAATCATTTAATAGTAGAAAATTATTTAGAAAATATGGAAGGAAACCACACTGCTTACCTGACCAATCCCAATGTCGATGCTTAACAAAGGCACCCCAATTCTATCGATTCAATACATACCTAAATATACACCAAAGGGATTCAATTATAATTCAAAATAATCTTAATACATCCAAAAAATCAAACGCTAACAAAACTGGCTAAAAAAGAAAAATCAGGCTGATGCAATACCCTAATACCACAACTTAGCCAGCAAGCCCTTAGTGGCCTTTGAGCCATTTGTATTATTCTTGAGTAGCAATTCTTGTTGTAACTTTTCTTCTAATTGTTGTAGCCCATCCTAACTTTATACAGAATAGCCAGTGATTCTTGTAACCTTTCTTTAATTATCATTCCATTCCATCTTTTTCAAAAGTTTTAACTCATTTAGATATATCTGGTTGTAAGAACTTTAGAATAATGAGCTAGGGTTTCATGTACATATTCCAGGAGGTTTTGGTTGATAGTCCTTCTCCTTGTATTTCTTTTCAAGATCAATAAAATGGATGACTGACCCCTACTAATGGATAGGTGGTTTTAACCAAAAAAAAAGAGTTAGAAGAGTGGGAAGATATATAGAAGGTGAGAAAAAGCACTCCTAAGGCTTAATTGGGCTACAAAAATGCAGCCCTTAAACCAATTTCCCCTAGCACTAGTGTGGCTGCCAAGGCCCTAGATGCCCCTACGCCCGTGCTACTTGCTTGTTATCGGTTTTAGCTTAAATTCTTAATTGTTTTCCATCCTATACCCATATTTTGAGCCTCAGTTCACCGTCAAACATTAACTAAAACCTAGACAAAACAATTGAACATAAATTATTCCAAAAAACACAAATTCAAAGTACATACATGAATAAAAATTAACAAGTTTAAAGTAAGAACTTGGGTTGCCTCCCAAGAAGCACTTTAGTAAAAGTCTAGATAGTGTTTTATGCATTTTGGAGTACAATTGAAGTGTGTTAATGATCCATGTCGAAAACTACCAAATACTCCTTGACCCTTTGTCCATTGACTTTGAACCGGTTTCTATCCTTATCTTCTAACTCCACCGCACCATGCAAACAAACTTGCTCCATCATGAATGGACCCGACCATCATGACTTGAGTTTCCCAAGGAATAATTTCAATCAAGAATCAAACAAAAGCACTTGATACTCCACATCAAACCAACGGTGAAAAATATGCTTGTTGTGCCACCTTTTGGTTCGATCCTTGTACAGTTTTGTACTCTTATAAGATTAAAACTAGAAATCGTCCAACTCATTGAGCTGAAGAAGACAATTCTCACCCGTGGCATCAAGATCAAAATTGGCTTGTCACAATTTTACTTCTTCATATCAAACAAAAATCTCTTTCTTCACTAAAACTTCAAATCATATGGTAAAACATTATCAACAAAATAATTAAAAAAATCAGCAAACCAAGGAACCTAATAGTTAATAGTGAAAAATTGCTCATCTAGGAAGGTTTCACGAATCTGAGTACTATTGATTACTCCATCTCTCTTGCGTCCAAGCGTGACAAATAATCAACTACTTGGTTTTGAGCACCTTTCATATCCTTTGTCTCCAAGTCGAATCTTTGCAAGAGTAGAATCCAACGTTTCAACCAGGGATTCACATCATTCTTTGCAATTAAGAGTTGATGGCTGCATGATCCTGTATACAATTACCTTCGTGCCCACCAAGTAAGCCCTAAACTTTTCGAATGCGCACTCCACAGCTAACAACTCCTTTTATGTGGTAGATACTTCAATCGAATATCAATTACTATTCTGTTAGCATAATAAATGGAATGAACAATCTTATCTTTTGTTGGCCTAAAACCACACCAACCACAAAGTTACTAGCATCACACATGAGCTCAAAAGGGAGCTCCCAATCTAGAACTATTATAATAGGTGTTGTGATTAACTTCATCTTGAAAAGCTCAAAGGTTTTCAAACATAGATCATCAAAAATAAAAGAAATGTCTCTTCTAATAAATGACACAAGAGCTTTGAAGTTTTTGAGAAGTCTTTAATAAATTGCCTATATAATCCAACATGGCCAAGAAAACTCACTTCCTTGACTGATGTGGGTGGAGAAAGCTTCTCAATCGCTTCCATCTCTGCATTGTCCTCCTCTATGCCCTTGCTGGATATTTTATGGCCAAGCATAATTCCTTCTTGCACCATAAAGTGGCACTTCTCCCACTTTATCACCAAATTAGTTTCTTCGCACATTGCTAAAACCCTACCTAGATTCAACAAACACAAATCAAACATATCACAAAAAACTGAAAAATCATCCATAAAACTTCCATACAAACCTCTACCATATCTGAGAAAATTGCCATCATACATCTTTGAATAGTTGAATGAGCATTGCACAAAATGAAAGGCATACACTGCAAAGCAAGTGTCCCATAAGGGCATGTAAATGTTTTCTTTTCTAGATCTTTCAGCACTAAAACAATTTGGTTATATCCCAAATAACCATCTAAAAAGCCAAATAAAATACCTTACCTCACATCCAATCAAACATTTGATCAATAAATGGAAGAGGGAAATGATCTTGCATGTGGTTTGTTGATTTTCTAGTAATCCATGCTAACTCTCTATCCTGTGACTGTTCTAGTAGTAATCAACTGGTTCTTCTCATTTTCCACAATAGCCACCTCTCATTTTCTTTGGGATGTATGGCACTGGACTAACCCATATAATATAAAATTTTGGGTAAATAATATCTGCATTAAGCCACTTGATAATATCCTTCCTAAAAACCTCCATCATGATTGGGTTTACCCATCTTTGATGCTCCACGGTGGGTTTGGCACTCTATTCCATCAAGATCATAAGCATGCAGTAGGATGGGCTAATACCATAGATGTCTACAATTGTCCATCCTATGGCTCTTTTGTTGTCCCAAAGGACTCTTAACAACTTTTCTTCATGCAAACTAGTTAAAGCCGATGAGATAACAAGTAAAGTACCAAGGAATGCATACCTCAAATCCTTAGGGTATTTGGTAACGGCTTTAATTATAATGTTAGTGGCTCCTTAATTGATGGATTTGGTGGCTTTGTTGAAGAAGCAAAAGTGTCCAATGGCTCAAAAGTTGGTTTATTCCTTATTCAAAATAGTGCCATCTCCATATGTTGGACATATTCCTTAAACTCTTCATCTTATTTATCTATTTTGGTAATCAAAACTGCCTCCAATGAATCCTCCAGGTATGTTTGTTGAAACACTTCCTTTGTGAGCTTACCTAATCCTGGATTAATAAAAAAAAAAAAAACCACTCTTCTGCTTTATTAGGAATTTTTATAGCTTTAAAAACATTAAATTTTAGCTCTTGGTCATTCACCCTCATTGCAAGTTAACCTCTTTGAACATCCATGAGAGTTATTCTTGTACCTAAAAATGCCCTACCAAGTATAATTGGAACATCCCTATCTTCTTCGCAATCCAAAACAACAAAATTAGTACGAAAGATAAATTTATCAACTTTTACCAATACATCCTCAGTTCTATGACTTCATAAGCATAAGTAAATGAACAGTCATGCAATTAAAGAGTGAATGATGTTGATTTCACCAAACCTAAGCCTAATTTCCTGTAAACAGACAAGGGCATCAAGTTAGTATCAGCACAAAAATTACAAAGTGCCTTACCAAAAAATTGTCCTAATTGAGCATGTGATACCGAAACTGTTGGGATCCTTTAACTTTGATGGTAGCTTCTTTCGTAGGATTGCACTGCACTCCTTCGTTAGGTCTAGACTCTCATAATCGGCCAACCTTCTCTTACTTGACAGTATCACCTTCATGAACTTCACATAAGTAGGCATAGTTTATCAATCATTTTGTCTTTTTTGGATGTTTTTGTAAGTCGGCAAGTAATGAGAACTACAATGAAACTTGATGGACCAAAGTGTAATTTTTCTCGAAATTCTTTAAGGCTTCCTTAAGACGTCATTCTCCAATTGCTACTACTACATTATTCTCTCAACACTTAGAATTTTCCCAAGATCAGTTATTAAAAAACTTCTAAACTTCTACTTCATAAATCTTCAAAACTAGGATAGAATCTTGTTACCCAAGCTAAAATTGAGGCGTAAGAGTGTTCCTAAATCATCATAACAGCCCTATAGGTTAGTTGTATTGCAAATTATTGAATTGTTATTCATAGTAAAACTTCAGTTTATGCCAAGAATCAAACTTGTTCAAATCTTGTTGACTGTGACTTAATCTTGTTACCAAATGTATTCTTGAGCAATCTAGCCTTGAACTATGGGTTTAAACCACTTCGAAACATCTAAACTGATTGACTTGAATGAGGGTTTCAAAGATGTCCCATGAATTAAAAGTGCTTAAATGTTGTTGTTAACTATTGATTCTTGTTGCCAAATTGTTCCCTACTTTGTCCTTCCTTGATTTAAAGTTAAAAATACTTCTTAGACATGATTTGTGGGTTCTTAGATTTGGGTTAAGCAACTTGGATGAATTTGACATTCTTGGTGTTTAAGCCTAGAGTTTTGGTGTTTAATCACTCTTTCACTTGCCTAGAACTTCCGCAACTTGTTCATATATGTTTTAGCACTTGTTTCTAAATATGTGGAGCAATTTTTTATCATCAAATTAAGCGTTTTCATTCATTTATAGACACAATTCGAATACACAATTTGTATTGAACAAGTAATACAGAGTAAGTAGAAGTTGTTCCCATGAAAAGTATGCTTGATGAGGTTGACAGTTACCAGATTGACACATGCATTATTCTTCTAAACAATGAAATAAGTAAATCATAGTAAAAATAAAGGAATACTCGACCAAATAATGAAAAAGAAAATTAATGATATTAAATCTAGGGTTTATTCTTTACTTACCAATCCAATTGTTTTGATTTATGGTTCCCTCAATTTCTCAATTTGTTCACTAATCTAGGTTTTGATGTGATTGCATGTTTCTGTCAAACTCCTACAAATCTATTAACCTTGACCAAACTGCTATATTGTCTATGTGAATTCAATCCATGATTAGTAGGTGCATACTAATGAACCCTAATTTGATTCCCTAAGATGAATAGGTATATGTCTATCTTTACCTACGAAATAATTCATCAATCATACAATGTTCCAAACAAAGGCTATTTGAACCTGTCCTAACCCTAAATTTTTTTTTAATTCCAAATACATTTTATAATTCACTCTAAAGGGTGATTATTCATCTAGAGGCATTAAGAAAAATTGAAATAAGCAAGCACACATGAAAAATCGAAAGAAACACATAAAATCTCAACAATCAATTATCATCGTAAAATCAGAATAAAACCCTAGCTAAGGAATTAGTGCATAATCATAGACATAAATGCATCAAAATATTAGTTTACAACTATCATAGAGTATGAAATCACAAAGGAAAGAGAAAAAGTAGAAAAAGTGTGCTTAGTCACATTCTTCGTTCCTTTTCCTTGATTAATCTCCTCTTGGAAGTTGACTTTGGATCTCTTGAAGATTTTTCCTATGATAGATATGAATAGTTTTATTCTAGCTTTAATCTATGTTAGGTTCAAATTTGAACACCCTAAGACACATATCTATAGTACTCAGTAGGGTTTTACAAGTTTGTAGGTCAAATTACCCTAAGAAGCCATAAACTTATAAAAAGTGATTTTCTCCCATTTTTGGTGCAACTAGTGTGGGGCTAAGACCCAGGCACAACCACTCTTGGAAAATAGTAGCAAGGCATGGTTGAGCCCTCCTGGGCATGGTTGTGCCTAGCTTCTCACGATGTCTTGTCGTTTTGCTCTGTTCGTGATCTATTTTCGACCGTTATGTTTAGTTTTCATACCGTTTGACAACCGAAGCACGTCAAACCTATAAAAATACCATAAAACACATAAAAATATGTTTAAGCACTAAAAAATAAAAAAATAACAATTTTGATGCAAAAACCCTAATACTACTAAAATACCCCTACTTTTTAAATACGAAGTCTCGAAAACTGAATAAAACCTAAGCTAAAATGAATGAAAATGACTCTCTTTTAGGAAGTTAAAAAATTGTTCTGCTTCATGCCTTTTCTGGAATGTCAGGCTAGCTTATTCATAGTGACCTATGGATCACTTAAGTGGACTTGGCTATGAATGAATGAGTGGAATGATATATAAAATACTCTACCTTGTATTGTTATAACCAGTCTATAGGGAAGACAAGTGATAGACACTTGATTATGTGTTGTCTATTCGGGTTGATAATTGGAAGACCTAGATCCAGTGCTAGAAGACTTTTGTGGACTATGGGCTCATTTATTGTTATTTGTATCTTGATTATTGATAATTCTTTGTACATTGTCCTTGCTCTGACCTTATATGTGTTAACCATATTTAGGCCTAAATGTTATTTACTAAGTATTTTATGCCTATCTTATTATGTTTCCCTTTGCTTGCAGTTTTTGAACCCACAGGAGGAGGTAGCAGATCCTGAGTCAAGTGTAGACCTAGGAGGGAAGTATAGTGAACTCTAGCAGATCTTGAGTCAAGTCTTTTTGGTTGCATGTCTAAGGAATAGTTATGGTTTATGTATAATGAACTCTAGTTTGTTGCTTTTGGAGTGCGATTTGATGGCTGTATATAGGTGATATTAGGTTTTGTTGTGGATTGCTATGGTTATGGTTTGTTGTATATACCTTGTTTGGGTTTTGTTATGGTTGATCTAGGAGATTAATGACATGTATTATGGTTTGTTTATTGCTCTTGTATCGTGCCTGCATGCTTGGGGTGATCCCAAGGTGCGGTGTGTCATGGTCTCGTTTTGGGGACGTGACAGGGTTGATTGCCATGTTGCAACAACATGCCATGTTCAGAGGGTTATCTAGTGAAGATCTAGAATCTTCATTTAAAACCTTTGGGAAAGTTTGTGATACTTTTAAGCAAAATCGAGTTAGTGTAGATGCATTCAAATTGATGGTAGTGTTTCCATTTTCCTTGAAAGATAGAGAAAAAAATCATGGTTCCAAGGTTTCCAACAAGGGATATTCACAATTTGGTAAGGTTGGCACAAGCTGATGCTTATGACTAAATAATTTCCGCCATCCAATACTGCCATGTTACGGAATGATATTAAATCTTTTAATCATCAGACTAGAGAAATCTTGAAAGGTGTGGGAACGTTATAATGATTTACTCAGAAAGCGTCCACACCATGGATTACCACTTTGGATACAAATCCAAACATACTATAACGAGCTACTTCAAGAAACTCATGAAATAGTCAATTGTTTAACCGGTGGTACATTATTAATAAAGACACCAGAAGAGGTTCATGAGTTGCTTGAGATAATGTCTTCAATTCCATCAACCAAAGGCTCAATCACGGGAAATACGAAGTGGAGTCCATGAGTCAGCAACATTGGATGCCTTGTTCGCCCAAAATAATGCTATGTCTACTCAGATAGCTAACTTGATTAAGCAGATTGAAGGATTTAATGTCAATGCAGTGGCTTAACCATAGTATTTACTATGTGATTTTTTTTTCTAGTGACCATCCATATGGTAAATGTAATATGGCATTGAGTCCTCCGCTTTGTCATCATCTTCATATACAGTCAGAAGCAAATGAATTATATGGGAAATCAAAATCAGTTTAGGCCCCAAAGCAACCAATATAGTAATACGCACAATCCAGGTTGGAGAAATCATCTTAATTTCTCTTTGGGAGGTAACTAGAATCAAGCCCATAGTCAATCACAAGTTACCAATCCTAAACCACATTTTCAGCAAGCACAAGCAATTCAAACTCATAGAGAAAGTCATCTTGAGAGAACTCTTGTGCAGTTTATGCAGCAGAGTACAATGAACTTGAAAGCTCATGATGGACAGATGAAAACATATAAAGCTGCACTGAAGAATTTGTAAAATCAAGTGAGGTAGATAGTAGACCCATTTGTGAAAGGCCATCAGGAGCATTTCCTAGTGACACAATTCCAAATTCACAAGCGCTTGCAAAAGCTATTAGATTGAAGAGTGGAAGAACAATAGAGATCAAGCTACCTAGGATAAGAACGATGAACAAGCTGAGGTGGAAGTGAGTTGAGATAAAGAATTCAATAGAAAGTAGGAAGGTACAACAGCAAGAGAAATACCAAGTTTCGATAGAAAGAATGTTAGAAAGCAAACCATGGAACCAACAGTGTAGATTCTGTTTCCAGGCTGACCAAAGGGTAAAGAAAAGGTAAATAAGTTCAAGAGATTCCTTGATGTATTCAAAAATGTAGAGATTAATATTTCATTCATCGAGGATCTTGAGAACATGCCCAGTTATGCCAAATTCAAAGTAAATATTAACTAACAAGAGAAAGTTTGTGGGTAATGAGATTTTGCATTTGATGGAAGGGTGAAATACCATTATTCAAAAGAAGTTAGCACCAAAGACGAAGGATACTGGTTCATTTTCCATTACATGTATAGTTGGAGAGGTAGAGTTTCAGAGGGAACTGTGTGATTTAGGAGTATCCATCAATCTTATGCCTTCGTCCATTTACAAGAAACTTAATGGTGAGGAGTTTAAACCGAATAATGTTTCACTTTAGTTAGAGTTGGATAGAAGTATAAAATAATCGGAGGGCATAACTGAGGATATCTTGGTAAAGGGGGGCAAGTGTTATTGGCCAGTAGATTTTATCATTCTTGATATGGAGGAAGACAACGACTTGCCATTAATCCTTGGAAGGCCATTCTTAACAACCAACAGGTCATTGATATCATTGATAGATGTGCATCAAGGAAAATTGCATTTGCGAATAAATGATGTACTATCAAATTTTTTATATCCAATTCTTTTAAACTTCCTTTAATTTATTATGATGTGTTGGTCATTGATAGTTAAAGATCTAGTTTTTTATTTCTGTGGGTACGAGGTTCCAATTTGCAATTGGAGAGAGCTTTAACAAGTGCATCCGAGGTAGAAATTCATGATAAAGTAATAAGGACATGTTTTAAGATGTTGGATGCAAATCCTCCAGTCATGGAACTAGTTCCACAATGAAAGGTTTATGATGTTAAAATTCATGATAAAGCAACCAGGACAAAAGATGTATCATGGATTGCTTTCACTGCAGTAACTGTACCAGTGGTTACAACATGTACCTCATACAAAGCTACATTTCTTGCCTTCCAAACTTCCCGGCATATGTATCCCTTGATTCCAAATTTTTTGTCACTTTTCGAGAATAAGAACATTCAAATTTTGATTATGATGTTTGTAATATTCTTTTTCATGTTTGCCCTCTAAAATTCAAATCTTGAATTTGAATAGAACATGACACTTGATGTAAAATAAGAACAATGTTAAAAAAAAGAATCAAATATACTTTTAATTTTGGTAACGTGACAAATTTTGAGACATTCCAAAATAGAAAGTATGACACTTTCAATAAGATAGAAGAAATATAATTTTGATTTATTAAGGGTAGTTTGGGAAGAAAATTGTGCAAGATGCCAAAATTTTCAAATGGATTTTTCATCCATTGGACTTTTAAACTGACCAGAAGGGTACATTTGTAAGTTTCTAAACCATGAGAGAATTATATAGAAAACTACCAAACCACACTTAGGAGTGTAAGTGAAATTTACCCTTAACAATTCCTTGAGCTTAGAATCGGTCAAGTCTAGTTCACGTCATTTGCAACCATATTACCATCCCTTTCCCATAGCATTCAACATTCTTAATTCAGAATTTCCAAATATCGAACAATCAATGAGCCACGATAACTAACATCATTATAAAATAACGAAAGTATCGTAAGCCTATGACTACAAAAAGAAGACAGGAACCATACAGTAGATGCATAATGTCTGCAGCATGTATGGAATGAAGAACAGAAAAACATGGGCATTGAAACAAAATTTGACTTCAGAAAAGATGATTTAATACTATCACAGAGATGCGGCGGTCAACACAAGAATGTCAAAAGACAAGAAACTACTTATTTCCAGAATGTAAAAACAGTTTCTAGAAAGGTGCTACCGTCCTCAATACAAAATGCATCAGGAGAAAAGCCATATCTGTCATAAAGACCGTAAAATTTTAGAATCCCTAATAATTTCAAACGCTTTGTCAGACACTTTCACCAGCTTATCATAAAATATCCGATCATCCCTCCCAGTATTGCTCTCTAGAACGGCACTTTGCACAAGTTCCTGTTCAGAAACAAAATTGGTGAGGAAAAAGAATAAAATAAAGCTTATATTGCTCTCACACACTTGGGGAGGGAGAGAGGGGGGCTGACCAACCTTAACATCTCTGTGTGAGAGGAACTTCCCCATGTTATGGATAATTAACCTCATATCTTCAGCCTGCAGCAAAAAGCTGAACATAGTAAGATCATCTTCAATGATTTTTAGTCTCAAGGTCACTGCACAAATACATAAAACAGTCATCAAAAGCCACTTACCCTGATATACCCAACGCGATTCTGATCAAAAAATCTGAAAGCCTGCTTGACAAACAAAAAGGCATGGTCAATACAAGAAAACGGCCAACAGAATGACAACCAGCCACCTACACGAAAATACAAAGTTCAGACGTGTTACACAGACTAAGGTGGGAGTATCAGGTAGTGCGACTGCAGGTTTGCCAATTTCTAAAATGCAAGATAGGAGGTCAAGACCAAAAGGTTAGACACATGGACTTGGATAAGGCAGAAAACACATTTTTGTCCATATTTCCGAACTTGTAGTACAAGAAATTTTAAATGTGCATCTTGTAACATCACACTTATTGTAGCCGAATTAGTTTTATTTCATTAACCAAAAGCAATATGCTTAGGAGGTAGCATGCCATACTCACCATAAGTGTCCCTTACTAGTGGTCATTAATGCTAAGATGTATGAAAAGTAAACTAAGATTGTTTTATATATTAGTAAGTCCAAGAGTCTCATCTTAAGTCAAAGTACCCAACAATGTATGACTAATTAGGACACATCTCATATCATATCCTATGGACGCGGCGGGTACTTTGGGGTGGAATGAAAAGTCCATGTAAAAGAAAAGATTTGTAACATGCCTGCAAAAGCTCCTTGTCAACTCTCTTTGTTCCTCGACTCTTTATCTCCACCTTTGAGCGGACTTCTTTTCACTGTCTTCAAGGAGACCAGGCTTTATCTCTAGTGCTATCTTAGCAGTTTCTTTTTCATCTTTCATAGAGTCGGTGTCATTTCCTCCTTTTGTAGCAACACCCATCTTGCCAACTTGCGTATTCTTCTGCAAAAGGAAATATGTTGCTTACAATAACATGAAATATTTCACACACACAATACCTACAAGCTCTTCATTATATCTTCCTTAGCAAAATGCACTTTCTCCTAACTCATTCGTTATCCCTTGCACGAGACTAAAAACAATTTATGAATATACAATCAAATGTAATGCACACATATGGATATCAAAACATATACCTAAGACCAGAAGAAAGCATGTTTAAAAGCTGGCTTTAATCTAGGAATGCTGTCTTTTCCTACTTGAAAACTTGTATCAGTTTCCTTCAAAATTTTCTCTTTCAGGCTCTAATTTCTTCTTTTATTTTTATTCCACCAATTCATATGTTCTCCTCATCACTGATACCTAGATATTGTAAAGTAAAATTGAACCCAAGCACGCCTAACCATTAATGTCTATATCCAAAATTATTACATGGAGTAAGCAATCTTAGACACAACAACAACGGGAATACTTGGACAATAACATGATTCTTTTTGGAAGAAGAAAATAAGGTAACAATTAAAAAATGAACAGTGTATTTTTTCTCTCCAGCAAAAACAGAACTCAATCCAGTGCCCACCATCTTTCCCGTTACACTGCACATCGATGTTCTAAGTCTACACCTGTTTTATGCATCAGCTATAGTGACAAACTAAGGGGTGTTTGATAATCCCATTAAGTGCTTTTTGTATTAAGTGTGCTTGATAACGAAATTCTCCTATATCTGAATACATAATTTCTATACAAAATTTTAAGTGAAAAGACTATCGCTTAATTTGATGATTCCTTACTAGTATAGCAAAACGCACTCAATTTTTCTTTATTTCACATTCACACTCTTTTACATAAACAAACATACTCATAAACACTCTACACTTGCACACACTATATTCATTCCATCATACATAAATACACACTTGCACACACTATTTTCATTCTCTCTCACACATGAACGCACTATATTCCTTCTATCACACACATAAACACACTTTCTGTTGACTAATCAAATTGATTAGGCCTTGATTTTCAAGGATATAAATAAAGCTGATTTTTAGGGATATGAATAAAGCTGATTTTGAAGAATATGAATAAGGCTGATTTCCAGGAATATGAATTAGGACAAATTGTATATTCCTTACTTTCCTAGTTAGGCTGCAATTTTTGTGTATAAATACTGCCTTGTACATTGTTTGTAAACATATAAGAAAGAGAAGGAATAAAATTTTTCATGTTCTCCTAAAATTCATGGTATCAAGAAAGAGAAGGAATAAAATTTTTCACGTTCTCCTAAAATTCTTCATGGTATCAAAGCTTATACTCTGAGTTTTAGAGAAATCCTAGGCTTGAAAAGATCCAAGAGCCCTTCAACCTCAGAGTCGATACTTTAAGACCATCACTTCCAAAAGGTCTCTTCATTTGTGATCAGTTCAATAGTGCTGACACTTTGGGCAGTTCCGGTTGCTGGATTTCTTTGCACTTTGATTGCTGAATTTTTTGGCACTTCAGTTGTTGGTTCCATTTTCCAAGATGTCAGATGAGAAAAAGATAGTTACTCCTCTTTCTGATAACCCTTCACTGCAAATCAGTCCCGTAAAGCTTGATGGAACTAATTATAGTGCATGGTCAAGATCTTGTCTATTATTCATCAAAGCTAGAGGATTGCAGGGTTATGTTACCGGAGATAAACGGAAACCAAATAACAATAATCCCGCTTACAATCAGTGAGAATTAGAGAGTTCTCTAGTTATGTCATGGCTCATCAACTCCACGCAACCACAAATTGCTAGAGCATATTTATTGCTTGATACTGCAGCAAAAATATGGAATGCAGCATCTGTCACCTACTCACAAATGGGTAATGATGCCCAGATTAATGAACTTCGGAACAAAGGATTGCATGGCACAAAGCAAGGTGAGATGACCATTTCCCAATACTTTTTTGAACTATGTGGCATGTGGCAAGAGTTTGATTATTATCAAGACTTCCAAGCGGACTATGTTGGAGATGCAGTCAAGTTTCAAAAACTGGTAGAAAAGGAACGGATCTATGATTTTCTTGCTGGTTTAAACAATGAATATGACCAGATAAGGGTTCAAGTTCTTGGTAAAGATCCTTTTCCTTCCTTGAAACAATCATACTCTTATGTCCAACAAGAAGAGAGTAGGTGAAATGCCATGCTTTACATAGCACCAATTGAAAAAGCTGGGTTGACTGCTAATTTGTTCCATGAGCATAAAGGCCACCAATCCTACTTCTGATAAAGACCACCTGCACTGTGACTATTGTGGAAAGCCACAACACACCAAGGAGACTTGCTAGAAATTACATGGTTGGCCTACTAGCGGTCGTGGAGGAAAACAGGTAAACTCAACAAGGGCCTGAGAAAATTTGTCAGATAGTTGAGGTAATGGAGCCATCATCCAAGGAGACAATTTCCACTGGAATCCTTTCTAATGACGAAATACAGAATCTCAGCCGTCTTTTGTCTCAACTAAACTCTTCCTCCACTACAGTCGCAACTTCCAACTTTGTGGAATCAGGTAATGCTGCCCATCTTGACAATAATTCTTGGATTATAGATTCTGGAGCAAATAGACACATGACAGGGTCTTCTAAAAGCTTTCTTACCTACTCTCCATGCCTAAATAAAGACAATGCTCGAATAGCAGATGGCCCCTTTACCTCTATATCTGGAATAGGTTTTATTGATTGTACTCCCAATATTAACCTATCCTCAACACTGCATGTTTCTCATTTTCCTGTTAATCTTTTATCTGTCAATTCCATTATCAAAGCTCTTAACTGTAAAGCTGTATTTTTTCCCCTTGGTATCCCAGTCATTGTGTCTTTCAGGACCTTCAAACAGGGAAGAGGATTGGCACCGGTAGACTGCAAGATGGCTTATCCACATTTTGGAAGGAAGTCATAACCTTGTTTCTAGTACGGGTCAAGCTTTTTCTAGTGAAAACAATAATGCCAACCAAGAAATAATTCAGTGGCATAGACGGTTGGGACATCCATCCTTTTTTGTTTTAGAAAAATTATATCCAAATTTGTTTACAAAAACTCAGTTTGATTCTCTGTGTTGTGATGCCTGTGAGTATGCTAAGCATACTGAAAACTCCTATCCTTTGAGTAATAATAAGAGTACGATTCCTTTCATGTCTATCCATTCTGATGTGTGGGGGCCTACGCAGAATTGTTCATTATGTGGTAATCGATGGTTTGTCACTTTTGTTGATTGTTGTACCAAATTAACTTGGGTTTATTTGATGAAAGCAAAGAGTGATGTGTTTTCTTGCTTTCAATCCTTTCATAAAATGATAAGTACTCAATTTGATGCTAAGGTTAAAATTCTGAGAACAGATGAGGGAACAAAATACATGGATGGTGGGTTTCATACTTATCCGGAGTTCAAGATAAGAATGGAATAATACATCAAACTAGTTGTCCTTACACTAGCGCACAAAATGGTGTTGCTGAGAGAAAAAATAGACATCTATTAGAAGTTGCTCGATCCCTTATGTTTACCACGAATCTCCCAAAACCTTATTGGGGAGATACAATTCTTGCGCGGCTTATCTCATTAATAGAATGCCTCTCAAAGCCCTCAACTTTAAAACTCCTTTAGAGGTATTGCAAAGTAAAAATTCCTACACCATTCCTCCAAAGGTGTTTGGGTGTGCCTATTTTGTCCATACTAGGAATGCTGGAAAGTTGGAACCTAAGGCCCTTAAATGTGTGTTTGTGGGGTATTCTCCGACTCAAAAGGGTTACAAGTGTTACCATCCTCTTTCCAGGAATACTTTATTAGTATGGATGTTACCTTTAAAGAAACTAAGCCTTATTTCAGCACATTCCAATCACCTCTTCAAGGGGAGAGTAATAAGAAAGAAGAGGTGATACCTACTGTAACTCTCAAGAGTCCAAAAATATTCAGGGAAATAATCCTACGCAGGGGGGGAGAGTGTCCATTTAGGGGGAGAATATTGGACGATTGGATAGACCGGATTTAAAAAAATATTCAAGGAAAGAAAAGACAGAAAAAGCCATCTTGCAGTCTACTCTTTGTCAAGAATCTTCCTCGTCTGGAGAGTTGTCCTTAACTCTTGATTCAACTGATGATTTGGATAAACCTATTGCTCAGAGGAAAGGTGTTGGGTCTTGTGCCAAACACCCTATATCTAACTTTGTTTCCTATGACTCCTTGTCTCCCTCCTATAGAGCCTTTGTCTTGTCTGTTTCCCCTGTGTTTATTCCACAGGATTGGAGAGAAGCCCTTAGAGATTCCAAGTGGAAAGAAGCAATGGTTGAAGAGATGAAAGCTCTGGCTAAAAATGAGACTTGGGATCTTGTCACCCCTCCACTGGGAAAGAAATTGGTAGGCTGCAAGTGGGTGTTCACTGTGAAACACAAAGCTGACGGTTTGATTGAAAGATACAAAGCGGGATTAGTGGCTAAAGGGTTCACTCAAACCTATGGAGTGGACTATCAAGAGACATTTGCTCCTGTTGCTAAGATGAACACAATCAAAATCCTTCTTTCCTGTGTAGCCAACCTTGATTGGGACCTACAACAGTTTGATGTTATAAATGCCTTCTTGCATGGAGATTTGGAAGAGGAAGTGTACATGGAGATTCCTCTGGGTTTTGATGATGAGAAGACTAAAGGGAAGGTGTGGGTTAAAAAAGGCCTTATACGGGTTGAAGCAGTCTCCTAGGGCCTGGTTTGACAGATGCAGTAAAGCCATGCTTTCCTTTGGATACCAACAGAGTAATGCTAATCATACCTTGTTTATCAAACACTGTAAAGGTAAGATCACACTACTCATAGTCTATGTTGATGATATTGTGGTGATTGGAGATGACAAAGAAGAGATGGCTCAGTTGAAAAGACTCTAGGAGTTTGAAATCAAAGATCTGGGAAAATTGCAATATTTTATGGGAATAATTGAAGTTGCAAGATCAGAAAAGGGAATCTTTATTTCTCAGAGGAAATATATCTTGGATCTCTTGGAGGAAACCGGTATGTTGGGTTGCAAGCCTACAGAATCTCCTATCGAAAACAATCATAAGTTGCAAGCAGGAAATGGTACATCAGTTGACTTGGAAAGATATCAAACATTGGTGGGGAGATTGATCTATCTCTCACACACTAGGCCAAACATTGCATATGCGGTTAGCTTGGTAAGCCAATATATGCATGATCCTCGTGAACACTAGGGAAAGGTATTCTTTTCTCCAAGAATGGTCACCTTCAAATAGAAGCCTTTACAGATGCAGATTGGGCTGGTTCTCCAGATGACAGGATATCAACCACTGGTTATTGCACGCTTGTGGGAGGAAACTTAGTCACTTGGAGAAGCAAAAAACAAAGTGTAGTTGCCCGATCAAGTGCTGAAGCAGAATATAGAGCTATGGCGCAGGGACTTTGTGAGCTACTATGGCTGCAAACTAATTATTAAAAGAATTGAAGTAATTTGGAAAGGGTAATTTATCCTTATTCTGTGACAGTAAAGCTGCCATCAATATTGCTCATAGTCCAGTTCAACATGACCGGACAAAGCACATAGAGATTGATCGACATTTCATTAAGGAAAAGCTAACAAATGGTTCCTTGAGCATATTTCATGCGACTTCTAAAGAAGAACTAGCTAATGTGTTTCCTAAAGGACTTAACAACAAGACCTTCCATACCTTAGTCTGCAAGTTGGGTATTTTTGACATTTATACACCAACTTGAGGGGGAGTGTTGACTAATCAAATTGATTAGGCCCTAATTTTCAGGGATATGAATAAAGCTGATTTTTAGGGATACAAATAAAGCTGATTTTCAGGAATATGAATAAGGCTGATTTTCAGGGATATGAATTAGGGCAAATTGTATATTTCCTTAATTATACTTTCCTAGTTAGGCTGCAATTTTTGTGTATAAATACTGCCTTGTACATTGTTTGTAAACATGTAAACATATAAGAAAGAGAAGGAATAAAAGTTTTCATCTTATCCTAAAATTCTACACTATCACATACTATATTCATTCTCTCTCACACATAAACACAAACTTGCACACACTATATTCCTTCTCTCTCACACACTCACTTGCACACTATTCATTCTCTCTCACACAAACACAGTTGCATACACTATATTCATTCTCTCTTACACATAATACATACTTGCACACATTATATTCATTTTTTTCTCACACATAAACACACTTGCACACACTATATTCATTCCCTGTCGCACATAACATGCACACACTATATTCCTTCTTCCTCACACAAAATAACCCACTTGCACATATTATATTCCTTTTCTCTAAAACATAAACACATACTTACACACACTATATTCCCTCTCCCATACAAAAACACACACTTGCACACATTATATTCCTTCTCTCACATATAAACACACACTTGCACATAGTATATCTCACTTGCACACGTTTCTCTCACATCACACTATATTAATAAACAATTTATTTGTATTAAAATATAATGAATAAAAAATTAACCTACTATAAAAAAAATATGATATTATCATCACTTATATAATATACACGTGGTAAAATATATATTCAATTCAGTGCTCAAATTCAATGATTATCAAACAAATACAATTTTATGAATTCAGCAAATTAAGACCTCAACACTTAATTTTTAGTGTTCAGATTTCAGATTTAAGTATTATTAAACGCACCCTAAATACTGAACTGAAGTATTCAGGCTTCTGTAGCAGAATCATAAGGTCATATTCAACGAGTAACAATAAAGCAAAATTTTTACAGGGAAGGTACAAAGTTTTACTCTAAAAGGTCATATTTAACGAGTAACAATAAAGCAAAATTTTTACAGGGATTCCTGTACAAAGTGTTACTCTAAAACAGGAATGCAACAGTATAATACATCGCACATTGTAGATCAAAAGAACTATTCACGAACATGTTTTGACAAAATCTTTGTTATACTATCTCTTTGGTAAAATTTCTCATTTTATTCCAAATATACAATACCAATCTAGTCTTCTGCTATATGTACACACCAGATACCTTACATCAGTCAAACTCCCACCATGTATAGAGTACTTGCCACAATCATCAACCACTGTTTGTATTTTAAGGGTTAAAAGCAAAAAAGAACCCATCAACTTTCAACCTAGTTGCATTTTTCCCCTCCAACTTATTTCATAAGCACTTACCCCTCCTCCCCAATATGTGTGTGTCTATATATATATATATATATATATATATATATATATATATATTATACAAAGTGAATCAAATTAGATCTCAATCTGTCTCTTATACACATCTAGATGTGTCCATCTTCTTTTTCCCTATTATTTGTTTTTTCTCTCGTTTATACTTCTATTTTTCCCATTCTCTCTTGTCACTGCTAAACAAATATATTAGTTTCAGTAATTGATGACCTAGAAGTTATAATTTTTGAAATTTATCAAAATAATTTAATTGATGAACTAGACGTAAGTTATAATTTTTGACATTTGTCAAAATAATTTAATTTCTAAAGTAAATACATTTCGTATTCCAAGCAACATATATTTGTTGTAATATATGTTTTGTAACTAATTATTAATACTAGATTAATAAATAAAAAATTGAGAAAGAAGATGAGTTAAAGAAAAATTAAAAAAAATTTATTCGAACTATACATTGAAAACTGTGTTTACCGTGCTATTTGTCATATTTTACCTGAGTTTACCGCACTTGCTGCCCTTATGTTAGGTAATCATAATACTTTATAACGTTTTACCATTGTTACCTTGTTAAGTTTTATTACCATTGTTATGCCAGAAACAAAAGGTTTCACGTGAGCTCCCATGCTAATAGAATTTTTTTTTTAATTTTCTTTCGAGGCAATCTTTTAATCTTGTTGTATTTTTTTTAATTTCTTGGTTTTATTATCTATAATCTATAATATATATACATACATATATATCTATATATATATATAAAAAAAGAGGGAGAGAGGGAGATTTTGGTGTCCATCACTTTTTGATTTGCCAATTATACCCTCCTCGCTCCCTCTCTTATCTCTTAATTAACTACCCATAACTTCCCATAACTCCCTTCCCACAATGCACTCTTCACTTCATACATTATTTTTTTAAAATTTTTTGTTAGCATTTCTACTACCTACTCATTTTCAGTTTTTTTAAAAAAAAAATGAGAAAATGAGAGAAACACGCTTAAGGTGGTTTGGTAATGTGTTAAGACAACCAATAGAGCCCCTGTCAGGCAAATAGATTTTAGAGAGAGTAGTCAACATAAGAGAGATAGAGGAAGACCGAAAAAGACTTGGCGGTTAACTTGTAGGAAAGATATTGAGGAGGATATGGTCCATGACAGCGCAATGGTGTAGCAGGATTCATGCAGCCGATCCTACTTAGTGGGATTAAGGCTTGGGTTTTTTTTTGTTTTTTTTTTTTTGTTAAATTGCACACACATAGGTCTGCCTTTCCAACTAGTTAATAAAACACGAACAAGCATATTTAATTTAGAAATTCAATTATTCCTACACATATAAACAGGATATAAAGAAAAAATAAACAAAAAAGTAAAGTGAAAATAACTATAAACGAAAGGAAGACGGAAAAATAAAAACAAAATAAAACACAAATATTAGGGATAATTTTGTCCTAAAATATAGGGGGTTAAGTGCTTATTAAATAAGGGGAGTAAACTGCAACTCAAGTGAAAGTTCATAGGTTTTTATTTTATGCCTTTAACCGTTCTTTTAATTTTAGAATCACTTGCAAATAATAAAAACAAGTGTCCCTTTACAAGGGAATTGTACAGATTTCTAGCTAATAAATCATAAATAGCCATTACGGGTGGTTCTAGAAAATTGGTGAAAAAAAAAACTACAGAATATTAATTAAAAAAGGATAACACATTTTGGAGAAAATAGAAAAGATAAAGCATAGCCTTGCCTCGGTAGCCGAGCCATGCTGCTCGACAAGTTCAACTTCCTTGGGATCTTCCTTGGGGTCTTGAATCCCTCAGGATATTCCTCAGGATCTTCCTTTGGGTCTTCCTCTGGATCTTCCTCAACTTCCTCTGGATCTTCCTTTGGGTCTTCCTCTAGATCTTCCTCTCCATCAGTGTCATGTGTCACCACATCTGTCATACAACGGGGATTAGTCTCCTCCTTGACAATAGACTCTGTGTCATCTGAGGTAACTTTCTCATCAATCTCAGTTTTATCAGATTTCACATCTTCAACAGTTCCAGAAATCTTCGACCGCTTTCCTGATGATTTCTCCACATTTTCCTTTTTAGAACTTTCTTCCCTCTGTCTTTTGTGTTGGTTCCTACTACTGACAAATTTCACACGCAATGTCTGAAACATAGATGAAAAATATCATTTTAAGAGTTTTGCTCTTTTTTTTTCTTCCAAAAACAAGCAGAGAATCATAGTACCTGAAAAAATTATATTAACTAACAATTTGAACGCCTTCGAACAAACCTGAAGAAAAGTCAGTAGACGATTTCCCATTTCGTACAGTAGTGAAGCATCTCATAGAGTGATTCTGCAAATAATGAAAGCTGAAAGAAGGAACATAGCAATCAGGAAGAGAGTGTAAAAATGTTTATGTCAAAGGGAGAACTACATGTTAAACCAGGACATCTGATGAAGTAAAATTTATTAAAGGAATTCAAAATGAGTCCCCTACTGCATCAACAAATATTTTGCAGGTGAGCAGTAATGCATGACGAGACAAAACCCTCAACCCACCTCAAATGTTGATTCTTCAACACTCTTCCCATCATAATCCAAAAGTGAATCTAGTGAGACTGACAACGACTGCAACTGTAGTGGAGGATCACACAAATTCAGTTAAACAGTATGCTAAGACAGATCCAGAAAAAAGAGGATAAAAGGTAAACCGAGACAAATATAATGATGAAAAAAAAAAGACAAATATAACGATGACCAACTTTTGAATCCTTGCTCCCTTTTGTTTTCAGAATCAATCCAGGATGCTGAGGGGGCTTATCGCTTCTTTTCTTTTTCCTTTCAACTCTTTTTCTGATTTTCCCCATGAGTCATCCTTTTCAACTCGACCTTTCCTCTCCTTCTCATCTTTCAAGTGTTCCCTTTCTTTTGGTATTGCATGATCATCATGATGGGATATCATTTGCTTGTCATTTTCTTTGTCAGCCCTCTTCTCTATCTTCTTATCTTGCTTCTCGGCATTTGCTGTTTTGGATTCTCTTTTCGGGCTAATATTTTTTTGTGCTCTTCTATTAGTTGACTGTTTGCTGTCATTTACTGAATTTTGAGCATCCTTGACTTGCAGTTCATTATTATCCTGAAATGACTCGTCATCCTTCAAATTGTCTTTCTTAGTGCCAGCATCGGTAGCATTATTGTTGGTGTCCACAGCAATCGCCTTTCTTTTAGGAACCCTTTTGATTACTTTCTTCTTTACAGCTTTTTTCGCACCAGCATCATGGACCACGACAGTACCGCTGCCATCTGATTTACATTTTACCTTGTCTTCAGTATATTCAGAATTTACTCAAAGATTTCTCCTCAAGTATCACATTAGTCTGTTCCTTTTCTGTAGCTTTACCAATGACAGCCTTCTTCACAACTTTCTTTCTTTTAAAGGTTTTAATAGCTGCAACATTATCAGACGAGCCATCCTGTTGACCAGGTATTTCTGGATTTATATTCGTCTCTCCACCAGCTTTTTCATCCACTGAATCATCCTGTTTATTTGCAGTTTCCACACCATCTTTCTTTTTTGCAACTTTCTGCCTAACAATCTTCCTTACAATCTTCTTCTTTCCAGATACTTTGGAACCAAGCATCTGTATATTTTCTTGTTGGTCCTCTTTTACAAGATCATTGCCAGCTGCACCAGTTTCAGCTCCTTTATTCCTTAAATTTTCATCAGTCTTCTCCCCAGCTTTCTCTGTCAGATTTCCTTCCTCTCTGTTTCCACATTGCTCCACTTTTTGTACATCTACGGTCTCTCCAGACAATGAAATCTCTTTCTTCAGCAGGTCATCAGCCTTTGGCACCTTTCTCCTGCTCTATGTCCTTGTCTAAATCAGAACCTGAACCAACAGAGGAGCCAAAATCATGACTACTATTACTAATGAGCTAATGAAATTTGTAGACAAATAATTTAAGATATCTTACCTTTGATGCCAGCCATCTTTTCTTCAGATTTCTAATTTAAAGCAAATTTCAGTAATCAGTACTAAGGAAATTATCTTCAGGCTCCATTCAAAATATATGAAAATAAATATAAGACATAAGCGCAAGAACAGGTAAAAGCTAAATTAAAAAAGTACAATTAAAAAAGTAATTGAAGATATCAGCATATTTTTTAGTGCATTGACCTGTAGGAGAGATTTATCTAAGATGATACAATATCTATGGGAAAGTCAACGTAATTTTAGACAACATAAGGTCTCCAATTATGACAAAACCCAGGAGCTTCTCGTCTTTTTTCAAACATCTTATTCAGTCTGTTTCATGTGTAATAAAAGACTGTCAAAATAACCAATATTGAGATGTTCTCCTTAAAATTCAAAAAAAAAAAAAAAAAAAAGAGCATAGTCCAAAAGGCCATAACCATTTTCTCTTTACATAGTTTAACATAATGTTTCCGGAAATCTATCTTAATTTCAGAGAGCGCTAAACCACACCATTACAAAAGAGCGTCTCATGCCTGGAACTGGAACATCTCCAAGTGATTCAAGTTTCAGTTGGCATTCACCAGCCTGGAACATGCTTCTCACTAGCATAGCGTATGGGTAGCATCCCCCATATTTTACATGCTAATATTCCATTAAAAGAAAGTAAAAATGATACTTGTTTGTCTGGCCTCGGAAAGAAAGGGTCTGCCAAATGATTCTATTCCAAGTCCAGTTATGATTGTGGTTAGAAATGCTTCTTCCAAACACTAGAATTGAGGTAGTTTAGATTTGGGGGTTGGTTGGTTTGTGGTCTATGCATGGTTCATGGCTTGGAAACTAAGGGTTTTGGTGTTTAATCACACTTCCATTTGTTTGAGCACTTCCCCAACTTGTTCATACTTGTTTTAGCACTTGTTTCTGAGCTTTGAACTTTTGAAGTGATTTTTGATCTTCAAATTCAGCTGCTTCGTGACCTGGCCAGCTTGTTCATCTTTGTCAAGATCATGAACGCCACAGCTTTCTATCAAGCCTTGAATCCAAATGCTGTGGCATTTGCCCTTCAGATTCCAGATTTTAGTTCTTTTTTTTTTTTTTGGCTTGCTTTTTTGTCCTACAATGTGCCTCAAGAAAGTAAGGTTTCCAACAAAGATTGTAAGTAATTAATTGCTTGTGGTTATTGAGTGTTCAAAGTTTGGGGTGATCCCGGGCTGTGGCATGTCATTGTCCCAGTCTAACCAGTTTAGGGGCGTGACATTGAAGATCTTGAGTTGAGCACAAGTAGACTTGAGTCGAGTTCAACCGAGAGAAGCACAAGCTTGTAGAGCTCAAATTTGAGCACCCTTTTCCTGAAATGACTCAACCTGGAACATACTAATACAGGAGTTTTCAGCATTCCAAACTAGTACTTGAACTCGACTTGGCTCGGTAGCAACAATAAGCTGGAAAGTTTGAGGTAAGGATGGATTTTAAAACCACTAAAAGCTACAAAGCAATATACAACCTCCATGGAGCCATATGTGATGTTTGTGGAGCATGAATTTCATTTGCTTTGGATGGATAAAGATGAAGTCATAGTTTTCCAAAAGCCTAGATATCTTTTTAGTTCACTCCGAGACCTGGAGAGGATAAGCATCATCAGTTATGTCCCCTGGAAATGAAGTTGACCGGAATCCTTGGGAAAAAATAGGATTATCCACAACAATCTTTTAAATTTGGCGACCTTAGCCACAGGTGAGGTGGCCAGCTTGAGTTGTGTCTATCCATTGTAAACTTATCTTATCATTATTGCTGAAGACCTATAACTGACTACTATTCCATTTAGTTTTAATATTTCTTTAAGATTCAGTTATCTCTCTCTCTCTCTCTCTCCTATTCCATTTTGTTTTGAAGAATATTTCTTTAAGGTTCAGTTCTCTCTCTCTCTCTCTCTCTCTCTCTATAGTTATTATTATTGTGTCTCATGCCTCGTGTATACAACCAGCTTGAGGCCAGTGTAGGTGAGAGTGAGAGTGAAATTGGCCAAAACTGATAATTCATGCATGTCAAAAATCATCTACTTTACCAAAATCTCCCTAGATGTTAAAGAAAGTAAACTGCAAAAGGTTGTTTTAAACTAAAATGAGAACACCAGACCTCTTTTCTCAGGGTTCGCAGACGATCTTTCTTAAAGAAAGCCTTCTTGTGAGCAAGCCACTGATCTCGCCAAGAATCCAATGAAGGGAGACATTCAGATAGATCAGGAACATAAAGCACAGTGACCTCTTTATGACTGAAAAACCCGTCCTTACCGACCCTGTCATAATGTATCTGCAAAGTCAAGGAAAATCAGCACCATAAGCTGCAAAGAAAAGATGTATGAACAAGACCTGAAAACACCATGCATGTATCATAGCGGAGAAATCACAACTAAGCAGCAAGCAGTTAACTCATCTACGCCAAACTAATTCTAATCCGAAGTCTTAAGGTGAAGAAAGTGATTTTAGATAACTAGGTGAAAACCCAAAGGAGATGCATCTGCTAAAAAAAGGCCAGCAAAAAACGTGGAGTTTTAGTAGACAATCTGTTAGTATCAAATATCGCAACAAGACAAATATGTGGATAACATGAGAAGAAACCATTACAAAATGATACGTAAATACAGAAGCTTTTTGTTTACTGTGAAGAGTTACAAACTGAATCAAAATCTTCAGCAGTTCTGCTGATTAGATGGAATTCATAACCATAACCCTATCCCTATCGGGGAACTTTGAAACTTAAAAACTACCAAATGTAACTACAGGAGAAAAACAGTAGTCTGACCAAAGTGATGCTCGCAATAATAGCCTTCTTGCATTCAGATAAAGAAAGTATGAAACAAGTATAAGAGTTAAAATAACATGGATGGAGACAAACATGAACACCCAAAAAAATCAAACAATTAAGACTCGAAGGCAGAATTGGAAAATTCATGTGCAACAATTATGTTTTCTTTCTCATTATAATAACCGTAGATTGGCAGAAGGCAATACCAGCAAGCAACCATGAAAATGACAGTGAAACTCAGCAAAGAGCAAAGACTAAATGTTTATGGTTCATCGGTATGTTTTAGAAGGTAACTGTTCAAAAATATGTCCGAGCACAATGGGCAACGCCTCCAAACAAATTCAATAAAATCACAGGATAAAAGGAAGGGACAGGTGAGTTAAAAAAAAAATATTTACCTCAATGAAGCGGTTCCAGTTCTTGCAGTTTTGTAAATCAAGATTAGCTACATCCTTTGCATATCTAAGATTCAGTTTCACTTTAGTATAGGCATCTATTACAACAAAAACTTAGAAAATGACTTCAAGAAACACACCTAAGAACTGTTCGAACCAAAGATGATTCGTCAGTAGATGGATCCCCACCATCAGTAGTAGCATATAGATCCCAGCGGCCTCCGATTGCCATCAAAGAGTTGTTCTTTCTTAGAACAGTAAATCTGAGCAAATTGCAGAAATGTGGTATGCGACCTTCATAGCTTCTTCCAGATGAGAGATCTTCTAAACCATTTTGGCTAAGCCCACTCATCAAAATCACCTTAATCAGAGAAAGTGAATATATTAGAGAATCAAAAACCCACAACTGATGCTCCAATGTACACATAAGAAGTTAACTCCACAGATAGATCATTTAAGATTTTACTAAATCCACAAATATGTTATAAAATAAAGGTTTAGACACTCGTGATGATGTAGCACAAGATTGAGCTATCTTGTCTACTAGCGCGAGCGGAAGGAATGAGGGGATTTGAGGCCATTTCGGGGCTTTGAACAGTACCCGTGAACACTAAAATCAGAGAAGAAGAAGAACAGAATCCACAGATTCTTGAGGAAGAACAAAATAAACAAAACAAATAACTATACTTTTCAATTCATCAATCTTTCTCTGGGCCTAAAATAACACTATAACAAGCTATTTATAAAGCTGTAAAACTACCAAAAAACATAATCCTATAATGATTAGGATTTCTGATGTCCTATTCTAAACATAACTAAATACTTCCTAAATCAACTAGACTCTAATTATGAATCTAATACAATTAGAATACTGCTTAAAACTTAAAACACAATTCCTGAAATTTACTGCAATAATCTAAAAGAATAAATTACCCTTAAAACCTAAAATAACCAAAAGACGACTCCTAGGACATCTAAATGAAAAACTAACAACATCCAGCTTCTAAAAGTTCTCTGGCCTTCAATTCCTAATGGAAGCTTGATTAAACTCATAAAAATCTATAATTTTGAACTTTATTGTCGGCTGCATCATTCTCCCCTGGCTTGAAAAAACTCGACCTCGAGTTTTAAAGAATGATGGAATGAAGAACCTGAAGGTCTGATATGTTGACCATGATTTAGAAGGATTGCTACAATTCAAAAACCTTCTCTTGTCAGCCATGTGCTTGAGGAAGAAATAAAATAATCTGAGACTTAATTAGCTGAATTTTGTGAAACTCTTCAACAACAAAGTCTAAAGGGGATAAAACAGAAAATTCCTCATGACTTTGTTCTCGACCCTGCTCCAACTTTGATGCTACCACAGCCTCTTCAGTAGTTATCTCCTTGATCTGCTTGATTGAAACAATAATGGCTTCTACAGGCTTAATTTCTGAAACTTCCTCCACAAGAGAAGTCTCTTCTACGTCCACCTTAGGCTCCTCCACAGATTCATCAAATCCAGTAGCCAAATCTGAATTTTCAAGTACCACTAAAGCACTTATTGTTGACGCAGAATCAGCAACCAAATCTTTTGCTTCTATAAGAGGATCATGAAACATATTCTTGCTTTCTATGCTCTACGGCACCATGATCTGGTTTTGATTCAACAAAACCTGCCACTGACATGTCATTTTGACGACAACGAAACTCTAGCTTTTGTTGATGATAAAATGGCGAGATACTCTTCTAATAGTAGCTCTCTCATCTCAAACCAAGTAGAGATATATCTTGGTGTTGGAATACACCATGTTCAGCTGTATGCCACCATAAATTAACACATCCATCTAGCTTCGTCTTGACTATTAAAATTTTATAATAATCATCTATGTGATTATTATAGTGACAAAAATTATCCAAAGAAGTGAGCCATCTACAAAATATTTTAGGATGACCGGACCCATCAAAAGATGGAAGACATGCAATGATTTGTTGGAATTGGATGTAGGTAACCATATTTATAGACGAAGAAAAATATGATCAGCAAAAGAGAGGAAAGTTTGGCTCTGATACCAAACTGATGTAGCACAAGATTGGGCTATCTTGTCTACTAGCGCGAGCGGAAGGAATGAGGGGATTTGGGGCTGTTTCCAGGCTGTGAACAGTAAAATCAGAGAAGAAGAAGAAAAGAATCTGCAGATTCTTGAGGAGGAAGAACAAAATAAACAAAACAAATAACTAACATTACTTTTCAATTCACCAATCTTTCTCTGCCTAAAAAAACACTATAACAAGCTATTTATAAAGCTGTAAAACTACCAAAAAAACATAATCCTATAATGATTAGGATTTCTGATGTCCTATTCTAAACATAACTAAATACTCCCTAAATCAACTAGACTCTAATTATGAACCTAATCCAATTAGAATACTGCTTAAAACTTAAAACACAATTCCTGAAATTTACTGCAATAATATAAAAGACTAAAATACCCTTAAACCTAAAATTACCAAAAGACGACTCCTAAGACATCTAAACGAAAAACTAACAACATCCAGCTTCTAAAACGTCTCTGGTCTTCAATGCATTCCTAGCGGAAGCTTGATTAAACTCATAAATCTATAATTTTGAACTTTATTGTCGGCTGCATCAGGTGAAAAGGCTTGAGTAGGCCTCCATGCAAAACCACTCCGTGGTTGACTTCAAATGCTTGCCCAACAAGGTTTTTATTGAGCTCAAACTTGAGTTACTAGCCCAAACTGTAACTTGAGCTGCTTGATGTCAATATGCTAAGATCCTGTGGTCCGTAGACCTAATCCATCAAGACCAAGTTTCAAATTACTAACTAACCATCAGTATGTTATACTGTATAATTACCTAATTATGAAGCACTGCACTGATCCTCTCCTATTTAAAATTAGAGTATCCACCCACTGGAATTGATGTAGGGAAAATTATGCTTGTTCCAAATCCTTAAGAATAGTACAGGCAACAAAGGGTTTTTGAAATTAAAACATGGGAACAAATAGTGAAATACAAGGTGAAAAAGCTAACAAGGGAAGCATTGTAATTTCATATTCACTATTCTAGTCTAAGACTTCAAATATATTCTTTCAGTCAATTGTTGTTTAGCAATTTAATGTTCTGGAGGGAAAGTATGTTGACTGCAATTAGTTGTTTGAAACAGAAGTTTCATATATGGGACAAAAAGGATTGCTTAGTTAACGAGCCCATCAATCATGGGTACTACTTTGTATTCATTTTGATTCAAATCTAGTTGCACCATTCAAAACTCGAGCTCAAAACATTCTAAGCCCATTGAAGACAGAACATACAGATTTTTTAGCTTGACTCAGCTTAATTGCATCCCAAGTGTTGGGAACAACACACATCATGGATGAAATATCCATGATCAAACAAAACTATAACAGGAAAATCAACAGAATGAGTCTACATCAAATGAATTTGTCAGATAACACTTGATGTGACACAGATGTTATTTGGCAATTAAGCTCCAAAGCATCCGAGTACAATTTCAGTATGATGATATCAATGAGGCCAAACCTCGAAGTACAACCAGCTTAATTATAATACCATGTAACAACTCAAACAAGATACCTATGACGTCATATAACCCAGTGTGATTTGAAGGGTGATCTATGGTATGGTAATTAGCTATAAGCAGATACTCTTCAATGCATTTGGTAAAAAGTTAGGGAAACTGCTCGTGTCTTCATTGTACAATAATTTAATGATGATAACCTACTTCAAACTTCGAAACACTTTTGGTGACTCAAGCAGGATCTCAGTAAGAATAGAAATTTATAGATAGACTCGATACTCCATCCCACCTATCCTAGGAATTTGAAACACAGGATTGATCTACTCAAATGGCAATTTCCACTCACCCTAAGAATTTCAAACGCAGGACCAATCAACAAGCATATATTTACTGGTTATAGACATGAAATAGAAAATCTTTTGCCTACAAAATCACACAGGGTGTAACAACTAATGAATTGTTTGGCAAAACCGACCTTGGAATTCCACACAGTACTTCCATGTCCTGATTTTAACAGATCACCTGTAGGCAGCTTGGAAAGCGACTCTTTCTGTTCTGCTGCAGCAACATCTTCAACAACATCATGCTCAAAACTGTTCAAGTTCCAGTAGCACAATTTTCACCGTGATTAACATGGTTAGGATTTATGTTTTAACTAAAAAACCAAAATAAGCAGCATCAGTTGGATAGTGAAACTCAGTATCTAACATAAAGTTCCGTAAAAGTTATCTCACTACAACACAAATTCAATCACTATGGCAGGCAGAGAAATTCCTTTCCACAACAAAATACACAATTAGACAAGCCACTGAATGCCAAAAGGCTAAGCCAAGAAATCATATAGTAGAACAATTTTTTTAACTTTTTGCAACAGAGACGGGTGTCCAGCAAGGTACCTGACAGGAGAGTACAATGAAAGCTTCAGATTCCCCTTCGGCCAATTGACGACCACCTATAGACACTAGGAAGTGTGAATGCCAAAATAGAAAATTGAAGTTATTTATCAGTCCTCCAAGGTAAGATGTTGACCTTTGAACATTCTGGTGATACATAAAGCCTGGGGTATCGCTTATCCAGTGATGAATAATCCCTCTCCACTTCTACCAAGCTAGAAGAATGTACCTACAGTGACAAAACAAACGTATCAAAATGGAAGTAATCCCATAAGTGAAGAACAACATCTGCATATATAATTTTCAAGATCCGAGTGTAATTTAAATAACTAGAAATTCATGTATTGATGAGGTAACTTGTACTTTGATAGAGTATAATGAACTATTATTTAAAAGGAAAACAGCAACCTTCTGAGTTCCCATCCCCCCGGGGACTAAGCTAGCAATGCAAGCTTATAGTTTGCAATAGAAATGCCAAGTAAACCAATACCACCACACCAGAAGTGCGAAGGAGAATAATTTGATTATTTGCCGAGAGACGACTAGGTAAGCAGAAAGCGAGGAAAGATATACATAATAAAAGATGAGCACTCTAAGTTGAAAGAACAATCCAGCACAAGAATAGAGGAAATTTGATGAAGGAGAAAAGCATAAGGAACGAAATGGCCAACAAGCATGTCCCCTAACCAAGTGAGGTCTGAAATGAACAAAGCTATGCTTTAGAGATTCCCAGCACTGGATTCTACAAGGAGAATCCTCTTAATGAAATAAGTCCTGATAATAATTCAACCGGTAAGCTCTTGTATAGCCATTTTACCTTGCAAACATAATCTCTCCTTCTCTCTTTAACAGGTGAATGACGCCTTCAGCATGACAGAAACCAAGTTAGAAGTGATGGTGGGAATTTACACTAGCAGCTAAAAGTACAGAATTACAGTAGGAGACAAATTAAACAAGATCCACCTATACTGAGGTTCCTGTCGTGGGGATTCTCGTCTCAAATGTCTACCATCTTTTGTCAATGAGATACCCTGACGCTCTCTGGAGGGTTTTGCAGGTGTTCGTTCACGCTTAACTCCTACTTCATGTTTGCAGACTCGTTCTCTTTCCTTCTCCCTTCGCTCCAAAATCCATTGTCTTCCACGCTCTCGTTCTCGTTCTCGTTCTCGATTCCGCTCGCGCTCCCGTTCACGTTCCTGTTCCCGTTCTCGTTGCCGTTCTCGTTCTCTGTTCTCGTTCTTTTTCCCTTTCTCTATCTTTCTCTCGCTCACGCAAATATTCCCTATGATTTTCCATTCCCCTTCGTTCAAGCTCCCGGGGAGCTCATACACATATGCAAGCCTGTCATCTTTATGATCAATAATCAATTGGTGAGCACCACGCACCAACATGGTACTTGGACAATCTGACTGGTGTGACGTGCCACGAAGACTCTTCCCTGCTCCATAATCCCTTCCAGGAGGCAGGCCAACTCCATAACCAGGATTTGAAGAACCTTGAACATACATGAGATCATCCACATTTCTTTGAGGGGCTGCTCCTAAAATTGATGAAGTATGATGCCCTCCATACGAGGAACCAACTAAAGTTGATAAATTGCGAGGATCAGAGTCCATTCTACCACTATAAGCAATAGTATCTTGGGCTGCACGATGTAGAGTATTGCTCCTTGCCACAAGGAAATCTGCCTGTCTGCCAGAAATTTTTTCTATACTCAGTGCAGTCGAATACTGTGTCACTTAAGGAACCAACATATGGATGTATTGTGCACACATATAGTGCGATTACAGCAGAAAGTATCCCGCATATCATATCCTCTATCAAGGATGAGTCAGTGATCTACTTCACTTTACAATCATGATCACATATCCAATTAAGGCGGGCAGAAAATGCCCACAACTAATCATCAACAGCAACTATACATTACTGCTAAACCAGGTATTATATTTTGTCAAATCAATACTAGAGTTATTATCATACCTAGAATTTCCATCAAGGGAAGTAGATGGCAGTGACTGGGTCTTCAGCATTTGTTCTTGCCTTGATAACAATGGTTGATCCATGCGATCATACATCTCAGTCTGTCAAATACAAAAGATATTACAGAAGGAAGTTATCATGATAAACAAAAGAGAATCATCCACATAACATAATTCTTCGTTCCCAGAATGATCTCGAAATATTCTCTACTAAAGTTTAAATTTGCAATAGTTAAAGGGTGGCTAGCCATGCATTTTAAAGATTTGCAAGTTCATATGGTTCACACGTTTCGCTAAAACATTGAGAAAGCATAATATTTTGCAACTGTCTAAAAACGGTGAACAGCACACAAATCCTGGGAGAAACACACACACAGTACAGATCATAGAGAGAGAGAGAGAGAACTTTCTCTTGGGTGCAATAAGAGAGACATTCAAGTCTGGATAGAAGGCACGTTACAATCCTTTCCACAAAGCATGTTGTACAAGAGAATCCATCGGGATGCCATTTCAAAAGTAGAAGAATAGACCTATATTGAAGTAAATAAATGCATTACTGGCTACCTGATGTTTATGACCATAGGAAACTGATTCCACATATCTAGGAGCAGGTTCGCTCGGCAAATCCCTTCCCATATAAACACTAAGCCGATCACCATATTGGTGTCTATCTCCAGGTGCATAATCAGAAACGTTATCCGAGTATATATGAACAACTTTGAGACCATGTCCAGTGCTTGATGATGACACATAGTCACTGGAAGCAAATTTAGGTGACTCTGGCATAGAGGTAAAACCCCTATGACCCTCCAAAGGAGATGGCATAGATCCTTTGGCATCCATTTGGGGCATCTGCACAATAAAAATGAAGACACGTAATGATTTATCTGTTGTGAGAGATTTTTCCTTACCCAGAAAGAAAAAGCTAATATATGCAGAAATTCAAACATCTCACTGTAGAATCACTAATGCTCAGACCATTGGGAACGGACAACTGGCGTCACGAGGAAGTAATGGAGAAAATGGAGACAAACAAAATTTGCAGTGATGAGTATCTTAAGGCAGACAGATTTATCTGGCAACAAACCCAATTAGAAAGCCAAATTATGAAGT
Source organism: Cinchona pubescens (assembly GCA_025175665.1). Classification (NCBI taxonomy): domain Eukaryota; kingdom Viridiplantae; phylum Streptophyta; class Magnoliopsida; order Gentianales; family Rubiaceae; genus Cinchona; species Cinchona pubescens. The sequence continues at coordinate 931,433 of JANKKI010000116.1, forward strand.
TTCTTCAACCCAAAGATTGACAAATCAATGAACTACTACTCTGAGGACAAAGCAAAAGAGATATTAATTTAACGACCAGGCAACAACTCCAAAAGCATGCTTTTTTACAGCCTGAAGTCAAATTTTTTTTACCCTAACAAGTATTTTTTAGTGCAGTTCTTATTGCTTGATATTTTTACCACTTTTCAAGGTCGCCTAAGATCAAAACAAGGCATTAAACTTGGTTATCATAACATACTACTGTATCACGCAATATGTGCAATCAGGAGAGACGCATTTAAGCAGAGTCGAGCATCACTACCTGCTCACTCAAGCTCGACTTAATTTAAATTACTTAAGCTCGAGCTAAAGCTCGCCAAGTATCTGCATTAGAGTCCGAACTTGACTCAGTTCCTATTGAAGCTCGATTTTGAGCGTCACTCGAACCTTATGAGGATTTGATTAGAGTTCTACTTGGCATAAGTCATACTCAAGGTCAAAATTGATTGTAAATCAAACCTTATGAAGAGTCTGTTATATTCAAATCCTGAAAAGTTTAAAAAATGGAAAAGAACAAAACCAGAATAGCAATAGCATCAGTAAGCAAGTCAAACGCAAATCAACGTATCACGTTCAAAACCTAATGTGCGAAAGCCCCAAATATTTAAGCCGTATTTACAGCTTTGATTGAAACCCAATAGTATATTTCACTAGATGCTTCTCTTTCTGTTTATATCTTTGCTGGTAGCTTGTTCTCCTCTCATCGCAGCTTTTTTTCTCTCGACAGATTTTGCATCTTGTGCTAATGAGAGCTTCTACAATTCAATGACTCTCATTAAATTGTTCGAAAGGGAAAAATCAGATTTTCAATTGACACTAAATGTAGGCTTTTAATCATTTTGGAATGGCCTTACGGGAATGATATCCATTCCAACTACAGACGAAGTAGACAAGGCTGAATGGGCTAAAAGCACCCTGATTTCAGGATCTATAATCTGCATTCCAAATTGGATCCTGAATACAAATCAAACACCTTCTAATAAATCTTTATTTTATGCTAATCACTATTTGCCCCTCCTACTTCTCTGTGTTTCTTACTTAATCCTTAAGATTAATTTTTGCTTTCAAGAAGTCAAGAATATCATAATATGTTTCCTTCCCCTCACAAAATACCAAAAACAATTTCAATACTAGTTCCATCACAATCAACTCAACACACCTTCCAATACCATTCTTCAGTAAAATCACGAAAACCCAGTAAAATCAATGATATCAATGACATTGTAATGTCTTCTAAAGGCTAACCTGTTGAGCGGTGCAACCATACGCAGAGCTATACTGGCTGCCATAATGTGGTCCAGCAGAGGTATGAGCATGTCCTCCTCTGTATCCACCCAAATCTCCTTCCTGTGGACCTCCTAGCATAGATGAAAGGCGTGAAACCCCAGATGTTTGTGATATTCCTTCTGGTCTACCACCAGAAGTCCCATAGTAACTAGGTCCCAACTGCACCATAGAAATATAGATGAATCAGTTCGATACACTAGATACATTTATGTAACAATAGCGCAAAACCACTTCTGCAAAGAGCAACCTATGAAGCATAACGTATAACAAACAAGTAAACACAAATGCGCTGAAAAAGAGTAACAAAACACGAGTTCATTTGAATGATTACTACACGATGGATTTCACCAGAAATTTTGACCTTTTGCAGCTGCACCATGGTCTAAAGCAAGGCATACTTTAACAAAGTACAAAGCAAGGTAGCTAAAACACTAAACCATAGACAATACGAGCATTATCTATCAAATGTAAAAGGCAAAATAGTACTACACCACAGGATAGTAGCTAGCCTTCGCAAGGAACAATCTTTGTCAACATAAAGGGCTTGTTCTCAACATAAAATCAGCTGATTGTTTCTTAAGCTAAAAGCTGTTTTGAGGTTTTCTCAAATACTTTTACGTTGTGTTTGGATGGGTGGATTTGATTTGAAGGAAAGATTTGAAATGCATAAATTTGAATTGGATGGATTTGAAATGACATGAAATTTGGGAAAATTTCAAATCCACTCATTTAATCATTGAAATCATACTCCCATTTATTAGTGGATTTCAAATCAACAACTAAATGAATTACCTTGTTTGGATAACTTATTACAGATTAGGATTTCAAATCAAATCCACCCAAATCGCTCCATCCAAACACAATGTTAGCCTCCTCTTTTTTAGCTTATTTTAAGCTGAAAAAGACTGATTTTCACAAGCAGTCCTTGAGGTGCTTCTCAAAACAACTTTTAGCTAGTTTCCATAGATTTTCAAACCATATTAATCAGCTTTTCCACAGTCTGCTTAGGTAAAGCTAGTTTCCAAAGATTTTAGCCACAAGTTTACAATGTCTATTAAACGGCTTATTCTTACTTCACAAATTTAAAAAAGCAAAAAAAAAAAAAAGTTCAAAGAGATTAGAGGGAAAAAGAAATATACATTTTGCGTGTAGGCAGATTGAGAAGTGTAGGGTTGCTCTTGTTGACCATATGCATTATTCCCACCAGATGAATACATCTTTCACCCTCACAATCCACTGAAATATAACTAAAATCGAAAACCTGCATAAAACAAAGATCTAAATTAATTGAACGTTCTCCTCTGACAAATTCACAATAAAAAAACAAATTCAGAATAAGATAGCATTTCCATATCTATGTAAATTCGAAGCCATAATCATATAAAGTTCACAAACAAAAACCGCGAAACCAAAAAGACCCCACGATGAGAGGCGCACGCAAGAGAGTGAGAGAGAGGAATACTTGCAACGACGTAGCATGCGGTAGCGTGGAGGAGGAGGAGGAAATTGGAAAATGCTCTCGGTGCTTTGGAGGCGTCTCCGAGAGGGTTATGTTGGTGCTTTAGAAGGTTACACAACAAACAAAAGGGTTTGTATTGGCCCACTTTTTGTAGAGAGGATTAAATTATGTAATTTTACTTATACGAGTAGATGATTTTTATATCATCCATAATTCTAAACATTAAATCTATTTAAATATTTTTATAAATACAAAAATAAAAAAAATAATAATAAAAAGGAAACAGAAGTAATTTGATATTAATTTATATGCATAGGCTCGCACAAGATACCCCATCATTGGAGTATCCATTTTTAGGTTGGTCGTGATTGAATATGTGAACGCATATTTATGACTTTTTTAGTTTTAAAATTTTAAAATTAATAAATTAAGAGTAAAAAATATTTTTAGTCCCCAAAGTTTAGCCCATTGATATTTTTGGTCCTCAAAATTTCATAGAAAACAAATCACGTTCCTTATCTTTCATATTTAAAATTTCTACTAAGTTAGTATAAATAATAGAAAAATAACATATTTTTTTGTTCAAAATTATGTGAAAACTGTTTTTGTTAGTTTAGACAAGAGAAAGTAAAAGATAGAGGATAATTTTTTGTTGAAGTAGAGCCATAGAAATAAAAATATGCTATTTTTATGTCAATTATTCTACTTGAGTTGAAACTTGAAAGATGAGGAACATGATTCATTTTTTGTGAAACTTTGGGGACTAAAAGTGTCACAAGGCCAAACTTTAGGGATTAAAAATATTTTTTACCCATAAATTAATTATTAATTGCATAAATACCATTATAAAAATAAAAAAAAACTCATTAATATTAAGTCATAATATGTAAATTTGTATAATTAATCTTGTTTTTATATTGGATTGAATATCTACGAAATCACAAATTCAATACTTGTTACTTGACGCTATAATAATAACCGGTGTTATATCCTATATTTAAGATTCAGAATAAACCGATACCTTTTTTCCGTTGACTCTTACTATCAAAATAAATCACTCTAGTTATGACATTCATGCTTACTGTACACTGCACGGACTACGAAGAAAAACCCATACATTTAACATTTTTTTTCTCCTTTAATTCTTTCTAGTAAATTTTTGCAAATCCTATAGTTATGCCATTAAAAATGTATTTTGTCCGTCTCAATCTAATTATCACTTTACACATTAGCACAAATTTTTAAATAACTATAAATTTCTATTAAATATTCATAAATGTCCTTATCAAGTTGAATTGGCTTGACATCGTTAATGACAAATATTTGTAATTGAAGAGTTTTAATTAGAAGAGAGAAAAAAGAAAAGAGAGATGATGAATTGATTATTGGGACACTTTAGTTATTGGAGTTAGGAATATTTTGAAGGTTTGAAATGATAAATTTGAAATTTTAACAAAGCAAATCATTCATTTTAGGTAATGTGACATTTTTATTGGAATATCTCAAAATGAAAAATGTGACAATATAAATGGGATAGAGGGAGTACAGTATAAATATGTATCGTGAAAATTAATCACATAAAATATGGCCTATTAAACAGTCCAGTTCTTGATTTTTTTTAATTACTCAAGAAAAAATATTCTTAAAATTTAACTTATTAAAAACAAAATAATTGATAAGTTGAATATTAAGGTCAAGAAGTTAGGAGTGATAGGAAGTGCTGGAGAAGGAAGTTACGGTAATAGGTAGTTATTGTAGGTCCAAAAGCAATCTAAGAGGGGGTGAATTAGATTGTCTCAAAAAATAAACATTTTGAAGTGCTTAATGAAAATGCAAACTTTGTGCAACAAATGAATACTTAAGCACAAATGATCAAAGATAAATATTTAACAATCAAAACTTAAAGAAGAAATAAAGATTGAGATAAAGAATATCAAACCAAACTCCCAAATTTCTCAAATTTGGAGTACATCCACTAGTAGTGCCTCTTCAAAGAAGGTGAGGCAATAACCTTCTTGCACACAAAGTATGCTCACCCTTGCACCAACTAAATGTCCTCTAATTGAGTCAAAGGGTTTTATACTACAATCTCACTTTTGTACACTTGTTATTCCTCCACTCTTACACTTGAAGATCACTCACTAGTCTACTCTTGCTCACACTAATTTCCTCTAATTGAGCCAAAAGAACTATACTACCCAAACAAATACAACCCACAATATTTTAGCCTATTTCTCCCAAAATAGCTCTTACAAGTGTTTGTATTGAATGTATAGTTCTACTCTATATTTTTTACATTTACAGACTTGGGGGTATTTATAGAAACCCAAGAATTGTTTCCAACAGCTCTCTAACGGTAATTTTTTATTTCCTGAAAAACTAGCCGTTTGGTCTTTCGGCCGATACTGTGAGTGTGTGTTCGAACGAACTAGCCATTGGACCTTTCGGACATCCGATGCATGGCCTCTTGTGTTCGGTCTCTGAGGGTATTCGTTCGGACATCCGATGCATGGCCTCTTGTGTTCGGTCTCTGAGGGTATTCGTTCGGACGTCCGAGAACGTGCGTCCGAACCTGCGTCTGGTCCATGCAATGTCTTCGGAAGTATGATCGGACGCTATTTTTCGTCCAAGGCTTCAAGTCCTTTGTGTCGGATGATTATCATCGTCCGAAGTGACTTCCTTTCGGACAATCATCAACGTCCGTAGAGCTTTACTGGTTGTTTTCTTGATTGTGTTCGGACAATCATTTATGTCCGAAACTCCCTATTTTTCTGAACACTTATTTTTAAACTGTTAGTGCGATTTAATCATCATCAAAACATGACTATCATAATTGGGGTTCAACAGTTATGTTATAATTTAATAATTGCATATTAGATATAGCATTAAATTTGATATATCAAACTTTGTACTTTATTAATAGTAAGAGAAAATAAAATTTCTTCTTGTTCTTTGGAATAACAACGTGTATCTCCTTGAGTCTTCTCGTGGACAAGGATTTCTCCATTTCCATTTACTGTTGTTAGATGATTGGTTTTCATGTAACAACATAATTAAAGGTGAAATACCTTTTACCAAATCATCACTTTTTGTAAATTTGATTTTTGTCCCCTTGATACTTAATTAAATTTATAAAAAAAAACAATTTTACTTAAGAAAATTAATCAAATTATTTGAATGGAATGGATTAAATTTGGTAAAAATTTAATAGGTAAAATTATGATTGGTATTTAAGTTTTTCTTCAACTTAAACTTAAAATTATTATATAAATAAAGAATAATTAAAAATATGTAGTTTTGAATGTTAAATTAAGTACCATGATGATGTGCATAAAATTTAAACCCTTTATTTAGTCTAATGGTAAGGTGTAACTTATCTAAAAATTAAAAATTAAATGAATAGGATCCTTTGCCCTTTTGGTCGTTGTTGAGATTTCTTGAGATTTCACTTTCAAAATGGCATTCACATTCCTTTAGTTTGTCATGGAGATCGACATTTGACATCATGATATATGTTCCCAAATGTAACTACATCAGCATAAAATTTTAAGGAAAATTTCGTTAATAATAATTTTATTATTGGTTCTACGTCACAAAAATCATGTTAGTAACAATTAACATCACAAATAATTTGAACTCAAAAAACATTAACAAGATAAATATTACCTTGTTTCTGTTGGTCCCAAAGCAACCTAAAAGGGGAGGTGAATTAGGTTTCTAAAAATACTTTTAGAGATATTAAGATTTTTCAAGTAAAAATTGATATAATCGAATCAGTGAAATAGTGAAGTAAGAAAGAGAGAAAATTAATCAGCCAATACTTCCAAGCTAACAAGTTTGAAGTATCAAATCACTAAAATGCTTCACACTTATGGTGAGCCAATAATCTTTACAAAGTAGGGATATTCTTACTCACACTAAAATTCTTTTAGTTGAGCCAAGAATCTTACTTACAACCTCACTTTCGTACAAGATTATCACGCCACTCAAAGTTGAATTGTACTCTAAACTGCACACTAATACAACAAAGCACTATAGCCAATTTGTACTAAAATTGCTGTTCTCTAAGGCTTATATTCCAATGTATTAGATGATCTTCACAGAATATCAAAGCAGTTATTTATAAGAGCAATGAATTGTGGTTGAATTTACTTCCTAACGGCTAAATAATAAATGAACAAAAAGTAGCTGTTGGGGTTTCGGACGTCCGGGATAAATGGGATGCGTTCGACACAGCATCTGATCTTCATGCAGTTGGTGAAGAGAGCTTAGTTCGGACGTCCGTGCATGCGTCCGTTCCATCGTCCGATAGAGGTTTCGGACGGTCATGTTCGTCCGTTTGGAGAAGCAGTAGGATTCTTCCTTCTGCTTGTTCGTTTGGACGGTGGAATGCGTCCGAGAAGCTTGACACAGTTCGGACGGTACAGTGCGTCCGAAAACCCTGTCTCTAGCAAAATAAATAGCAGACCTGTAAAAACTTGTTTACAGAGTTAAGTGTTTATGTCATCATCAAAATAAAGTTTGGAAAACATCAATCTCCCCCTTTTTGATGATGACAAACCTTCATGGAGTAATTATGTAAAAATATATGGACATCAGATATGACTAATCATTTTGTAATATAGATGACTACTCCCCCTTTTGACATCATATAAATAAAGCTCCCCCTGAGAATGTGCAAGTATTTCAACAGAAATGCATAAACCAAAGCTCAAATAATCAACTCAAATATTAATTAGTACTTAGTTCAAGTATTCAACAGAAATGCGTAAAAACTCAAATATTCAACGAATATTTAATAGTATAGTTCAAGGGAATACAAAAAAGGGTAAATCTGAGAGCAGTCCTAAAAAACAGAGAAGTGCTAAAAAACCAAAAACAGATGTCAAAGGAACTAATTCGAGTCATTTTTCTTCTTGGAGTACTTTTTAGTCTTTTGGCATTTTGAAGGAGCATCTTCATCAGTGGCCTCACTGTCTTCCTCTTCTCCAGCGCGGCGTTACATGATGAAATTGAACGTGTCGTCAATATCCTCATCTTTGCCTTTATCTTCATTGACAGCACCTTGAGTATTGGCATCTTCTTCGTCGTTCTCACGAACATCCCCATTTCTCATTGTCATCACTATTGGAAGATGAGTCAAGTGGATATTGTGATTGAAGGTTGGCAAATTGACCCTGAGCCGAAGCAGATATGCCAAGGCTAAGGCCCTCTTGGAGAATCACCTGACGAGTTTCAAGTCGCTTTAACTTACGATTTGTGCAACGTTGAAATGAACTGACTTGAGTGTTCAAGGAAGTGAGAAGGCCGCAGATATGACAAAGTGAGGGTTCAGAGATAGATGGATGAGGATCATGGAATGGTGGGGGTGGTTGAGGAGGAGGAGAATGTGGAATAGCAAAACCAGAGGTGGAGGCCTGAGATTTTGAACGTTCAATATCAAAAGCTGCCTTAGTAAACCATTGATTGTTGAAAAATCAAAGGCCTTTTCGTTCAATATAAGATTTGTTAAAATAAGGGGGAAATTGTTTGTTGTCGCTGAAAGGAATATTGAGGAAATCAAAAATTTTGGTGAGGAATTTTTCAAAGGGAATGTTTCTTCGGGTATTAGTAAGGAAGACATTAAGTTCCCACAGGGAGCAAAAAAGATACCCAAAATCAAGAGGAATGCCCTTGAAAACACAAAAAAACAAGTACAACTGCATTTTTCCTGGCAGTACGATTGCTCGCCGGTTAGCAATAATCTAGTCTTTTATAAACATGTATAGAATGTTTAGTTCAGGAGTTAGTAATGTGGTTTTGGCTTCCGAGACCTGTTTGAAATTGATGTTAAAAATAGCCCTAACCTCATCAATGTCAAATCTAGTATCAATAGCGGGCTATTTATCTAAAGAAAAAAATAGGAAAAATCATACAGATTTGAGACTTCACATTCAAAAATAGTGTTGATGATGTTAGAGAAAATCTCTAGATTGGTGCTGTTTATACGAGAAATTAAAGTGCGAACAGTGGGGCCTTTCCGAAGATTGGCGGTGAACTGAAACACCATGTCATGATATACGGGTAAATCAGTATGCACTAGGTGATCCCAATTTTGTTTTTCAAAGCATGATTTGACAATGGGGAGATTATACTCATGATTGGGAAAAAGACTCTGAGATGTAGGACGCTGAACGATTATAGATTTACTTAGAAGAGATGTATACCGTTCAGATGTCTTGGCATAGATGAATTTTGGTAATGTTCGATTTGAGGAGACTTGGGGATTAGCAAACGATTCTCCACGCACTTGAGCTTTCCCTTTTATTTTTTGTCCACGATTTGCTGTAGAAGAACCTCCGCGGGATTTAACCATTGTGAAGGAAGAGGAGGAAAAATTTGATTTTTTGAAAGATTTGGGAGAATTTGATGAAATGAGATGGTAGATGGGAAAAATTAGATATGATAATGGTGAGAAAAACATTGGAAAATATAATTTTCCAATTAATTTGTGGATAGGGGGAAGGAATTTGGAGGAGAGGTTGAGGGAAAAAATTTCGCTAGAGGGTTTTCGGGGGTGAGGTTGAGTCCGAAATGGGGAAAATGGACGGTTTTAATCAAACAGAGAGGATGTTCGGATGGCCGAATGTTTGGTGTGCGTCCGATGAAGCGTCCGATTACAGCTGATGAACGGACGGCCGATGGAAGAGCCAGTGCGTCTGATGTTCTTTCGGACAGAGGTACGCGTCAGGAAGAATTTCTAGAGAGTTGGTGAAGAAAATAAATATCGTTCGGACGATTATGAGCGTCCGAGGCAAATAGGAAGTTTTCGGACGATAGAGAGCTTCCGAAAGATAGTGTTGTTCGGACGATCGAGTGCGTCCGAACGAAGAAACTATGCCAAATTGATCTGTAAAATCTCCAAACATTTTCTGAGAGATTCAAAGCGATCTAGAGCCAAAGGTTTTGTAAAAATATCAACTAGTTGATCTGAAGTAGGCACGAAATCAACATAAATTTCCTTTTTACAAACAAGATCTCTAATAAAATGATGCTCAACATCAATGTGTTTAGTTCTAGAGTGCATAACAGGATTTTTTTTTGAGATTAATTGCAGTAGTGTTGTCACACTTTATAGGCAATCAAAAATTACACCAAAATCTTTCGGAGTATGTTTCATCCAAAGAAGTGTGAGCACAATAAGTTCCAGCAGCAATGTATTCGAGCTTCAGCCGTAGAAAGATAAATAGAATTTTGTTTTTTGCTAAACTAAGACACAAGACAATTTCCCAGAAAATGACACATACCACTGGTACTTTTTCTATCAATTTTATACCCAGCAAAGTCAGCGTCAGAATAACTAATTAAATCAAATGTAGAAGACTTTGGATACCACAAACCAAAATTCATTGTACCTTTTAGATATCTAAAAATTCTTTTAACAGCTATCAAGTGCGATTCTTTGGGGCAAGATTGAAATCTAGCACATAAACAGACAGCAAACATGATATCTGGTCTACTGGCTGTTAAGTAAAGTAGGCTTCCGATCATACCTCCATAGTGTTTTTCATCAACACCATTACCTCCTTCGTCTTTATCAAGTTTGGTTGAAGTGCACATAGGCGTACCAACTTGGTTGCAATCTTCCATTCCAAATCATTTGAGTAGCTCCTTTGTATACTTGATTTGTGTAATAAACGTTCCTTCCTTTGTTTGGTAAACTTGTAATCCGAGGAAAAATTGTAACTTGCCCATCATACTCATCTCAAACTCTTTTTGCTTTAAATGTGAAAAGTCGTTGCACAAATTTTCATTAGTTGCTCCAAAAATAATATCATCAACATAAATTTGAACAATTAACAAACCATTTAAATCTGTTTTTGTAAAAAGAGTGGTGTCAACTACACCTCTTTTGAATCCATTTTCTATCAAAAAATCACTTAATCTTTCATATCAAGCTCTTGGAACTTGTTTCAAACCATATAAAGCTTTGGAAAGTTTGAAAACATAATTTGGAAGATTTTTAATTTCAAAGTCCGGAGGTTGTTCAACGAAAACTTTTTGATCAATAAAATCATTTAAAAATGCACTTTTGACATCCATTTGAAATCATTGAAACATGCAAATGCGAGAAACATGCGAATGGATTCTAATCTAGCCACGGGTGCAAAGGTTTCATCAAAGTCAATACCTTTTTCTTGAGCAGCAGAAAATCTAACCTTTTGCAACAAGTCTAGCTTTGTTTCTTATGATTTCACCTTTGTCATTTAATTTGTTTCTAAAGACCCATTTAGTTCCAATAACGAGATGAGAAGATGGTCTTTCAACCAAGGTCCATACGTTATTTTTCTCAAATTGACTAAGTTCATCTTGCATGGTATTAACCTAAGATTCATCACTCAACGCAACATCTACATGTTTAGGTTCAATGTGAGAAAGTAATGCACAATTACTATTCAAATGAATTTATGAGAACAAGTAGTTACACCTTCGGATAGATCACCTATGATTAAATCTTGAGCGTGACTAGAGACGAATCTCCAAGCTTTCGGAAGATCTTTTGGAGTATCCTCATCCTTTTCATCATCTATTTGATGGTTGTTGACATCATTGCTTGATGTGATATGTTGATGATCTTCGTGAATAACGAGTTTTTCGAGCTCCTTTAGAATACCTACATCTTCATCTTCATATAAATTCTTTGAGATAACATCATTATTGTTTCATCAAATGTAACATGCACAACTTCTTCAATCAAGAGTGTTCTTCTATTGAAAACTCGGTATGCTTTCTTGTCACTAAAATATCCTAAAAAAATTCCTTCATCCGATTTTTTGTCAAATTTTCCAAGATTTTCTTTGATTTTTAAAGTAAAACATTTGCAACCAAAAACTTTGAAATAGCTCACAACGGGTTTTTACAAAAAAGGAGTTCATAAGGAGTTTTGTTTAAAAAGGATCTTAATAAAACTTGATTCATGACATAACAAGCCATGTTAACCGTTTCGGCCCAAAAGTATTGTGGTAAGTCGCATTCACTAATCATAGTTCTAGCGGTTTCTTGAAGAGTCCTATTTTTCCTTTCGACAACACCATTTTGTTGAGGGACTCTAACAACCGAAAATTTATGAAAAATACCGTTGTGATCACAAAAGTCGGAAAAACCTCCAAATTTAAATTCGACACCATTGTCACTTCTTAAACGAATGATTTTTAAATTCAATAATCATTTTGACTTTTGGAAAATAATTTTACAAAATTTTCAAAAGTCTCATTTTTGTGAACAAGAAATAATACCCAAGTATACCTAGAATAGTCATATACAATAACAAAGGCATATTTGCAACCACCTAGACTAGCATGTTGAGTAGGTCCAATAAGTCTAAATGCAACAATTCTAAAGGTTTATGAGTAGACACAAAATTCTTTGGTTTAAAAGAAACTTCGACTTGTTTACCAAATTGGCATGCATCACAAATTTTATTTTTCAAAAAATTTAGTTTTGGCAAACCTCTTACCAAATCCTTCTTAGCAAGTTTTTCAATCAAATCGATATTAAAATGACAAAGTCTTCTATGCCAAAGCTAAGGATCATCTATGGAAGCGGTAAGACATTTTACATTGCTATTGCTAATTTTATCAAAATGAATCACATAAACATCATTGTGCCTAGTGCTCTTGAATAAAACAACATGATTTTTATCAAGAATAAGACATTCATGCTTGGTAAACTGTCTTAAAAATACATATAAATTTTTGTCACAAAGTTGACTTACACTTAATAAATTATAGTTCAAATTATCAACAAGAAGTACATTCTTAATTAAGGTTTCACCATTTTTACTTACATCACCAATGCCGATTGATTTTGCTTTATTGTTATCTCCAAATGTAACTTTTCCACTATTTTTGGATATGAGATTTGTGAAGAGAGAAGCATCACCCGTCATGTGCCTTGAACATCCACTATCTATGAACCACTTAGCATTGTTGGTGATGTTAAGTACCTACACAGTAAATCAATTGATAACTTTTGGTACCCATATTTTCTTGGGTCCATTTGAGTTAGTAAAATTGCTATCAATCCATGCAACTTTTATTCCAAATTTTTCATTTTTCTTGACATAACACATATTCTTAACATGTCCATGTTGTTGGCAATATCTACAAATACTATTTTTATTTCCATATAAAGATAATTTTGATTTTACAAAACATAAGTCATCTCTTTTAAATATGATTGAAAATTTTTGTTGATTAATACATTTCTATTTCTTTTCAAATCAACAACATTTTCTTTCTTTCTAGTCAAGAGAACATTCAAATCATCCATTCTTTTCTTCAAGGAGGCTTGTTCTTCCTTGATCTTTGATCTCTCATGCATTCGTTTCTTCAAGTCACGATTTTCTTGTGATAGCCTATTATTTTCATTCACATGTTTAGAGTTAGCATTCAATAAAGCATTTGATTTTTTGACTAACTCCTTATTTCTAGCATATGATTCATTTAAGCTATCATGCAATTTCAAAATGAAAGCTTCAAGATCATCTTCATCATTTTCATCATTAGAGTCGTAGTTAGAATTTACCTCATTATCTCCAATGGCCATAAAGGCCATTTGTGCCGACTCCATTTCTTATTCAACTTCTCATTCGGAGTTGCAATCATCCCATGTGATTTGAAAGTTATTGAATCTAGGTTTTCTTCCTTCCTTCTTTTTCTTGGAAGGGCACTCATTTGCAAATTCATGAGTGTCCGAGTTGACCGCATTCAAAACATTTTTTGTTTTGCTTATTCATTTCAAACCTTGTCTTTCCTTTGAAATTATTTGAATTTGTAGCTCCGCCTCTTCTCATTCTTCATTTGTTGATGTAATGTTTAAAAAATTCTTTGGTGATGAGTGCAAGATCTCCTTCATCAAGATCTTCATCTTCTAGATTGATGGAGCTGTTTTCATCTTCTTCTTGAGAGGTCTTTAGAGCAATGCTCCTTCTTGGCCTTGCTTCTTCATCATCCACTACTTTGGCCTTCAACTTTAATTCATAAGATGTAAGAGAATTGATTAGCGATTCAATAGGCATTGAATTTAAATTCTTGGCTTCCTCTATAGCAATTATTTTGGCATCCCATTCTTTGGAGAGAGCATTTAGGATTTTTCTATTTTTTTCACCCAAAGAATACTCCTTACCCAAGGTTTCAAGATCCTTAATGATATCATTGAACCTACAATATATTTTGTCAATATTTTCATGTGTGTTCCACTTGAAGGATTCATACTTGGTAACAAGTAAGGATTTCTTTTACTCACGAACATCGTCACTCCCTTCATGTATTTCCTTCAATTTATCCTAGATTTCTTTAGCTGAAATGCATCCCTTCACGCGAGTTGATTCATTTGCATCCAAGGCATTGTATAGCACGTTCATGGCTTTTGCATTTAATGTCAAGTTCGCCTTGTCCTGTGGAGTGAGCGCATTCCTCGTTTCTTTCTCTTCTTCTATTTGTGTGATCATCAATGATAGTAGCTTCAAACGGACCTTCATTAACAACATACCACAAGTCAATGTCAATAATTTGCAAAAAGATTTTCATCCTATCTCTCCAACTAATAAAATTTACCCCGTTAAACATAGGGGGCCTAGTAACAGATTGACCCTCAGAAAATAGAACATTGTTGGTTGCCATAATAGTTCTTTTCTCTAAAGAAATTTAAGCAATAAAATGAGACCAAGCTCTGATACCAATTGTTGGTCCCAAAACATACCTAAGAGGGGGTGAATTAGGTTTCTAAAAATACTTTTAGAGATATTAAGATTTTCCAAGTAAAAACTGATATAATCAGCTAATACTTCCAATACTTCCAAGCTAACAAGCTTGAAGTATCAAATCACTAAAATGCTTCACACACTTGGTGAGCCAATAATCTTTACAAAATAGGGATATTCTTGCTCACACTAAAATTCTTTTAGTTGAGCCAAGAATCTTACTTACAACCTCACTTTCGTACAAGATTATCACGCCACTCAAAATTGAATTGCACTCTAAACTGCACACTAATACAACAAAGCACTATAGCTAATTTGTACTAAAATTGCTCTTATCTAAGGCTTGTATTCAATGTATTAGATGATCTTTACAGACTCTTATCAAAGCAGTTATTTATAAGAGCAATAAATTGTGGTTGCAACTACTGCCTAACGGCTAAATAATAAACGCACAAAAAGTAGCCATTGGGGTTTCGAAAGTCCGAGATAAATGGGATGCGTCCGACTTACAGCATCCGATCTTCATGCAGTTGGTGAAGAGAGCTTCGTTCAGACGTCCGTGCATGCGTCCGTTCCATCGTCCGATAGAGGTTTCGGGCGGTCATATTCGTCCGTTTGAAGAATCAGTAGGATTCTTCCTTCTGCCTGTTCGTTCGACAGTGGAATGCTTCCGAGAAGCTTGACACAGTTCGGACGGTGCAATGCGTCCGAAAACTCTGTCTCTAGCAAAACAAATAACAGACCTGCAAAAACTTGTTTATAGAGTTAAGTGTTTATGTCATCATCAAAATAAGGTTTGAAAAACATCAGTTTCTCACAATAAAAGGGAAAAATACTTAGTACCAGTTTGAGCAAACAATCTGCTACCAAGAAGTATGGGAGGTCTAAGGTGCATAATTCGCTCTCTTTAAGACGGTTTGCACCCTTATAGATTTTTAACTATGATGCAGAAGGTGTTGGCCCCAAAAGCAACCTAAGAGGGGAGGGTGAATTAGGTTATTTCAAAAAACAAACATTGCCTTTTAATGTGCTTAATGGAAATACAACAAATAAACACTTAAGTGCAAATAAATATAATAAATATTTAACAATTAAAACTTAAAGAACAAATATAAAGATAGAGATAGAGAGTATCAAACCAAACTCTCAAACTTCTCAAGTTTAGAGTATTTCCACTAGTAGTGCCTCTTCAAAGAAGGTGTGGCAATAACCTTCTTGTACACAAAGTAGGCTCACCCTTGCACCAACTAAGTCCCTCTAGTTGAGCCAAAGGGTTTTATACAACAACCTCACTTTTGTACACTGTTATCCCTCCACTCTTATATTTGAAGATCATTCACTAGTTTACTCTTACTCACACTAATTCTCTCTAGTTGACCCAAGAGAACTACACTACCCAAACCAATACAACACACAATATTTTAGCCTATTTCTTCCCAAATAGCTCCTACAATTGGTTGTATTGAATGAAATAGTTCATCTCTCTTTTTTTTTCTCATTTACAGACTTGGGGGTATTTGTAGAGAAAAATTCCAAAAATTGCTTCCAACAGCTCTCTAACGGCTATTTTCTGTTTCTTGAGAAACTAGCCGTTTGGTCTTTCGGACGGTCGATACTGTGAGTGTGCATCCGAACGGACTAGCCGTTGGACCTTTCGGACGTCCGATGCATGGCCTCTACGTTCGGTCTCTGAGGGTATTCGTTCGGATGTCCGAGGATGCATCCGATCCTGCGTCCGGTAACTCTATGAACAGTGCTTCAGACGGTTGTATGCGTCCTACAGTTTTGACAGAAACTTCTTGATTTTGAGCTCTTCTCTTCGGACGGTCATCTTCGTCCGTTCTCCTGGTCGTGTTTCGGACGCTCTCCTACGTTCGAAAACCTTTCTTTTCGGAGGCTCTCATGCGACCGTTTTATCCTGCTTTTCTGTACACTTGATTGCAAACCATTAGTATGATTTGGTCATCATTAAAACATGATTATCATAACTGGGGTTCAACAATCTCCTCCTTTTTGATGATGACAAATAATTTGGACAATTCTAAAAACAATCATAAAATATGAAGCATAAGTCAAGAAGTTTTGTCCATTATTTTTTCCCTGTTTTGGCATCATCTAAACAAAAGAAAGATAATGCAATTTAAACTCCCCCTTGAAAGGTGAATATAATTCAATATAAGTACATGGAGAATAAGTCAAGTTATGCAAAACGTTCATTCCCTTCAACAATATGTATTCAAGTAGATATGAGGGAATTCATGCAAAGAATTAGGATCAAAACATTTTTCACTCATTCCAAAAAAAAATCATCAAAATAATAAAGCATATGTGATGCAATTTCTTGTAATGCAAAATATCCATTAAAAAATGAGAAAACTCCCTCTTTCTTTTGCAAGTGTTGACTTATTATAGACAAAAAATGGGGATACATATTTCCTAGTATTTTAAACAAATTCAATCACATAGATGAGTAATATTCATAGGTCATCAAAATGAAAGCAAATTCTTAACACAAAATTTTAGATATTACCCATTTCAATGTCATCTTCTTAGCTCATATGCTTTGAACACCCTCCATTGATAATCAATCTTGAATTTCTGGTGCTTTCCAAGCATACCTATATGAAAAGTTAGGCAACAACTTTTGGTACCCAAACTTTCTTGGGTCCAATTGGGTTAGTAACATGCTTAAACACCCAAATAGAATTTATTCCCAATTTTCATTTCTTTTAACATAACAATTTTTCTTTACATGGCCATGTTGATGAAAGTAATTACAAATAATATTCTTATTGCCATAAAAAGAAGATTTAGATTTAGCATAGCACAAATCATTTTTTCTAAAGGTGATAAAATTTTTGTTTAAAAACATATTTCTTGTTCTTTTCTTTTCAAAAACATTTTCTTTCTTCTTTCTCAAAATATTATCAAGATCATCTAATCTCTTCTTCAATGAAGCTTGTTCTTCCATGATCTTGATTTTTCCATCAAATTTTTTCTTCAAAACATCATTTTCTTTTGTCAAAGAGTTATTTTCATGCACAAGTTTTGAGTTGGTGCACTCAATAAAGCATTAACTTTAATTTTTAGCTCTTTGTTCTTAGCATATGACTCTTTCAAACATTCATGCATTTTAAAAATAAATGATTCAACATCATCATCATCATTATCACATGAATCATCACAAGAGTCACAACTAGAGGATACTTCACCATTGCCAAGTGCTATAAAGCTATTTGAGCCTCATCATATTTTTCTTCAACTTCTCCATCCGAATTGCAATCATCCCAAGTGATTTGGAAGTTGTTGAAGTAAGGCTTCATTGAGTCTTTTCTTCTTTTTTATGAAGCTTTAAATGCTATGCTTCTTTTTCCCTTTGCCTCCTCATCTTGTACCTTGTATTTCATCTTCCATTCAAAGGAGGTTAGAGATTTGATCAATGAATCAATAGGCATAGAATTTAAATTTTTAGACTCTTCTATGGCAATGGATTTAGGTTACCATTCCTTAGGTAGAGCATTCAAAATTTTTCTATTATTTTCACCCAAGGAATATTCTAAACTAAGTGTTACCCAAACCTTCCAAATCCTTTACCATATCATTGAACCTCTTGTCCTTAAAATTTAAATTCTAATTCTCATGAGGTTCCATTTTGAGGGATTCATATTTAGCAACAAGAAATGACTTCTTTTGCTTTCTTATATCTTCACTTCCTTCATGGATTTCTTTCAATTTGCCCCTTATCTCCTTGGCCGATTTGCAACCTTTTACTTTAGAAAACTCATCTGCATCCAAGGCATTATACAAAATATTAATGACTTTAGCATTTAAAGATAAATTTATTCTATCTTGTGCATTTAACTCATATCTAGTCTTAGGCCTTAATCTATGAGAATTTTCATCAAGAATATTAGCTTCTAAATGTCCTTCACAAATAATATACCATAAATCAATATCAATAGATTGAAAAAAAAATTTCATTCTATCCCTCCAAAAAGCAAAATTAATGCCATTAAATATGGGAGGTCTAGTAATAGAATGCCCCTCTAAAAACAAAGCATTATTGGTTGCCATAAGTAATACCCTCTGATTTTTACTCAAAAGTGGTTAAGCTCAATATATGAGATCAAACTCTAATACCAATTGTTGGCCCCAAAAGCAACTTAAGAGGGGAGGGTGAATTAGGTTATTTCAAAAAATAAACCTTTTTAATGTGCTTAATGGAAATGCAACAAATAAACACTTAAGCACAAATGAATATAATAAATGTTCAATAATTAAAGCTTAAAGAACAAACATAAAGATAGAGATAAAGAGTATCAAACCAAACTCTCATGCTTCTCAAGCTTGGAGTATTTCCACTAGTAGTGCCTCTTCAAAAAAGGTGAGTCAATAACCTTCTTATACATAAAGTAGGCTCACCCTTGCACCAACTAAGTCCCTCTAGTTGAGCCAAAGGGTTTTATACAACAACCTCACTTTTGTACACTGTTTTCCCTCCACTCTTACACTTGAAGATCATTCACTAGTCTACTCTTGCTCACACTAATTCCCTCTAGTTGAGCCAAGAGAACTACACTACCCAAACTAATGATATGCAACACACAATACTTTAGCCTATTTCTTCCCAAATAGCTCCTACAAGTGTTTGTATTGAATCCAGTAGTTCACCTTTTTTTTTTTTTTTTTTTTTATCATTTACAGACTTGGGGGTATTTATAGAAGCCCAAAAATTGTTTCCAACAGCTATCTAACGGCTATTTTTGGTTTCTTGAGAAATTAGCCATTTGGTCTTTCGGACAGCTGATGTTGTGAGTGTGCGTCCGAACGAACTAGCCGTTGGACCTTCAGGATGTCTGATGCATGGCCTCTTGCGTTCGGTCTCTGAGAGTATTCGTTCGGACGTCCGAGGATGCGTCCAAACCTGCGTCCGGTAACTTTATGAACAGTGCTTCGGACGGTTGTATGCGTCCTACAGTTTT
The DNA here is from genome assembly GCA_025175665.1 of Cinchona pubescens. Classification (NCBI taxonomy): domain Eukaryota; kingdom Viridiplantae; phylum Streptophyta; class Magnoliopsida; order Gentianales; family Rubiaceae; genus Cinchona; species Cinchona pubescens. Next base: position 950,943 of record JANKKI010000116.1, read on the forward strand.
GACAGAAACTTCTTAATTTTGAGCTCTTCTCTTCGGACGGTTATCTTTGTCCGTTCTCCTGGTCGTGTTTCGGACGCTCTCCTGCGTCCGAAAATCTTTCTTTTCGAAGGCTCTCTCGCGTCTGTTTTATGATGTCCTGCTTTGCTGTACACTTGATTGCAAACCATTAGTATGATTTGGTCATCATCAAAACATGATTATCATACCTGGGGTTCAACAGAAGGTTGTTGCACGTTGTCAATAGCTCAACTCAAGGTTGTTGCATCACTTTGATCTGTACAACCAAGAAAAATAGAAGTTTCCCCACACACCGTATTTTATGCATATAGTTATAGTTGTAATAGTTCAAAAAAATTATAAAGACATAGTAGTAAGAAAGGAGTAGTTCATTCCTATTGTAACAAACTCAATTTACAGATTCAAAAATAGGAGTTAAACCTTTAGAATTAAAGTAGAATAATAGATTTCAATTGCAATTTATTAGCATTAAGGTAGGATAAATAAATTTCAGTTACAAAATTTATTATTCTAATTCATTGCATAACAGCCGTATTTTGAATTAATAATGACCATTACACAAGTTATAAAATTCTCCTATAATGATAGCAAACTGTAACTAGAAAGTTACTTTCTATTTTTCTATTAAAATACTCCAACACTTGATGTTTGACCTTTATACATTTTTTAGTTTCTCACTTTCAAAATTATACAAAATGTCCTAACAAATTAAAACTCTATTTTGGTCTCTGAATTTAAATTCAACCATGTTTTGGCCTTAATTATACACTCATCACACACCATTTTCTTAGTGACAAATCAGCAAATCACTTTTCTTTTTCATTTCACACCACTTTAGTCGCTCACATTTCAAGCTTGTAATTATTTAGTCATTCACATTAAAAATAATGTAATTTCATCCCTCACAAATTCTAAATATATACTTTTAGTCCCTAACAACAATTCCAGCCATCTTTTAGCCTTAAATAGTCACGTGCCCATCACAGATTGGATTGTTTAAGGGCAAAATCAATAGTTGATAATTCTTAAACACTAAATCATCCATCACCCTACATGTTTTCAAGCCTTACATAATTGAACTCGAGTTTGATTCGAGTTGCACCTTTGACCAAGCAACTCGCGAGCAACCTCATTATCCATACCCATCCTCTCCTTTAACTCTTCCCATTCCCTCATTCCTCCAACAACCCTTTCATCACTCCCACCCTTTCCAACCCCACAAGCATAAGTTTTAGTCAAAAGATTTAATTGGGCATCCTATCATGCACATTATGTGCATAGACAAATCTAGTTCATTTGGACAATTTGTTTAATAATTGAGTACCAAAATTTCCAACTTGCAATCCTTTTATTCATCTAAGTTCATATTTACCCCAAAGACTAATTACGTTTCAAGAAATTATATTGATCAAAAAGGTGATAGGGTCATGGACCAAGCTCAAAGGTGATCCAGTTGAAGTTCTAGTTTGGGCCAATCATGAGATCAAGGGCCAAGAAGTTACAACAAGCCTTGTTGGACTTTGCCAAGGAGTTTTTGGATCCACAAGCCTTATTATTTACAAGAGGCAGCCAAGAGATTATCCAAGCTTAAATCAAGAGGCCCATCCATGTTTTGGAAGCCCAAGTCCACAAGAAGTTTCAAGTTCTAAAAACCCATGATTCAAAGTGCCATGAAGGGTTTTAGAAACCCTAGTTTCGGCCAACATACCTATTTGGGCATTCAATCGTATTTGATTTAGGATTTAGTTTCAAGTACTTGTGTCTAGGTGTTGTTTTATTTGGTTTCTTAATTTGGACAAGAATTAGTCCCGAGTTAGTTAGCTTGGTCGATTTTAACTCCTTTGTCCCAATCCAAGTCTTATTTGGATTTGACAAGTTAGTGTCCTAGTGTTGGTAGGACTTCTTTAAGGGTTTGTGTCCAACTTTTCATACTAAAAACACCCATTCTGGCCGAATTCATTCGTTCAAATTATTCAATAAATTTTTGTGAGAAAATTCTCCAACTTGTGTTCCAAAGACTTGTGGTATTTGCAAGAGTGATTCTTGTGACTATGAACTAGAATACTATTGGTTCTAGTCTCATTATAGACAACAGATCAATATCTCATACAGTCGAGAATAGACATCTTTAAATGTTCTTGATTTCATAATCAAAAGATTTAAATCCATCAACTTGGAGTTTGATTATTTCATTTATTTATTGCTAATTTTCTTGTTTCTTCTTATTCCTTATTTTGTTCATCTTGGCCGAACCCTTTAGGGTGTTGCAAGATGTTAGCTTTGTGACCTAATTCATGTATTCTTGTGGGAATTGTGTCTTCAAGATTATCTTGGTTCTACATTCATTTTCGAGTCTCGTTAATTTTGTGGGATTTGCATTAGAGTGGCATTAAAGCTTTGGGTTCCCAAACACATTTATTTTCTTCTATTTTCATACATTCATTGAAAATGTTTCTTGCTGATTCTTAGTGGTTCTTGTTCGATTTGAGTAAAAAAAATTTTGTAGCTTATTTTTGTTCTTGTTCCTGTTCTTGAAATTGCAATCTTATTCTTGCTCTTCTGTACCATTTATTATTGTGATTTTTCCAATATCCAAGTATTCTTATGTTGTTCTTGTCTACAAAAAACCCTAGCCAACCCATTAGGGTTTGCTTGCATTTTTCTTGTTCTTCAAGTTTCAGTGTTCTTGTGCAAGTTTTCTTGTGATCTCATTCTAACCTTTGGGTATTGGTATTCATGTAGTAACCTACTGATTTACAAAAAAGGAAAAAAAGAAGAAGGAAGGCCGAATCCAAAACTCTATAGGATTAGGGTTTGCATGGTCATTTTTTACTCCAAAGATTGCTGCTATTCCTTGTTTTATATACACTTGCGTAATTTGAATCCTTTTCTTAGTCGGATTGCATCATTAACTTGAGAATTTTTTTTTTCAAACTTGGAATACAGTTATAACCTATTTTAATTAAGAATAGTTTTAAATCCTAGGATTTGCATTAAAATTGCTGCATATTTTTCCTACCTTCCTAAAAGCACAACTCGGTTGAAATTCCTTCATTTTTTTCAATAATTCTTGCTCTCGAGTTGTATAATAATAAAAATAGTTATGAAACCCAAAACTGCCCCTCTTACTATTTAGGTAATTTGCCAAGCCTCCGAGATCCTAAATTTTGTTGACCGTCTTATTTTGGCTTTTTAAAAGTGCTTTTTGTGCCTTTTTTTGTTACATCGATCTATTATTACTTTGTTATTTTTTTGCTTCCTTAGTCTATAATTAATAATTGTCTTTTAAAGTTGTAGTAATTATTTGTGTCATTCTTGCTGTGTATTTGTCAAGTCAGTTAAAGACTTTGAAGAACATTTATAAGAGTGGAAAAAGGCAAGAGCGGTGAGTTCATTAGGGGGTAAAAGTCTTGAATTTGAGTGAAACACGAGTGAAATTCTGTGATATCTATATACTAAGGGAGTGCCTTGAGATCTTTCTTTACTTTTACTAACTCCAAATCTCGAAATTCATTGTTCTTTTGGTTCCTTTGTGGGTTAAGATGTCTCAAGAAAGAGAGAGTTCAAGGGTTAATGCCTTAGAATCTCGTGTAGCCGAAATGTCCATGTCTCTTAAAAGTATTCAATGCTCTCTTGAGATATTAACTAAAGGACGGAAATGAGCCAATTCAACCCACTGGCCAAATTGATCCTCATGCTCACAGATTCATGCAACCTCAACGTGGTACATATCTTAATGAAGATTCCAATTACTTTGACGAAGAATTGTATGATGTAGGTACAAGAGTAAGAAATTGCCAAAGCATTCGGGATAGTGGTAACATTAAATTGACTATCCCTCTATTTCAAGGTCACTATGTGAATGAATATCCCAATAAGTATGCATTTTTCATGCAAGGAAATGAAGTGGTAAGTGAAGGAAGCGAGAAAGAAGACGACTCAATGCCCAACTTGGAAGGTCCTAATGATGATGAGCAGGAAGATCTTTTTGAGATACCTGTCTTGGTAATATTGAGGGTATTTCTAGCCAGCCAACTTGGAGGTAATTTTCTCAATAATTGGTTAAAATAAAGCTCTTGTTTTCCTCTCTTTCTTCGAAGGACATTCAAGGTATACAAAAGGAATCCTTCTTGATAAAACCAATTATCCTGGTGGCCAGTATGTTGCTCTAGCTAGAGTTGAATTAGAGGACTAGTAGAAACTGCTTTTCTGCTTATTGATCAACTGGCCAGAAGAGACTTTATATGTATGGATGAAATTCATCAAATTTTGCACTGAATTCATGCTTCCATTACAAAAGATTATCACGTCATCTGGATGAGAGAGGAGTGTGATAGGCAAACAGTTCCTTGAAGTCCCATAGTAGTCAATCTGAGTTGACCCAAAGTAACTCTTCAATCCCCTAGGAAATGAACAATGATGGAGATAAAGGAAGTCCTTGCCTCACTTCTCTAGATGGTTGAAAGAATCTCACTAGACTACCATTGAACATTATTAAGAACCAATTATCCTCAACAAAATGTGTAATAAAAAACACATATTTAGAAGACAAACTAAACTTCAAAAACACCTTGTATAAGAAATCCCAAGAACACCTATCAAAAGCCTTGTTCATGCCAATCTTGATTATTGAACTTCTCCCTCCAACCTTCTTGTCAATAAATTCCACTTAGCTCTTGTACAAGCAAAATTTTATTAGCAATTTTCCTTCTTTTCACAATTGAACTTTGCTCTTCTGAAAATAGTCCAAGAAACCATTGTTGATGGCTGTTTGCCATGATCTTAGTAAGGATTTTGTTATTAAAAGTGCATAAAATTGGCCTGAATTCTCCAAAAGATGAGGGGCTACTAACTTTAGGAATTAAACATATTAAAGAACTAGTAATAGCCTTAGGCAATCTATTTCCTTGGAAGAATTCCATAGAAGCATTCAGAAGATCCTGAGATATAATATTCTAGCATGCTTTATAAAAGGTGCCACTATAGCCATGTACTCCAGCAGCACTACCAGAGTCCAAAGAAAACACCATTTCCTTTAGCTCTTCCATGAAAAATGGAGCCACAACATAATATTATATTCCATAGAAAGGACTTGGGGAATGGAATCACAAACTTGAATAATTAGCTATAATAGATGTTGAAAGAAATGAATTACCTCTGTAAATATTTCTTATCCATTTCCAAGTTCTGTTAAGATGAGTTACACAACCTTTGCATAAGTGTTATTAGATTTTGATTACAACCACCCTATCCAGCCTTTTCTAAACAAAATTACCATACCTTTTTCCATACCAAGTATGTTTTGATCCTGAAAAGGAATATTCAATAATCCAAAATGATTAATAGAAGCATTCAGCTTAATAATAATTCAAACATTGGGTTGAGTGGCACCAAAATATTCCAATGACTCCATAATACAATTAAAAACACCACCCACCATCCAAGCAACTATTGAAAAAAGAGCTCAGAGGATCCCACAACTCTTTTCCAGCTTAAATTTTACACTTAGAATAAACAAAAAAAAATCATTGATAGGACCCAAAATTTCAATAGAATCCATAGAAAGATGGATAACCTGTTCTTCTATGAATAAAATTTTTATTGAAATTTTATGATTCTAGAAAATCCAAATAGAATTGCAACTATTTGCCAAAGAGAAAGAAAACCCTAATTTTTATTGAATAGTGTGATCAATTCTGCTAAGATCATAGGTTCTAACAAACCAAGAACTGAATACCATTCATTATAGCAAGCTTGTTCAGCCTTCTCAGAGATAGATTATTCTCCATCCTTCTTATATTCATTGAGAAATACTAGAAGAAGAGGGCAATTTGAAAGATCAAGCAGCACTCCTAGTTACCACTATAAGACCAGTTACTTAAGCTTTCTTTCTCTTAGATTTTTTCCTTACAACCAAAGTGAAATTTGTATGAACAAGGATTTGTTTCCTTGAAAGTTAAGTAGCAAATTTCCTCCATGCATCCATTTGCTATGATGATCAGTACAAGGCATATTAGGCAACACCAACTGATTGTCTGAGTAATAATGATGGGAACTCTCCTTATGATTTTCTTTAGAATAGAAAACAGTAGCATGATCAACTTTAATAGTCTCAAACTACGAAGTTCACTTAGGAATAGAAAACCCTAATTCCAAAAGTTTAGGAGTTTTAATTATCTTAGCTGTCAATCATTTGTCCAAGTATCTTGCATGTGAGCTTACACATGCAAATTGTAGGATCCCTATTGAAGAAGACTCCGGAATATCTTCAGTTTGAATTATCTCCTTAAGGTGTTACTATTTGAAAATTTAGTATGAACCTTGCCTTTATCCTTTGATTGGAAGTTGTTATTATCTAAAGTTGAATCTTTTTAAATTTGAACTTTCCTCCAAGTTTGTTGATAAGTTCTAGATTTGAATCCATCATTAGCTCCTAAATTCCCAGCTATTTGCTTCTGAGTTCGTTGGACTCTAGGTGCACATGAAGTATTCTTCTTCTGCAGATGTGATTGATCACCTTTGCCATGATCTTTGCTATGATTGATCACCTTAACTACGCATTTTTCCTGACTACAGTTTCTTAGAATCATTTCTACATAAATTTTGTAGACATGTGCCAGAAAGATAACCTTGACTGCTACACGGAGTACAATATTAAGACAGATCTTCGTATAAAATTGCTGCTAGAAACCCTTCGAATATAATCAACCTCAAGCCATACTTAGGAAGGTAACTCCTTTTGGACATCAACTTAACATAAACCTTAGCAACACTAAGCCTTGAAATTAAGGATGTAGCAATATCAACTTTGACAGGCTTTCCTACAACTTGAGAAAATGAAAACAACTTGGATTTCTTAAAGAAACATAATGGTAAATCTTTAAATAAAATCCAAATGGGAGCAATTGATGGTTCCACATCTGAAGGAAAGAATAGGCTCCATTTAAACACTTTCATGTGAAATCCATTTATAAACCATACTTCTTTCAACCAACAATTTAGAAAGTCTTCCACCAACAAGAATGTGATCAAAATATGTTTGTAGTTCAGAAATCTAAGAGTAAACTTCCCCTTAATAGTAAAGAAACTTTTCCTTAAAATCTCCATGCTAGGTTTGTCTTTGTGAAATTTACCAATGAGTGCAAGTTTTAGAGGGCTAGAAAGCTCTTGTACCTCTTCTTTGGAAAAGAAAAATGAAGGTTTTCCTTAGTGAGTTATTGAAGTGGCTTAATTCGCAAATCATCAGCTTTTGAGTCATCATGTAGATTCTGTTGTTTTCCTTGAATAGGAGCACCAAAAATTAAAGGTTGTTGCCCTTCAGTAGATTAATGAAGGGCATCTTGCATTGCCATCAGATAGCATAAGAGAGAAAAGGCCAAACATTTTAGAGAAAGAAAGCTACAGAGAATCTAGAGAGAAAATTCTTAGGAACTAGGTAATCTTCTTATGTTTTAGTATTAATTGTTCATTTTTATAGAGTTAAGTGTAGTTATTTAGTGTTTGATGTGTTTTTGCAGGACAAAAGGGCAGATTGGTAAATTATCGTGAAGATAGGCATAATGCTCTGGTGTTTGTTCAAGTATAATCCAGGACGCTGCAGCGTTATGGGAGGAGATCCTAATGTCTTTGGATGCTTCTAATGCTCTTTTAAATGCCGAAAGCTACAAAAGGATTTTCAAATTTGTGGAAAACCTCTTTGGTATTATTAAGGGAGGGTATTCCTTACTTTTACATCTTTCTCTTTACTTTTTCTATTTTTATTCTTCATTTCAATTTACATGTTCTAGTTTAAGAACCTGGTGGTTTAATAAAGGCCTACAGCCTTGTGTTTAGTTTAGCCTATGTATTTAGTGTTGTGAATAACTTTTGGTACATTTGGATTATTGTTGTTAGCTGATGACCATTTAGTCTAATTTAGAAGAGAGCAATAATTATAGTTGATGACAATGTAGTACTTCATGTGAATTGTGATTGCTATGTGGATTATTGGATGAACTTGAACTTAATTTGCTTTTTGGTTGTGGAAATTTTAATTGTGATACACTTTACTTGCTAAGTCTTTGAGTTGATTTTTGAGAAATTATATGAATGCTTGTTAGAGATTAGGAGTAAACATAGTTGTTGAATGTCTTTTTAAGGATAGTTAAGTGCGAAGCCAAGTTTGGGGAAATGAGTTGGCATATTTATGAACCTTGTGGTATGTTAAACCTCGTTACCTCTGTTTTTGTATGTGTTTTTAGAATTGCTTATTGAGTAGTTTTGTATTGTATTAGGCTTATTGTCGATGAATTCTATGATTGAAGGTAAAGCTATTGTTTAGAGTTCAAATTGTGCTTATCTGATTCAAGTTATATTCACTTCGGAGTAATATTTTCCATCAGCTACTTGAGCTTTTTATTGTCCAATTTTGATTAAAAGTCGTTCCTTAATTTTAGGCTTATCTAGTATAAGAATTACAGGCTCTCTAGTTGCTTAATTTTTCTTAGTTAGGAGTTAAAGCTTAAATACACATTTACTTTGGTCTATTATTGGCTCATGAATGTTGAGGTGACATGTTCGAACAAGGAATAGATTGGAATTTTTGGCTTTATATTGTCATTAGATACTTGTTCTGGAATTGCATTTGTGATTGTTTGAGTTGCAAATATAAGGTATTGAGTTACGTATTTGATCCTCAACTATTTGAGCTTAATTAGTTACCAATGATCGTCAAATTTGGCACTAGTTCACAACTACTGTAGTTTCATTTTGATAGTAATTGTGTTTGTTTTTAGAATTTTCATGAAATACAAAGTTAAAATTATCATTTCGACATGCATTTTTGCTTTGCAGGTAAACAATTTGGGTGGTTGATGAGGCAAAAAAGTAAAAAATTTGAAATTGACAAGGTAAAGGGATAAAATTTTGCCCAAAAATTGCTATCAGACTGTGGCAAAGGGGACAATTATAATCTATAAAATTACGTATTTGATTTCTAATAGGTTAAAACTAATTGAACAAGTATAGGTTCTATCCCTTGTCTTTAAACACACACACTCTCTCTCTAGAATTTGTGCCTAGCTCGGGTTGCCATTCTCACGGCATTATAAATCATGCTTTTTATTGATGTTTTACAAGGAAATCACCAAGAAAATGTTCAAGAATTCATCAAACCTCTTGGTGCAAAGAAAGGCGAACCTTCTATTTTCTTTGCAGCTAAAGAAATTGCTTTATCATCCAAGCCATTTCTGTTATCACTTATTGGACGAAGAAATTTTCTCAAGGTAGACCAAGTATGGATCTATTGAGGAAAGCTTTCTTATCAATTGGTTTTGGAGGCTTTTACAATTGGCCTTATTGATTAGAGGCATGTCCTAATTTGTTTTCAATTGTTACGATGCTAGTTGAAGGGCATCGATATGTTTGTGGATTTCAAAATTTCCTTTTCAAACAGAGTGCAACGTTCCATCCAGATATTGAATCATCTTTGCCACTTGTTTGGGTTAGTTTTGAGAATGTAGCATTTTCTTTAATAACAAAGAATCAATATTTTCAGTGGCACACATTATTAGAACTCTGTTGAAAATGGATGTAGCTACGGCTACAATCAGTTGGCCAAGCCATGCAAAGGTATGTGTGGAAATGGACTTGCTAGCTAATCACCCAAGTCATGTTTGGATTGGATTGGGTGATGAAGGTTGTTGGCTCTTGCCTGTGTGAAATGCAAGTAGCAATGTCATTATGAAGCATATTGTATAGTTGGGAAATCTTAAGCCTGAATCAACTAAGCAAAAGAAGAAGCCAATGAATAGTAAAGGTAAACAAGTTCAAATGGTCTATCAATCAGAGAAAGACAGCAGGTCATTCTAATAACAATCTAGTTTAGATTGCAGCCAAGGATCTACAAGTTATTAAATCAACAAATCATCCAAATGAAGCAAGTGTATCAAGTACTAAAAATGATAATCTTTCACTTTCAATCAATGAAGCAGTATTAAAGACAGGGTTTCAGAAGAAACAATTGACTATGAGGTTTCTATGAAGGACAACAAGATAGAAAAAGTAGCCATGGCAGAAAATGCAAAAAACATGGAGCAAGATCATGTTGTGGTAACATATTTTCAAAATTCAGTTGGCATTCAAGAAGTTCAAATTTCAAATTTGAATGATAAGGAAAATGACGAAATTGTTGTAGATAAATGTAATGTGCCTTTATCTGTTATGGAGAGTTTGATCAGTTTGAATTCTAAGGATGAGCTGGCTTTGATGATTGGAAAATCTGAAACAAAGAATCTCTTTCTTATTTCTCGAAGTTAGATTGTCCTAACAACTACATGTTGTGGAAGAATTCCAAGAAATGGAGGATCTTAAGAGAGCTGATAGGAAAATAGTTAAAAACTATGGCAACTTGTTAATTTTCAAAAAAAAGAGTTATTTGCATGCATTTTATCTTCAGTTTTAATCGAATTTCGAGGCTTTGTATTTAGCAAATAGGGGTATTTTGGTTATTTTGGAATTTTTATTCTTGTGAGTTAGTTTATGCATTTTTAGTATTTAATTACACTTATTAATGTGTTTAATTGTGTTTTTGTAGGTTTAGACTACTTCGGAGGTCAAACGAGACAAAAATTGAGCAAAACGGAGCGAAAATGTCGGGGCCAAGAGAAGGGCTAGGTGTGACTATGCCTAGGAGCTCCACAGCCACGCATGCCACTGATGGCTAGGTGCGACTGTGATAGGAGGCTTCTCAGTCGCACCTATACTACATATAAACCAGAAAAAATTTCGATCATTTTTCAAGTGTAGCTTTGGCCTACAACTTTGTGAAACCATACTTAACTTTATAAATAGATGTTTTAGGTCATTTGAAACATAAGGTAGATAATGTTAGGCCACTTTATGTTGGGCGAATATCGAGCAATCAATAGGAGGAGAACCATGAACGTGGGGAATGAAGAACAATTCTTATAAGAGTTGTTCTTCTTTTACTCTTTTCATATATTCCAACACTCTAAGATGGCTGAAAATATTCTTTTGATGTTTATTTGACCACATTTAAGCACTAATTAAATTACTAGTGTTTTATTCAACTTTACCATGAAGATTGAATGAGAGATTCTTATTGTTCCTTTTGATTTTATTGATTGTTTGCTTATTCGTATTGATCTTAATGCCTTTATATGACCAATCACTCTCTTGAGTGAACTATAAACCCTATATCGAATCGAGAGATGATACTTAGGGTTAGGAAGGGTTTGAATAGCCTCTGTTTGGGCATTTTGTCTTTGATAGCAATGTGCGAACCATTTTGTGAATATGGATAGGAATATGCCTATTCATCTTAGGAAATCAAGTTAAGGTTAATCTTTATGCACAAATATGGGCTCGAATTCACACAGAAATATAGTGAATTAGTTAGGATTAGTAGATTTGCTTAGAGTTTACATAGAAATGTAGTGAATTGGTTAGGTATCTTTGCTATTTTATGCCAAGAAGCTCGAAGGGACAACTTTTTCCTTTAAACCTTGAGATTGAGCGAACAGCTAACAGATGGAGAAGGGAACAAGATAAGGGGTTCAACCTATTATACAAATGGCTAACGATAATAATCCTGTTGAGTCCAGCTAATCCTGTCCATCAGGTTATTCAAGTACCTCTGAATGCAGAGAAGTCGAGGTCTCTTAGAGATTTAGTAGTCCTAACTATAGATGGTCTTCAATCGAGCATCTTGAAGCCACCGATTCAGGCGAATAATTTTGAATTGAAGCCACAGATAATCCAGATGGAACAAACATCGACCATGTTTCGTAAATTGCAAATGATGATCCTAACGTTCATATCTTCAACTTTTTGGAGATTTGTGACACTTTCAGGCACTATGGTATCAGACAATGCAAACAGACTTCGGCTTTTCCTGTTCGCACTTCGGGATAAAGCCAAGGCTTGGTTGATTTCTCAACCTCTGATAACTCTAGGAAACTAGAGTTATATGTACCCAAAACTTGAAGGTTTGGCTACTAGTTTTGAACATTTTTAATGTTTTCTTGTGTGTTTTTGTCTATTTTGCATTTATGTGTTAGAATGCGGTAATATGTTTTTATTAAGTGTTTTAGTACTTATTTAGGATTAATTAGCATACTTTATTAGATTCTTGTGTATAGACTTGTGTCGTGCCTTTGACTTAACTTCATTGGGAGTTAAGTTTTCGTTCGTCTTTGTTTGTCCTTCTTTTTTTGGCCTATTTTTTGAGAATTTTATTTATATATTTAGGTGTTATTTTAAGTGTTTATTATAGCCAATAATGTTCTCACATCTATGTGTTAGGGTCGCATGAAAAAGAACGGCGCATTAATCGGACGTTAGATGAAGATTTTCGAAGCAAAATGTGAAGTACTGCATTTCAGAAATTTCAATCCAAATCGTGATCTCAAATCGGCTAGAGCAAAAAAATGACTTTGTTTGGGGCTGATTTTTGCTGCACAATTATCCCACTACCCTAGCACTATATATACCCCTTTTAAACCTCATTTAAGGGAGAACTTAGATAGTAGAAGTGGGCTAGATTAGAGAGTAATTTTCTTCCTTTTTCCTCCCCATTTGAGGAGGGTTTTCTTAGATTAGATTGGAATAGGATTTCTCTTTCTTGTAATCACAATTTCCTAGCTAAAGATTGAAACTTTTTAGTGGTAAGTTCATTGTTTGTATTAAAACTCTTTTAGCTAAACTTTAATTTCATATTTTCTTAGTTTAATTAGTCTAATTACTTTCATATATTTGCTCTCTTTCATGATTTCTTAGCGTAATTGTTAGATTAGTATTAATGGGTTTTTTTCAATTATGCTTCCTTAGTGGTAATTCATAGTTGAGATTGGTTAATTAGGACAAATTAGTTTATGGGCTTTTCATTTAATTGCTTTCTTTGCTTGCTTTCTTAGTTTAATTGGTAGATTATGTTGGTCCCAAAGCAACCTAAGAGGGGGGGTGAATTAGGTTTCTAAAAATTATGCTTTCACAAAGCAGTGAGTATTTTTAAATTTAAATGCAGAGATAATAAATTTAATAAAACAGTAAAGTAAAGAGAGAAAATTTGAACAAACAATACTTCCAAGCTAGCAAGCTTGAAGTATCAAATTTCTTGAATGCTTCACACACTTGGTGAGCCAATAATCTTTACAAAGTTGGGAAGTTCTTGCTCACACTAAAACTCTTTTAGTTGAGCCAAGAATCTTAATTACAACCACACTCTTGTACAAGATTATCACTCCACTCAAAGTTGAATTTGCACTCACAACTTCACACTAATACAACAAAGCACTATAGACCTCAATTTGCACTCAAATTACTCTTTTCTTAGGCTTGTATACAATGTATTAGATCCTTTATTCAGGTTCTTAAAGCACCTATTTATAATAGCAATAAATAGAGCTTTCAACTACTTCCTAACGGCTAAGTAATAAATGCACAAAAAATAGCCGTTGGGAGTTCGGACGTCCGAGGAGGTTGGAATGCGTCTGAGGAAGCGTCCGATCTTATTTCAGTTTGTTGAGATGCTTCGTTCGGACGTCCGTGCATGCGTCCGGTCCTTCGTCCGACAGAGTATAAGAGACAAGATATGCTTTTCCATCTGCTTTGCTATCGCTCATTCTTTCTGCTGTTTCTTCGGACATCTAAGATGCGTCTTAGGTGCTTTTGACCTAATTCGGACGGTCCTGTGCGTCCGAAAGAACTGTTCTTGCAAAAGCTTGTTTTACAGAGTTAAGTGTTTATGTCATCATCAAAATAAGGTTTGGAAAACATCAATCTCCCCCTTTTTGATGATGACAAACCTCAATATCTATTGGATATGACTAATTAATTTGCAATATCTCATATCAATCATATCAAGGCATATCAAAGCATACCAAAGCATATCAAAGCATACCAAAGCATATCAATATAACTACTCCCCCTTTTGTCATCAATCAAAAAATACTCCCCCTTAGATCATGCAATCAACAATCATATCAAGACATATCAAAGCATAGCAATATGACATTAATCAAAGGAAAGGACTCCCCCTTAGATTATGCAGGTAATTTGATAGAATTTGAAACAATTCTTTAAACAACAAAAAAAATGCAATAATCAATTACATGATGAACCAAGCTACAGAGTAGCTGAAAGCAAATACAATGGTAAAAGAACTAATTAGAGTCATGGCGCTTTTTGGAGCGCTTTTCGGTTTTTTGGCTCTTGGATGGAATGTCTTCTGCAGTGGCTTCACTGTCATCCTCCCCCCCGGTACGACGTTGCATGATGAAGTCAAATGTAGCGTCAATATCTTCATTCTCATCGTCATCGTCATCGTCATCGTCATCGTCATCGTCATCGTCATTTGCAGCTCCTTGAGCAGCTTCTGCATTGTCTTCTCGTGTAGGTTCATCTTCAGTTTCATCACTGTCAGAGGATGACTCAAGTGGATGTTGGGACCGAAGTTCAGCGAACTGGACTTGAGCCAAAACAGACATGCCGAGACTGAGGGCCTCTTGGATAATTGTTTGGCGAGTCTTAAGTCGTCTGAACTTACGATTTGTGCGACGTTGAAGAGAACTGACTTGAGTGCTCAGAGATTGGAGAAGTCCACAGATATGTGAAAGGGATGGTTCAGAAGATGGCGCAGAAGGAGATGGTGCAGATGTGAATGGAGGTGGTTGAGGAGTGGGAGAAGGAGGAATAGCAAAATCAGATGTGGAGGCATGGGATTGTGATTTGGCAATATCAAAGGCTGCCTTAGTAAGCCATTGATCATTAAAAAACCTGAGACCTTTTCTTTCAATGTATGATTTATTAAAATATGGAGGATATTGTTTATTTCCTGTAAAGCCAGGAACGTTTAGGACATCTAAAATTTTTGTGAGAAATTTCCCAAAAGGAATATTTCTTCGAGTATCGGTTAGAAAAAGTTCCCATAGGGAACAAAAAAGATACCCAAAGTCAAGAGGAATACCTTTGAAGACACAGAAAAATAAGTACAGTTGCATTTTTCCTTCTATGTCTCATACTTGTATAGATGATTAAAATTATGAAATGATTGGATTAATAGGTTTCCTACTGGGAACTGGACAAACTATTGTGGAGAGAAAAGATAGAGGAACTACATGGGTGCCACTTAAACAGGTAAATCAAGATGTACTAAATGACCCCAATTCTATTTTTCAAAACACGATTTTATAATTGGAAGATTATACTCATCAAAAAGACTACTGGAAGCAGGACGTTGAACGATGTCTGATTTACTAAGAATGAGAAGTATACCGCTCCGAATTCACGGCCAATCTTCGGAAAGAGTCCTACTACTGTCTCTTGAGGATTTGCTGAGATTCTCCTCGTACAGAGACTTTCCCTCGAGTTTTTCTACCCCGAATCGCTGTAGAGGAACCGCCACGTGATTTCACCATTGTTATGGAAGAGAAGAAAATTGAAAAAACTTTGAAGATTTGTGAGATTTTGGGGAAATGAGATGGTGAAAGGGAGAAATGAGATGTGATTTAAGGGCTAAGGATTATGGGTAGGATGATTCTTCAATCAATTTTGGAAGTGAGAGTGTGAATTTTGATTGAGTAGTGAAGGGGGAAAAATCACCAGAGGGTTTTCGGTGGGGGAGGTAAGTCCAGCGTCCGGAAGATTTCCAGAGAGTTTAAGGAAAAAATAGAATGTTGTTCGGACGAATATGAGCGTCCGGAAGATTTCCAGAGAGTTTAAGGAAAAATAGAATGTTGTTCGGACGAATATGAGCGTCCGAGAAATAACATATGCTTTCGGACGATCTAGAGCGTCCGAAAGATCAGTTGTTCGGACGAATGAGTGCGTCCGAAATATGAACCTATGCCAAATTTTTCTGTAAAATCCCCAAGCATTTTCTGAGCGATTCAAAATGATCTAGAGCTAAGGGTTTTGTAAAAATATCAGCCAATTGGTCTGAAGTAGGCACATAATCAACACGAATTTCCTTTTTACAAACGAGGTCTCTAATGAAATGTTAATGCTTAACATCAATGTGTTTGGTTCTAGAGTGCAAAACAGGATTTTTTGTGAGATTGATTGCACTAGTGTTGTCACATAATATAGGAACACAATCAAAAATGACACCAAAATCTTTCAAAGTATGTTTCATCCAAAGAAGTTGAGCACAACAATTTCCGGCAGCAATGTATTCGGCTTCAGCCGTAGAAAGAGAAATGGAATTTTGTTTTTTACTAAACCAAGACACAAGACAATTTCCTAGAAAATAACACATTCCACTGGTACTTTTTCTATCAATTTTACACCCAGCAAAGTCAGCATCAGAATAGCTAATGAGATCAAAAGTAGAAGACTTTGGATACCACAGACCAAAATCTGTTGTTCCTTTTAGATATCTAAAAATTCTTTTGACTGCCATCAAATGTGATTCTTTAGGACAAGATTGAAATCTAGCACATAAACAAACAGCAAACATGATATCTGGTCTACTGGCAGTTAAGTAAAGGAGACTTCCGATCATACCTCTCTGGATAGTGTTTTTCATCAACACTATTACCTTCTTCGTCTTTATCAAGTTTGGTTGAAGTACACATTGGTGTACCAACTTGTTTGCAATCTTCCATACCAAATCGTTTGAGCAGCTCCTTTGTGTACTTGATTTGTGTAATAAATGTTCCTTCCTTAGTTTGATGAATTTGTAGTCCGAGGAAAAATTGCAACTTGCCCATCATACTCATCTCAAACTCTTCTTGCATTAGTTGTGAAAAATCCTTGCACAAACTTTCATTAGTTGCACCAAAGATAATATCATCAACATAAATTTGAACAATTAACAATCCTTTTAACATCTAGATGTGTAAAAGTGTGGTGTCAACAATACCTCTTTTGAAACCATTTTCTAACAAGAATCCACTTAATCTCTCATAGATTTGCTCTTGGAGCTTGTTTCAAACCATATAAAGCTTTGGAAAGTTTGAAAACATAATTTGGAAGGTTCTTATTTTCAAATCCTGGAGGTTGTTCGACAAAAAGTAATTCTTGGTCAATAAAACCCTTTAAAAAAGCACTTTTGACATCCATTTGAAATAATTTTAAATTATTGAAACATGCAAATGCAAGAAACATGCGGATGGATTCTAATCTAGCCACGGGTGCAAAGGTTTCATCAAAGTCAATACCTTCTTCTTGAGCATAACCTTTTGCAACCAGTCTAGCTTTGTTTCTTATGATCTCACCTTTGTCATTTAATTTGTTTCTAAACACCCATTTAGTACCAATAACGGGATGTGAAGATGGTCTTTCAACTAAAGTCCATACATTATTTTTCTCAAATTGACTAAGTTCATCTTGCATAGCATTAACCCATGATTCATCACTTAAGGCAACATCTATATGTTTGGGTTCAATGTGAGAAAGTAATGCACAATTATTGTTCAAAGGTTTATGAGAACGAGTAGTTACCCCATTGGATAGATCACCTACGATTAAATCTTGAGGATGATTAGAGACGAATATCCAAGCTTTCGGAAGATCGTTTTGAGCATCCTCATTCTTTTCATCATCAACTTGATGGTTGTTGATATCAACGCTTGATGTAACCATCTTGATGATCTTTGTGAATATCGAGCTTTTCGATCCTTTAAAATACCTGTGTCTTCATCTTCACATAAATTCTTTGAGATAACATCATTAGATTCATCAAATATAACATGCACAACTTCTTCAATTAAAAGCGTTCTTCTATTGTAAACTCGGTATGCTTTCTTGTCACTAGAATATCCTAGAAAAATTCCTTCATCCGATTTTTGTCAAAGAACACAAGGTTCTCTTTAAATCTTTTCAAGAAGCATTTGCAACCAAATACTTTGCCCTTAGCTCACAACGGGTTTTCTTGTTCCCACACATGTCTCTTATACACATCTAGATGTGTATTAGAGACATGATCTCGGTTCATTCAGCTTTCGGCCGTGTTAACCTGTCTTTATACACATCTAGATTGTTAGACGTCAGATGACTATTCAAGGTTTACTTCTTGTATTAGTATTATACACATTGTTCACATGTTTATATTTTGTTGAGGAACTGTAACATTTGAAAACTCATGAAATTTGATACCGTTGTGATCACAAAAGTTGGAACCTAGTGCTCCTCAACAAATTGTGGTACCATTGTCACTTCTTAAACGAACAATTTTTGTATCCAATAAATTTTGAATTTTGGAAAACAATTTTACAAATTTTTCAAATGTTTCGTTTTTGTGAACAAGAAATAATACCCAAGTAAACCTTGAATAGTCATCTACGATAACAAATGCATATTTGCAACCACCTAGACTAGCATATTGAGTGGGTCCAAATAAGTCTAAATGCAACAATTCTAAAGGTTTATGAGTAGACACAAAATTCTTTGGTTTAAAAGAAACTTTGACTTGTTTACCAAATTGACAAGCATCACAAATTTTATTTTTCAGAAATTTCAGTTTTGGCAAGCCTCTTACCAAATCTTTCTTGGCTAATTTTTCAATCAAATCCATATTAAAATGACAAAGTCTACTATTCTATGCCAAAGCCAAGGATCATCTATAGAAGCGGTAAGACATTTTACATTGCTATTGCTAATTTTATCAAGATAAATCACATAAACGTCATTGTGCCTAGTGCCTTTGAACAAAACAACATGATTTTTGTCAAGTATAAGACATTCATGCTTGGTAAAGAAAACATATAAATTTTTGTCACAAAGTTGACTAACACTTAATAGATTATAGTTTAAATTATCAACAAGAAGTACATTCTTAATCAAGGTTTCACCATTTTTACCTACATCACCAATGCCGATTGATTTTGCTTTGTTGTTGTCACCAAAAGTGACTTTTCCACTGTTTTTGGATGTAAGCATACTTATCCATGCAACTTTCATTCCAAGTTTTTCATTTTTCTTGACATAACACATATTCTTAGTATGTCCATGTTGTTGGCAATATCTACAAACAATGCTTTTGTTTCCATATAAAGAAGATTTTGGTTTTACAATACATAAGTCATCTCTTCTAAATATGACAAAATTTTTGTTGATTGCTACATTTCTATTTCTTTTCATATCAACAACATTTTCTTTCTTTCTAGCTAAGAGAGTATTTAAATCATCCATTCTTTTCTTCAAGGAGGCTTGTTCTTCCTTGACCTTTGATCTCTCATGCATTCTTTTCTTCAAATCACAATTTTCTTGTGATAGCCTATTGTTTTCATTCACAAGTTTAGAGTTAGCATTCAATAAAGCATTTGACTTTTTTACTAACTCCTTATTTCTAGCATATGATTCTTTTAAGCTATCATGCAATTTCAAAATGAAAGCTTCAAGATCATCTTCATCATTTTCATCATTGGAGTCATAGTTAGAATTCTTATTTACCTCATTGTCTCCAATAGCCATAAAGGCCATTTGTGCCGACTCCATTTCTTCTTCAACTTCTCCTTCGGAGTTGCAATCGTCCCATGTGATTTGAAAGTTGTTGAATCTTGGTTTTCTTCCTTCCTTCTTTTTCTTGGAGGGACACTCATTTGCAAAATGCCCGAGTTGACCGCACTCAAAGCATTTATCATTTTGCTTCTTTAGTTCAAGTCTTGACTTCCCTTTAAAATTATTTGTGTTTGCAGCTCCGCCTCTTCTCATTCTTCGTTTGTTGATGTAATGTTTAAGAAATCCTTTGGTGATGAGTGCAAGATCTCCTTCATCAAGATCTTCATCTTCTAGATTGATGGAGCAGTTTTCATCTTCCTCTTGAGAGGTCTTTAGAGCAATGCCCCTTCTTGGCCTTGCTTCTTCATCATCCACAACCTTGGCCTTTAGCTTGAGTTCATAAGATGTAAGAGAATTGATTAGTGATTCAATAGGCATTAAATTTAAATTTCTCTTAGCTTGCTCTATGGCAATTGTTTTGGCATCCCATTCTTTGGATAGCGCATTCAGAATTTTTCTATTTTTCTCACCCAAAGAGTACTCCTTACTCAAGGCTTCAAGATCCTTTATAATGTCATTGAACCTGCAGTACATTTTGTCTATATTCTCATGTGGTTCCATCTTGAAGGACTCATACTTGGCAACAAGTAGAGATTTCTTTTGCTCACGAACATCATCGCTTCCTTCGTGAATTTCCTTCAACTTATCCCATATTTCTTTTGCAGAACTGCAACCCTTCACGCGGGTTGATTCATTTGCATCCAAGGCATTATATAGCACATTCATGGCTTTTGCATTCAACGTCAAGTTTGCCTTGTCTTGTGGAGTGAGCTCAATCCTTGTCTTTTCTCTTCTTCTATTTGTGTGATCATCAATGATAGATGCTTCAAATGGACCTTCATTGACAACATACCACAACTCAATGTCAATAGATTGCAGAAATATTTTCATTCTGATTGATCTCTCCAACTAATAAAATTAGCCCCATTAAACATGGGAGGCCTAGTAATAGATTGGCCTTCAAAAAACAGAGCATTGTTGGTTGCCATAGTTCTTTTCTCAATAGCAGTTTAAGCAATATGATGAGACCAAGCTCTGATACCAATTGTTGGTCCCAAAGCAACCTAAGAGGGGGGGTGAATTAGGTTTCTAAAAATTATGCTTTCACAAAGCAGTGAGTATTTTTAAATTTAAATGCAGAGATAATAAATTTAATAAAACAGTAAAGTAAAGAGAGAAAATTTGAACAAACAATACTTCCAAGCTAGCAAGCTTGAAGTATCAAATTTCTTGAATGCTTCACACACTTGGTGAGCCAATAATCTTTACAAAGTTGGGAAGTTCTTGCTCACACTAAAACTCTTTTAGTTGAGCCAAGAATCTTAATTACAACCACACTCTTGTACAAGATTATCACTCCACTCAAAGTTGAATTTGCACTCACAACTTCACACTAATACAACAATGACCGTAGCACTATAGTCAATTTGCACTCAAATTACTCTTTTCTTAGGCTTGTATACAATGTATTAGATCCTTTATTCAGGTTCTTAAAGCACCTATTTATAATAGCAATAAATAGAGCTTTCAACTACTTCCTAACGGCTAAGTAATAAATGCACAAAAAATAGCCGTTGGGAGTTCGGACGTCCGAGGAGGTTGGAATGCGTAGAGGAAATCCGATCTTCATCAGCTTTGTTGAGATGCTTCGTTCGGACGTCCGTGCATGCGTCCGGTCCTTCGTCTGACAGAGGCTTGGACGGTCTGGCGTCGAAGAAAAGGCAGTAGAATCCCATTCTTTCGCGGTTTGTTCGGACGTTGCAATGCGTCCGAGGTGCTTTTGACCTAGTTCGGACGGTCCTGTGCGTCCGAAAGAACTGTTCCTGTAAAAGCTTGTTTTACAGAGTTAAGTGTTTATGTCATCATCAAAATAAGGTTTGGAAAACATCAGATTAGTTAATGGGTTTTCCTTAATTAAGTGCTTTCTTAGTGTTAATTTGTAGTCTAGGTTAGTTAATTGTTTTTTAAAAATACTTTCTTTTTACATACTTTCTTAGAATAGATTATGGGCTTTCTCTAATTGTACCTGCTTAGGGATAATGAATAGTTTAGATTAACTAATTGTTTGCTTAATATGCTTTTCATTTTAATTATTCCTTTTATTTGCTTTCTAAAGATACTTCCTTTTTAATTGCTTTCTTAGGGATTAATCTTTACTTTAAATTGCTTCTGTGGTTCCATTAGTTCTAGTTTTAGTTAAATCTCTTCTCTTAATCCATCGCTTCAACTTGTAATCTAACCAAATAACCAGTAATTATCGACCAATCTTTGTGGGTACGATCCCTACTTCTCTTTACTACTAGTTGACAACCGTATACTTGTGGAATGTGTAAAAGTTTGTAGTAGGATTTAGGTGTTTTATAAATTTACAATTAGGTGTGTAAGGTGTTTTATAAATTTCACG
This sequence comes from Cinchona pubescens, assembly GCA_025175665.1. Taxonomy (NCBI): domain Eukaryota; kingdom Viridiplantae; phylum Streptophyta; class Magnoliopsida; order Gentianales; family Rubiaceae; genus Cinchona; species Cinchona pubescens. Next base: position 972,865 of record JANKKI010000116.1, read on the forward strand.
CGCCGAACAGTCACAGAGCTGTTTTGGCCACGTTTTTTCTGCATTTTTCACCTATTTTTCACCAAAAATTTCAGATGGCCATACTCCCCACATGACAAGGAATGGTCTTTGACCATTTTTACACTCAATCCAATTCATTAAAAGCACAAAAAATCAGTCTAAAGGGGAGAAAAAAAGTTTTCTGCAGAGAAAATTTTCTCAAGCCTAAAAAATCTGCCAAAGAGCCAACTTTGACCAAAATTCCATACGATCAGAGAGGAATTAGACTAAAATCAAAGAAGAAAAATTGTAGAGGGTTCCTGGGGTTACAACTTCTCTTTGTAAATCTTAAGCAAAATCGTCCATTTAGAGTGTCAAAAACGTGGTAGAAAAAGGCTGTTGGTCTAGAGGATCTGCCGAAAAATTTCGAAGTCTGGAAAATTTTCCAAATGACCAATTTTGAGCCAAGATTTCAAGCGATGGAGGAGGAACTAGAGTAAACTCAAGGAATAAAAGTTGTAGAGGGTTCCTGGAGCTACAACTTCTCTTTTTCAAATCCAAAGAAAAATCGTCCATTTGGAGGGTCAAAAACGTGGTAGAAAAAGGCAGGAGTTGGTCCAGAGGATCTGCAGAAAAATTTCCAAGTCTGGAAAATTTTCCAGACAACCAACTTTGAGGCAAGATTGCAAGCGATGGAAGAGGAACTGCATTAAACTCAAAGAATAAAAGTTTTAGAGAGTTCCTGGAGCTACAACTTCCCTTTTCAAACTCGAAACAAAATCGTTCATTTGGTGGGTCAAAAGCGTGGTGGAAGAAGGCTAGTAGCCCACAAAAATCTGCACAAAAAAAAGGAAGGTTAGAAAAATTTTATTTTCATTTACTCCTCCAGATTTCAGTTTTTTTCATTTTAGCCCGAGAATATTTTCTTAAATTACGTTTAGGCCCTTCTGATAGGGCCCACTTGTTGCCACGTCATGGATGACGTGGCATCCCCAGATTGTGCCACGTCATCGGATGACGTGGCGTCACCAGATTGTGCCACGTCACGGATGACGTGGCACAAGTGGGTCCCCAGATTGCGCACGTCAGCCGATGACGTGGCACCACGAGATTGCTCCACGTCAGCGATGACGTGGCATTTCAAAAAAAAAATCCAAAATTTCAGAAAAAAAATTTATTTGCGTTTTGACCCTCCAGATTTCAGATTTCTGCATTTTTAGCCCCTCAAATAATTTTTAAAATTACATTTAGGCTCTTAAGGAATTTTCTTTAATATTACTATTTTTTTCTCTTCAAATTTCTTCCAAATTACATGTTTTATGTCAATAACCACCAAGTTTTACTTTGATTTCTGTTTGGCATTTTAATACGTTTTAATTACCCTTTGATTGTGAAATTACTGTTTTGCCCCTATGAGTATTAAATTACAAATAGACTTTGATCTTGGCACATATTTTTTGATTAATTGCTTTTGTGATGATTGGTGCTTTATTTTAATGTTTGTTGGTCTCAATATAATATTTATGCCTTATCTTACTTGTTAAATTATGTGAATTTACTCTTTTGCCCTCAAATTTTGACGATTAGTTGCACAACTAGACGTTAAGTATTTGAATCAAATTCAATTTAGCCCAGGACTTAATAATTGTATCAATAATATAAAATTGGGGTAGAAATAAACTCCGGCGTGCATGATAAATGACTATTTTGCCCCTTGGGAGTTAAAGGGCACTACAAGCTCAATGTGTGCGACTTTTAATTGGCTCCGGGCTAAATCTACCTGTCAATGTTAATATTTACCATTTATTTCGTTTCCTCATTAACATGTACATATTTTATTACTTTTAAACTATCTCAAAGCACACGTATGTTACAAAGCCGGCAATAATGAATACTAAAATTGAAAAGAGAAACGCGATAAAATCACGCAACCGGTCCAACGCCGGGTAAAGTGGGTGCCGAGAGAAATTCAAATCCATCCCAAACCTTCCCATTTTACAACAGGATTCCCGAACTCGTTTTCTTGAGTTACGCGGACCAGGAGTCAATCTAAACTAGGGTTTATTTTCTTTTTAAATTTTTGATGTAAAATATTTTTGTGTCCCGGCGCACCAACACACTAACTATGGCGACTCCAGTCTTGTTTTCCCTAGTTTAGATTGTTTTTATACAATTCATAGTCGCATTAAAGGCCCCCGTTATATAATAGTAAATAGGTGATTCATTTAAATTTGTAATAGTAAGTAGGTAATTTATGTTTGTAAATTGTAAGTAGGATTTTTGCATTCAATCACCTATTTCACGAGCACCACACGTTGGCGACGGTGCCCACCGGTGCTAGCCAGACCGCGGGTTGATAAGCGCGCGGTAAAGGGAGGGCACGACACATATTAGGTAGACTCCTAATGATCTTCTATTTCCATGTAGCCTTGTCAAGATGGTCAAAAAATGTTGTAATCTTTTAGATTTGAGAAAAACTATATTTTAGATGAATAGAACTTGTTTTTCAAAAATCTTTTTGATGATGGTTAATACTTGGTTATTGAAACCTTTTGTTGGCATTTGAACTTGTTTCCTTTAGAAAAGTTGAAAAACTTAGAATCCGGCTAGTTAAAATAGTTCAATTGTCATATGGTATTTGAGGTCCCTTGAGAGGTCTCCTAATTATCCAAAGTACATCTATTATTCACCTTTTGTTTTGTCATCTTGGTGGTGCCTAATGTGTTGTGTCTTGTGTCGTATGTTTTGCGTTGTTCATTTTTGTTGTTCTTTTTCTTGTCTTTTATTTTGCTCGGGACGAGCAAAAACTTAAGTTTGGGGTTGTGTTAACTCAAGAAAACTAGAATTGTATGCACCTTAAACTTGAAGGTTTGGCTACTAGTTTCGAGTATTTTTAGTGTTTTCATGTGTGTTTTTATCTATTTTGCATTTATGTGTTAGAATGTGGTAATATGTGTTTATTAAGTGTTTTAGTACTTATTTAGGTCTTAATTATCATACTTTATTAGGTTCTTGTGTATAGACTTGTGTCGTGCCTTTGACTTAACTTCGTTGGGAGTTAAGCTTTTGTTCGTCTTTGTTTGTCCTTCATTTTTTGGCCTATTTTAAGTGAGAATTTTATTTATATATTTAGGTGTTATTTTAATTGTTTATTATAGTTAATAATGTTCTCCTATGTGTTAGGGTCGCATGAAAAAGAACGTCGCATTAATCGGACGTCGGATGAAGATTTTTGAAACAAAATAGTGAAGTGCTGCATTTCAGAAGTTTCAGTCCAAATCGCAATCTCAAATTGCAGATCACGATTTGGAGGCGGGTGGAGCAAAAAAATGACTTTGTTCTGGGCTGATTTTTGCTGCACAATTATCCCACTACCCTAGCACTATATATACCCCTTTTAAACCTCATTTAAGGGAGAACTTAGCTAGTAGAAGTGGGCTAGATTAGAGAGTAATTTTCTTCCTTTTTCCTCCCCATTTGAGGAGGGTTTTCTTTAGATTAGATTGGAGTAGGATTTCTCTTTCTTGTAATCACGATTTCCTAGCTAAAGATTGAAACTTTTTAGTGGTAAGTTCCTTTTTTATATTAAAACTCTTTTAGCGAAACTTTAATTTCTACATATTTTCTTAGTTTAATTTGTCTAATTACTTTCATAAATTTGCTCTCTTTCATGATTTCTTAGCGTAATTGTTAGATTAGTTAATGGGTTTCTTTCAATTATGCTTCCTTAGTGGTAATTCATAGTTTAGATTGGTTAATTAGGACAAATTATTTTATGGGCTTTTCATTTAATTGCTTTCTTTACTTGCTTTCTTAGTTTAATTGGTAGATTAGTTAATGGGTTTTTCTTAATTGTGCTTTCTTAGTGTTAATTTGTAGTCTAGGTTAGTTAATTGTTTTTTAAAAATACTTTCTTTTTACATACTTTCTTAGAATAGATTATGGGCTTTCTCTAATTGTACTTGCTTAGGGATAATGAATAGTTTAGATTAACTAATTGTTTGCTTAATATGCTTTTCATTTTAATTGTTCCTTTTATTTGCTTTCTAAAGATACTTCCTTTTTAATTGCTTTCTTAGGGATTAATCTTTACTTTAAATTGCTTCTTTAGTTCCATTAGTAGTTCTAGTTTTAGTTAAATCTCTTCTCTTAAGCCATCGCTTCAACTTGTAATCTAACCAAATAACCGGTAATTATCGACCAATCTTTGTGGGTATGATCCCTACTTCCCTTTACTACTAGTTGACAACCCTATACTTGCGGGATGCCACAGTTGGCAGTAGGATTTAGGTGTTTTATAAATTTAGAAGTAGGTGTGTAAGACATCAACCTCCTTTTATTACTACCTCAAATGATTTGGCTTAGAAATTCTTGACTAAATTTTTTCCACTATCGAAAATAGCAAAATTTTGGAATGACATCATTCATTTATTCAACAAGACAACGAGCCACTATTTGAAGTTTGGGAACGGTTCAAGGGCCTACTTCCATTATGTCCTCACCATGGTCTACTAGATTGGCTCTAGATTCAAACCTTTTATGATAGACGGCAAAGGCCTACTGGAATTATTATGGATGCAGTTACTGGGAGAGCTATCAAGTGTAAGTCCTATGACGAGGCAGCTGTTTTTTGGTATTAGAGAACTTGTCTTCTAGCAATTATCAATGGTCAAATGAGAGAGCTACACCAAGAAGAGCTGCTAGGGTATATGAAGTTGATACTCTCACAACAATTGCAACACAAATAGCAGCGTTAACTAAGAGATTTGATGTTATCGGTGTCCAGGGTAGATAAGTGGAGCTGGTTTATGTTTGTGACTTATGCCAGGAGGGACATTCTACAAATTAGTGGAAAAATAATTATGAATCAGTAAATTATATGGGAAATTATAGTTGGAACCAGAACAATCCATAGTCATGCACTTATAATCTTGGTTGGAGAAACCAATCGAATTTTTCATAGAGCAATAACCAACAAGATAGACCTTCATCATCGACTCAACCACAAATTCCATTGAGGTTCCATGTTCTAAGCAGACGACCACAACTAGAGTCAGAAAAGAAGGATAGTCTGGAGGAATTGCTCAGATAGTATATTGCTAAAAATTATGCAATACTACAGAATTAGAATGCATAATTACTGTAGAACCTTACAACATCTCTTCAAAACCCAGAAAGCTAAATGATATAGTTAGCCATTTCCATCTATAACAGGTCCCAAGGTAATCTACCAAGTGACATTGAGGTTAATTTTCATAAGAAGGGTAAGAAACAATGCAAGGCGGTGACACTTCGAAGTGGAAGGTAGTTGGCAAATGATGGTAAAAAGTCAAATGAACAGGGTTCTAAGGTAACAGATGGGAAGGAAAAAGAAATTTGAAGAAAAGTTGAGTAGGTAAAGGAGTAGAATAATGAAATGATGTACCCACTAGTACCATACACCCACAGGTTGAAGAAACAGAAGTTGGATGGGCAATTTAGGAAATTCATGGAATTTTCAAAAAACTTCATGTAAACATCCCATTTGTAGGGGCATTGGAACGAATGCGTAGTTATGTGAAGTTTATGAAGGATATCTTGTCACGAAAGAGGAGGTTGGCTGATTTTGAAACCATCGCCCTTATAGAAGATTTCAGTGCTATGATTTTGTAGTAGACACTACTACCAAAGCTAAAGGGTCTGGCGGCTTCACTATTCTATCCGTAATTGACACTCAATTCATTGGTAAGGCTATTTGCGGTCTTGGTGCTAGTACTAATTTAATGCCTCTTTCTATTTTCAAGAATTGAATGTGGGAGAAATGAAGCTGATGTTGGTACTCCTCCAGCTGGCAGATTGTTTAGTGGCACATCTGAGGGGAATCATTGAAGATGTATTGGTAAAAGTGGATATGTTTATTTTTCCTACCGACTTTATTGTGTTAAATTTTGTGGAAGATTTAAATATTCCAATTATACTTAGCATCAGGTAGAACTCTCATCGATTTCCAAAGTGGTGAACTCACAATGATTGTTCAAGATGAAGAGATAAAATTTAATGTGTTTAAAGCTATGAAAATGTTTTACCAAGTGGAAGAGTATTTTGTGGCAAATGAGGTAGCGAATGATGACATAAAGGTCGTAGCGAATGATGACATAAAGATTTATCTAAGATTAGTAGTCATTGCCAAGATAGATAGAGAAGAGGAGGAGTTCAAAAAGTACATTAAACATATGATAATGCAAAAGAACTCCAGGATAAATAGAGACACTGTCATCAATAAGTCATGCAAGACGAGAGCAATATCAAGGGAGTGGGAGGATGAATAAATCATAGATCTTGTGACAATGTGTAGTAAGATGCTTCTTAAGAAACTACCCTAGAAAGGAAGATTCAGTGAGTTTTACGATAACATGCAATGTAGGAGTTATTTCAATTGATAGAGCACTATGTGATTTAGGGGCCAATATAAACCTAATGTTGTTGTCTTTTTGCAGGAAACTAGGGCTGATAGCTATTCAAAAAAACAATAAGACTATCCAACTAGGGGATAGAAGCATGAGAGACCACAAGGAGAAATAAAGAGAATGTGTTGGTTTGAGTGGAGAAATTTATTTTCCCGGTAGACTTTGTTGTACTGGAGATGGAGGAATTGGACACTGATGAGAGTTCCTTTTGATATTAGGAAGGCCGTTCCTAGCTATTGGTAGAGCCTTAATTGATGTAGAATAAGGACAATTAGCCTTAAGGGCAAATAATGAGGCAATCTCATTTTGCATCATTCTAGCAAGAAAATATGCTCATGAGCATTTCAATTGCTTCACAGTTGATCTAAAAAATCAAGTTGATAGTTTTCATGGAGTTTTGGAAGTATTAATGCATCAAATGATTGGCCAACTCTAGCTATAGACATTTTATAAAGCACTTCTTGAGAGGCAAACCACGTTTCTTACCTTACACGATTTTAATTTTTTGTTTATTAGTGTACTTTGAAAATTTTATTTGTGAACTAATTCTTTTTTGATTATGTTTTTTAGAAGAAAAACAAAGTTTGGAGGTGAAAAGAAGTTCAAAATATGGATCCAGGATGGAAAACGGTCCAAAATTAGACAAAAAACAAGCATGGCATGATAGCTTCGGCGCTGCCATACCATGCCACTATGGTTGGGTGCAACCGCGCCCCACTGCTTGGGAGCTATGCCCTAGTTGGTTGAGCAAAGGGTTGACGGCTGCAATTTATTCATTTTTGGAATCCTCCCATCTTCAAAACATCCCCAAAACTATTCTAAACTTGTTCAAAATCTTTCTTACACAAATCCCATTGCATATACACACTTATAGCACCTAAAAACTCATCTTTTGTCCAATTTTCAGCACATTAAAGAAGTGTAGGTGATTTCTCAACAAGAACATCAAGAAAGTTCATTAATAGGGATTCTTCCTAGGGTTGAAGAAGGCTTTAACAGGAGATCTAAGAAACAATTGGGACGAGATGATATGCTAGATAAGCGTATAGCGACAAAGAAGCCCCTTGATGGTAAGGTAGTCACATGAATGAATAAGAAATCCAAGCAGCTACTAAAGAATAAGGCATCGACTCAAGGTAATCTTCGTATGGTAGGCAATGTGGAAAGTCATTTAAGAAAGCTTGAAAGTGGAGCATCATTACCAATATGTGAAGGCCATGGGGAAGTTAATCCACTACATTGGTGATGCCGCACATGTTGATATGAGGGTTGCTCCATCTTTACTGGCTACACCCATTTTTGAAGAGAATGATGAGTTAGAGGATGAGATGAGTGACGAGTCGGATGGAGATCAGTCCTTCAATGAGGAAGAAAATGAAGATAATGAATGAACCAAGCTACACTTTGATATCAGGGGTGTTTTGTTTTTGTTGTTTAGTTTTCTTTTTTAGTTATGTTAATTCTTTTTCGTTTTCACTTGTGGTGTGAAACATTTATGACAATGTTCCTTTAACTTGGGGTTGGTGTTTGTGTTTTCTGCTATATCTCTATTTCATGTTTGTGTCTTGGTGATGTGAATTTGTATTATGCGTTATGTTGGCCCCAAAGCAACCTAAGAGGGGGGTGAATTAGGTTGTCTCAAAAAACAAACCTTTGAAGTGCTTAATGAAAATACAAACTTTGTGCAACAAATGAATACTTAAGCACAAATGATCAAAGATAAATTAACTTCTTCTTGTCTTATATTTAGCAATCAAAGCTTAAAGAACAAATAAAAGATTGAGATAAAGAATATTAAACCAAACTCCCAAGCTTCTCAAGCTTGGAGTACATCCACTAGTAGTGCCTCTTCAAAGAAGGTGAGGCAATAACCTTCTTGTACACAAAGTAGGCTTACCCTTGCACCAACTAAGTTCCTCTAGTTGAGCCAAAGGGTTTTACACTACAACCTCACTTTTGTACACTTGTTATCCTTCCACTCTTACACTTGAAGATCACTCACTAGTCTACTCTTGCTCACACTAATTCCCACTAGTTGAGCCAAGAGAACTATACTACTCAAACCAATACAACCCACAATATTTTATCCTATTTCTCCCCAAATAGCTCTTACAAGTGTTTGTATTGAATGTAGTAGTTCCTTACATCATTTGGAAGTCTTTGGGCTATTTATAGATGAAAGATGTGCTGAAATTTGAGTTCTAACGTCAAAAAACTAGCTGTTAAAAACTAGCCGTTAGGGGTTCATATGACGGACAGTGGGTTCGGACGTCCGTTCATGCGTTCTACAGCTTGATGAACAGTGTCTCGGACGGTCATATGCGTCCTACAGCTTGATGAACAGTATCTCGGACGGTCATATGCGTCCTACTACTGTCTGTTTAATGTACTTTTTGAACTCCTCCTCTCGGACGCTATCTATCTTGCGTCCGATCTCCTTTCTTTCGGACGCTCTTCATCGTCCGAAAGGTGTTGTTCAACTTTTGGTTGTTTTTGTTGATTGTGTTTGGATGATCATTTTCATCCGATCCTTCCTATTTTTCTGCACACTTGTTTGCAAACCATTAGTATGATTTGGTCATCATCAAAACATGATTATCATAACTGGAGTTCAACACGTTATATGTTAGGGTTATCTCTATGAAGTTTCTGTAGTACCTGATAATCAGAACTCTGTTTCTATTATTCCTACTACTCTTCCTCTTGTAAATCCCTACTCAGCATTTGCTAGATCTCAGTTTTCTCCTATTTCCAAACATATCCCTTTCTCTTATATCTCCTAAAAAAAACCTGTAAAAGAATATATCCAGTCTTCTGGACTAGATCAACATCATATTCCAGCCACCTCATCAGAACATCTTGTTACTCTATATCTTCCTGAGGATTTTCCTAGACAATGGAGAGCTCAAGGTTATATTCACATCCGTTTTGGAGCAATCCGAGTTGCTCTAACTTTTCATGGAAGAAAAGGACTACCAGTAGTGGCCAGAATTGCCTTGTTAGACACCTAATTTAGGAAATATCAACATGCCTACATAGCAACTTTTGAAACTACACTAAATGCAGGAACAATGTTCGTCACTTTATTTCCTAATTTTAACATGTGACTACATGACCCCATTTCTCCTCTTAGCTTTGAAGGTTCAACTTCAAATTCAAGGAGCTGAGCAAATTCAAGATGCACTTGTTGCAACACTTCACTACCAGATGGTTTACAGAGCTCAAAACCATGCTTTTGATCTAACTCTTCCTGGAGGTGATGATGTCCTCTGTTCATCAAAATAAAAGAAGGTCAATATGCTACTTGTACATATATTCCCAGGCAGATTCCAAGAGATGAACTTATAAAGCTACTTCCAGACATATGGATCACAAATTATGAAAAATTGCTTGAAGCAGTTCCTAGAACCTCTTGAGTCTTCTGAAACCTTGATGCAGTCCAGATAGGATGGAACAGTTTCTATCCAGTTCAATCATTCCCATCTTAAAAAACCTCAATCTTGGAGATTTTCAAGCCAAAGTAACAAAGCTTCCAGTTCTAGGCCTCCTTTCTCAATAATGGAAATATCAGTCCAAGATCCTTCAACATTAAAACAAGTGGATTATGGACATGAAAGATGTGTCCTAGAATACATCACTAGAAGTTTCAAAGAAAATGGCCAGGCAGTTTATTTTTTCACATATCCTTTTAGTGGACATTGTTATTTTGATATCTGCTGTTGTGAAGAGTGCCAAGACAGAGAATGGGAAGAAGATTATTAGTTTTATTATACTCAAGACCGAACTGGAAGAAAACCACCAAAGAAGAAGAAGAATAAGCGCCGTTACCAACATGTTTTCCCTGAAGATCTTGATCTCTCTTCACCAGCTCAAACTGTGAGAAGTACTTTTGATTTCTTGACTAAAGAATTGCCTAATGAAAAATGGGCAATCCAACCTGGAAAAGAAAGAGGTGAAGAGGTGCAAAGAAAGTTCAAAGAATTTGTTGACTCCATTATTCCAGAGCCTATTCTAGAACCAGTTCTTGAAACTCCAAGTAAGTTAGTATTGCCTCAGATTTGTATGTTCAACCCAACAGATTTTCCTCCACTATCCAAGTTTGAAAAGGATAAGGCAAGTCATATTCCAAAGATTCAGAATGCAACCAAGGTAGTATTACCCTCAGGATAGGTTGAACAAAAATTGCAAGGAGAAGAAGTTCAAAATTGGCAAACTGAAAATGCACTTGTTCAAAACAAAGCATTGATTTCTATTGATCAAAAAGTTTTTGTTGTAAAACATATAGTCAGAACAACAATCAGAAAAGATCAAAGACATCATGTATAAATTGCAAATCTTAGAGAAATGCAACAGCACCACCTGGAGTATCTTTCGTGCATTTTCATTCTCAACAGCTCAAGGAAAAAGAATCAGTGCTCAAGCAAATGGAATTCTTAAAACAAGAATTACAATGAGAAGCATCAAACTCTCAAACAGAGCCAACCATTTGTGGGATAAAATTTTCAAATCCTCCACCACTCAAGTTTGGAGCAGAACCCATTGTGCCGACTTATCCTCAATCTTATGGGAAATTTGAAACAAGTTCCCCGTGGTATTACATCCCTCTTTTTTCCTCTATGCCACAAAAACCTTATGTACCTTCCCCAGGAGAACCTTCTATTAACAATCTCTCAGAATGGTACAAATTCAAGAAAGAGAAGATGAAACAACTGCAACAAATTCATAAAGAAAAGGAAAAGTAGGAGAAATTGAGAATCCAACAAGAAAGAGAGAAGACACTGAAAAAAGGTGAAGAAGGAAATGAAAGAATGGGAAAAACTAGAAAGAGAAAAGGCATCATCCTCGTCTCAAATGATGATAACCCCAACATCTGAAAAGGAAGTAAAAAATCCTTTTAGTACTTTTCTCTCTCAATTATCTCAACCAATTCCTAATCTTGCTTCAATAGATGCATTTGAAGAATCATCCACAGAAGAAGAACTTGATTCAGAAGAAAGTGAGTCATCAGATGAGTTGGAAGAATCCTCAGAAAGTGAACCAGAACCAGCATTTATGGTAAATGAGCCAATTGTGACCCATCCAGATGATGATGATGGAGATGTTGTTATGGAAGAAACAGTCATTGGAGATAGAGCTCTAAAAACATCAACAAAGTCATCTGGAGGAACAATCATTTTTACATTGGATGATGTTCCTTATTCCAAATGGTCGAGCAGAATCCAAGAATTTCATGCATGGCTGGTTACAAGAAAGTTGACTATTGACAATATTTTGAAATTCTAACTGAGTTCACTTCTCGTTTTATAGATAGATTACTGAAAGATTGGTGGATGACTGTCCCAGAAGATTTTAATTTGATTATTGATGCTTTGTATACTATTTTCCTAGGAGAACAAAAAGAAGATTTGGAATTAAAGAAAAAAGAATCTTTCAAATTAAGTTGCCAATCTTATACCAGGAAAGATTTGGATAAACACTAGAAAAGATTGATACATTCGTTCTATATTCTTGGTGCAGTTTCCAGCATAAAGCAAGCTTTTCTCACATCACTCCCCAAGACATTGGCTAAAGGAGCAGAAATTTATATCCAAGAAAAATATAATGGAATAATCACCATAACCACAGGGCAAATTCGTCAGGCATTAATACGCACATGAAGAACTTTGTCATAAAAGACAAGTAATCAGAGAACATCTCAAAGAAGACCCTTGCATAGATGAGGCTTGCAAAAATCCAGAATATTTTCTGAAAGGATCATGTAAAGGATGTAAAAATCAAAAGAAGAAAAAGGTTCAAGAAGAAGTTCAAGAAGTTAAAAATATTCTCAAAATCCTTTCCGTGGCCCAAAAAGTAGAAATTCTTCAAAAGAAACAATAAATTCAAAACAGATAAGAAGTTCAAGAAGAAATCCTAGAGATGTTACATTTGCAATCAAAAAGGTCATTTTGCAAAAAATTGCCCTCCAAATAAACAAGGACAAAAACTGATGGAAGCAATTATAAGAGAAAGAGGATATGAATTTTCTTCAGATGATGACCTTAAATTAGTTTTCTCAGTGGACAGTCAACCTTCAGAAGAAACATTGTTTGCTCTTGAAACAATTCAAGACATGTTCAGGATCAACTACAAATTTGCTCCCATTCATTTCTCGAAATCAACTCCAAGTTTTCAAACTATTTCTTCTACTCCATAAACTTTAGTTTATATTTATCCTTCTAAATATGATAAACCTATTCCACTAATAGCCTTTTTTGACATAGGTGCTGCCCTATCAATCCTTCATCCAAAGGTGTTGCTAGTAGAATATTGGAAACCCTGTAGAAGCAACATTTCAGAGCAGCAAACGGAGAAATTTTCTCAGCAGATCTTATTACCAAAGATCAGATAACTATTTAGTTCTTTCCAAACTGCAAAATTCGAACATAGATTCTAGGATGTGTTGCCCCAGGAAAAGACATGGTGTTTTGAATGGATCTCTACAAAAAATCAATGGGTCTTACAATTCTTTCATAAGGGATTAAGTATAAGAAATTCTTTAAATCTTATGTGACATCCCCGTTTATTTCCCATTGATATAGCTAAAATCCTTGAACAAATAAAAACTGTTTTAATTGAAAAGTCATGTGCTAATTCACATAATGCGTTTTTATTTAAATGCTCAAAACCATTATGGACTAACTTTGAGTTTTTTATCCAGCTTCCATTCAAGAAGAATGAAGATGTCAATCCAACAAAGGCGACCCATTCGAGAATGAATCCAGAACATGCTGCCCTTGCAGAACAGGAATGTCAATAATTGCTGAAAAATGGTTTGATTGAGAAGTCTGAATCTTCACCATGGGCTTGTGAAGCTTTTTATGTAAATAAAAGGTCTGAACAAGTACGTGGGAAAATAAGACTTGTCATAAATTATCAACCATTAAATCATTTTCTTCAAGATAACAAATTTTTTCTTCCAAACATATATACTCGATTTTCAAATCTTAAACCTACTCAATGGTTTTCAAAATTCGATGTTTAAAATCAGGTTTTTGGTAATTGGGTATTCACCCAAATGATAGAGGAAAAACAAGATTTTGCATTCCTGATCACCATTTCCAATGGACAGTTATGCCTTTTGGTCTCAAAACAGCACCATCACTTTTTCAACATGCCATGATAAATTTTTTTCAACCCATTTTATCCTCAGCTCTTATCTACATTGATGACAATCTACTTGAAGCCCATTTTGAACTCCTAGCCCAGTTTGCTCAAATAGTCCAAGACTATGGGATTATGCTTTTCGAGAAAAAATTGGCCCGACAAACAGTTATTTTTTTGGGATGAAATTTGATGATGGAAAGTATGAACCCGAACAACACATTTCAATTGCCATTTATGGGATTTCCAGATTCAAACCTCACCAAAAAAAGAAATCCAACAGCTTTTAGGCATTGTAAATTATGTGAGAGATTTTATTCCTAAAATGGCAACCTCTATTCACCCGTTAACCGAATGTCTGAAGAAAAATCCTCCCCTTTGGTCTTCAACACAAATCAGAGCAGTCAAAAATCTAAAACTCCTCCTTCATAACATCATCCTTCTTTTCATCCCATTAAAGATCATTCAGACAGATGCAAGCGATAAATTTTGGGGAGCAGTGCTCTTCAATGAAATTGATCACAAAAGACAATTTTGTGGATATGCCAGTGGAAGATTCAAACCCTCAGAAATTCATTACCATTCAACTTTCAAAGAAATTTTAGCAGTGAAGAATGCTATCAAGAAATTTAACTTCTATCTCTCATTGGTGAAAAATTTCTTGTAGAAATGGATATGTCCTCTTTCCCAAAATTTCTTCAGTTCAATCTTAATAGAAGGTTATTCCAAATCCCCAGCTTCTCAGATGGTCTAATTGGTTTTCACAATATACCTTTGATGTTCATCACATTAAAGGCAGAAACAATCTCATTGCAGACTTTTTCAGTAGATAACAGTCTTTCCTTCCAAAAGAGTCAGTTGAGACATCAGAGTCTTTGATGTATATTCCCTCTTTTAATATGTGGACACCTGAAACATATGAGTATTCTTCTCATCTTTTGAGTCTGTAGAGTCATTTTCCCCAGAGTTTAAGTCATTAGATTACCCATGGAAAGCAAAAGATCTGAGTCAATATACAGTCTTTTGGGAACTTCAAACTTTCACACAGTATGGAGGTTTCATTCTTAATCCTTTTGGAGTCCACCCAAAATATCCTTTCCGTTAAGTTTTTCTATGCATCCTCATGATTTTCCAGAGTCCCTATTATGTTTTTTCTTCTACTTGTGTCACCAATATCTTATTATTATTGAGTTTGAGTGTAAAAAATTTGTCAGACTTAGTTCACCTCACTAGATGAACTATGTACTTTCCTTTCTTGGTTTGCACCACTCAACAAATGGAGTAGAATTTTCCTTTATCGCAGAGGATTTGTTCTTATCCAGTTTCATCGAGTATTAAATAAATCAGGATAAAATTTTCAAGCACTTCCATGTTGTAAGGTTATCCAAGAATCACAGACAACTATTTTAGTCATGGAAGAGGAATACAATGAAATTCAAAGGATTTTATTTCAAGAAAATAAATGTATTCCTAAAGAAATTTGACCCCCCTGCAACTTATGGTACATGGAACCATCTCTCTGGACATCCTCATTGGAAAATAATTCAAGATGCAAGAAATGAATATCATAAGAAATATGTTGATGCACCATTTTCTCAAGATCAAAATCCAGAACCATTTCCTGATATTCTTCCACAATCTAGTTCCTCCCAAGAGATTCCTCCACAGTCAAGTTCCACTCATACAAAAATAGGAAAACAACCATTGGTTAGAACTGAAAGAAAAAGAAGAGAAAATAAAAGGAAGAAACAGATAAAAGCATTGGGATAGGATTGAAGAACTCAATATCACAGATCTAGATTCTACTCCCTCGGATACTCCCAGCTCAGATGATAACAAGACAGGATGGCCCTATAACTTTTAATAAAGTTACTTTATTAAAGTTTGCTTTAGTGTGTCAGGCTTTATTAAAGTGTGTAAGATTCCCACTAGCGTGTATTATTTGCTTTATCTTGATAAGATTTCCACTGTGGATCTTATCTTATATTGTATTTTAGTTTATTACTTTAGGTTTGAAATTCGGGTTCCTCTCTATAAATTGAACCCATTGTAATTCAGCAGAGCAGAGTGGTGTGCTGCGTTAAAATTCCACTGTGTGAATAAAATATCCTTGGCTTTCTAAGCTCTTTTTCTTTCTCTAAGTATCAGCATAGCTTAATAACCATGTAATGATCTTTCTTGATTTCTTGACTTAAAATTTTATATTTCATTTGTATGTATAATTTGGATAAAGTGAAGGGCTCATCTTGTTTTCCTGGAGGATGGAAGTTTAAAGCCTAGCTTACCGTCTGAAATATACATGCATTTGCATATATAGATATTTGAGTCTCTTACCAAAAGCCAAAAAGATTTTTGAATTTTAGGTAATTTTATCAGTTTTGAGGATCTGATTGTATAACAGACTCCCTAACTACCGGTTGGCAGCCTTAAGAATTTATGTGCCTTCTTCACATGAAGTACTGTAGAAGGCCAAAACAAAAGTTTTTCATTTCTAGAAGTTTTGTGTATTCATCAAATTTTGTTGAATATGTGTCAATAGTTTAAATATATTTCGAAGGGACTATTTTGTTAGAGTGTTTGGGTTGAGATATACATAAATTTTCTTTGCAGTTTGATCCCTTTTGAGTTGTGGAAGTGCTATCACTATACATATATACTTCGTTGAGTAAGGATGTGAAAATGAGATAATTTTCAATAAGTGTTAAATCATGATTGCCTTGCGATATTTGTTTTACTTGTAAAATTCCTTGGAATTGCGTGTGAATTTATACTTGTGAAATATATGTGGATTTTTAACCAAAGAAATGATTTAGGCAAGTTCCTTGAACCGTTTATGCCAAAATGCCTATCCAATTGAAATACTATCCCTAGTGTCCCATCTTCTGCCTTATGAGTCTTATTTTTTGAACAACCATGTTATTTAGTCAACTTATCTTTTTAATTTTAACATTCTTTCTACCTACCCCTTAATAGTTAGTGCTAGCTCCTTTTGGGTATCAATGCTATGAATTTGATGAAATGGTGGTTAGAAAGAAAGTATGTGTTACATTGGGGGAGAAGTCATGTTTATGACTTTAATGTTTATAATGCTCTCTTATACATTGTTATGTTTAAAAGAAAAAGAAAATTTATGTAAAAAAAAAGTGAAAAACGAAGAAGAAAAAAAAAAATTTGTGTTAAGTTTTGTGAATAAGGAAGGACAATTTAGATACAATCCTGGATGAGCTGAGAACCTTCAAGCAAGGATTACATAAAATGGCATGTAATCAAGTAGCCGAAATCATCCAAGGAGACAATGACCATGATGTTTGGTTTGGTCATGGTGTTCTTGAAGATGTTGCTATCTTGATGATTCGAATGTTGGCCAAGATTTCGAAAGCTAATATGCTATAATGGTTGAGTTGATTAATTAAATGGACACAATTTTTTTAATTTGTGAGCCCAATTATTTGTTTAAATATTGTGTAAATTGGCTAGTTTAGGTGTTGATTTAATTCTTACTTTTTAGGCTAATTAATTAACCTTAATAAGGCCTATTTAGCTCAAATTTTGGGGCTGCTTATGGTTGAACCCTAGCACTACTTTTTACGAGTTTTTTAGCTAGTTTTTAGGACTTTATCAAGCCTATAAATAGGCACTATTATGGATGAATTTTGAAGCATATTTTTTATCAATAAATTTTCATATTTTTCATGAGAAAAAAGTTCTTTCTTTTAGTCTTTGGAATAAGACTTTGTTGGGATCATTGCTTGTGCAACAATGACTATCTCAGATTCTAACGGACTTAGAATATTGGTTCCTTCTTGATCGATATAAGCAGTGGCTCAATTCTTGGTTATTCTTGTTTGTTCTATTCGTGTATTCGTTGTGTTTTGCTATCCAATTTATGTGACCAACTTTCGATTCCGATCCTTAGGGTTTTGGTGCCTTACTTGATCATCGGGTTTCGTGGCATCGAATCTAGATTGCGCACGGGGTTCGCATCAAATTCCTTCTAAGTTGTAATAAAGATGTATGTTTTTGCCTTTAGAAGTGGTAGCTGGTTAAATGTTATGGTAGTTAGAGAATTTTTAGAGGGTTATGGTTCAAGTTATTCACTAATGTATCAAATGTGATATGAGCTACTCTTATCCAAATTTATCCTACCTTTGTCCCTTAGCCTATGTTACAAGTTTAAAAAACCTACTTGATCATTGGTTTAATTTCATTTGGGTATTCAATTTGTTGAATTCTTCCACTATGTCTGTTACTTATTAAGCTTTTTGTTCAATGGATTTTACTTTGATTAGTGAGCAAGCGATATCTGCTTTCATGAGTGAAGAGTTAGCACTTTCATGATGATGATTTGGCATTGACTAGCATGGTTCTTTTATATACAAGCTGAGTTCATTTCTCTAGTTGTTTAGTTTACCTTTTTACGACCATTGATCCATTGAACAAAGTTAATGAGTTTACACATTTTGTGTTGTGTTGTGCTGTGCTTTGTTTTACTTAGGACGAATAGAATTTCAAGGTGGAGGATGTGTTAACTCCCAATTTAATGTGGGTTGGTAGAAGAAAGGCTTCCAAATCAAGGAAAAAATTCTCTCTAGAGCTGCATATTTCGTGCTCTCTCTTCTGCTTGCTTTTTCCACATTTTTCTTCAGCCATGCTGCCCTTCAGTCCTCAACTGAAGGGCATCCCTCCCTTCCCTCTCGATCGTTCACTTTTGTTGTTTCATTTGAGGTGTACATTCCACTGGCCACTCCTTCTACCAATAGAGGAGAACCTGCTATATTTTTTCCTCCAGAAATTGTTCAGAAACTTGCTGCCCCTTTTCTTATGCATTGGTTGGGAAATTTTCTAGAGGACATCCTTTAATAGAATCCAAAAGGAGGGATTTTCTAATAATGGCTATTTGGTGACATTCACCTTGGAACTTCTTGATAATCAACACATCCTCATACGTTTTGATAATCAAGACATTTAAGTGGACTCCGAATTTCTCTCTCAGTTTGAAACCCTCAATAGCTCCTGTATGGATTACCTTGGTGGCTTGCCTACTCATCTTTTTCACAAATCCGCCCTTTTTTCCATTGCAAGGTTGGTAGGTAATCCCTTGAAAATTGATCCTTTGACTGCTACAGGTAGAAGGCTAGGGAAGGCTAGGGTTTGTGTTGATCTTGATATGACAAAGCCAAGCCTTGGCCGTGTTTGGGTTTACAATAGTGATAAATGGCCTTGGCAATCAATACAATACAAAGAAATTCTGGAGTACTGCAATCATGGCCTCAAGATGGGACATTTGGAAGAGGTTACAATGTTTGTTCAAAAATCCCAAGGGAGAAAACCCAAATACACAGGAGCAGGTTAACGTGTCAGGATATACAAAATTAGGCAAAGTAGATACTGCACTGCCCAAGCAACAATAGATCCCTAAGTCAATGTCGGCGGTAGTTTTTGATAAGACCAAGTTTCTGATGAAACTAGGGTTTCAAATTTGGCATATTTAAGGGGATCTGGATTGGTTGCATGTGACAAGGAAACAATGCCGACTTATTCTCAAGTCAATTTGGTGTTTCCTACCACTTCAGTCATTAAGGTTGCTGAATTTTGAATCAAAACACTAACCCTATTTTTGGAGGAACTAAGGTTTCCTGTCGGTTTGATATTTTGATGGCTACACAAGCTAATGGTGACGACTGTGATGCTAGGGTTGTGAATCCTACAATTGACCTAGATGCTTATTAGCTTGTTTTAATACAGGATTCTTTAGTTGGAGTTGTAGTCGGGGTGATTGACGCTATCTGTATTGATGAGGTTGGAATCTATAGCAGCCAAAAAAACAATGTCTCATGTCAATCTGCATGAGCCATGCACATGTACGGAAGCTGATGGTTCTTCCACGCCTTTTGTATCTGACGCCCAAGCTATTTTACATGGGCTATGCATGAGTAAAGCACAAAATAGCAAGACTGTTACAGAAGTCTAAAAAATTGGTACGAAAATAATTGATGATCATCACCCCCAATTTAGAGTTCTTCGAGCCAAAAAACTGGTAAGGGAGTCTAAAATTGTGGACTCTCTTTGCGACTTTGATATTGTGGAAAGGGAATTTCGATCGAGAGTGGTTCTTAATATGGTCTTGAGCAATTTGTTGAAGCGTTGCCTACTTTCTCTTTATATGATAATCACCAGCAGTTTGTGCATCAATCTGTACCTCAAAAGAAGCGTGTATGCAAGCAAAATTTGCATACAACTACACATACTATCTTGACCAGGCAAGTATTACGTGCACTAGCTCGATCCCCTCTTAATATTTCTCAATGAGTAATCTTATAGTATGAGAATATATGGGGTATAATTCAAAAAACTGCAGTTAGAAGACTAAAAAAGTTGATTCGGTGGAACAATATTTCTTTTTTGGTTATATATGAACCTCTTGTGGATGCTTCTTGTATTGATGATTCTGTACTCATCTCATGTTCAACTTTTGTGAGTTCAAAACAAACAATTAAATTTGGCTATTATGGAATTCTCTTTTTCATGTCAATGTTCTTAATTCTAGTATTGGGTACTTTTGTTTGTGCTAAATGCTCTTGTGTTTAACGTAGACTTCTTTAGTCGAGCTTAATTTTTTTGGCTTCTTCTATTGATATCCCGTGGATTGTGGGAGATGACTTGAATGCTATATCTAATTTTCTTGAATATTTGGGGTGGGTTAATCAAATCACTTGTCTGTGGATGAGTTTAATGCAGCAATACAAGATTGCGGTTTGGTTGAGTTTCCTTTTACAGGCAGCATGTGAAACCCAGTATTTTAATATCCTTGTTCTTTGATTTTAATTGGTTTAAAATGTTTTTCATATTATTTTTAGTCATAAAGTACTTCAACTTATTAGTTTTTCAATTCGGCAAATTTTTCGATTTAAGCGACATTTCAAGAAATGCGGGTAAACGGGTCAAAAGTTGGACTAAGTGTAATTAGTGCATTGTGGTGTGTGAGTGTTGTTTGATGGCTGATTTAAAATGTTAATTTAGTAGCAAAAATTAGTTTTTGGGTCAAATAGTCAACTTGGAGACTATTTGGTCAATGGGGTACTATTTGGGTCAACTTTGGAATTTCTTTTTAGTCTTCTTCTTGTTGTTTTTCTTCCTCATTTTCTCCAGCAGCTGGCCGAAATTTCTTCTCCATTTTCCCCCAAAAATTTTCTTGGATTTCAAGTAGAAATCACTTGGAAGGTAAGATTTTATGTATTTTTGCATTTATGGCTTATGGGCTTTATGATCCAAGGGACCTTGGTTACAAGAGAAACTGTGGCTGAATAAACCCTCTTTGCAGCCTTATAAGTTATGATTATACACATATGTATGTTATGGGTTGTTTTTAGTGTTTTGGAGGTTGGGAAGTGATTGGGGTTGATTTTTAACAACTTTCCATGGTTAGATTACAAATTTTAAGATTATGAGTTAGGGTTTTGTCTTCCATATGTGCCCTAGAATGTTATGCTATGAATGCTTATGTCTATGCACATAATGATGTTTTAAGAGTGTTTTAAGGTTAGTTTGGATAGGAATTGAGACTTGAAACCAAGGTCCCTTGAATACCTTGGAAATGGATTTTGTTGGTTGGTTGAATATGTTGTTTTGAGTTGGGTTGTAACCAAGGTCCCTTGAATACCTTGGAATTGGATTTTATTGGCAGGGAGGATAGCCTAATTATAGCCTAGAGAGGCGAAGTTTTTCGGTTTTTTGGAAAACTAAGCAATTATCATCATCAAAACCTGTAATAAGAATTCATCTATAAGTGTTTTAAGGGGTTTTAGGATGTCGAACATTGGTCATTATTGTGAAAACTTCAGGATTGCATTTTTGACCAAAGAGCTTTTGGTGTCGTTTTCTATCGTTTCGCGTCGTTTTCGTTTCCCTAGTCATTCTTTAACTTCTACATCTCTTCTAGACAGTCCTCTTATATCTGTTTTAGGTACCACGCCACCTACCGACGGCGATCGCGTTCAGTGATCATTGTGCAGTTTTTGCTTTATAGGTGGGTAACATAGACCCTCTTCCACTTGTATTTTGTTTAATGACTTTCGAAATATGTTTGGATGGATTTGTGGGTAACATAGACCCTCTTCCACTTGTATTTTGTTTAACGACTTTAGAAATATGTTTGATGGATTTTAAAATGTGTATGATGTTTGGAACTGCACTTTTACAATGTTTTGGAATTATTACATATGAAATCGGGACCAAGCTATTTTATGTTGATCAATTGATATTTTTGCAAACTCTTTTGATATGAAAGCATTTTATGACTGTTTTGGCTCATAGGTGACCGAGGTATATAATTTTGGATGTGTTTAGAAATTATGTGTGAATTGTGGAGAACCGGTTCTATAGTCATCCATGGGACGCCGTGGTGACTTCTGTGAATGTTATGAACTCTCTGATACGGGATCTTGTGATGGGATAACTTGACCTCCCGGTCAGACTAGTAGGTGTGGTAGATTACTAGATCTGGCTAGTACTGAAGGTCATACCTTCGAGCCTAAAAGATACTCATGCTATTTTATTATATTTCGGATTGAAACTGTACTTGGATTTGTTCGCTATGCTTTAGCATACTATGTTTTGAAATGATTGGATCTTTTTGGCTACGCTATGCTTTAGCATACTATGTTTTGAAATGATTGGATCTTTTTGGCTACGCTATGCTTTAGCATACTATGTTTTGAAATGATTGGATCTTTTTGATTATGTTTTGGACATGCCTGACGTTTAAATGGCATGAGACATTTTAGAAACTGCTTCATGACTATGATTTTCACAAATGTTATTATCTTTATGTTTTCTTTTTATCGAAATGCTTGGCCCCATGCTGTTCTTATGGGGTAGTGTATTAGATAGGTTTTGTATTGATGAACTTTGTTTTTGTTGTAGCATCTTTTGTACTAAGAAGGAATTTTGTAATTCGTATTTTTTGTGTAAAAATGAAATATTCGGTTTTATAGTTAAGAAATGGTTTGATGGTTCTATTACATTGCGGTTAAGTTTGTTGCTCTGTTCGTTTGTGCCTTGCGCTTTGGACCGGTGTGCCATTAGGGCAGCGTGTTACAGTCCCGTTTTTGGGGCGTGACACAGCAGCTGGGCATACAGTTTGGAAGAGGTTAGATCATATTTTGGTTAATCCAAATTTGCTTGGTCTATTTCCAGACTACAACGCATGTCCAGCATTTGAATAGGTAGGCTCGAATCACTCCCCTTTATGGTTACAATGTAGAAATAACACTTTTTCCAAAACCAAAACTTTTCTTTTTCAACATATGTGGCTCGAGCATTCAGAATTCATAAAGGTGGTTTCAGATGATTGGTCTATCCTAGGGGTAGTTCATGGATTGCATGGTTTTGCAGGTAAGCTCAAGAGGTTGAAAACTACCTTACAACATTGGAACACTCAACACATTGGGAATGTCTTTGATGCGGTCAAGTAGGTAGAAAGTTTGGTGGAGGATTTGGAGTGTTGTTTAAAGCTTCTCAGACCTCGGCCGATAGTAAATTATTATATCGAGCTTAGATAGATCTATTTCAAAAACTTTGGATGGAAGAAATCTTTTCGACATAGAAGTCCCATTGTAATGACTGGTTGCTGGTTGTTGGCCCCAAAAGCAACCTAAGAGGGGGGGTGAATTAGGTTGTCTCTAAAAACAAACCTTTTTATGTGCTTAATAGTTCAAAATTCAAACTTTGTGCACCAAATGAAAACTTAAGCACAAATGAATACAATAGATATTCAACAATTTAAGCTTAAAGAACAAATAAGAATATTGAGATTAAGAGAATCAAACCAAACTCCCTAGCTTCTCAAGCTTGGAGCTTTAAATTACAAAGAGCTTCTTACAAGGCAACTACCAAGTTTACAACTTGAAGTTCAGCCACTAAAAGTCTCTTCAAAGTAGGTGAGACAATAACCTCTTGTACACAAATGAGGATCACTCTTGCTCACACTAATTTCCTTTAGTTGAGCCAAGAGTTTTACACTCACAACCTCCCTTTGTTACAATTGTTATCTCTCCACTCTTACACTTGAAGAACTCTTACACTTCTAAGCTCTTTTCTCACTACCTACACTATTACAATACTTGTACCAACTATTTCTCCCAAATAGCTCAAGAATTGTTTGTAATCAATGTATAACATCAGCAGTAAATACCCCTATGAGGTATCTTCTGTGAGTGCGTCCGACACTGCGTCCGTTCTCTGAGGGTATTCGTTCGGACGTCCGAGGATGCGTCCGAACATGCGTCCGATCGAAGCAAAGTCTACTGGAATATGATCGGACGCTGTTCTTCGTCCGAGGCTTGCTTCAAATTCTTTGTGTCGGACGATTACCATCGTCCGAAGCTCTGTGTGGTTGTTTTTGTTCGGACGATCATTTGCGTCCGAACTTCCCTATTTTTCTGCACACTTGTCTTCAAACCATTAGTATGATTATCATCAAAACATGATTAACATAACTGGGGTTCAACACTGGTGACGCCAACACTAAATTTTTTTCATGCTTCATTAATCAGTAAGCACTTCAGATTGACAATCAAATGCATGAAGGATACAAAAGCTAATTGGCTAGATTCTCCTAAAGATATTAAAAATGATGAGGGGGTTAGATTTTTTCATTATTTATTGTCAGATGCAGGGATTGATGATAATTGCTCACAGGAGTTGCTAGCTTATATTCCTTCCCTTGTCTCAGCTGATCAACAGTCGGAGTTAATTAAGCAGGTTAATTTGGATGAATTAAACGATGTTGTATTTCACATGGATCAAGATAGTGCTCCAAGTTCGGAAGGTTATACTGGGTTGTTCTATTTTCAATGCTAGGACATTATCAAAGAAGACATTCCTTTGGCAGTTCATGATTTTTTCACAGGACAATATCTTCTGAGGATCATTTATAGCACTCTATCAGTCCTTATCCCCTAAAAGGATAATCCGGCTAATTTTAATGAATTTAGGCCTATATCTCTATACAACATTATTAATAAATTTTTTACTAATATCTTAGCCGATCGTCTTTCTAAAGTTTTACCGATTTTGATTTGAAAGGAACAATTAGGTTTAGTCTCTGGCAGAATAGTGGCAGATAGTATTCTCTTAGCTTAAGAGCACACAATTTTTCATCTCTTCACAAGAAGGTTCGGGGGCATAATATGGCGATTAAATTAGATACACTGAAGGCCTTTGATAAAATCTCCTGGACTTCAACCTATGCTTCTTAAATTTGGTTTTCTAGAGTTATTTGTCAAATTAGTAATGATGAATTTGGAGGCGAGTTGGTTTTCGATTTTTATTGATGGCGAAAGTATAGGTTTTTTATTCAATGTGTGGAGTGAAGCAAGCAGATCCTCTTTCTCCATTACTTTTTATTTTGACTTTTGAAGCCTTGTCTTGTGGAATTAAATCCCTTATTTCAGAAGGGGCATTAAGCCATTTTCTTACCCGAGAAGATGTCCTATTGTCACTCATTTGGTCATTCGGCCTTGTTTAGTGTCGAGCGTTCCTCTTTGCCATTCGCTTATCTTGGTAGTCCAATATTCAGTGGCTGGAAAAAATGCTCTTATTTCTCATTGTTGGTAGATAAAGTTCGGGAACACTTGGCTGGATGAAAAAATAGGCTTCTACAGCTTTTCCCAGGTGGTAGGTTGATTTTAATTAAGCATGTTCTCTTGGCCATATCAATTCATGTTCTTGTAGTTATGGATCCTCCTAAAGTAGTGCTTGCTAAGCTTGATCAGATTCAAGCAAATTTTTTTCTAGGGAGAATCAGAGTTTGGTAATAGGAGACTTTTGTGCAAATGGAAAAACTATACTTTTTGACTAATGAAGATGGAGTTGGTCTTCATCTATTGGAGATGTTATACTTTCCTTCTCTTGCAAATTATGGTGGAATTTCTAGGCATCGTCCTATCTCTGGGCAAAGTTTATGCGATGTAGGTATAATTCTTATACCTCCTCGGCTCCATCCTCGGTTTGGCGCAAGATAATGAAGGTCCAGGATATTGTTGAACCACATATTTAGCTAGCAGTTCGATCAAGTAAGTTATCCTTTTGGTTCTCTCCTTGGCTAAATAGTGGATCCTTGGCAGACATGGTTGACGAAATTACTTTTCTGACCTTCAAATTAAAGATGTCTATAACTTTCTAATGAGCTGTGTTGGTCGGGAGAATTTTTTGGTACTTTGGTGCCAGTAGAAGTTAAAGATGAATGAAGCATCACTTGCACTTGGAGGATGGTTTGGACATTTTGTCTTGGAATCTAACCGTGAATGGTGCATTTATCACTTCTTCGCCCTACCAACTGGTTAGGACAAAGAGGAACACATCATGCGATCAAGGGCTTTCATTTGGAGCTCTAGAATTCCCATCAAGTTTTCCATTCTTGTTTGGAGCATATTAAATGATATGCTTCCTTCTGAAGATGTTTTAATGG
The DNA here is from genome assembly GCA_025175665.1 of Cinchona pubescens. Classification (NCBI taxonomy): domain Eukaryota; kingdom Viridiplantae; phylum Streptophyta; class Magnoliopsida; order Gentianales; family Rubiaceae; genus Cinchona; species Cinchona pubescens. The sequence goes on from JANKKI010000116.1 coordinate 998,899, forward strand.
GATTGGGTTTTCAGCTAGCTTCAAAATGTTTTTTTTGTAACTCTTTGGAATCTTTGAACCATTTCTTTCTAGAATGTCTTGGATTTGTGATGTCTTTGAGAAAATGTTAGGTATTTTGAGTTTTCGTACTGATTCAATTCATCAAAACCTAAATATTCGGTGGATGTTTGTTCGACAACTCTAGAAGGATAGCTAGCTAAAGTTATTGCAATTGAGCGTTGTGTGTTAGCAATTATGGTGTGCTTCGGTTTCCTTTCTATTTGATGATAAGAGGTATTCTTCTAACTATAGCATATTCAACATACTTCATTTGATGAGTTTGGTGAAACCTTTTGAGAGTTCTTGTTTGTCAAGTTCACAACGTGATAGGGTGGTTACTAAATGGGAAAAAATGCTTACTTCACTCTCGGTTTATTAGATTTCTCCTCCAACTGGCAAGTTTAAACTGAATGCTAATGGGTCATATATTTCGTCTTCGAGGTTGTTTGGTGAAGAGGGACTGCTACGTGATTCTACTGGCCGAATGCTTCTTGGATTTTTTCATGTTCATCTGGTTTCAACACCATCAGGGAAGTCGAGTTGTTGGACCTTGTGGAAGGAGTCATGCTTTGTATCAACAATGTTACATAGATTTGATAATTGATTTAGATTCTTAAACACTTTGTCACATGATTCATGGAGATACAGCTTTCCCTTGGAAATTAGATGGTCTTATCCGCAAACTAGCTCAAGCCATCTTTCTCAAGTTCGTTTTTCCTTGTTGCATATTTATCGGGAAGCAAACTTGGCAGCTAATTATCTTGCAAAGTTCGGCAGTAATGCAACTCATTTGCAACTGATATTTGATTTCCTTTCGGCTCCACATAGACTTTTAGGTTTTATCCAACTGGATGCTACTCGAACACCTTCTATTAGATAAGTTTGATTGATGTATTTTTCGATAATGTTAAACTTCACGGTGTATTTTGCTTGGAAGTTTTGGCCAAGTCCTCCTCCTTGTGACATTTTTTTTTTGCAAATTTACTAAAATTGTGAAGTAGCACCCCCCCCCCCACCAAGGAACCGGTGGTTAGCTAATTTAAAAAAAAATCCTGGGTTTTGATTGAATTTGAGGCTTTGTGTTCAATAAGTAGGAATATTTTTGGTAATTTTAATGTTTAATTCCCCTTGCTTTTGTGATTAATTATGTTTTTGTAGGTTTGGACTACTTTGAAGGTTAAACGGGACTAAAATGGAACAGAAAGAAATAGAGCAAAACGAAGTGAAAATGGCGAGGCCAGGAGAAGGGCTGTGCGCAACAGTGCCCGAGACCACTTGAGCTTCACACTACCACTCATGGCTAGGCACAGTTGCACCATGAGGCTCCTCAGTCGTGCCTGTGCTGCATCAAAAGTGGGAAAAGTTTTGTTTTGCAAGTTTAGGGCTTTTCGAGGATAATTTTGGCCTATAACATTACGAAACCTTACTTTGAATTATAAATAGATATTTTAGTTCATTTGTAACATAAGGTAGACAACCTTAGGCACTTTTACATTAGGAGAACATCGATTAAGGCGGGGAACGAAGACCGATTCTTCCACAAGTTTTTTTTCTTTTTCTCTTTCGTTGTATTCTTACAATCTAAGATAGTTGTAATATATTCTTTTGATGTTTGTTTGACTATGGTTGTGACCTAATTCAATTACTAGGGTTTTATTCTAATTTTTCCATGAAGATTGAATGAAGGATTCTTAATGTTCCTTTTGATTCTAGATCTTGATGGTTTGCTTATTCAAATTGATCTTAATGTCTCTAGATGACTGATTACCCCCAGAGTGAATTTTAAACCCTATTTTCAAATTGAGAGATGATACTCAAGGTTGGGGCGGGTTTGAATAGCCCTTGTTTGGGTCATTCTCTCGTTGATTGAACCATTTCATGAAAACAGATAAAAACACAGCTATTCATCTTCGGCAATCAAGTTAGGCTTAATCTTTATGCACAATTTTGGGCTCGGGATTCACATAGAAATATTGTGAATTGGCTAGGGTTAGTAGATCTTGTTGGGTAGTTAAGGTTTCCTTAGAGATATGATCAAGAACTATAGAACCAATACAAACAACAGGTGATAAAATAAACTCAAACAATTACCAAACCTCACCCACACGCTCGCAAGTATACATGGTAGGATGGTAGGTAGTGACGGGTAAGTATCGATCCCTCAAGGATTGCAACAACAATTACTAGGATTATGGGTTCTTTTTTCTATTTAGACGAATATCCACTAGTATCTTGTCACTAACTACGAGTTTAAAGCAAGTAAACAAACACCAAAATTTAATAACTAAACTACGAAAGCAAGTAAATGGCTAATCTGAGAAAGGAAGTAATGATTAACACCAATCACTACACTAAGAAGTATAATTGAACTCATGATTAAAGCAAGAAACTTAATCTAGTAAAACATGTAAGATTACTCTAAGAAAAGCAAGTAATTTACTTTAAGAAAGCTAGTAAAATTACTCTAAGAAAGCAATTAAAATCTACTCTAACAAGACAAGTAAATCTAACCTACTAAAGAAAATAAAATATATTTTAAGAAAGAAAGTTAAATTCATCTAAGAAAGCTTGAATAAAAAATCAAACTAATTTTGGCAAGGAAAAAAGTAATTAAGCTAGAGAATTGAGAGAACTTCTTTTTAATTAAATTAGGAAATTTTTAGACATAACAAGAAAATTAGAGCTGAAACTAGGAGTTTTTGGTTTTAAAGGAGATTTTAATGATTCTGTTAAAGCCCACTAAATTCTAATGGATTGAAAACAAGTATTTACAAATTAACTATGAAATCACCAAAAGTAGCAAGAACACAAAGAAATTTTTAGGAAATCCATATTTTTACCCTAAATGGATTGCAAGAAATTTAAATAGAAAGCAAGCAAAAATTATACCTACTTGAACCTAAGAGAAAGCCCACTAAATTAAGTTAATAAAGATTTAAACTTGCTAAGAATTAAGAAGTCGATCTAAGAATAATTGAAAGAGAATTTTTGATTAAAAGGAAACTTAAGTATTAAGCAAGCTTCTACTCTACTCTAAACTAAGCTGAAACTACTATGTCTTTTATAGTATAGAACAAGATTAGATTTAAAGGGTGGCTTGAGCTAAAAGATTACAAATGGCAAATATTCAGTGTTTAGTAGACGCATCCATACCGAGGTATCACATTTAGTACTGAAGTCGATACCACAGTATCGAGCTCTAAGTAAGCAATGAATTTCCTCTTCGATATCATTAGAATGAATATAACGGTATCGTTTCTAGTACAAATAATGAGATAGCGGTATGGAGCACTCTTCCAGCAATCTTGAATTTTCCTTTTCGCCCTTTAGCTCCTTGAATCATCTACTTCAAGCTCCATAGCTTTTAATTTAAATCTACAGAATACCATTAAATTTAATAAGTAACAAATTATACTAAAATTAACACTATTATCGTGATATTTACACAAAATAAAAATGTGATACGTAAAATATCTAGTTATAAAAGTTCTAATATCCTAATCCAACTATTAACTAGATAACGCACCAGAGGCAAAAATAGCTTCAACTTTCTCATCAATTTTCACCACGATGCAAGTCGAACTTTGAAATACTCAAAACACAAAAGTTGTAGTTCTGTGCGTTAGATTTCCAAAACATCTTCAATCACATTAACTGGAGTTCAGACAAGAAACTTATGCTCAATCAACAAAATAGTGTTAGAATCACTCCTCGCCGGTGCACGAAATTCCAATTTTGCAAGTTCCACACGATGCACTTTTGTCATCAATTTGGACTCTTTCTTCACTCAAACCCTACAAAACTCAAAATAAACCATTTTAGCTCATAATTAATCACTTCTTGCTTATTTGGCACCATAAACGAGGTAAACGACACATGAAATACACGTTATTTATGAACTTATCAACTACCTGACACTTAGTTTTTGATCGTTCTCGAGCAAAACATAGAAAAAAATCACAAAATTACTCAACACATCTCATCAATTATCCATATAAATAACCAAGAACCAAATTGTCATAAGAAAAATAGTCAAATGACAATAAACCCCTATACATGAATTCAAATGTAGGTCTGTGCATAGCCATACAAAAATAATTTTTACAGCACTCAGATCAAATCATGCAAACCCTTTGATTTTTTTTAAAACACTCCATAGCTTACTCTTCTTACATTTAGGTAGGACTTTTAGCTTGTAGTGTATGGCTAGGGTCTTGGCGAACAAAAAAGGGCTAAAGATATTACAAATAAGAAAGAAAACATGACTGAGCTTTAAATCAATGTTGGCCACACATCAAAACAAGACTTTTTCTCCAACACATTGAACCACATATCTTTACATATCAATAACCCTACGCTTAATCAACAAACCCCATGAAATTGTCACACCACAAACCAAAAAGTCTTTTTTTTCAATGTCAACACACACACCAACATTGTGTAAAAAAATCTCCATTTTTTTCCTTTTCCTTCTTTTTCTTTTCTCCAAAATGGGTACCAGTTGTAGGCACAACCCGCTAACTATCTATGCAGGTGCCAGTTATGGGCACCACCGTAATGGTCAACACACATTTTTTTTAACACCCCAACACCTTACACTGCACACCATTCATTCTAACACTCTCATACAACTACCTTCCATCCTCATATCCCCTTAACAATTAATGCGGTATTAAAGCTCTTTAGGGACATTTAGGATAGCACACAAAGGTAAATAAAATATGAGTTAGAAAAAAAATGAATGGTGCTTCTGTCCATTCAAAACAAATTAAGGCTCAAAAATGGGGCTCTAGGGATAAATTTTACATTAACGGTTGGCTTGAAAGGCTCAAATGTCCAAAGAAATGCCTACCCTCATCTTTAAATCAAATCAAATTATATAAAGTTTTGCCTCAAAAATGTAAAAAAACAAGTGTCTGGAGTGCAATATAAGTGAATCTACACAATTATCTCTTAGTGCCAAAATTCTACAACATTGTAGGGCTATTAGTGCTAAAAAATTAGAAATCATGCTAGGAAAATATTAACACCGACTACCCTACTCATGACAATTTAGATAAAAAATTATCAAGTAGAAAATCAAAGAAAGATGCTAAGCAATGTGTGAACAAAATTTTCAAAATTTTGAAAAGTTCTCAAATCAAAAGCTAAGCTACAAAAAGCAAATAAACTAGTCTAACCATTAATCTATGTAACTTTAAAAGACATTAAACGATAAAAGTACTATAAAACAAGAACTAAATAACATAAGAAAACTTTAAGAAGGTTTAAGAATGCTTCTACCCTAATGAAGAATCGCAAGTTCTTTGTCCAAGGTTATCAATCTTGAACCTCCTCTTCAATCCTTCTTAAAAATAAAGAAAACCCTAGTCTAATCTAATGAATTTCTATTTTAGTGTCTAATTTAACTAATAGCTACTATCTTCTTTTTAATTCCCCATATAATGAAGTATTTATAGGGAATACATCAGGGTTGTAGGACTCCAGGATGATAAGTACATGATTTTTCATGCAAAACACGACCACGGGAGGACTTTTCTTGCTAAATAAGCAACTTTGTGTGACTTATCCATCGATCGGAGCTGGGGCGCTGCACTTTTGCAATGCCTGGGCCCCAGAGACAAAAATAGTTACAAATTTCTCCTCGATTTTCACCATTATGCAGGCTGAATTTGAAAAAAATGCAAAACACAAAAGTTGTCCAAAACATCATGAATCACTTCAATTGGAGCTCAGACAAGAAAATTACGCTCAATCTACCAAACTGTGCCAGAATCGCTCCTCACCGGTACGCGAAATTCCAATTTTGCAATTTTGCTCCACTTTTGTGATCAATTTGGACTCTTTCTTCACTGAAACCCTATAAAACTCAAAATAAACCATAACTCGTAATTAATCAATTCTTGCTTATTCATCACTATAAATGAGGTAAACGACATATGAAATGTACGCTATTTATGAACTTATCAACTACCTTACACTTAGTTTTTGATTGTTCTCGAGCAAAACATAGAAATAAATCATAAACTTACTCAGCACATCTCATCAATTATCCACATAAATAACCAAGAACCAAACCATCATAAGGAAAATAGCCAAATGACCTGTACATGAATTCCAGTGTAAGTTTGTGCATAGCCATATAAAAATAATTTTTAAGACACTTAGATCAAATCTTGCAAACCCTTTGAATTTTTTTTAAAAAAATCTATAGCCTACTCTTTTACATTTCTCCACTAATACAGACAACTGATTTGACTAAAATTAGGTAGGATTTTTAGCTTGTAACGTAAGACTAGCTACAGTCTTGGCTAATAAACAACGGAGATATTACAAACAAGAAAGAAAAAGTTTTAAATTAATGCTGGCCACACATCGAAATAAAACTTTTTCTCTAACACATTAAACCACATATCTTTACAGATGAATAACCTTACGCTTAATCAACAAACACCCATGAAATTTTCATACCACAAACAAAAAAGTCTTTTTTTTTCTATTTCAACTCAACACACCAACATTTTGTAAAAATATCTGCCTTTTTTTTTTTTCCTTTTTCTTCTTTTTCTTTTCTCCAGAACGGGTACTAGTGCTAGGCACTACCCGCTAACTATGTATGCAAGTGCCAGTGATGGGTACCACCGCAATGGTCAACAAACATTTTTTTTATCACCCCTACATCTCAAACTGTACATTATTCATTCTAACACTCTCATACAACTACCTTCCATCTCATATCCCCTTAACAATTAATGTGGCATTAAAGTTCTTAAGGGACATTTAGCATATCTCACAAAGATAGATAATGAGTACATAGAAAAAAAAAAACGAATGGTGTTTTTGTCCATTCAAAACAAATTAAGGCTCAAATTAGACTCTAGGGATAAATTTTACAGTAATGGTTGGCTTGAAAGGTTGAAACGTCCAAAGAAATGCCTATCCTCATCTTTAAATCAAATCAAATTATCTAAAATTTCACCTCGAAAATGTAATAAAGCAAGTGTCTATAGTGCAATATAAGTGAATCTACACAATTATCTCTTAGTGCCAAAATGCTACAACATTGTAGGGCAATTAGTGCTCAAAAATTAGAAATCATGCTAGGCAAATATTAACACCGACTACCCTACTCATGACAACTTAGCTAAAAAATTATCAAGTAGAAAATCAAAGAGACATGCTAAGCAATTTGTGAACAAAATTTTCAAAAATTTGAAAAGCTCTCAAATCAAAAGCTAAGCTACAAATATGAAAGAAAAAATTGAGCAAAATGAACAAACAAACAGCTAAACAAATAGAAATTAAGAAAACTTCCCACCCATTCCATACTTGGAAATCAATGTTGTCCCTAATGCTATGAAAATAAAAGAATAAAGGGGGGAAAGAGAGAGCTTCTTTGGCAGTGAAGAACGATTGATGTAAAATATCCCATCATAAATATCTACGAGCCAAGTTGAAACTTGTGAACTGCTTATAACAATACTTAATTAATCTACCATCAATATCATCAGCTACCCAAGTATAACTAATAACAATTCATAATCTAAAACACATAAACTTAACTAATTACGAGGCTTAAAACCTTTATTACCCCACCGGGTTCTTAAACTAAAGCACATAATAAATTAAAGCGTAAATAAATGAAATAGAATTAAAAGAAATACTCCTCTAGTAAAGCCAAGAAGACTTGCCGAGGATGCTATAATCCTTAGTAAATGTGCTCCGTTGCTTAGCGCATCCAAAGTCCCCAAGGAACTAAGCTTCGACATAAGTAGATTGTGTCTTCCTGACCTTCTTTAGAATGTATCCCTCTTCTTTAACTCCTTCTGAAAACCATTTATTTTTCTGCGAACACCCCAAATGGAACCTCCTTTGGTGTAACTGGGACAAACTCACACTCATGTAAATGGAAAGTTGGTGATTCCTCTACATAAGGATTGAGTGTTTCGGTTGTTGTAATGTCAACTTCATGAGGCTCTTGGGAACCGGTTTCTTGCAAGATATTTTCAATTTTTTCTTCATGAACCGGTTCTTCACCCATTGGTAGGGAGGTTGGAGTCCAATGTTCTTGACCATTTACTACTCCTGGAATCTTGAAAAGTTGATCTTGTAATCGATTGTTGGATGTGGCTTGCTTTTCACGGAATCTAGATATCTTTTCCTGAAGTTGAGCTTGTTCTTTTAAGAGTTTAGCACTCTCTTCTTGAAGTTCTTGAATTCCAATCCATAAGTCCATTGATCCTGTCTCATCATACTCTTGGATTGATGGGTGAAAGAATTAGTCCATTGATTCATATAAAGGCTCTAAGGGTATAAGGAAAGAATAAGGACAGAATCTTGGTAACATGAGAAAGAATTTGGACAGTTTGAGCGTCTCATTTGATAATCATAAGAATAGGAAGGATAATCATAAGAAACATGCTAATTGGTCATGCCTCCATAGTCACAAGGATGATAATATAATTGGCATATGTTATTCCAATTCATTCCATGCATGTTCTTATATGACCGACACAAAAACAAAATAGAAAAGCAAGTACTAACACAAAAGCACACAACCAAGAAAAATGGGAGAATTTAGACTTACTACTAGCCAAAACTATCCACTAAAAGAGAAAATCTTTTTGGATTTCTTTAAATAAAAGTGACACAAACCACAAGAAGGGAAAATGTTTTTGTTTTTTGTTTTTATTTCAAAATATTGAAAACACACAATGAAACTAAAATAAATAAAACTAATTTACACTTCAAAATAGTATTCTTGTCAAATTATACCGATATTGCCAAAGACCCAACCTGGGCAACAGTACCAAAAACTTGATGCGTAAAATATAATTCTAGTTATAAAAGTTATAATATCCTAATCCAACTATGACTAGTGTACGGGATCAATAGTATATAGCGGAAGTAGGGGTCGAACCCACTAGCATTAGTTTAGCAATTATCGATTATTAGACTCAAACGCTATTTGAAGAAATCATTATGGAAGAGATTTGACTAAATTAATCTAAGAACTAAAATTATAATTAATCAAGGAAAGCAAATAAACTAGTCTAACCATTAATCTATGAAAACAAGTAATGAAAGCATTAAATTTGAAAGCAAGAAAAAACGTGTAACCCTAGAAAGCATTAAACGATAAAAGAACCACAAAACAAGAACTAAGTAACATAAGAAAACTTTAAGAAGGTTTAAGAATGCATCTCTAATGAAGAATCACAAGTTCTTGGTCCAAGGTTGTCAATCTTGAACCTCCTCTTTAATCCTTCTTTAAAATAAAGAAAACTCTAGTCTAATCTATTAAATTTCTATTCTAGTGTCTAATTTGACTAATAGCTTTGCTATCTTTTTTCAATTCCCCTCATAATGAGGTATTTATAGAGGATACATCAGGGTTTTGGGGCTTGAGATAATAAGTACACGATTTTCCACTCAAACGGGCTCATGGCAAGACTTCTCTTGCAAAATATGGAATTTTGTGTCCTATCCGTCGATCGGCGCTCGGGCTCTGCACTTTTGCTGGGCCTGGGTTCCAGAAGCAGAAACAGGTTTACATTTCTCCTCAATTTTCACCATGATTCATACTGAATTTGGGAAAACTCAAAACACAAAGGTTATAGCTCTATGTATTATCTTTCCAAAACATCTTGAATCACTTTAATTGGAGTTAAGACATTAAAGTTATGCTCCATTTACCAAACTGTGTCAGAATCGCTCCTCGCCATGCACGAAATTCTAATTTTGGAAATTTCCAGAACTTTTGCTATCAATTTAGACTCTTTCTTCACTCAAACCCTACAAAACTCAAAATGAACCATTTTAGTTCATAATTAATCAATTCTTGCTTATTCTTGTCCCTATAAATGAGGTAAACAATACACAAAATATACGTTATTTACAAACTTATCAAAATGCAAATGCAAATGCAAATGCTAAATGCGAAGAAACTAAACAAAAACACATAAATCAACTCTGAAAATTTGAAAATACCAATAAAATTTTAGGATAATAATGTAAAATAAATCTAGTTTCATAGAGTTATCACAATACCAAACTTAGTGTTTGCTAGTCCTGAGCAAAACAGGAAAGAAAAAGAACATAACTAAACACATAAACAAGTAATACACCACCAAAGAGACAAACACAAAAGGGGAATAATGGATGTATTTTGAATAATTAGGTGCTCTCTCAAAGGACCTCAAATAGCATAGGATAATTGGAAAATTCAATCTAGTCACTCCAAGTTTTTCACTTTGCCCAAAAAAAATGTTTTGTTGTCAACACAAGCTTTCAAATAGCCAAGAAATATCCATAATAAAAAAGGTTTTTGACAAAAAATCCATTCATATAAGACATAGGACTTTGTTCATTCAAGAAAGGATTACAAATTTTTTTAACCATATCGATAAGGGAATATGGAAATAAAAAGATCATTTGGACTCTATCTAATATGCACATGTCGAACACAAATGGGAGTATTACTCTTGCATAGAAGTGAGTAGAATGATATCAATTATGGGTATTACAAACATTTTTCCCTCAACTTGTTGGTATACTAAAACATAAAGGCTCATTTCGATTACTTTGTTTTTATTTGCCTCATTTTAAAACAATCTTGATGGCCATTTTGGAGAAATAACATTTGTGATGGCAGAATCTTGTACTAGCCTTATTTCTATTGTATGGGTATATATCGAAGAAACAACGTTTGTGATGCCAAACTCCCATACACACACTGAATATCCTTGAAATGTCAAATTTAAATAAACCAATCATATGGTATTACAAGTTAATTGTGATCATTGAGTACCATAATCACTCAATTTTCCATCCAACATTTCACCATACACATATTTTCAATCTATCACAAAAAGACATTCCAATACTAGTACAAATCACCCCCAAACTTGTCAATTTATTCTAGTGATGAGTACAACTCATCCTTTCACTCACCCAAAATAGAAAAAACATAAACTAGCATAGAAACCATAAATAAAGAGTAAGTCCTACCAAATCGGCCCAAGGACTTGCTCAAAACTAAAAAAATCGACATAAACATAAAGAACCTAAGGCATGGATAACCAACACCAAGTAATTATCATTATAAGCTCAATAAAGCCAACCAAACATTCAAGCACAAACATAAAATCTACTTGGCCTCAGCTATCTATCTTAGCTAATTTATTCTAACAAGTAACTAAGTAGCACTATCCAAAATGCATAAAAAAAGAATATATAGAAGTACTATAAAATGCTAAGGAAATAAAAGTTGAAAATGTTTTCTCCAACACTCAAAGCTCATAAAATAAAAGGGATTGAGAGAAATAGGGATTAGAGGTATCTTCTCCAATTTTGGGCAAGTATTAAGTGCTTCATCATCGGATTTATTTGGCTCTCTAATGACTAACTCATTGTCACTATCGGCTCCACCATACTGGCTTTCTTCAAAGTCTTCCTCACGAACACTTCCAGTTTCATCCATTTGCCCAGTCCATCCTATCGGTCTTTGTTGTGTTGCTTGAGTTAACCCCGCATGTGTTGAGTAAAAGTTTTGCCCTCGAGGAACTCCAAAATACCAAGTAGTTAGTAATGATGGATAAATCCATGAGCTTGCTAGGCAAGGTTTAGTGCCATCAATGCCATGTTGTGTGGATGTGCATTTCACTATATGCCTAGTAACCATACAATTCATTTTTCTCCTCTTCATTTTGTGTTGTGTTGAAGATGTTGCTCGATTGGAAAAAGGAAGAAATTAATTTCGTTGGTGGTTTGATAGCTATCTAATGCTTTTTGAACTCACACGTACTATGTTTTCACATACTCCTTGTTTATGTGTCCTTTCATAGATGTTTGACGCTCTCTAGGAATTAGATGCATTTGGGCATCCAGCATCAACCCAAAGAAATAAAACTAATTCTGGAAAATAAAAGCTAGGATGATTAGACTCCCTATTAGCAATAAACCATGTTGAATCAACCTCCCAATATTGAGTGGCATGCCTGATGAGCTCATAATTTTTATGTATTTTTAGTTTGTGCAGGTCTTGAATGAAAAAGGTGCCAAAAAGACCAAAAATTGGGAGAAAAATCATAAGGATGCAAAATTTACGAGGCGAGGAGCAAATTTGGACACTCTTCGGCATTTTGAGCATAACTTTCTTGTCCAATGTCGAATTGAGGTGGTTCAAGACGCTTTGGAAAGCTAAGATGAAGGGATGCAGCTTTAATGTTTTGAGTTTTTTCCAAATTCCAACAGCATTGAGGTCGAAATTGAGGTGCAAATTGAAGCTAGTAAACTAGGAAAATGCGTTGGCCAAGAAAAGAGAACTTTTGCCTCTGGAATTTGCGCACATGCGCAAGGAAAGGTTGCACATGTGCGCATCCCGTCGAGCAGCAGTTGATGTAATTTACTTGTTTTGAAAGTTTTCTCCACCCAATTGGATTCCTTATCAAGTTTTAACGTATTTATATCATCTTAGGTGTCTAAACCCTGATGTAAAACCTATAAATGCTCCATTATGAGGGGAGTTTATCACAACGTAGCAGCAATTAGTTAGATTAGACATTAGAATAGAAATTCATTAGATTAGGGCTAGGGTTTTTATTTTTATTGTTCAAGACTACAAGTTCCATCAACTTTTCATTCTGGCTACGTTACTGAGTTTGATTTCTTGATCTATATTCAATTTAATTTCAGTTCTTATCTTAATTCCATAGTTCTAATTAAATTTTCCTACGATTTACTTCCTGCGATTTGCTTTTCTATTTTATTAGTTTAAGTTTGCTTACGGTAAATTTTATTGCTTTTGCTAGTTTTAATTAGTTTTGGTACATGTTTTTGATTTCTAATAGTCAAAGGTAGAATAATATTCTTGCAACTAATTTGTCTATACTTATCTAGTTCGTAGGTTTGTAAACCCTAGTAATTGACCATTAGTACTCGTGGGAATGATCCTTACTCACCTGATCCACAAACTCACCTCGTATCATTACAAGTGTAAGTATTGATTAGGGTTATTAAGGCTTATTTTTTAACTTGTTTGTGAATTGAATTGTCCAATTAATATTACACAGAACAAGTTTTTGGCGCCATTGACGGGGACTATTTTTGACGCAATATTAGGTTTAGCAAACATTACTAGATTAGACTTTTTATTTTCTTTTAATTATTTATGATTGCTTTTCGTTCTTTTTAATTTTTCTTTTGGATTCTTGCTTTAGTATTTGAGCTACGGTTTTTTTTTCTTGTAGTTTATGGTAAATACTCGTTCTTCCAAGCAACCACTAATTTCAAGTGATTTGGAGATTGAACGAACTATATCCAGAAACTACAGAATATATAGGGTTTTAGCCAAGGGGAAAATTTAATCGAGAATCCAAATCGTAATGTTGGGTATCAAGAAGATAGTGGCGGGTAATCATGATAATGGAGACAATGCTAATCATTGACTCCTTAGAGATTATGCCGTACCAAATTTTGAAGGTGGAACTTCTAGCATTACCCGAATACCAGTAGAGGCTAATGACTTCGAGATCAAGCCAGCTTTGATTTAGATGCTCCAAACCCATGCTATGTTTGGAGATGTGCCAAATGAGGATCCCTATGCTCATCTGATGAATTTTGAAGAAGTCATTGAGACATTTAAATACAATAACGTACATCTATATTGCATTCGAGTGAGAGCTTTTCTGTTTTCTCTGCGGAATAGGGCAAAGGCTTGGTTGCAATCATTCCAGCAAGTTCACGATATGGAATCAGCTAGCTCAAAAATTTTTGGTCAAGTACTTTTCATCGTTAAGAACCGTAAAGTTCCGCAATGACATTACATCATTCTGACAAATCACTGGAGAAAGTTTAAGTAAAGCATGGGAGCATTTCAAAGACTACTTAGGAAGTGTCTGCATCATGCCATGAATCCATTATAGCTACAAGTATAGACATTTTACAATGGATTATTTTTGAAGACAACACTTAATCATCGATGCAAATGATGGAGGCGTTTTTTCTCTTAAAACTCCAAAAGAGGCACAAGAGCTGCTGGAGAGGATGGCATCAATGCATTACTATCATGGCAAAATAACTTCCTTGTTTAGGCAACAATAGCAAGTCCAATGCTCAACAAGGAAGTACGATCAACCTTAATGATGCCTTCTTAGCTCAACAAGGCATGATGTTGAATATGATGACCAATTTGACAAAGGCCTAAGAGAATTTGGGGAAAAATCCAGTGAACTCCATAGATTTACCACCTCAAGGAATCTTAACTTGTGACTTTTGTGGAGGAAATCACCAAAATGGCCTTTGTGAAAAACCCGTGTCCCAAGGTGAGCAAATTCAATTTGTGGCCAATCAAAATTCAAGGCCGAGGAATGAACCTAATTCCTATGGCAATACCTATAACCCATCTTGGCGAAACCATCACATTCCAAATCTCTCATGAAGCAATCAAAACAATGTCCAAAATCCATCATTTTAATTAAACCTGCCACAACAAAATTTTTCTAGTTAAACTTCATCTTCTAGACCATATCAACCACAACACTAGAGGAATTTCCAAAATTTCCACCTCAACAAAATAGATTATACCAACCTCCATCACCAAGACCCCCACCTCAAAATCCTAGTTATCTTCTATATGTAAACCATGGTCAATCCACTGAGGATAATTTGAGGAGGGAGTATGAGAATTTTTGAACATCTACAAGGAATATGGTATTTCAATTGGACAGTTAGCTCGCCAAAACAATGAATGACCTATGGGAGAATTGCCAACTCCAAATCCAAAGAAGCAATGCAATGCTATTTGGTTGAGGAGTGGGAAGGAATTGGTTGTACAAAATGATAAGACAAAGGTTGAAACTGAAGTTGGGAAGCCAAAATCCAAGACAATTGAAGAAAAACTTGAAATTGAAGGTGACGATGAGAAGTATTCAATGACCAAGGAGAATGCAATGAAGGAGATGAGGAAGAAGAAAGTGGATGATTCTTTAAAATTGGATTGTGCAGTAAAAGTGCTATTTCCTCACCGGCTCATTGATCCAAGAAAGGAGGAAAAAAAGAAATAATTCCACAAGTTCCTTGATATGCTAAAAAATTTGAATGTATACATCCCTTTGGTTGATGTTCTAAACAAGATGCCTAATTATGAGCAGTTTATGAAGGATCTATTGGCTAAGAAGTAGCGGTGGGATGATGATGAGATAGTTTGTCCCGACGCCAAGTGTAGTACCATTGTTCAACGGAAATTACCCTCTGAGCTCAAGGATCCCAATAGTTTCTCTATACTGGTTAACATTGGAGGACACACATTGCATCGTTCACTTTGTGATTTGGCAGCGAGTATCAATATTATGCCAAAGGCCATCTATGATAACCTAGGGATCACTAATGCAAAACCAACCAACATTGCACTCCAATTGGCATATTTGTCCGAGATCAAAAACCATATGGTTTGTTAGAGGATGTGCTTGTTCAAGTGAAAAAGTTGGTGTTTTCTCTGGATTTCTTACTGTTGGATATCGGTAAGGATAATGAATTTTTTTTTTATTCTAGGGAGGTCATTTTATCAATCGCACATGCTTTAATTAACATTAATGAAGGGAAGTTGATTTTGCAAGTTGATAATGAATCTGTTAAAATTGAAGTTTTTAATTATGATGATAATGTTTCAATATTTGTAGAAAAATTGCTAATTATTCCCTTGGTTCATTAATTGATTGGTTTGAATTTCGAGATACTGTCTCTTAGGTCAAGGCAATACACTCAAAAAAGCTGTTGAAATAAATGAAGACTCCGAAATTGACTTGGAGAACAAACCACCTAATGATAAAGGTGAAATGAGAAAGATTCGTGGGATGATTTCACAAGAGCAGAAAGGTGAGGGTTTGAGCAAAGTGGCCTTGAGCAAGAAGAAGAAAAAGCAGTTCAAAGAACAACTTGAGGTGATACGCTCAATATTTGTGCACTATCTTTGACCAATGGGTGGAGCAAAGGGCAAGTTCAAGTTCGAGTCGGGAATCAAGCTTGAAGAGTGTTGAAAAACGGTGTCAAACTTTTCCCATGGAAGCCAAAAAGAAAAGGACGGCCGACCATCCTTAAGTGCTTGAACTGATCTCAAGTGCCAAAGTCAAGCCTACGACTATAAAAGAGGGTGCTTCTTGGGAGGCAACCCAAGCTTTTATTGCTTTCTAACTGCTCTTTACATTTAGTCACTTAAATACGGTAGGTTGTGTTTATTTTCTTTTTCTTAATATCTTAATGGGTGTAGTGTTTGTTCTTGTTGTAGTGCTATGACAAGTTTCAACTTGTCTCGTGGATATGTATGATGGGATATTCTACACCAATTGTTCTCCATTGCCAAAGAAGCTTTCTAATTCCTTTTTTGTGCTTTTATTTTCTATAACATTGGGGACAATATTTATTTCTAACTATGGGATGGGAAGTTTTCTGGATTTATATAAATTGCTTGGTGTAGTTTGCTCAATTTTTCCTTCAATATTTTAACTTTTCTTTTAATCTAAGAGCTTTTTAAGATTTTTAAAAATTTTTGCTCAAATTGGTTGAATATATCGTTGAAATTTTTGAAAATTTTGCAATCACTTAGCATGTCTATTTGATTTTCTGTGTAATAATTTTTGAGCTAAACTGTCATTAGTGGGTAGTCGATGTTAATAATTTCCTTGCATGATTTCTGAGAATTTTTGAACACTAATAGCCATAAAATATTTTACTTTTGACACTTAGAGATAATTTTGTAAACTCACTTATATTGTCCCAAACCTTGTTTTCTTACACTTTTTAAGCGAAATTATAGATAGCTTAATTTGATATAAAGATAAGTGTGTTTCTTTGAACGTTTGGGCTTACAAGCCAACCTCATTGAAAATTTATCCCTAGTACCCTATTTGAGACTTAAATTATAATGAATGGAGAGAAACACCATTCACATTCTTCCATGAAAATTGGGGATCCATTTTACCTACCTTTATGAGCTTAATAAATTCTTTAATTTTTCTATCCCCAAATGTCCCTTAAAGAGCTTTAATGCGCACAATTATTTATTTGGGGATATAAGGATGAAAGGTAGTCAAATAAGGGACGAAATTGTATAAGTGAGTGCTGTACAATTATGGGGTAAAAAGGGGTACTGAAAAAATTATTGAGTTGAGAAGAATATTTATGACAAGTACAGGTAGTGTCTATCACTAGTATTGCCTTGCTGTGATACAAGTAGTGCCGATAACTGGTACCCACATTGAGAGCGGACATAAAAAAATTGATACATAAATGTTCGATTAAAGGTTGGCCTATTGGGTTGAAATAGAAGTAGGAGGACATTTTGTTGTTTGTTGCATGAAATTTTTATGGGTATTTGTTAATTAAGTGTGGGGTTATTTCTGTGAAGGATTGGCATTTAATGTGTTGGAGATGAATTTTTATTTTAATGTATGGCCAGCATTAATTTAAAGTTCTTTACAACTTTGTCTTGTGACATCCTTCTTCCTTCCTTGATTGGCCAATAACCTAGCCTAATGTTAAAACCTAAAAAGTCTTACCTGATTTAAATTAAGTTAGTTGTCTATAATAGTGGAGATATGTAAGAAAAGTAAGCTATGGAGTGTTCAAAAAAAATTTAAGAGTTTGCATATATTGATCCGAGAATCTTAAAAAATTGAGTTTCTATTAAATGGCTATCACACACACACCGGATTTCATGTCTAGGGTTTCATTAGCATTTGAACTCTTGAGTTCTTAGATTACTTCTTGTGATGGCATGGTTTTTGATTATTCATGTGGACAATTATTGAGATATGTGAGTGTGTTTGTTTTGAGCTTATCTATTTTTGTTCTATTTTTGCTCGAGAATGATCAAAAGTTAAGTGTGGGATATTTGATAAGCTCATAAATGTTATTTATTTCATGTGTCATTTACCTCAGTTTTCATGTAATTTGAGCAATAACTGAGTTAATTTTGAGATTAAATCCAATGTTTTCTTTTTAGTTTGTGTAGGTCTTGAATGAAAAAGGAGCCAAAAAGTTGGAGAAAAATTGCAAGGATGCAAAACGTACGCCGGCGAGGAGCGAATTTGGACACTGTTCAGAATTTCAAGCATGACTTTCTTGTCCAAGCTTCAATTGAGGTGGTTGAAGATGTTTTTGAAAGCTAAGATGAAGGGCTACAACTTTCACATTTTGAGTATTTCCAAATTCTAGTAGCATCGAGGTCAAAATCGAGGTGGAAGTTGAAACTGGTAAACTGTCTGAGAAAAGAGAACTTTCGCCTCTAAAATTTGAGCACATGCGCAAGGAAAGGCTGTGCATGTGCGCACGTCTAGCAGCAGTTGACGTAATTTACTTGTTTTGGAAGTTTTCTCCACCCAGTTGGACTCCTTATCAAGTTTTAATGTATTTCTATCATCTTAGAAGCCTAAACCCTGATGTAAAACCTATAAATGCTCCATTATGAGAAGAGTTGATCACAATGTAGAAGCACTCTGTTAGCTAGATTAGACATTAGAATAGAAATTTATTAGACTAAGGCTAGGGTTTTATTTTTCTTGTTCAAAACTACAAGTTCCATCAACTTTTCATTCCGGCTATGTTACTGACATTGATTTTTTGATCTATATTCAATTTAATTTCAGTTCTTATCTTAATTCCATAGTTCTAATTAAATTTTCTTGTGATTTATTTTTCTATTCCATTTGTTTAAGTTTGCTTACGGTAAATTATATTGCTTTTGCTAGTTTTAATTAGTTTTGGTATTTGTTCTTGATTTCTAGTAGTTAAAGGTAGAACAAAATTCTTACAATGAATTTGTCTAACTAGTTTGTAGGTTTATAAACCCTAGTAATTGACAAATAGTCCTCGTGGGAATGATCCTTACTCAATTGATCTACAAATGAACCCGTATCCTTGAGAGTATGTATAAGTATTGATTAGGGTTATTAAGGCTTATATATTAACTTGTTTGTGAATTGAATTGTCCAATCAATATAGCTCTTACACCGAACATTGCCCTCAAGAATAGCATAGACTAGGAAGGCCTGTCCTTTTGTATCACACTCACAACAATTGACCCCAAATCTTGCAGCTTAGAAAATAAAACCATATTTTTGCTAACAAATGAAGACCCTTACAAGGAAGTTTCAAATAAACATCAATAGTGGCATTCATAATCCAATTCTCATCGCTCTCACACAACCGATTCTTAATTGCTTTCATGTCTTTCTCACCCCTAATAAACTCTCTAGAGGCTTGACTGGAAACATCTGGCAAGTTATAGAAGGCATTAATGTTCTCAGCAAAAAAGTCTACAAATTTACTCCAGACTTAATACTTGCCATCTACCAAATCACACAGATTGCAATAAAATTCCTTGACTAGATTAGCGTAACCCAGTTTCACCTTTTCATTGAAATGCTTCTAATGTCTTCTAATTAATTAAGCCTCTAATTCCAACCTAAAGAATTTATAATTGCCCAAATTCTTTGACAAATCAAATGCCCTTTCTCTTATTATGTCATGCTACATTCAAGCACCTTCATCGACCCTCCATCCACTTTTTTTTTCTTTGAGGATTCATCTTTTCCCCTTCCTCTTTCCCTAAAAACACCCATTGTCATGATTATCAATTAAAATGAACAAATTAACTCAATAAGAATTCCCAAATTAACTTTCAAACAAACCTTCAAAAAAACCACAATTAAATTCTTCAATACTCAAAACTTGTCTAGGCAATTCCAACATGATTTCAACAATGTCAAACCAAAATAATAAGACCACAAGAATTTCAACAATCTTCAACAAGAATTTCAAGAAACCCAACTATAATCAAGAATCACAATTGCCAATTTCAATTCTATGTCAAGAAATAACCTGATAGTGATGTAATTTCAGGAGAACTTATAGGCTTGAGCACAACATTGAACAATTTTACCCCGAGAAAATGGTAAATTCGCCCCTTTTGAAGCCCTTGAAACCTTGAGTTTCTCCTTGAATCTTTAAGAAAGTTCCACTTATCTTGCCAAATTCAAGGTTGGAATTGAAGTTCAAAGGGTTTATTGGTTTGGATTGAGGTAGTTTATGGGAGCTTTTAGAAGGTGGAAGGGAGTTTGGAAGAGAGGAGAAGGAGAATAACAAATGAGGCTAGGGTTTTGATTTGAGTTATGAAAGAGAAAGCTGAAATATTAGCTTTTTAAAGGTTATGTTCTTGGGTTAATGCCGCGGTATCAATTTAGTAAGTAAAAGTCAATACCGCAGTAACGATTTTCTTTAGTAAATAGTTACTGCGATATAGAATTGGGAGAAAAATGCCTTTTTTTGAAATTCAATTTCATACTGTGGTATGGAATATCCATACCGTAGTGTGGAATGAAGATTTTTGCTCGATATCATAGTATGGGAAATCCATACTGCAATATAGGGTTAAACTTCAGCAACCTTGAATATTCATACTTAGCCAAATTTCCAACTTCATTTCAAATTTACCCAATACCTCATCAACACCTAAAAACAGAAGAATGAAAAAATCATCAAATTTGTGAAACATTTAACTCATTTCCTTTACAAAACTTATTAGTAACATAATTAAACACTTTAGACCTAAGCTTAGTACATATTATCCTACTTGAACATTAACATAAATCAACATAAATTTAAGCTAAAATAAGACAAAAACATTAAAAGTAAAACATGGGATTCTTCCTAGACAAACTTGTTTATAGTCAATGCTTGACTATGACATGGGAGACTTATCAACATAAAGGATGATTGTGAGCCCTTTTTCCTTTGATCACCATGATAAAGCTTCAACCTATGCCCATTGACTTCAAAATTCGAGTGCATCCTTTTTAACTCCACGGCACAATGTGGGAATGCTTGAACCACTTCAAAACCCTCCCATCTAGACTTGAGCTTTCCAGGAAACAATTTGAATCTAGAGTTATAGACTAAAAAATTGTCACCAGGAACAAAATCTTTCCTCAAGATTTGCTTGTCATGCAAAGCCTTGGTTCTTTCCTTGTCTCTAGTCTAAAATCATGGAGTTCTCAATTGCATCCCTTCTAAACTCATCTAATTCATTCAAGTCCAAGAGTCTCCTATTACAAGCTTCTTTCCAATTAAAGTTTAACCTTTTGATGGCCCAATATGCTCGATGTTCTAACTCTACCAAAAGGTGACAAGATCTACCACGCACCATCCGATATGGTGACATTCCAATTAGGTCTTGAATGCGGTGCAATATGCCCAAAGTGCATCATCTAGCTTCCATAACCAATTCTTCCTTGAATTTTTGATGGTCTTCTCCAAGATTCTATTTAATTCCCTGTTAGACACTTCCACTTGAAGTTTGGTGGTGATAGGCTAATGCAATATTGTGTTTCATCCTATACTTGGAAATCAAGGTCCCAAATTGAGAATTCTTGAAGTAATACCCTCCATCACTTATAATTGTGCATGGCACTCTAAATCGTGAGAAAATATTCTTCCTAAGGAATTTTGTGACCACTTTGGCATCATTGGTCAGTGTAGCAACAACTTCTACCCGTTTTGAGATATATTCGATGGCAACGAAAATGAACTTGTTGGAACAAAAAGTTGAGTAAGCCCCATAAAGTCTATACTCAAGCATCGAAAACTTCTAGCTGAACAATTCCATTTAAGGGCATTTGTTTCCTTCTTGAAATGTTGCCAACCCTTTGGCATTCATCACACTTAAGTACAACACCCCTCGAATACTTAAAGATGTTTGGCCAATGTAATCTACCTTGCAAGACTTTCGAGGTAGTTCTTTGGGCTCCATGATGGCCTCCAATGAAGGATGAATGGCAATGTCTCAAAACATCTTCTATTTCTTCCTCGGGATGCACCTTCTAAGGACTTGATCACTACACCGGCAGAAAAGGTAAGGCTTATCCCAACAATAATGCTTGATCTCCAAGAAAAAATTTCTTCTTTTGTTCACGCTCAAGGAAGTTGGCACTACCTTTTCAACTAGATAATTCACTACATCATTGACTATCAACTTCTCTATTGGAGATGATTCTTCTTGAATTAGGATTCCTTCTTGAGCAACTAACCTTGACCCTTCTATTCTCGAGAGATGATCCGCAACTACATTCTCACACCATTTCTTGACTACAACCTCACAATCAAATTATTGCAAAAGAAGTATCTATCTTAGTAATCGAGGTTTTGCAGCTTGGATAGAAAACAAATACTTCAACGTAGAATGAAGGTATGAAAAATAATCTTAGAACCAATCAAATATGAATTGAATTTATCAAACACAAACAATATAGCAAAATATTCCTTTTTCGTAGTTGAGTAAGTCATTTGTGCATCATTCAAAATTTCTACTTGCATAGTGTATGACATGCAAAATTTTCTCCACTTTTTGGCACAAGATCGTCCCTACAACATAATCACAAGCGTTACAAATTAATTCAAATGGTAGTGACCAATTAGGAGCAACAATTATAGGTGCAATAGGCATGCTTCAATTCATTAAATGCCAGTAAGCAAGCATTATCAAAATTAAACAAGCAATCTTTTTGAAGCAAAAAACATTGAGGTCTAGTAATATAGGAAAATTCCCTAATGAATCTACAACAGAAACCTGCATGTCAAAGGAAACTTCTAACTCACCTAACATTAGTAGGCAGAGACAATTTTTCAATCACCTCAACCTTTGGTCTATCCACCTTTATTCCTTTTGATGAAACTCTATACCCCAACACAATTCCCTCTTGCACCATGAAATGGCATTTCCCCCAATTAAGGGTTGAGTTAGTCTCTTTACACCTTTGCAATATATTTGACAAATTGGATAAGCATTCATCGAAAGATGTACCAAAAACACTAAATCATTCATGAAAATTTTAAAGCATTTTAAAACCATATCATGAAAGATGGCAAGCATTTCCCTTTCAAAAGTACTAGGAGCATAGCATAGCCCAAATGGTATCCTCCAAAATGCAAATGTGTCATAAGGGCATGTGAATGTGGTTTTCTCTTGATCCTCTGACCATATGGCTAATTAAAAAAACGAACACTGGAGTAGTCGTTGAGAAAACAATAATATGCAAACTTAACCAATCTCTCTAACATTTGGTCAATGAAATATAAGGGGAAATGGTCTTTTCGAGTGGTTTCATTCAATTTCCTAAAATCATTGCAGAAGCTCATTATTGTCACTAAACACCACGATAATATTGCCTTTCTTAGGGACGACTTGGGTTGGACTAACCCATTCGCTATCATTAATAGGGAAAATAATACCAGCATCAAGTAATTTCATGACTTTTTTCCAACAACCTCTTTCAGTATAGGATTCAACCTCTTTTGAGGTTTCCTAACCTGTTTATTCCTTTATTCATAGAATTTTATGCATTCAAATCATTGGAATAATTCCTTTGGTGTCACCAATGGTCCATGCAATGTCATATCTATGCAATTTGAGCACAACAACCAGCCTATCAAGTTGCTCACAAGTAAAAAATGCATTCATAATTACGTGGTAGGTTTCATCATCTCCAAGATAAACATTATAAATGCGATGGAAGAGGTTTAAGTTCAACTTTGGAGGGTTCGTTGGTCAGAGACCCCATCCCCATTTACATATATCATTTTCACCACTTCCATTCTCTTGTATTTGACCGCATTCATCTAAGAGATTCAAGCACTCTATTGTCTCTTCATCATCTTGGCTAACCTCTATTGGTTAACTGATAACTCTAGCAAACTAGAGTTATTTTACCTAGTTAAACTAGTTTATTGTTAGTATTTTTCGGGTTTTGGGATAGATTTATGTGTTTTTGTTTAGTTTTATTGCATTCAATAGTTGCATTTACATTTGTGTAAATATTATTAATTCAGTGTTAATTTTAGTTTAAAATTGTTACTTATAATGGTTTTTGAATGTTTTACAGGTCTAGAATGAAGGATATGGAGTGTAAAGGATTGGAGCTGTCAAATGAAGAAGGGCAGAAGAGAAATTTCAAGTGTTGAAATTGAGCTCCATACACATTAAATTTCTTTTACATGTTGCCATAACAAACACTAAAACTAAACAAGAAGAAACATGGATTTAATATGGATATAGAAGAACATTGCTAATCAACCCCAAATGATCATCATGAAAGTGTTCTTCACTCATGAAAGCAAATATCACTCACTTACCAATCAATGAAAAACCCATTGAACATGAGTTTAGCACAGGACAAACATGTTGGAAGAAATTTTTAAGCACACAAAATGCTCACTAATACAAATGCACTCAAACCAAGAATCAAGTAGGTTTTAAAAACTTGTAACATAGGCTAAAGGGATAAAGGAAGGATATATTTGGATAAAGTATCTTAAATCACTGTAGACATGTTAGTGAATAACTTTGACCCACAATCCTTTAAAATATCCCCCATTCAACCATAACATTTAACCAACTTAACTTTGGAAGGCATAGAGGCACCTTCTTTATTACAACTTAGGAGGAATTTTCCTTCTTTATTCATAACATTCAGCACAACTTAGAAATAATTGTCCTTATTTTATTTTCTTTTTTCATTCTTCTTTTTAATTTTTTTCAACTTTTTTTTCTCTTTTTTTTCACTTCTTTTCTTCTCTTTTTTTTTTTCAACTTTCCAACACAAATATGGGGTCTATATCAAACAAGATTATAAATTTAATTTACCCCAATAACAAAGCTCATGTTCTTCGCAACCATCCATAACAATATGCACATAGTATTGATGTTGCGCATCACCAACGCTAACTACTACTGTGATGGATAGAAAGAATGATAAAAAGAAGTAAATCAGCTAAATAACATGGTTAAATAGGAAAATACGACTTATAAGACTCAAAAATGGACACTAAGGACAAAATGATAATTAGGTAAGCTGTTTTGCTCAAACGGTACAAAGAACTTGCCTAAATCATCTCCTTGGTCTAAAATGCACTCATACTTCACAAGCAAATAAATCACATACAATTCCAATGAATGTCACAAGGTAAACAAATATCGCGAGGCAATCAGGATTAACACTCATTAAAAATCACCTCACTTTCACACCATTTATATTACTCAAGAGAATATATTGAAGTGTATAGAGATAACACTTCATAACTCAAAGGATTTAAAGAGTAATAGAAAACTTATATGCATTTTAAATCGATAAATTCTATTAAGATTTGTTCCACTTTGAATATTTTTAAACCCTTGACACATATCATAAAAATTAATGAACTCAAATAGGACTCTAAAAAGGAAAATCTTTTTGGTTTATCCTTCTATAATACTTCAAGCAAAGAGGGCATAGAAATCGTAAAGGCTTGCATTCGATAGGTCGGGAATCTTTTATATAGTCAGATTGTCAAGACTGATAGAATTCTTTTTGATTTTGAGAAAAAAAATTTGAAAAAGAAATTAAATTCTAAACAAAACAAACATACCACCAAAGATGACCATAAATAAATTAAATATTCTTAACACATAGCACATATTTATGATCACACCACCAAAATACAAACACACCCCAACTTAAAATGAAAAATTTCCCTAATGTTTCAAACACAAAAATAAAAATGCATCAACAAAGACATCAAAGTATAAGAAAGAAAATAAACACGCCCCTAATATCCGTGAAGTGCATTTACTCATCCTCATTGTCATCATTCATCGCAACTTCATCTTTCTCATCATCACTGTCATCATCATTGTCTTCTTTGTCACCCTCATCAAAGTTAGGTGTCCATGGTAAGATTGGAGCTTCCCTTATGTCAATCCCCGAGGCCTTGCCAATGTAGCTAATCAACCTAACCATGGCCTTCATATAATTTTGTTCATTCTCCAATTTTCACTCCATCCTTGACAACCATTCTCATCCGTCGAATTGAACCCACAGTGAACTAGAGCTTGCCCCACTTCTTGTGGAATTCTTTTCTTCCTTTGGAAACATCCTCGTAACAACTCATCCATCAAGGGGTGTTATCGATGAGACTTCCGTGTCTGCGGCTTCACTCCATTGTACACTTGCATGGAGACATAATTGGGTGATCAAGCAAGGAAACCATAACCCCTTACTTTTGGTTTTGGAGACCCATTTGTAAAATTTGCGAATGAATAAGACGACCAATATCACTCAAATATCCCTCAAGAAGACAAAATAAGAACAAAACTCTCTCCACAGTGATGTGCATGGCATGACTGGCTAGAATTAAGTTAGTGTTAATGTGACTGAACCAAAATTTGGCTATTGGAGTCAAATGATTACTTGGAAAAGAAATTTTTGTTCTTGAAATATTTTGTGCTCTCTTCCAAGTAATATTAACACCATTACATATTGCTTTAGCCATCATATCCACATTAGGTGTAAATTGATGTTGATAACAAAACAACCATCATTATCAATGTTTACCAAACCAAAGAAAAAATTCAAAGATTCACGAGTGCATAGAACTTTAACTCCTCGCACAATCACAACTCCATTATCTTGCTCTAAGAAATTAGCATATAACTCTCTAACAATTTCTTCTGTAGCAAAATCTGGGTATTTGCACAACCTATCCCAATGTCGTTTACGAATGTTTTTCTCTACCTTGGCTTTCCATTATGTCATTTTGTGCCCAATCCAAGTCCAATTAAAATCCTCTTTCACACATTAGTTTTTAATTGATTTTTCCCTCTTCATGCCTTTGGAAAGATTTGAGAGAGGTAAAAATTTTCTGATCAAATTTCCTCTTGGAGACCCCTCAGTCAAATTTTTACTTTAAGAAGACATAGTGAAAATTGTCAATAAAAACACAAAAACTTGAACTTGAATGAATCAAATTATAGTACACACACCAAACAGCACAAATTGTACCAAGATATATTCCCAAGATGCCAAACAAACCAATTTCAAGTAAAAAGATTCAAGTGCAAGAGCAACTTTTTTTTTTATAGCTAACCATCGAAATCTTGGTAGGAAGGCAGTACTCCCAGATTTATTATTAAAATTTCAAAGTAAAGTACATGGAGGGGGACTAAACCAAACCTCCAGCAAAGTGAAACACTAGCTCATGAGTCAAAAGTTCTTACAACCATTCTTATCTAATAGAGCTAGGGCATTAGTTATGACAAAGGTAAATTTTTGGATTTATAAACTCTATTACAATGAGAAGAAGAACCTAAATTGCCGAACCAATCAGCTAGTCTATTTCCTTTCCCATATAAATGCATAAATATAGGGTTATAATTTTTAAAAATGAGAACGAAGTTCTACAATGTTGACAATTTCCCATGGTGCTTTGGCTTTTTGAGTAAGAATGTCAATTAGAAGTTGTGAATCAAACTCAATGATAATCTTCTGCAGTCCCATATCCATACCAAGTTGGAGACCTTGCCACAAAGCCAGAACTTCTACCATCAAACTGATACCATAAGTAGCAAAATATGAAGAAAAAGCAGCTTGAACAATACCATTTAAATTTCAAATCACTCTACATCCAAAGATTGCTCCTGGATTCCTCTTACAGGCTCTATCAGCATTCAATTTAAAAAACTGAGTAGGTGGATAGTTCCACTCTATAGCAATCACCTTTGTCCTATTATGATCTTGGCAATGAATTCATCCATGGGGGTGAAGAACATTCCTTTCTGCCACATTCTTCACGTTTAGAGGAAAAGTATTGTGAAACAAACTTTCCACTGCTTAACAATTAGTTCTAGCATTGGCAGGAACACCATCAAAGTGGCTTCTGTTTCTTGCCTTCTATATCTCCAGCAAATCAAACCATGAAGTATCTCTGCTAACACTTCTTTAAGAGAGCCAGCAGTGCAAGACATGAACCAACCATTTAGATATTGAAAAAAGTTACTTGATGTGTATGTAATGTCTAGCAACAGCTCAAAATGTTGCTAAACACTCCAAACAAGTTGACAATTTAGGAAAAGATGCTCCAAGGTTTTTGTATCATTACAAAATTGACACTTGGAAGGAATCTGGAAACCCTTACCCATAAGAACATCATCTAAAGGTAATAAAACATCAAGTAATCTCCACATAAAGAAAACTAAACCTAGCAATTTAATCTCACGTATATGGAACAAAATCATTTAAAAAGCATAAGGATTTCACCAATTTGAGTGCTTCTAAATGAATTCTTGCTTGATTATTGGCTCCTAGCAACTTGTCCAAGAAATTCCTCTTGTTGGAGTTCTTGCTTTTCACCCTTCTTGGTTCTTCCTCAAGCCTAAAAATTGAAGCAAAATGGTCACTTTTTTATGCTTAGAATCAAGAATTAGGGTGTATTTGAAGCAATATAGGTTTTGTTTCAAAAATGATGGGGAAGGGTTTAGAATTGTTTAAGGGTTTTATGAAACAGTTTGGAGGGGTAGGGAAAGAATGGGCTGCAATATTGCAATCCCTACTGTCAGGATAACTATTGGATTAGGTCTTTTAGTTTATAAACAGGTAATAAATGAAGCCTTAATAACCCTACCAACACTTAAGCGCTTGCAAGGATATAAGGTAAGTTTGTAAATTGGGTAAGTAAGGATCATTCCCATGAGGACTATGGAACAATTACTACGATTCACAAACCTTTTCACTAGTTAGACAAATTGATTAAAAGATTTTGTTTCTGCCTAACTAAATCTACAAATAAACTATAATTCTAACCACTAGAAAATAAGAACAATTACCAAATCTAATTAAGACTAAAGGAAGCGATTAACTTTAACGAAATCAAGCTTTTAACTAATAACTAAAAGAGTAAACACAATAAGATTAAATTTAAAACTATGAATTGTAGTAAAGAACTAGAATTGAGTTGAATCTGAATAAAGAAATCAAACTCAGTAATTGTAGTCGAAACAAAAGTTGATGAAGCTTGAAGTATTGACAAGAAAAATAAAACCCTAGTCTAATGATCTAATACTCTAACTAATGATTGATTGATTGATTGCTCAACTCCTCTCTACAATAGGGTATTTATAGGGAATATTAGGGTTAAATCCCCTCTCCAATGATAGAAATGTGAAAGCCCATGAAAAGGAGTTAAAAAGAACGAAAAAGGTTGCCAAAATAACAATTTCTGCTGGAGTACGCTACATTGTGTGTACATGCGCACAGATGCCTTGCACATGTGCTCAATTTACAGAATTGAAAGGTGCCTACAATTTGGAGTTTGTGCACATGCTCAGGTTTTGGGTCACAAATGTGCGCGACTTCCAGAACACCTGCTTCAATTTTCACCTCAATTTTTATCTTGATGCTAATAAAATTTGAAAAAACTCAAAATATGAAAGTTGTAGCTCTCTTTCTTAGTTTTCAATGCATCTTGAATCAACTCAATCAGAGATCAGACAAGAAAGTTATGATAGAACCACAAAACGGTGTCCGAATTCGCTCCTTGCCAGTGTATGTTTTTCATCCTTGTGATTTTTCTCCAACTTTTTGATCGTTTTGACTCCTCTTTCATTACAAACCTACACAAACTTAAAACAAAACAATTAAAATCATAATTAACTCAATTATTGCTTTCATCACACAAAAATGCAGTAAATGCTACATAGAATATAAGACATTTATGAGCTTATCAAATACGCCATACTTAACTTTTGATCATCCTCGAGCAAAAATAGAATTAAAACAAATAAGTTCATCAAAATTGCACCCAACATGATCTCAACAATTGTCCACTTAAATAATCAAGAACCATGCTACCATCAGAAGTAATCTAAGAACTCAAATGTTCAAATGCCAATAAAATCCTAAACATGAAATCCAGTGTGTGTGTGAATATAGCCATTCAATAAAAACTCAGCTTTCAAGACACTCATATTAAATCATTCAAACTCTTAGAATTTTTCTAAACACCCCATAACTTACTCTTCTTACACCTCTACACTAATATGAACAACCAACTCAATTTAAATCAAGTAGGAATTTTTAGCTTGTAACTTGAGGCTAGGGTTTTGGCTAATCAAACAAGGGATAAGGATATCACAAGACAAAAGAAAGAGCTTTAAATGGTGGCCACACGTCAAAATAAAATGCTTCTCCAACACATTAAATCACCTACCCTTACAAAGAAAGAACCGCACAATTAATCAACAAACACCCATAAAAATTTCATACAACAAACAAAAAGTCTTCCTTCTTCAATTTCAACCCGACATGCTAGCCAGATATATATATCTGGACATTTATTTGATATTTTTCATGTCCTCTCCCAATATGGGTACTAGTGATAGGCACTACCCGCAAACACCACTATAGGTACAAGTGATAGGCACTACCTACAATTACATCAATGCAGGTACCAGTGATAGGCACTACCTACACTTCTCAAGAAATTTATTCTAAATTTTTTTTCTCCAGTACCCCTTTCTTGCCAAAGTGCACCACTCACCCATACAACTTTTCAACCTCATTCAATTGCCTTCTACTCTTATATCCCCTTAACAAATAATTGAGTGCATTATAGCTCTTAAGGGACATTTAAGTTAGAAAAATAAACGGAATTATTAAGTTCATAAAGGTAGGTAAAATAAGTTGTAATGAAAGAAAGCGAATGGTGTTTCTCTCCATTCATTACAAATTAAGGCTCAAATAGGGTACTAGAGATAAAATTTCAAAATAAAGGTTGGCTTGAAAGGCTCAAACATTCCAAGAAATGCTCTACTCTCATCTTTAAACCAAATCAAGTGGTCTATAAATTTCGCCTCGAAAATGTAATAAAGCAAGTTTATGGGGTACAGTATAAGTGAGTTTACATAATTATCTCTAACTGTCAAAAATAAAATATTTTATGGCTATTAGTGCTCAATAATTCTAAGAATTCATGCAAGAAAAATATAAACATCGACTATTCATTGATGATGGTTTAACTCAAAAATTAATATGCAAAAAATCAAAGAGACATGCTAAACATTTCAAAATTCTCAAAAATTTCAAAAAAATTCGGCTAATTCGAACAAAATTTTCAAAAATCTTGAAAAGCTCTCAAATCAGAAGAAAAGTTAAAATAATGTAGCAAAAATTGAGCAAACTACACCAAACAATTGTAATGTAAATCCACGTTACTTCCCACCCCATACTTAAATAAAAATATTGTCCTCAATGTTAAAGAAAATAAGAGCATAAAGAGGGAAAGGGAAAGCTTCTCTGACAATATAGAATTCTTGGTGTAGTGTATCCCGATATAATAGTCTACAAAATGAGTTGCATCATTAACACTAGTACAGAAACAAAATGTTAAACCCTTCAAGAAAATAAGAAAAATAAGAAAATCGAGGAATGAGATTCCATGATAGTCAGAAAAAAAAACAATATCCCTTCAGGGCATAAATAACTAACACACAAATAAGCTAAAAATAAAATAACAAAAAGTACGATAGCATCTTAAAATGTACTGCAAGAAAAACATAAAACAGCATTAAGTTCCTCTTCAACAATAATAAAATCCCAAGGCTACATGACATAAGAACGAATAGATCAAGACACGTCGTTTAAAGGTGCCAACTCTTGTGGAAATGGAGGAAAAGGTGGGAATGTAGAGGAATCCTCCACATGCTCTCGTTCCAACTAACGAGTCTCCATGTTCTACTGCCGGAGATGATAAAGTGAATGTATGTACCAAATTAGTGTCACATGCGCTGTTGTTCCATCAAAATCTACTTAAGAAGCTCCTCTTGACTACACCTAACATGGAACTAGTTCACTAGTCGATAGGTGTGAAATGGAACCTGAGAACGAGTTCGTCTAACTAGGCCCCTTGCTCCATCCAATGTAATCAGCTTACCTGGCTTTAGCTTTTCCTCGACCGGATCAATCTCAACACCATCGTCAACACATAATTTAGTAATCAACTGTGAGATCTATAAGCCAAATTGTTTGACTACGATGGTATAACAGATCTGCTGGCTAATCGATGGCCTACATCTACTGGCCTACCTGAAGTAATGGCATATAACGATTTAGCTCACTCCAAAGTAACAGGAGTAATATGACTAACTAGGAGAAGACGAGTACATAAAAACTTGAACCAGACTAACCAAATAGGTTTAAGCAAATTAGTAATAAAATGACGTGGAGCACTAGCAATACCGTATGTCCACTCTACTGCACCTGTGCAAATAAAGCTCGTGATGTCATTAAGTTCCATGTTGGTATCATTAATAGTTAACTACTTGTCATTGCAAACTCAGTTTACTTTCAATGTATAAGCCGATTAATTGTATTTCCAGAAATTGATTTTGGGCACCTATAAATACCCCTAAACCTGAATTAAATACAAAGAGACTTCTACATTGATTACAAGTAATACTTGAGCTATTTGGGAGAAATAGTGGGTACAAGTGTTGTAATAGTGTAGGTAGTTTTGTGAAAAGAGCTTAGAAGTGTAAGAGTTCTTCAAGTGTAAGAGTGGAGAGATAAAAATTGTAACAAAGGGAGGTTGTGAGTGTAAAACTCTTGGCTCAACTAATGGAAATTAGTGTGAGCAAGAGTGATCCTCATTTGTGTACAAGAGGTTATTATCTCACCTACTTTGAATAGCCTTTTAGTGCTTAAACTTCAAGTTGTGAACTTGGTAGTTGCCTTGTAAGAAGCTCTTTGTAGTTGTAAGCTCCAAGCTTGAGAAGCTTGGGAGTTTGGTTTGATTCTCTTAATCTCAATATTCTTATTTGTTCTTTAAGCTTAAATTGTTGAATATCTATTGTGTTCTGTGGTATAAGAGCTATTTGCGCTTAAGTTTTTATTTGGTGCATAAAGTTTGAATTTCTATTAAGCACATAAAAAAGTTTGTTTTAGATACAACCTAATTCACCCCCCCTCTTAGGTTGCTTTTTGGGCCAACAATCATAATGATGAACGAAATAAATCAAATCAATTGAGTCTTATGGCAAGTTATGAATGAAACCCTAGAAGTAGGGTTTAGTGCTTCATTTGACAAGTTTATACAACACAAGACTTGAATACAACTATACAAGCTTAATAAATACAAGAAGTAGGAAAGAGAATGAAAAGCAAGTATTTTCAAACCGAGTCTTCTTTTCTTCTCCCTTGCTATCTCCTACAATGGTTGTGCTTTTATTTATTTCCTTTGAAAGAAATTGTCTGATTAATGCTGTCGATTGTTGTGCTTTCCTAAGTCTAAGTTCTGTTAAATAATGACCTAATATGGACCTTATATAGTTCTAACTAGGGTTTACATGAAAATGGGTGAAAAATATCCAAAACCCTGTCTGGATAAAAACCCATTAAAAATCACTTTAGTAGGAAGCTGGGCACCCCTCCGAAGGCTCTGGGCACTAGCGACACCCAACTCTCACTTGGGGTGCCCGATCTTTACCTTTTTACTCTGTTTTCAACCTGTTTGATCTTCATTGCATATAAAACCTCCAGAAACACAATTTAAGGGCATAAATAAAATTTTTATAATTAAAAAATTAAAAACCTTATTTATGGATGCAGTGTGTAAAATTACAAAAATACCCCTACTTTATAAACTAAAACTCTCAAATTACAAATGAAAGCCAAGATAAAAGTACATGAAAATACTCTCATTTAGAGAGTTAACAATTGCCACCAGTAAACGAAACAGAGTCATTGCCAATTCATGAAG
The DNA here is from genome assembly GCA_025175665.1 of Cinchona pubescens. Taxonomy (NCBI): domain Eukaryota; kingdom Viridiplantae; phylum Streptophyta; class Magnoliopsida; order Gentianales; family Rubiaceae; genus Cinchona; species Cinchona pubescens. The sequence goes on from JANKKI010000116.1 coordinate 1,032,553, forward strand.
AGTTTCCTTAAGAAAGTTTGATAGTAGTGAGTGTTAACCCATAGTATTTTCCTTTAGCCAATTACTTTGTTGCAACAGTTCTTTCTCCATAAATGATTTACAATGAGAAGAAGAAATTCTTCACTGCATTCATTCAAATGAACCTTATTTATACAAGTGGTACAACGATCATGTAATCTGGAGGTTGTGCTTGAAGAAGAGTTGGATATTGTGTTATAGATTTGTCACTCTTCCCTAGTAGGAAGGCACCAAGGAAATCACCACAAAGTTGCAAAAGTTCTCCAAAGTAGGTTGTGTTGGCCATCATTGTTTTAGGATTCTAGGATGTTTGTGGAGCATTGTGATGCGTGCCAAAGAATAGGTAACATATCCTAGAGGGATGAGATGACCCTCAAAACCATTTTAGAAGTAGAGCTATTCAATGCATGAGGTATCAATTTCATGGGACCATTCCATAATTCCTTCTCTAACAAGTACATCCTAGTGGCAGTTAACTATATTTCAAAATGGATCAAGGCAGTAGTATTACCTACGAATGATGCCCCTCAAGACCATTTTGTGTGGTTACAAAGTTCATGAAGCATAACATCTTCTTGAGATTTGGAGTTCTGGGAGCTATAATTAATGATATGGGTGCTTAAAACTTCAAGAACTCTTAGTTTGAAGCCTTATATTCAAATATGGGGTAACGCACAAAATTGCTTTACTATATCACCCCTAGAATTCTAGACAAGTAGAGGTGTCAAAAAGGAGTGGAAAGAATCCTGGAAAAGATAGTGAATGCATCTCGGAAGGATTGGTCTCGCAAGTTGACTGATGCGTTATGGGCAATATTGGACGGCATTCAAAACTACTATTGGAATGTCTGTATAAAGGATGGTTTTTGGGAAAGCATGCCATTTACCCATAGATTTGGATCACAAGGCATTCTAGTCATCAAAACACTTAACTATGATTTTAAGGTAGCTGGTGAGAAGTGATCGTTGAAACTTTGCAGGCTAGAGGAATTTTATGAAGAGGCATAGATAATGCATGCTTGTATAAGGAGCGAACTAAAAGGTGGCACAATCGGAATTTCCTCTACAAAGTTTTGTACATGTGACAATTTGTTGATCTACAGCTCTCAGATTCAATTATTTCCTAGAACACCTAATTTAAAATCCCAGTGGAACAGACCATACAAAGTAGGTTGTGCATTTCCATTTAGAGCAGTAGAGCTTAAAGGATTCAATCTAGCATTTCAAGTTAATGGCAGTAGGCTCAAGTTATGTCATGAACGAGAAGTTGATGTAGGACATGAAATCGTCCCCCTTGAGAGATTATTTATGAACAATTGCAAGTCAAGGTAATGACTCAAAAGAAGAGCTACTTGAGAGACAACCCAAGCATTTTGCTTATTTGCCTTATGTTTTGTTAGTCTTTGAGTGTGATTTATTTTAGTTGCGAAATTATGAAATTTTGATATTTGCATGTTCAATTGTAGGTCAAGTGATAAAGGAGCATAAGAGGTGCCAAAGAAAGAGGTGAAAATTTTGGACAGAGGGTTCTACACCGTGGCGAAGACCCTACGGCAGACTAGGTTCCTCGCAATGAAGCTATAGAAATCCAAGAAAGAGAGATTGTTTGTCGTGGAAAAAGAACCAAAGGCAATTTTGTTTCGCCACGACAAACCAATGAAAACCCAAAACAGTGCACTTGTTCTCCACAACGAACAAGACAAGGACAAATCCATTCGCCGCCGTGAATAGTCAATTCAAGTACCCACTAAATACCCTAGTCGCCATTTCTTCTTCTTATTTTTCCTTTACCCGATTTCTCTCTCCTCTATTCATAGACTTTCCTCTTCTTTCATCCTCTTCCAAAATTATCACAAAACCGTTTCCAAAATCCACTACCACTATTATGAATCTCCCATAAACGCCAAAAATCACCACAAATTCTTCCATTTCTTTACCAAACATATATTCTCCAAACCCAAAAACTTTTCAACCCCAATCAATCAAAGATTTCAAGGCCAAGTTTCAGAAAAATTTCACATCTTCGAGGTAGTACTAATTTACATCTCAAATTTCAATCTTTTATTCTCTTTGAGACAAGTAAGCTCTTTCCTCAACTATTTTTATAAGTTGTTGGTTGATTGTTTGTTTAAGTTCAATTTTTGGGTTTTTTTTTTTGGATCCTCGCCTACAAGACCTCTCATTTATTATTAAGGGAAAAAAAAGTTACATGGAGGCTAACATGAAACCTAGCTCTCCAGCAATGTGAATGAATTCAAAGACAAACCCTTTGAATTCTAACACCTTGTGAAATCTATGATGCTAGGTCCATTTAATTCTATGAATTGGCATCTAACATTCTAGAATTAAACTAGGGAAAGAGGTTTCAAGGAATGCCTGGTTCACATTGCCCTTGGCATATTGTATGTCCTTTTATGTCCTCCTTTCCATTTTAGGGTGAGAAATTCCAAGTCTTGGATTGGGTGTATATCCCGGCTATTAGGAAATTCATTATCTGAACAGTAGCTTGTTTGTTCCACCAACGCCTTTTCATTAGGCATGGTGGAGTCGTCCATCGACTTACACTTTGGCTATTGAGAGAAAGGCCGGGTAGACATGAAGTTGGTTTCTTTGCTGCCCGAATTGATGTTTGAAGGTTCCTTGCACAGAGTCCACTCAAAAATAATACAATTTCCTTAAAAGAAGGCTAACCTGTGGCTGGGAGGTTTTGCATGATTCGGCTGTGAGGACTATCCAAAGCATCTTTGAGGTTGTTGTCCAAAACGTGAAGATGTGAAGATGACTTGCTGCCTAGGATTTGATGATGAGAAGTTCTAGGCTGGTTTGTTGGGGTGGAATTTTCATTTGGTTTGATGGCCAGCTCATGTTCATTTGGAGGTTCATCTTGTGCATGGCCATGTGCATGGGTATAATCATTGTTTGAAAAGTAACAGACCTTCAATTCTTCCAAAATTCTTGCATGAGAAGAAGGATCATCTTTTGAAATTTGAATATTAAGATCTTGTGTCTTATTTGGAGAGTTCGGTTGGTCCTTGGAATGAGTCAAAGCTATTGAGTTCAAGTTTGTTAGTTCCTTATTTTCCTCATGCCGATTTGACATTGGAGTTCCACCCTCCAAAGTATTTGAATTTTGAATTTCCTAGTTTGTTGGAGCTGGTGTAACCACCTTGATCGGTGGTTTCTCCACCTCCACCACCACATTTGCTGCCGGAGGTTCCTTTGCTTGGAGTTACAGATGTGCATCCTCTTTGGAATGAATTTTCGAATAATTCTCCTTGGATATTTCTGAATGAGGTTGAATAGGTTGCCAATGTGTGGCGGTCTTCTTTGGAGGATGAGCAGCCATCTTAGTTGAGTTCAACTCTTGTTGATTTGGAAATTTTGTGGCTCCTGCTTTACAATCAGCAATGTGATGGCCTATCTTGTTGCATTTGGTATAGTTGGATGGGAGATCTTCATATGAAATTTTTTGCCATCTTCCATCATCTCCTACCCCTAACCACACATGTGAAGGGAGAGTTGCTAAGAGATTTACTTCCACACAAACCTTAGCTATATTAGGGCGAGTAAAATTTTCCGTTGCCATGTCTAATTTGAAAGGAGTTCCCACCGCTTGCACAAGTCTAGAAACTGCATGTTTAGTGAAGAAAATAGCTGGAAGACCTTCAAAAGTGACCCATATGGGAGCAATTGAAGGTTCTATGTCCGGTGTGTACAAAGGGTGCCACATGAGAATGCGCATGTAAACTTCATTAATGAACCAAACATTCTTGAGCCAGCAATGTAGATAGTCCCCCTCCATAGAAAACTGAATGAGGATGTGCTTATGATCAAGAAAGCCAACCGTGAAATTCCCCTTGAATCCAATTGTTTGGAAACTCTTTTGCACTATTTTCATGTTTGGTTTCCCTCTTGGAAAACTGCCCACCAGTGTGCAAAATAATGGGGCTGCCAACTTTTGTACTTCCTCCTTAGAAAAGTAAATAGTTGGTTCCCTTTTGAAGGTTTGCAATTTCTTCAAAGGCTGATCGGACTGGAGTTGATCAATGCCTTTAGATTTGCCCATTAGAGCTCCGGCAAAAGAAAGCGATAGCCTTTCAGCCGAGGGCTAAAGGGCAAGTAGTTCAGCCATTGCCGACTACTGGCTAAGATTAACTTTAGAGAGTCGAGTGTGAGTTTCTAGAGAGAATGAGGAGAAAACATTTAAATTATATCTACTTATACCTCAAAAAGTAGGAAGTAAGTGAATAAGACCAGATTTCAATTCAAAGGGAACATCAATACTAGGAAAATTTATGCAAAGAGATTGATTATCAAGATCTGGAGTAGCGAGCTCCTTAATAGTGCAAGGTTAGACGGCCATGTTTTCAGCTTGTTCAATGGGTTTTTAATTGCTTTCTTTGTTGAATTTGTTGGCGAACTTTGGTGGATAATTATGGGTTATTTGGATTGCTTCATTTTTGTGGTGGTTTAATTTGGAATTGTGTGCAAATTTATTGGGATTTTTGTTAAATTGGTGCTGGTTTTTGTTGAATACATTAAAAACAAACATGGCCAAAAAGAGAAAAACACCGGCTACCGCTGAGGTACTGCTTCTGCTGCCCTACGGGTGAGCCCGAAATCCAATTTGATAATTATAAATTTAAAAATTTTGGGGCTCAAAATGTGCATGGCACAAAAAAATTGGCTAGAAATAGTAAGTCTTGTTTGGAAGGAGGTTTTGATTTTTCTTCAAGAAAGAGAAAATGACCTTAGTTCTTTAAGCGAGGAAGGGAAAACTTGTATTAATTTGAATAATGCATTAGTTGATAGAGTATGGCACACTTTCCAACAAGTACCATCTAATAATGGAAATGAAACATTTTGTGAAAATTTATTGCTAATTCCACAAGATTGTTGGTATAGTTGTGGTAGTTAGGAAGAAGCCAGTTGAATTTAGAAGGAAAATGATTAATGCTCACTACCAGGTTCCTACTATTGAAAATAGTGATTTTGCTCAGTTTTTGAGAATTGACATGGATTACGATGAGGTATTGAGAGAGTTGAGTGACAAGAAGCTACCAGCAGGAATGACTAAATGTGAATGTTGTCCTAATGGGAAACCTAGACAGTGTAATAGAACTTTTCTATCACTTAAGCACTTGCATGGTATCATTTTATCATCTCTCATATCTTGCCTATGTACTAATCTAAGTAAATTGACTCATGAGAGTGCTTTATTGATTTATGCTCTTGTTAAATACATGTCTACTGATGTTGGCTTGGAAGTCCAGTAGGACATCATTCGTAATTGGAACAAAGACCACATTGGTTTAATTTTTCCTAATCTCAAAACATTTTTGTGTTCTAATGATGGTGTGAGTTTAAAGTCTGGCAACAAAATTCAACGGACAAACCCATTACAAGTTTTTGGTTGCAAACCATACTCAAAAAGCATAACATTGCCATTCTAGATTGTGTAGAAACCAACAAAAACAACCACAAGAAGAGTAAGGTGATTGGCAAAACCTCTGGATACCACCTCCTCAACATCACCCTGAATGTCTTTTGTCAACTCTGCACTAAAATTGGGGTGCGAAAATTACTGGTGTACCACAGTCGAAATCTTCATGTTGTCCACAAGAAGCTAGATATTCTAGCTCATATGTTGTACAATGTGCATCCATTCAACATGAGGATTTGGCTCCAACAAAACTGGAAATAGAATGATGGCACTTTGGACCACCAGAAGAAGACATGGATATAGAAAATGAGAAGGAGGATGATGAGAAAAAATGAGCAAGATGATGGAATCGGTCTGTCTGGGACCACATGAGGGAGTTTTCTGAAACCTTTCTGCAATTTAACTTTTATTTTTCTAATTTCACCACTTGTTTATCTTGGCAAGCATTCAAAAAATGCTTCGTTCAAGTTGGGGATTGATGCATTGTTTATTTGTTGTTTTGGTAGTATTATTTTGTTATTCTTAGGCAATTTGATTTTAATTATTTTCAGTATTTAATAGTTTGTTGATGTCTAGTTGGACAAAAAAGTTTTATTATGTGTTTTTATGTTTTTTGTGGACGGATTATGCAAATTAACTTTATGAATTTCATATCATTGATAGTGACTGATGTTATTTGATTAATTTGAATTGATAATCTTTATGTGTATAGGAGTCTTTAGTTTCCCCATTTATTCATGGAATGTTACTATTCATCCCATACATACATAGCATTGTGTTATATGAGTAGTGGAGAGCTTTGGAAATCCATTTATGAGCAAAAATTTTGTTAACCTATTGAGGCTTAACTTTGTTAGAGACAATTGATTGAGGAGTTCTGTACTTCTAACATATGGATGAAATCTGGATCTAAGAAATGTTTAGGCATATTTTTTGGATAAATTGAGCCTAAAAACCTACCTTATTGTATGTTATCTCTAGTGTTTGCCTTCGGTAGAGTGTTTGCTAAACCAACTAATAAAAAACTACACTACACCTATTACTCTACCCTTACTTCCGCAAGTATATGGGGTAGGTAGTAGTATATGGCAAGTAGGTATCGTTCCCACAATGATTCTTGGTTAAGTAATTACCAAGATTCAAGAGTCTTTGTATAGTTAGGCTAAGCAATTATAAAAGGAAAACTAACCCTAAGCATGTTCAATTATGCAAGTAATCAACAAGTAAATGGCCATCTAAACTAATCTATTGAAAGTTTTCAAGTAAATCTATCATTAAACTATTTAAAACAACTAAATTAAAATGAGTCTTAGAAACAAGTAAATCTAAATTAACTAAACCAAATATAAGGAAAGCAAGAAAGCGAAAAAATCTCCATTTTCTACTAAATAAAATTATAGAAATTCCTAAAAAAAAAAAAGAACTAGATTAAAACTAAATGTTTTTGAATTTTTTGATTAAGTTAAAGAAAGCCCACTAAACATTTCTAGAAATTAAAGCAAAGAAATGAAGATTTTAACTAAAAAATATTAAATTAGTAAGAACCCAAAATTTTTCAAAAAATAAAAAACTTGCAATGACAGTAACTTAATTTGCAAAAAATTTGAAAAGAAAGCATGGAAAAAATTATATCTACTTGTAGCAAATGAAAAGCCTACTAACACTAACTAATCAAAATTTAAACTTACTAAGAATTGAAGACAAGATCTAAAAGAAATTAAAAGATATCGTTTATATTGAAAGGAAACTTGAGTCTTAAGTAAAACACAAGTAAACTACTCTAATCTGTCAATTACCAACTACACTACTTTATGTGTTTTCCAAACTAATTCCTACCTACGACTTGCCTTGTACAAATATAGTACTTAAGTATTAATAGAGTTTTAGAATTATAGAAGTTGGTAAAATACAAATACTGAAACACATGTCCATATTGCGATATGGACATAGATATCGTGATATGACACCCAAATTTAAACTCCAACTTTAGCATCCATATCCCGATATGGAATTTTATATCGTGATATGGAGTCCAATTCCAGCAGCTTGAATTTCCTTTTCTGCCCTTCTTCTCATGACCGCTCGAATCCTTTATGGTCCATATTCTTTGTCCTAGACTTGTAAATCATTCAAAGACCTAATTAGTGATAAATTAAACTATAATTAATACTAAAATAATGATATTTGCACTAATGTAAATGCAACTACTAATTACTATAAAACTAATAAAAAATCCAAAAAATACTAACAATAAACTAGTTCAAATAGATAAAACCTAACTCTATTTTACTAGAGTTATCACACCTCCGAACTTAGCATTTGCTAGTCCCGAGCAAAACAATAAATAAGAAGGATTCTACTAAAACACAATAACAATAACATACCGCCAAAGATGACCACATGAACAATGGATGTACTTATGAACAATTAGGAAACCTCTCAAGGGACCTCAAATACCATATAACAATTGAATTATTTCAACTAGTCACTCCAAGTTTTCAAATTTCCAAGAATCATAAGTTCAAATGCCACACATGATTTCAAATAACCAAGTATGAACTATTCCCAAAAAAAAATTTGAAAAGAAAGTTCCATTCCTTCAAAACATAATATTTGCTCAAATCAAAATGATTACCAAGTTGTTTAACCATCCTGACAAGGCCACATGAAAATAGAAGATCATTAGGAGTCTACTTATATGCACATGTCACACAAAGTTGGGAACATTAATCTATCATAGATTGAGTAGCATGATATCAATGATAGGTATAATAGACAGGGGTTTTCTCCTTGACTTGTTGGTATTCTAAAATGTAATTCTTAATGGCTTATTTTAGAGAAACAACATGGGCACAAGCCAGAATCCCGTATCAGCCTTATTACTACTCTAATGACATGTTTCAAAGAAACAACATGGATACATGCCGGAATCCTGTAATCTTCTTATTCTAAAAGTAAATATTTTTTTTCACAGCCCTAAATCAAGGAAGATGAGCAAAATTTACCCAAAATTAATATTTAACACCGGCCACAAGTTAGAATAACACCCCTTTTGCAAATACACAAAATATCCTAAATCACTTCTATCCCATTTAAACCACATTTTCCAAAAGATAAAGTAACCAACAAAGTAATGCTGGTGATTTGATTGAAAGCAATGTTTCAAATGAACTATTTCAAAAAATGTGAGCCCACCACTTTTTTAAAAAATAGTAATACATGGTCTTTGAAATCTTTGAATTGCAAAGGAATTACGCAACACACAACAAAATCTAATAAAATGCCAAAGTGATGTTTAAAGTATGGTATTACAAGTTATTTGTCATCATTGAGTACCTAATTGATCAATTTTTCATCCAAATGTCATCAAACATATGTACACAAGCACAAAGAAAAAAAAAGAAAAAAAAACCATTTCCGACACAGAAAAAAACACCCCTAAATTTGACAATTTTATTCTATTGACAAGTAAAACCCATCTATCCACTCACTCAAAAATTCATAAACATAAACCAACATACGAATAAACTTGAAAGCATAATATTATAAACGATAACTAAGTCTAATCAAACTAATTCAAATCAAATAGTTACTAAGAGCAACATTTAGCCAAACCAAGTAATCATCTAATAAGTTCACAATAGTCAATCCAATCAATCAAACACCAACAAATAGTCTACTTGGTATCAGCGTAAGGCCCTTAGCCAACTACCAAAGCATGAAGAGCATCGATAAGCTAAATACGAAGCATTCATGAATCAAAGCTCAACATGACCAACCTACATACCAATTCCAATAAGTAATCAACTTGGCATTAGTTTAAGACCTTTAGCCAACTAGCATTCAAAATATCCAAAGTATCAAACTATCCAAAAGTAATAAAGACAATAAAGTAACTAATGCAAAATATGCTAAGAAAATGGAATAAGGAAATTTGTCTCTCAAAGTATAATTTTAAGATAAAGAAGAGAAGTGGTAATGGTTCATGTTTGGCTGCCCTCAAAGTTTGGCACTGATCTCATTGATGTCTTCAACCCCCAATGGTTCATCTACTCCTCCATACTGGTTCTCCTCAAAATCCTCCTCCTAAGCTTAACCAGCTTCTTCCATAGGGTCGGCTCCACTTGCTTGTCCTTGCTCCACTTAAGTAGTCCTCATTGATGGCATATAAAAATGTTGTCTGCGGGCACTCCATAATGCCAAGAAAGTGGTGGTAATGGATGGATCAATGAGCTCATAATAGCTGGATGCAAATGCAGAGACATAAGTGCCATGTTGTAATGAAGGAGCATCTAGCTGTAGGTCCCATACCTATATAACTCGTTCTTTTTCTCTTTATTTTCGGGTGCATTGAAGACATTCCTGAGCTATAAGAAAATGGGTTGAGTTGGTTCCATTGGAAATTCATCTTAATGATTGTCGGTTGTCTTAATTATGTTCACAACATATCCCATGTTAATTTTGCTTCTTTTATGTGTTTGGGGCTCACCTAGAATAATTTGGCAACCTGATTTAACATATGAATGAGAAATTAATTCAAATAGATAAAAGATAGGATGGTTATACATCCCATAGCCAATAAGACCCTAAAAAATCAATCTCCCTAAGTTTAGTGGCATGCCCTGCATAATAGCATAAACAAGATAGGCTTTATCTTTTGGGACCATATTGAGTATAGTTGAGTCCCAAATCTTGCAACTGATAAAGTAAAACCAAATTCTCGACAGCAATTTCAATCATGTATGAGGCAACCAAAAATAATCAGTATCAGAGGCAATCATGATCCAATTCACGCTGTGAGCGGCTTACTCAATACATTCTTTATTACATCCATTTACAAAGTTTAGATACGGATCATGAGACACTTCAGGCACATTATAAAAAGCATTAATCCTTTCCTATGAGAAATCAACTAGAACACCATGTACTCGACACTTATTATTAACAAAATCACACAAATTGCAATGAAATTCTTTAACATGATTAGTGTAACCTGGTTTAACTCCCTCCTTGAAGCATCCCCAATTCCTTGCAATTAACTGTGAATTCAACTCTCGTCTAGCATATTATAACTTACCCCAATGCCCCAAAAAGTCAAAAGTCCACTTCCTTACAACATCATGTTTTTGGTAGTCCTCAAAAATTTCTTTTGCTTTATCACTAATAAAAACCGAATCCTTACTCAATCCTAAAATTTCCTCGCTCGGCCCCTCATTGGCTTTTCTCTCTTAGATACCTCACCCCTTTCCCTTTTTCTACCTCTCTTACCACTACTATGTACTACCCTTGTCATTTTTTGTCAACCAAATGGTCAACAATTCAACTAACAATAATTATCAAAATCAACTTTGCAAACAATTCTTCAACAAAACCAAATCAAACAAGCCATCACATTTTTTCACAATTTCAATACCAATATAGAGAACCTAAACAAAAATCAACCAAATTCAACCAATAATTCACAAATCCAATTCAATTCTTCTATTTAACAACCAAACCCAAAATTTCAAGGTCAAACTCGACTAGAAAATTCCCAAGAAATTCTAGTTCAAAATCTCAAAATTGATTACAAATTATCAATACTTACGAGCTTGAGCACAAAGGAGACATAATACCCAAAGATTGAAGCCTTTAATCCCTTGAAGTCCTTTGAAAATCGCACCTTCAAGCCCTTGAAAACCCTTGTTTCTTGCAACAAAGTGGATGGAATCTTGTTCCATGATTCTTAGAGGGGTTGATTTTGGGTGTTTACAGTGACTCTATGGTGGTTTGTGGTGGATTTGTGGAAGGGGTAGAGAGATGTAAGTGGTGGTGTATTGCTCAGCTAGGGTTTTTGTGTTGAAACAATGGCTGAAAATTGCTGGAAAATGCAATTTAACCATTCTGGAAAATGTCCGATATCGCTATATTGTTCTTATACAGGAAAATGATATAGCAATATCGTTCTAGTCATTGTTCTAGTAACTACCCATATTGTGATATCGATTTTGATATCACAATATGGATGCTCAAAAAAAATTTCCATGCTCCCGTATGTTTGCATCCAAATCGCAATATGGAATCCAGGCAAACTTCTGCAAAGGCAAAATTCCATACGTAGCCAAATTTTTGCCAAACTTCCACCACTTCTCTTCACACTTTTAACCACCTACAAATATGAAAAATACAATACTAAAAGACAATTCCCATTCATTCCTTAGCATAATTTATTCAAATCATAAGCAAACTTTTCAAACCAAAATTCAAGCAAAGTAACCCAAATCAAACCAAATCAAAATTAAACAAGGAGTAACACTAAAAATAAATAAAACATGGAATTTAAAACTTCGGTTGCCTCCTAAGAAGCACTCTTTTAGAGTCACTAGCTTGACTATGGCAAGACTTGATCAACTAAAGCCAATAAGGATGGTCAACCATCCTTTTCCTTTTGGTCTCCATGGGAAGAGCTTTACTCTATTCTTTTCCATTAAGAATGCTTGATTCCCATCTTTCACATGCACTTGTCCCTTTTTTTGAGTATTTACAAGAGCAAATACATCAATTACCACACCAATTTACTTCTCAAACCATCTTCTCTTCTTTTTGAGTAACTTCACTTGTTTTATCAGCATTAATTTCTCGATCCTTGGCAAAAACCTATTGATTATTCATCACATCACAACTAATATCGGGTGGCTTTTCCTCCAATTCATTTCTTATATCTTTCTTTGTCTCATTCACCGCTTTGAGTGTCTTGCTTTTATCATCTTTGAGTACTTCATCATTTAACCTATCAAGAAGAAAACCAAATGAGTGGTTTACAAAAGTTTCATAAAAAATTAGAACATTATCGTGTATAATTATAATCAAAGACATCAAATTCAACCAATTCATTTTCAACTTATAAAATCAACTTCCCTTTGTTCACATCAATCATTGCATGTACGATTCATAGAAAAGACCTTCCTAAGATCAATAGAATATTTGTACTTTTCCCCATATCGAGCATTAGGAAATCTACTGGAAAAATGAGTTTTTCACTCGAACCAAAACATCTTCCAATAACCATAAGGCTTCCTTTCAAACATATCCACCAACTGGAGAGTGATTTGTGTAGGTTTGGCACTTATAATGCCCAACTTGTCATAGATTTCCTTAGACATCAGAGATTTATGCTCGTACATGAATCACAGAATGATCAGTTCAATGTGTAGCCTCCAATATTCACAAGTACAGAGAAATTACCGGGATCTTTTAACTTTGGTGGCAACTCCCTTTTCACAATTGCACTACATTTTTATTAAGGCACATCTTTTCATCATCTTCCCACTTTCTCTTCTTAGCTAGAATCTATCTCATAAATTCGATCAGGACACAGTGGAGTATCTTTCTGGGTGCTTCAGGCAAGGGAATATTAATTTGGAACTTTTTGACCCTCAGGCAAGTGATTGAATTGATTCTCTTTTTTCTCTTTCCTTGGGTCAATCAAACTTTGAGGAAATAGTATCTTTACTGAAGGGTGAGTATTCAAAGATTCTTCAATTTGCTTATGCTTGCTCTCTTTCTTCTTTGGCAAGTTGTTTTCACCCTCTTCTTTCTTCTTTTCTTCATCACTATTGCCCTCACCTTAAGTTTCAACCTCCTTTGACTTTATATTCTCGACTTTCTTATCGACTTCATGATTATTTCTTTCCCCCATCAACTCTTTTTCACTCCTTAAAGTGATTGCATTGATTTGTTCCCTTCCCACTTGATCTCTTTCATTTTGCTCTTTTGGACTGGGAATTGTATCTCTTTGTAAAGCTCTCAATGGTTTTTTATTTTGTTGTCTAGCTAATTGCCCCAATTGGATCTCTAAATTCCCTATAGTAACTCTAAAAATTCTCATAGTCCCTCATTTGATTTTCCATTTCTCTCCTTTGGTTTTCATTTTCTCTTCTTTGCATTTCATAATTTTTCCTCAAATTGTCAAATTGCATTTTGAAATCATCACTCTCTCTATTGAAATTTTGATTGTAGCTCAAGAGTGGTGGAGAGTTATGTTGTTGATATTGAGGCCTTGGTTGGTTGTTAGGGTAAGGAAGATTTGATTGGGATTGATAAGAATTGGTTTGAAAATTCCTTTGGTGAGAGGGTTGCTAAGGTGTAGAAAGTGAGGATGCTTGATTTTGGAAATTTTGTGATAGAGTGTTGGGTTGGTAAGGAGGATTTTGTTGGCTATTTTGGTTGCTCCATGAGAAATTTGGATGGTTCCTCCAAGATGGTTTGTAAGTATTTCCGTAAACTCCAAGAGGATTCCTTGAAGATGATGGTTGATTAGAGACATAATTCAATTGTTCATTTGACCCAATAGAAATTTCATATTTCCCATTTAAATGTCAGACACACCATCACAAAAATCACAAACAAAAGGCACTTGAGATGAAAAAGCCACGGCATTTGCGGTACTTTCTCTTCCCAAACTCTCCAAATCTCTTGTCAAGTTACTCATGACATTCATCAATAATCCTTGTTAAGGAAGCAATGAATCATTTGAGTTCAAATTTAAGACACCTCCATGTTGAACATTAGCCTGTTGAACTTGTTGACCAACAGGTTGAGCAATAGGACCATGGTAGTAGTTGTTAGATGCCATCCTATTAAGTAGTGCTTGAACTTCCTCCGGCATCTTGAAAGACAATGAACCATCCACGGATTCATCAACAATTGATTTGGTCTCTTCAGTCAAGTCATTATAAAATGTTTGAATTTGAAGCCAAAGGGGGATAACATGATGTGGGCATTTTCTCTACAATTCTTTGAATCTTTTCCACACCTCACTAAGACCATCACCTATGTATTGCTTGAATGATGCGATTTCATTTCGAAGTTTGGTAGTTCTTGAAGAAATGAGGAAAATGTTTCACCAAAAATTCTTGGGCTAATTGATTCCAAGTAGTGATGTCCATTGTACATATGATTGTGACCAAACCTTTGCTCTATCCCTCAATAAAAAAAAAGGAAGACCCTCATGTGAACACAATCAAGATGGACTGCATTGAATTTGAAAGTGTCCAACACTTATCCATTGAATTTGAAAGTGTCCAACACTTATTCAAAGTTCATCAAGTGTGTATATGATCCTCATATGGGCCCCCACCGAACATCACATGGGCTTGCAATATTTGTATAAGAACGGCTTGATTTTAAGTTATTCACTTGCACCGGCATACGTGTAATGCTAGAACTAGCTCCATCGAAGTTCAACATTGTGCAATCCCTTAGAGTATGACCATTTCCATTCATCCCATTTCCATTGAAGTTAGCACCCATGCCATTATTTCTCACTCCTACTTGTTCATCATCACCATTGTTACCAATATTCTCATTCAAGACCCTTGGATTTTGTTGAAGACTAGATTTTTCGTGTTGAGTCTTGCCAATTCAAGTTGATCCTTTTCTTTTCTCAAATTCATCTCAATTCTTTCTCTCTCTCGTCGTCAAGGCAAATAATTTTCTCTTTTTCTCCTCTAACCATGCACTATAGAAGTAAATTCAAACAATTAGTTACAAGTGCCAATTCAAACTAAAAACAAGAATTACACATTAACAAGTAAAGACAACTAATTAAAAAAAAAGATTAACTACTAAATAAGTAAAATGCCTAATCTATACAACCCTTAAAGTGCTCAATATTGCCAAAATACCAAGGAAAATCCCCAAAAACGATACCAAAAACTTTTTTGTCTCGTGTAGAGTACAAACTAAACCAGGTATAAAGAACCACACTACATCTATTACTCTTCCCTCACTCTCGCAAGTATATAGGATAGGAAGTAATATATGGCAAGTGGGTATCCTTCCCACAAGGATTGCTGTTTAAACAATTACCAAGATTCAAGAGTCTTTGTATAGTTAGGCTAAATTCAATAATATAAGGAAAACTAACCTTAAACATGTTCAATTATGCAAGTATTCAACAACTAAAGGGTAAGCTAAACTAATCTAATGAAAGCAACTGAATCTATCACTAAACTATTTAAAATAACTAAATTAAAATGAGTCTTAGAAAGCAAGTAAATCTAAATTGACTAAAGGAAACATAAGGAAAGCTTGAAAGCAAAAAGATCTCCATTTTCTACTAAATAAAGTTATAGAAATTTGTTAAAAAAAATAGATTAAAACTGAATATTTTTGAATTTTTGATTAAGTAAAAGCAAGCGCACTAAAAATTCTAGAAATTAAAACAAGGAAATGAATATTTTAACTAAAAATTACTAGATTAGTAAGAACTCTAAAAACTTCAATGAAAACTTGAAATGAAAGCAACTTGATTTGTCTCTTAAACACATCTAGATGTGTGTAAAAATTATATCACAATGTCGCAAATCAAAACCCACTAAGATTAAATAATAAAAATATTAAAAAAATTAGTTTATTTAACACAAAATTTAAACTTGCTAAGAATTGAAGACAATATCTAAAGGAAATTAAAAAAGAACTTTTATATTAAAAGGAAACTTGAATTTTAAACTAAAACTAAACTATTTGAATCTGCCAATTACAAATACACTACTATTATATGTTTTCTAAACTAATTCTACTACTTTGCCTTGTACAAATCTAGTACTTAAAGATTAATAGAATTTTAGAATTATAAATGTTGGCAAAATACAAATGCTGAAACGCGTGTCCATATCAAAATATGGACATGGATATCACGACATGGACCCCAAATTTAGAACTCCAAATTTTACATCCAAATCGCGATATGGAATTCTATATTGCAATATGAAGTCCAATTTTGGCAGCCTGAATTTCCTTTTCTGCCCTTTTTCTCGTGACCCCTCCAATCCTTTATGCTTCATATCCTTTGTCCTAGGCTTGTAAAACATTCAAAGATCTAATTAGTGATAAATTAAGCTATAATTAATACTAAATTTACACATGATGATATTTACACAAATACAAATGCATCTACTAATTACGATAAAACTATGCAAAAACATATAAATCCAATAAAAAAATCTGAAAAATACTAACAATAAGGTAGTTTAAACAAGTAAAATGACTCTAGTTTACTAGAGTTATCACCTAGTGTCTCCCTTTGATTCTGATTAGTGTATTTTTATTGTTTTAGCCACAAAATTATCCAATTTACCCTTTTTTATATGTTAACTTCTCTTTTTACACATTGCCTTAGTTGCAATTAATGTTATATTAGTACTATAAAGTTGATTGGCTATGATGGTTAATTGGGAAGATGTGCAATGTTGTGTGTAAAGAAGTCGAAGGAAACATGACTTCTATGTTAGTTAAAAAAAACAGAAAAAATATGTATGTTATTTGTTTTGTTGAGTCTGATAATAAGAGATCATTGCCTCTTGTGTTAATAATAGTGTAGCTGCTCAAACATGATCTACTTTCTCCAAATGTAGTGGTTTCGTTGTTAGAGTGATTAATGTGTACTTTTGCGATTCTTAACTTAATGTTGTGGTTTTGAACATGGACATGGGGGTATAGTTTGAAGTTAAATGGTTGATGTAACTAAGGTGATTTTAGCCACTTTAACTAAATTTTATCCAACCTTGTCCCTTAGCCAATATTACAACATTTTAAGTCATATTGATTTTGATTTGAATTAATTTGTATTAGAGTTGGGATGATTGCATTTTGTCTCCAATCCTGTTGTTGCATTGCTGAACTATGGTTATGATAGATTTGTCAAGATTTGTGATATAGAGTGTATTTGCATTCATCTTCTTCTTGCAAGTGGAGTGTTTTGCATTCTCATGATGATTGTGGGATGAAACAGTGAAACTCTCATATGCATGAGGCTAATTTAATTAACTTTTTATTTTTCAATACATTCAGTATCATTGATACATTTCAAATTGAGTTAAGTTGTCATATTCATTCTATTCGTTGTATTTATTTTTGTCTATATTGCTTGGGGAACGAACAAAAGATTGGAGAAAGTTTGACAACCTTATAATTAAGGTTATTATGGTACTCTTTTGGACATAATTTTTAGTGTTTTGACTCTTTATTATTGCTTTATTGTGTTAAGAATCTAGTTAGAGCAGTTTGCATGTTTTTATTAATTTTAGTTAATTTGTGTCTAATATAGTTATTTATGTTAGTCTGTCTTTTTCCGTGAAGGTCAATGGTGGAATTTTTTTTTTAAACTCACCTCTCCTCCTTATACTCTAGTAACTCGAATCCATGACTAATAGGTTATAGGAGAAACGTCTTACCACCTAAGTTGTACTTCATTATCATGGTAGAATAGTTAAGTCGGAGAGTCAGAGTACAATTGAAGAAGCTAGAAAACGTGTGGACAGCAAGCTCCTTCGCCGGAGTGAAGATTGCAAGACATAGCTAGTTCACAGTGACAAACCAAGCAAATCAACAGATAGAAGACTTGTTCGCTGCAGGAAACATTCAATCGAAAAAATGCTTCGTCTTGATATCGCAGTGAAGGACTCTGGCAGGTACTAATATGGAAATTTTACCTTTTGAATAAATACCCAATTGTTTTGGAACTCTTTTCAGTAGTTAATTGATTAGGAAAGACTCCTAATTGTGAGTAGTAGAGTAGGAAATACATAATTATGCTCTTGGAGAGTAAAATAACAATTATTATAGTTTTTTCATCATTTTCTCTATAGTTAGTTTTAGTAGAAGATTTCAATTTTTAGAGACAAAGATCAATTAATTCAAGAATTCTTAGTTCAAATATTCTTTTAGTAATTTCTTTTTACACTGTCATTTTATTAATTGTTTTAGGCAATTCACGGTAATAAACCTTGTTTATGGCTAATTTCATTTCTTGTTATCTTTTCAGTTCTTATGATTTTATTTCAACAATCATGAACTAAAATTACTAGGATTGGGTACAGATAACGCGATTTTACCGTGAACTGATTCAAATAATTATCAATCGATCTAATTACATTGTGGGTAATAATTTACAACTTATCACATGTGACAATTCTATAGCATAGGTAACTCTAATTTTGAGTAGATATGCCGAGATAACACGGAAGTCGACCCTCCGTTGGGTTATTAATTAGATAAATTCTTGGTCACGACTAACATGACTTTTTAGTTGGTTCATTGTAATTTCATATAGTAAAATACTCAATTGAATTAGAATTAGGTCTGTGAGGAATCTACATCTAAACAGTTCAATTGATAAGACCCAACTGTGTGTTTTGGAGTTGGATTGATAATTGGGAATTAAATTTTCCTCTTGAGTAATTCAGTCGGTTGTTTGGTGTCTTGAATGAATTCTAGAAAAATTGCTAGCCTAGTACTCAATTTGTCTTTTTATCATCGTTAGAGGATATATTTTTCTTAATTTAGTTCTTTTACTACATTTTATTATTCCAATTTGATTACTAGTTCAATTTAAATAAGATCCTCAAATACTTTTTCAGATTGTCTAAGTAGAAATTGTCACTTACTTTTAGTACTTCTCAACAAGTAAGTAGTTCTTATAGGAACGATTCCCTATTCATGCTAGTACATTGATACCATTCACTTGCGGGATTCAGTAAAAAGTTTTAAATAGTTTAATATAACTTTTTCCAAACATGACCATGTGGTCCATATGGTTATTTTTTGATCTGGTTATATTGGGTACGTAAAAAGCGATCTGATAACTAGTCCATATGCATAAGGTATCCAATCAACCGGATGACTGTTAAATGCTGATCGAATGATTGGGTACCCAATCCTATCAAATTATTATACTTTTTAGTGTCAAAACTTTTTTTTTGACAAAAACTTCAAAAAAATTTAAGAAAATGACTACTAATTATATAAATACCCTGTGAATGGGAAGGGAACTAGAAAAAATACATTAATATTAGGTCAAAATATACAAAATTACACAATTGTCCCTATATATATGAATCGGATCAAATACTTGTCAGGCCACAAATTTTCAATTTATTATCCAATCCGGTAATGTTAATATGCAGCCTACTACATGAATTGTAGCTAGTGATGTTAACTGGTTCGGGTCAAAATGAACACCGTAAGGAAAAATTTTAAAAATATACCCCTTTTTAAATTTGTTCTTTTTTTATGCCTATTGCAAAATGTATTTCCGGACCAGTGGAACTCGCATTCGGAGAATGCGAGTTCCATCTTTTTTTTATACACAAAAAAAAAAATTTAAGAGACTGACCTCGCATTCCAGGAATGCAAGGTCAAGAAGGCCTTTATCTTCTGCGAGGCCAGAAGGCCTCGCAGAAGATAAATTCCCAAATACAAAAAAAAAAAAAAATTCCTCCTCCTCCTCCTCTTCCTCCTTCGTCCTCCTCCTCCTCCTCGTAATATTGTGTGATCATGGACATTGACATTTGTTATTACTTCTCGCAATATTGTGTGATTGATGTATGTTATTTGTATATCATTGTTCGCCCTAGTCGGGTGCTTTTTTATTGTTATTAGGTTTGTATTTATGTTTTTTAGTCCTTGTCGGGCTTTTATGGATGTTTGTTGCTCTTGTTGGGTTATGGTTGTTGGCAGGGAGAATGTTCGTAAAATATGGGAGGTTATGTAAAAATTTTATCAAAAATACGATAAATTAATAAATTTGCGGGTTTACACATTTCATTCGCGTACTATTTCGTTAATGTTATAGTTTATGATTTAAAGGCGAATGGTTTACTATTCCCAAATATCGTACTACTTCGTTAATATTATAGTTTATAATTTACGGTTTAGTATTTAAATGATTTTATCTTACAGTCAAATCCTTCATTTTTCTATTTTTGTAATAGTGCACAATTTCCATTCACAATATACATAGTCAAATTTGCTAAATCCTTCATTTTTTCTATTTTTGTAATAGTGCACGATTTCCATTCGCAATATACATAGTCAAATTTGCTAAATCCTATATATATATATATATATATATATATATATACATAGTTCGTATTTGCTAAATAAAAAAAAAAAAAAAAAATTCATTACAACAACGCATTTTTTAAATGCGAGGTTAAAAAAAAAAATTTAAAAATGTATAAGAAGGTCAATTTTCATTGACCTCGCATTCCTGGAATGCGAGGTCAGTCCAAGAAATTTTATTTTTTATTTTATTTTTTTTTTTTTTAAAAATTTCTGAAACTCGCATTCTCAGAATGCGAGTTCCACTGATTGGAAAATACATTTTACAATAGGTACAAAAAAAGAACAAATTTGGAAAGAGGTATATTTTTAGAAATTTTCCACACCGTAATTGTAAGGAAGCTAGCTCTGGCATTTAAAACCGTTATTGCTTTTCTAACCTAGCAGGAAAACCTGCTTCTCCCCATGTAAAAGGAATCTTTTCTCGTTGCAGTATCTAACCAGAATTTCCCGTTAGATGATATAACAAGCTGGGCAAAACTCGACGCCAGCGTGTTGCTTGTTCTACATACATCATTGGCAACTTTTCTAACCAACTTCTCAACATCTCCGTAGAAGGCATGATCAGATTTTTCCGCCATAGAACAATTGTATATATAAACTTCTGTCCAAACTCCAAACTCTACGCTTTCTGCTTTCCCCTCATTGTGGGTTCTCATTTATGTCCGCTCAATTGACCCAAGAAGAAGAGTCCATTATCAGCTACACAGTGCCACCATCAATTGCAGTGTTCGACTCTTATGCATACGCTAGTATGCTACAGAATTGTATAAAAACCTGCGACCCCATCACCGGAAAAGCCATTCATTGTGACAGTGTAAAGAGAGGGGGCTGCTTAGATATATTTGCGCGGAATATTTTGCTTAACTTGTACGTGAAATCTGAATTACTCTCCGAGGCGCGGAAGATGTTTGACGAAATGCCTGTGAGAAACATGGTTTCTTTTGTTACTTTAATTCAGGGTTATTCAATGTCAGAAAGATACAATGAAGCTGTTGAATTGTTTGGTAGGTTATACAAGGAAGATCATGAACTTAACCCTTTTGTTTTTACTACTATCTTAAAGTTGCTTGTGACTATGGAGTGTGCAGAAATTGTGTGGAGCATTCATGCGTGTATTCATAAGCTGGGTCATATATATAATAACGCTTTTGTTGGTACTGCTTTAATTGATGCTTATTCCGTTTGTGGGTTTGTTGATAGTGCTAGAGAAGTGTTTGACGGGATTGACGGCAAGGACATGGTTTCTTGGACCGGAATGGTAACCTGCTATGCGGAGAATGATCGTTTCCATGAGGCATTAAGTCTATTTGCTCAAATGAGGATGGCGGGTTTGAAACCAAACAATTTTACGTTTGTGAGTATAATAAAGGCTTGTCTGGGGCTGGAGGCTATTGATATGGGGAAGTGTGTTCATGGGTGTGTCTTAAAGGTCCATTATGAGGTGGATCCTTATGTAGGTATTTCCTTACTTGACTTGTATACTGAAACTGGAGATGTTGATGATGCCAGGCAGGTTTTTGAGGAGATTCCCAAAGATGATGTAATTCCTTGGAGCTTCATGATAGCACGGTACTCACAGAGTAACCGTTGTGACGAAGCCTTGGAATTATTTTGTCGAATGCGAGAATCTTTGGTTGTCGTGTCCCTAACCAGTTTACTTTTGCCAGTGTGCTGCAAGCATGTGCTACGCAGCAGGCTTTTGACATTGGGAGACAAATTCATTGCCATGTTATGAAGGTCGGTCTAGTTGCAGATGTTTTTGTTTCAAATGCCCTCATGGATGTGTATGCTAAGTGTGGAAAGATAAAAAATGCAATAAACTTGTTTGCAGAAGCAGTAACAAAAAATGAGGTATCTTGGAATACCATCATCGTTGGCTATGTGCAACTAGGTGAAGGAGAGAAAGCACTACATTTATTCTTAATCATGCTTGATGAGCGAGTGCAAGCAACTGACGTAACTTACTCAAGTATTTTGCGGGCTTGTGCTAGCTTGGCGGCACTGGACACAGGCATTCAGATACATGCATTCATAATTAAAACTATTCATCATGAAGACGTTGCTGTTGGGAATTCGCTGATAGATATGTATGCTAAGTGTGGAAATATTAAAGATGCTCGCATGGTCTTTGACACAATGAGCATCATAAGCAGGATACAGTTTCATGGAATGCAATGATCTCAGCATATTCCATGCACGGTCTGTGTATTGAAGCTCTTAAAATTTTTGAGAGGATGCAGAAAACTGATATCAAGCCGAACCAGTTAACTTTTGTTGGCGTACTTTCAGCCTGTAGCAACACAGGATCATTGGATAAAGGGCTGGCTTATTTCTATTCAATGATTCAAAATTATGACGTTGAACCTTGCATTGAACATTATACATGTATGGTATCTCTCTTAGGGAAGAAGGGCCACCTTGACAAGGCAGTAAAGTTGATTGAAGAAATTCCATTTGAGCCTAGTGTTATGGTCTGGCGTGCTTTGCTTGGAGCTTGTGTTACACATAAAAATGTGGAGCTCGGTAGGATTACTGCCCAACGTGTGCTGGAAATGGATCCACAGGATGAAGTAGCTTACATATTATTGTCAAACATATATGCTAGTGCTAAAAGGTGGGATAATGTGTCTTCTGTTAGGAAAATCATGCAAGAAGAAACAAGTAAAGAAAGAACCTGGAGTAAGTTGGATTGAGCATCAGGGAATGATTCATTACTTTACAGTAGGAGATGTGTCCCATTCAGACAGAAAATTAATTCAAGGGATGCTGGAGTGGCTGAACATGAAAAGCAATCGAGCAGGTTATATCCCTAACTCTGATGTTATTTTACTTGATATAGAAGATGATGAAAAGTCACCACTTCTATGGTTGCATAGTGAGAGATTAGCTTTAGCTTTTGCCCTTGTAAGAACACCATCTGGAAGCCCCATTCATATTCTCAAGAATCTTCGTATATGTTTGGATTGCCATGCTGTGATGAAGTTCATTTCAAGCCACATACAGCGAGAAATTATCATTAGAGACATAAACAGGTTTCATCACTTCCAGGATGGGGTTTGTTCTTGTGCCGATTACTGGTGACATTCACTTTGATGGAGGGTTGTACGCTTCTACTGGTGCAGCTAGCATTTCCTTATATAGGATTTAGACACTATGGGTGGTATTCATACACCACTCCATGGCAGTTCAGCAGGTGCTGCAACAGCCAAGCTGCCTCTGGAATTCTCCCCTAAACTTCCATTATGTGATTAATGTTGCTTTGGGGCACCTGCTGGGGCGCCTCATACCGTTCTATCATATCGAGCTACCAAGATCGGCTCTTAACTCCGAGCAATCCTTGGATGAAGATCTGCCCAAATCCTCAACAAGTCTAATCAGTGCCTGTTTTGTTCAGCTAGATCTTTCCATATTCGTTGGTAGTCTGGAAGTCGCAATCTCCTTAATAAAAAGTGAGGAAAAATCTGAAGTGGGACACAGAATTATTGATACAAAGTTGCGACCATTGGGGATAGCTGAAAAAATGTGCCAAAAACAGCGCGATAAACTGCCAAATGGGGAAGGGAGAATTTCGGGCCATGCGGATTGCCGACTTATTCAAACGTGGCTGTAGAAAACGCTTCAACCGAAATGGCCGGTTGAATAAGGGTTGCAGCAAGTAGGTTTCCTGTTATAGAGCCTATATTTGTGACACAAGTTTTTTTAACCCATAATTATATTATTATGGGACCATAATTAATAGAAAATGAATGGACAAGAATTAAAAATAAGTTTAATAATTGAAGTTATAAAAGTAGACCGTTAATATTTATTGTCACTCTTTAATTATTCGAAAAATAATTTATGTTTAACAATTCGGTAAAGAAAGTAAAATTAAAATATATTTTATACAAAAAAAAATATTTTGGCATTTGATGGCGAAAGAAAAATATTTTCTTAGAAAATATTTTCAATCCAACTAAACGTTCTCTTAGTGTTGCTATTTGGGGTGCTTTTAACAAAACAACAAAGAACAAATTATTCATCATCGTATTAACTTCAAGAAGAAAAATTCTTTACGGATTGAATATTGCATACTGTTGGATGATTGAAAAATAATAGAACTTTACTTTTTTTAGTCATCTCAATGGTTATCATATCCACTCTACATTGTGGAGTGAGTAGTCATGCTCTAGATTTATTCTTTTAGGAAAGTCTTCCGTTTTTCTCTCCAACTTATTCTTTACATTAAATTTAAGGTTTCCTATTTCAAAATATTTAGGTAAGCTTGATATAGGAATCTACTCGTAGACGTCGTGATTGGTAGACAAGCTACATGGATAATGTGAAGTCAAATAAGATCAACATACCCTACATAGGTGATGATACAATATCATATTTTCTATGATTTCTTTATTAATCACGAGGTCGTGCGGTAAACCATGCATACCTAAGTACTTCTCATCATCATTATACATATTTTATGATTATATTGTCTTACAGTTTTAATTTTGAACAAAATCAATTTTTCAATAACTATAATTACTTGTGAATCATTCATTACAATTGGTATAAGAAAGGAGTAACTATGTGTCAGTCAATTTCTTTTCGAATTCACTCAATCCAATAAGTTGTTTCAGTTTTACTTTTTAGTAGTTGATTTGTGCTTGATCGGTTAAGGTAAGACAATTATTCATCAATGAATTATTTGTGGTATTTTATTGCTTTGGTTAAATTGGTAGTTAAATTGGCCTTGATTTGATTGGTTTGCATTGATTGATGACTTTTGATTGTATTTCGAAACCTCCATATGCCTTAAGGCAGCGAGAAGTAAGAACTTGAAGAGGACAGCGAAACTAATCGAGGGGATATGCTAACAAAATTTGTTTAAAGATGTTAACTATTAGGCTAGTGACTATTTTACCAAAAATCATCTCTTTAGAACAACGTGATTTTTTTAAAAGGGTGAAACATTCCTGACAATATTTTATTGGCATAAGAGATTATACATTTAATTGATAAGAAGACAAGGAGAAAAATTATATTTCTTGTCTGAGTATAATAATACAAAAAATTCTCTTAAATAGATTACACTATAAAACAAATAAAGAATGTCTTGCTAATCAAGATCTATAATTAAGGAATAGAATATACACTTAACAAATATATACAACTAAATATATTCCAAACATATATATTAAAAGGTAAATATGTTAAATATGTTAAATATGTTAACACTCAAATTTGATATGCCAAGGCTTTCAATTCCATAAGGGTTTGTCAAGATTTGGAATTTTTAATTGGTGAATTTTTATTGCATATAGCTAATACTATATCGTTGGTTCTAGATGCTAGTTAATGGAACTCCGAAGGAGTTTTTCAAATCTTCGAGGAGAGTTCAGCAAGGAGACCTCTTGTTGTCTTTTTCTTTTCATAATTTTGGCAGAGGGATTTAATAGAGGCCTTAAACATGTTTTTATCATGCACAAATTATCATACTATATTGTTCCAGGATCTAAATATTCATTAATCATTCGGCGTATGCGGACGATATTGTTTTCTTTACCAAAGGTAATGTACGTTCTCTAAAAAGATTGATGTCTACCCTTAAACACTATGAAAACTTTTTGGGACAAGACATTAGTGTACCAAAAAGCTCCTTTTATGTCTCCCATAAACGCTCCACGGCAAGGATTAACAAATAGCAAGAGTTATTGTTTTTGTGCGGAAAACGTTTCCTATGGTCTATCTTGGTTTTTGAATTGAAAAATGTAGACTGAGAAGGATAACTTTCCAACCTTAATTGAAAAGATTGTATCAAGAATTGGTGTATGGCATGGAAAATTATTATCTACAGGAGTTGGCTTTTCTTAATCAAACATGTGTTGAGCTCAAATCCATTTACCTTCTTGTGGTTCTTTCTCTATCTTTGAAGATAGTTATAGATTGAGGAGATTGAGGAATCGATCTGAGTATGGAGTATGGTTTGAAGTGACATTAGGTCTCTTGGAGTTCTATATGTTGCCCTAAGATGGCAATGGGCTAGGGTCCTAATTTTCTAGAAGTAACTAATGCTTATTCAATGAAACCTTGGTGGAACTTTCGTACAAGGTATCCTTTCTAGACTCAGTTTTTATCTAGTAAGCACTTGAAGAATAAATTGCATCTTTTGAGTTGCTCTACAGATTGTTTATTTCTTGTCTTCAGCAACCTGGAGACGCATGTTTAGAGCGAGGGATGAGGTGGAGGAGGACATATAAGCTCTGATAGGAAAAGGGGATGTCTCCTTTTGGTTTGATAGTTTGCTGTCTTCAGAAGCTTTGCATAAAACAATTTTTGCATATTGATCATCCCAAGTTGAAGGAGAAATATCTTCAGAGGAAACTGGAAGTAATTACAATCTCTTGAGCTCCTTATGTGCTCAGTTGATTTTCAAGTCAGATTACAACCTCTTGCTTCAGGCATCACTTTGTCCGTTGATGAAGATAGATTCATCTGGTTGCCCAATGCGAATGGCAATTTCACAGTTGCCACTATCGTCAAGCTGATCTCAGAAATACCAAGAGTAGCTCAATTTTCCAGTCAAATTATTTGGGATAACCGTATCCCTCTAAATTTTACTATTCTATATGGAGAGTTCTGCAGCATAAATTCCCAGTGAGGACATTTTGAAACAAATCAATTTTAACTTGGTTTCCAAAATTTCCCTGCCAATTCTGTCATCATGAGAAGCCCAGTTGATCACGTTCATCATCTGTGGTTTTGTTGGACAAGTCTGGAATCACTTTCAAAACTTCTTTCACATGGTTATGTTTAGGGAGTATCTTCTTTCATGGTGGATGGATAAACGATGAGAATTCTTCAACAATTGGTATCTTGCATTAAATCTGTTAACATATATAACATTTGTTATATATGTTAAGAATATATTTAATTGTACAAATTTGTTAAGTGTATATTACATTGTTTGTAGGTTTTAATTAGCAAGATATTCTTTATTTGTATTGCAATGTAGTCTATTTAAGAAAATCTCTTGTATCATTGTACATATATACAAGAAATATAATTTTTCTTCAAAATTTGTTAATGATATCAAAGCCCCATATTGGTGCGTAATCAATTCATTCTTGGGTTCTATTAAACTATCATCGAAGTGTTCGGTTTCTTGTGTTCTTATTCTGGATTTTTTTTTCTTCAGATTATCGATCCAATTAATCATTTCCAATCATTTTCATCAACATCCACTATCAAAAAGGTGTTCCCAAGGTTTTCAACTTCATTTTAGTCATTTTTCAATCACCGAATTCCGTCCCATGCACTCTCACATGTAGCTATTTTGCGACTAGATTGTTCTGCAAAACAGTCCAGGCAAAAGGTTGAAGATAGCAAAAGGCGTGATTTAAATCACGCCATCTTCCGTTACTCTAAAAGCGTGTTTGTAAAACACACTTTTTCCTTACTTGGAAGTCCACTAGCCATATCATTTGCCACATTAGTGCCTACGTGTCTGCCATGTTACCAAGACGTCCCACATTTTGTCCACATCAAATGTTATGTCACCAACCACATCACCTGCCATGTCAATGCCACGTCATTAGACACGTCAAGACTTCTATCACGTTAATTACCATGTCTTCAGTTGGGTAATCAACCTCTGGTTCAGTCTTGGGTTGGTCTGGTCCACTGGTTAATACTTTTATTTATTCGGTTAAGGCTGTTGTTTGAATGGTTTTCTTTCGGTTTTGTCTGGTTCTTTGCTGTTTTCGATCTTCTAAGTTCAATCATAGGCTTAGTTTTCTGTGATTTTGCTCGGATAGGACACTTTCTTTACAAAGTTGCTTACTTTAATACTTGATTCTTGGTTTTCAATTGTTATTTTAATCCCATGGTTCAAGCAGATGTATCACATCCTATTTCAACTATATTTGTCACGCCCCAAAAACGGGACCGTAACACGCCGCGCTAATGGTACACCGGACCAAAGCGCTTTGCACAAACGAACAGAGCAACAAACTTAACCGAATGTAATAGAACCATCAAGCCATTTCTTAACTATAAAACCAAATATGTCATTTTATACACATCTACGAATGTAAAAATTTCTTCTTAGTATAAAAGATGCTACAACAAAAATAAAGTTCATCAATACAAAACTTATCTAATACACTACCCTCTCCAAACAAAGAAAGCTTGGAAGATTATCAGAGTCCTACCGAATGTGGAGAATCTAGCTGTAATACGAATTTGAGGGGTTAACTAAGTGTTTTGACTATCATAACTACTCTTCAAATGGGGCCAAGCATTGCGATAAAAGAAAACATAAAGATAATAACATTTGTGAAAACCATAGTTATGAAGCAGTTTCTAAAATGTCTCATGCCATTTAAAAGTCCATAAACCATAATCATAAGTAGTTTCTAAAATGTATCATGCCAATGAGCTGATAAGGTGCTAATGTTCGTCGCGGGTTTTGAAAGCGGCTCAAGATCGACAGGTATCCTCTAGATGTTCATAAGAGACAGGTGTTTCATTGAGTCCATGAATTCTTTCACCAGTTACAACCCCAGTCAAAACACTTAGTTAACCTCAAATTCGTATGCTAGATTAGGAGATAATAAGCTCGAGTTTTCGAAAAATTGAAAAACTTCGCCTCTCCTAGGCTATAATTAGGCTATCCTCCGCCAAAAATCCAATTCCAAGGTATTCAAGGGACCTTGGTTACAACCCAACTCCAAACAACATATTCAACCAACCAACAAAATCCATTTCCAAGGTATTCAAGGGACCTTGGTTACAACCCAACTCAAAACAACATATACAACCAATCAAAATCCATAAACGGAAAGATTTACGGAGCAATAGCACTATATCAATAGCATACCACAACAATCCATACCCCATAACCACTACAATTAACTCTATTACAACATTAGAGCAACAACCTATGGTTGGAATTCCTCTGTGTATAACTGACCATTCATTACCGATTGTTAACACGCATGATTCAAACATGCTTCCTATCCAACCCACTACCAAGGAAACACTTAAAACCATCAAAACTTTCTTGGTTGCTGAGGCGGCCAAGTGGTGGCAGACCGTCCAAACTAACCTTAAAACACTCTTAAAACATCATTAAAAGCATAAACATAAGCATTCATAGCATAACATTCTAAGCTTTAGAGTGAGAAAATGTAGAGAGAAGGAGAGACAGTATTATAGTTGAAATACACATCTAGATGTGTATAAGAGACAGTCCTAATGGGCTTCCAATGATCCAAAACTCCTATTAATTTCAACCCTGATAGGACTCGATTTATCAACATATATAAGGCTGCAAAGAGGATTATTTTCAGCCCTAAGAATCCTACAAAACTTGAAATTAAAGCTTAAATCATAAAGCCCATAAGCTATAAATGCTAAAATACATAAAATCACACCTTCCAAGTGATTCCTACTTGAAATCCAAGAAAATTTTGGGGGAAAATGGAGGAAGAGGTGTCCTATCCGAGCAAGAAGACTTAAAAAGAATTCCAATGATTGACCAAATAGTACCCATTGACCAAATAGTCTCCAAATTGACTATTTGACCCAAAAACTAATTTAGCCATCAAACAACACTCACACACCACAATGCACTAATTACACTTAATCCAAGATTTTGACCCGTTTACTTCCATATCGTAAATCGAAAAATTTGCCGAATTGAAAAACGAATAAGTTGAAGTACCTTATGCCTAAAAATAATATGAAAAACATTCTAAACCAATTAAAATCAAAGAACAAGGATTTTAAAATACTGGGTTTCACAATATTAGATGGATCTAATTATGTTTTATGGGCTAAATATATGCAAAGTTTCCTCAAAGGTAGCAAATTGTGGTGTGTTGTTGATGGATCTACAGTTGTTCCAACACAAACAGATGGAGAGTCGATTACCAAATTCAATGACCAATTTGAGGATTGGAATAGTAAGAATCATCAAATCATACACTTGGATCCGCAACACTACTATTCCTTCCATTCTTCATTAATTTGGGCATTTTAATATTGCCAAGGAATTATGGGATTTTCATGCCTATCGATACACTGTTAAGGGTCTTGCGAATCAATATCAACTTCTGACTACCTTATATCATACGAAACAGGGGCCATATCAGCCTGTTCATTCCTTTATCACTACTATTAGTAATCTCTAGGATCAATTGGCCCTTTGGGAACCCAAATGGGATACTCCTAGAGATGCAGCAACGTACTCTGCTCTTCAAGATGAACAACGCTTAATGCTATTTCTCATGGATTTTCATGATGACTTTGAGCCTAACTATGCATCCCTACTCCATCGGACTCCATTACCTACTCTTGAGGCTGCTTTTTTAGAGGTAATTTTTAAGGAGACTTGTCTTCGTTCTCTCAAGGTTGCAAGCTCTAATCTTGGACACCATTGAAACTAAGAGTGGCTATACCAACTCCTTCGAGTTCATCTCAACCAAGGGAATGTTCATTATTACCTTGATCTTGGTCATTAGCTTTTACATTATCTTGTTCAACTTTGCCATATTTGCTGCAAGAAAGGACCTTGAAATTTTCCATCCAACTGTCCCAAGAATCCCAATCCTATTTCAAGAAAATCAGGATATTTCACACCTAAGTCTGGTCCATATCGTGCGTTAGTTATAACTAATGTTAGTGACGTGTCTACTAAATCCTATTCTCTTATTATTACCCTTATTGATGTTCAATCAATGCTTAAATAGGTTTTGCTTAAATATGCTCCATCTAATACCCTTTCTATCACTCCAGGTACTTCTTCTTAGTATTTCGATTCTTCTTACAGTAATCACATGACCTCTGATTCTAGTATTTTATCTTCCTAGTCCAAAAATTCTTGTTTACCACATATCCATATAGTTGATGGTTCTACTATGCATGTTAATCAGATAGGTCACATCCCTACATCGCATATTTCCATTCTTGATACTTTTCTTATTCCCAAACTTATGCTGAGGTATAATCATCTATTGGCCAACTTTGTGATTTGGGCTTGAATCTATTCTCTACACCATTTGGATGTTCTGTGTAGGATCCCTGGACGGGACAGATTCTTGGAATAGGCCGTAAAGTTGGTCGTCTATTCAAGTTGATTCACCTTCAGCTTCCACCTAATCTATTTTCTCCATCCTGTTCTGCTGTTTCAACATCATCACTTGATTTATGGCATTCACGCCCAATCATGTTTCCTTTGCTCATTTAAAAACTTTAGTTTCCCAGGGTAGTTTAGGTCTTGTTAAGGGCGAACATTTTGAGTGCGTTTCTTGTCAACTTGCAGAATATCATGCCTTACCTTTTAATAAAAGTGACTTTGTTGCTATTTCACCATTTGATTTTGTCCATTCTAATATTTGGTAACCTTCCCCTACAACCACTATGGGTGGTTCAAAATATTTTGTTATTTTTATTGATGACTATTCATATACACTTGGATTTATCTTATGAGTCTTAAATTTGACTTATCTATTGGTTGCAAATTTATGGTGACTTAGCCAATATGATAAAAACTCTATTTTGTAGTATCATAAAAGTTCTTTGTACCGATAATGCTATGGAATATAAAAAAAATTCCTTTCAAGCATCAAAATGGTACTATTGTTCATAAATCTTGCCCAGGAACCTCTCAATAGAATGGTCGTGCTGAAGGTAAACGTAGGCATATCCTCAACTTAAATTGAACACGCCTCAATATCGCGATGTGGAACATTTGGTGTTGCAATATCAAGCCTAGCATACGCCTTTGTCGCAACATGGAACATTTGGTGTCACGACATCGAACTCCTTCCAGCTCAAGTCTTCAGCTTTTATCATTTTGCATTTTGCTCTATTGACCTCTATAATCTTGGACTTTAACGCCTTCATTCCTATTCTACAAAACACATAGCTTAATAAGTGATCAAATTATACTAAGATTAATAAAAACTCATGCTAATATCTTAATATTTATAAACAATGCAAATGCAATTACCTAATGCAAGATTTTAATTGAACTAAAACACTTAATGAAATACCAAAATAGTGATAAAACTATCAAAAAGCTATAGTTTAACTAGTAAAATAACTCTAGTCTACTAGAGTTACTACACCCCCAAATTTAGCGTTTTGCTAGTCCTGAGCAAAATAAGAAAGAAAAAGATCTTAACTAAACAAGTAAACATAAACACACCACAAAATTGACAACACAAAAGGTGAACAGTGGATGTACTTTAAGTAATTAGGAAACTTGTCTAAGGGATTTCAAATACCATATGACAATTGAACTATTTTAACTAGGCAGTCCAAAATTTTCACTTTCTCAACTAAAATGAGTTCAAATGCCACACAAGATTTCCAATAACCAAGTATTAACTATTGTCAAAAAGGTTTTCAAAAAACAAGTTTTATTCATCCAAAACATAGTTTTTGCCCAAATCAAAAGAATTACAAAGTTTTTCAGCCATGTTGACAAGGTCACATGGAAATAGAAGATCATTAGGAATCTGTGTAACTATGCACATATCACGTAAAGTTGGGAATATTAATCTATCAAGGAGTGAGTAATATGATATCAATGATAAGTATTACAAACATTTCCTTCTTAACTTGTTGGTATACTAAAACATAAAACAATCCTAATGGTCATTTGGGAGAAAAAGCATGGGTACATGCCGGAATCCCGTACTATTCTTATTCTTAAAATATTATTATTATTATTTTTATTTTTTATTTTTTCAATGCCCTAAACAAAGGAAGATGAGTAAGATGTACCCAAAATCATATTCAAGATCAATCACTCACAAGTCAGAATAACATTCCCCTATGCAAGTATACAAAATGACCTAAATCACTTCTATTTCATTTAAACCAATTTTTCCAAAAGATAAGTCAACCAGAAAGGTAATGCTATTGATTTGATCAAAAATAATGTTTCAAATAAATCCATTCGAAAAAAATGTGAGTCCCTCTCTTTTTGAAAGTAGTAATACATGACTTTTGAAAATCTTTAGTCGCCAAAGTAGAACTACAACACATACCAAAATCCATGAAATGCCAAATTTAAATAATTCACTTATATGATATTGCAAGTCATTTGTCATTATCGAGTACCATAATCGCTCAATTTTCCATCCAAATGTCACCACACAAATATTTACGAACACAAAAAGTTCCATTCCCAACACAATTACATAAACCCCCAAACTTGACATTTTTATTTAATAATGAGTACAACTCATCCATCTACACACCCAAAATCAAACAAATACATACTAACATAAGTTAAAACATAGATAACATAAACTAAAATTAAAGTCCTACCAAATGATCCAAGGACATAATCAAAACAAGCCACCAAGAGCATAAAGAAGTTAACACCAAGTAATCATCAATGTAGACTCAAAATAATCAATCCATCACAAATAATAAGTCTACTTGGCATCAGTTTAAGTGCCCTTAGCCACTCTATTCTAATAAAAGCTAACCAAACCATAAATCTCAAAAGCAATAAAGAAAAGTATAAGAGCAAATAGTACTAAAAATGCTAAGTAAATGAAAAGAGCAAATGTTCTTTCAAACTTCTAAAACAACTTATATTTTAAAGAATTATTGAGAGAAATAGGGATTGGATGGCTCTTCTCCGTATAACACAAGTCACCATTCTTAATCATTAGTCTCATTGATGTCTCGTTCAACTTCATCTTGGCCTTCTTCAGTACCACTATGTTGGCTCTCTTCAAAGTCTTCATCTTGTGCTCCACCTATCCCAACGACTTCTTGTTGATCTCCTTGTTGTGCCAGTCCCTTAGGTAGTGTATAAATTGAATGCCAGTGAGGTGGACCAAAATGCGAAGCTAGAGGCAATATTGGATGAATCCATGCTACTAGAAAAATAGTATTTAGTGATGGATTTAGCAACCAATTTTTGGCAAAAGTCTATCGCTAATCAAATTAGCAATGGATTTCTCGATGGAAACCATCTATTGAAAAATACCTCGCTAGTAAATTTTAGCAACGATTTACCAACAACAAAAATTTAGCAACGGATTTTTCCGTCAGAAAATTGGTTGCGATATTTGGTTATTGTGAAAACCTTTTTTAGTGATGAATTTTAATCGCTAAATTTAACAACTGAAAAATCCGTTGCTAAGGATAAAAGTAGAAACGAAAAAATCCGTTAGTAAGCAATATTTTAAAAAATTAAAAAACATTAGCGACAAAAAATCCATGGCTAATTTAAAAAATATATTAAAAAAAAAAATACCATTAAACTCCAAACCTGCCAACAACAACAAAATCAAAATACCACCAAAATTCTAAACCTACCAATAACTAAATATTTTCTTGCTTGGTCCAATCTGGCTAGCTTTCAAAGTAAGTGGTTGAGACCTTTGATCCTTTATCCTTTCTACTTGTGGATTGATTGCAAAGGCAACGAAAATAGTAACTGGCCTGCTATTGAAAGGAACTAAAACTCCATTACTACCAACCCATATGGTTTATGACCTCTCTGAGATCCATTACGCTGGTCGTAATGAATCAACAGAAGATTTAGGACCTGTTTCATAGGAATTAGACTTGCTACTCCACTACGGAGCAGAGGCAAACATAGGTCCTAGGTACCACTAAGGCCAAGTCACAAAGCAGCGGAAATGGCCGCAATACATCTCCATCATCATTCTCCCCCGGGGCCGATTAATTAGGTTAAGGAAAATATAGAACAACAAAAAAAGAGCAGCTAGACTACTGCATTGTTGGCAAAACCTTTACCAAATATAAGGATTACAGGAAGGTGTTGCAAAATTGCAGACATAACATCGAATATAAGGAGTTCTCCTACTATCGACGAAAGCATAATACAAGTAGAAGTATAAAATGAACAACAATAAAGAAACGTACTACATATGTAGGAATACTAATAGATTTCTTGGGATCAGTTATAATATTATTACCCTGCTGTACATGATGAATACACCAGTCATTAGCAATTCAAATAAGAAATTAGTTAAACAAATTCATTCACTACTAAAATTATGAAAGACAACAAGAAGGGGAAGCCAAGCTAAATGTATGTAGTATTAGCACTAAAATACTGGTAGCAAAAACAATAATACTACTCAAAATAAAGATAAACAATGCAGGATGTGGATGTAGCAGTAATATTCTGAAGAATGCCAAAAAAATGATTAGATATGAAATTGTACTTGCTCATTTGATATAGAATCGTCCATGTGAACCATTGATCTCGACAAATAGAAATATATTATTACTAGTAAGGAAAGTCATGGAAAATAATGGGCGTATGTGTTGTGAAAATATTGTTGAAGAACTTTGGGAACATTCGATAATTGCAAGACAAATGTCTGAAGGTGGCAAAAAGAAAGAAAACCATGACAACAAGAAGAGAAACGGAGTAAAAGAATAATAGAGAAAGGTATAATGGAGATTTACACAATGCATAAAAACATGTGTTTTTACGTAAACACTTTGATATCCAGTACCTCTCAAGGTATCTGCCACTAGTACAATCCTTTCAATTCTTAAGAAAATTAGAAACCCATTATATAAAAGATCTTTGTTATTGCCTAGACTGTCCATTTACAATAGAATTTTCCTGAAAATATACTGGTCAATGCTTTTTAAAGTAGCATTATCCAACCAGAAATTAATCCAAGTGCTAAACAATTTGTAAAGTCTTATGTGAGAAATCAGTTTAGGATTTATCCAAGTGCTTTATTACAATGTTTACATAGCCAAAAGCTTTACTGTACGTGACATTTATCCATAAGCATCAAGAACTAAGAAAATCTCACTTATTGCAACAAAAACTCGGCATTAAACAATGGCTTAACTCCATTTTACACCCCAAACTTGTACACGATTCTCACTTTGGGCTTTATACTTTTTTTGGACATTTTGCACCCCTAAATGTCTAATTCTTCTCATTTTAGTACAAAATCTAATTCTATCAACAAAACTAACGATTTTATGGCATGTACAACCAACCAACAAAACCATTTGACAAATAGATCAATTCAAAGGTGTTTTGTGAAGAAATAGGTTTTTATTTTTGTTTGCTAACGTGGTCATAAAAAATCACAACTCACCACCTCAAACAAAACCCAAATTCACTCATTGATTTAGTTATTCTAAAAGTATGACCTACTACTAGTAGTAATAGTTAATAATCACTAGTATAATTAATAACAAAGTCACAATCATCAAGTAGTAGTTTCCAGTTGGTAGTGTTAAATTTGTAGAAAATGATAGTCTAGGGTTTCTCTCTCTGACATCTTCCCCATCTTCTTCTGCTTCCCACCTTTCAAATCTCCTTTCATGGCTGCCCTTCAATCTATGGATAAAAGGTAATCCAAAATGATTAATTGTTCTTTTGCTGATGTTGTTGTTTTAAAATCCTAGCCAATCAAATTGAAGAAACCATCTGTGTATAAAGGCGAACCACCTATCTTCCTTTCCAGAAAAGATATCCAAAAGCTCTCTTTGCTATTCAAACATGCTTTGATATGTAAATTATCCAAAACAAAGCCGTTCATGGCCATGTTACGTTTTGAGTTCACCAAAATGAAACTTGGTTTTGTTGGAGAGTTTCAGCTTGGTTTTTTGGACTATCATCATATCCTTATTTGCTTTGACCCTGAAGAGGATTACTTGAGCTTTTGGTGTAAAGGCTTTTGGATGATCAACGGGTTTGTCATGCGCATCTTGAAATGGTCCCTGAGCTTCTGTGTGAATGTAGAGTCGCCAATTGTTCAGGTAAGGACTGGTTTGAAGGATCTTCCTTGTATTTATTTTGATAAGACGGCACTTTTGTCCACACCTCAATTGATCTGCATTCGTTTGAAAATTGATACTTTCACGGCCACGATAAATCGGCCTAATGTGGCAACAGTTTGCGTAGAATATGATTTATCCAAACCTCTTCTCTCTCGTGTTCGTGTTGGAGAAGATGAGGATGGATTTCGGCAATATGTGGAGTATGAAAATTTGCCTTCTTATTGGAGTCATTGCTTACGGGTTGGACACTCAAAATCGGAAAGCCTTGCTACTAATTCGAATGGCAAGAAGCCTCCTCCAGAGTTGGTGAGAATCATGTGACTAATTTGAACAAGGAAAAGCCTAAACTGATTAAGAAAACTTGGCAGCCAAAATGGTTTCAAATAAAATATCTAGCATGGATCCTAAAACCCTGGGAGCCTCTTCTAGTGCTTTGATAAGGAAAAAGATGAGATTCCTTCTTATTCGGAGGTTTAGGATTTTGAAAATAGTTGTTGAAGGCAATCAAGTGGTTTCGGTCTCGGGACCCATTATTGGTGGCCATGGAGTGCTAGATGTTCCTATGGGTTACATTCATGAAGTTGGGTTTCCTACTCATATTCCTACTCATTATTTGCCCTATCCTAAGCAGAAAAATGGGGTTGATCAAACTTCTTAGCAACATACTATTTTCCTTCCCTGGATAACAACTGACTTGTTGAGGAGAAGTAGGCTACTAAGCAGGTATCTCCTGATGGTATTGATATGCATTGAGTATTTCAGCGAATCCTTATGATATTAGTGATGACCAGCAAATGCAAATCAGTAATGTAGGGTAGATAAGGTCCACCTTTGTGGTGTTTAGTACCTAGCAAACACGAAGTCGGCTACACAGGCAGTCCTGAGTCATGACTGTATTGAGAACTTGCTGTAGGTTCCCTTGCATGATCACCAAGCTTGTCTGAGACCTCCAAGGGTTTCCATGCAGTAGATCATCGAGGCAAAAATTGATGGAATGTTATCAGACCCGGCTAAGATTTTTCGACTGTCTAGAAAATGGGAAGGAATTATTGATCAGCTATGCCAATTTAGGAAGATGCTTAATGCTAAATTTGCAACTTCGGACAGTCCGCAATTTGCTCAGGTTGGTCAGCTATCTCGCAATCCCCAGGGTAAGAATATGTAGTTTCATATACCATGAACAATCGTCAAAAAACAAATGAAATTTTCGAATCAATTTTGCCTTATCTCTTCCGATGATTAATGCCCTTGTTTGGAATGTGAGGGGTGTGGGTAATAAATATACAATTTGCAAAATTAAACATCCTTTTAGGATTCACAAACATAATTTTCTACTTTTGACTGAACCGATGCTTGATGCCTGCAAACTCGATATGGTTTGTTTTGGGTTGGGTTTTGATAATTCTACTTTAATTTTTTCTAAGAAAGGGAGTTCTGGAGGGCCCCTTTCATGCAATGATTTGGGTTAATCATGATCAATTTTTCCTTTTGTTTGTTCATCAAGAAATGTGGGATTAGTCCATTCTGTGTAGCTTTGATTATGCCAAGACCATTAGGTTAGATAGGGTCGCTTTGTGGGATCAGTTATGTTCCTTATCTATCATGATGCCTCATCCTTGATTGGTTGCAGGTGACTTTAATGATCTATGGCTCTTGAATACT
The DNA here is from genome assembly GCA_025175665.1 of Cinchona pubescens. NCBI lineage: Eukaryota > Viridiplantae > Streptophyta > Magnoliopsida > Gentianales > Rubiaceae > Cinchona > Cinchona pubescens. The sequence continues at coordinate 1,071,355 of JANKKI010000116.1, forward strand.
TGGGTGCTATGGCATAGGATCCTCGTGCTATAGACGATTTTAGTAAGACTATCTCTTATTGTGGTATTCTTGAGGTTTCTTTCACGGAGGGCAACTTCACTTGGACTGGAATTCGTAATGGTCGTCGTATCTGGAAAAGATTGGATAGAATTCTCTATAATCCATGATTGTTGTCAAGCTTTTCTGCTAGATCCTCAACTGAATCACTTTGGATCACACGCCTTTATTGCAGGAATTTAATCATTCTAAGTTTGATGGTCTGAAGCCTTTCCAATTTCAATTGATGTGGATTAAACATGACTTTTTCTTACAGGTTGTACGGGTTAATTGGAGGGAACCTATTCATAGTTGTGGCATGCTAGCTTTTTCTTTAAAGCTTAGACAACTTAAGGGGTTTTTCGTTATTGGCACAAGAATCATTTTGGCAATGTCTTTGATAACTCTAGGGAAGTCGAAAGGAGAGTTAAGAATTTAGATGAGCTTTTCAAGGATTCACTGACGGAAGAGGCTTGACAAAACCTTCATGAAGATCAAGCTTCTCTTCTAAATTATCTTAGCTTGGAGGAAACCTATTGGTGGCAAAAATCCAGGGGTAAATGGATTATTGATGGGGACAAAAATACTCCATTTTTTCATGCCACTGGCAATTAGAAAATATCCACTGTATAAAGCCTAGTTATGGGGGCACTTGGGTTGATGCTCTGAACGACATTCAGTTGGAAGGTGTTCATTATTTTTAGAATCTTTTTACTTCTATTCCACTGGATAATAAGATGACTATGGATTTATTTTAGTACTTACTGATTGCTTCGTTAGGTAGAATTCAACTTTGAAAGGACAAACAAGCAATAATTAACCACACTAATTCACTCTACTCTACCTAACTTCCGCAAGTATACGGAATTGATAGTGGTATAGGATGAGTGGGTATCGTCCCACAAGGATTGTTGGAAGGTAATTACCAAGATTTACGGATATTAGTGTAGTTAAGCGAAATCAAATAATGGATGATGGAACAACTCTAGTAAAAACCATAATTAAATGAAAGCGATAAAAACTTAATTTTTTAAGCCAGATTAACTAAAAAGCAAGTAAGTGAAAATTACCAATTACGATATTAAGAAACTAGCTAATCTATTCTAGTAAAAGCAAGTAAAGGAAGGCACTTAATTCTAACCACCCATAAATTAAAACTAAAATTGAAAGCAAGCAAATTACCCAATTAAAAGGACTACAAATAAGAAACCTTGAAGACTAAAAGCAATCATTTCTAAACTAGAAATTGAAAATAGTTAAACTAGAAATCTAAGTATTTTTAGATTTTTGATAGAAATAAAGAAAGCCCACTAGTAATTAACTAGAAATTAATGCAAGAAATTGAGAATTCTTTACTGGAAATGCAAGAAATTATCAAGAACCCTAATTTACCTAAGAAACCCTAAATTGCAAGTAAAGAAATTCTTACTAAATTAGACTAGAAAGCGAATAAAAATTATACGTACATGAAACTTGTGATTAACCCACTACGATTATCTAATCAAAATTCGAACTTGGCAAGAAATTAAAAGGAGATCTGAGAGACAATTAAAGAGAAATTTCTATTAAAGAAGTAAACTTGGAGTTCAAGATATCCTAAACTATCCTAAAATCTACTAACTATCTACTACTTATCCTACTTACCCACGATTCCTATTTCTTAAGTAGCTTAAATAGTGTAGTATTACACAAGGCAAAAATCAGGAGTTGTTGGCTGAAAGTTTACAAAATTGCCCTTACAACTTAACCCTCAGCGAGTCGAGATCGCGATATGGAACAATTGAGATCGTGATCTCGACTCTAATACATTAAGACAATTTCCCGAGTCGAGATCGTAATATGGAGAGTTTGAGATCGCGATCTCGATTCTCTTCTTAGCATTCTTCATTTCTTCCATTATTACAATTTGGTCCCTTGAGCTTTGTTCATTCCAGCTTCCAACCTCTAATTTTTACCTGCATAATATTAATCACCATGAAGCAATCAATTAATCTAGAATGTTAATAAAAACTTATCAAATTTAACAAGAACGGAAATACAAACACATATGAAAGAAATTAACTAAAGTTTTCAATTAATTACCCAAAGTTTGAGATTTAAACTACCAAAATGCTATAATTTAGAGGAAAATAACTCTAGTTTACTTGAGTTATCGGAATGACAACAATCCCAAACTTAGCATTTTGCTAGTCCCAAGCAAAACAAAGATTAAAATTAAAAGAAACCTACTAACACTCAAACATATAAACACCTCCAAAGTTGACGTGACACTTGATGAATCATGGATTTACTTAGAACACTTAAGAAATCTCACAAGAAACGTTCAATACTAGTGATATGTGAAGTATCTGAGTAAATCAGTCCAAAATTGAAACTTGTTCTTTATAGAAGCACACATTCATCCACTACACAAGATTTCACATCACCGAGCATTACCATTCTCAAAAAGAGTTACCAAAAGTTTTAGTTTTTCCATTTGAAACATCATTACTTTTCAAATCACAAATATTATAAAGTTAGTCAACTATCTCGACTAGGCATTATGAAAATAGAAGTTCAATTAGAAATGAACTTAAATGCAAATGTCATACATTTCGGGAATAGACCTCTAACAAGGAGTAAGTAATATGAAATTAATGATAAGTATTACAAACATTTACTCCAGCCTGTTTTAATTTATTGGTATATTAAAACGCAATTCCTAATGGCTTAATTCAGAGAAACAATATGGGTACATGTCGAAATCCCGTACTCGCCTTATTACTACTCTAATGGCTTATTTCGGAGAAACAACATGGGTACATGTCGGAATCCCATACTCGCCTTATTCCTAATATATATTTTTTTTCGGCCCTAAACCAAGGAAAAGGAGTGAAATGTACCTAAAATTAATCTCAAATATCAATTATTCACAAGTTAGAAGAACTTTCCCTATGCAAACACACGAAATGTCCCAAAATTCCTTGTACTTCATTTAACTCATTTCTTTCCAAAAGATATTTCATTAACCAAGTAATATAAGTGATTTGATCAGAAATAACATTTCAAAAAAAAATTTCAAAAATTTCAGCACCTCTTTTGACATATAGTAATGCCAAGTTTATGAATTCTTTATGTTGCAAACAAACTACTCACTCACACAAATTTTTTTGAAATGAATTAATCATATACTTCAACAGCCATCACAAAGCATTGAACATGAAAATTTATCATCATTGAGGACTTAATTGATCAATTTTCCATCCATTAAACATCAAGTGGCAATAATATGTATAAAATAACCATTCCCAACACAAAGAAATAGACATCCCCAAACTTGTCTCTTTTATTCTAATTGATGATTAAATCATCCTTCCAATCACCTAAAATTAAACATAAAGACATACCCAAAAACAACAAAAACTACTCAAATCATGATATAACTGTAAACTAAGAACTAGAATTGGGTAAAAATGCTATGAGTAATAAACTGTGCCATGCATCTCACCATTCATGCTTCAAACAAAATCAACATTCAATTCAACTCATCAACTAATGCAAACATGGCATCAGCTTAGGGCCCTTAGCCATTCTACTTTTATTAAGCAATGACAAAACTTCACCAAGTGTCAAACATGAGATTCCCAAAGAGATTGAATCATGAACATCAAAATATATATCAACTCGGCATCAGCTTAAGGCCATGAGACTTAGCCAAACTACGTAAAAGGAAAACTAAAATACTTCAATTCCAAAGACTAAAAAAAGAGTAAAACAAAAGTAATCAAAAGTTATGGTTTTCAATCAATAAAAACAACGAGAATTGTCATCATTCATCAAATCATTCCAGTGATTAGGGTTGTTCTTCATCCATGCTCAAGCAAATGGTGGCTTCATCTCCTCATTCCATCCCTTCTTGACCCTCCTCAACGTCACTAGGTTGGGCCTCTTCATGATCATCATCCATGTCCCCTCCGGTAGCAACTGCGTAGCTAGATCCCTCATGATATGCTGTAGCCGCCGGTGGTGTGTAATACTGTCCACGAGGTGGACCAAAATGCCATGTCGGAGGTGATGGTGGCTGGACCCATGTGCCTAATGAGGTAGTCTTTAAAGCTTCTCCAATGACGGTCAAGTTGTTGTGCATCACCATTTTACTATACGACCAATACCCTTGTAGATCGTTCCTTTCTTCTTCAGGTATTGGAATCATTGGAAACACTCTGAGGTGGTGGTGGCTATGGCTGTGGCTGTGGCTGGGTAGGGTGCTTCTCCTGGTGGTGGTTTTCGTATTCTCTAACCAATCGGGCAACCTACTATGGTGCAAGGATGGTGAATTAGACTAGGGGCATAAAATATAGGTCATCCAAACCTTCCACTCTCCAAAAACCCCTGTCTAATAAGGTGACCAATATTCACCTGTACCCTAGTCATGATGGCATAAACTAAGAGTACTTTGTCCCTTTGGGTAAAGCTCACAACATTGGACCCCCAAATGCGGCTACTGATAAAATAAAACCGTAGCTTAGCCACTAATGAGAGTCCTTGATGAGCAAATTTCAACTCAATGGCAGACGAAGTACTCTTAATCCAATCAACCCTTCTATCACAAATGGCATCTTTGATTGTATTCATATCCTTATCTTTATTATTAAAAAATGCCAAGTATTGATTAGAAGGTACGGGGGTATGTTGAAATATGCATTGATCACGTCAGCACTAAAATCGAATTTACATTTACTAAAACCCCTCGTATGCGCACCTTGACATCCTCTAATTCACATAAATTGCAATGAAACTCCTTGACTAGTTGGGTAGCACCAGGGTCAACTAGAGTATTGAAACCCTCCCAATGCCGTGATCTAATTTGTTCCTCTATAGCTCGTCTTGCATCTTCATAAATCCTCCAATGCATAGATAGGTCAAAATTCCGTTCTCTAATTACCTCATGTTTCTCATTATTCTTGTACAATTGTTGAGCTCTATCACTCGAGAATTGAGGTTCAATTTGCTTACCTCCCTCAAACGGCTGTTCCGAACCCCTTTCTCCATTAGTACCCTCTCCGGACTTCCTTTTCCTAGACCCGGTTCCTCTTCCTCTCATTCTAGCTCTTCTTTCAGCAATGCCATAAACCCCTCTAGTCATTTTTTATCAAAAAATTCAATAAACAATTTAAGAATTCAGCCCCCAATCAAGAACCACAACTACAAAATCACAATCAACAATTTTCAACAATTTTCCATGTTGAGTATTTCAATTCCAAATCAACTCAAATCAAGTGTCAAGTCAATTTTTCAAACAATTGGACAAATCAATATCACAATTCTCCTAAAACAATCTCGCACCAATTATTGTCCAAAATTCAACAATTGAGTACCACTAATTTCTCCACAATTTAATCCACACAATCCCACAATTATCAACACCAAGCTTATCAATTAAAACTAAGAACCCAAGGAAAGATATTACCTATTTTTTTCGGATTGAAATTTTCCCAAAAGTGCTTGTGTATCAATCCCCCTTGAAGTCCAAATTTCTCCAAGAATTCTCCCAAAAAATTCTAGCTTTGATGTTCCAAGAGAAAAATAGAATGATATTAGTGATCGGTGAGGAGTTTAAAGTGAATTTTAGTGAAGATGAGGGAAGAATTTTGAGGGATTGGGGTTAGGGTTTTCGGTTGAGAGAAGAAGAAGAATAGAGAAGTTTATGAAAAGATAAGAAGAAGTGGCTATTAAAAAAAATGAATTTGTCCTAATTGAGATCGCGATCTGGCCTGATATCGAGATTGCGATCTCAAATTTGGTATCGCGATCTCGACTCGGTGTAAAAATAGCCTTTGCAGAAATTTGGAGTTGAGATCGCGATCTCGACCAAATGACCTTTTTGCCCTCTAGAAGTTTGAGTTTGAGATCGCGATCTCGAACTCAACTTCTGCAAAGTGAATTTTTCACATTTAGTCGAAATTGCTCCACTCTTGACCACTTTTCTCCATTTGCAAGGATAAGCTACAAACAAAAATTCATAAGTTAGGATAACAATTTTCACTCATTCTTTAGTACCATTTATTCAACTAAATAAAACTTAGATTTTTATCTAAAATTCTAACCTAATTAATCTAAATTAAAACACATACTAACGGAAATAAAAAACAACTAAATGAAAAACTTGGGTTGCCTCCCAAGAAGCGCTCTTTTATAGTCACTAGCTTGACTATGGCATGGACTTCATGCCAAGTATGGAGGATGATTGACCCTCCTTAGAAAATGGTCATCCCTTTTGGTTTCCACAGAAAAAGTTTGATCCTCGTTTAGTTCATGATTAAAGCTTGATTTTTGGGTTTTCCATGCACAAGTCCTTTCTTTCTAGCCTTAGCCATCGCTGGTTCCCCAATTAACATCTCCAATTGTTTCTCAAACCATTTTCTTTTCTTTTTGTGCCTTCTCAATTTCTTGACATCACCATTTTGCTTATTCTTTGCAAAACTCTCTTCATCCTTCGTCAACACACATCTCTTATCGGGTGATTTTTCCTTCAATTCATTTCTCGGATCTTCCTTTATTTCCAACACTTGCTTGAGCGAATTGCCTTGGTTAACTTCATTTTGCTCTTCATTTGACTTAGCAAGGATATAATTTAGAGATTGATTAGCGCACTTCTCTTCAACAATAGGAATATTGTCATTATATTCAAACACATCAAATTCAATGGATTCATTTTCAATTCGTAAGATCAACTTCCCTTTGTTCACATCAATTAATGCATGAGCGGTCGCTCACAAGAAAGGTCTCCCTAGAATCAATGGAATCTCACTCTCTTCACCCGTATCTAGCACAAAGAAATCAACGGGAAATAGCCACTTTTCAACTTGTACAAGCACATCTTCCAACAAGTCATATGGTTTCCTTCGGATAAATCTGCCAATTGGAGTGTGATATTAGTTGGCTTGACATTGTTGATCCCTAACTTGTCATAGATGGCCTTTGGCATGATATTTATGCTTGCCCCCAAATCACAAAGTAATCGATGCCACATTTTTCCTCCAACATTCACCGGTATCATAAAACTACTGGGATCTTTAAGTTTAGGGGGCAACCGCCTTTGAAAAATGGCACTACATTGGGCATCAAGACACACTTTCTCATCATCATCCCACTTTCGCTTCCTTACCAAAACATCCTTCATGAAACGAGCATAGTTGGGCATCTTGGTGAGGACAAGGAATGTTGACATTAATCTTTTTTAACATATCCAAGAAATGGTTGAATTGCTTGTCTTTTCTTAATGTATCTTCCTTTCTTGGCTCAATGAGTCATTGAGGGAATGGCACTTTTATTGATGGTTCTATCTTTGAAGGTTCCTCCACATGCTTCTTCTTGGATACCTTGATCTCATTCTTTTGTTCCTTCTTGGCTTCATCATCAACCACTTCCCTTTCATTCTCAACTACCTTGGACTTTTGTTCCTTGCTTCCTTCCTCCACATTTTTCTTCTCCTTAGATTCAACCAATTCTTTTCCACTCCTTAGGGTTACGACATTGCCTTGCTCCTTGGGGTTTGGAATAGTATCACTCGAAAATGCCCCAATAGGTTTGTCATTATTCAACCTTGTCCATTGCCCCAATTGAATCTCCAAATTTCTTGTCGAAGCCTTCAAATTCTCATAATCTCTTTTATGCTCTTCCGTTTTCCTATCCAATTCTTTTCTCAAATACTCGGCTTCTCTTTTCCATCATTCTTTACCCAAATTCTCTCTAGGAGCATATTGATCATGGTACATGGGTTGGGAATATCATGAATTTGCATAATGGAAAGGGGGTCTTTGTTGTTGGTTTTGAAATGAAGGGTTGGGGAAAGGTTGATATGAGTTGGGTTGGAAATTTATTTGATGTGGCAGTTGATAAGGTCTAGGTAAGGAACTTGAGGTTTGAGTGTGTTGGGCATTTGAGGTGGGGGATTTGGTTGGTAAGGAGGATTGGATAGGTTGTTGGTGTTACTCCATGAGAAATTTGGGTGATTCCTCCAAGAAGGATTGTATGTGCTCCCATAAGCTCCGGATTGTTCCTTAGAAATGATGGTTGATTAGCCACATAATTGATTTGCTCATTAGCTCCATATGGCATCTCACATTGTCCATTTGCATGGCCGCCTCCACAAAAATCACATGTCATGCTTGGTTGAGTTGGAGAAGAAGTCAAAGCATTTTCACTACTAGGTTTTCCTAGGTTCTCCAACGCCTTTGCCATGTTGTTCATCACATCATGAACATGCTTTGTTGTGCCAAGAGGGCATCTTGCATTATGTTTAGATTCAACGCTCCACTATATCCATTGGCTTGATTAGCTTGGTGTTGAACCATCGATGGAGTTATCCATGATAGTAGTGGTTGTATGCCATCTTATTTGACAACTCTTGAGCTTCTTCCGGAGTCTTATATGAGATACAGCCATCGGTGGAGGTATCTACGATGGATTTCGTCTCTTGAAGTAAACCATTATAAGGTTTGGATTTGAAGCCACAAAGGAATGGTGTGATGAGGGCATTTTCTTAGCAACTCTTTGAATCTTTCCCAAGCTTCCCCTAGACTTTCACCAACATCTTGTTTGAACGATATAATTTCATTCCTTAATTTAGCGGTTCTTGCGGGTGGAAACTACTTCACCAAGAACTCTTCAGCAAATTGGTTCCAAGTGGTGAATGTTCCTTGGGTATGGGATTGCAACCATGACTTTGCCCTATCACGAAGAAAAAAAGGAAACACCCTCATCCACACACAATCCGGGTGTACTCCATTAAACTTGAATGTATGAATGTCCAAGACTTCTTCAAAATTCATGAGGTGTGTATAGAGGACCTCATTTGGTCCACCTCCGAACATGGCATAAGCTTGGAGCATTTGGATAGGGGCGGGCTTGATTTCAAAATTGTTAGCTTGCACGAGCATCCCTGCCATGCTCGAGTTCGCCCCATCAAAATTGGGTAAAGCATACTCCCTCAATGGCCTTCCATTCCCATTTATGCCATTTCCATTCCCGTAGCCACCTATCCCATTATTTCCAACAACCTAATCTTCATCATTTTCTATGTTCAAATTCCCTTGATGAGCATTAGCATTTGCCATCTCTATCCTTTCTTGCTCTTGTTGTTCCATTCTCAATCTTCGAATTTCTCTTAGCTCTTTCTCCCGTTCCTTGTCTAAGCAAATGAAGGACTCTTGAGCTCCTCTTACCATGCACTACACACAACCAAGGCAAATAGTCAATTGAAATGCCAAGTCAATTCCGCAAGACAACCAATCAAACATAAAAATTAACTTAGAAAATTAACAACTAAAATAAACTAAACTAAAGTTCTTAATCTACATGACCCGTATAGCGCTTGATATTGCCAAAAACCGAAGACAATCCCCGACAACGGCGCCAAAAACTTGATTGCTTCGTTAGGTAGAATTCAACTTTGAAAGGACAAACAAGCAATAATTAACCACACTAATTCACTATACTCTACCTAACTTCCGCAAGTATACGGAGTTGATAGTGGTATAGGATGAGTGGGTATCGTCGCACAAGGATGGTTGGAAGTCAATTACTAAGATTTACGGATATTTGTGTAGTTAAGCAAAATCAATGGATGATGGAACAACTCTAGTAAAAACCATAATTAAATGAAAGCGATAAAAACTTAATTTTTTAAGCCAGATTAACTAAAAAGAAAGTAAGTGAAAATTACCAATTACGATATTAAGAAACTAGCTAATCTATTCTAGTAAAAGCAAGTAAAGGAAGGCACTTAATTCTAACCTAAATTAAAACTAAAATTGACAATAGAAGCAAGCAAATTACCCAATTAAAAGGACTACAAATAAGAAACCTTGAAGACTAAAAGCAATCATTTCTAAACTAGAAATTGAAAATAGTTAAACTAGAAATCTAAGTATTTTTAGATTTTTGATAGAAATAAAGAAAGCCCACTAGTAATTAACTAGAAATTAATGCAAGAAATTGAGAATTCTCTACTGGAAATGCAAGAAATTATCAAGAACCCTAATTTACCTAAGAAACCCTAAATTGCAAGTAAAGAAATTCTTACTAAATTAGACTAGAAAGCGAATAAAAATTATATGTACGCGAAACTTGTGATTAACCCATTACGATTACCTAATCAAAATTCGAACTTGGCAAGAAATTAAAAGGAGATCTGAGAGACAATTAAAGAGAAATTTCTATTAAAGAAGTAAACTTGGAGTTCAAGATATCCTAAACTATCCTAAAATCTACTAACTATCTACTACTTATCCTACTTACCCACTTCCTATTTCTTAAGTAGCTACTAAATAGTGTAGTATTACACAAGGCAAAAATCAGGAGTTGTTGGCTGAAAGTTTACAAAATTGCCCTTACAACTTAACCCTCAGTGAGTCGAGATCGCGACATGGAACAATTGAGATGGCGATATGGAACAATTGAGATTGCGATCTCGACTCTAATACATTAAGACAATTTCTCGAGTCGAGATCGCGATATGGAGAGTTTGAGATTGCGATCTCGACTCTCTTCTCAGCATTCTTCATTTCTTCCATTATTGCAGTTTGGCCCCTTGAGCTTTGTTCATTCTAGCTTCCAACCTCTAATTTTTACCTGCGTAATGTTAATCACCATTGAGCAATCAATTAATCTTGAATTTTAATAAAAATTTATCAAATTTAACAAGAACGGAAATACAAACACATATGAAAGAAATTAACTAAAGTCTTCAATTAATTACCCAAAGTTTGGGATTTAAACTACCAAAATGCTATAATTTAGAGGAATAACTCTAGTTTACTAGAGTTATCACATAGTTACCAGATTCTATATCGACGAAGGATAATTTATCTTTGATGGAGGAGGTATTCTTGTAAAAGGTAAAAGAGGTTGTTTTTCAGATGGACCAGAACAGCTCGACTGGGCCATATGGGTATTCTGGGGATTTCTACAAGTCCTATTGGGATATCGATGGTCCAGATGTTCTCTCTACTATTCGGGAATTCGTGTCTGGAGTTCCTGTTCCTAGGGCTTCTTCCAGCTTCTTATGGAGTTAAACAAGGAGATCCTCTCTCTTTTTTGCTTTTATTATTTGTTCTGAGGAGTTGTCTAGATGCCTTAATGTGCTCATTAATAGGTTCAAGATTTTGTCATTTGCTTTTCCCCGAGGCTGCCCTTTTATTTCTCGCCTAGTGTTTGCAGATGATATCATAGTATTTACTAGGAGTGAGAATAATTCTTTGCGGAATTTGATGAATTTTTTGGACTATTTTCAAAAGGGTTCGGGCCAAGAGGTTAGTCTTGCCAAGAGTTCATTTGTGTTGCCCTCTTTCTCCTCTTTGGCTTTGGTTCGCAGTGTAGAACATCACAAAAATAAAATTTGCTAGGCTGCCTATGATGTACTTGGGTTGTTTTCTGTTTAAAGGTAGGTGAACTAGAGCCAATTTCCAGTATATTATTGACAAAAATTCATCTAAGCTTGCTGGTTGGAAACATAACTTATTATCTTCGGGAGGTCTGCTTATTTTGATCAAGCATTTCCTATCGACTATTCCTATACATATGATGGCTATCAAAGATCCTCCTAAATGTGTAGTTCAAGCCCTCAAGAAGATTTTTACGGATTTCTTTTGGGGGTTAGTAACGGCAAGCCTAAGAGGCATTGGAAATGGCAGAAGGATCTTTGCACTTCTATAGATGAAAATGGTGCAAGGATACGCCATCTTGCTGATATCATTGATGCTTTCTCGATGAAATTATGGCGAAATTATTTTAATTCCTCTTCTTTATGGAGTTCTTATACACGGGCAATGTATAAAAGTTGCCCCACTAAAATGTTTCCCTGGTTTGGAACAGGAATGTGAAAGTTAGACATAAATTTTGTTCCTTGACTCGTACTCTTATTCGAAGTGGTGACTGTGACTTTTGGCAAGATAACTGGTTAGCGGACGGCCCTCTTTGGCTTGGTAGTGAGAATTCTCTCTCTATTAATTTGGTTTTTACTAATGATATGGGTTGGGATTCCAATTTCTTAGATCATCTTCCCAGTCAACTGCAAAATCTCATTAGACAGAAACATATTTGCTTCTTTGAGGAGCCGGATAAGTTAAGTTGCAGCTGCTCCCCCTCAGGTATCTTTAGTATTCCGAATACTTATGATCGTGTTTGTTAACCTCGGGCATTACTGGAAGCTAGAAGGCAATTTGGAGTGCTAGAATTCCTTTAGAAATTTCTATTTTTATGTGGCGTGCCCATAATCAGCCATATCCTTTCCTAGAGCATCTTCGTGAGTTTGGCTTCCAACTTACCTCCAGGTGCCCATTTTTTCCTAATGAGGATTATATGCAAAAATTGCATATAACTTATGGTTGTACTTTTCTAGACTTTTTGGAATACCACATATGTCCAATGTGGATTTCCCAATTCTTTGTAAAATATGGTGGTTATTGGCTTTATCCTCTATTGAGAGCATTATTATTTCCATCCTTCCTTTGATGATTTGCTATGTTCTTTGGCTGCATGAAAACCATTTTCTTTATTAAGGAAAGACCTGGTCACTTCATGCCTTGGTTTCGAAGGTTTCTAATCTAGTTTATGGTGCCTGCATGGTTAAGAATTTATTTATGGATTCCACTTTTTCGAAGCTGCCAGTCCGCTAGCTTTTGCATGGCATTCGGCCGGTAGGACAACAACTCTCTTTGGTTTATTTAGCATGGTGATGGTTGGTATTCTGGGAGTTATGGGCTGTGGTGGAGTGCTACAGGATTGCCATGGGAAGCTTCTCTTTGGTTTTGCTAAACATCTCGATAATGGCTCGAATTTGGAAGCGGCTTTTGCATGGTATGCAAATTGTCAGTAAGGCTGCTCATTACAAGCATGTTTTAATTGATACAGACTCCAAGGAACTGATTGATATTATTAATGGTTCTGCTCATCACCTTAGATTATTGATGGGATTATCTGGAAAATTTGACGTCTCCTTTGTTCGGGTGATTACCTCCTTCAACGTACTTTTCACCAAGCCAATTCGGTGGTGGACAGATTAGCTAAAATTAGTAGTCATGATTTGGATTATAATATAAATTTTGGTTTTCAAATATTCCTAGTTGTATTCTTGATCTTCTTCGACTAGATAGAAAAGGTTTTCATTATGTCTAAACTAAATACATTCAAGTTACATAGGGCTATATGTTGTACTTTTCGGAGGTATTGGTATAGTCACCCTCCTTGTCTCTTTCATTATTTTATTAATAAAACTTGGGAGTAGCACCTCCCACCAAAGTTCTGGTGGTTAGCTAATTAAGAAAAATACGTAATCAAAACATAATTATAGTCTCAAGGATCACTAAACAATTTAGGTATTGCATTAAAATTTTCTTGAAAAATAAAAAAGCTACATAAAAAAATTATTTAACAACTAAAAAAAAACAAGAGTACCTGCCAAGCTAAACTTCGATAAGAAGCTTTACTTTCCTTATTACTAGTAGATTTTGAGACCCCAAGTGCGGGGTAATAATTAGCTGCAGTAGCCACAACCAATCTTCCAAATCGCCTTGCTGAAATCCTCTTGTTGAACTGAGATATTGTTTTTTGATTTTTATGGTATACTACACCATGTTGCTCATAAGAGACAAGTGATGTAGCTACTTAAGTGAGATGTTCATCCAACACAAACAATAGGAGGAACTCATTAATCGGACATTTACCATGGTTCTAAAATAAAAGAAACAAAAATAAATAAAGAACTAGATATTACACTTGTATTCGATCGCATAACAGTTGCACTGTTAAATGGTGAAATTGCAGAGAATGATGTGCTTGGAGGTTAAAAAAAATACTCAAGCATGATTTTTCCCCAAAAAAATAGAAAAAAAGAGTCTCTTATACACATCTAGATGTAAAAAAATAAAACGTAACCAGTTTGCCTAGAGTAATATGAACAAGACAAGTATCTATGATAAAATGAGCTAATAGAACTATATGTTAAACATTTATTTGGCAAGGTTGTATATCACAGAACTATTATGAAGAGAGTCCTACTAGTCATTGTCTTCCTAGTCTAAAAGCAGAATTTCATTTCAAATTCATTTATTTAACTAAATTTCAATATATCCAAAACTCCTTGCAATTATAAACAGACACCAGTTGTCCCAACCACTAAACAACCACAGAACACTTCAACTTGATTGATTGACTTGTTCTAGTAAAGAAAAAAATTTGATAATTTTGATACCTAAACAGAATGTAGCATTTTCTCGGAATTTTAAGGGAACTCCAAGTACTATAATTTATGAAATACTAAGCAAGAGTTTATTATAGGCTAGCAAATAGAGATCCAGCTTTAGTTATTGAAGAAATAATGGGTAGAAAAATGGGATAGAAGCAAAAGCAATAACGTCTTATTAATGGTGTATTATAATGAATCTCCAGCATTGCTTCCGCCCCTGGATCTTTCAGTTCCTAATAATGGCGAAGCATTACTAACAGAACCATGAGCATTATCCCACAACTTCCTTACCACCTTCTACACATCAAAGCATAAAAGTTGAAACTTTTTGTTATTCACAAGTTCATATATGAAATTTCTATGATCGGGGAAGATTGAGGATAAAGATGCATAAAAAGAATCAGGGAAGAAATGGGGAAGAAGGTAAGAAAGAGGGAAGAGGGAGAAATGGGATGGGTTTCTATTGACAGAGAAGAAAGGGGAAAATGGGAAAGAAAGGGGAAAAGGGATGAGAAATATGATAGATGGAGAAAGGAGAAAGGAGGAAGGGGATGGGAAAAAGGACAGAGAGAGAATGGAAGGGGATGGCTTGATTAAAATATCAATCAAGGAGGGGGAAAGGAGATAGGAAAGAGGGCAGAGAAAAAGGAGGGAGAGGGTGGGAAAGAGGGTTGATGGAGAAAGGGGGGTTCTCTAAAGAGGATGGGAAAGAAGGTAGAGGGAGAAGTGTTTGAAGATCGATCGATCGAGTAAAGAGGAAACAGGAAAGGGGAAGGGTTTCTGAAACAAAAACTAAACGGGTGGCTAGCTGAATGGGAATTTTTTTGAGAAGAATTAAACTTACCAACGGATAATTATGTCACAAAAGTACTCGCCGATCAATTATGGACAGATTTTTTTGTTGGTAAGGTTTTAAATTTTTATTCAATATAAAAAAATTTATTTTTAAAAAAAATATTTTAGATTGGATATACAAAAATACCATAGGATTTACCAACGGATTTTTCTATCATAAATTCATTGCTAAATCCATTATATTGGTACTTTTGAGTTTGTTTTGGTTTTGCACTAATCCATTGGTAGTTTCGTCGCTATTAGCGATAGATTAATTGGTTGCTAAATTCGTTAGAAATTTAGGTTTTTCTCGTAACCTTGAGAGTTTCACCGATGAGTGCCAAATTGTTGTAGAGGACTAATTGGCTGTATCGAATCCTAAGTCTAATATCCCTAAAGCTCGTTTCGCTTCTTATCGATTTTTGGTGCATTGTGCACATAATCTGCTAGCATGGGGATGTAGGATGTTTGTGAAGGATGTGGTGGAGGCATTGTTTCCTCAGGATGTTGGTGTCTGTCAATCTCCCGAACCATCTTGTGAACATATTCTTTGTTGATTCGGCCTCTTTGATAGGTTTGAGACTCTCCGGGAGTGATAGGACATCCTACATCAATATAGAAATAAGGCACTAAATTTCGTGCAATGAATATTGGCCTCCCAAAATTACCGGCACCATGCATTCCTACTGGATTAACCTCCCAATATATAGAGGCATGCCCACAAAGATAGCATAAATGAGACATGCCATATCCTTTTGTAAATAACTTACCAAAATAGACTTCCAAATCTGACAGCTTATGAAATAGAACCATAATTTGGCCAATAAATCTAGGCCCCATCAAGGAAACTTCAAAACTAAATCTTTACTCACATTCATGACCCATTTCCACGTTATTAGAGCACAAAGCATGCTTGATGGCCTCCATGTATTTATTTTTTTATGAACTTCTTATATTCCTCACATTCAACAGAAGGTATATTAAAATAAGCATTGATCTTTCCTGAACTAAAATCAACCGACTTTCCTTGAACTCTCACCTTTCCTCAACAAGCTGACACAAGTTACAATGGAATTCTTTTACCAAGTTTGTGTAGCCGGTTCAGCTACCTTATCAAAACTCTCCCTATTCCTAGCCTTAAGTTGGGCTTCAAGTTCCATCGTCACACCCTCATATAGTCCCTAATTCGAATATAAATAAAACACTCTCTCCCTTATGACCTTGTGCTTTACATTTGTGTTAAACAAATCTCGAGCATGGCCACAAGAAAAAATAGGTTCAACAATTGGTTCACTAGCCTTTCCACTAGTTCTCTCACCAACTTTTCTTTTCTTAGCACAACCAAACACACCCTACCTTTTCCTATATCTCTAGGCATTTTCACAATTCTAACAATTTAACCGAATAGGATCACAGCAAACAAAATGTCCAAAAATTTCCAAACAAGGTCACGATTAACCAAATATAGTCAAATAATCCACGAACAATATTTAGAACCACAACTAATCTTGTTAGAATTCAAACAAATTCCTTCAAATTTTTAGAATTATTCCAAATAAACCCAATAATCAACCCACAAGAATTCTTGAACTTCCAAGCAACCCAAAACAAACATGCATAAATATATCAAGAAAAATGTTGAATTTAACCAAAAGGAAATCTAAAACAAAAGATTCATGGGCTTGAGCACAAAAATTAGAAGTTTTTACCTGGACAATTGAAGTTTGAGCACCCTTAATTCCTTGAGAAATCCCTCTTGAATTATTGAAATTTCCTTGGAATGTAAGGTGAAATTGATGGAAGAAGGTTTATTTGGGTGGATTTAATGTGGGATTTGGTGGTTTTTGTTGGAAGAAGGTTTATTTGGGTGGATTTAAGGTGGGTTTGGTGTGTAAGTTTTTAGAAAAGGAAAAGAAAATTTATAAAGGTCGAAAAAGGGTGTTATGGCTAGGGTTCTTGGGAAAAATGGGATTTTGGGTGAAGAAGACTTGAAAACCCCTTTTTAATATCTTTGACCGGTTTTGGTGTCGTAACATCAAAATTTTAATATTGTAGCATCAATAGTCATATGCTGCTCATGTGGGATTCGATGTCGCGACATGGGGTATTTGATGTCACGACATCAAAATATATGTATGTCCCTCACGTGGTCAATGTCGCGAAATCAACCCTCAATGTTGGGACACCGAGCTTGGCAAGAAATCTTGCACCTCCCAGAAGTTCACGTTGATGTCGTGGCATCGAAGTTGGTAGTATAAAAATAACCTTGTAGATGTTCACGCTGATGTCGTGACATCAATGTTCCATCTCGTGACATCGATGCAGAACAAGATACTCCAATTTTCATCACTTAGCCAATTTTTCTGCTTCTTTCCCACTTCAATCCATACCTTCTCACAGATTCCACCTACAAACATGAACAACACAAGAATAAGTGAACCATTTCACTTCAATTCCTTAGGAAAATTTATTAAAAACGTTAGGAAATGCTGAAAACCTAAATACACCACATGTAAGACTTTGTTTTTCTTTTGATACAATACTGCTCCTAATGCATAATCACTCGCATCACACATTAATTCAAAAGGCAATTTCTAACTTGGTGCAACTATGGCCAGAGTGGTAATCAAAGCATTTTTCAAGTTTTTGAAAGCATGTAAGGAATCATCATCAAACAAAAATGGAGAATCTTTTTTCAAAAGTGCACTAAGAGGTTTAGCAATACTAGTGAAATTCCTATGAATCACTGGTAAAACCTACCATGTTCCAAAAAACTCCTCACACCTCTCCCATTACAAGGAAGTAGTAATTTCTCTATTGCTTCCACTTTGGCCTTGCCTACTTCTATCTCCTTAGAAAATACTTTGTGTTCGAAAACAATTCCTTCTCTTACCATAAATTGACATTTGCTTTCCCAATTCAACACAAGATTTGTTTTTCATACCTTTTAAGAACAAATCTAGTTGTGCAAGCATGCATCAAATGAATCACCGAAAACACAAAAATCATCCATGAAAATTTCCATAAATGTCTCAGTCATATCATGAAATATTGCAAACATACACCCTGAAAACGTTCTTGGGGAATTACAAAAATGTACAAGCCGGTTGGCAAATGTTCCATATGGACAAGTAAAAATGGTTTTTTTCTTTGTCTTTTCAGGCTATAACAATTTGAAAAAAACCCAAATATCCATCTAGAAAACAATAAAATGCATGACCCAAAAGACATTCCAACATTTGACCAATAAAAAGGATGGGAAAATGATATTTTCTTGATGCCTCATTTAGTTTTCGAAAATTAATGCAAATCCATCACCTGGTTATAACTCTAGAAGATATCAAATCATTTCTTTCCTTATAAATAATCCCGGCATCAAGTAATTTCAAAAGTTCTTTCTTGACCACTTCTTTCATAAAATAGGATTCAAATGCCTTCAAGGTTGTCTGCAAGTTTTGAAATCATCATTCAAAATAATTTTATGCATGAAAATTTTTGGGCTTATTCCCTTTATATCATTAATGTACCAAGAAAATGCCGTTTGGTGTTTCCTTAACAATTCATCTTTAGAAAGAAAAGAATTCACAATAGCCGAATAAGTTTTATTATCACCCAAAAAAGCATAGCGAAAATGAGGGTGAAAAGGTTTCAACTCAACTTTGGGAGGTCCATTGACGGGACTCCCCCCATTACCTTTGCTTTTCTCAATGATATTCTTCTTTTCAAAAGAAGAAACTTCTTCTCTAGCCTCAATTTTAGGTTGGTCATCACCTTTCTTTCCACATTCTTCCTCTTCCATTTGCATTCCATTCTCTAGATTGGCCTCCATCAAATTGTTCCTACAAAAATTTTCAATAAGTTCATCAATCACATCTATTCTTATCACGTCATCATACAAAGAAGGAAATTTAAGTGAATGGTGGGACAAAAACATTAAAAGAAACAATCTCATCATTAACTGGTAAATGAAGCTTCCCTTCTTGCACATCAATCAATGCCCACCCTATAGCTAAAAATTGCCTTCCAAGAATAATTGATATGTTGGAATCTTCATTCATTTCAAAGATGACAAAATCAGCCGGTAGAAAGACTTTCCCAACTTTAACTGTGACATCTTCAACTATCCCAACGGTTGCTTAATGCTGCAATCCACTAGTTGAAGTTCACATCGATTGGTTTCAAGCCATCACCAATAAACTTTTTGAACAAAAACAATGGCATCAAATTTATCGAAGCTCCAAGATCACATAAGGCATTTTCCAACCCAACGCCTTCAATTTCATAATGAATAGTAAAGGATCCTAGATCCTTCAACTTTGGTGGAAGCCTCTTTTGAATAATTGCACTACATCCATCGGGCAAACACAATATTTCATTCCCCATGAGTTTTCTTTTGCTAGTTCAACAATTTCTTCATGAATTTAGTGCTTTAACTAGGCATGTTTTCCAAGCCTCAATAAAGGGAATGTTGATTTCCACCTTCTTAAAGACATTTAAGAACTTCTTAAATTTCTTTGCTTTCTCCTCATGTTTCAATCTTTGGGGAAAAGGAATTTGAATAGTCTTGATAAGCTCTAATGGATATTCCCTCACCCCATCTTCTATTCTATTCCTGGGCTTATCAAGTACCTTTCACTTTCCCTTTATAGATTCCAATTCTTCCTTTTCAGCAATTTTCTCATGTTCTTTTGCCTTTTTGTCTATACGTCCTCCTGTTTTGTTTAGTAACTCCTTACCACTTCTAAGAGTAATTTCTTACACGTGTAGTTCCATTTTGCTCTCTTGAATATTGATCCCATGGATTGGGAATTATATCACAAGGAAGAGCTTCTACTGGCCTCTCGTTTGTTTGTCGAGCTACTTAGCTAATTTGGATCTCCAAGTTTCTATTTGCAGCGCATTGGTTCCTAGTAATTTCATCTCTTCTAAAATGTTTCAAACTCCCTCCTCCAATTCTCATTTTCCCTCCTTAAGGCTTCCAATTCCCTCCTTAGATTATCATCTTGAGCATTGTCCCTCTCCCTATAAATGTGGTGGTCATTGTACATTGGTTGGGATTGGTTACGATGTTGGTAGGAAGGCTTGGGTTGTTGGTTTTGATATGAGGGATTTCGTTGAGGTTACTAAGAATTAGATTGAAAAGTCCTTTGACAGGGGTTGGTAAGGTCTTGAAGACGATGCTTGTTTTTGGAAACTTGGTTACTGAGAATTGGGTTGATAAGAGGCATTTTGTTGGTGATATTGGTTGCTCCAAGAAAAATTAGAATAAATTCTCCCAGAGGGGTTGTAGGTATTACCATACATATTAGGAGGATTTCTTGAAGAAGAGGATTGGTTGGAGATGTAACTCATTTGCTCATTGATTCCCATAGAGACTTTGCTTTGACCATTCAATTAGTTTCTATCACAAAAATCACATGCTAATGGTCCATGGGGAGCTAAAGAAATAGCATTAGCCGTGTTCCCCTTACCAAGATTTTCAATTGCCGTTGTCAAGCACATAACATTCATCATCATTCCTTGTTGAGCCAATCGTGGATCATTTTGATTCAAATTTAGAATACCTCCTTGAGCTTGGGCTTGATGCATTTGTTGTTGAACACCAGGTTGAACTATTGGACCATGATAATAATAATTAGAAGCCATCCTATTGAGATGTTCTTGTGCTTCTTCTGGTGATTTGAATAACAAAGAACATCCCACACATGGGTCTGCAATGGATTTAGTCTCTTGGTATAATCCATTGTAAAACATTTGAATTTGGAGCAATACAGGATTAATATGGTGAGGACATCTTCTCACAAGTTCTTTAAATCTCTCCCAAGCTTCACTTAGGCTTTCTCCCGTGTCTTGTTTAAAAGCGGTGATTTCATTTCTCAACTTGGCCGTTCTAGATGGAGGAAAGGAATTTGCCAAAAATTCCTTAGCAATTTGGTTCATTGATTACATGTTGTTAATGTTCTTTGTCCTTGAGATTGCAACCATCATTTAGCTTGGTCACACAAGGAAAATGGAAATACTCATATGCGAACACAATTAGGGTGAACCCTGTTGAACTTGAAAGTATCCAAGGCCTCTTTAAAATTCAATAAATGAGTATAAGGGTCTTTGTTGGAGCCACCTCCAAACATTGCATGAGTTTGTAACATTTAAAATAAAGCCGATTTAATTTCAAAATTATTGGCTTGAACCGGTATTCGTGCAATGCTTGAATTTTTACGATCAAAATTTGGCATCACATAATCTCTCAAGGGTCTTCCATTTATATTCATTCCATTTCTATTATTTTCCACTTCACCATTAAAATTTTCATTGCCGTTGACCCTATTTCCAATATAAAAACCACCCAAGCCATTATTGCCTTCAACTTCTTCATTATCATCTATCCTTGGATTTTTATTTAGACCCCTTGCATTGTTATGTGGATTTGCTATATTAAGCTTCTCTAGAGCTTGAGTTCATGTTGCACTAGATTTTCCTTTCTAAACCTTCTTAATTCTCTTTTCCTTTCATTGTCAAGGCTAATGAATTCTTCTTCTTCATGTACGATGCACTAAATTTAATCAAATCAAGTTCAAGTGCTAAATTCACCACAAGCAAAGATTACAGCATAAATAAGAAAACCAAAATTAACTACTGAAAGAAACAAAATCACCTAATCTACACACCCCTCTGAGCACCTAATGTTGACATTAATCGAGACAATCCCCAACAACGATGCAAAAAAATTCTTAAGCTTTTTTGGGTAATGTTAGAAATTCAAATCAACAACAAACTAAACAAGTGATAAAACTACACGAACACTTAACCCTTACCCTCATGGCTACAAGTATACGAGGTAGGTAAGTAGCAAGTGGTCAATGGATATCGTGCCCATGAAGATTGTTGAGGGAAGTAAGCACTAGACTTTCAAGATCTTTGTGTAGTCAGACAAAATCAAAAGAAAGATGGATAACTAAAGATCTAAAGGAAGCCATTGAGTTCATGCAATTGAATTACTAAAACTAATGAAAGCAAGTAACAATTACGAACTAGGTATTAATTACTCTAAAGCAAGTGAAAGCACTTAAATATAAAGCCAATAACAACTACACTAAAGAAAGCAATTAAGACAAGTAATTAAACACTACTAAACTTAACCCTAATAAAAGAAAGTAAAATTATCACTAATTTACCTGAATTAAGAAATCATGATTGAAATTATAAAAATCTTAACCTAATAATGACAACAGCAAGCATTAAGAAGACTTAAAATTGTAGAAATCCTCATTTTTTTTTCTAAAACAAGGAAGTTTAGAAATTGACTAAAACTAAATATTTTTTGATTTTTGATGGATTTAAAATCTAATGCAAGGAAATGAAAATTTTAAACTAGAAAACCACTAAATTAGCAAGAACTTGAAGAACTTCAAAGGAAACTTGAACTTTAAGATACTTAGATTGCAAGAAAGTTAAACAGAAAGCATGTAAAAATATATCTCCTTGTAGCAAATTAAAACCCACTAAGATTAACTAAGAAAGATTAAAACTTGCAAGAATTTAAATATTATATCTAAAGAAGAAAGTAAAGTGAACTTTTAATTATAAAAGAAAGCTTGGAAGTTAAGCTACACTACAACTACTCTAATTAGCTAAATTACCACCTACACCTACACTATGTGTACTTGAGTACATGACAAGTAGGATTTAAAGAAGTTCCAACCAAAGATTATAAAAAATGCCTTGATCACTTAAGCCGAATGCGCCTCGATGTCGCGAAATGGAACATTTGGTGTCGCGACATCGAGTTGGAATAAGCCTTTGTCAATCCTCCTCAATGTCGTGATATAGAACATTGGGTGTCACGACATCGAACTCCTTCCAGCTCAAGTATTCATCTTTTATAATTTTGCATTTTTCTCCTTTGACCTCTATAATCTTGGACTTTAACCCCTTCATTCCTATCCTACAAAACACATAGCTTAATTTGTATACGTGATCAAATTATACTAAGATTAATAAAAACTCATTCTAATAGTTTAATATTTACAAACAATGCAAATCCAATTGCCTAATGCAAGTAATTAAACCAAAATACTTAATTAAAAACCAAAATAGGAATAAAACTATCAAAAAGCCGTAGTTTAACTAGTAAATAACTCTAGTCTACTAGATATATTAGTAACTGAGGGCATGAAACCCCTGTTATCTTGTAACTATTTGCTCTTGAAATAAATATGCTACTAATGTGATTATTGATCAACAAAATAAAAGGTATGTTTGTGACAAAAGTTAAGGTTTATTTCTCTTGGATTGAAAAGCAAGAGAAAATTTTGAATTTTTTGAGTTAAATTATCATTTTTAGTTTGGAGAATTCACATTAATGTTCAACATCCAGCTTTTCTTTTCTTTATATGGTGTATTTGTTCTTATGTGTTTGTTGTTCTGGTGTTTAGTCTCGAGTATCTATAGGACCTAAATTACCAACATGCTCAACTCAAGCACATTGAAAATTCATCCTAGAATTGCTCCACCTACTGGAATGCTTAGAGGAGCTCCTATGTAAATCGCCTCCATTCCTCTCATTGACCTATCTGTAGCACTCATAGCTACAGCTCTAACTTGGTGGGCCCTGGCTCTCTTGAAGTCGGGGAATCGTTCCAATCAATCCGTTTACACTATGTTTGAAGGTGTAATAACTCTATAAAACAAAGTTGTTTTACCATCTAAAGACCTTTGTATTCTGCTGGGGTGTTGCTCAAGTTTAGAGTTTTTACTTGCTTTTTGTTCAAATTTTCTATTTGTGCCCTTTTAGGGTTATATTGTATGTGAGTTTTCATTATGTTTCATACTTTTTAGTGATATTGTATGTGAGTTTTCATTATTGCATGTGAAGTCGAGGAATCGTTCCATCGAGAAACTGTTCAAATCAATCCATTTAGACTATGTTTGGAGGTGTAATAACTTTATAAAACAGAGTTATTTTACCATCCAAAACCCTTACAGTGTATTTTTCTCCATTTTTGTGTTTGTGCCCTTTTAGAGTTTTTAATAATATTGTATGTGAGTTTGCTTCTATAGGTCATACATTGAAGTAGGGTTGCATGAGAAGCAATGTGAATATTGAATGATATAGAGTAGAAATGGTTGAAAATTGAGTCTTCATCGCAGCAAAAAATACAAGCATAATTTTTTTGGCCATTATCCAAAAATCAAAACATGAAGCTCAATTCAAAAGCTCAGGCTATGGCCCAAAGCCAAAATTATTGGCCATGACCAAAACTCATGTAGAGGGGTAAAATTGTCTGAAACTTGATTTTGTTGGTGAAGTTTCCTTTCTTTTAACCCTACTAAGTATAAATAGAACGTCGTGAATCTATTGTCTCTTAGTTAGTTGTTAGGAGTAGAAAGTAGAGTAGGTTAGCTAATTAGATTAAGAATAGGAATAGTTTAAATTAGTCTAGATTAGCTAACTTTAATGTATTTTCCTTTAATTCCTTGTGTTAGTCTACTACAATTCAAGTAGAAATGGTAGATATTAAGAATTAGAGTTTTATGTTTTCTTTAAGTTCTTTATGTTTTAAATGCCTTTCTTTAAATTGCTTTCTTTTATGTTATTGCTTTCAATTATGCATTAGGTAATCATGAGTTAGTGGTTGGATGATGTTATTTGCTATTGGTGATGGTTAATTTAGTTGGTTAAATGGTGAAATTGATAAATTAGACATTGTTAATAGGTTTATTGTTAATTAGTTTGGTAAATCGAGGCGAGAATAGATGTTGGACCACAATATTAGACAATTATTAACATTTAGATTAAGGCTAGAATTTGATCTTGAATGACTAGTTCACATAGTTGTTCGTTTAGAATTCCATAGGGCAATTAAAAAAAGTTTTCTTGTTCTAGGTGCTTGGAGGAATCCTCACTTAGACTAGTTGAATTGATATAACTAGTTGGCATGAAAAATCGGGATTAGATTAAAATTGGAAGTCGACATTTAATTTGGCTAACTGCTACGAACCAAATGACCGATTGAATTGTCCAAAACTGAGTATGAACTATTTTAAAACCTAACCCACATTTTAAAACATTTTCCTAGTCTTTCTAATTTTTAAAATTGTTTATAAAAACCAAACCCTTTTAATTGATTCCTCAAAATAGTTAATTAGCCTAAATACTAGTAATTACTAACCAATCTTTGTAAGAATGATCATTTCTTCCAGTAGCCATTATTTGACCTAGCATTCTTGCCGGAAATCAACTAGTTAGTAAGTATATTTAATCATTTTAGTTAGACAATAAAAGCACCTCAAGAATATCCCTGGTGATGTGGCTGATTCTGAACAATACCATAGACGTGGTCCACCTAAAAATCTCCCAAAATACCACAAAATGAAAGAACATTAGAAGTACCCATATGTGTAATAGATTACAAGCATATATTTTAAATACCTATTGTTCGAAGTAACCAACATATGTCTAAAAATTAATCGTTTGTTCATGCAAAGCAAGAAATACTAGATTATCACCAAAGAAAGAATAACAATTGTTTACTACTAATATACTATAGTAAGCAGATAATATATAACAAAAATCCTACAAGAAACAACACATAACAATCATCACGCATAGTAAACCAAGAATAATAATCGACCAATATGTGAAATAAAATAAATAATATATAACTATGGGTAGGCATTTCACAATATATGCTAATCGTTGTGTATAGGAAATAAAAATTGAAGATCGCTAGGTACAAACTTTGTGTATAGATTATTAAATTAAGGAAACAATTTATCATGATAGGTATATACAGTTCACCATACATACTGATCAATATGTTGAAAATGCAACCATAGCACTAAAGTAAACTTTGTTAGAAAATGTTAACTAAAACAAAGAATTTTATAATGATCGGTATGTATGTTTCACCATATATGTCTATTGGTATGTTTAAATAGAATTGAATTGTTGAATTTATAGAGTGATGGATGTGACAATTACAAAACAATAACTATAGAACATGAACTATATGACCAATTCTTTTACTATATGGTAATACATTTAGACCAAAACATTAAACAAAAACAAAAATGACAAATATCATATGAAAATTTTATTGAATAATTGATTTTTTGTTTTGTTATAAGTTTATAAGATTACCATTTAGTAAAAGATGAATATAAATTTTTTCTAGAAGCGGAATATCAATTGAACAACTAAGTTTTACATGATTTTTGTAGAAATATTTATAGTATTAATCAAATTTCACTTATTTTAGTTGAATTTGTAAGAAATTTTACATGTATATTTTCTTTAAAAAGCAACAAAGCTTATATTACTTTTGTGATTTTAAACTGACAACCTTTTGTGTGATCATTCATCTTTAATGAAACTAAAGTACATTTAATAAATAAGCAATGTAGTACTATTTTAGTAAAATTTGCACTCATGTTATCACTTTTTTGAACTTTAATTTGAAGAAAGTTCTGTGTTTTCGGGTAATTAGTTGATAAATTAAAGGGTTAAAAGACAAAATGCCCCCTCTAACTATTACTTTAGTTGCAAAATACCCCCTAAATAATTTTAATAGGCATTTTGCACCCTTGACATGTGGTCAACTATTTAAAATATCATTTTTGTTGAAAATTGACCATTATACCCCCCAATACATTAGTTAAGTGAATGTCATTTTCTTTTTTCCTTTATTTATTTTCTCTCTCCTGTTTTTCATTTTATGTTTTCTAATCCTTTTTCTCATTGTTAAAAAATTATATTATTTCTAATATTTTATTAATTATAACATCTAGATTTTACATGCATCTTATGATTTAATTTTTAAATTAAAATATATTATAATAAAATAAAGTCTATTTTATTTTAATACAGAATTTGCAATGAATTATTAATACTAAAATTAACGAATAAAAATGTACAAAAAAAGATCGCCTAAAAAATTTAAAGAATTTATTCTAAGAATATAAATAAAAATTGTGCATGTAGAGTCATTCGGCATATTTTGGCTAAATTTATTTACTATTAACAGTCTAGTTATAATATCCATAACCATGGCTACCCTTCGGTCCACGACTAAAGGGCAACCTCTCCCCCTCCCAATTACATATTTTGTGTCTGTTCTCTCATCCTCTAATGTCGAACTACCATTTGCTCCTCTCTCGACTTTTCAAGATGAGTCGGTTGTTTTCATTGCGGAACAGGTCCAGATCTTGTCGAAGCCTTTCTGATTTGCTCTTGTGTGCAAATTTTCGAGGGGTAGGAGTGGGACGTGGAGTCCTGCGAGCTTGATTTTGAAGCTGTGCAAGGTGAGAAAATTGAGAGGCTCTTCACATGGCTTAGGCGCGGTTGCATTTGGCAAATGACGAAATTTTTTGGCATGAAAAATTCAAAGCTAAGTGGCTTGCTGAAGGGGATTGCAATACAAAGTTCTTCCATGCCTCGGTTGCAATTCAGCATGCAAAACTAGCATTGAAGTAGATGAAGAGTGCTTCGCGGGTTAACTTGAGTTGATAGATGATATTAAATTAGAAGAAGTCTGAAGATTTTATGAAGAGCTATTAACCAATGAGGGATTGATAACATTGCCCTTGATGGTTTGTTAGGTCATATCCCTCAATTGGTGATAGAGGAACATAACCAATCCTGCTTGACAAGGATATCTCGGCTGGTCCAGATGGTTTCACTGGATTTTTTTCGTATCTTGCTGGGGCATTGTTGCTACAAATGTTTATGATGCATTGCAGGGTTATTTTGCTTGAAACCCTTTGCCAAAAACAATGGGCAGTTCTTTACTAGTCCTAATTCCTAAACATGATAATCCGCAATCTTTTTCTGACTTTAGACCTATCTCATTGTGCACTTTCTTTAGTGAAGTTTTTTCAAACATATTAACTTTCAAACTGACAAATTTGCTCCCCATCTTAATGTCCCCAAAACATTTCAACTTTGTGCTAGGTCAAAACATTGCTAATAGTGTTTTCTTGGTTTAAGAATTGCTAGCATCTTTGGATAAAAAAACCCGGGGTAGCAATGTCAATATCAACCTTGAGTTTATTTTAGTATGATGAATGAGTTTGATAAAGTGTCATGGGATTTCTTGCGTGCTATACTCTTTCAGTTTGGTTTTCACTACAACTTTATTAATTTGATTTTAAACATGTTAAATAGAAGTTGGTTCTCGCTCTTAATCAATGGCGAAGAGACTAACTTCTTCCTATACTCAAAAGAGGTTAAGTAGGGCAACCCGTTACCTCATTCTTATTCATCTTATGTTCAGAGGTACTTTCCAGGGGACTGAAGGCAATGTCTCATAGGAAGCTGTTTTACCATATGCTTTGCCTCGAGGCAGTCCTTCTATTACTTATCTTTCTTATGCGGATGACACTATATTATTCACCCATGGAGATAGACGGTTGATCATGAATCTCCTTGGCTTCTTGGAGACTTTTCAACAGGGATCGGACAATGAATCAATGCTTCAAAAAGCTCTCTCATTCTTCCAAAACGTTACCCTATCTCAACAAGGTGGTATTTGAAATGTGTCACAGGTTTTTGATGTAAATCCTTGTCCTATCCCTAATATTGGTTGTCAAAGGGAGGTACAAGGCACAATACTTCCATCATTTAGTGGAGCGGCTTCATGACAAATTGGCTGGCTGGAAAAACAAAATGCTTTCGCCAGGAGGTAGACTAGTGCTTATTAAGCATGTGATGTCCTCCATTCCTACTCATCACTTGACTACCCCGAATGCTTATTCTTGATCAGATGGAACGAATTTTGTCAAACTTTCTATGACCTTAATTAGACCTAGAGCAAAGGTGACACTGTGCCAAATGGAGTGATATATGTAGACCTACGGAAGAGAATGCTCTGGGAGTTTGCCAATTTCAAGAGGTTTTAAATATTTTTCCTTAAAACTATGGTGTAATTATTATAATTCTAATTCTCTTTGTTCCAGTTTCATGCATGCAAGATATGAGGGACGTTGTGCTCTTAGTCTATCGACTGTCTGGAGGGGAATGGTGAAGGTCAAGGAGTTGGTGGATTCCAATTTTTTTTGACTAATCCGTGATGACCCGGTAGTTCAAAATTCTGGACTTATAATTGCCTTGGGGATAGGACTCATGAGGAAAAAATGGACACAATCATTCGGCCAGATATTCTAGTTAATCATGTTTTTTCCAATGATAATGGTTGGGACTTCTCCAGCCTCGGCCAGCCTCTCCCTGTAGAATTGAAGCATAAAATTTTCTCCAAGGATTTATATTTGACTGAGGATCATGATCCAATTTGCTAGAAAAATTGCCCCTTGGGTATTTTCTCTATGTCCACAGCATTCTCTCAGTTTGATTCCATTCTTTAGTCTTATACTCGATGAAATATATCTAGAATTTGCACCATGGAAAATTTCCATATTCATGTGGAGACTCTTGAATGGCTATTTACCTTATGAGGATATACTAATGGATTTCGGGTTTTGCTTCCTATCTAAATGTTTTTATTGTAATTCAATTGAATCAACTGTTTATTATTGTTTCATTCATTTTCCACTTGCTCAACAGGTTTGCTTCTCTTTTGCGGCTCAAGTTAGCTGCTAGAAGTACTGAATTTGTATGTTTCAACCATTCTGCACCAATTACACTTGTACTGGCTAGACTCCTCAGCTTCTTTGATGGTCAGCTAAGGGTAATAATTCCTACTTTTATTTGCTGGTTCCTTTCATTAGCAAAAAATTCTTGTCACTTGGAAGGGATGACTACTTCAGCAAGGAATAAAATCTTTCAAGTTTAAGTCTCTTCTTAATGCAGTATCTCTTGGTTGTCCCTTTGTTCACTCATTAAGTTTGGCCAATCCTTCATTCTCAATGCCGTTATATACCTATGCTCCTACAAGCTTGGGCGATACGAGCCAAGGAGCATCTTCAAACTTGACTAAGTTCGTCAAGGGCACGTGCAAAGAGGATCCAACAATCCGTTCAAAGTTTGGCTCAAGGGGTTCTTGACGAGGAAGCCGTCCAAAACAAACTAGAAGTTTAATGGGCTTGTAAATCTGATTGGAACATTCTTCAAGTCCGAATCCATAATGGAGAAGTCCAATAGTCCATAGTTTGTGTTTACTCTATTATTATGTTAATCCCAATAGTAGTTTAAGTTTGTGTAAATTGGGTTGGTTTAAGTCGAGTTTAGTTGTTGATTTAATTCTTAGTTTTTAGACTCAGTAATTAGCCTTAATAAGGCCCATTTAGCCCAAATCTTGGGGCCACTTATGGCTGAACACTAGCACTACCTTTTTAGAAGTTTTTAACCTAGTTTTTAGGACTTTATTAAGCCTATAAATAGGTAATATCACATGGACGAATTTCAGCATATTTTTTATCAAAAAAACTTGTCTTTTTCGTGAGGAAAAAGTTCTTTCTTTTAGTCTTTGGATTAAAACTTTATTGGGATCATCGCTTGAGCAACGGTGATTGTTCTAACCGACTTATAGATTTGGTTCTTGCTTGATTAATATAGGCAACGAGTCAATTCTTGCTTTAAATCTTGTTAAGAGTTTGGTTATTGTCTCGCTATAGACAACAGGTTGAATTCTTGCTTGATTCTGGTGTGTTTTTTTATTACTTTTTTTTTTGTTCTTCTTTGTGTGTTTGCTGTCCAAATTCTTGTGACCAACTTTGGAGTCGATCCTTGGGGTTTTGGTACCAACTTGCATTGTAGGGTTTTGCGGCATCAAGTCCATTGTGCACGGGATTCGCATCAGATTAGTATCAGAACTGGTCCAATTCTGGTCAGTTCTATTTATTTTTCTCTTTAATTTTTCCAGATTTTCTTTCAAAGAAAATCATATCTTAGTTTCTGCCCAAAAAAAAATCGTGTTGTTCATCGTTTCTGTTCATTGTACTGTTCACGTCTGTTCACCATTACTGTTCACCCGAAAAAAATTGCCAGCCATATTATTGCTTTTTGTTATTGTTCTTCATTGTTCTCTTTGTTGTTGCTACTACCCAAAAAAAAAATATGTTTGCTTAGCCGAATTCAAAAAAAAATAAAAAGTGTTGAAAGAAAAAGAAACGTGAAAAAAAAGAAAGAAGGAGAAGAATCGGCAAAATAAAAAAAAAAAATTAGGTTTGACCATTATCAAGTTGTTTATATTGGCAACTATTTGATTGTTGTCCTAATCCAAGATGGTTTTGATTTCCTAGTTAATTTTGGAAACTTTTCAACTTCCAAATTTGGAAACTTACCAAATTCATTTTTGAAAACTTTCCAAATTCTAAATTTGGAAACTTACCGAATTCATTTTTTGGAAACTTTCCAAATTCTAATTTTTGAAACTTACTAAATTCATCTTTGAAAGCTTTCCAAATTCTAAA
Organism: Cinchona pubescens; assembly: GCA_025175665.1. NCBI lineage: Eukaryota > Viridiplantae > Streptophyta > Magnoliopsida > Gentianales > Rubiaceae > Cinchona > Cinchona pubescens. The sequence goes on from JANKKI010000116.1 coordinate 1,102,820, forward strand.
TTTGGAAACTTACCAAATTCATTTTTTGGAAAGTTTCCAAATTCGAATATTGGAAACTTGCTAAATTCATTTTTGGAAACTTTCCAATTTCTAGATTTGGAAACTTTCTATTTTTGGAAACTTTCCAAATTTGTAATTCTTTCAAAAGCACTTAATTTTGTTGGTTCTTTTAATTTCTTTGTTATTCTTAAGTGCTACTAGTTTGTTTTTGTGTGCTTATTTTTCCTTTTTTTTATTTGGTAAATTTGCTTATCAAATTCTTATTTTCTTTCTATACGTTTTGTTGCTTCAAGTAGTCTCGGATATTTTGTTGTCTCTTGTTCTTTGAAGTTTAAATCTGAAAGTTTGGTGTCTCTTATTTGTCGTTGGCCCATGATTATTTGTTGTCTTTGAGTTCCAACCAATTCAGTGGTTAAGACATAACTGGAGCTCACTTTGGTCCTCAAAGTCTTGCAAAGATTTGAGAGCGAACTAAAGAGAGGAAAAAGGCAGTTTGGTGAGATCATTTGAGTGATAAAAAGCCATTCAATTGAGGATATACACGAGGGATTAAGTGATACAATTTGAGTGCATATATTCCCAACAGTAAGTTGAGTTGTGAGGAAATTTCTTTTAATTTTATTAACCCGAATCACTTTCTTTTTCTTTGTGAGTGTTTTCATTATGTCACAAGAAGAAACTAGTCGAACTGGAAATCCCATAACAATGGAGGCCATACAACAACAATTTGATCGAGTATTTGCTATATTTGGCAATGTTAGGGATCGCATGGATCCAAATAGAGGCTCGCATGAATGACCAACAAAGAGAGAGGCCTCAAGGAGTTAGACGTCAAGCTCGTAGAGCTAATAGCCCTCAACATCATCAAGAAGGTGAGCATGAATCTGATCAAGATAATATTGACGATGAGGTTTATAATGACAGGAATTTGCAGCCTGGCCGAAGGGAGAATCAGACTCGAGATAATGATATTGGACAATTAAGCTATGCTTACATCCGTTACAAGGTATAGCCGATCCTGACGCATACATCGAATGGGAGCGAAAGATAGATTTTATTTTTGATTGTTATAGCTATTCTGATGAGAAAAAGGTAAAGTTAGCAGCCGTCTCTTTTATTGATTATGCATTGACTTGGTGGGATCAATTATTAATAAGTAGGCGTAGAAATGGAGAACGTACTATTGATAATTGGGCTGACATGAAATCTATTTTGCACAAAATATTTGTTCCATCTCACTATTACAGGGAATTGTATCAAAAGCTACAAAGCTTAAGGCAGGGAATAACCATTGCCTAGACTACTAAGTTCGTGGAAGAGTACCATAAAGAGATACACATTGCCATGATTAGGGCTGACATTGACGAAGATAGGGAGGCTACATTGTTCCTGCATTTAGTGTAGTTTCAATAGTTGCTATGCAGGCATGTTGATATTTCCTAAATCTGGTGTCTAACAAGGCAATTCTGGCCACTACTGGTAGTCCTTTACTTCCATGAAAAGTTAGAGCAAGTCATATTACTGCAAAATGGATGTGAGTACAACCTTGAGCTTTCCATTGTCTAGGAAAATCCTCAGGAAGATATAGAGTAACCAGATGTTCTGATGAGGTTCCTAGAATGTGATGTTGATCTAGTCTAGAAGACTGGATATATTCTTTTACAGCTTGTTTTTTAGGAGATATAAGAGACCGAATATATTTGGAAATTGGAGAAAACTGAGATCCTTTCTCTAAGTATCAGCATAGCTTAATAACCATGTAATGATCCTTCTTGATTTCTTGACTTAAATTTTTATATTTCATTTGTCTGATGTATAATTTGGATAAAGTACAGGGCTCCTTGTTTGCCTAGAGGATGGCAGTTTAAAGCCTAGCTTACCTTCCAAAATTTACATGCATTTGCATATTTAGATATTTGAGTCTCGTAATTAATTTGGTATCAGAGCCATGTTATTAAGTTATTGCTTGATATAAGGAGAAGGACCCTTATTCATCATGAGTGATTTAAGTATTTCAACCTCACCCTTCATTAAAAAATCCATTTCTGATAAAGTAAATTACCTCTATAAAGTTTCGGTAGTTCCTGATAATCAGAACTCTGGTTCTATTATTCCTACTACTTTTCCTCTTGTAAATCCCTACTCAGCATTTGCTAGATCTCAATTTTCTCCTATTTCCAAATATATCCGGTCACTTATATCTCCTAAAAAACAAACTGTAAAAGAATATATCCAGTCTTCTAGACTAGTTCAACATCATATTCCAGCCACCTCATCAGAACATCTTGTTACTCGATATCTTGTTGAGGATTTTCCAAGGTAATAATGGAGAGCTCAAGGTTGTACTCACATCCATTTTGGAGTAATCCGACTTGCTCCAACTTTTCATAGAAGAAAAGGACTTCCAGTAGTGGCCAGAATTGCCTTGTTAGACACCAGATTTAGGAAATATCAACATGCCTGCATAGCAACTGTTGAAACTACACTAAATGCAGGAACAGTGTTCGCCACTTTGTTTCCTAATTTTAACATGTCACTACAAGACCCTCATCTTCTCTTAGCTTTGAAGGTTCAACATCAAATTCAAGGAGCTGAGAAAATTTAAGATGCACTTGCTGCAACACTTCACTACCAGATGGTTTACAGAGCGCAAAACCATGCTTTTGATCTATCACTTACTGGAGGTCATGATGCCCTCTTCATCAAATAACAGAAGGTCAATATGCTGCTTTTGCACATATTCCCAATCAGATTCCAAGAGATGAACTTATAACGCTACTTCAGACACATGGATCACAAATTATGAAAAATTGCTTGAAGCAGTTCCATATACCTCTTGAGTTTTTTGAAACCTTGATGCAATCCAGACAGGATGGAACAGTTTCTATCCAGCTCAATCATTCCCATCTTAAAAAATCTCAGTCTTTGAGATTTGCCAGCCAAAGTAACATAGCTTCCAGTTCTAGGCCTTATTTCTCAATAATGGAAATATCAGTCCAAGATTCTTCAACATTAAAACAAGAGGACTATGGACATGAAAGATGTGTCCTAGAAGACATCACTAGAAGTATCAAAGAAAATGGCCAGGCAATCTATTTTTTCACAGATCCTTTTAGTGGACATTGTTATTTTGATGTCTACTATTGTGATGAGTGCCAAGATAGAGAATGGGAAGAAAATGATGAGTTTTATTATACTCAAGAAACTGGAAGAAAACCACCAAAGAAGAAGAAGAATGAGTGCTGTTACCAACATGTTCTCCGTGAAGATCTTGATCCCTCTTCACCAGCTCAAACTGTGAGAAGTACTTTTGATTTCTTGACTAAAGAATTGCCTAATAACTGAAAAATTGGCAAGCCAACCTGGAAAAGAAGAGGTGCACAGAAAGTTCAAAGAATTTGTTGACTCCATAATTCCAGAGCCAGTTCCTAAAACTGCAAGTAAGTCAGTATTGCCTCAGATTTGTATGTTCAACCCAACAGATTTTCCTCTACTATCGAAGTTTGAAAAGGATAAGGAAGGTCATATTCCAAAGATTCAGAATGCTACCAAGCTAGAAGAAAAAGAGCTTAGAAAGCCATGGATATTTTATTCATACACTGGAATTTTAACACAGCACACCACTCTGCTCTGCTGAATTACAATGGGTTCTATTTATAAAGAGAAACCCGGATATCAAACCTAAAGTAATAAACTAAAATACAATAAAAGATAAAATCCACAGTGGAAATATTATCACGATAAAGCAAATAATACACGCTAGTGGGAATTTTACACACATTAATAAAGCCTGACACACTAAAGCAAACTTTAATAAAGTTACTTTATTAAAAGTTATAGGGCCATAGCCCCTGTCTTGTTATCATCTAAGCTGGAAGTATCCGAGGGAGCAGAATCTGGATCAGTGATTGAGTTCTTCAATCCTATCCCAATGCTTTTGTCTGTTTCTTCTTTTATTTTCTCTTCTTTTTCATTCTGTTCTAACCAACGATTGTTTTCCTATTTTTGTATGAGTGGAACTTGACTGTGGAGGAATCTCTTGAGTAGAACTACATTGTGGAGGAAAATCAGGAAATGGTTCCTGATTTTGGTCCTGAGAAAATGGTGCATCAGGATATTTCTTATTATATTCTTTTTTTGCGTCTTGAATTATTTTCCAATGAGGATGTCCAGAGAGATGGTTCCATGTACCATAAGTTGCAGGGGGCCAAATTTCTTTAGGAATACATTTATTTTCTTGAAATAAAACCCTTTGAATTTCATTGTATTCCTCTTCCATGTCTAAAATAGTTGTTAGTGATTCATGGATAACCTTATAACATAGAAGTGCTTGAAAATTTTGTCCTGATTTATTTCTAATACTCGATGAAACTGGATAAGAACAAATCCTCTGCGATAAAGGAAAATTTTGCTCCATTTGTTGAGGGTGAAAACCAAGAAAGGAATGTACATAGGTGAGGTGAACTATGTCTGACAAATTTTTTATACTCAAACTCAATAATAATATGATATTGGTGACACAAGTAGAAGAAAAACCATAATAGGGACTCTGGAAAATCATGAGGATGCATAGAAAATACTTGACAGAAAGGATATTCTAGGTGGACTCCAAAAGGATTAAGAATGGAACCTCCATACTGTGTGGAAGTTTGATGTTCCCAAAAGAATCTATATTGACTCAGATCTTTTATTTTCCATGGGTAATCTAATGACTTAAACTCTTGGGGAAATGACTCTACAGACTCAAGATGAGAAGAATACTCATATGTTTCAGGTGGCCACATATTAAAAAAGGGAATATACATCAAAGACTTTTGGAAGGAAAGACTGTGATCTACTAAAAAAGTCTACAATGAGATTGTTTTTCCTCCTGTCCTTTAATGTGATGAACATCAGAGGTATATTGTGAAAACCATTTAGACCATCTGAGAAGCTGGGGATTTGGAATAACCTTTAGTTTGAACTGAAGCATTTTTTGGGAAAGTGGACATATCCATTTCTACAAGAAATTTTTCACCAATGAGAAAGAAGTTAAATTTCTTGATAGCATTCTTCGCGGCTAAAATTTCTTTGAAAGTGGAATAGTAATGAATTTCTGAGGGTTTGAATCTTCCATTCGCATATCCACAAAGTTGTCTTTTGTGATCAATTTCATTGAAGAGTATTGCTCCCCAAAATTTATCACTTGCATCTGTCTGAATGATCTTTTTTCCTTCTAATGGGATGAAATGATGGGTGATGTTATGAAGAAGGAGTTTTAGATTTTTGACTGCTTTGGTTTGTGTTGAAGACCAAGGGGGAGGATTTTTCTTCAGAAGTTTGGTTAATGGGTGAATAGAGGTTGCCACTTTAGGAATAAAATCTCTGGCATACTTTACAATGCCTAGAAAGCTGTTGGATTTCTTTTTTGGAGAGGTTAAAATTTTGAAATTTTGAAATGGAAGTTGAAATGTGTTGTTCGGGGTCATACTTTCCATCATCAAATTTCACCCAAGAAAAATAACTGTTTGTTGGGCCAAAATCATTTTTTTCTCAGAAAGCATAATCCCATAGTCTTGGATATTTGAGCAAACTGGGCTAGGAGTTCAAAAAGGGTTTCAAGTGTTGGGCTGAAAAGCAAAATGTCATCAATGTAGATAAGAGCCGAGGCTAAAATAGGTTGAAATTTTTTTATCATGGCCTGTTGAAAAAGTGATGCTGCTGTTTGGAGACCGAAAGGCATAACTGTCCATTGGAAATAGTGATTAGGAATGCAAAATCCTATTTAAATAATATAATATTTTCTCTCACTTCTGATATCAAACGGAACGTCCCAATTTATACTTCCAAAGTCTTGAAAGCTAGAGTAAGTCTGATAGCACGTTCGATCATAACATGATCGTTTAGAATTGAGACATAATAACTTGTTAAATTAAATACCATAAAAAGAATTAGTCAAAAATAAAATGACCACCTTTGTGAAAACATGTGTATTTAACTACTGAAATAATATGGTTTTTATATATCTCATTTTTATGGCAAGCAATGTATTATCAATTGTACTAAACTAAAAGAAAATGATAGTTATTCATAGGAAGGCAAAGATTTAAGCTGATAGGTAAAACCCCCACCCCCTCAAAAAAAAAAAAAAACAACAACAAATTGATGCGAAATAAGTACCTGTTAGTGGATAATAGATAACTTGGAAATATATTTGAAATGTAAACATGTAATAATTCTAATAAATTACAGTTATTCTACTTGTTAAACTGTGACTTTTTGATAGTTTTATCCTTATTTTGGTATTTAATTCAGTATTTTAGTTTAATTACTTGCATTAGGCAATTGCAGTTGCCTCGTTTGTAAATATTAATATGTAAGCATGAGTTATTGCTTACTCTTAGTATACTTTGATTACTTATTAAGTTGTGTGTTTTTCAGGTTAGGAATGAAGGGGCTAAGTCAAAGGTTATAGAAGTTAAAGGAGCAAAATACAAAATGATAGAAGATGAAGACTTGAGCAGAAGGAGCATGATGTCATGACACCCAATGTTCCATGTTCCGATATCGAGGCAGATATACAAGGCTAATTTTCAGCTTGATGTCGCAACATCAAATCTCCATGTTGCGACATTGTTCACTTCCAGTTTAATTTTTCGGGTATGTTTGTAATCTTTGGTTGGAATTCCTTTAAATCCTACTTTGTAGTACACTCAAACATGTATAGTATAGGTGTAGGTGGTAATTTTTAGATAATTAGGATAGTTGAAGTTTTAGTTAACCTTTAACTTTCTTTTTAATTAAAAGCCCTTTTTAATTTTCTCTTTAGTTCTAGTCTTTAAAATCTTGCAAGTTTTATCTTTAATTCTCATGCAATCCAAACTTGCTTAGATTTCAACTTTCCTTTGAAGTTCTTCTAGTTCTTGTTAGAAAGATAATTTAGTAATTTTCTAGTTTAAAATCTTCATTTTCTTGCATTAGTTAGTAGTAATTAATAGTAGGCTTCCTTTTAAATCATTGAAAAGATCCAAAAATATATAAAATTCTAGTCTTTTTGCTTCTTCAAATTTCTAAACTTTAAGTTTTGTTAAGAAATGGAGATTTCTTCAATTGTATACTTTTTTATGCTGTTCTTAGTCAAATTAGCTTTAATTGCATTCCAATTTCAATCCTGTTTTAGTTAGATTAGGTAAGTTAGTGTTAATTTTGCTTGTTTTCATTAGAATAATTTAGATAGATCCTTAATTAGTTGTTTTACTTTCTTTCATAGAATAATTACTTTATCCTTAGTTGCTATTTGTAGTTCATAGTCTTTAATATCTTAAAATGTTTGATTTTATGGCTTTTCTTAGGATTTGCTCTTCTTCTTTATGATTTTACCTAACTGCACAATGATTCTCAAAGTCTAGTACTTGTACTCAACAATCTTCGTGAAAACGAAGATAATATTCACTTACCAATTACTACTTACCTATTGTTGGCCCCAAACAATAACCTAAGAGGGGGGGTGAATTAGGTTGTATCTAAAACAAACCTTTTTATGTGCTTAATAGAAATTCAAACTTTATGCACCAAATGAAAACTTAAGCGCAAATGAATACAATAGATATTCAACAATTTAAGCTTAAAGAACAAATAAGAATATTGAGATTAAGATAATCAAACCAAACTCTCAAGCTTCTCAAGCTTGGAGCTTTCAACTACAAAGAGCTTCTTACAAGGCAACTACCAAGTTTACAACTTGAAGTTTAGCCACTAAAAGTCTCTTCAAAGTAGGTGAGACAATAACCTCTTGTACCCAAATCAGGATCACTCTTGCTCACACTAATTCCCTTTAGTTGAGCCAAGAGTTTTACACTCACAACCTCCCTTTGTTACAATCGTTATCTCTCCACTCTTACACTTGAAGAACTCTTACACTTCTAAGCTCTTTTCACAAAACTATCTACAATAGTTTACTATTACAACACTTGTTCCCACTATTTCTCCCAAATAGCTCAAGAGTTATTTGTAATCAATGTAGAAGTCCCTTTTTAATTAATTCAGACCTAGGGGTATTTATAGTTGCCAAATATCTGCTTCCAACAACTTCCCAACGGCTATTTTCTGTTTACTGAAAAACTAGTCGTTGGATCTTTCGGACTACCGATGCAGCAAGAGTGCGTCCGAACAAACTAGCCGTTGGACCGTTTGGACGGCCGCTGCTAAACCCTGCGTCCGTTCTCTGAGGGTATTCGTTCGGACAGTCATTTGCGTCCGTGGAGTCTTCTGGTTGTTTTGTTTTTCTGCACACTTTTCAAACCATTAGTGCGATTTGGTCATCATCAAAACATGATTATCATAACTGGGGTTCAACACCTACCTCGTATACTTGTGGGTGTGAGGGTAAAGTTTAAGTCATTGTGTGGTTTTTATTACATGTGTCGTTTGATTATTGATTTGAATTGATAACTTTACCTTAACAAATGAGCAATCAAGCGAACAACATTAGGTGCTTTGAGGGTAGTGTAGATTTGGCATTTTTACTTGTTTTTGTAGTTAACTTTAGTTTTGATTAGTAATTCTTTCCTTGTTTATATTGCATTACTTGCTTTTGATTGGCTTGGCACTTGAGATTAACTTGGTTAATTTGCTCTTGTAGTGCATGGTACGTGAAGAAAACTAATTCATTATCCTTGACCACAATTTGGAAAGAGAATTAAGAAGGTTTAGAATGGAAAAGTGGGTGTAACAAGAATTAGAAAGGTTAAAATGGTGAATTCACATAACAATGCAAGGGTTCTTAACGAAAATCCAAGAATGGATGACAATGAAGATGTTGAAGGCAATAATGGCTTCGATGGTTTTGTTGTTGGAACTAGGGTCAATGGCAATGGAAATTTTAATGGTGAAGTGGAAACAATGGGCATAGAATAAATCCAATTAGAAGACCCTTGAGAGATTGTGCGGTGCCAAATTTTCATTCAGAATGCTGGTTCAAACTAATAATTTTGAAATTAAACCAGCTCTCATTCAAATGTTACAAACTCAAACAGTGTTTGGTGGTGGCCTTAACAAAGACTCTTATACCCATTTATTGAATTTTGAAGAGGTCTTGGATACTTTCAAGTTTAACGGGGTTCATCGTAATTGTTTTCGTATACGGGCATTTCTATTTTCCTTGTGTGATCGATAAAACATGATGGTTGCAATCTCATGGTCAACGAACATTCACCACATGAAACCAACTTACTCAAGAATTTTTGGCAAAGCATTTTCCTTCATCTAGAACCACCAAGTTGAGAAATGAATATATCTCTTTCAAACAAGGCATGGGAGAAAGCTTAAGTGAAGTTTGGAAAAGATTTAAAGAACTTTTCAGCAAATTTCCTCACCATGCTATTCCTTTAAAGCTTCAAATTCAAACGTTTTATAATGGATTATACTTAGAAACTAAATCCATTGTAGATGCCCTGGCGGGAGGTTCTGATTTATCCTTCAAAACGGTGGAGAAAGCACAAGCACTTCTCAATAGGATGGCTCCTAATTATTATTGTCATGGTTCTATTGCTCAACCTGGTGCTCAACAAGAAGTGCAACAATCTCAAGCTCAACAAAGAGGTATCCTAAATTTGAATCAAAATAATGCATTCTTGGCTCATCAAGGGATGATGACGAATATTATGACAAACTTGACAATGGCAATTGAAAATCTTGGGAAGGGAAACATGGCAAATGGTATCTCTTTATTTCCCCAAGGATCATTGGTATGTGATTTTTGTGGTGGAAACCATTTCAATGGTCAATGCAAAGTTTTAATGGCAACTAATGAGCAAATGAGTTACATCTGCAACCAACCCTTTTGTTCAAGAATCCATCCCGTTGTATATGGTAATACCTATAACCTTTTTTGGAGAAATCATCCTAATTTTTCTTAGAGCGACCAACCTCACCAACAAAATGCCTCTTATCAACCCAATTCTCAACCACCAGTATCAAAATTTCCAAAATCAAGCATCCTCTTCAAGAATTTACCAACTTCCCCGTCAAAGGAACATTTGCGAGCTAATTTTTTCCAATCTCAACCAAATCCCTCATATCAAATCCAATAATATCAACATCCCAACCAATCCCAACCAATGTACAATGACTACTATGTTCAAAGAGAGAGGGATAATGCTCAAGATGATAGTCTAAGGAGGGAATTGGAAGCATTAAGGAAAATGAGAAGTGGAGGAGGGGAAATGAGAATTGAAAAAGGGAGTTTGAGAATCTTAAAAGGGATCTACAAGCATTCACTAGGAATCAACGAGCTATAAATAGGAACTTTGAGATTCAAATTGGCAATGTAGCTCGACAAACAAATGAAAGACCAATGAGGCCTCTTCCTAGTGACACAGTTCCTACCCAAGGGATCAACATGCAAGAAATCAAAATGAAAGGGAACATGTGCAAGAAATTACTCTTAGAAGTAGTAAGGAGGTTCTCAACAAAAAGGAGGATGTTATATGTATACAAAAAGGAAAAGAAGAATGAGAAAATTGTTGAAAATGAAGAATTAGAATCCATAAAAGGAAAGGGCAAGATACTTGATGAGCCCACGAACAAAAGAGAAGATGTGGAGAGGGAACATCCATTAGAGCTTACTGAAACTATTCAAATTCAATTTCCCCAAAGATTGAAAGATGAGGAGAAAGCAAAGAAATTCAAGAAGTTTTGGGTATCTTCAAGAAGGTGGAAATCAGTATTCACTTTATTGAGGCTTTAGAAAATATACCGAGTTATGATAAGTTCATGAAGCAATTGTTGACTAGCAAGAGAAAACTCATGGGGAATGAAATATTGTGTTTGCCCGAAGGATGTAGTGCAATGATTCAAAAGAGATTTCCACCCAAGTTGAAGGATCTGGGATCCTTTACCACTCTTTGTTAGATTGGAGGCATGGGTTTAGAGAATGCCTTATATGATCTTGGAGTTTCAATAAATTTGATTCCATTGTCTTTGTTCAATAAAGTTGATTGGTGATGGATTGAAACCAACCAATGTAATACTTCAACTGGCGCAACGAAGCATTAAGAAACCTATTGGAATAGTTGAAGATGTGATAGTTAAGGTTGGGAAAGTCTTTCTACTAGACGATTTTCTCATCCTTGAAATGAATGAAGATTTCAACACGCCAATAATTCTTGGAAGGCCGTTTTTAGCTACTGGAAGGGCATTGATTGATTTGCAAGAAGGGAAGCTTCAATTACGAGTCAATAATGATATTGTTTCTTTTAATGTTTTCGATTCACTTAAATTTCCTTCTTTATATGATGATGTGATGAGAATAGATGTGATTGATAAATTTGTTAAAAAATTTTGTAGGGACAATTGATGTAGGCCAATTTAGAAAGAGGAATACAAATTGAAGAGGAAAAATATGGAAATCAAAGTGATGCCCAACCTATACTTGAGGTTCGAGAAGAATTTTCACCTTTTGCAAAGGAGAATGAAATTGAGGAAAGAAAAGCTGTATTGCCCATCAATGAATCTCCCAAGGTTGAGTGAAACCTCTTCCCTCTTACCTTTGCTATGCTCTTTTAGGTGATAATGATACTTATCCAGCTTTTTGTTAGTTTGTCTCTTTCTAAAGATGAGTTGTGTAAATTGCTTGTGGTTTTAAGGAAACTTAGTATGGCACTTTCTTGGAGCATTAGTGACATGAAAGGGATAAGCCCAACTATTTGCGTGCCTAAAATCATTTTGAATGGTGGTTTCAAATCTTGTAGGCAACCCCAAAGGCATTTGAATCCTATTTTGAAAGAGGTTATGAGAGAAGAAGTTTTAAAACTCATAGATGTTGGAATTATCTACCCTATAAGAGATAGTGATTGGGTTAGTCTAACCCAAGTGATTCCTAAGAAGGGGGATTTACAGTTATAGCTAGCGATAAAAATGAGTTTATACCGTCTAGAGTTACAACCAAGTGGTGAGTTTGCATTGATTTTTGAAAACTTAATGAAACCACTGGAAAAGCGTTCATTTTCCTCTTCCTTTCATTGATCAAATGTTGGAACTGCTGGCAGAGTATGCCTACTATTGCTTTTTGGATGGTTACTCGGATATTTTTAAACGGTCATAGCTCCCAAAGATTAAGAAAAACCACTTTCACTTGTTCTTTTGGAACATTTGCTTATTGGCGTATGCCATTTGAGTTATGCAATTCTTCAATCACATTTCAAAGGTGTATGTTTGTAATATTTTATGATATGATTGAGAAATGTATTGAAATTTTTATGAATGACATTAATGTGTTTAGGAATCATTTGATTCATGCTTGCATAATTTGTCTCTTGTTTTTGAAAGATGTGAGGAGACCAACCTTGTTTTCAATTGGGAAAAATGTCACTTCGTGGAAAATGAAGGGATAGTTCTAGGAGAAAAGGTTTTCTCAAAAGGCATATAAGTGGACAAAACAAAATTTGAGGCAATAAAGAAATTACCTCCTCCATACAATGTGAGGGAGTTAGGAGTTTTCTCGAGGTCACGACGGTTTTTACTGGCGATTCATTAGGACCTTCTCTTGCATTTCTAAACCTCTTTGTGTATTATTGCAAAATGATGCTCCATTTGTGTTTGAATGATTCTTGTTTATATTCTTTTAATGTCTTAAAAATGCATTGATTACTGCTTCGATAATAGTTGCACCAAATTGGGAATTACCCTTTGAATTAATGTGTGACGCAAATGATTATGCATTCGGAATGGTGTTGTGTCATAGGATAAATAAGGTTTTACTTGTTGTTTATTATGCTAGCCGTACCTTGAATGAGGCTGAAGTGAACTATTCTACCACCAAGAAGGAACTCTTCGCTATTGTCTTCGCTTTTGATAAGTTTTGGTCCTATTTTCTTGGTAGTAAGGTTTTTATACATACCGATCATTCGGCCATCCAATATTTATTCTCAAAGAGTGATGCTAAACCTAGACTTATTAGATGGATTTTATTATTGCAAGAGTTTGATTGGGTCGTGGTTGACAAGATAGGGAAGTGAAAATACCATCGCTGACCACCTCTCATGCATAGTCTCTGTAATGGAAAGAAACAATGTTGATGTGCTCATACAAGAGACCTTTCAAAAAAAGCAACTAATGAAGATTGAAGAATTGACACCTCAGTATGCCGATATTGTCAACTATCTTGTTTCCAAGGTGATTCCTTCAACCATCAAATGGTATCAAAAGAAAAAGTTTCTTTTGGAGGCCAAATACTACTTTTAGTAGGATTCTTTCTTCTAATGAAGATGCAAAGATCAAATCATAAGAAGGTGTGTTCCAAAGGAAGAAGTAGTGGATATATTCTATCATTGCCACTCATCACCGGTAGAAGGATATCATGATTCACAAAGAATGGCGGCCAAGATTTTGCGATATGGGTTCTTTTAGCCAACTCTATTCAAGGATAATAGGGACTTTGTCATACAATGTGATGAGTGTCAAAGAGTGGGGAATGTGTCAATGAGGAATGAAATGCTATTCAACAACATCCTCCATAATTTGTAAAGTTTTTTATGTTTGAGAAATAGGCTTCATGGGTCTTTTTCCAAACTCTGACAACAATAATAATATGTGTCGGTAGATTAAGTATCTAAATGGGTAGAAGCCATAGCATTACCCACCAATAATGCTAGAGCTGTTGTGAACTTTGTGTAGAAGAACATTTTTGTTAGGCATGGGTACTAAAGTCCATAATAAGTGATGGAGGAACTCATTTGAAAAATTTCTCTCTTTGAGTCTATATTGTCCAAGTATGATGTGAAGCATAAAATTTCTCTCGCTTATCATCCACAAACCTCTGGCCAAATAGAAGTGACCAACCAAGAGATGAAAAGAATATTGGAGAAAACGATGAATTCTTCAAGGAAAGATTAGTTGAAGAAGTTGGATAATGCTCTATAGGCCTATATAACTGCTTACAAGACAACTATAGGGATGTCCCCCTGTCGAATGGTTTATGGTAAACCATGTCACTTTTTGGAAGAGTTGGAGCACAAAGCCTTTTATTGGGCAATCAATAGTCTTAACTTTGATTGGAAAGAGGCTAGTGAAAAGAGGCACTTAGATCTTAATGAGCTTGATGCATTTCGAAGAGAGGCTTATGACAATGCTAAACTTTACAAGGAGAGAACAAAAGCATGGCATGTTAAGCATATTGTAAGAGAGTTCAAGCTAGAGATTTGGTGTTGTTTTACAATTCCTGAATCAAATTATTTCCGAGCAAGTTGAAGTCAAGGCGAAGTGATCTATTCAAGGTAGTGAAGGTGTTTCGCTATGGAACAATGGAATTGGAAGGAAAGGACACAACTTTCATGGTGAACAGGCATCAGTTGAAGCTATATCATGGATGAGTGATTAAAGAAGATCGTAAAATCGTCTATTTATCCACCACTTAATTAATTCAAGTCATAGTTAATTTAATGACTTAAACAGGCGTTTATTGGGAGGCAACCGAATTCTTTAATTTCGTGTTTTGAGTGGTTTTCAGTTTTACTTTTGTTAGGATTCAATTTGATTTGGTTTGATTAGGTTAATTTTGGCTGAATTTAGGTTTTAAGTTTTTCCTTATGTTTTTAATAAATTTTGCTTAGGAATTGATGTGAAATGTTCACTTATACTTGTGTTTTGCATGTTTGTTGGTGATGAGAAGGAATGGATTAAAGTGGGAGAAAAGCTGAAAATTTGGCAAAGTATAGAATTCATATTCTATTTTGATGTTGCGACGCCGAGAATTCCATGTCACGACATCAAAATCAACATGCCAAAGGTTTCAGTCTGGTGTCACGACATCGAAATGAACTTCTACAGGAACTGGTTTAGTTTGATGTTGTGACATGGAGGTTGATGTCGTGACAGCGACCACGTGATGGGCACATTTTTATTTTGATGTCACAATATCAAATTCTGTTGAACCCCAGTTGTATTAATCATGTTTTGATGATGACCAAATCGAACTAATGGTTTGAAAACAAGTGTGCAGAAAAATAGGGAGGTACGGACGCTGATGATCATCTGAGAGAAACCAGAAGAACTCTTCAGACGAAAATGATCGTCCCGA
Source organism: Cinchona pubescens (assembly GCA_025175665.1). NCBI lineage: Eukaryota > Viridiplantae > Streptophyta > Magnoliopsida > Gentianales > Rubiaceae > Cinchona > Cinchona pubescens. Next base: position 1,117,875 of record JANKKI010000116.1, read on the forward strand.
AGGAAGTCAATTCGGACGATGAAATTGTCCGACACAAAGAACCTGAAGCTGCCTCGGACGAAGAATAGCGTCCAATCAGTTGAGGTAAAATTCCAGTAGTCACTAACCATCGACCGGACGCAGCCTCGATTGTCCGAACGATTGGATGGCAAAACACCTCTAGAGAACGGACGCAGCATCGGACGCTAAGCTATGCATCGGACGTCCGAACGGTCCAATGGCTAGTTCGTTCGGACGGACACTTACTGCATCGGCCGTCCGAAAGATCTAACGGCTAGTTTTCCAGTTAACAAAAAATAGCCGTTAGAGAATTATTGGAGGTAGTTTTTGGACATCTATAAATACCCCCAAGTCTATAAAAAGAGAAAAATAGACAGTAGAGCTATTTGGAAAGAAATAGGTTAAAATATTGTGTGTTGTATTGGTTTGGATAGTGTGGTTCTCTTGGCTCAACTAGAGGGAATTAGTATGTTCAACGAAGCAAGAGTAGACTAGTGAATGATCTTCAAGTGTAAGAGTGGAGGGATAACAAGTGTACAAAAGTGAGGTTGTATTGTAAAACCCTTTGGCTCAACTAGAGAGACGTAGTTGGTGCAAGGGTGAGCCTACTTTGTGTACAAGAAGGTTATTGCCTTACCTTCTTTGAAGAGGCACTACTAGTGGATATACTCCAAGCTTGAGAAGCTTGGGAGCTTGGTTTGATACTCTCTATTTCAATCATCTTATATTTGTTCTTTGATCTTCAATTATTGAATATCTTTTGCATTCATTTGTGCTTAACTGTTTATTTGTTGCATAAAGTTTGCATTTCTCATTAAGCACATTAATAGGTTTGTTTTTTGAGACAACCTAATTTACCCCCTCTCTTAGGTTGCTTTTGAGCCAACAATTGGTATCAGAGCTTGGTCTCTTTTTGTTTTGGTTTAATCACCTTTGAGTAAAGATCATTATGGCAACCAATAATACTTTGTTTTTAGAGGGGCATGCTATTGCATTTCTAGACTTCCCATGTTTAGTGGCATTAATTTTTTTTTTTGGAGGGAAAGAATGAAAATTGTCATACAATCCATTGATATTGATTTGTGGTACATTGTTGATGAAGGTCCTTTTGAGGCCAATATTATGGATGAAAATACTCATAGATTAAGGCCTAAGACTAGATATGAGTTAAATGCTCAAGATAGAATAAATTTATCTTTAAATGCTAAAGCCATGTATATTTTGTATAATGCTTTGCATGCAGATGAGTCTTCTAAAGTAAAAGGATGCAAATCGGCCAAGGAGATATGGGACAAATTGAAAGAATTCCATGAAGGAAATGAAGATATTAGAGAGCAAAAGAAGTCACTTCTTGTGGCAAATTATGAATCCTTCAAAATGGAACCTCATGAGAACATTGACAAGATGTGTTGCAGGTTCAATGATATTATAAAGGATTTGGAAGGTTTAGGTAAAGAATATTCTTTGGGTGAAAGAATAGAAAATTTTTGAAGTGCTTTACCTAAGGAATGGGAACCTAAATCCATTACCATAGAAGAGTCTAAAATTTAAATTCTATGGCTATTGAGTCTTTCATTAATTCACTGACCTTCTTTGAATTGAAGTTGAAATATAAGGTACAAGATGATGAAGTGGTAAGAGCAAAAAGAGGCATAGCATTGAAGGCTTCACAAAAAGACTCAAGGAAGCCTCGCTTCAACAACTTCCAAATCACATGGTGATTGCAATTCGGATGGAGAAGTTGAAGAAGAATATGAGATGGCTCAAATGGCTTTTATGGCTCTTGGCAATAATGAGGTATCCTCTAATTATGATTCTTGTGATGATGATGATGATGTTGAATCATTTATTTTTAAAATGCGTGAATGTTTGAAAGAATCATATGCTAGGAACAAGGAGCTAAAAATCAAGATGAATGCTTTATTGAGTACCAACTCAAAGCTTGTGCATGAAAATAATTTTTTTGTCAAAAGAAAATGATGCTTTGAAGAAAACAACAATAATTTGTTGGAAAAACTAAGATCAAGGATGAACAAGCTTCATTGAAGAAGAGATTAGATGATCTTGATGCACTTTTACAAAAGAAAAAGGAAAATATTTTTGAAAAGAAAAGGACTAGAAATATGCTTATCAGCAAAAATTTTGTCACCTTTAGAAATGATGTTTTATGCTTTGTAAAAATTTAGCCAGGCTACAGAAACTTGGTTAAAGAAATTCATTGCAATTTGTGTTAGCTTAATGGGGGAAAGGTGAGAGTTAGAGGTGTGTTAGTTGATTCAGTGCAAAAAGGATCAATACTTATTCTAATACGCCTTCTATTGATCATGAGGAATACAGAGACTTCGTAAAAGACAAAACAAAAGACATGACAACCATTAAAAATGCTTTGTGTTCAAACAATGTGGCATGTGTTATGAATGTGACTAATGACATAGATTTGAAGTTTCCTCACAGGGGTGTCACTTCGTTGGCTAAATTATTGGTTCTATTTCATAAGCTGACGAATCGTTGGGGATCGAATTCTGTGAGTTATGTCCAAAGGGATAAAAAAAGTCTCACTCATGCAATCCTTGCAGGCATGCCTCTTAATATTGGGAGATTAATCCAGTAGGGGTTTCTTGATAGTGGGAGATCTGGGAGGCCAATATTTTTTGCACCGAGCTTGGTGACTCATTTGTGTAATAATGCAGGATGTCCAATCACACCCGTAGAGCCTCAAACTTATCAACAAGCCAGGATCAACGAAGAATATGCTCACAAGATGGTTCGGGAGCTCGAGAGACACCAACAACTCGGGGAAGCAACCGTGCTTCCACCACCTCTCCCACGAGCATCATACATTCCCATACCAGCAAACTATGTGCATAATGCACCGACAACCAATGAAGAGCGTAACGAGCCTCATGGATATTGGACTTACAGCCAATTAGTCCTCCACAATAATTGGCACTCATCAGTGAAGCTCTCAAGGCCACAACGCTCAATACATGGGTTTATCCAACACCACTTCCAACGGCTTGGCATTTTAGTCTACCTTACAGGCATTCCTTTTATACATATCCGAGGGATTGACACATCATGAAGAGCAACAAGTTGGTCAGGTTGGTGGGACTCAAGATGAACACTTTGAGGAGAGCCAGGATAGCGGTGCAGAAGAAGGCCAGGATGAAGTGAAACAAGATATTAATGAAGCTGATGAAGATGAGTGATTGCTTGTGTTATATGGAGAATAACCACTATACCCTTATTTCTCTCAACCATTCCTTGATTTATGAGTTTTTTTACAAAAACATTTGCACTTTTCATTTCATTAGCATTGCTAGTACTCTTTTATTATGCTTTTTTTTACAAAAACATTTGCACTTTTCATTTCCTTAGCATTTCTAGTACTCTTTTATTTTTCTTTTCTTTATTGCTTTTGAGACATTATGGTTTGATTGACTTTTGTTTAGAGTAGATTGGCTAAGGACAATTAAGCTGGTGCCAAGTAGATTTATTATTTGTGCTTGATTGATGAGTTAACTATTTTGAACCGACGATCATGTTACATGGTGTTAGTTATATATGCTCTAGCTTCTTTTTACTTATGGTTAATGGTTTTGATTAAGTTTATTTTAGATTAAGTTATCTTTGTTTTAATTTTACTCATGTTAGTATATGTTGTTTGACTTTTGGTGAGTAGAAGGATGAGTTGTACTCATCACTAGAATAAAAAGAACAAGTTTTGGAGGGTTCTTTGCTTGTGTTGGAAGGGTGATATTTTGTGTTTATAAATAGATGTGTGGCAACATTTGGATGGAAAATTGAATGATTTTGGTACTTAATGATGACAATTGACTTGCAATACTGTATAATTAAATTATTTCAACTTGGCATTTCAAGGGTTTTGGCATGTGTTGAGTAGTTCTTATGCTACAAAAGAATTTCAAAAGTCATGTATTACATTGTTTGAAAAGGGGGGGATTCAAATTTTTTGCATTATTTCATTCGAAACATTATTTTTGATCAAATCAATAGCATTCCTCTTTTCAATTGTTGGTCAACTTATCTTTTGGAAAAATCGGCCAAATGGGATAGAAGTGAGTTAGTTCATTTTGTGTGTTTGAATTGTGAGTTGTATTCTATATGTTGTAGTGATTGGTTTTGATATAATCTTGGGTACGCTTTACTCCTTTTCCTTGGTTTAGAGTCGTGAATTTTATGTACACACACACACACACATAGATATATATATATATATATATTTCTTTTTGCTTTTGGGAATAGGACGATTACGAAATTCTGACATGTACCCATGTTATTTTTTCGAAATATGCCATTAGTGTAGTAATAAGGCTAGTATGGGATTCCGGTATGCACCCACATTTTTTCTCCGAAATTGCCATTAAGAGTTGCGCTTTGGAATACCAACAAGTCGAGGAGGAAATGTTTGTAATACTCATCTTTGATATCATTCTACTCACTCCTTGATAGATTAACATTCCCAACTTTGTGTGACATATGCATTTAGATGGACTCTTAATGATCTTTTTCACAATGAACCCTTGTCGAGATGGTTGAAAAACATTGTAATCTTTTTGAGTTGAGCAAAAACTATGTTTTGAATGGATGTAACTTATTTTTTGAAAACCTTTTTGACGATGGTTAGTACTTAGTTATTGGAATTCTTGTGTGGCATTTGAACTTGTTTTCTTTGTGAAAGTTAAAAATCTTGGAGTGACAAGTGGAAATAGTTAAACTATCATATAGTATTTGAGGTCTGTTGAGGGGTTTCCTAATTACTCAATGTACATCCATTGTTCACATTTTGTATTGTCCATTTGGTGGTGTGTTTGTGTTTAGTTAGGTTGTTTTCCTTTCTTGTTTTGCTCTAGACTAGCAAAACGCTAAGTTAGGGTGGTGTGACAACTCTAGTAAACAAGAGTAATTGTACTTGTTGAACTATGGCTTTTTGATATTTTTATTCCTATTTTGATGTTTATTTAAGTGTTTTAGTTTAATTACTTTCATTAGGCAATTACAATTGCCTTGTTGTAGCAATATTAATATATTAGCATGAGTTTTTGTTAATCTTAGTAATTTGATTGCTTATTAAGCTGTGTGTTTTGAAAATTAGAAATGAAGGTGTTAAAGTCAAAGGTTATAAAAATCAAAGGAGCAAAATGCAAAATGATAGAGAATGAAGACTTGAGCTAGAAAAAAGTCGATGTCGCGACACCAAATGTCCCATGTCATGACATCGAGGTGGATACAATGCTAGTTTTAAACTCGATTTCGCGACATCAAATTCTTCGTGTTGTGATATCGAGGCGCGTCCAGATTAAGTGTTAGGGTATTTTTGTAATCTTTGGCTAGAACTCCTTTAAGTCCTACTTTGTAATAAACTCAAACATACATAGTATAGGTGTAGGTAGTAATTTTTAGATAATTAGGATGGTTGCACTTTAACATTATTATTGTTTAACTTAATCTTCAAGTTTATTTTTAATTAAAAGCCCTTTTTAATTTCCTTTAGATCTACTTTTTAAAATCTTGCAAGTTCATTATTCTTTATTAGTTAGTCTAAGTGAGATTTTAATTAGCTACAGGTAGATATAATTTTAATATAATTTATCTTTAAATCTCTTGCAATCAAAGCTTGCTTATATTCAATTTTCCTTTGAATTTCTTCATGTTCTTGTTAATTTAGTAATTTTCTAGTTTAAAATTGTCATTTCCTTTTATTAATTACTAGTAATTTGTAGTGGACTCACTTTTAAATCATTGAAAATCCAACAATATATATATATATAGTTTTAGTCTATTTACTTCTTCAAATTTCTAAACTTTAGTTTTGTTAAGAAATGGAGATTTCTTCAATTGCATGCTTTCTTTATGCTTTCCTTTGTCAAATTATGTTAATTGCTTTCCAATTGGAATCTTGTTTTAGTTAGATTAGGTAAGTTAGTGTTAGTTTACTTGTATTTCTTAGAGTAAATTAAATAGATCCTTAATTAGTAGTTTTACTTGCAATCTTATAACAGAAGTTACTTGTTAATTGCTTATACTATCCTTAGTTGTTTTTAGTAGTTCATAGTCTTTATCTGTTTAAAATGTTTGGTTTTATAGTTTTGCTTAGGGTTAGCTTCTCTTTTCTTATGATTTTGCCTAACTACACAATGATTCTTAAAGTCTAATACTTGCCTACTCCACAATCTTCGTAGCAACGATACCCACTTGCCACTTATTACTTACCTACCCCATAGACTTGTGCGCGTGATGGTAAAGTTTGAGTGATTGTGTGATCTTTATTACTTGTGTCATTTGATCATTTATTTGAATTGATAACTTTACTTAAACGAGCAACCAAGTGAACAACATGGTTAAGCAATTGTAACAAGGATTTATTGCTAGAACACGGAAAATATAAATAAACAATATTAGGAAGTAGTGTATTATAATTGGCATGGAAAGAAATACTATATAACGATAGTCATGTATAGTAAACAAAAACGATAATCATATATATAAAATAATTTAAATAATCTATAATAATATGTATAATTCTCGCTACATATGTCGATCGTTATGTATAGAAAGTCAAATAATGATCAGTTGGTTGAACTATAACAATAGTGCTAAGAAAACTTTGTATGCCATTGTCAAATCAAATAAAAAATTAATCACGATGTCTATGTGTAGTTCACCATATATGCAAATCATTATGTTCAAAATGCAACAATAGAAATAAGAAAATTCTGTTATGCAAGAGGTAATTAAATTAAACAATTTATAACGACCGACATGTATAGTTCACAAATTGTTCCAATCAGTAAACTACAAGAGATTTATTGAATTTATATAGTGACATAACTGACAATTAAAAAATAATTATTGTAACATGTAAACTCTGTTAATAAATTTATGCCAATATTGTTTGGAAATTTTATTAAAAAATTGACGATGAACTCTATTAACTAGAATAATCCTGTACTTCCATCAAGGTTTTGTTTTCTTTTACTTTGTTCTTATTTCTGTATTCTATTTAATTTACCAGCTTGAATCGATGAACAAAATGAGGATTTTAACAAAAGACATAAAAGAAGAAAAAAAAACAGAAAGAAGAAAAGATAAAAAAAATTGACCCATTTCGCATCTCTCTCCTTTGGATTTTCCTTAGGTTCATTTTTAGCCATTTAAATCATTAGAAATAACTTCTACATGTAGTTAAGATAATTTTGTATTAAAAGAGTGAATTTTATACGTGACAATTGTTAAGTTTGGAATCATATGTGGTTTTTTATTTTTAATTTTCTATAACTTTTTCTATGCATTTTTTGTTATTTTGACCCCAAAACCGAGTTCTATGCCAAAAAATGATCAAGTCTGGTATTGTATTTGTTGACTTTTTCAGGTTACCTAAAAAGTTATTCGGAAAACTCTTTGGCAATGTTGTTGCTGTTAGCCAACCCATGGTCTATGAGTTGCATCCAATAAAGCTGCAATTAGTTCAATTCAGATTGTTGCTAATTAAGTTTCTTTTTCTTCATAATTTTCGTTTTACTACTAGAATGCTTTATGACATCATTTACAATTGACATTGTAGCTATTTAGAAACATTGCATTTAAACCAATAAAGTTTGGATTTCATTCAATTAAATCCCTTTTCATTTCAATAATTATTATTTAGCATCTTTTAGGATAGATTAGCCTAATTTTAGTTATTGAAATTTTTTAGGCTAATAACTTTATTTGTTTAATTCAATTGTTATATTATAGATTATTTTTGAAAATAGAGTATCTAAACAATGTTTTTTGGTTAATGATTGGTACCTCGCTAAGGGGCCAAACACCATTTTTATTCATAATAGAATAAAATACAAGGAGGAGGATTAGGTTAAAACTTCCAATTCCAAGATTGCATTTTAAGCCAGCAAAAGAAGATTTACAGACAGAAAAGATCAACAAAACCGAATGAAAAGCAAAAAATCAACATGACAGTACATAGACCAACTGATGAAAACCCTAAAGTGTCCAAAGCAGCAAGATCTAATATTCTCTGAGAAAGATCACTTGGGTTCTTGAAAACCCTTGACAAACAATGTTCACTGCCTAACATTGAGACTTCGTCCACAATTGTAACTCATTTTCCTGTAGGTATGTGAACCTTGTCCTAGTTTCAAGGGCATTTAGCTTGTTTGTGAACGATGTCCACTATCAATATTTAATCCAGTTCAATAATTAGGGGCAAAAATGTCTTGCTAAGGCATAAATTGAGACCATCTACTAATGCTTTAAGCTTTACTTCAAAGCTAGTACCCATTCCAAAGCATGTAGCGAACCCAAGGAGAATCAAACCCTAATGACCTCGACACACCCCCTTCCACTCGAGTTGCCAGGTTTTCCAAGAAAAGAGCCGTCATCATTTAACTTATAGGTCTGCATTGGCAGGCTTAACTGCTGAGGAGCCATCTAAATCCAACAAAAATGCCGAGCCACATGGAGCCAAAAAAAAAATATGTTGTTGTAAAATTTGTGAAACTTCAGAAGTAAAACCAAGAGACTGCCTCAGTGTTGCATCTTGACACTAATGCGAAGGAACCAGATGATATTATTCCATAACTAGGCAATAGTCACAATCATTACGAGCATTCCATAACTCCCAGCAAATAGTAATTGACGATAGCTACATTATCTCATCGTTTGTGTTAAACCACCATTGCTGCAAAAATTGTAAAGTTGACTCAGCTTGCAACAATCGGAAATCACATATGGAGGAAAAACGTATCCAATATTAAGACTGAAAGAACAATTGGTAAACATATGATCAAGAGTCTCAGATGAATAACAAAAATACCATTTTGAGACAATGCGAAATCCCATTTGCATCTAGACCTCCAAGAAGGGTAATATTCTGTTTAATAAGCTCCACATAAAAATGGAAACACGAAGTGGAACACACTTCAAATGAATTTGCATCATGCAAGTTTAAGCCAGAGGTTCCTAACAATTTGAAAGGCAAAAAAGACTAAAAATTCACCACTGATACTAGGCTGCTATATCATCTTATCGGGGGTCATTGGATTAAAAAAAATTTCTGTAGATGCTCTGCAATCATCATTTTATCCTTTCTATTTAGACTACCTTGCACTTGATCAAGTGACCAACCTGCATCATTAATATACAGAGGGTTAATGCAAATACCCGGAATAATGGGTGGCTTACCACGGGCAGACAAGTTCAAGTGCCAAGAACTAGAACCATAATGCACCACCTGGCCAATATGAGTCATAACTTGATCCTTGGATTTTAGTATTCTCCTCCAATTAGGGGATGCATTAACCCCAACTCTAGCATTCCAAAAGGGGTATTTGTCATTCTTGAATTGAGCTCTAATATAATTGGAAGAAAAATAATTCCACCACAGATTAAATGTAAAGGAATTTACAACATATTCAAGTTAATGAATTCCAAGTCCATTTTCAGCTGTGGGAAAACAATTTTTTTTTTTTTTTGTATTCACCTGTAAATTGGTAATGGGCCTCACTCCCAAATTTTATTAATGAAAATATAGAAATACAAGGAGGGAGACATAAATCAAAACCTCTCAAGCAAAATGATTGTTTCAAAGACAAACCGTTTAAAACCAATAAAACAGGATGGAAAGAAAACTAGCACCTAATTGTAAGATTTTAACAATCAACCCAATCTAAATGAGCTAGGGCTTAACCACAAAAGGAACATCACGAGTTGTATAAATTGTATTACAAAGATTTTGGAAACTAAGATTAGCGAATACATCAACTACCTTATTAGCCTGTCTAAACTTATGTTCCACTGTGAAGTTCATATCTTGGAGCAAGAAAAGGATTACTGTACGATGAGATCAATCTTCTGAGGGGAGCTTGCTGATGTTGTGATAACGATGAAGCTTGCATAACTTCAGCCTATCCAGAAGAGCCAAGGCTTCAGCCTTTAAACTAGAGTCAACAATGGGATAATAAGAAGAGTATCTATAAACAATAAATCTATTAGAACCCCTAACTACACCACCTCCAGAAACTACTCTAATTCTACCCTTAAAAGCCCCATCAGTGTTGAGCTTATAAAAAGAAGGAGAGAGGCTTCCATTGCACAACTTGAACCCTAACCTGTCCATGCAATTGATGTTGCATTCATGCAAAAGGATAAGATGTTACCTATTCTGACTTGGCAAAAGGGAAAGCTAAGCATAAAGCATGAAGAAGTCCATTCACAGCTGAGCAAACTAAGTGAGCAGTAGCCTGAATACCTTCAAGAAAATATCTATTTCTTGCCTTCCAAGATTCCCAACACACCCAATTAGGAATTAATTGTATAGATAACTTGTAATAAAAGAATAATTAACGTTCAACCACCAATTCAGGTACTGGATCATAGTAATTCCAGCAAAATTGGTCATAAATCTCCTTTCAAAAGAATCCCAAACCTCTTTAGCCACAGGACACTAAAGAAACAAATGATCTATTGTCTCTCCATTATCAAAAAGCAAACATTTTGAGGAATGTTGATAACCCTTTTTCTTCAAAATATCATCCAAGGGGAGCCACATAAAAATGGAAATTTTGTAAAGGATCCCAGCATCCCAAATCATGCCTTTTCCTTGAAAACAGGCCATAATCTTTACCAAAACTCTCCTTGACAGCTGAACTTAAGGAGAATTTACTAGAAAAGTCCCTTTCTAAATCCATATATCAGCTGTATTTGATAAGTGTATCACCTTTTGAATCAACCATGAAGCATAAAAAGTTGGACAATAATGTTTGATTAGGTTAATATCACAGCCATTTTCCTACCAAACTTGATTTAAAATCAATCATAAAATGGAGCCTCAACAGTAGGGGGCAATCCATCTTCATTCCAGCAATCAAACCAAAAGGAAGACTCCCATCTTCTGACCTTAACAAAAGTAACAACTTCCACATCACTCGTAGCACCCAGCATTCTCTTCCAAACTACTAGGATGAGTCCCATTGGCAATATATTTAGATTTTATAAGTTCGCTCCATAAAGAATCCCTAGTTCTGAAATCCAGCATAGCATCATAGACATCCCATGAACAAACTGGGAAAGATTCAGAAACCGTAGCCCATTTTCTTGAGTAGATTTCAATTGCTAAGACAATCCACATTTTCTAGTGCAACCTGTTCTCCATAACTGAAAGCCCCAAAAGTAATTTGCAAATATCCTTTCAATCACCTTAACCACAGTCTTTAGAGGGGCAAGAACTGAAAGCATATATATAGGATGGAACTTAAAAACATGTTTTATTAATAAGAGTCTACCACCAAAAGGGAGAATCTTTGCTTTCCAACCAATCATCTTCTGATTGATATTATCTATCATTGGTTGGAATAATGTATGACCTTTCCTTACCTTCTTCAAAGGACAACCAAGATAGATGAAAGGAAAATCTTTCTTGACAAAACCAGTCAATCAAGAAAACAATCTAGACCTTGCATCGCCGAGTTTAGAGGAGGTATAAAAGTTGCTTTTGTTGGTTTATGTACTAAAGGCAACAGTATTGGAATTAGAAATTATACTTATTGCCAACGTTAAATGAACCTAAAGGGTCACACACTAAGAGTAAGCATTGGGTTAAGTTAATTGTTGACTAAGTGCGTAGAGACACATCTCTCATTCAATCGTTCAATCCAGAGCAGCGCCTACACATCTGACGTGTTCTACGAATAGTTCGTGGTTGCCGTGGTGTCCAAATCGTGACCGTGGTGTTCAGATCGTGGAAAGATTCAGATCGCAACCAGGGTTTTGCTTTCGAGTAACAAAGGTATATATCTAAACCCTAAACGATTTAATTAACAGATCATCAAGGGATTTCCGGTATTATGAGCTCCGCAGTAGCGTTATTTTGATATTTCTGTATGGAAATCCCAAGATTAGTCATCTTATCCACACAAATATCTGCATTTCAATAAATGTGTATTCACTTCTACAGAATCTTCACAAAACACAGTTTACATGTCCTACGGCTAGAGCAGCAACTCTTGCTTTACGAGTATCTTTGTTGAAAATCAGGTACATAATAATCATAAGATTCAAGATTAAAATCAGCCCGGGAGGTAAAAGCCCATCTTTATGGAGTTTTGATATGCGCTTCTCAGCAGCATGTGACAAAGGCGACCAATCCCATACCATCTTTGATTTGATATTAGTGAATCACTGTTCTTTGCCATAAATGATTGTTATTCGAAACGAATGATTTACATATATGATATGTGTATGTTCTGTCGATGGATTTAATTCGCATCATGAAAAATTATGACAAGAGCTCTGTCCTTATACACCAGCTTTAGGATACCCCACAAACAAACACTTATCAGACTTGGGACTTCGTAGTGGCTTAAAATCGTTTTGGTAATAACGTCGGATAAATAATAGTTTGTTTTCTGTTCCATGATGTGTTCATATGCATGGTGCATAGCATGGCCCTTTTGACCTACTAGAATAGTAATTCATTTCTATTTTGGGGTGTAATTATATAAATACGGTCAAATTACAACTTCTTTTTTGTAATTTTAAATTTTTGTATTATTGTATTACAAAGCTTGTATAAGAAGGCAAGAGGAGCAACTTGGCGTCAATCAACAACAAGGTGTATTCCATGAAGATGGAAGAAATTTTGAAGTTGTAATTTGACCCTAGGATTGACCTTGATCTTCATACTGGCTTATGAAGATCACCATGGTTTAAGGGCCATGCTATGAGAATGCTTACTGTAAGCATAGATGTGTATAAGAGACAGGCACAGAAGAGAGAGTGTTGTCTTCTCATATTTCAATTCTTCATGTCTATTAAACATGCCGGTACATGTGATGTATTGATCTCATAATTGTTTTAAGAGTTACATATGATGTAATTGGTAAAGAGTTACCTACCTAAATAACTTAATTTTAATTGTCATGCCAAAGCTGAGTTAAAGTTAAGTGAAATATGGATCTTAACCCACTAAATACAAACTGTTGTGTATTCATTTATGAGGGTAATTGATTTAGTGGGAGTTTTATATTAATATCGAAATATTGTACTTTGCATAATTGTTGTAGATCGATGGCCGCTAATAACACTTCAACACTATCTTTGCGATCTATCCTTGAGAAGGACAAGCTGAATGGGACCAACTTCCTTGAGCTTTGGTCGTTTCAAACCTTTCCTGCCTTGCTTGCTGTGTATGTTCGGACAATCCTATCCACTGAACTGCACCAATGCTCCAAGAGCAGAGAGATGCTTACAGTAAGCATTCTAATGACTCTGTTGATGTTGGATGCCTTATGCTTGCTACCATGAGCCCAGACCTTCAGAAGGACTTGGAGCACTTGGAAGCTTTCGAGATGGTCAATCATCTCAAGGAAATGTTCCAACAGCAAGCAAGGCAGGAAAGGTTTGAAACGACCAAAGCTTTACATTCCTGCAAAATGGCTGAAGGAGCGCCTGTTAGTCCTCATGTCTTGAAGATGAAGGGTCACATAGATCATCTTGAAAGACTTGGATTTCCCATAAGTCAAGAGCTGGCAGGTATTTATGTTATACACGTTAATCTTACTACTTCTATTTCCTCGTCATGGGTATTAGATACTGGATGTGGAGCTCACATTTGTGTTAATGTGAAGGATCTGAAAAGAAGTAGTCGATTAAAGAAAGGTGAAGTGGAGATGCTTCGTGAAGACGTGTTTTATGGAAATGCTCACATGCATACCTGTCTCTACGTTCTAAACATTGAAAAGCCCAATCCAGAGATAGTTTATCACATAAATACAAAGAAACCTAGATTGGATAATTCAAATCAAACTTTCTTATGGCATTGTCGCCTTTGTCACATAAATGAGAAGCGCATATCAAAACTCCATAAAGATGGGCTTTTGAATCAATTTGATCTTGAATCTTATGATATCTGCGAATCTTGTTTGTATAAGAGACATCTAGATGTGCTAAGAATATTGGACATGAACGAGCCAATGATTTATTGGGCGCAGGCCGTATTTATATAATTACACCCCAAAATAGAAATAAATTACTATTCTAGTAGGTCAAAAGGGCCATGCTATGGTATCAAGATCTATAGAGATAGATCTCAAAAGCTCATTGGCCTGAGTCAAAGTACTTATATATGTACTTCGACTGTCTCTTATTAAACATATAAGTAGCACCATTACTTATCCTTTCTGACTAAAATAACTAATGTACTTTTACTTTGGCAAAAACGCACATCAGTGATCAAAGTCTTTGGAAGGTGTTTAAATTTGGTGGCATACTGATTAATGGGAGTAGAGTAAATCTTGAAGAATTTCAAGATCCACAAGACAACACTCTCTCTTGTGCAATCTCATCAAGAATCACAATTAGTTGTTGGTTCGAATGAGACAACACAATTGGAACATGGGAATGACTCACAATCAGTTGTTGAGCTTCCACATGAAACACAAGGACTCCGTAGATCTGTAGAGAGCTAGAAATTCTCCTGAGAGATATGGATTCATCTTATTACACAAGCCATGATGTGTTACTTATAGATCCATATTGATACCCACTATTAACCATATATCTTATGACAATTCCTTATTAAGTTATTTAGGTAGGTCATACCAATTACATCATGCAATCCATGTTTGACAATCAAGTTTGGACTTTGATTGATCCACCGGATGGTATAAAAACTATTGGGTGTAAATGGGTTTTCAAGAAGAAAACTGACATGGATGGCAATCTACATACCTTCAAAGCACGATTGGTTGCAAAAGGTTTCAAACAAACTCATGGTATAGACTATGATGAAACCTTTTAAACGCGTATGATATGCTTAAATCCATAAGGATTCTTATTGTGTATTGCAGCATACTCCTTTACTTAGATATGGCAACATGGATGTCAAAACAGCGTTGCTTAATGGAAACTTACTCGAGGATGTGTATATGAAAACACCCTTCTTATATCCTTGGTATCAAGATCTATAGAGATAGATCTCAAAAGCTCATTGGCCTGAGTCAAAGTACTTATATAGATAAAGTACTAAAGAGGTTTAGTATGCAAGATTCTAAAAGAGGATTCTTGCCAATGTCGCATGGCATTAGTCTTGGAAAGGCTCAGTGTCCTGCCACACAAGATGAGCGAAATCGCATGAGTGAGATTCCATATGCATCAGCTATAGGATCCATCATGTATGCGATGTTATGTACTCGACCGGATGTCTCATATGCTTTGAGCATAATGAGTAGATACCAATCGGATCCTGGTGAGAGTCATCGGACAGATCAAGAATATCCTTAAGAGACAGGAGTAGCTACTAGGAGACCATCTCCGTAGAAGTGAAGTGCTCACAATTTGTGACTGAATTAGGTGTTGTTCCTAGCATCACTAATCCAGTTGATATCTATTGTGATAATAATGGGGCTATTGCACAAGCCAAAGAGCCTAGATCGCATCAACGATCCAAACACATCCAAAGACGTTATCATCTCATTCGTGAGATCGTTGAGAGAGGAGACGTCAAAATATGCAAAGTACCAACTGATGACAACATTGCTGATCCATTAACTAAACCACTACCACAACCAAAACATGATCGCCATGTTCGGTCAATAGGTCTTAGACATATGTATGATTGGACCTAATTGTTTAATTGGGAGACTTTTAATGGATAATTTTATCTAGATGTGTATAAGAGACAGCCACTATATTGAAATGCATGTTTTAATATTAGAATCCATGAATAATTCATTATTCTAAATAGACCTTTTATTCAATATAGTGGGAACATGTGTTGATTTAAGACTAGTATGATTTTGATTGATAATCATATGAGGATTATGGATATAAGATATAAGAAAAACACAGCTTTTTACCAGTCCACATCTCATATGGTGTCTTTTCTACAGTTATTAGAATGGAACACGATTTTATGTCATTGGTAATTCTCATTATGAACATGTTGTTCATCCTTATACTTGAGATCACCATAGTTTCCTACATAATAACTTATGTGTTTTGACATGTCTTGCAAACGTTGTCTTTAACCGGATGATTATAAAGATTGTGATTGAACATGTAGAAATTAGACTCAGATTTATGAGGGATTAAGATTCCATTTAATCCCTCATTTTCCTCCGCATAATCTGAGAATAGGAATGTAAAATGCATGGCCGTGCTCAAATGGATTGATAAGGTGATCAAATTCATTTGTTTTATCATTCTACTTCGAGATCGAGAAATCAAATAGTTGGACACAAATAGAGATGACATTGTCCATGCTCTATGTCCAACTAAGACATCGTGTGACAAAAGGATTATGACAACCAACAATGCTCCAATTGTGTTGTCTCTTATACAATCTAGAACTTGGGTGATTCATGATGTCTTTATACACAATCTAGATAGTCTATGAGTATAATCAGTTAATGATCCTTCAAGTGTTTAATTTACTTCATTTGTATGTGTAATAAGAAATCCATATCTCTCAGGCATATTTCTAGCTCTACCAGATCTACGGAGCAATATTGGAATTAGAAATTATACTTATTGCCAACGTTAAATGAACCTAAAGGGTCACACACTAAGAGTAAGCATTGGGTTAAGTTAATTGTTGACTAAGTTCGTTGAATAAGAATTTGTGTCTAGATGTGTTAATCCAATACCTGAAAATCGGAAAAGCTACTCGTGTGGATACCTGTAGAGGCGTTCGTTCAATCCAGAGCAGCGCCTAAGGTCTGACGTGTTCTACGAATAGTTCGTGGTTGCCGTGGTGTCCAAATCGTGACCGTGGTGTTCAGATCGTGGAAAGATTCAGATCGCAACCAGGGTTTTGCTTTCGAGTAACAAAGGTATATATCTAAACCCTAAACGATTTTATGTATAATCGGAACGCATGGATCCTCTTTTAGGGATTTCCGGTGTTTTTCCGCTGCGTTATTTTGATATTTCTGTAATGAAATAACAGCTTTTACCTCTATTCACTACATGACCTGAACAGTTCTCTTATTGCTTGATGAATTTTAATAGATTATCCACTGACCTCTTACCTTTATTAAGGAAAACTATGATATCATCTGCATAAGAAAGATGAGTATTAGTAAAAAAGTTTCTTGTAGCAGAATAATAGCCAATCTAGACGTCTTGAAATAGTTTGTTCATACCTTAACTGAAAACCTCAGCAGCCAATATGAAAAGGTAAGGACAGATAGGATATCCTTGTTTAACTCCTCTAGTGGACTTAAAAAATACCAGTTGGACTTCTATTGAAAATGATAGACAACCAATTGGATTCTGTACAATTGGAAAATAAAGCAATAAAATTATTAGCAAAACCAAACTTCCTCAAAACTAAGAAAAGGAAATTCCTGGAAACCCTATCAAAGGCTTCGAAACTTGGCCATATCCAGTTTGAGGATCATGTTTCCCCATCTACCTTTCTTTTCAATGTGTTCCACCAACTCCTGAGCCAACAACAACATTATCTGAGATATTTCTTCCATGCATAAAGCCATTGTGTTCCTTAGAAATAAGTCTTGGCAAAATAATCTTCAATCTGTTAGCCAGCATTTTGGAAAATATCTTGTTTGCCATAGTACAAAGACTTATTGGTCTAAATTCAATAAAAGTTGAAGGATTAGGAACTTTAGGAATTAAACAAATAAGTATCTCGATAATAGCTTTAAGAATACAACGATCTTGAAAGAGCTCCTAAGCTACATGTAATAAATCCAAAGAGATAATACTCCAATAAGCTTAGTTTTGAAAACAAAAAAACCATTGAAACCATCGACTCCAACTACACTGTCAGCACTCAATAGAAAATACTTCATTTAATTCATTCGTAGTAGGTAAAACTATCAAAGCTGCATTGTCTTCTGGTGTTAAAATATTAGGGGAGAATAACCTCCAACAAATGATCATCCTCTTGAACCTCTTCAATAGATAATAATCATTCAAAGAATTGAACTATCTGAGCACATAAAACATCCTTGTCATCAATCTAATTGCCACTAGAATCTTTCAATCTTCTAATGAGGAATCAAGTAATTTAGTATTGTGATCTCTCTTTTGTAGACACTTTATATTAGCCTTCTGCTTCCAAAAGTCTTCTTCATCAGCTAAGGCTTGAAGTTGCAAAGCCTTGTCCTGTGCAAGAGAAACTTTATTATCTTCACTGGGGGTCAGCTTCAAGCGAATCCTTCAACTGTCTAACTTATTCCTTTACCACCTTAACTCTTTGGAAAATATTTCCAAAGAGGGAATGATTCCATCAAACTTCAATCTTTTAAGCTTAGTTGAAAACTTCTATAATGGAGAACCATAACAAGAATGATTCCAGCTTGTTTTTATAGTATTCATAAATGTAAAATGTGACACCAAAACATTTAAAAATCTAAAGACCTTATATAGGACCAGAGAAGGAAGATATTTTCATATAAAAACCATAGGGTAGTGATATGAGCAAGTCCTATTTAAGTGAGAAACTAAATTCTGCTTAAACTCATCAATCAGCTGCTGATTACAAACAACTCTATCAAGTCTCTTCCAAACATTTCTACCATGGCTTACCCTATGCCAGGTGAAAGAAGAACTAGTAAAATGAAGGTATAATAAACAAAATTGATGAAGAATGTCTTGAAACTTAGCAATACTCCTTCTGTCTGGCTGGGCAGCTCCCTTAAATTTTTCCAAGGATTTAATCACATTAAAATCCCATACTACCATCCAAAGATCTTTGCAGACACTTCAAAAATTGAGGAATGAGGTCCACAAGCCTCAAGAAGTCATTATAGTTCATAGATAAGTGAATCACCTATGCTTTAGAAGCAATGGTGCTGTTTGGATTGCAAAAAATTTGCATTATTTGCCAAATAATATTTGGTCAGAATATTTGTTGTTTGGTCAGTAAACAACTATTCTAAATAATATTTTACACTATTCATAATTTGATCTTATTCATGATTCATTATTCACACAATACATTATTTGCATTATTCATGTCCTCCTATTCATTATTTACATTTTAAAAAATATTCTATTAATAATTATGTATAAGAAATGGAATTAATTTTTTTTTCAATCATTACTTTCGCATAAGGACGTTTTAATCTGGTAACTATTAGAATCATATATTTTTATCTGAACGCGTGTTTGTTGCAATATTTTGTTAGTGATCTATAAATATTAATATTATAAATATAAAAATAATTCGTCTTTGTGCGTTCGTTTTGAACTGTGAACATATATTTATTATTATTATTAGTTTAATTTGACTTATTCTGTATGTTTACTCAGTTACATACAAAATGTTTATGTGTGTGTATGTGTGTGTGGCAGTTCTCTTAATAATGGCATAAAATAATTGGATATAGATGTTATTTATCTTTTATCATTATTGATTTTGTACCTTTTTATTTAATTTTTGTGTAGGGTTAATTTCACTTTATCCCTCTAACATTTAAGATCATAATCACTTTAGTTTCTAACGTTATTTTTTTAGGCATTTTAGTCACTGCACTAACCGCTAAAGCTACGGTGTTAAATTTTCTTTTTACCCTCAAATTATTGATGTGTAAACAAATTTTCTCTTAACACCCAAAATATCTTATTTTATTTCATAAATAGAGTTTGATGAAATTTAAAATATGTTGATGAATAATAAAAAGATTATTAAAACATGTCAATAAAATAAGTGAGAGAGAGAGAGAATAAATCAAGTAAAATTGAAAAAAAAATAAGAGAAAGAGATAATAAGGGTATTTTTGTTAAAATAATATTGAATATTTAGTGACAATGAAGTGTAACTCAAATGGTAAAACTACACTTTCCCTGTGATTTAGGTCATGTGTTCAAGTCACCAAGGGGTTAGGTAGACATTCACTGTAAATTCTCTTTAAAAAAAATTCAATGTTGAGTTAAATTTAACAGAAGGATTTACTGTCAGAAATATCTAAAAAATAACGTTACAAATTAAAGTGATAATGAGTATAAATATTAAATGTGTAAAGTAAAATTAATCATTTTTATGTATGTGGAGTTTGATAGTGATGTTTTCCAAACCTTATTTTGATGATGACATAAACACTTAACTCTGTAAAATAAGCTTTTGCAGGAACAGATCTTTCGGACGCACAGAACCGTCCGAACTAGGACAAAACTCCTCGGACGCATTGCATTGTCCGAACAAACTAGCAGAAAGAATGGGATCCTACTGCCTTTCTTTCGGACGCTCAGGACCGTCCGAAACCTCTGTCGGACGAAGGACAGGACGCATTCTCGGACGTCCGAACGAAGCCTCTCAACAACACTGAAAGAAGATCGGACGCTTCCTCGGACGCAATCAATCCTTCTCGGACGTCCGAAACCCCAACGGCTATTTTTTGTGCATTTATTACTTAGCCGTTAGGAAGTAGTTGAAACCACTATTTATTACTCTTATAAATAGGTGCTTTAATCAAACCTGAATAAATCATCTAATACATTGAATACAAGCCTAAGAAAAGAGTAATTTGAGTGCAAATTGACTATAATGCTTTGTTGTATTAGTGTGAAGTTGTGAGTGCAATTCAACTTTGAGTGGAGTGATAATCTTGTATGAAAGTGTGGTTGTAAGTAAGATTCTTGGCTCAACTAAAAGAGTTTTAGTGTGAGCAAGAACTTCCCAACTTTGTAAAGATTATTGGCTCACCAAGTGTGTGAAGCATTCAAGAGATTTGATACTTCAAGCTTGCTAGCTTGGAAGTATTGTTTGTTCAATTTTTCTCTCTTTACTTTACTGTTTTAGTAAATTTATTATATCTGCATTTAAATTAAAAAGCTCACTATTTTCTGAAAGCATAATTTTTAGGAACCTAATTCACCCCCCCTCTTAGGTTGCTTTGGGACCAACAATTGGTATCAGAGCTTGGTCTTATTATATTGCTTAAACTGCTATTGAGTAAAGAATTATGGCAACCAACATTACAGAACATGCTCTGTTTTTTGAAGGCCAATCCGTTACTAGGCCCCCCATGTTTAATGGGGCAAATTTTATTAGTTGGAGAGATAGAATGAAAATATTTCTGCAATCTATTGACATTGATTTATGGTATGTTGTCAATGAATGTCCATTTGAAGCTTCTATCATTGATGATCACACAAATAGAAGAAGAGAAAAGACAAGGAATGAGCTCACTCCACAAGACAAGGCAAACTTGACATTAAATGCAAAAGCCATGAATGTGTTATATAATGCCTTGGATGCAAATGAATCAACTCGCGTGAAGGGTTGCAGTTCTGCTAAAGAAATATGGGATAAGTTGGCTTCCTCTATTGCAGGAGCGATGATGTTCGTGAGCAAAAGAAATCCTTACTTGTTGCCAAGTATGAATCCTTCAAGATGGAACCACATGAGAACATTGACAAAATGTACTGCAGGTTCAATGACATTATAAAGGATCTTGAAGCCTTGAGTAAGGAGTACTCTTTGGGTGTAAAAAAATAGAAAAATCCTAAATGCTCTATCCAAAGAATGGGATGCCAAAACAATTGCAATAGAGGAAGCCAAGAATTTAAATTTAATGCCTATTGAATCACTAATCAATTCTCTTACATCTTATGAACTCAAGTTAAAGGCCAAGGTTGTGGATGATGAAGAAGCAAGGCCAAGAAGGAGCATTGCTCTAAAGACCTCTCAAGAGGAAGATGAAAACAGCTCCATCAATCTAGAAGATGAAGATCTTGATGAAGGAGATCTTGCACTCATCACCAAAGGATTTCTTAAACATTACATCAACAAACGAAGAATGAGAAGAGGCGGAGCTACAAACACAAATAATTTCAAAGGGAAGTCAAGACTTGAAATAAAGAAGCAAAATGATAAATGTTTTGAATGCGGTCAACTCGGACATTTTGCAAATGAGTGTCCTTCCAAGAAAAAGAAAGAAGGAAGAAAACCAAGATTCAACAACTTTCAAATCACATGGGATGATTGCATAACTCCGAAGGAGAAGTTGAAGAAGAAATGGAGTCGGCACAAATGGCCTTCATGGCCATTGGAGATGATGAGGTAAATTCTAACTATGACTCTAATGATGAAAATGGTGCAGATGATCTTGAAGCTTTCATTTTGAAATTGCATGATAGCTTAAAGGAATCATATGCTAGAAATAAGGAGTTAGTTAAAAAATCAAATGCCTTATTGAATGCTAACTCTAAACTTGTGAATGAAAACAATAGGCTATCACAAGAAAATCGTGATTTGAAGAAAAGAATGCATGTGAGATCAAAGGTCAAGGAAGAAAAGCCTCCTTGAAGAAAAGAATGGATGATTTGAATGCTCTCCTAATTAGAAAGAAAGAAAATATTGTTGATATGAAAAGAAATAGAAATATAGCTATCAACAAAAATTTTGTCATGTTTAGAAGGGATGACTTATGTATTGTAAAACCAAAATCATTTTTGAATGGTAATAAAAGCATTATTTGTAGATATTGCCATTCACAACATGGACATGTTAAGAATATGTGTTATGTCAAGAAGAACGAAAAACTTGGAATGAAAGTTGCATGGATTGAAAGCAATTTCACTAACTCAAATGGACCCAAGAAAATATGGGTACCAAAAGTTATCAATTGATTTATTGTGTAGGTACTTAACCTCACCAACAATGCTAAGTGGTTCATAGATAGTGGATGTTCAAGGCACATGACGGGTGATGCTTCTCTCTTCACAAATCTCACATCCAAAAACAGTGGAAAAGTCACTTTTGGAGATAACAATAAAGCAAAATCAATCGGCATTGGTGATGTAGGTAAAAATGGTGAAAATTTGATTAAGAATGTGCTTCTTGTTGATAATTTGAACTATAATTTATTAAGTGTTATTCAACTTTGTGACAAAAATTTATATGTATTTTTTACCAAGCATGAATGTCTTATCCTTGATAAAAATCATATTGTTTTATTCAAGGGCACTAGGCACAATGATGTGTATGTGATTCAGATCTTGATAAAATTAGCAATAGCAATGTAAAATGTCTTACCGCTTCCATAGATGATCCTTGGCTTTGGCATAGAAGACTTTGTCATTTTAATATGGATTTAATTGAAAAACTTGCTAAGAAAGATTTGGTAAGAGGCTTGCCAAAACTGAAATTTCTGAAAAATAAAATTTGTGATGCTTGTCAATTTGGTAAACAAGTCAAAATTTCTTTTAAACCAAAGAATTTTGTGTCTACTCATAAACCTTTAGAATTGTTGCATTTAGACTTATTTGGACCTACTCAATATGCTAGTCTAGGTGGTTGCAAATATGCATTTGTTATCGTAGATGACTATTCTAGGTTTACTTGGGTATTATTTCTTGTTCACAAAAATGAAGCATTTCAAAAATTTGTAAAATTGTTTTCCAAAATTCAAAATTTATTGGATACAAAAATTGTTCGTTTAAGGAGTGACAATGGTGCGAATTTAAATTATGGGGGTTTTCCCGACTTTTGTGATCACAACGGTATCTTTCATGAGTTTTCGGTTGTTAGAGTCCCTCAACAAAATGGTGTTGTTGAAAGGAAAAATAGGACTCTTCAAGAAACGGCTAGAACTATGATTAGTGAATGTGACTTACCACAATACTTTTGGGCCGAAGCGGTTAACACGGCTTGTTATGTTATGAATCGAGTTTTATTAAGATCTTCTTTAAATAAAACTCCTTATGAACTCATTTTTTGTAGAAAACCCCTTGTGAGCTATTTCAAAGTTTTTGGTTGCAAATGCTTTATTTTAAAAATCAAAGAGAACCTTGGAAAATTTGGCAAAAAATCGGATGAAGAAATTTTTCTAGGATATTCTAGTGACAAGAAAGCATACCGAGTTTACAATAGAAGAACGCTTTTAATTGAAGAAGTTGTGCATGTTACATTTGATGAAACTAATGATGTTATCTCAAAGAATTTATGTGAAGATGAAGATGTAGGTATTTTAAAGGAGCTCGAAAAGCTCGTTATTCATGTCATTAGCTCCTTGTCAATCATCAAGAGATTACATCAAGCGTTAATGTCAACAACCATCAAATCGATGATGAAAAGAATGAGGAAGCTCAAAACGATCTTCCAAAAGCTTGGAGATTCGTCTCTAGTCATCCTCAAGATTTAATCATAGGTGATCTATCCGATGGGGTAACTACTCGTTCTCATAACCCTTTGAATAATAATTGTGCATTACTTTCTCACATTGAACCTAAACATATAGATGTTGCTTTGAGTGATGAATCTTGGGTTAATGCTATGCAAGATGAACTTAGTCAATTTGAGAAAAATAATGTATGGACCTTAGTTGAAAGACCTTCTTCTCATCCCGTTATTGGTACTAAATGGATTTTTAGAAACAAATTAAATGACAAAGGTGAGATCATGAAACAAAGCTAGACAGCTTTCGAAGAATGTTACGCTCAAGAAGAAGGTATTGACTTTGATGAAACCTTTGCACCGTGGCTAGATTAGAATCCATTCGCATGTTTCTTGCTCAAATGTTATTATTGGACATGCTTGACGTTTAAATCGCATGAGACATTTTAGATTTGAACTTAAGATTACGGTTCCAACTATGTTTTCAAACTTTCCAAAGCTTTATAGGTTTGAAACAGCTCCAAGAGCTTGGTATGAAAGATTAAGTCTTCTTGACAGAAAATGGTTTCAAAAGATTTATAGTTGACCTTGCACTTTCAATCTATACACATGGATTCTTTAAAAGGATCATTCAATTGTTCCATTCTTTTCTTCAAGGAGGCTAGTTCTTCTTAATGAAAGTTTGATCAAGGAAGTAACAATTAATGCAAAGAAGAGTTTGAGATGAGTATGATGGGCAAGTTGCAATTTTTCCTCGGACTACAAGTTCATCAAACTAAGGAAGGAACATTTATTACACAAATCAAGTACACAAAGGAGCTGCTCAAACGATTTGGTATGGAAGATTGCAAACAAGTGTTTTATTTCCTACGGAAATTGTTGTGCTCAACTTCTTTGGATGAAACATACTCTGAAAGATTTTGGTGTAATTTTTGATTGTGTTCCTATATTGTGTGACAACACTTAGTGCAATTAATCTCACAAAAAATCCTGTTATGCACTCTAGAACCAAACACATTGATGTTAAGCATCATTTCATTAGAGACCTCGTTTGTAAAAAAGAAATTCGTGTTGATTTTGTGCCTACTTCAGATCAATTGGCTGATATTTTTACAAAACCCTTAGTTCTAGATCGCTTTGAATCGCTCAGAAAATGTCTAGGGATTTTACAGATAAATTTGGCGTAGGTTCATATTTCGGACGCAATACCTCGTCCGAACAACTTTTCTTTCGGACGCTCTGGATCGTCCGAAAGCATCTGTTACCTCTCGGACGCTCATTTTCGTCCGAACAACATTCTTTTTTTTCCTAAACTCTCTGGAAATCTTCCGGACGCGCAGCATCGTCCGAAAGAATTTCGGACGCACAGGCTCCTCCTTCGGCCGTCCGTTCTTCAGCTTTCGGACGCTGTGTCCGACGCACACCAAACGTTCGGCAGTCCGAAAGGTACCCCTGTTCGATTTAAACCGTCCAAATTCCCCGCTTTTTGGACTTACCCTCTCCCAGAAAACCCTTAGGCGATTTTTTTCCTTTCCACTACCCCCTCCAAATTCCCACTCTCTCTTCCAAAATTGATTGGAAAATCATCCTACCCATAGCCCTTATCACTTAAATCACATCTCATTTCCCCCATCTACCATCTCATTTCCTCAAAATCTCACCAATCTTCAAGTAATAAGAGACTTCTTCTATTACAATGCATCATCTGAAATCTTGCGGAGGTTCCTCTACAGGAAATCGGGGTCGAAAAGCGAAAGGGAAGGCTCCAGTATGAGGAGAATCATCAGCCAATCCTCAAGTCTCCACCACTCCAACTTTATCAAAATTTATCGATGCCAAGGCATCCGACCGGTATACTTTCCTTCTAAGCAAATCTATAATCGTTCAACGTCCTGCTTCTCATAGTCTATTTGATGAATTTAATCTTCCAATTATCAAATCCTGTTTTGAAAAACAAAATTGGGGTCATCTTGTGCATCTTGAGCTGTCTCTTATACACATCTCATGGTGCTTGATTCACGGCCAATCTTCGGAAAGGTCCTACCCTCATTTCTCGTGTTAACAACACGATCTTGAGATTTCATAATATCATCAACATAAATTTGAACAATTAACAATCCTTTTAAATCCACTTTTTTTAAAAAGTGCGGTCGTTAGACTATACCTTGACATGAAACTCAGTTTTCTATTGATGAAGTTAGAGCCATTTTTAAAATCCATTTTAAACAGGCCTCGGAAGCTAAAACTACATTTCTTTCTCCTGAACTTAATATCCATTTAGTACTGTCTCTTGTACACATCTAGATGTGTATAAGAGACAGGGGTATCAGTGAGAAAGAGTTCCTCTTATACACATCTATTGTAACAAATCCACATCTAGATGTGGAAAGGCCTCCTTTTTTTCAACGATCAATGGCTAACTAAGGAAGCCTTTGATATTGCACAATCAGAATCCCATGCCTCCAAGTCTGATTTTGCTATCCCTCATTCCCCTACTCCTCAACCACCTCCACTTCCATCTGAACCATCTACTTCTAAACCATCTCTTTCACATATCTGTGGACTTCTCACCTCTCTGAGCACTCAAGTCAATTCATTTCAACGTCGCACAAATCGAAAGCTCAAACGACTTGAAACTCGTCAAATGATTCTCCAAGAGGCACTCAGTCTTGGCATGTCTACTTCGGCTCAAGTTCAATTTGCTAATCTTCAGTCCCAATATCCACTTGAGTCATCTTCCGACAGTGATGAACCTGAAGATGAACATACACGTGAAGACTCTTATAAGCTGCTCTAGATGCTGTATAAGAGACAGCGTGAAGACAATGCAGAAGCTGCTCAAGGAGCTGATGACGATTTGACTTTATCATGCAACGACGTACCGGGGAGGAGGATGACAGTGAAGCCACAGCTGAAGATGTTCCATCCAAACGACAAAAGACTGAAAAGCGCTCCAAAAAGCGCAATGACTCCTATTAGTTCTTTTTCCTATTTTGTACTTTGTTTTCAGCAGTTCTCTGCTTATTAGAACATTTCAGCATTTCTTTTGGTGTTCAACAATTATGTGGCTTGGTTATGTATTTACTTGACTCTCGCACCACTAAACTTTTCAGTTGAATGTATTAAACTTGTTTCATTTCTATCAAAACTGCCTGCATGTTCTAAGGGGGAGTCTTTTTTATTGATGTCAAAAGGGGGAGTAGTTATATTATTGTGCTTTGATATGATTAATTTGTTGATAATTGATATCCAATTATGATATATTGCAAATTGATTAGTCATATCCAATTGAGATTTGTCATCATCAAAAAGGGGGAGATTGATGTTTTCCAAACCTTATTTTGATGATGACATAAACACTTAACTCTGTAAAATAAGCTTTTGCAGGAACAGATTAGGAAAAAAAAGAATGTTGTATAGGACGCATGCTCCGACGTCCGAACGAAGCCTTTCAACAACACTGAAAGAAGATCGGACACTTCCTCGGACGCAATCAATCCTTCTTGGACGTCCGAAACCCCAACGGCTATTTTTTGTGCATTTATTACTTAGCCGTTAGGAAGTAGTTGAAACCACTATTTATTACTCTTATAAATAGGTGCTTTAATAACCTGAATAAATCATCTAATACATTGAATACAAGCCTAAGAAAAGAGTAATTTGAGTGCAAATTGACTATAGTGCTTTGTTGTATTAGTGTGAAGTTGTGAGTGCAATTCAACTTTGAGTGGAGTGATAATCTTGTATGAAAGTGTGGTTGTAAGTAAGATTCTTGGCTCAACTAAAAGAGCTTTTAGTGTGAGCAAGAACTTCCCAACTTTGTAAAGATTATTGGCTCACCAAGTGTGTGAAGCATTCAAGAGATTTGATACTTCAAGCTTGCTAGCTTGGAAGTATTGTTTGTTCAATTTCTCTCTCTTTACTTTACTATTTTAGTAAATTTATTATATCTGCATTTAAATTAAAAAGCTCACTATTTTCTGAAAGCATAATTTTTAGGAACCTAATTCACCCCCCCTCTTAGGTTGCTTTGGGACCAACAGATAGAAACAAAGGGAAAGATGCAATTTCAAGTTTTTATCAAATATAGTGTGACGAGAATAAGTAAAGAATTTTTATAACTGTCATTTTTCTATTTGCATTTGTTGGTCCCAAAGCAACCTAAGAGAGGGGGTGAATTAGGTTTCTTAAAAATTACTTTAAGAAATATTGAGATTTTCAAATTAAATGTAGATATAACAAAATCAATAGAACAGTAAAGTAAAGAGAGAATAAATTAAACAATCAATACTTCCACAAGCTAGCAAGCTTGAAATATCAAATCTCTTGAATGCTTCACACACTTGATGAGCCAATAATCTTTACAAAGTTGGGAAGTTCTTGCTCACACTAAAACTTTTTTAGTTGAGCCAAGAATCTTACTTACAACCACACTTTCATACAAGATTATCACTCCACTCAAAGTTGAATTACACTCACAATTGCACACTAATACAACAAAGCACTATAGTCAATTTGCACTCAAATTACTCTTTTCTAAGGCTTGTATTCAATGTATTAGATGATTATTTCAGTTATTAAAGCACCTATTTATAAGAGCAATAAATAGTGGTTTCAACTACTTCTTAACGGCTAAGTAATAAATGTACAAAAAATAGCCGTTGGGGTTTCGGACATCCGAGAGAGATTGAATGCGTCGAGGAAGCGTCCGATCTTCTTTCGATTTGTTGAGAGGCTTCGACGTCCGTGCATGCGTCCGGTCCTTCGTCGACAGAGGTTTCGACGGTCCGAAGGAAAGGCAAGCCCATTCTTTCTGCGAGTTTGTTCGGACGATGCAATGCGTCCGAGGAGCTTTGACCTAGTTTGGACGGTTCTGTGTGTCCGAAAGATCTGTTCCTGCAAAAGCTTATTTTACAGAGTTAAGTGTTCATGTCATCATCAAAATAAGGTTTGGAAAACATCAATCTCCCCCTTTTTGATGATGACAAACCTCAATTGGATATGACTAATCAATTTGCAATATATCATAATTGGATATCATTATCAACATATCAATCATATCAAAGCACAACATATCAATCATATCAAAGCACAATAATATAACTACTCCCCCTTTTGACATCAATCTAAAAGACTCCCCCTTAGATCATGCAAGTAGTTTGATTGAAATGAAACAATTTTAATACATCCAACTGAAAAGTTCTAATGGTGCTAGAGTCAAGTAAATACATAACCAAGCCACAGAATTGCGAAAACCAAAAGAAATACTGAAAGGTTCTAATAAGCGAGAAAAAACAAAGTACAAAAGAACTAGATGTTACTTCATTGCACCATTAGTACTTTAAAGTTGTTTTATTTTTGTCGTTTGGATGGAATATCTTCAGGGGTGATCTTCACTGTCTCTTATACTCCATCTAGATGTGTATAAGATAAAGTCAAACGTATCATCAAACGAAAGTTGACACCGTCACTTTTTACAAAAACGGATTTAAAAGCATTGTCTTCACGTGTATGTTCATCTTTAGGTTCATCACTGTCGAAAGATGACTCAAGTGGATATTGGGATTGATGATTAGCAAATTGAACTTGATCCGAAGCAGACATGCCTTATACTGAGATCCTCTTGTATAAGAGACGATTTCATGTCGTGCACCCTAAAGACAGATCCATTTGTGCGACGTTGAAATGAACTGACTTGAGTACTCAGAGAGGTGAGAAGTCCACGATATGGGAAAGAGATTATACACATCTAGATGTGTATAAGAGACAGAAGCAAAACTTGAAAAAGAACTAAGGTTAGTCAACAAGAAAATATTGCGCTTGATTCAAACTTTTGTCTCTTCGATGGCTACATCTCATCTGTGTATATGTACTCAATACATTTATAGAAACAAATTATAATGACAAATCCTACATTGAACGAAACAGGCCTAGATTTTATCAACAATCAATGGCTTTCGCTGAAAGATGTGTATAAGATAACAGGAAAGCTGAAGAAACATTCCTTTTGGAGAAACTATAAGACCAAGGTATTGACTTTGAAGTCTTCCTTTGAACAAAATAGATACCCAAAATCAAGAGGAATGTTTGAAAACACAAAAAAATATTTCAAAGTTGCAAAGAATCGGGCTTATACGATGCCCGTCATGGCAATAAGAGATTTGTGACAAGGGTAGACTTGTTGCAAAAGGCCAATCCTCAAGTCTCCACCACTGGCTTCGAGGCCTGTTTAAAATGATTGGAATCACCGTGTTCCTGTCTCTTATACACATCTAGATACACATGGAGACTTGTATAAGAGACTGATGAGTCAACTAATACTGGAATTCCCTTGTATTTTTTCACAAGCATGAATGTAAAGAGACTTGATAAAAATCTTCCATTGTAATAAAAGAAGAGAAAATTGAAAAAATTTGAGGATTGATGAGATTTTTGAGGAAATGAGATGGTGGATGGGGGAAATGAGATGTGATTTAGGTGATAAGGGCTTTGGGTAGGATGATTTTCACAATCAATTTTAGAAGAGAGAGTGGGAATTTGGAGGGGGTAGTGGAGAGAAAAAAATCTCCTGAGGGTTTTCGGGGGAGAGAGTAAGTCTGAAAAGGGGAATTTGGACGGTTTTAATCAAACAGAGGTACCTTTTGGACGGCCGAACGTTTGGTGTGCGTCCGACAAAGCGTCCGAAAGCTGAAGAACGGATGGCCGAAGGAAGAGCCAGTGCGTCCGAAGTTCTTTCGGACGATGCAAAATCTCAATATTTCCAAAGTAATTTAGGAAAAAAAAGAATGTTGTTCGGACGAAAATGAGCGTCCGAGAGGTAACAGATGCTTTCGCACGATCCAGAGCGTCCGAAAGAAAGGCACATGGGAAGTAGTGCGTCCGAAATATGAACCTTTGCCAAATTTATCTGTAAAATCCCCAGACATTTTCTGAGTGATTCAAAGCGATCTAGAGCTAAGGGTTTTGTAAAAATATCAGCCAATTGATATGAAGTAGGCACAAAATCAACACGAATTTCCTTTTTACAAACGAAGGTCTCTAATGAAATGATGCTTAACATCAATGTGTTTGGTTCTATAGTGCATAACAGGATTTTTTGTGAGATTAATTGCACTAGTGTTGTCACACAATATAGGAACACAATGAAAAATTACACCAAAATCTTTCAGAGTATGTTTCATCCAAAGAAGTTGAGCACAACAATTTTCGGCAGCAATGGTATTCGGCTTCAGAGAAAGAGAAATGGAATTTTGTTTTTACTAAACCAAGACACAAGACAATTTCCTAGAAAATAACACATACCACATCTGTTACTTCTCGGACGCTTCTCTCTTCACAAATCTCAAATCCATCAACAGTGTAAAAGACTTTTGGATAACACAGACCAAAATGTCGTTGTTGTTTTAAGATATCTAAAAATGGTCTTTTAACAGCAATCAAATGTGATTCAAGAAGTTGAAGATTGAAAGAAAGCACATAAACAAACAGTAAACATGATATCTCGTCTCGGCTTAAGTCTCTTATACAAATCTAGAATACCTCTATAGTGTTTTTCATCAACACTATTACCTTCTTCGTCTTTATCGAGTTTGGTTGAAGTACACATTGGCGTACCAACTTGTTTGCAATCTTCCATACCAAATCGTTTGAGCAGCTCCTTTGTGTACTTGATTTGTGTAATAAATGTTCCTTCCTTAGTTTGATGAACTTGTAGTCCGAGGAAGAATTGCAACTTGCCCATCATACTCATCTCAAACTCTTCTTTGCATTAATTGTGAAAATCCTTGCACAAACTTTCATTAGTTGCTCCAAAATGCATATTCTAAGGGCTGTCTCTTATACACATCTCTTTACACATCCGTTTGTGTAAAAAGTGTGGTGTCAACTGTACCTCTTTTGAAACTTGTTTCTATCAAGAAGCCACTTAATCTTTCATATAAGCTCTGGAGCTTATTTCATCTAGATGTATAAAGCTTTGAAAAGTTTGATTGACATAGTTTGGATGAAACTCCTTTCTTACCTGTGGAAGATTACAATCTACGAATAAAACTTCTTGGTCGATAAAACCATTTAAAAAGGCATTTTTGACATCCATTTGAAATAATTTTAAATTATTGAAACATGCGAATGGATTCTAATCTAGCCACGGGTGCAAAGGTTTCATCAAAGTCAATACCTTCTTCTTGAGCGTAACCTTTTGCAACAAGTCTAGCTTTGTTTCTTATGATCTCACCTTTGTCATTTGATTTGTATAAGAGTACACATTTAAATACCAATAAGAGATGAGAAGAAGGTCTTTCAACTAAGGTCCATACATTATTTTTCTCAAATTGACTAAGTTCATCTTGCATAGCATTAACCCAAGATTCATCACTCAAAGCAACATCTATATGTTTAGATTCAATGTGAGAGAGTAATGCACAATTACTATTCAAAGGTTTATGAGAACGAGTAGTTACCCCATCGGATAGATCACCTATGATTAAATCTTGAGGATGACTAGAGACGAATCTCCAAGCTTTCGGAAGATCATTTTGGGCATCTTCAGAGATGTCATTTTCATCATCAATTTGATGGTTGTTGACATTAACGCTTGATGTAATCTCTTGATGATCTTCATGAATAACGAGCTTTTCGAGCTCCTTTAAAATACCTACATCTTCATCTTCACATAAATTCTTTGAGATAACATCATTAGTTTCATCAAATGTAACATGCACAACTTCTTCAATCAAAAGCGTTCTTCTATTGTAAACTCGGTATGCTTTCTTGTCACTAGAATATCCTAGAAAAATTCCTTCATCCGATTTTTTGTCAAATTTTCCAAGGTTTTCTTTGATTTTTAAAATAAAGCATTTGCAACCAAAACTTTGAAATAGCTCACAACGGGTTTTCTACAAAAAAGGAGTTCATAAGGAGTTTTATTTAAAGAGGATCTTAATAAAACTCGATTCATAACATAAAAAGCCGTGTTAACAGCTTCGGCCCAAAAGTATTGTGGTAAGTCACATACACTAATCATAGTTCTAGCCGTTTCTTGAAAAGTCCTATTTTTCAACTTTCAACAACACCATTTTGTTGAGGGACTCTAACAAAAGAAAACTCATGAAAGATACCGTTTAATCGACTTTAGTCAGGATCACACCCCAAATTTAAAATAGGACTTTTCAAGAAACTCCTTAGACGAATAATTTTTGTATCCAATAAGTTTTGAATTTTGGAAAACAATTTTACAAATTTTTCAAATGCTTCATTTTTGTGAACAAGAAATAATACCCAAGTAAATCTAGAATAGTCATCTACGATAACAAATGCATATTTGCAACCACCTAAACTAGCATATTGAGTAGGTCCAAATAAGTCTAAATGCAACAATTCTAAAGGTTTATGAGTAGACACAAAATTCTTTGGTTTAAAAGAAACTTTGACTTGTTTACCAGATTGGCATGCAGGTAGATATATGGATCATCTATGGAAGCGGTAAGACATTTTACATTGCTATTGCTAATTTTATCAAGATGAATCACATACACATCATTGTGCCTAGTGCCCTTGAATAAGACAACATGATTTTTATCAAGGATAAGACATTCATGCTTGGTAAAAAATACATATAAATTTTTGTCACAAAGTTGACTAACACTTAATAAATTATAGTTCAAATTATCAACAAGAAGCACATTCTTAATCAAGGTTTTACCATTTTTACCTACATCACCGATGCCGATTGATTTTGCTTTATTGTTATCTGCAAAAGTGACTTTTCCACTGTTTTTGGATGTGAGATTTGTGAAGAGAGAAGCATCACCCGTCATGTGCCTTGAACATCCACTATCTATGAACCACTTAGCATTGTTGGTGATGTTAAGTACCTCATCATCTCCAATGGCCATAAAGGCCATTTCGGCTGACTCCATTTCTTCTTCAATTTCTCCTTCGGAGTTGCAATCATCCCATGTGAGCCATGAACTTGTCATCTAATTTGAAAGTTATTGAATCTCGGTTTTCTTCCTTCCTTCTTTTTCTTGGAAGGACACTCATTTGCAAAATGACCGAGTTGACCGCATTCAAAGCATTTTTCGTTTTGCTTCTTCATTTCAAGCCTTGACTTCCCTTTGAAATTATTTGAGTTTGTAGCTCCGCCTCTTCTCATTCTTCGTTTGTTGATGTAATGTTTGAGAAATCCTTTGGTGATGAGTGCAAGATCTCCTTCATCAAGATCTTCATCTTCTAGATTGATGGAGCTATTTTCATCTTCCTCTTGAGAGGTCTTTAGAGCAATGCTCCTTCTTGGCCTTGCTTCTTCATCATCCACACCCTTGGCCTTTAACTTGAGTTCATAAGATGTAAGAGAATTGATTAGTGATTCAATAGGCATTAAATTTAAATTCTTGGCTTCCTCTATAGCAATGGTTTTGGCATCCCATTCTTTGGATAGGGCATTTAGGATTTTTCTATTTTTTTCACCCAAAGAGTACTCCTGTTTTTACTCAAGGCTTCAAGATCCTTTATAATGTCATTGAACCTGCAGTACATTTTGTCTATGTTATCATGTGGTTCCATCTTGAAGGACTCATACTTGGCAACAAGTAGGGATTTCTTTTGCTCACGAATATCATCGCTCCCTTCATGAATTTCTTTCAACTTATCCCATAGATGATTAGCAGAAATGCAACCCTTCACGCGAGTTGATTCATTTGCATCCAAGGCATTATATAACACATTCATGGCTTTTGCATTCA
Source organism: Cinchona pubescens (assembly GCA_025175665.1). Taxonomy (NCBI): domain Eukaryota; kingdom Viridiplantae; phylum Streptophyta; class Magnoliopsida; order Gentianales; family Rubiaceae; genus Cinchona; species Cinchona pubescens. The sequence continues at coordinate 1,152,720 of JANKKI010000116.1, forward strand.
ATGTCAAGTTTGCCTTGTCTTGTGGAGTGAGCTCATTCCTTGTCTTTTCTCTTCTTCTATTTGTGTGATCATCAATGATAGAAGCTTCAAATAGACCTTCATTGACAACATACAACAAATCAATGTCAATAGATTGCAGAAATATTTTCATTCTATCTCTCCAACTAATAAAATTTGCTCCATTAAACATAAGGGGCCTAGTAACGGATTGACCCTCAAAAAATAGAGCATTGTTGGTTGCCATATCATTTCTTTACTCAAGAGCAGTTTAAGCAATATAATGAGACCAAGCTCTGATACCAATTGTTGGTCCCAAAGCAACCTAAGAAGGGGGGTGAATTAGGTTTCTTAAAAATTACTTTAAGAAATATTGAGATTTTCAAATTAAATGCAGATATAACAAAATCAATAGAACGGTAAAGTAAAGAGAGAATAAATTAAACAATCAATACTTCCAAGCTAGCAAGTTTGAAATATCAAATCTCTTGAATGCTTCACACACTTGGTGAGCCAATAATCTTTACAAAGTTGGGAAGTTCTTGCTCACACTAAAACTTTTTTAGTTGAGCCAAGAATCTTACTTACAACCACACTTTCATACAAGATTATCACTCCACTCAAAGTTGAATTACACTCACAATTGCACACTAATACAACAAAGCACTATAGTCAATTTGCACTCAAATTACTCTTTTCTAAGGCTTGTATTCAATGTATTAGATGATTATTTCAGTTATTAAAGCACCTATTTGAATTAGCAATAAGAGCAATAAATAGTGGTTTCAACTACTTCTTAACGGCTAAGTAATAAATGTACAAAAAATAGCCGTTGGGGTTTCGGACGTCCGAGAGAGATTGAATGCGTCCGAGGAAGCGTCCGATCTTCTTTCAGTTTTGTTGAGAGGCTTCGTTCGGACGTCCGTGCATGCGTCCGGTCCTTCGTCCGACAGAGGTTTCGGAAGGTCCTGATTTCTAAAGCTAAAAGGCAGTAGGATCCCATTCTTTCTGCTAGTTTGTTCGGACGATGCAATGCGTCCGAGGAGCTTTGACCTAGTTCGGACGGTTCTGTGCGTCCGAAAGATCTGTTCCTGCAAAAGCTTGTTTTACAGAGTTAAGTGTTCATGTCATCATCAAAATAAGGTTTGGAAAACATCAGCATTGTTATTATTTTTTTATAAATAGGTTCACCAAATAATAGGTACTATTCATTATTTCCAATCCAAATAGTTATTTCAAAATATTATTTCATATCCAAACACTTATTCTATTATAATTCCAAAAGTCAACATTATTTCTAAAAATCACTAAAGTCAACAGACAAATATTATTCACCAAATAATACTCCATTATTGGCTGTCCAAACAGTACCAATAATCTTCGCAGAAAGTGAATTCTTCCAAATAACCAAATACTACTACTAGCATTACTAAAAAAAGAATCAAACTCTAACTTATGTTGTATCTCCACAGCTTTATTACCTGCAAGCATGGGTTCTAAAAGAGCAATAAAAGAAATGTCATCAATTTTAACTACATTAACCTTCTAAGGGAAGGTCTATTCCGAATTCCAAATTAAATAATTCATTCGGAACCTAGCACATTAGAAGGCTATTTGCCAGCTTTGGCAACATATTTTGTCACAACAGATGAAGCAACCACTATTTGCATATCCTTATTTTTCCTTTGTGGCCTTCTTTGTACCACCAAAGTGACTTGCACAGGAGCAGGCAAGGGTTTTCTTTGTATATTTTTGAAAGGAACACCATCCAAGCTGCAATCTGTTATTGCAATAGCTTTGTCAGGTTTCAAATTTCCATCACCTTAAAGTCTAAAAATGAGTGATCACCATCCTTATTTGGCAGCCGTTGAAGCTTGAATAGTTTGTGTTGATAATCAGTGAGAATGTCTTCTAAAGCATTTGTGTTTGGAATATCCCCACAAAGTTCATTAATAAGCAAATAGGTTCCTTATTCATAACTTCTTGAACATTGTCCAAATTAGGAAACCCTCCATCCTTTTTGTCATTGCAATCCAAATGCTGCCTTCTAAGTTGTGGATTATCCACGATTATTGGAGATTGACAAAATTGATCATCCTCCATCATAGGAGATTAAGAATCTACTAATTGAGCTAAATCAGCATCATGAGCTAGCAATTTTGAAATATTTTTAATAACAGGAGGAACTTGGTGATCATTTTTGGATCTTGAAGATTAGGTAATATCCATCACATTAACTTCTACACCTTCTTCATCCAGATTTTTATAAATTTGATTCAAATTTTTAATTTGACAAGAGAGTTAGCCATTTTTTAGATACTCCCCTATTTCTTTGTTGAATTGCAGCTGTACCCTTCTCTACTGCTTGTGGACTGGATCACCTTTTAAGGTTTCTAAAATTTTCTTGGAGCTCTTTGAAGGATGTTGAAGGTTCTCCTATATACCTTGCTTAGGAGCTGAAATCCTTCCACCAAAGTCGTTTGACAATCTTTAAAGACATGACAAATTTTGTCACATTTGGTGCAATATCTAGGAATTTCCTCATAGGTAATTTTTTGCCATTACCCTGGAGAGTCACCCATACCTAGCCAAACCCTGGAAGGCAGCTCAAATAGAAGATTAACTTCCGTGTATACCTTGGCCACACTAGGATGATTAAGAGTAGAAGTAGCAACATCAATCTTCAAAGGACAACCAACCGCCTGTGCCAATAAGAAAATAATGCCCGTTTAGAATAAACAAGATGGAAATTCGCTAAAGAAAATCACATAGAGATAGTAGAAGGCTCCATGTTTGATTGAAGCCAAAAAGGCTTGTCCATTTGAACACTTTCATGTGGAATCTATTTATAAACCAAGTGTTTTTGAGCCAACAATGCAGGAAGTCATCCTCCAAAGCAAACATGACTATAATATGTTTCTAGTCCAATAATCGAAGATGGAAATCCCCTTTAAAACCTACGTTGTGAAAGCTTTTACGTAAAACCTCCATAGAAGGTCTTCCTCTATCAAACTGCCCAACCAATGCAAATTTGAAGGATTCAGCAAGTTGTTGGATCTCCTCATTTGTAAAACAATGTGCTGGTTCATCCTTATATTGTTCCAACAATTTAAGCTTAAGTTCTTGATCCTTCCTTCTATTGAAGACCTGGTTGAAATCTGGTGCCTGTTTTTCTTGTAAAAATACAGCAAACAAACAATTAGCTTGAACATTTGCCCCCTAGCAAGAGGCTGAGGAACGGTTGAAGCTATCATAGACAGCAGCAAGAAGAAGAACCAACTTTTTTGCTATAGAAAGTAGGAGAAGGTAAAGAAATGTCTTTATAATCCCTGGGAAAACCAATTGAATCCCAATTTATCCCTCGAAAAAAAAAAACATTATCTATTCTAAGGTTTTAAGGATTTTAATATGGATTCAAAACTAACTAAATGTGAGTAGGAAACGTGTTTGATCAAAATTAGGCTACCACCCAGTGTTAAGTGTTTCTGTTTCCACCTAACCAGTTTACCCATGAAATTTCTTTGATTTTTTTTTGGGAAAAGATAAGTCTTCTTTCTGCCTTTATAAAGAGGACATCCAAGATAGGAAAAAGACAATGTCTTTTGATGTTTTCCAAACCTTATTTTGATGATGACATAAGCACTAAACTCTGAAAACAAGCTGTGCATGTCTGCTATCTTTTCTGTTGGAAATAGGTTATTCGGACGTAGTACACCATCTGAACTATGTCATTTTTCTCTGACAAACAGGAGTGTCCGATACATATTCACTCAGACGCATCTCACCATCCGAACAGACATTGCAGAAAGCAAACTTCTTCTTGCTAGAGACGCATACAATCTCGCCTGTGAACAAAGTTTTCTTCGGATGAACAGGACCATCCGAAACTCAGTCTGGACGATGAAACAGACGCATGCACGGCCATCCGAACGATACCCTTCACCAACTGCACTAAGATCGGACGCTATGTCAGATGCATCATCTTTCTCTCGGACGTTCGAAACCTTAACGGCTAGTTTTTGTGCATTTATTATTGAGCCGTTTGGAAGTAGTTACGACCACAATTTATTGCTCATATAAATACCTGCTCTATTGTTCTGTAAGAAGTATATAAAACATTGAATACAAGCATTAGAAAAGAGCAATTTGAGTACAAATTGGCTATGGTGCTATATTGTATTAGTGTGTAGCTTAGAGTGCAATTCAAAATTTTGAATGAAGTGATAATCTTGTACAAAAGTGAAGTTGTGAGTAAAATTCTTGGCTCGACTAAAAGAGTTTTAGTGTGAACAAGAATTGTCCTACTTTGTAAAGATTATTGGCTCACCAAGTTTGTGAAGCATTCTAGTGGCACATTAAAACTTCAAGCTTGTTAGCTTGGATGTATTGGTTGTTTAATCTCCTTTCTTACTTTCTTTACATTTCTTAAGTTTCATTGATTCTATCTTCATTATATTATTTTGTTAGTGGAAAATTTTCAATAAGTTTAATCTTATTAAAGTAATTTTTTGAAACCTAATTCACCCCCCCTCTTAGGTTGCTTTGGGACCAACAATTGGTATCAGAGCATAGGTTTCATTTTATTGCTTAAATTTCTTTTGAGAAAAGATCTATTATGGCAACCAACAATGCTGTATTTTTTGAGGGTCAATCCATTACTAGGCCCCCTATGTTCAATGGGGCAAATTTTATTAGTTGGAGAGATAGAATGAAAATATTTTTGCAATCTATTGATATTGACTTGTGTGGTATGTTGTAAATGAAGGTCCCTTGGATGCTACCATCATTGATGATCATACAAATAGAAGAAGAGAAATGACAAGGGATAAGCTCACTCCACAAGACAAGGCAAACTTGACTTGCTAAATGCAAAAGCTATGAATGTGCTATAAAATGCCTTCAATGCTAATGAACCAACTCGTGTCAAGGGATGCATTTCCGCTACAAGAAATTTGGGATAAATTGAAGGAAATCCATGAAGGGAGCGACGATGTTCGAGAGCAAAAGAAATCCTTACTTGTCACAAAGTATGAGTCCTTCAAGATGGAACCACATGAAAATATTGACAAAATATATTGTAGGTTCAATGACATCATTAAGGATCTTGAAGCCTTGGGTAAGGAGTATTCTTTGGGTGAAAAGAATAGAAAAATCTTAAATGCTCTATCCAAGGAATGGGAGGCCAAAACAATCGCTACAGAGGAGGCTAAGAATTTTTATTCTAGATGCCTATTGAATCACTAATCAACTCTCTTACTTCTTATGAATTGAAGTTGAAGGCCAAAGTGGTGGATGATGAAGAAGCAAGACCAAAAAGGAGCATTGCATTAAAGACCTCTCAAGAAGATGATGAAAATGGCTCCAACAATTATTAGAAGATGAAGACCTTGATGAAGGAGATCTTGCACTCATCACCAAACGATTTCTTAAACATTACATCAACAAACGGAGAATGAGAAGAGGAGGAGCTACCAATTCAAATAATTTCAAAGGAAAGACTAAGCTAGAAATGAAGAAGCAAAATGAAAAGTGCTTTGAATGCGCTTTGCAAATGAAAAGTGCTTTGAATGCGCTTTGCAAATGAAAATAATAGGTTATCACAAGAAAATAGCGAGTTGAAGAAAAGAATGCATGTGAAATCAAATGTCAAGGAAGAACAAGCCTCCTTAAAGAAAAGATTGGATGATTTGAAAGTTCTCTTGACTAGAAAAAGAGAAAATGTTGTTGATTTGAAAATAAATAAAAATGTATTTATCAACAAAAATTTTGTCATGTTTAGAAGAGATGACTTATGTTTTGTAAAATCAAAATCCTCTTTATATGGAAATAAAAATTGTTGGCCCCAAACAGCAACCTAAGAGGGGGGTGAATTGCAGGTTGTTTCTAAAACAAACCTTTTGATATTCTTAATAAGAAATGCAAACTTTATGCACCAAATAAAACTTAAGCACAAATGAATACAATAGATATTCAACAATTTAAGCTTAAAGACCACATAAGAAGGTTGAGATTAAGAGTATCAAACCAAACTCCCAAACTTCTCAAGCTTGGAGCTTACAACCACGAAGAGCTTCTGACAAGGCAACTACCAAGTTCTCAACTTGAAGTTTAGCTACTAAAAGTCTCTTCAAAGTAGGTGAGACAATAACCTCTTGTACACAAATGAGGATCACTCTTGCTCACACTAATTTTCTTTAGTTGAGCCAAAAGTTTTACACTCACAACCACCCTTTGTTACAATTGTTATCTCTCCACTCTTACACTTGAAGAACTCTTACACTTCTAAACTCTTTTCACAAAACTACCTACACTATTACAACACTTGGACGCACTATTTCTCCCAAATAGCTCAAGAATTACTTGTAATCAATGTAGAGAAGTCTCTCTTTCTTTAATTCAGGCTTAGGGGTATTTATAGTTGCCCAAAATCTGCTTCCAACAACTTTCCAACAGCTATTTTCTGTTTACTGGAAAACTAGCCGTTGGACCTTTCGGACGGACGCTGCTAACCTCTGCGTCCGACGCTGCGTCCGTTCTCTGAGGGTATTCGTTCGAACGTCCAAGGATGCATCTGAACATGCGTTCGATCGAAGCAAAGTCTTCTGGCTGTTTTGTTCGGACGATCATTTGCGTCCGAACCTCCCTGTTTTTCTGCACACTTGTTTTCAAACCATTAGTACGATTTGGTCATCATCAAAACATGATTAACATAACTGGGGTTCAACAAAAATATTATTTGTATGTATTGCCAACAACATGGACATGTCAAGAATATGTGCTATGCCAAGAAAAATGAGAAACTTGGAATGAAAGCCGTATGGATCAATAGCAACTTCACTAACTCTAATGGACCCAAGAAAGTATGGGTACCAAAAGTTATCAATTGGTAGATTTGTTGTATAGGTACTTAACATCGCCAACATTGCTAAGTAATTCATAGATAGTGGATGCTCAAGACACATGATGGGAGATGCTTCTCTCTTCACAAACCTCAAATCCAAAAATAGTGGAAAGTAACATTTGGGGATAACAATAAAGCAAAATCAATCGGCATTGGTGATGTAGGTAAAAATGGTGAAATCTTGATAAATTTGTTGCTTCTTGTTGATAATTTGAACTACAATTTATTGACTGTAAGTCAACTTTGTGACAAAAAATTATGTGTTATTTACCAAGCATGAATGTCTTATTTTTGATAAAAATCATGTTGTTTTATTTAAGGGTTCTAGGCACAATGATGTTTATGTGATTCACCTTGACAAAATTAGTAATAGCAATGTAAAATGTCTCACCGCTTCCATTTATGATCCTTGACTTTGGCATAGAAGACTTTGTCATTTTAATATGGATTTAATTGAAAAACTTACTAAGAAGGAATTGGTAAGAGGTTATTGCTGCTAAAACTAAAGTTTTTGAGAAATAAAATTTGTGATATATGCCAATTTGGTAAACAAGTTAAAGTTTCCTTTAAACCAAAGAATTAGGTGTCTACTTCTAAACCTTTAGAATTGTTGCACTTAGACTTGTTTGGACCAACTCAACATGCTAGTCTTGGTGGTTGTAAATATGCTTTTGTGATTGTGGATGACTATTCTAGGTATACTTGGGTATTATTCCTTGTTCACAAAACTGAAGCTTTTGAAAAATTTGTAAAATTGTTTTCCAAAATTCAAAATTTGTTAAATTTAAAGATCACTCGATTAAGAAGTGACAATGGTGCCGAATTTAAATTTGGAGGCTTTCCCAAATTTTGTGATCACAACGGTATTTCACATGAATTTTCGGTTATTAGAGTCCCTCAACAAAATGGTGTTGTTGAAAGGAAAAATAGAACTCTTCAAGAAACCGCTAGAACTATGATTAGTGAATGCGATTTACCATAATATTTTTGGGCCGAAGTCCCCGTTAACACGGCTTGTTCTGTCATGAATCGAGTTTTGTTGAAAGTATGCCGAGTATACAATAGAAGAATGCTTTTGATTGAAGAAGTTGTATATGTTACATTTGATGAAGCTAATGATGTTATCTCAAAGAATATATGTGAAGATGAAGATGAAGATGTAGGTATTCAAAAGGAGCTTGAGAAGCTCACTATCCATGAAGATCATCAAGAGATCATGATGTCAACAACCATCAAGTAGATGATGAAGAAGAAAAGAACGAGGATACTCCAAAACATCTTCAAAATGTATAAGATTTGTCTCTAGTCACTCTCAAGATTTGATCATAGGTGATCTATCCGATTGGGTAACAACTCGATCTCATAAACCTTTGAATAGTAATTGTGCATTACTTTCTCACATTGAACCTAAACATGTAGATGATGCTTTAAATGATGAATCTTGGGTCATTGCCATGAAATATGAACTTAGTCAATTTGAGAAAAATAAAGTATGGACCTTCACTAGATTCAGTTGAAAAACCGTCAATTCATCCCGTAATTGGAACAAAATGGGTTTTTAGAAACAAATAAAATGATAAAGGTGAAGTCATAAGGAGCAATGCTAGACTTGTTGCAAAAGGTTATGCTCAAGAAGAAGATATTGACTTTGATGAAACTTTTGCGCCCGTTGCTAGATTAGAATCCATTCGCATGCTTCTCACATGTGCATGTTTTAATGATTTCAAATTATTTCAAATGGATGTCAAAATTGCCTTTTTAAATGGTTTTATTGATCAAGAAGTTTTCGTTGAACAACCTCCCGACTTTGAAAATAAAAATTTTCCAAATCATGTTTTTAAACTCTCTAAAGCCTTATATGGTTTCAAACAAGCTCCAAGAGCTTGGTATGAAAGACTAAGTGGGTTCTTAAGTGAAAATGGATTTAAAAGAGGTGTCGTTGACACCATTCTTTTTACCAAAACAAATTCCAATGGTTTGTTAATTGTTCAAATTTACATTGATGATATTATGATTTTGGAGCAACTAATGAAAGCTTGTGCAAGGATTTCTCACACTTGATGCAAAAAAGAGTTTGAGATGAGTATGATGGGAAAGTTACAATTTTTCCTTGGACTACAAGTTCACCAAACAAAGGAAGGGGCGTTTATTACACAATCAAGTACACAAAGGAGCTACTCAAACGATTCGGAATGGAAGATTGCAAATAAGTTGGTACGCCTATGTGCACCTCAACCAAACTTGATAAAGATGAAGGAGGTAATAGTGTTGATGAAAAAAGCCATAGAGGTATGATCGGAAGCCTACTTTATTTAACGGCTAGCAAACTAGATATTATGTTTGTTGTTTGTTTATGTGCTTGATTTCAATCTTGCCCTAAAGAATCGCACTTAATGGCTATAAAAATGATTTTTAGATACTTAAAGGGGACAATGGATTTTGGTCTGTGCTATCCAAAATCCTCTACATTTGATTTAATTAGTTATTCTGATGCTGACTTTGCTGTGAGTAAATTGATACCAGAAAAAGTACTAGTGGTATGTGTCATTTCCTGGGTAATTGTCTTGTGTCTTGGTTTAGCAAGAAACAAAATTCTATTTCTCTTTCTACGGCTGAAGCCGAATACATTTCTGCTGAAAATTGTTGTGCCCAACTTCTGTGGATGAAACATACTTTAAAAGATTTTGCTGTTATTTTGATTGTGTGCCTATAAGGTATGACAACACTAGAGCAATTAATCTCACAAAAATCCTGTAATGCACTCTAGAACCAAACACGTTGATGTTAAGCACCATTTTATTAGTGATCTTGTTTGCAAAAAGGAAATATGTGTTGGTTTTGTGTCTACTTTAGATCAACTGGCTGACATTTTTACTAAACCCTTGGCCTTAGATCGTTTTGAATCTCTCAAAATCGTCTAGGAATTTTAAAGTTCACATCGGCATAGTTTCTTAGTTCGGACGCACATGCTCGTCCGAACAACACCCTCTGTTGGACGCTCTCACTCGTCCGAAAATCTCCTCTCAAGCCAGCCTCGGACGCTTATGATCGTCCGAATTTTCCTCATTTTCTTCATTTTCCCACTGGAATCCTACTGGACGCTTCCCATTGTCCTAGAAAATATCTGACGCACTAGCCTTGAGTTTCGGTCGTCCGTTCATCAGCTTTCGGATGCTCGATCAGACGCATTCAAATCGTTCAGACGTCCGAACGGTCCCTCTGCTCGATAAAAACCTTTCATTTTCCCCCTTTCGGACTTACCCTAAACCCCGAACCCTCCTCTGGCGAGAGCTTTTCCCTCAAAATTCCTCCTATTTCTTCGTTCTCTTGATAAATTGATTGAGGAATCTTCATTCCCAAACCATTCATTACCCTTATTGAACTCCATTTCATCAAATTTCCACCAAATTTCCAAAAAAAATTCACATTTTTTCTTTCTCTTATATACCTTCATTTCACAATGGTTCGATCTCGTGGAGGCTCTTCAATAGCAACTCGTGGATGGAAATCAAAGGGAAAAGCTCCAGTGCAAGGGCAATATGCATCCACTAATCCTCAAGCTTCAACAGATCCACCCTACCAAAATTCATCGATGCCAAGGCATCTGAACGGTATACATCTCTTCTTAGCAAATCTATAATCGTTCAAAAACCTACTTCTCAAAGTCTTTTCGATGAATTCAATCTTTCAATTGTCAAATCTTGTTTTGAAAAATAAAATTAGGGTCACATAGTTCACATTGACTTACCTGTTTATCATGACATGGTGCTCCAATTCACAGCCATTCTTAGGAAAGGCCCCACTGTTCGCACATTAATTTCTCATGTGAACAGCACAAATCTTGAAATTTTCTCCAACATCATCAATACTATTTTTGAATGTGAAGCCTCATCCTCGAATGAATTTTCTTATTTCTTTTCTTTAGACGAATGGCCCGCTCCGGACACTCGATTTGATATTGACGAGGTCAGAGCAATTTTTAACATCAATTTCAAACAGGTCTCGGAAGCCAAGACTACTTTGCTCACTCCTGAAATGAATATTTTTTACCACTCTTGTCACAAATTTGCTGTTACCAACTGACGGGCATCGCACCGAGCCCGAAAAAATGCAGCTTTACCTATTTTACTGTGTTTTCAAAGGGATTCCTCTTGATTGTGGGTATCTTTTCTCTTCCCTGTGGAAACTCTTTCTTACTGATACTCGCCGAAACATTCCCTTTGGAAAATTTCTCACCAAAGTATTTGATTATCTTGAAGTACCTTTAAGCGAAAACAAACAATTTCCTCCCTACTTCAACAAAGCCTACATTGAGCGAAAGGGCCTCCATTATTTTAATGATCAATGGTGAACTAAAGCAGCATTTGATATTGAACGATCGAAATCCCAAGCCTCTATCTCTAGTCGGCACTTCCCCATTCCCCTCCTCCTCAAACACCTTCACTTTCACAAATTTGCAACCTTCTTAGTTCTTTGATCACTCAAGTGAGCTCCTTTCAACGTTGCACTAATCGCAAGTTAAAGTGACTTGAAGCTCGTCAGATGATCCTCCAAGAGTGAGACACTCAGCTTAGGCATGTCTGCTTCAGCTCAAGTTCAATTTGCCAATATCCAATCACAGTATCCCCTCGACTCCTCTACCAAAAGTGATGACAATGACAATACCGAAGAAGAGGATGATCATGAGGGCAACAACAAGGACATCGATGATCAAGATATTGCGGATGTTGATGAGGGCGACGATGAGGATATTGACGATATATTCAATTTTATCATGCAACGACGCGATGAAGGAGATGACGATAGTGAAGCTACTAGTGATGATGCCCCTTCCAAACGGCGCAAGATCGAAAAACGCTCTAAGAAGAAAAATGACTCGACTTAGATTCTCTGTTAATTCATTAATATGTATTTTGGCTTTGGAATTACTTTGACATAGATGTTGAAATTGAAATTATTTGGTTTTATGAATTATTTTGAATTGAAATAGATATTATTGTCATGACTTAATGATGTTGATGTTGGTGTTGATATTGATGTTGATACTGGTTTAACTTTGATAAGGTTTTGTTAATGTTGGTTATTTGAGTGCACTTTCTCAGGGGGAGCTTTGTTTGATGATGTCAAAAGGGGGAGTAGGAATAAATATGCAAAATTGTTGGTTGAGCTATTACTCATATATGTTGTTTTCACATGATATGCTTGATTATTCTATGACTGTTTGTCATCATCAAAAAATGGGGAGATTGATGTTTCCCAAACCTTATTTTGATGATGACATAAGCACTAAACTCTGAAAACAAGCTGTGCAGGTCTGCTATCCTTTCTGCTGGAAACAGGTAATTCGGACGCAGTACACTGTTCGAACTGTCATTTTTCTTAGACGACCAGGAGTGTCCGATACAGATTCACTCGAACGCATCTCATCGTCCAAATAGACAGGCAGAAAGAAAACTTCTTCTTGCTCCTTAACGGACGCATACAACTGTCTGAACAAAGTTTTCTTCGAACGAACAGGACCGTCTGAAACTCAGTCTGGACGATGAAAAGGACGCATGCACGGCCGTCCGAATGATACCCTTCTCACCAACTACATTGAGATCGGACGCTGAGTCAGACGTATCATCTTTCTCTCGGACGTTCGAAACCTTAACGGTTAGTTTTTGTGCATTTATTATTGAGCCGTTTGGAAGTAGTTACAACCACAATTTATTGCTCTTATAAATACCTGCTCTATTGTTCTGTAAGTAGCATCTAAAATATTGAATACAAGTATTAGAAAAGAGCAATTTGAGTACAAATTGGCTATAGTGCTATATTGTATTAGTGTGTAGCTTAGAATGCAATTCAAAATTTTGAGTGGAGTGATAATCTTGTACAAAAGTGAGGTTGTGAGTAAAATTCTTGGCTCAACTAAAAGAGTTTTAGTGTGAGCAAGAATTGTCCTACTTTGTAAAGATTATTGACTCACCAAGTTTGTAAAGCATTCTAGTTGATTAATACTTCAAACTTGTTATCTTGGAAGTATTGGTTGTTTAATCTCCTTTCTTAACTTTCTTTACATTTCTTAAGTTTCATTGATTCTATCTTCATTATATTATTTGTTAGTGGAAAATTTTCAATAAGTTTAATCTTATTAAAGTAATTTTTTGAAACCTAATTCACCCCCACCTGTTAGGTTGCTTTGGGACCAACAGTCTTCTGTGTGAAACAAGTGATGTGTACCGAGGTTTATAGAACGAGCAACTACACCTTTTAGGAGTAACTAAAAACCCTTGTGCTTATTAATACTTTGGCCAGATCCCTTTTAATAAATATCTAGAAAGCTATTAAATGTTTTATACATATTTTACTCTTCCTCAAAACAAAACCTCATCACCTAGTAAAGTCAAAGGATTGATTGGTTCACAACCCCTTGGAAAAAGCTTAATGTTGAATAAGGCCATCCCGAAGGGGTACATTAAGACCCCTACTAAAAGCTTCATAACAAAAATTGAATAGAAAAAGGGAAAGAGGGCCACCTTTCTTGATCTCCCTATAGGCACTAAAAAATCCACAACTCTCATCATTGATCAAAACATAAAACCATCTCTGTCACAAATTATTAATAACTAGTGTAACAAACCCTACGTTAAGACCAAATTTTAGAAGAACATTCTCCCAAAACTCCCACGACACACCAATGATCAAAAGACTTCATCATATTCATCTTCAACAGTATGTTATGGCCCTTAACTTTTATGTCCAGTGAATGCACTAGTTCTTGAGCAAGCAAAATATTATCTGGGATACCACAGCGACCAAGAAAAATTGACTGCCATAGAGAGATAATTAACGGAAATAACAAGGTTAACCAGTTAGCAAAAACCTTGGTCAAAACTTTATTAAAACAATTTACTGAGAGAAATTGGCCAAAATTCCGAGAAGTCTCTAGGATTTTGCACTCTTTGGAATCAACATTTTCAAGGTGCTAGCTACACTAATTGAAATTGGAACACCTGCAAAATATCTTAAGCAGCAAAAACCAAATCATTTGCAATAACTTCCAAATAATTAGCAAAGAAGAATTCGGGAAAACTGTCCAAACCAACTGCACTGTCCATGTCTATTTCTAAAATTGTCTTCCATACTTCTTCAACCGAAATTGGAAGCATAAGAGTTGCATTTTTTGATCTGTTGCAAAAATAGTTGAAATATTTTAAATGAACTTCCCCTTTTATCCTTATCAATTGCCTCGGCTTGTAGCAGCTCTTGAAAGAAGGAAACAACTGAAGACCTGATTTTATTACTATCATCTAACCATCTTCCATTCACACTGTTGATTCTATGAATTGTGATCCACACATGCTTTTCCTTGAGGTACGCATGAAGAAAACTCGAATTAGCATCACCCGCGTTAACGCATTTAATTATGCCTTTCTGTTTCCAAAACTCTTCTTCATCCCTCAAATATAGAGGAGTTTTGCTTTCACCTGATTGTAGGCCTGTTTTGATTGATTAGATTGAGCCAATTTAAACTCAATCTTGCTTTATTAAACTTCTATCTCTGCTTTTCATATATCTTAGGATTATTGCCTCAAAAATTGCCTATGTTTAATTAGCTTGGAACAGTGTAGTTGGTGTGTGTGAACCGTTAGAGTTTTACTCAATGTACATTTTTCTTGCTTTAATATTTGGTATGTTAGAGTTCATATCCATTTTTACTTTCAATTCCTAATAGAACTCTAAACTGACTTTCTTGGTTAGTTATGTGTAAAACTTTATCTTCATTGATGTTCACATTTGTGTTCACACTATTATTTCGCTTTAATTAAGTTAGGAGACTAGAATGTTTCCTATCTTTTCTCCCAAGACATTCTTGTAACCTTCGAATTCTAGTCGATTGGCTGCCTATAAATACCACCATTCGGGTCTTCTTTTAACACACAAAAAAAATCCCATCTCTCATGTATAGTTTCTCTCATATTCTTAGTATTGAGTAGGCCTATAGTAGCTCAAAAGCTTGTTTGCAAGTGCATGCACCCGAGGCTGCATTGAATCTTGGAGATGACCGCCTGGTGTCCCATTACTAGTGGATTACAATCATGTGGAGGGAGAAATAACTTTCGAGGATAGTGGTTACATGCCTGGACTTTATTCAAATCATTCGTTGAGCTTTGGTTCCAATTTTGATTAGTTTCTTATCTCACTTTAATTTAATGGAGCATAATTCGAATATGCCCAACAATCTTGAAAGTGATATATTTGCACAGCTTAATTCAACTATCATAAATAATTGTGCATAGAATCGTGGTCTTGCTGAGTTGCTCGATAATAATTTGGTAATAAGACCCATAAGCCAAGGTCAATATAATACCATGATTGTGGTTATTTGTGGCATGACAAGTTTAGGTAGTTCATACTACTTTGGGCTTTATTATCTGACATGGAAAACTTAAGAGACCAAATACCAATATTTTTGTGAATAATACCATAGCTTTTAGATACTGATTGGTATATATAAAAAATTAAAAAAAAAATTCTTTTGAGCCCTGAAATTTGTCAGCCCCTTGTCCGATTAAATTTGTTTCTAAATTGTGATGGAAAGCATTCACCAGGCAAACTATGCCTGTCCTAGATTGGAGAGTTGTTTTACCAAATTTAATCTGAACCTTTTAATTTCAAATGATGTTGTAAAAATTCTAGAAGATTAATTTTTCCTTATATATATTAGGAATACGATGTCTTCAATAAGACCAATGCTAATACAATTGCAGTAAGAGTTGCAATTAGATAATTTTATGAATTAGACCTAATAATCAAGGTCTTTATAATTTGTGTTTATTTTCAAAGTTGAAGTTCAATTCTATGGTGAATGATTAATAAGGATGGCGTTGAATCCATTATATAATTGTTTGGTTGTAGTTTATAATTGATGATTAGATACATCTTGTATGATGGATGTGTCATCTTATATACATGTTATTTTCTGATAAGGCTTTTACGTCATCTCTTATTTGAAAATCTTATAAGTTTGATATGTAAAGATATTCACACAATAGACTACACATGTCATATAAAGTCTTATAAGGGTAATTCTGTAACGTAGTAAGATCTCTTACAAGTAGGTATTCATAGAGGCGATTGGATAAGTTCGATCGGTGGACTGAGCAGAACTGACTCTCTTTTAGGCCAAAGATCCTAACCTACTGGCGGTAATCTTGTCCTATAAATAATGGTCCAATCCATGTAAGCAAGAAAGTGAGGATCAAGCCAATCTAGGCCAATAATCAAGGGCAAAAACCCTTTACGAAATACATAGCCTACGGGCCATTCATACACAATCTCCTTTTCTCTCTTTCTCTCTCTCTCTCTCTCTCTCTCTCTCTCTCTTTTTGACAGGGTGCTCTCTCGGGAAATCTGGCCGTCTTCTATCAAATGGCACCGTCTATGGAAAATGAGCATACGGCCTTTTTCTAAAAATCTCTTTCTTTTTGTCTCAAAAATTTAGAAAAACCATGTAAAGAACTAGCCGCGTAAACTCTAGCAGCCAAATTGCACAAACTCATTCCCCAAAATTTTCATGGTTCACATATGGGAAAACACAAAAAGAAGGCAAGCAACAAGATTGCAGGACTGACTCAGGACGGACATGCTACAGTTTCTTTCCCAAAACTTCTCAATTTTCCAAAGCTTCGTAGAAAATATAGATCGACACAAGGAAGTCATACATGAGGATACGGAAAACCCAGCTCAAGATGATGTTGCTTTCAATAGTCGTCATTACTCTATTAAACTTCTACCAAAACTATTAGCTTCTCTAACCCAAAAGCAAGGTTCTATTTTTTATCGAATGTGTCCAAACACAAAGTCCAGCAAGAAGTCTGAAGAGGACACTGTTGAACCCTAATCATGTTTTGATGATAACCAAATCATACTAATGGCTTAAAAACAAGTGTGTAGATTTTTCTACGTGCCAAAATTTGTAGGACGCACATGATCGTCCGAACTAGAAGCTTTAAGATGACCATTCGAACCAAAAGTTGTGGGATAGGACGTGTATGATCGTCCGACAAGAAGCTGTAGGACACACATTGTCACGCCCCAAAAACGGGACCGTAACACGCCGCGCTAATGGTACACCGGACCAAAGCGCAAGGCACAAACGAACAGAGCAACAAACTTAACCGCAATGTAATAGAACCATCAAGCCATTTCTTAACTATAAAACCGAATATTTCATTTTACACAAAATACGAGTTACAAAATTCCTTCTTAGTACAAAAGATGCTACAACAAAAATAAAGTTCATCAATACAAAACCTATCTAATACACTACCCCTCTCCAAACAAAAGAGAAGCTTGGAAGATTATCCGCAGAGTCCTACCAGTAATGTGGAATCTGGAGAAAATCTAAAAGCTGCTAACGCGATGGAGAGTCAAAAACGAGCACCTAATCTGAAAAATTATAAGTCACGTGGTATGAGCATAACTAGCTCAGTGGATATCATAAAAGCTCTTCAAATGGGGCTAAGCATTTCGATAAAAAGAAAACATAAAGATAATAACATTTGCGAAAACCATAGTCATAAAGCAGTTTCTAAAATGTCTCATGCCTTTTAAAAGTCAATAAACCATAATCATAAGTAGTTTTCTATTTCTAAAAAAAATGTCTCATGCCATTTAAACGTCAGGCATGTCCAAAACATAACCAAAAAGATCCAATCATTTCAAAACATAGTATGCTAAAGCATAGCGTAGCCAAAAAGATCCAATCATTTCAAAACATAGTATGCTAAAGCATAGCGTAGCCAAAAAGATCCAATCATTTCAAAACATAGTATGCTAAAGCATAGCGTACCCAAAAAGATCCAATCATTTCAAAACATAGTATGCTAAAGCATAGTGAACAAATCCAAGTACAGTTTTCTATCCGGAATATAATAAAATAGCATGAGTATCTTTTAGGCTCGAAGGTATGACTTTCAAGACTAGCCGATCTAGTAATCTACCACACCTACTAGTCCGACCGGGAGGTCAAGTTATCCCATCACAAGACCCCGTATCGTAGATTTTCATAACATTCACAGAAGTCACCACGCCAAATCCCATGGATGACTATAGAACCGGTTCTCCACAATTCACACATTTCTAAACACATCCAAAATTATCTCTATACCTCGGTCACCTATGAGCCAAAACAGTCATAAAATGCTTTCATATCAAAAGAGTTTGCAAAAATATCAATTGATTAACATAAAATAGCTTGGTCCCGATTTCATATGTAATAATTCCAAAACATTGTAAAAGTGCAGTTCCAAACATCATACACATTTTAAAATCCATCCAAACATATTTCGAAAGTCGTTAAACAAAATACAAGTGGAAGAGGGTCTATGTTACCCACAAATCCATCCAAACATATTTCGAAAGTCATAGGTACCGAGTGTATATATCTGTCTCTTATACACATCTAGATGTGTATAAAAGACAGTTTCAAGGTAGTCACTGAACGCGATCGCCGGCGGTAGATGGCGTGGTACCTAAAATAGATATAAGAGGACTCTTAGAAGAGATGTAGAAGTTAAAGAATGACTAGAGAAGCGAAAACGACGCGAAACGATAGAAAACGACACCAAAAGCTCTTTGGTCAAAAATGACCTTTCCACAATTTCTGACCAACTCCATATCGACAAGCTAAAACCCCAGTCAAAACACTTAATTAACCCCTCAAATTCGTATTACAGCTAGATTAGGAGATAATAAGCTCAGTTTTCCAGAAAAACCGAAAACTTCGCCTCCCGAAGCTATAAGTCTGAAATCTTGTGGAAACTTCATCCAATTCCAAGGTATTCAAGGGACCTTGGTTACAACCCAACTCAAAACAACATATTCAACCAACCAACAAAATCCATTTCCAAGGTATTCAAGGGACCTTGGTTACAACCCAACTCAAAACAACATAATCAATCAACCAACAAAATCCATAAACGGAAAGATTCACCGGAGCAATAGCCGGGACTATATCAATAGCATTCCACAACAATCCATACCCCATAACCACTACAATTAACTCCATTACAACATTAGAGCAACAACCTATGGGTGGAATTCCTCTTTACTACCAAACTGAAATTTTTTTACCGATTAGCCACACGCATGATTCAAACATGCTTCCTAACCATTCCAGTACTACCAAGGAAACACTTAAAACCATCAAAAGATCATTAAAAATCCTTCAAACATAACCAATTATCCAAATTATCCTAGTTGCGCCAAACTTCCGCTTACTTACAAAATGAAGGGAAATCAATTCCACTTGGTTTCAAGTCTCAATTCCTATCCAAACTAACCTTAAAACACTCTTTAAAACATCATTATGAGCATAGACATAAGCATTCATAGCATAACACTCTAGGTCACATATGGAAGACAAAACCCTAACTCATAATCTTAAAATTTTGTAATCTAACCATGGAAAGTTGTTAAAAATCAACCCCAATCACTTCCCAACCTCCAAAACACTAAAAACAACCCATAACATACATAAATCATAACTTATAAGGCTGCAAAGAGGGTTTATTCAGCCATAAAAAATCCTACAAAACTTGAAATTAAAGCTTGGATCATAAAGCCCATAAGCCATAAATGCAAAAATACATAAAATCTTACCTTTCAAGTGATTTCTACTTATGAAATCCAAGAAAATTTTTGGGGAAAATGGAGAAGAAATTTTGGCTAGCTGCTGGAGAAAATGAGGAAGAAAAACAACAAGAAGAAGACTTTTAGGTGCTCCAAAGTTGACTCAAATCTACCCCATTGACCAAATAGTCTCCAAGTTGACTATTTGACCCAAAAACTAATTTTTTTTCTTAATTTGCTACTAAATAACATTATAAATCAGCCATCAAACAACACTCACACACCACAATGCACTAATTACACTTAGTCCAACTTTTGACCCGTTTACCCGCCGGAACCGAAATCGCGTAAATCGAAAAATTTGCCGAATTGAAAAACGAATAAGTTAAAAGTACTTAATGACTAAAAATAATATGAAAAACATTTTAACCCAGTTAAAATCAAAGAACAAGGCTATTAAAATATTGGGTTTCACACACATGATCGTCCGAAGCAGAAGCTATAGGATAGGGTGCATATGATAGTCCGAACCAGAAGCTATAGGATGCACAAGACCGTCTGAGAGAAAAGAGTTCAAAATGAAGAAGTTTTTGTCAAGCTGTAGGATGCATATGACTGTCTATAGCACTATTCATAAAGCTATAGGACGCATTATCGGACATCCGAACCACCGTCCGAACTCGTAATGGCTAGTTTTTAACAACTAGTTTTTTAACCCTTGGAGCTCAAATTTCAGCACATCTTTCATCTGTAAATAGCCCAAGGATATTCAATTAATGTGCGGAACTACTACATTCAATACAAACACTTGTAAGAGCTATTTGGGGAGAAATAGGCTGAAATAGGCTAAAATATTGTGGGTTGTATTTTTTAGGTAGTATAGTTCTCTTGGCTCAACTAGAGGGAACTAGTATAAGCAAGACTAGACTAGTAAGTGATTTTCAAGTGTAAGAGTGGAGGGATAACAAGTGTACAAAAGTGAAGTTGTAATGTAAAAAACCCTTTGGCTCAACTAGAGGAACTTAGTTGGTGCAAGAGTGAGCCTACTTTTTGTGCAAGGTTATTGATCCTCACATTCTTTGAAAAAGCTCTACTAGTGGATGTACTCAAAACTCGAGCAGTTTAGGAGTTTGGTTTGATATTCTTTATCTCAATCTTTTTATTTGTTCTTTAAACTTCAATTGCTAAATATTTATCTTTGATCATTTGTGCTTACGTGTTCATTTGCTGCACAAAGTTTGCATTTTCATTAAGCACATAAGGTTTGTTTTTAGAGACAACCTAATTCACCCCTCCTCTTAGGTTGCTTTTGGGCCAACAATTGGTATTAGAACTTGGTCTTTTCTTGTTTTGGTTTAATCACCTCTGAGTAAGGATCATTATGACAACCAATAATGCATTGTTTTTAGAAGGGCATTCCATTACTAGACCTCCCATGTTTAATGGCATTAATTTTGTTATTTGGAAGAAAAGAATGAAAATTTTCATACAATCCATTGATATTGATTTGTGGTACATTGTTGATGGAGGTCCTTTTGAGGCAAATATTCTTAATGAAAATACACATACCGATTAAGACGCAAGACTAGCTATGAGTTAAATGCACAAGATAGAGTAAATTTATCTTTAAATGCTAATGTCATGAATGTTTATATAATGCTTGGATGTAGATGAGTCTACTAAAGTCAAAGGTTACAAATCGGCTAAGGAGATATGGGACAAATTGAAAGAAATTCATGAAGGAAGTGAAGGTATAAGAGAGCAAAAGATGTCACTTCTTGTGGCTAAATATGAATCCTTCAAAATGGAATCTCATGAGAATATTGACAAGATGTATTGTAGATTCAATGTTATTGTAAAGGATTTGGATAGGTAAAGAATATTATTTGGGTGAAAAAAATAGATTAATTTTGAATTCTTTACCTAAGGAATGAGAACCTAAATCCATTTCCATAAAAGAGTCCAAAAGTTTAAATTCTATGCCTATTAGCACTTTGATTAATTCACTAACCTCCTTTGAATTGAAATTGAAATATAAGGCACAAGATGATGAGGAGGCAAATGCAAAAAGCATCTTATAGGCATAGCATCGAAGGCTTCACAAAAAGATACAAGCAAGAAGCCAAGTGAAAAATGCTATGAATATTGCAAATTGGGACACCTTGCAAAAAGGATAAAAGACACAAGGAGCCCTCACTTCAACAACTTCCAAATCACATGAGATG
This sequence comes from Cinchona pubescens, assembly GCA_025175665.1. Lineage (NCBI taxonomy): Eukaryota > Viridiplantae > Streptophyta > Magnoliopsida > Gentianales > Rubiaceae > Cinchona > Cinchona pubescens. Next base: position 1,174,464 of record JANKKI010000116.1, read on the forward strand.
ATTACAATTCGGATGGAGAAGTTGGAGAAGAATATGAGACAGATCAAATAGCTTTTATGGCTCTTGGAAATAATGAGGTATCCTCTAGTTATGATTCTTATGATGATTCTTCTGATGATGATGATGTTGAATCATTTATTTTTCAAATGCATGATTGTTTGAAAGAATCATATGCAAGGAACAAGGAGTTAAAAATTAAGATTAATGCTTTATTGAGTGCAAACTCAAAGCTTGTGCATGAAAATAGTAGTTCGACAAAAGAAAATGATGCATTGAAGAAAAGATTAGATGTAAAAACCAAGATCAAGGAAGGACAAGCTTCATTGAAGAAGAATTTAGATGATATTGATGCACTGTTTGCAAAAGAAAAAGGAAAATATTTTTGAAAATATTTTTGAAAAGGACTAGAAATATGCTTATCAACAAAAATTTTATCATCTTTAGAAATGATGGTTTTTGCCTTGTTAAATCTAAATATTCTTTTTATGGAAACAACAATATTGTATGCAATTATTATTGTCAACATGGACATATAAAAAGGAATTGTTATGTCAAAAGAAATGAAAAGTTGGGAATAAATTCTATTTGGGTTCTTAAGCAAGTTACTAACCCAATTGGATCCGAGAAAGTATGGGAACCAAAAGTTATTGTTTAACTTTTTGTGTAGGTATTCTTGGAGAGCACAAAGGGATTCAAGATGGATAATCAACGAAGGATGCTCCAAGCATATGATCTAAGATGACATTGAAATGGGTAATAATAAAATTATTAATGTGCTTTCATTTGTTAATGTGAACTATGATCTCTTGAATGTTGTTAGTCAACTATATGATTGAATTTGTTTAGAATGCTTGGGTCCACATAAGTATCCCTAATTTTTGTCTATATTAATCACGATTTGCAAAACAAAGGGGGAACATTCTCTTTTCTAAATGAATTATAAGTTAGAAATTAATTTGCATCACATATGCTTTACTATTTTGATGATTGTTTTTGGTAAAGTATGAGCGAAAATTGCCTTGATGTTAATCCTTTGCATAAATTTCATCGTTTTTACTTGATTATTTATTCTTGAAGGGAAGAAATTTTTTACACTTGACTTATCCTCTATATACTTACTTGATTTGCATGCATAGTTTAAGGGAAAGATATTTGATACTTGATGTGGCCTTAATTAAGAGGGAGATTGTGTGTATAAATTACTTTGTAGTATAATGTTTTGATGATGCCAAAAGGGAGAGAAATATTGGACTTCATGAGATTGATTTTGTGATTGTTTTTCTTACTTTTGTTTAAGTTGTCAAATTGATTTGTCATCTTCAAAAAATGGGAGAATGTTGAATCCTAATCATTTTTTGATAATGGCCAAGAATCGTCTTTATCGTACTAATGTCTTAAGAACAAGTGTGTAGATTTTTCTATGTGCCAAAAGCTGTAGGAAGCACATGACTGTCCGAACCAGAAGCTTTAGGATGCATATGACCGTCCAAACCAAAAGTTGTGGGATAGGATGCGTATGATCATCCAAACCAGAAGTTGTAAGACGCACATGACCGTCCGAACCAGAAGCTGTACGATAGGGCACATATAACCGTATGAACCAAAAGCTGTAGGATGCACAAGACCGTCTGAAGAAAAGAGCTGAAAATGAAGAAGTTTCTATCAAGCTGTAGGACGCATATGACCATCTAAAAAACTATTCATAAAGCTATAGGATGCATGATCGGACATCCGAACCACTGTCGAACTCCTAATGGCTAGTTTTAACAGCTAGTTTTTTGACCGTTGGAGCTCAAATTTCAGCACTTCTTTCATTTATAAATAGCCTAAGGACATCAATTAATGTGTGTAACTACTACATTCAATACAAACATTTGTAAGAGGTACTTCACTACTATTTGGGGAGAAATAGGCTAAAATATTGTGGGTTGTATTGGTTTGGGTAGTATAGTTCTCTTGGCTCAAGTAGAGGGAATTAGTGTGAGCAAGAGTAGACTAGTGAGTGATCTTCAAGTGTAAGAGTGGAGGGATAACAAATGTACAAAAGTGAGGTTGTAATGTAAAACCCTTTGGCTGAACTAGAGGAATTTAGTTGGTGCACTTTTTGTAAAAGAAGGTTTTCGCCTCACCTTCTTTGAAGATGCTCTACTAGTGGATGTACTAGAAACTTGAGGAGTTTGGGAGTTTTGTTTGATATTCTTTATCTCAATCTTTTTATTGTTCTTTAAGTTTCAATTGTTAAATATTTATCTTTGATCATTTGTGTTTAAGTGTTCATTTGCTGCACAAAGGTTGGATTTTCATTAAGCACATCAATAGGTTTGTTTTTAGAGACAACCTAATTCACCCCTCTCTTAGGTTGCTTTTGGACCAACAGATACTACTAAGATCCTGCAGAACAAGACGAGGAAGAGTTAATGGCCAAAATAGAATAGAAAGTTCCCGAGCTCGTAGGAAAAAACACTACTAACCTTACAGAGTGAGCAATCACTGATAAAAATCTTTTTATACCCGCTATGTATGTGGAACAAATTCCTCTTAGTTTCAAAAAACTAGATCTAGATCCCTACTAAAGGACGACTAAACCGGTTGACCATGTAGATTATGTAACTCGTTACAAGGTTATATCGCTATTCTGATGCTATAAAGTTTAAACTCTTTGCTACTACCTAGAAAGTTAGTTCAAAAATAGTTCAATGAGTTACCCTTTATCTCAGTCAATTCTTTCGCCGACCTTGCTCGGATGTATGCTTGGCACTTCATAAGTAAGTAGGTCATTCAGAAAGAACCTGCACACCTCATGAACATCATGCAAAAACTTGATGAATCATTAAAGTAATATATTGGTCGCTTTGGCAACGAAGTCATCCTAGTGTGAGACATAGATGAAACAATCATGATTTTCAGCACAGCCTTTATGAGCGGGGTCAAGCCCGGAAACTTTACTGCTGAGTTAGCCGCAAACTTTCGAAAGACTTTCATTGAATTCGTTAGAAGGGTTGATAGTCATATTTTTTCCTGAGTCAAATCAAACTAAACAGGAGCTTGACAACCTTAAGATAAAAAAATAAAAGAGCACCATAGTCTAGATTTGACAAAACTAGACATCAAGTTGATGTCGACAACAAGAGCAAGATGTGAGACTGTCTCTTAGACAAATCTGAGAAAATTTTTCCCTCATAACAATCTTTCGTGGCCGTTGGCCGGTAGAATCACCTTTAAAGGGAAAAATACTTTCGGCCACGCAAACTCCTGTTCTTCTAGATAAAGACTTCACTTTACTTAACACTTCACAAAAGGAAACCATTTTTCAAATACAGAATGAAAGGATCCTGTAGTCATCTCCTCCTGTGCGAACAAACACCATAAACAGGATAGATCTCGTTATTGTGCACATCATGGAGATCACGGTCATGATATTTCGAGGATTGTAATGATCTAAAAATTGGAATTGAATGAGCTATCAAAGATGAATTTCTACAGAGATATATTCTTTGAGCTGTTGACCAATTTAGATAGAACGGTCATAGAGCTCGGAACAATGATAGGTCTCCTCGACTTATTATCCAAACCAAAGAAATCATCAAAGGGGAGACCGCCTGCTGACAACAATGATATGGTAGGGTAATAAACATGATTTTCAAAGCTGAAGAACCCATGCTGGATATCCAAGAAGGTATGATCGAAGCCATTACTAGAGGTGGAACTGGTTGGGATACTGCAAATGCCTAAGAACGCTATGCCCGAGTAGTGCCTCCCGTTGAAACATTTCCAAAGAAAGCTTGGGCCAATCAAAGTATCTACTTCACTGATGAAGACCCTATACCCGATCAATATCCTCATGCTGATCCAATAGTTATCCATGTTAAAGTGGGTGATTACAAGGTACACCAAGTGTTATAGATAGAGGAACCTCAATGGATATTATATATTGGCATGCATGGGAAAGAATGGGGATCAGTAATGATCACATTAGACCTATTCACAATCCACTTGTAGCATTCACAGGAGACTCTATCATACCAAAAGGGATGGTAACATTGCCCCTGACCCTTGTTGAATCTCCCAGATGCAAAACTGAAATGATAAATTTCATTTTGATGAAAAAACTCTCTCCCTACATCATGATTCTGGGACAACCATCCCAATAAGCTTTCATTATCTTACCTTCGGTTTATCACCTGGGAATTAAGTTTGCCATGCGTGATGGATTAGAAGAAAGTGTGTGGAGGAATCAGTAAGAAGCCCATGAATGCTAAATGATGCCTCTCCGAAGTCTGCCTATTAAGGAACAAGCTCGCAAAGCTGAAAAGTCAAGTGCTCATATTGATTAAGGAAAGAACAAAGAAAAAGGTCAAGCTCAGGTACCCCAACAAAAGACATTGAACTAAACGATGAAAAAAAAAGGTAATCGAACTAGAATTAGGAATTCCGGTAGAGAACAGAAATTGCCTTTTATCCTTTCTACCCTAATTAGAAGCTCAGAATCTATATTTTCTTATCTGCTGAATTAAAAAATGATCTACTCAAGTAGTTGTATGAGTATAGAGACCTTTTTTCTTAGTCTATAGATGATATGCCTAGCATTCCAAGGGAAATCATCGAGCACAAACTAGGGATAGACCCCGCATGCAAACCTATCAAGCAAAAAAAGACTTTTAGGTCCAGAGTGAAGCCTAATCATAAAGATCAAGGTTGACAAACTTTTGGCTACTCAGATAATCTGAGAAGTCTTGTATCCTGCTTGGTTATCTAATCCTGAATGTGTTTCTATTTCACTGATCTCAATGAAACATATGCAAAAGATAGTTACCATTTGTCTCAGATCGATATAGTAGTTGATTCATTGGTAGGCTTTATGATAGGACATTTTCTAGATGCATATAAGGAGTACCATCAAATCTTTATCAGCAAGGAAAATGAGGAGAAGACCACATTTTTCATAAATAATTCTAGGTACACTTATTATAGGTGCGTATTATTATCAAACAGTGCCATTCGAACTAGAAAATGTAGGGTCACATATCAAAGGCTCGTCAACAAACTCTTCAAAAAATAAATCAGAAGAAACATAGAGGTCTACGTTGATGACATAGCGGAGAAGAGTCAATCACATAGTGACACTATCCATGAATTAAGGGAAATCTTTGAGATATTAAGAAGTGTTAACATGAGGTTTAACCCCCACAAATGCACCTTTGGAGTATCTTCAGGAAAATTCATGGATTTTATTATATCTGAGAGAGGTATTAAAGCCAATCTGAAGAAGGTTCAAGCCGTGTTAGACATGAAAACTCCCCTGAAGGATCCTGATAATAACTCATAGAAAATGAACTCTTGGGTCTCTAGAGCCTGCGGCACCCAAAATAGGTTGAAAACCGGTAATCCAAGGCTTGGTACTAGATGCTAAAGCCATTGATCCAAAATTTGAGGAGTAAAACTGATTATTAATCGTTTAGTTGTAGAATGAATAGNGGCATGAAGGATGAACCAAAAAGAGATAAAGAAAAAAAATCCTAAGAGAAAGGAGAAGTGCAAGTTTTTAAGGCAGGAAAGTTCAAAAGATGAAAAAGCAATCGCCAACGAAACAAGTGAAAAGATGAGGCATTAAAAATGCACAAATATCGAGGGTACGACCCTTCGAAACCCTATCTTGATAAATCATAACCAGCTCCAAAGTTGATCAAACAAATATCAAGGATATACTCAAGGAAGCCAAAAAGTCATCCAAGAACAAGAAAAATACAAAGTCAGGTGGATGCATAGTAATTTGAGCTCCCAAACCAATCAAAATCAATTTGGTTAGAACTCGTTGAAATGCCTTAAGAGGTTCTGGAAGACCAAATCAAGAAAGAAAATCAGTTAGGTCAGAACTCACAGAAGTGCCTTGAGAGGTTTTGGAAGACCAAATCATGGAAGAAAATCAGTATATTTAGAACTCGTCGAAGTGTCTTAAGAGGTTGTGAAAGACAAAATCAAGAAAGATCATGAAATTAGTTTGGTCAGAGCTCGCCAAAGTGCTTTAAGAGGTTTTGGAAGACCAAATCAAGAAAAAAAATCAGTTTAGTTAGAACTCACTGAATGCCTTAAAGAAGCTCTTCTGAAAAATGCAAAAATGATTGTGGATTTTGCCAAAGTTCAGGAGACAATTTCAAGGCAGAAGCTTAGCCTAAGTATAGGTTAGTAGAAATACATAATCTCTAGAATATATTGAACTTAGAGGATCTGTGTAACAATGACTTAAGCACTAGTCAATAAAGTTAGCAGAATGAATAATGACAAAATATTTATGAAACAGACCAACCTAGATTTGAATCAATATGAATTGATTAGCTCATTCAGTACTTATCAACAAAAAAAGAGAGGAATATAGCTCTTTATGAAAAGAAATTCCTTTAATCACGAAAATGGATTACAAGGTACACCTCACCTCAAAAGATGGCAAAAAACCTACAAAGTAATAGCGATTACAATGAAGATCTTCCTATTTATTCCAAAGGTAGAGAAGCCCATGGTCTTCAAATTAAGTTAAAACATCACCACGGACCTTGTCCAGAAGCAAAAAGGTCCTTTCGCAAAGTCAGTGGTCACTTGAAGCCAGTCTTATTCGAAAAGCTTGAGCGTGGAAACGAAAAAATAAAAAGAAAAAGAAAAAATTATCTGGCGACATGTCAAAGACCAGAGAATCTTTAACAGCTTCTAGGTAGATAAAAAAGGGAAGAAGAGATGAATAAGAAGAAAGTGACATGTCAAGCATGCAGGAGCAGTCTTTTCCCGCCTCACCTCCCTTATTATCGAGTTCCCAGGTGAGACAACCACCAGCATGCATGGGAACTGAGGGCTAAGTTTCAGAGGGTGAGCAAGCCTGCTCCCTCACTAAGACACTCCATTATTTGCCAAATTGAAGCATCCAAGATAGCCATCTTAGCTAGAAACAAGTATCCAATACTAAAACTATAATTTGGGAAAAGAGATCCGGTGCTTGATTCAGGCAAAGAAAGTACTTTGATGCCAGCCATCTAATTGCTGCGTGGTTACTCAAAGAAATCACAAAGAATATTTTAAGGAAACAGAGAAAATCTAATGGGTTCAAATATCCAAATTCAAGACTATTTATATGTGGAAACACAGATAAAATGATGTGATGTGAAAGGACTACCCAGACATTTTGCATGCTAATATTTATGATGGATAGTAAATGATGACGTGTATTCCGGAAAAGACTCCTTGAAAAAAGGAAAAGTCACTTAGTGAGGAAGGAGTCCCTTTGTGATTATCTAATGAACACTTGATGACCCAAATGTCTATTGAAGATGGGCAACAAGATGATAGATGAACATGTAATCAAATCCAAATGTCCACTAAAGATGGGCAAGAATCCAACCCAAATGTCCACTGAAGATGGGCAAGAAGAGGTTAGACTAACATATAAATCATACCCGGATATCCACCGAACATGGGCAAAAAGAGTCAAACAAACATATAAATCAGGCCTGAATATCTACTGAAGCAAGAAAAGGTAACAGATAAACATACAAACTGCATCTGAGTGTTCACTGAAGGTGTGAAAGAAGAGGTCAGATAAACATACAAACCATACCCATATGTCCACCAAAGATGGGCAAAAAAAGGTCTAACAAACATATAAATAAGGCCCGAATGTCTATTAAAGATGGAGAAGGAGAGGTTAGACAAAATATATGTACCAGATCTAGAAGTCCATCAACGAGGAGCTAAGAGAGGTCAAACAAATACACAGGCTAGATTCAAGCACTCAAAAGAAGTGAATACCGAGAAGTCAGGCCAATGTTCCAATCAAGCTTGGAGGTCTTTCAAGAAAGATGACAAAGAGGCTATATATGCGAATAAACACAGAGAAATTCACAAAGAAATTCAAGAATAAGTAAAGATATCAACAACGAGCATTAATTTAGCAAGATGAGGATATTAGGATTGGAGTTTACGTTGGAGAATATCCAGCAGCCTTGAATTATTACATTAGAATACATTTTTGCACAAGCAAAGGTTTATGCAAATATCATCATATTACAAATCCTATACGGGAAAGAAGAAAAGAAAATTATTTGCTGGTATGCACCAAATTGCCCTTATGAAACAAATGAATAAAAGAAAAGAAAATAAATATATTGTTACTGGGAGCTGATACAAGAGACTCTTAAGCTACGCAGGTGCTTGATGTTGATCCATCTCTTCCTGACTCTGATTTGATCAGTGGGTGGCTAATTAGTATCAGGGGAAGAAATACCAAAAAAAATAGACGTTCCTACCAAAGCCTGACCAAAGATGTCAAAAGCATAATTTAGAACATTCATATCAAAAGAATCTACAGAAAATAGAAGATCAGAAAAATGATCTACCTCCGACGATTGTCCTGTTTGGTATTACCAACCGAACACTTGGACAAGATGGTACAAGCTATATTTTGTTCCATATGAGCTACCTTGAAAAGGTCTCCCAAGGCTTCCATGGACTCCCAAGATACTAAGGGGTCAAACAATTCACTCGTCAATCACTGCATGGGAATACTTGTCACGTGAAACTCCTTCTTTGCTAGATCAGTCGCGTCCTTAAAGCCTAGCCTATGAGCTTCTTGGCAAAGGTTCAAGAGGTCATCATCTACAGCAGTATAAGCGAAAAAGCTATTGATGCTCTGAAGGGGTAGTTTTGCCTTTAAATCTGAAAGCTCTAGCCTTAATCCACTTATATCGTTCTTTAGTCCTTTTGCCTTGGAGTTGTGAGATTCAATTTCAAAATGGGCAGCTTTCAGATCCTCAGACATCTGAAGAGAAGCCTGCTTCAACTTTTCCAATTTAAATTGGTGTTGCCTCTTTAATTCCTCCTTGAGGGCATTAAGAACTAATTTACTCTCCCTTCTAAACTTCTCCTCACAAGGCGATAAAGACTCAGTGTTCTACTTCTAGAACTTCTTGAACATCTCAAATAGCTTCCATTGACACAACAATATTGCGTGGTTTAGTCAGGTGCTTGATCAAAAGTAGTGTGAAGCGAGATAAAGGAAACACTATCCATAGCTACTGCAATAGCTCAACTGCAAAAGTCATCATCTAAACATTTTTCTAGAAACACTATCTACTTCAAAGGGAAAGCAAGATGGAGAAAATTATGGATGGTGCCTAATGTGTTTGAATGACTATGGGTGGTAGAATCTTCATTTACTGGATTATGGAATTTGTCAAGATGGGCTGATTGAATAGGCTTGAAAGCCGATCGGTTTGACTCGACACCCTAATCTATAATTGGTTGGACCAATGTTCCCGAGGAATAACCAACCAACAGTTCAGATTCTGAGCAAGTTACTGGATAAGAAAAGTTTTCCTCTTCTGAGGTAAGACTGCGGCAACATGAGAAGAAATGGACTGACAAAAAGCCACTATCATAGTTGAAGGAGAAAGGACAAATACTACTGAAACAAGTTGCCTACAAGCAGCTGAAGTCACCTGACTGGCAACTGGGAACTCCATCAGAACGAAAAAAGAAGGGGCTTTGGTCTCATCAGCCCCTGCTCTCTTTCTGGATCCATAGATACCTTTTCCATCAATGAAAATTTACGGCGGATGGGTCACAGTAGGAGTTTCTCCAGATTTTTCTCCGTGGTGAGAAGCCATTAATATCCAAATTTACTTGTTTCTTTTTTAGGAAAGAAAATGTCTTGAAAGAGGCTATGAGGAGGAAGAACAAGATCTATGAAAATGGTCGAGAAAACTTGAAGGCTTGATTGTAAATCTGAAATTTGGATTAGATAAATAAGCCAAGTATAAAAAAGACACTCCGATGGGCATGGAAATTGAAGCAATAAAAGAACACAAGCAAAAGGGACACATCCCTTGTCTGGGAACTTGTGTTAGTTAAATAAAACCCATACCATGGAAGGCTTTGAAGAACTAAATGCCCTGCCAAGTGGCATCATTGTAGAGAGTCATCCTAGGGACTGGACAAGAATGTGAATGATCAGCTAGACCTGACCCAACTTAAATCTAGCCGAGGGGACTTTTGATGATACATAAAGACATTCACCCAATAGACTAGTGACACATGTCATAAACTAATTCTTAAAAGGATAATTCTGTAATGTAGTAATATCGCTTACGAGTAGTTATTCATAGAGACAATCAGGTAAGTTAAGTAGCATACCGAGCAAAAATGACCCTTTTTTAAGCCAAAGATCCTGACTTAAGTGGCAGGAATCTTCCCCTGTAAATAATGGTCCAATCCATGTAAATAAGCAAGCGAAAATCAAGCCAATCTAGGCCAATAATCAAGGGCAAAGAACCTATAAGAAATACATAACCAACGGGCCATTCTTACACACACACTCTCTCTTTTTGATAGGACGCTCCCTCCCTGGAAATCCGATCGTGGTCCGTCAACTTACATCATCCGATTCACTAGAAGCTAGCTTTAATCTAAAGAAATAAAGTTCTTTGGAGCTAAAAGTGGAATTGAATGTCCTGGGGGTTTTATGTTAGAATAGATTAGTTGTGCTCCTATGCATTACCAATCAAACTGAATGCAATTTTTAGCATAACATTAATTTGATTTGTGGACTAATTTGCTTTGCCAACTGTGAGCCGTTTAATGTGCCTAACAGCTTAATTACCCATCTTTGTTATTCAAGTCCCCATCTCTTTTGAAGTTGAAAAGGATCAAGTATTCAATTTAAGGACTTGGAATGCCTTCTCGGTCGTTTGGCCAAGGTCGAGCATGTTGATAGACTTGACATTTTGATGCAAAGTTAAAACACGTGAATAAATAAAAAATTTATGATCCAATTAGAGTTAAATCAATTGAATTATATAGTGAATTTAAATTGATTTATGAAACTTGGGACAGTTAACCAAAATAAGATTGTTTTATATATAATTTGAATTATGTACTTGGACTATATGTTAAGTGGCGCCTGTAAAATATTTGCATGAAATCATACTTTCCATGGTATATCGAGCATTTTTCATCATCTTAGGAATAATATTAATTCATTCCATGATGTTTACTTGATGTCAAACTAAGATGACATGTCTCATATGAGATTTTATTGTTTTTTTTATGGACTCACATCTTATAGGTATAGATTTTACTATTATTATATGGATGGATTCGTTAATGGAAAATTAAATTCTTGTCTTTTATATTTGAATAATACTAATTATTGCATTATTTCGATATGTGGTGACATGACCAAGAACTTAATTTTTAAGTTTGGATAATTGAATTAACTTTGATCAAGTGCGTTTTGGTTTCAGTTCAATCCATCCGTGTATAATGTTATTTTATTCTTTCTAGTATAATAAAAATAGTAAAGTAGATTATTGAGGATAGTACTAGCACACTGAACGTACATATAAGTTTATCTTTGTTGAGAATAATGATTATACAATTTGAGTTAAATGTTAAATATAACAATTACTTATCACGAATTACATGTAATGTATATGGATGATTAATATTCAAAACATTATTATTACTTATGTTCTCGAGTGATCTCACAAATCTTGGTCATGCTTGATTGAACTTCGTATGTTAGTAGTCGGATCAAGGAAATTAATTAATATTTGAAAATTTTACACATATTACATTATAAGTTTGTTCAGGTCAGTATCGTCTGTATGGATTAAATACTATAATGAAATTAAAACTAACATTGATGGGTTAACCATGTAAGAATTTAGTACTTATCAATACTATTGAGAAAAATAAATAAAGAAAAGTTATTTTCCTTGAAGATTTGAATTTGATAAAAGTGAAATTGCTTAAATAAGCTTTTTACTCAAAAAACTTGCATTGTTGGAAATAAGCTTTGACAACATATTTTTGGTGATAATTGGAACCTAACTAAATTTTTAAGTAGATCAGAATGCGTATAGATTTTGCAATTACTTTGCTCTTAAGTAGAATACAATTCTCCAGCACCTATTCACTGATAAGTTTATTCTGGTTGACAATGTTAAAAATGTTTGAACATCACCAAAATTTAGTGATAGAGAAAACTAGTAATCCCTGTGAATTCCAGTCTTCTTGAATGATTTTAGGTAAATAACTTGGCCATAACATTCTATGAGATTGTGTCGTTGGTAAATTGACTAAGCTGTAAATCTTTGACTTGTTGAATTTTAGCCTAAAGGTCTTCAGAATAAGTGTTATAATGTTGACTGATTGTTTCCTGAGTTATACATTGTGTTTTTATTATACTTTTAGAACCCGAGTCTTAGTTATTTGTTTGATACTTACATTTGTTGGAATCAACAAACTATGGAAGTATTTTCCTTTAAGATATACTTATAAGACTTGAGAAAGTTGATCATATTCATCTACATGTAATGAATAAATTTTATTCCTAAATCTCTCAAAATGTGGGGACATGGATAATTGGGAAAATTTATTGCATGAGATAACATGCCGAAGATGCCTTGATTGATGAATTTGCCGAAGATGCCGAAGATGCCTTAATTCTAGAGGTGTAAATCACAAAAATAAGGATTGAGTGTGTTAACTCATGGAGACAAATTCAACAAGTTAAGAAAATTATAAAATATGAAATGAATTTCCAGTGGAGACCAATCTTATGTGATTACTAAACTATATCATATGAGATCTTATGATACCTCAAATTGTATTATTGTGTTGATCTATTAAGTGCTTTGATGTTAAACATCTCACTATGTAGATACTACATGCACAAAATTGCATTTGTACTTTAGACATGACAAAATATAGGGGTTAAGATTTTTATCTAACCATGAAATTAAAATTACAAATGAATATTTGAGTGGACTAGTAAGTTCATACTAACTATGTCGCGTGAATTTAATGTTATGTGTGAATGTTCTCTAATAACTTTGTTAGATTGAGAATAACAATTATTTTTCTAATGTATGTGTAACAAGATGTTCTAAAAGTGTGTTGCACTTAATTGCATTCATCCAAACAAAATTTTTTTATGCAATCAGATCTTGTCAAATTGAGTATTACATCACATATATGTTGCTTAGGTATGTTGAGAGTACCATTACTTCATTACCTTTTTGGCAAATTTTCTAAGCAATTTTGCTATGTTTTGGGAGATGAGATTAATTACGCATTTGATTATGATTCATACTCTAGTTATATATGGAGTTATATCCTTATAATCATCTAAATGAGAATATAATTACAGATACCTTATGAGATATGACTTTATTGCATTAAATTGACACACGAAAAAACTAAATTACTCACAGATCCATTACTGGAAAAACGTGTATTTGTTTCTTGTACTGCAATCTATAGGTAATGATTGTTGAGATAGAGAGTGATGACTAAACAAAAGACCAGCATATGCGTATAAGACACAACATTGTGAAGTCGTTTTTGAGCAATGGAGTGATAACTAAGGGCATTCTGAAGTCCTGATAGAGTTTATCTGACCCCTTTAAAGGACTAAACCGAGATATAGTCCGAGATACATCGAGGGCAATGGGACTTAGACCCATTGATGGGAATTCAATGTGGTGGCAAACCAACCTACATTAGTGGAGATCCCAAGAATTAGGTCAATGGGTAATAACAAGCCACAAAGATATTCTACTTGCACTATCATATTTGGTCCCTCCCTGTAGTGTAGATAGTGCTTAGGTCATTATCTGTCTAAAATTATGGGGATTGTGTCTATGACTCTTAATGAGCTTATATCCTTTATTAGTGGTGTGTGGTAGTATACACTTGATAAGCTCACCAATATGAGTGTGGAAGTGGGGGCCGCTTTCTATGAGATTAACGAGTATATCATTAGAGCACTCATGAACATCTAGGTAAGGTGCGTGGCCCAAAAGGCACCAAACTGAGATCTTACAATGGATTAAATTCTAACATGTACTCAACTATAGAAGTGTGCATTAAGGAGGAAGGTTCAAGACCTTGGTTACCTATCTTCCAAACTTTTCTGTTGAATGCACTGAGCGCAATTCAAGTCCTCAAGACATAATTCTTTATGTGTTGGATTTATTTACTCAATATCACTTTCGTGTTTTTGAGTCATGTGGGAAATTGTTAGGATTATTGCCTAAAAAATTCCCTATGTTTAATTCTTTGAACGGTGTAATATGGTGTGTGTGAACTGTTAAAGTTTTTCTCCCTGCATGTTTTTACTTCCTTTATTTTTTTGTCTGTTATAGTTCATATCCATCTTTACTTTCAATTCCTAATAGAACTCTAAACTGATTTTCTTGGTTAGTTAGTGTAAAACTCTATCTTTATTGATGTTCACAATTGTGTTCACATTGTTATTTCAGTTCAATAGAGTTAGGAGACTGGAATGCTCCTATCTTTTCTATCAAGGCAGTCTTGTTACCTTCCATTCGGGTCCTCATTTAACACACTAAAAAGCCCTTCTCACATATAAAGTTTCTCTCGTATTCCTGGTACTGAGTAGTCCTGTAATAGCTCAAAGCCTTACTTGCAAGTGCACGCGACCAAGACTGCCGTTGAATCCTGGAGAGTGACTGCCTAGTGAACCGTTTGCACCGATAGATTATGATCATGTGTAGGTGAAATCACTTTTAAGGACAATGATTACAAGTCTCAGCTTTGTTTATGTACTATATTCATTCGCATAGTGATTCAAATCATTTGTTGATCCTTGGTTCCGATTTTGATAAGTTTTCTTATCTCACTTTAATATATTGGAGCATAATTTGATTATGTCCAACAATATATTCTCGAAGACATACCCAAATACTTCTCTATTCCAGTCCTTTAACTCCCTTTTAGCCTAGACAGCTTCATACCAAATGCATGCACACTATAACCCTGAATCTTCCTGTGCCGACTGTAATTCGCAAGAAAATTAAAAAACATGCCTAACCCATATCTATTGAAACAGAAATGAAGAAGGCCTCTTTTATCTGGGTTGGTCATATGAGTCAACAGAGGTGAATGATCCAATGTAGCCCGGTTAATATTTTGAACTTCATCAATGGAAAAAAATTCTGATCTTCCTAATTTATAAACATCTGATCAAGCTTGAAACCAGTAAGGAGCTGTCATTACTGGTTTATAAATTCATCAATGGAAAAAAATTCTGATCGAGCTACTGTATGTTCCTCCTGAATAAGGAATTTCCTTGAGAAAGTTGTCATTCATTGCCAAATGAGAATCCATTCACCTATAGCCCATAGATCAGGACATTTTGGCCAACATGCAAAAGTAGAAGACACCATATTGAAATCTTCTCCTAACACCTAAGGCACTTACACTGAGATTGAAATACTTCAAAGATCAAAGCACAAGTTCATCCTTTCAGCCCTAGTACATTTAGTGTATATAGAAGTACCTTCACATGTCTCACTCCAATCATCACTCAAAAACAACAGTTGGACAGATTGCTCCTTATTAGCCAGAATGTTCACGTGATATTTCCCCTAACGTAGAAGCCATTATTAGTTATATTAAAAATATCTGAACTTGAAGCCAAAGGACTTAAAAACAATTTAAATCTTGAAAGGATCACCTAGTGGCTCGATAATCACTAAGAATGATACATCATGCAATTTGATGAGTTTTTAGAATTGCAGAGATGTTGATTTCCCAAGTATGTCCCCTTGTATTGCACACTATGATATTTTCGTTTGGAAATTAGGAGATGACTCGGATAATGCCCGCTATATAGCAGCCTGCAGAGTAATAATGGGTCTCATGATAGCGAAATATTTTTTCTTCTTTGTTGTTTTAGAAGCTTCAATTTTCTATAGTACTTGATCATGCTTTTCAGAAATCCCTTTGCCAACCTATCATCAAGATCTTCCAAGAAAGAATCAAAACCAGTAATGACAGCTCCTTGATCATAGTCTAAATTGTCTTTTACTTCAATATCAGTTAGAGAACAATAATTGAAGTCAGTCTTAGCTTGCTGGATAAATCACTTATGCTGATCATTATGTATTTTCCCATGTATGATATTGGTTGACAACAACTAGATATCACCAATTCACAATCTATGCAAGAGATATCATTCATAGTGACTGAACTGGAGTCTCAGCAGACTGCATATCACTCCTGACAGCAAGATGGTGTTAGAAGTTGTCATACTCAGGAATATTCAAGTTTTCGTGACCATTTGATAACTCTATTTTTACAGAGTTATTTATTATCTTTTAGGTCTAGTTTGATTTGTTATTGAGTCCTGGTTTCTAGTGTTTAATTGTTATTAGTTTGTTTTACGGATAAGAAAGTGTTTTAGTACTAGTTCTTCATTTTTAAAGTGTCAAGTGTAGTTATTTAGTGTTTGATGTGTTTTTGCAGGAAAGAAGGGAAAAAGTGTAAATTGCAACGAAATTGAGCATAACATCACAGCATGACGTCCAAGGCTAATCCAGGCATTGCGACATTGCAGTCGAATCTGGTCAAATTATTTACTTGCGGGTTTAACCCAAATTTTAGCTTAGAAGTAGATATAAGAATAGAGAACTGTTGGAGCGACAAGGAGAGCCAAGACTTAGGGTTTCTTTTTGTAGGCAACCAAAAACACTATCTAGATTTTAGAATTTATGGTTTTAGCAAAAATCAATATTAGTTTGCTTAAGTTTACTTGATTGTCTGAATTTAAAGATTCTCTGGATGATAGCTTGAGTCTCTCTAGAGGATATTATTTTTCATTTATAAAGTTAACATTCCTCATTTACGTTTCTTTGCAGTTGTTATTATTTCGCTTAAGTAGTTGGATTAATTTATCATATTTCTTTAATCAATTTCAGTTCGTAGTAATTTATATTTACGCCTTCTACAAATTCTAGTCGCAGTAGGATAATTCAGCACTTAGTTCTGCATATTTGTCTATTAGTTAGATTTAAGTGCTTCCGTTAGTTATCTATTGGTTAGATTTAAGTGCTTTCGTTTAATCCGATAAAAACCAAAAAACAACCAATTTGCGATTATCTAGAAAGTAATTGATACTAAGTATTGTATAATTACTTTTTTACCATATACTACTCAGTGACCTGTGCACTTGCGAAATGCGTAAGAGTAATTGGTTAATAGAGGTATATAGATTTGACACAAATCAAGTTTTTGGCACTGTTGTCGGGGAGTAGTTTCATGGCAATATCACCGCTTTGTTACTAATTTAGATTTATTTTTTGTTTTTATTTACTGCTTTCCCAATTTTCTTTTTGTTGCCTTAGTTAATTATATCGTTGTGCATTGTGTTTCCATATTGGTGCATTTGATTTGTGCGATAGTGTTGTTTTCTAGTTTATGACTCTTATAGACAAACAATTACTTCGTCTTGATTTGGAAATTGAACAAACACTAAGAGGGTTAAGAAAGTAGAGAAGACGACTAAAAGAGCAAGAATAACTTGCCATGAGGGATGAGAATGTATTGAGAAATGAAGAGGTGCCAAGGAATGAGGAAGAAATTGTAGGTGTGAATTGCAATGGCAATGGAGATTGTCTATTGAATGAAAAAACAAGACCTACACTTGATGGGGCTAGCTCTAGTATCACTAGGCCTTCGATACAAGCAAATAACTTCGAGATCAGGCCAACTTTAATACAAATGCTCCAAAGCCATGTTATGTTTGGTGGTGAACCGAGTGAAGATCCACATGCCCATCTATGGAATTTTGAGGAGGTAATTGGTACTTTCAGGTTTAATGGAGTTTCACTGGATGCAATATGTATGATGGTTGACATCATTTTCTTTCTCTTTGAGCGATAAAGCTAAGTAGTAGCTACAAGAATGCGGCAAAGGGCAATTGACCACTTGGGAAAAGCATGCCCGAAGTTTTTTAACAAAATTCTTTCCTCCTTCAAAGACCGCTAGATTAAGGAATGAAATCACATCATTCAAGTAAGATATTTGTAGAAAGCTTAGGTGAAGCATGGGAGAGATATCAAGAGTTGCTGAAACATTGCCCACATCATGGGATTCTACTTTGGATGCAAATACAAACTTTTATAATGAACTTCATCTAAAAACCTAGATAATGATGGATGTTGCAATAAGGGGTTCTTTATCATTTAAAACACCGGAGGAGGGTCAAGGATGCTGAATGTCATAGCCTCTATTTATTGTCAAATTGTAGCCTTCAAACTTTTCAGCAAGAAAGAAGATTAGCTCTTAATCTTGATCATACATATGTTGTTTTGGCTAAAAATAAGATTATTCCATCATTGGTGGAGAATTTGACGAAGAATAGTTAGGGCAATTTGAATGTTAATGCAGTAACTTTAACACCACACTTTCACCAAATTTGTGATTCTTGTGGAGGAAATCACATGACTTGTCGATGCATGAGTGAAGAGCAGCAATACCCGAAACAAGCCTAGTATGTGAACCAACAATTTAACCCAAGACCTCAAAATAATCAATTCTCCAACACTTACAATCGTGACTGGAGAAATCACCACAATTTCTCTTGGGGAGGTAACAACAACCAACAACAGTCACTTCCAATACCACAAAATAGACCGCCTTTCAACTCTTATAAAAATCAAAATCACCCCAATCACTAACAGTACTACTACTTTGAAACCTTTATCAGCCAACTCCACAAAAAGTTGAAGGATAAGGAAATTCGGAGAATATGATGGCACAATTCATTAGAAATCAAGAGTCAGCCTTTAAGAATTTGGAGAACCAAGTGAAGTAAATAGCTGAAAGACCACAAGGAGCTCTCACTAGTGATACCATTTTCAACCCAAGGTCCTGGAACCAAATCCTAGAGAACATGACAAAGCTATCATCCTAAAAAGAGAAAATGAATTGAATGACAAAGTGGTGGAAGAGTGATGCCTCGCACACCTAGTTATAAATTTATAAAACACCTAAATCCGACTATTAACTAGGTGGCATCCCGCAAGTATATGGTTGTGAACTACTAGTAAATGGAAGTAGGGATCGTTCTAATTACCGGTTATTTGGTTAGATTTCAAGTTGAAGCGATTGATTAAGTGAAGAGATTTAACTAAAACTAGAACTAATGGAACTAAAGAAAAAGCAATTTAAAGTAAAGATTAATCACAAAGAAAGCAATTAAAAAGGAAGTATCTTTAGAAAGCAATAAAGGGAACAATTAAAAGGAAAAGCATATTAAGCAAGCAATTAGTTAATCTAATCTATTCTAAGAAAGCATGTAAAAAGAAAGTACTTTTAAAAAGCAATTAACTAACCTAAATTACATATTACACTAAGAAAGCACAATTAAGGAAAATCTACCCATTAACTAATCTACCAATTAAACTAAGAAAGCAAGTAAAGAAAGAAATTAAATGAAAAGCCCATAAACTAATTTATCCTAATTAACCAATCTAAACTATGAATTACCACAAAGGAAGCATAATTAAAGGAAACCCATTAACTAATCTAACAATTATACTAAGAAATCATGAAAGAGAGCAAATATATGAAAGTAATTAGACTAATTAAACTAAGAAAATATGAAATTAAAGTTTAGCTAAAAGAGTTTTAATACAAACAAGGAACTTACCACTAAAAAGATTCAATCTTTAGCTAGGAATTGTGATTACAAGAAAGAGAACTCCTACTCTAATCTAATCTAAGAAACTTCCCCCCCCCCCCAAAATGGGGAGGACAAAGGAAGAAAATTACTCTCTGATCTAGCCTACTTCTACTAGATATCCAGTGGGTCTTCTATGCCTCAAATAATGCTTAAAAGGGGTATAAACAGTGCTAGGGTTGTGGGGTAATTGTCACGCCCCAAAAACGGGACCATAACACGCCGCGCTAATGGCACACCGGTCCAAAGCGCAAGGCACAAACGAACAGAGCAACAAACTTAACTACAATGTAATAGAACCATCAAACCATTTCTTAACTATAAAACCGAATAGTTCATTTTTACACAAAAAATACGAATTACAAAATTCCTTCTTAGTACAAAAGATGCTACAACAAAAACAAAGTTCATCAATACAAAACCTATCTAATACACTACCTCTCTCCAAACAAAAGAGAAGCTTGGAAGATTATCCGCAGAGTCCTACCAGTAATGTGGAATCTGGAGAAAATCTAAAAGCTGCTAACGCGGTGGAGAGTCAAAAATGAGTACCTAATCTGAAAAATTATAAATCACGTGGGGTGAGCATAACTAGCTCAGTGGATATCATAAAAGCTCTTCAAATGGGGCCAAGCATTTCGATAAAAGAAAAGGTACTCGTTTTTAACATCTCCACCGCGTTAGCAGCTTTTAGATTTTCTAAAATGTCTCATGCCATTTAAAAGTCAATAAACCATAATCATAAGTAGTTTCTAAAATGTATCATGCCATTTAAACGTCAGGCATGTCCAAAACATAGCCAAAAAGATCCAATCATTTCAAAACATAATATGCTAAAGCATAGCGAACAAATCCAAGTACAGTTTCAATCCAGAATATAATAAAATATTGTTGGCAAGTAATAGTTCCAAAACTTGGTAAAAGTGCAGTTCCAAACATCATACACATTCTAAAATCCATCCAAACATATTTCAAAAGTGTTAAACAAAATACGAGTGGAAGAGGGTCTATGTTACCCACCTATCAAAGCAAAACTGTACAAATGATCACAGAACGCGATCGCCGGCGGTAGGTGGCGTGGTACCTAAAACAGATATAAGAGGACTCTTAGAAGTGATGTAGAAGTTAAAGGATGTCTATTATATGACATCTAGATAAGACCAAGAGACAGGTGTTATACAAATGATTTGTTTGCAAACTCTTTTGATACCTTGAAAGCAAAGTCTGTCTCTTATACACATCTAGATGTGTATAAGAGACAGGCTTAGTCTAGCTGTAATACGCAGTTACAACCCAACTCAAAACAACATATTCAACCAACCAACAAAATCCATTTCCAAGGTATTCAAGAGACCTTGGTTACAACCCAACTCAAAACAACATATTCAACCAACAAAATCCATAAACAGAAAGATTCACTGGAGCAATAGGCGGGTCTATATCAATAGCATTCCACAACAATCCATACCCCATAACCACTACAATTAACTCTATTACAACATTAGAGGAATGCTATTGATATAGTCCCGCTTTACTACCAAACTGAAATTTTTACCGATTAGCCACACGCATGATTCAAACATGCTTCCTATCCAACCCACTACCAAGGAAACACTTAAAACCATCAAAAGATCATTAAAGATCCTTCAAACATAACCAATTATCCAAATTATCCTAGTTGCGCCAAACTTCCGCTTACTTACAAAATGAAGGGAAATCAATTCCACTTGGTTTCAAGTCTCAATTCCTATCCAAATTAACCTTAAAACACTCTTAAAACATCCCTTAATTATGTGCATAGACATAAGCATTCATAGCATAACACTCTAGGGCACATATGGAAGACAAAACCCTAACTCATAATCTTAAAATTTGTAATCTAACCATGGAAAGTTGTTAAAAATCAACCCCAATCACTTCTCAACCTCCAAAACACTAAAAACAACCCATAACATACATAAATCATAACATATAAGGCTGCAAAGAGGGTTTATTTTCAGCCATAAAGAATCCTACAAAACTTGAAATTAAAGCTTGGATCATAAACCTTGAAACAAGCCATAAATGCTAAAATACATAAAATCTTACCTTCCAAGTGATTCCTACTTGAAATCCAAGAAAATTTTTGGGGGAAAATGGAGAAGAGAGTTTTGGCTGCTGCTAGGAAGAAATGAGGAAGAAACAACAAGAAGAAGACTTAAAAAAACTTCCAAAGTTGACCCAAATAGTTCCCCATTGACCAAATAGTCTCCAAGTTGACTATTTAACCCAAAAACTAATTTTTGCTACTAAATAAAGATAACATTTTAAATCAGCCATCAAACAACACTCACACACCACAATGCACTAATTACACTTAGTCCAATTTTTGACCCGTTTACCCGCCGGAACCGAAATCGCGTAAACCGAAAAATTTGCCGAATTGAAAAACGAATAAGTTGAAGTACTTTATGACTAAAAATAATAGGAAAAACATTTTAAACCAGTTAAAATCAAAGAACAAGGCTATTAAAATACTGGGCTTCACAGTAATAATGTAGCAAAAATCAGCCCCGAACAAAGTCATTTTTGCTCTATCTATCTCTAGATCGCGATCTGGAATTTGAGATCGTGATCTGGATTGAAACTTTTGAAATGCAGCACTTCACAGTTTTGCTTCGAAAATCATCATTTGACGTCCGATTGATACGCCATTTTTTTTCATGCGACCCTAACACATAGGAGAATATTATTATCTATAATAAACACTTAAAATAATACCTAAATATATAAGTAAAATTCTCACAAAATAGCCCCAAAATGAATGATATTTGAGAAACAAAGACGAACGAAAACCTAACTCCCAACGAAGTTAAGTTAAAGAAACGACACAACTCTATACAGAAGAACCAAATAAAATATGCTAATTAAGACCTAAATAAGTACTAAAACACTTAATAAGCACGTATTATCACATTCTAACACATGAATACAAAATAGACAAAAACACACACGAAAACACTAAAAATACTCGAAACTAGTAGCCAAATTTTCAAGTTTATGGTACATATATCTCTAGTTGTCTAAAGTTATCAAAGAGGAAGAAAGAAAATGGGATGATGATGAGACTGAAGTGAAGATTGAGGTAATTCAAGATGAGGAAGTTGGTATACCATCTAGTAAGGAAGTAGAAAGCTAAGAAATACCAACCTAATACACAATCCTAGCTAGAAGGAACAAGGGTGAGACTGAAAAGAAGAATTGATTCTTGAACCTTTAAGGAAAGTATAGCTTCCATTTCCTCAAAGGCTAAAGGCTGATAGAACAGAAGTTTAAAAGATGTATTTCTTGAAATTTTCAAGAAGATAGAAAGAAACATCCCATTCATTGAAACTTTAGAAAGTATGTATAGCTATGCAAAGTTATAAAACATACGCTCATAGGAAAGAGGAAGCTTTTGGGTGATGAAATCCTTTGCTTAACTAACGGTTGCAGAGCATTTAATCTAGAAGAACCTACCTCATAAGATGAAGGACCCTAGGTCTTTTTTGATTTCTTGTGAAATTGATGGTTTATTTTTGAGAAGGTGTCACGCCCCAAAAACGGGACCGTAACACGCCGCGCTAATGGTACACCGGACCAAAGCGCAAGGCACAAACGAACAGAGCAACAACTTAACCGTAATGTAATAGAACCATCAAGCCATTTCTCAACTATAAAACCAAATATTTCATTTTACACAAAAATACGAATTACAAAATTCCTTCTTAGTACAAAAGATGCTACAACGAAAATAAAGTTCATCAATACAAAACTTATCTAATACACNACCCCTCTCCAAACAAAACCCCATTACTGCTCTCACATCCCTTTAGTCTGTCAGAATGTGGAGTCCGGGAAAATCTAAAAGCGCTAACGCGATGGAGAATCCAAAACGAGCACCTAATCTGAAAAATTATAAGTCACGTGGGGTGAGCATAATTAGCTCAGTGGATATCATAAAAGCTCTTCAAATGGGGCCAAGCATTTCGATAAAAAGAAAACATAAAAATAATAACATTTGTGAAAACCATAATCATGAAGCAGTTTCTAACCATATCTCATGCCATGTGCTGTCAATTATACCATAATCATAAGTAGTTTCTAAGAGACAGTAATTTAATTGAAATTTAGATGCTTTAATTGGTCCCTCCTCTGTCTCTTATACACATCTAGATGTGTATAAGAGACAGCCTCCGTTGTGTATAACTTGTTTACCAATGAGCTCCCATGGATGACTATAGAATTTATCTACAAATCAAACATTTCCAAACACATCCAAAATTATATACCTAGGTCACCTATGAGCCAAAACAGTCATAAAATGCTTTCATATCAAAAGAGTTTGCAAACATATCATTTGATTAACATAAAATAGCTTGGTCCCGATTTCATATGTAATAGTTCCAAAACTTGGTAAAAGTGCAGTTCCAAACATCGTACACATTTTAAAATACATCCAAACATATTTCGAAAGTCATTAAACAAAATACAAGTGGAAGAGGGTCTATGTTACCCACCTATCAAAGCAAAAACTGCACAAATGATCACAGAACGCAATCGCTGGCGGTAGGTGGCGTGGTACCTAAAACAGATAAAAGAGGACTCTTTAAAGAGATGTAGAAGTTAAAGAATGACTAGGGAAACGAAAACGACGCGAAACGATAGAAAACGACACCAAAAGCTCTTTGGTCAAAAATGACCTTTTCACAATTTCTGACCAACTTCGACAAGCTAAAACCCCAGTCAAAACACTTAGTTAATCCCTCAAATTCTTATTACAGCTAGATTAGGAGATAATAAGCTTAGTTTTCCAGAAAAAAAACGAAAAACTTCGCCTCTCTCTAGGCTATAATTAGGCTATCCTCCCTGCCAATAAAATCCAATTCCAAGGTATTCAAGGGACCTTGGTTACAACCCAACTCAAAGCAACATATTCAACCAACAAAATTCATAAACGGAAAGATTCACCGGAGCAATAGCCGGGACTATATCAATAGCATTCCACAACAATGGAAAACACCTAAAACCATCAAAAGATCATTAAAGACCCTTTAAACATAACCAATTATCCAAATTATCCTAATTGCGCCAAACTTCCGCTTACTTACAAAATGAAGGGAAATCAATTCCACTTGGTTTCAAGTCTCAATTCTTATTCCTATCCAAACTAACCTTAAAACACTCTTAAAACATCATTATGTGCATAGACATAAGCATTCATAGCATAACATTCTAGGCTCATATGGAAGACAAAACCCTAACTCATAATCTTAAAATTTGTAATCTAACCATGGAAAGTTGTTAAAAATCAACCCCAATCACTTCCCAACCTCCAAAACACTAAAAACAACCCATAACATACATAAATTACAACTTATAAGGCTGCAAAGAGGGTTTTCTCAGCCATAAATAATCCTACAAAACTTGAAATTAAAGCTTAAATCATAAAGCCCATAAGCCATAAATGCTAAAATACATAAAATCTTACCTTCCAAGTGATTTCTACTTGAAATCCAAGACTGTTTTGGGGGAAAAATCTAGAGGAAGAAGTTCGGCTGCTGCAGGGAAAAAAAATGAGGAAGAAACAACAAGAAGAAGACTTAAAAAAACTTCCAAAGTTGACTCAAATAGTACCCATTGACCAAATAGTCTCCAAGTTGATCACTATTTGACCCAAAAACTAATTTTTGCTACTAAATTAACATTATAAATCAGTCATCAAACAACACTCACACACCACAATGCACTAATTACATTTTGTCTAATTTTTGACATGTTAAGTTGATTTAAAAATTGCGTAAATCGAAAAATTTGCCGAATTGAAAAACGAATAAGTTGAAGTACTTTATGACTAAAAATAATATGAAAAACATTTTAAACCAATTAAAATCAAAGAACAAGGCTATTAAAATACTGGGTTTCACAGAAGGCCATGTATGACTTAGGAGGTTCAATCAACTTAATGCCCATTTCCATTTATAAGAAGCTAAATGAAGGAGAATTAAAGCCTACTAATATGTTCCTTAAGCTAGAAGATAGAAGAATTAGATATCCGTTCGGTATAATTGAAGACGTGATAATGAAGGATGATAAGGTGTTCCTACCAGAGATTTCATCATTCTTGAGAGGAAAGATTACCAGGATAATGAAAGTTGATAAGGTGAATTCCTACGACTTGATTTCATCATTCTTGAGATGAAAGAAGACAAGGATAAGCCTTTGATCCTTGGAAGGCAGTTTTTAGCAACCAGAAAAGCATTGATAGATTTCCAAGGATGAAACTCCAATTGAGGGTCAATAGGGAAATCGTTTCATTTAATGTTTTCTGATTCATTGAAATTTCCTTCTTTATATGATGATGTTTTGAAGATTGATATTATTGATAAAAAATTTAACGGTTTTTCAGGTCAAATTTCAAGAAATGTCCATTGGAGATAACATCATGAAAGAGAGTGATGACAAAAAACATGATGACAACAACCAAGGAAATTTGGAAATGTTAAAAGAAGATGTATCTTTGAAGGAGAAAAAGAGAGAAGATTTCAGTAATGGGGATCTTTGAACAACGAACCCCCAAGACTGAGCTCAAACCTCTTGTTGGCCCAAAAGTAACCTAACAGAGAGGGGTGAATTAGGTTGTCTCTAAAAATAAACCTTTTAATGTGCTTAATGATTTAAAATACAAACTTTGTGCAACAAATGAACATTTAAGCACAAGTGATCGAAGATAAATATTTAACAATTGAATCTTAAAGAACAAATAAAAAGATTGCGATAAATAATGTCAAACCAAACTCCCAAGCTAAACTCCCAGCCTCCACAAGCTTGGAATACATCCACTAGTAGTGCCTCTTCAAAGAAAGTGAGGTAATAACCTTCTTGTACACAAAGGAGGCTCACCCTTGGACAAACAAAGTTTCTCTAGTTGAGTCAAATGGTTTCACATTACAACCTCACCTTCGTACACATGTTATCCCTCCACTCTTACACTTGAAGATCATTCACTAGTCTACTCTTGCTAACATTCCCTCTAGTTGAGACAAGAGAACTATACTACTCAAACCAATACAACCCACAATATTTTAACTTATTTCTCCCCAAATAGTTCTTAAAAATGTTTGTATTGAATGTAATAGTTCCACACATCATTTGGATGTCCTTGGGCTATTTATAGATGTAAAGATGTGCTGAAATTTGAGCTCCAATGGTCAAAAAACTAGCTATTAAAAACTAGTCGTGAGGAGTTCGAATGGTGGTTCGGACGTCCAATCATGCATCCTACAACTTGATGAATAGTGTCTCGAACGGTTATATGCGTCCTATAGCTTTGACAAAAAATTTCCTCATTTTGAACTCCTTTCTTTGGACGACCTTCAACGTCCTATTCTTTTGGCTTTCAGATTCCTTGTCTCGGACGGTCTTTTGCATCCGAAGCATTGTCCTTCAGATAGTTAACTGCGTTCGAAAGATGTGTTCTTCTTTGGTGTTATTTGGTCATGTTTCGGACGCTTTCTTACGTCTTAGCTCATTTCTTTCGGATGCACTTCATCGTCCATAAGGTGTTGTTCATTATTTATTTGTTTTTCTTGATTGTGTTTAGACGATCATTTACATCCAAACCTTTCTATTGTTCTACAGAGTTGTTTTCAGGTCGTTAGCACAATTTGATCATCATCAAAACATGGCAAGATTATCATAATGGGGGTTCAACAATCTCCCTATTTTTTATGATGGCAAATCAATTGGACAATTCTAAAAATAATCATAAAATTTGAACCACAAGACAAGAGGTTTTGTCCATTATTTCTCCCTCTTTTGGCATCATCAAAACATAATAGTATAAAGCAATTTATACATACATTCTCTCCCTTAATTAAGACCACATCAAGTATCAAATATCTTACCCTTAAACTATGCATTCAATTCAAGTAAATATATAGAGGATAATTCAAGTTTAAAATATTTCTTCCTTTCAAGAATAAATAATCAAGTAGAAACGAAGAAATTTATGCAAAGGATTAACATCAAGGCATTTTTTGCTCATTCTTTACCAAAACCATCATCAAAACAATAAAGCATATGAGATGCAATTTCTTGTGATGCAAATTAATTTCTAACATATAATCCATTTAAAAAAGACAACGCTCCCCCTTTCTTTTGCACATAGTGACTTAATATGGACAAAAATTGGGGATGTTTTACTTATACCCAAACATTCTAAACAAATTCAATCACATAGTTAACTAATATTCAAGAGATCATAGTTCATATTAACAAATAAAAGCACATTAAAAATTTAATTGTTACCCAGTTCAATATCATCTTAGTTTGTATGCTTTGAACACCCTCCATTGATGATCCATCTTGAATCCCTTGGTGCTCTCCAAACATACCTACACACAAAGTTAAGAAACAATTTTTGGTACCCAGACTTTCTTGGGTCCAATTGGGTTAGTAACATGTTTAGGCACCAAATAGAATTCATTCCTAACTTTTCATTTCTTCTGACATAATAATCCCTTTTTATAGATTTAGATTTTACAAGGTAAAAACCATCCTTTCTAAAGGTGATAAAATTTTTGTTGATAAGCATATTTCTAGTTTTTTTCTTTTCAAAAACATTTTTCTTTTTTTTTGTAAAAGTGCATCAAGATCATCAAAACTCTTCTTTAATGAAGGTTGTATTTCCTTGATCTTGGTTTTCACGATCTGATCTTTTATTCAAAGTATCATTTTCTTTTTTCAAACTACTATTTTCATGCACAAGCTTTGAGTTTGTACTCAATAAAGCATTAATTTTAATTTTTAACTCTTTGTTCCTAGCATATGATTTTTTCAAACATTCATGCATTTTAAAAATAAATGATTCAACATCATCATCATCATCGTCACAAGAATCATCACAAGAATAATTACAAGAATCATAACTTCAGGATACTTTATTATCTCCAAAGTCCATGAAAGCCATTTGAGTTGCCTCATCTTCTTCTTCAACTTCTCCATCCGAATTGCAATCATCCCTTGTGATTTGGAAGTTGTTGAAATGAGGCTTCCTACCTTCTTTTTTCTTCTTGGATGGACACTCATTTGCAAACTGTACCAATTGGCCATATTTATAGCATTTTTCACTTGACTTCTTACTTGTGTCTTTTTGTGAAACCTTCAATGCTATACTTCTTTTTGCCCTTGCCTCCTCATCCTTGGTGGAAACTGCTGTCGTAGGCACCAAAAATTAAACAATCTCTCAATGATAATGTACTAGTGGTGAGTCAAGTTCGTCCCACAGAGAACGGAGTTTATTCTTGTGCTAAATGAAAAGGGGGGTTTTGTTGAATGCTTTTGAACTAAAAATTAAAACGATAAAATAACTAAAGAGAATTCAATTAAGAAAAATCTTGGTTTTGGTCATATCCACCATGGCAATTTTACTAGTCGATCATTGACACGCAAGATAATTAAATTTCCATATCATTGACTAATTGAAGAATTTACCCGAATTTCAATTCAAAGTTGATTCTTATTTCTTTCTGAAGTTAGTTAATTTTCAACACGCGATCCAATTAACTCTAACTATTAATTTAATCCAGACACGCGCCAAAGATTAATTCATAGAAGCATTAAAATCACAATTAGGCTAATTAAACATAAACACACGTAGTTATGTCAATTAGATGATTAAATTCCCTAAATTCAATAACACTGATCGAGTAATTACTTCCATCAAATTTAGTTGCTTCGCAGATTGAATCAAGCACACGCAGGTAAAACAATCTAGCAATAGATTAATTCTAATAACTTAATATTCTGCAGTAATAATAAGTTAAAAAGATAATTATAAAATTAATCACAGAAAAATAATCAATACTTGATATGTAATTGAATAAATTTAAGCACAAAAAGTTTCACAACGTATTAGAATTGACCATGGCTTCCAATCCCCCGACCAAGAAAAGGTTTTTAGGCACTAAGTGCAACGAAAGAATAAACAATAATTTTCTACTGCTGAAAACCCTAGATAAAACTAGAAAATAAAGTGTCGATCCTAAATGGGGAATTTAATGAGTACTTAGGGTTACAATTAAGGTCTTCGGATAAGAACGTGAAATCGGGTGAAAAAGAGTCAAACCGGGCGAAGAAATCTGTCAAAAACCCAAAAACACGCCATTCTGCTGTTTTGGGTGCACATGCGCTGTCTATTTTGGGCACATGTGCACCCGAACATAATCAGTGCTGGAAATCTTGCTTCTGGAAGCAACGCACATGCGCTGCACAATTCCGGCGCATGTGCGCTGGCTTTCTTCATGTGCTCCATCTTCCACTTCGATTTTCACCTTGATGCTTTTGGAATTGGAAAAGTATAAAACACGAAAGTTGTAGCTCTATGTCTTAGCTTTCCAATGCGTCTTAAATCACCTCAATTGGAGGTTGGACTTAAAAGTTATGCTTGAAATACGAAACAGCATCCAAAATGGCTTCATACTCATGCTTGTTCCGCCCTTAGGATTTTCTTTCATCTTTTCCATCATTTTTAACTCTTTTTCATTTTAACCCTACAAAAACTAAGAATAACCAAATTAATCTCATTAATAACTCAAATCTTTCTTACAACACATAAAAATGTGGTAAATGACACATAAAATATAGCACAATTATGAACTTATCAAATTATACCACACTTAACCTTTGATCGTTCTCGATCAAACATCAAATTAAAACATTTAAGCATAACAAAATTTTTTTATCATCACGCAACATATTCCCTCAAATATCTACATAAATAATCAATAATCAATCCACCAATCAGAGTAGCCAAAGAACCAAAGTGCTCAAATGCTAATAAAAACCAAAACATGAAATTCATGTGTATGTGTGTATAGCCATTCAAAAAATTAGATTTGAAAATATCTAGATTAAATCATGAAGACCCTCAAAATTTTTTTCTAAACGCCCCATAGTTCACTCTTCTTACACCCCCTCCACTAATCTAAACAACCGATTCTATTTAAATTAGGTAGGACTTTTAGCTCAAAATATAGGTTAGGATATTTATTAGCCAAAGAAGGGAGAGGATAAAACAAATAAGAACAAGAGCTTTATAATAATGGTGGCCACACATTAAAATAAAACTTCTCTTCACATGAGAAATATCATACATCCACAACCCCACACTTGAGTAACGAACACCCATAAAAAATTTGAAACCAAACATGCCAACCTTCATCGGACATAGATACATCACATCCTCTTTATATTTTTCTATGTCCGCTCATAGTACGGGTACCAATGGTAGGCACTACCCGCAACAAATAAACAAGCAGGTACCAGTGATGGACACTACCTGCAACTACAAAAATTCCATATTCATCAATTTTTTTTTACAACAATTTTTTCCAATACCCCATTTCGCTATAAAAATGTACATCACTCACTTCTCACAAACTTCCACCCTCATATCCCCTTAACATATAATGTGCACCATAAAGCTCTAAAAGGGAAAACTTAGGATAAAACAATGAAAAGAAACATTAAGCTCAATAAGGGTAGGTAAATTGAGTTTATGTGAAAGAATGTGAATGGTATTTCTCTTCACAAGAATAAAGCTCAAACAAGGTACTTAGAAATTAATTGTTAAAATGGTTGACTAAAAAGGCTCAACAAATGAAAAAGGCACTGCCCTCATTTTCAAACTAAATCAGGTTGTCTAAGAATTATCTTCAAAATTGTAATAAAGTGAGTTTTTGGGACGCAACATAATTGAGTCTGCCCACTCTACATAAATTCCTCTAAATATCCCAAATCAAAAATTAAAGTATGTCTTAGTGCTCAAAAGTCTTGAAAATCGTGAATGAAAAATATTAGCACCGACTACTCATCCATGTATGGTTCAATTAAAGATTTATTATGCAGAAAAATGGAGAAAAATATGTTAAGCAAAACTTTCAAAAATTTTCAAAAATTTTCACAAGTTCTCAGATCAAAAGAAAAGTCAAAATGTTGCAGTAAAATTGAGCAAAATATACCAAACAACTTAAAATTTTTGACAGGTTCTCAGATCAAAAGAAAAGTCAAAATTTAGCTGCAAAATTTAGCATAATATACCAAACAACTTAAAATCCAAATAACTCCGACCCTACACATAAAAATAAGCATTGTCCTCAATGCAAAAATAAAAGCATAAAATGGGAAAAAGAAACGCTTCTATGGATTTAATTCGTGTTTGGGGCAGTAGCCACTATAAATATCCCCTTGTTGAAAATGAAAACTGGAGAGAACATTTACTAAACAAAACAAAACAAAGAATTCCCTTGAGAGAATAAGAAAAACAAGAATAGTGTAGAAAATAATCCTACAATAACCAAGAAAAACTGACTCCCTTAAGGGAACACACAACTAAAAATAATGAAAAGATCATGACGAAAATAATACCTAGCTAAGAACTAAAATGTCTAATAAAAGAACAATGAAATTTGTCTAGGAAATCAGCTGCCATAAATATCAGATAAATAAAATGACCCAACACAGAGGGCATAAAAAGCTCAAGGAGCATGGGGTCCCAAATCCTGCGGGAAAGGTGGAAAAGGTGCGAATGTGGAAGGGTCATCTCCCCGCTCTCTGGCCATCTGACGAGCTTCCATGGTCTGCTGCCAGGTGAATTGGTATTGCATTAATGAAGCAAAATGTTGACTCATCTACTGTTGCTCTGACAAGATTTGATATAGAAGCTCCTAAGTCTGCTGTGAGAGGGTACCGACTCATCGTCTGAATCATCAACTGCCTCTACGTGTGCAAGTAGAGGCCTGAGATCGCGTGCGTTTAACTGAAGCTCTTATACCCTCCATTGCAATCAATTGTCCTGGCTTCAATTTTTCTTCCGAATGATCAATCCCCACACCACTTTCCAAACACAAAGCCGTAATCAGATGGGGAAACCATAAACCTGGTAGCTTATTAGTAGCGGAGTAGCAGATTTGTTGGCGTATAAGCTGGCCAACATGTATGGCTTTCTGAGTAGCAATTCAATACAAGAGTTTGGCCATTTTCATAGTGACGTGGGCAAGATGGTTTACCGAAAGAAGGCGGCCACACAGAAACTTGAACCAGACAAACCAAGCTAGCTTAAGTTTATTAGCGTTGAAATGTCGAGCCACGGTGCCATCGGTCGTGTAAGTCCATTCCACGTCCCCATCGCAAAGAACAGGATTGACCTTCAAAACTCTACGTTGGGATTATGGGTGTCAAGCCAATCATCGTTACGAACAAGATTGACCTTCAAAACTCTATTAATTTCGTTGGCAGAGACATCCACATCTTGTCCCCGTACATATACTCTAGTGGAGCTATAATGATCAAAATTAGAATAAAATTCACGTACCACCGGAATGACGGCATCTATGGGGGTTGAGGTGAAAAGCTCCCATCCACGATTGTGAATAGTTAACTTGATTTATGGCACCCCTGCCAATGGAACTTGTATGCCTCGTTCCTTAATTGTAGCCCGTTTCGAGATATCATTTTCATATTCTGTTGGGCTGTTGCGTTTAAAAGCCTGAGACCTTCACCTACTCTAGGTTGTTGAGTCCCCGATGATGAGGATTCTCCGGTACTTTTGCCTGTGGCTATTTTCTTTACTGTTTTTCCCATTCCTATGAAAGATAAACATACATCATTACTCCCAAACAAACAATTGTAACACCCCACACTTAAGTAAAAGGCCATTTCTCAAATCATAAGCCTTAGAATTTACATGAAAATTCAAGCAAAATAATGGCAAAAACTAAGGCTTATATACATTGCATGAAGATTTCTTTGCATGAAAATAATCAAAAAGATACCACATGGCATAATCAATATTCTAGAGATTGAATTCATGCATCAATGCCTTATGTTTTAACATGTTTATTCATTGAGACAATTTATCAAACACATGGCATGCATAAAGTAAGAGGAAAGTTTTGTGTATAAAATAAATATGCAATCCATCCTCAATCAACAATCCAGACAGTAATTACTCAAATTATACAATTAAAGTTAAATCCATATGAGATTTATTCAATCAAAGCATAAAAAGGCTCAATACATTCTTGAGAAGTAATTGAAACCCATAAGGAAAAATTAGAGAAATAGAGGAAAATTCATACCTTGAAAAAAAAGAAGATTGGGTGTAAAATTGATGAATTTGGGCGATTTTAGGAAGAGATGAAGTGGGGAAGTTGGAAGCTTAAGAGGAATTTGAAAGGAAAGAGGAGGGGTATGTGGTGTTATGTGTGAAGAAGAAGGGTTTCTACACATATAATTCCTCGCGTCCTATGCTGTCGCACATGCGCTGCATGCTCAGCGAGCATGTGCGCGTGAAGAAGTGTGGCCAACGCTATTCTGCCTGGGCCCACATGCACTGGGCTTTCAGCGCGCATGTGCGTACGAAGCAGTGTGTCCGACGCTATTCTGCCTCACTCACATACACTGGGCTTTCAGCATGCATGTGCACACGAGGCAGAAGCTTAATTTGCAATCGGGCTCAGCGCGCATGTGCGCAAGAGGCAAAACAAAAATAATATATATATTTTTTTTAATTTTAAAACATCAAATTTCTACCCTAAATCATCCACATAACACACAAAAATTCTTCAAAAGACCATGTTATCATTTTCACCCTTTAATGCAATCGATTTCCCAATTAACAACGAGATTAAAATATGCTGTTTTTTTAAACTAAAATAAGAAAAATAAAAGTTGTAAAAATTAAATAACGGAACAAAATTCAAATGGACATGGGTTGCCTCCCATGCAGCGCCTTTGTTCATTGTCGTTGGCTTGACGTGATATTATACACTGTCTCTTTCACCAATCAATCATAATGCGATTCTTTCAAATTCTCTTCACACACATTTCTCAATGCAACTCCTTCACAATAGGGTTTTGGGCGATGTCCGTTGACCGTGAACACTTCGGATGTTTGTAAACTCTGAATTTCAATTGCACCATGGGGAAATACATTAGTTATTAAAAACAGACCAATCCAACAAGATTTCAACTTACCAGGAAATAGACGAAGTCGTGTCTGATAAAGAAGGACTCTTTGACCGACTTTAAAATCCTTCCTTATGATTATTTGATCATGTAAAGCTTTTGCCTTCGCTTTATATATGCGAGTATTCTCGTAAGCTTCATTGCAGATTCCTCCAACTCTTGCAGTTGTAATTTCCTATGTTCGCCATTGGCATCCAATCCCATATTGAAACTCTTAATTGCCAAATAAACTTTATGCTCCAATTCTACGGGTAGGCAACGAGCTTTCCCGAATATTAACCGATATGGGGACATCCTTATAGTCATCTTATCTTATAAGCAGTGCGATATGCCCATAATGCATCATCCAACCGTAAACTCCAATCCTTACAGTTAGAGTTCACCATTTTTTGGAGAATAGACGTAATTTCTCTAAGAGATACCTCGGCTTGTCCACTGGTTTGCTGGTGATATGTGGTGGAAATCTTGTGTGTCACATGGTACTTCTTTAGTAAAGCTTCCACTGTTCAATTATAAAAGTGAGTACCACGATCACTGATTATAGCTCGTGGAATCCCAAATCTAGAAAGGATATTGCTCTTAAGAAAATCTGAAACAATCTTTGAATCATCAGTACGAGTGGCTTTAGCTTCCACCCATTTTGAAACATAATCAACAGCCAAGAGGATATATGAATAACCAAATGAAACATGAAAAGGTCCCATGAAATCAAAGCCCCAAACATCAAGTATTGCAGAATTGTATCGGGTTTTGAGGCATTTTATTCTTTTGGGAAATGTTACCTGTACTTTGACAACTATCACACGAATGACAAAATAGGTAAATTTGAGTCGCGAAATATGCTGGGCCAATAAAATCCACACTCTAATACCTTCATTGTTGTTCTTTTGGCTCTAAAATGTCCTCCACAAGCATAAGTATGGTAAAATGCTAAAATTAAATTAATTTCACCATCATTGACACACCTTCTGATTACTTGATCGGCGCAATGTTTCCATAAATAGGGCTCTGCCACATATAATATTTGGCATCACTTTTGATTTTCTCCCTTGCCGCCCTAGACAAACCTTGGGGTAATTTATTAGTAACTAAGAAATTAACAATATTTGCATACCAGGGTAACATCGCCTTCACTGAGCATAATTGGTCATCCAAAAATCTTTCTTGTATCCCTAGTTCATCCTCTACATGTGGTAGTCGACTTAAATGGTCTGCCACTTTATTTTCCATACCACTTTTGTCTTTGATTTCCGAATCGAATTTGCTCAAGAGAAGTATCCATTTTATCAACCTTGGTTTTGATTCCCTTTTCATCATTAAATAACGTAAAGCTTGCATTATCAGAATATACAATCACTTTAGTACCAATTGGATAAGAACGAAATTTCTCTAAAGAAAAAACAACAGCCAAAAGCTCTTTTTTAGTGGTAGTCTAATTTTTCTTTGCATCATTTAGGGTCATGGAGGCATAATAAATCACATGAGGCGCCCTTCCAATGCATTGCCCCAAAACTACAGTCATTATCTCAGATTCACTTGCGTCGCACATCTTAGAGTCACTTGCGTCGCACATTATCCCAGATGGTAAACTCGAATTGGGTGGTTGGATGATTGGAGTGGACACAAGAAGTTGTTTCAATTTGTCAAATACCGCCTTGTAGTCATTACCAAACTCAAATTTGACATTTTTTTGCAGTAATTTGCATAAAGGTGCCGATACTTTGGAGAAGTCCTTGATGAACCTTTGGTAAAATCCTGCATGGCCAAGAAAAGCACGAACTTCCCGCACCTTCGTGGGATAAGGTAATGATTGAATTATGTCATTTTTGGCTTTATCATGAAATCTCAATCCTCTTAGACGACACTACATGACCTAACACTACCTTGTTGAACCATGAAATAACATTTTTCAGAATTTAGGACAAGGTTAATTTCAATACACCTTTGTAATATTTTTGTGACATTATGCAAACACTGATCAAAAGAATCTCCATAAACGGTGAAATCATCCATTAATACCTCAATAAAATGTTCTAAAAAATTAGAAAATATGCTAACCATACACCTCTGAAAAGTAGCAGGGGCATTACACAACCCAATTGGCATACGACGGTAAGCAAATGTTCCGAATGGGCAGGTAAATGTTGTCTTCTCCTGATCTTCGGGAGCAATAGTGATTTGGAAATATCTTGAGTAACCATCAAGAAAACAATAATATGCACGACCAACTAACCTTTCATGCATTTGATCAATAAAAGGTAACGGAAAGTGATCTTGTGAGTAAGAGAATTAAGCTTTCGATAATCTATACAATCCTGCCACCCATTTTGTATACTGGTGGGCACTGTTATCATTTCGTTTTCTTGATTTTTCATCACAGTGATCCCCTTCTTCTTAGGGACTAATTACACCAGACTAACCCATTCGCTATCTGACATCGGGTAAATTATCCCCACATCAAAAGGTTTGAGTATTTTCTTTTTAACCACTTCCATTAGCGTCAGGTTTGGCCTTCTTTGTGGTTTGATGGGTAGGCTTAGCTCCATCTTCGAGCAGTATATGATGCATGCATGTTGATGGGCTAATTCTCTTTATATCTGCAATGGTCCATCCAATCGCTGTTTTATGCTTCCTTACGACTTTTAGCAAACGTTCTTCTTGGTCAGTGGTTAAGTCATTTGTAATTATCACCGGATGAATTTTCTCATCACCTAAAAACATATATTTGACGTGATTCGGGAGAGGCTTCAACTACGACTCAGCCGCCTGCAAAACAAAAGACAAAATTGTATCATTAAGGATCCTCAATGTCACATAAGATAACTTACCAATTTGCGATTGTTCAGCATCACTTGCCCGCTTGCTCATCCCCGTCTCCTTCAAACTCTTGTTCAAAAACATCCTGTACTATCGAATCGATAACATCAACAAAGTAAATTGAATTATCCTCGGATGGATACTTCATGGCTACACAAATATTATGTTGAAAAATTTTGCCATCAAATTCCATCGTCAAAATTCCAGTATCTACATCTATCTTAGTTTTGGATGTTTTAAAAGATGTATACCTAACAAAATGGGAGCAGACTTATCAACTTCTCCATGTCATGTACATAATACTCAGACAGTTTAATTAATTCATTGACTTGGACTACAAACATCCTCAACTATACCCTTAGGATAAGCCACTGATCTATCTGCTAACTAGATAATAGTACTAGTTTCAAGTAAAGGGTGTATATGCAAGGATTTATAAACTGAATAAGGCATAACATTTATAGAAGCTCCTAAATCCAACATGGCCTCCTTAATTCTAGTATTGTTTATTGAACATGGAATTGTACACATACCTGGATCTAGTTTGCATTTCATTGAAAGATTCTGTTGCATAAGCATGGCTGATACATTTAATCCCAACATGATCTTCTCAGCCTTTTTTTGTTTCTGCTTCTTTTTATGTGTACATAATTCTTTCAAAAATTTAGCATAACGAGGAATTTGTTTGATAGCATCCAGCAATGGAATATTTACCTCACAGTTGCGAAAAGTTTCATACAAGTCTCTATTGGGGTCCTCCTTCGTAAATTCCTTAAATGCATCAGGAAATGGTGGGTTAGGTGTGCATTCTGGCCACTTAGTTGACGTACCAGTTTTTTCTTCTCTCCACTTCAATTTCCCTATCCTTGGCCTTGTTTCGTTCAGGAACTACTTTAGTTGGCACCTCAACCTTCTTGCCGCTTCTCAACACAATTGCACTAGCATTCGCCTTAGGGTTAATAACTGTTTCAGAAGGCAATTTTCCAAAATTTTGGGATTCCAATCGGCTGATTGCAGTCGCTATTTGTCCCATTTGGTGCTACAACTGCTAAGTACTATATACTGGCCTTGGTATCTTGTTGAAATTGAATAGTATTAGCTGGTAAAGTATTCAGCATTTCCTCTGATGACTTACAGACTGATTATTCATATTAGCTTGTTGTCTTTGAGCAAATAGTGGCCTGTATGGTTGGAAATTCTATTGATTCTATTGAGGCTGAGGTTGTACTGGATTCGCGTATCTCAAATTAGGATGATCCCTCTATCCAGGATTATACGTGTTAGAATAGGGATCATAATTTGGTCGTGGTTGCCCAGGAAATCCTCCCACTGCATTTACCTGCTCTTGGGATTCCTCTTGTAATGTGGGGCACATATCTGTTGAGTGTCCCTCGTTCGAGCAAATGTTGCAGGGTTGTGCTATCTGTGACATTCTTGAAGCCAATTGTTTTACAAAAGAAGTCAGACTAGCCATTTGTTGTTCTAAAGATGAAACATTTACCTTATTCACACATTTGAGAGGTTGATCACGTCGTGTCCCGAACTTGTGAGAACGCGAGGCCATATCGTCTCTTCGATATAAGCTCACGAGCAGCATCTATGGTCAAATTGTCTAACACCCCTCCACTTGCAGCGCCAACCTTGTTCCTTTCATTCGGCAACAAACCTTCACAAAAAAATTGAATTAATAGGGAGTCACTTATCTGATGATGCAAACAGCTTGCACACAATTTCTTGAAGCGCTCCCAATACTCATACAAAGATTCGTCATTGAATTGCCTTATGCCACAAATTTTCTTTCGAATATTTGTAGTTCGAGAGGCTGGAAAGTATTTAGCCAGGAATAGTATGTTCATTTGCTCCCAAGTTGTAATACTACCCGAAGGTAAATCGAACAGCCAATCCTTCGCCTCATCCTTAAGCGAGAACGAGAATGCTTTTAATTTGATATGTTCCTCTGACACTCCAGTGGGTCTCATACTCGTACAAAATACATGGAACTCCTTGAGATGCTTATTCGGATATTCACCTGGCAATCCATGAATTGAAGGTAATAGATGGATTAGCACAGATTTTAATTCGCAAATGTAACATTGGCATCTAATTCATGATATGCAATGCATAAAGATTGTTGGTTTAAAGTCTATTCGCTGCAAATTCTCTCAAAATTCATTGGGCCGTGTTCGTCTCTTCTTGTTGTTCCTTATCACCTGCGAAGATAAAATTAACAACTGTTCTTCCCTTAACTGTCTCTCTCTTAATTCTTTCTCCAATTTGGTAACGTTCTCTGTATTTTCGGATCAAATTGAAATTCAACTTGGCTAGCAGATTGTGTCACTGGCACACACAATTAGAGGAAGAATAATAATAAAATAAAATAAAAGAAAAATAGAAATAAATAGCACAAAAATAATTCAATCAGTTTCTCGGCAGTGGCACCAAAATTTTGGTGGAAATGCTGTCGTAGGCACCCAAAATTAAACAATCTCTCAATAATAATGTAGTAGTAGTGAGTCAAGTTGGTCCCACAGAGAACGGAGTGTATTCTTGGTCTAAATGAAAAAGCCGCTTTCGTTGAATGCTTTTGAAGAACTAAAAATTAAAACCATAAAATAACTAAAGAGAATTCAATTAAGAAAAATCTTGGTTTTGGTCATATCCACCATGGCAATTTTACTAGTCGATCATTGACGCACAAGATAATTCAATTTTCATATCAAGTACTAATTGAAGAATTTACCCGAATTTCAATTCAAAGTTGATTCTTATTTCTTTCTGAAGTTAGTTAATTTTCAACACGCGATCCAATTAACTCTAACTATTAATTTAATCTAGACACGCGCCAAAGATTAATTCATAGAAGCATTAAAATAACAATTAGGCTAATTAAACATAAACACGCGTAGTTATGTCAATTAGATGATTAAAATCCCTAAATTCAATAACACTGATCGAGTAATTATCAAATTTAGTTGCTTCGCAGATTGAATCAAGCACACGCGGTTAAAACAATCTAGCAGTAGATTAATTCTAATAACTTAATATTCTGTAGCAATAATAAGTTAAAAAGAATAATCATAAAATTAATCACAGATTGAAAATAATCAATACTTGATATGTAATTGAATAAATTCAAGCACAAAAAGTCTCATAACATTGTAGAATTGACCATGGTTTCAAATCCCTCGACCAAGAAAAGGTTTTAGTCACTAAGTGCCATGAAAGAATAAAAAATAATTTTCTACTACTGAATACCCTAGATAAAACTAGAAAATAAAGTGTCGATTCCTTTTCTCTCACCCTAAATGGGGTTTTTATAATGAGTACTTAGGGTTACAATTAAGGTCTACAGATAAGAACATAAAATCGGGTAAAAAAGAGTCCAACCGAGCGAAGAAATATGTCAAAAACTCAAAAACACGCCATTCTACTATTTCAGGCACACATGCGCTGTCTAATTTTGGTGCATGTGCACCCAAACATAATCTAGAAATCTTGCTTCTGGACGCAACGCACATGCGCTGCACAACTCCAGCACACGTGCGCTGGCTTTCTTCATCTGATCCGCCTTCCACTTCAATTTTCACCTTGATGCTTTTTGCATAGAAATTGGGAAATGTATAAAACACAAAAGTTATATCTCTCTGTCTTATCTTTCCAATTCATCTTAAATCACCTCAATTGGATCTTGGACTCAAAAGTTATGCTTAAAATACGAAACAGCATCCAAAATGGCTTCATACTCTTGCATGTTCCACCCTTAGCATTTTCTTTCATTTTTTCCATCATTTTCAACTCTTTTTCACTTTAACCCTACAAAAACTAACAATAACCAAATTAATCTCAATAATAACTCAAATCTTGCTTACAACACATAAAAACGTGGTAAATAACACATAAAATATAGCACAATTATGAACTTATCAATCCTCTTGTACCTTATATTTCAACTTCAATTCAAAAGAGGTTAGTGAATTGATCAAAGACTCAACAGGCATAGAATTTAAATTTTTAGACACTTCTATCGCAATGTATTGAGGTTCCCATTCCTTACGTAAAGCATTCAAAATCTTTCGATTCTTTTCACCCAAAGAATATTTTTTATCTAAGAACAACCTTGCAAATCCTTTACAATATCATTGAACCTACAACACATATTGTCAATATTCTCATGAGGATCCATTTTGAAGGATTCATATTTAGTCACAAGAAGTGACTTCTTTTGCTCTCTTATATCTTCACTTCCTTCATTGATTTCTTTCAATTTGTCCCATATCTCCTTGGCCAATTTGCAACCTTTTACTTTAGTAGACTCACTTGCATCCAAAGCATTATACAAAATATTCATAGCTTTAGCATTTAAATATAAATTTACTCTATCTTGTGTATTTAATTCATAGATAGTCTTAGGCCTTAATCTATGTGTATTTCATCAAGAACATTAGCCTC
Organism: Cinchona pubescens; assembly: GCA_025175665.1. Lineage (NCBI taxonomy): Eukaryota > Viridiplantae > Streptophyta > Magnoliopsida > Gentianales > Rubiaceae > Cinchona > Cinchona pubescens. The sequence continues at coordinate 1,216,309 of JANKKI010000116.1, forward strand.
AAAAAGACCTTCATCAACAATGTACGACAAATCAATATCAATGGATTTATGAAAATTTTCATTCTTTCCCTCCAAATAACAAAATTAATGCCATGGGATGTCTAGTAATGGAACGCTCCTCTTAAAACAAAGCATTATTGGTTGCCATAATGATCTTTACTTTAAGGACAACAAATGATTAAACCAAATCAAAAGGAGACCAAGCTCTGATACGAATTGTTGGCCCAAAAGCAGCCTAAGAGGGGAGTGAATTAGGTTGTCTCTAAAAATAAACCTTTTAATGTGCTTAATGAAAATGCAAACTTTGTGCAACAAATGAACACTTAAGTACAAATGATTGAAGATAAATATTAACAATGGAAGCTTAAAGAACAAATAAAAAGATTGAGATAAAGAATGTCAAACCAAACTCCTCAAGTTTGGAATACATCCACTAGTAGTGCCTTTGCAAAGAATGTGAGGTAATAACCTTCTTGTACACAAAGGAGGCTCACCCTTGCGCCAAATAAATTCCTCTAGTTGAGCCAAAGGGTTTAACATTACAATCTCACTTTTGTACACTTGTTATCCCTCCACTCTTACATTTGAATATCACTCACTAGTTTACTCTTTCTCACACTAATTTCCTCTAATTGAGACAAGAGAACTATACTACCCAATCCAATACAACCCACACATATTTTAGACTATTTATCCCCAAATAGCTCTTACAAGTGTTTTGTACTGAATGTAGTAGTTCCACACAACATTTGGATGTCCTTGGGCTATTTATAGATGAAAGATATGCTGAAATTTGAGTTCCAACGATCAAAAAACAAGCTGTTAAAAACTAGCAGTTAGGAGTTCAAACAGTGGTTCAGACGTCCGATCATGTGTCCTACAGCTTGATGAATAGTGTCTCAGACAGCCATATGCATCCTACAGCTTTATGAACTATGTCTCATATGGTCATATGCGTCCTACAGCTTTAACAAAAAATTTCTTCATTTTGAGCTCCTGTCTTCGAACGGTCTTCAACGTCCTATTCTTTTGGCTTTTAGATTCCTTGTCTCGAACAGTCTTTTGCATCCGAAGCATTGTCCTTTGGATATTTATTTGCATCGGACGGTCTTTTGCATCCAAAGCATTGTCCTTGGGACGCTCCCTTACGTCCGAACTTCTTTCTTTCGGATGCTCTTTGGTATTGTCAGTAAGGTGTTGTTCATATTTTAGTTGTTTTTCTTGATTGTGTTTGGACGATCATTTATGTCCGAACCTTCCTATTTTTCTTCACACTTATTTTCAGGCCGTTGGTACGATTTGGTCATCATCAAAACATGATTATCATAAATGGGGAACACATTTTTCCACCTATCTTCGTTTCACTTTTCTTAAGAACAACGGCCTAAAAGATCACCCAATTATGCACCGGTTGTCATTTTAATCACTAGTCTATTTTGGTGGCCTAAATGGTCACTTAACTTCTAAAAAAGTGGTTTTAAGGTCACTCCGTCTATTTAGTCCGTTAAACATATGTTTAGCTTGTCACTAATTTTCACATGACTTTTTTCATGGGTAAAGTTTGTCAAGAAAAGAATTTATATAACCCTAAGTTTGCACCACCAATCGACCACATTGGCTAACGGAAAACCATTTAGTAGCATAAAATTTAATCTTCTGCATAGGTTAGCCCATCATTATCATAAGAAGAAGAAATTGATCATTCCTCCCAATAGACTTTAGAATATCACACACACTTACACAAATAGTGGACATTGAACTTGATGTATTTTCCTATTGCTTATTAATATCATTGATAACCTAAATAAAAGACCCAGTTCCAAAACAACAGCAATAACACTAAAATGGTGCCAAAATTCAACAATTCTACCTTAAAAATCCCAACTTTGTTTTCCAACTTGGAAGGTCTCCTCAACTATTTGGCAAATTGGGTCGTCAATTGACCTAGTTGGAGGTCCAGGAGATTGCTTACAAGATCCTCATTGGACTTTGTAGGGAGGAGAGAGATGGGAAAAGGGACGGCGAGGGTGAGGGTGAGGGCAAACTGGAGGGGGTTCGGGTTGAAGGCTATCAGGGACGGGAAAGAAAGCTAGGGTTGACAACAAGAGAAAACTAGAAGGCATGGGTAAGGGGGAAAAGGTGAAGTTGGTTGATGGCGGTTGTGACGGTGAGAAAAGGTAGCGGGAATCGACAGGCAAGGGGGTAGGTAGTAGGGGTAAGAGAGAGAGAGGGAAAGGAGATGGCGAGGTGGATTTGGTGTTCACGACAGTCACAATGAGAAAAGAGTGGGATAGGAATCGACGACGGTACTGGTGGTCGGCATAAGGAAGGGGAAAGGGAAGGGGAGTGAGAGCATGAGGAGAGGGTAAGGGGTAGCGGGCTTGGTGAGAGGGACGAAATAGGTGGGTTGCGGAGGTGTTGTTTTTATTTTTTTTTGTTTGACTATTTTTCCCATGAAAAATGTCATGTGAAAGTCATGTGACAAGCTAAACGAACATTTAATGGATAAAATAGGCGGAGTGAACTTAAGAATGCATTTTTAGAAGTTAAATGATCATTTAGGCCACCAAAATAAATCAGCGACTAAAATGACAACCGGTGCATAGTTGGGTGACCTTTTTGGCCGTTTTCTCTTTTCTTAACGCTAATAAAAGTTGCCTTATTATTGTTAGTACATTTTTGACAAATAAACAGTTTCTTAAATTGTTTAATGTGTTTCGATGACATCGTCAAGGTATTTCTTGGATCATGGAGGACATTAACGGAATAAGTCCAACTTTTTGTATGCATAGAATTCTATTCACTAAGACCTATAACTATGTAGGCGACGTCAATGTAGGTTAAATCCTATCTTGCAAGAAGCTTTTAGGAAATAAGTGATGACATTTTTAGATGCCAAAATCATATACTGTATCAGTGATAGTGAGTAAGTTAGTCATACTCAAGTGGTCCCTAATAAGGGAAGGGTGATATTATTCCTACTTTTCCCTGTACAGTTTTTGCACTAGTTTGGTCTTTTAAGGTTTATGTGTGTGTTTATGTGAATTTATATTTTTATGTGTTAATATATATTTAGTGTAGTGTTTTAGTGTTCATTTTATGTTATTTCACTTATATTTATGTGTGTATGTATTTGGTGTTGTGTTTAGGTTGTTTACCTAATTCCTATTTTGTTTATAGTTTTAGTAAGTAGTTTTATTTTAGGTGAGAGTTCTAATATTGATATTAATGTGCATTTTTGTTCTAGGGTCATGTATAAACAAATAGTACATCAATTAGATGTCGAACGAAGATTTTAGAAGCAAAATGATGAAACTGTGCAAAGTGGTCAAAGGCCAATCTCTGAATACGATTGGATAAGGAAAAATCAAGTGCAATCAGCACTTGGATCAGAAGCACAATCTCTGCCTCTACTAGAATCAAGGAAAATCAAGTGCTATCAGTGCTTGGATCAACTGGACCATGCTTCTACACTATTTTGATGATATTTAGAGTTTTGGGGATCCGTTTTGAACCCGTTTTATTGCGTTTCGAAACTTATATCAGAGCCCTATAATTTTAACTCTTAGGACATCTATAAATAAGGTTCTCTAGGATCTCAAAAACAAATTCTCTTCAACTTCCCTTTAGGAGCTACAAGATTAGACTAGGGTTTTTTTTCTTTTTCAAGAAGGGTTGAAGAGGAGGTTCAAGATTGAAAACCTTGGACCAAGAAAGCCCAATCATGTGATTCTTCATTAGAGAACCTTTCTTAAACCTTTTTGGATTTTTATTATTCTATTTAATTCCAATTTTATTTTTCTTTCATTGTTCGCCTTCAATCATTGATTTCTTCATTTGCTTTCCTCGATTAATGTTTAGACTAGCTTACTTTCTTTCAATGTTTTCTTGTGCTTTATTACTTTCTTTTATGTTCTAAATAGTATGGATTAAGGTTGAACGATGCCGATTCCATTAGGTAATCATTATATTGATCATCAATTGGGATAATCATAATAGTTGGGTAATAATTGACACAAATTGAAAATTTTATGGAGTAGCTAACTCCAGATTTGGTTAGATTAGTCAAGGTGATACAAAAGTTGATCTCTTGTCATAGACTCATGTTAACTATTAGATTAATTTAATTCATCATCAAAGTGGCCGGATTAATTAGTTAGTTCATGATAATTCTATACAGATAAGACTTGAATTCTTTCATCTAGGATACAGAAGAATCAACCTCCCTAGTTAAATAATTTGATAGTACCCAATTGCACAAGGAATCAGGGTTGGGTTGATAATTGGAAATTGAACTTCCACGCATTATAATTGGACCAATTAATTGAATGAATTAATCAAAGCAGAGAATTGGATAGTCTTATCCCTTATCCATTGTTTTCACTAATTTAAGTCTTTAATTCTAGTTTCATTAATTTTCTATCTCATCGTCAATTCTTCATATGGCGTTTTAACCAAATAACGTGAACTTGTTAAACCAATCCTTGTGGGTTCAACCTTTACTTTTCCTATATACTATTTGACCCCATACACATATGATGCATTATCTAGCTAATAGTAGAGCTAGGTGTCTATAAATTTTATAATTCGATATTTTACGCATCAGAGGGTAACAGTGGTAGACAATGAGCGTAATGAACATATAACAGTGGTAGGCTGGTTACCAGGACTCACATGTGCATATATTACATGAAATTAAATGTAGCCACTAGGAAGGACCATTTTATAACCTCTACCCTTCATTAATTAAATTGATGATCTACAATCTTGATTTTGATGATGACAAATGTGATTTAACTACTTAACTTGAGCTGTGCAGGGTTGCCAGTATATTAGCTCTTAGTAGAGTTTTCGGACGAAATACACCATCCGAATGGCACTATGCATTTTGGACGCACAAGCTTGTCCAAACGATATTACCACGAAAGCAAGATTTTGGAGCACCTACAACGTACACACAAGCTCGTCCGAACAAATTCATCTCGGATACAATTCACCGTCCGAAAGGTCAAGGCAGAGGCAAGGTTTTGAGGCACCTGCAATGGACTCATCTAACTGTCCAAAGAAGATTACATCGGACGAGGCTAACTGTCCGAAAGAAAAGCATCCTCAGTTAAGCACCAAACCTTTCGGACACACTACACCGTCCAATGTTTGAACTCTTCAACATACCTGGTTCAGACGAAGGAATGGACACAAGCTCGGCCGTTCGAACGGCATCCTCAACTACCCTAATATTTCAGATCGGATGATTGATCAGACGCTCAAAAATTACCTCGGACGTCCAAAACCCATAACGACTAATTTTTTTTAGCATTATTATCTAGCCATTAGGAGATGGTTGGGAGCTTATTTATTGCACCTATAAATACCAACCCTTCTGTATTAAGAAAATTAATCTTACACATTGAATACAAGCAAAAAGAAAGGCAATTTGAATGCAAATTAGTTCTTTAGTAACATTGTATTAGTGTGTACTTAAGAGTGCTATTCAAATATTGAGTGGAGTGACAATCTTGTACAAAAATGAGGTTTAGTGTAAAATTCTTGGCTCAACTAAAGAGAAGTAGTGTGAGCAAGGGTGATCCTACTTTGTGTACACTTGAAGATTATTGGCTCACCAAATTTGAAAAAGCATCTTAGTGGATTACTACTCCAAGCTAGCAAGCTTGGATATGATGTTTGTTTAATCACTCTCATAATTTATTCCATTCACTTTATGCTTAATTGTTTCTTATCATCTTATTTGTCAAGTGTAAGAAATTTGAATTGAGCATCTACTGTAAATTAATTTTAAGAAACCTAATTCACCCCCCCTTTTAGGTTGCTTTGGGACCAACACAAATGTTAGATAGACTTTTTGGGCATGTTTTTTATTGTTTCCTTGATGGGTATTTTGGGTATTCCAAATAGTCATTGCACCTGAAGATCAAGGAAAAACCATTTTTTCATACCCATATGGCACTTTTGCATGTAGATGCATGTCTTTTGGCTTTTGTAATGCTCTAAGTATGTTCTAACGATGAATGTTTGCTATTTTTGATGACATGACTTAAAAGTTCATGTAAATTTTTATGGATGATTTCAATGTTTTTTGTGAATCTTTGAATTATGTTCATGGAAATTTTTATTTGAAGAGATAAATTTTTCTTTGAATTAGGTAAAATGCCACTTTATTGTCAAGGAAGGAGTTCTCTTAGGGGATATAATTTTAGAAGCAAGCATAGGCAAAAGTTGAAGTAAATTGAAAAGTTTTCTCCTCCTTACAATGTTAAGGGAATTAAAAGTTTTTTTGGGACATGCTGGATTTTACCTACATTTTTATTAAGAATTTTTCCCAAATATATAGTCCTTTATGTACTTTAATACAAAATGGTGGTTTGATTTTAATGAAGAGTGTATGCATGCATTTGAACTATTGAAAATGGCTTTGGTTACAACCCTAGTTGCAATTGGTCCAAATTGGTCTCATCCATTTGAAATCGTGCGCAATGCGTAATTATGACATGGGGGTAGTATTGCATCAAAGGATATACAAAGTTTCGTATGTTATATATTATACTAGTCGTACACTCAATGAAGCACAAAATAATTATGCCACCACGAAAAAAGAATTGTTGGCAATTATGTTTGCATTTGATAAATTTCATTCTTGTCTTATTGGGAAAAGTAATTGTTCATACTGACCATTCAGCTCTTAAATATTTGCTTGCTAAAACTGATACTAAACCTCAGTTAATTAGATATGGATTCTTTTGTTGCAAGAGTTTGATTGGGAAATCTTAGATAAAAATGGTAGTGAGAATACCGTGGCCAATCAAACTTCTATGGATGCCATTTGAAGTGCTAAACCTTAGTATATAGATATTGTTAATTATTTAGTGACCAGGGTACTACCAACTTCTATGGATGCCAATTAGAAGAAAAAGTTTTTTAGAGATTGAGGATACTTTTGGGAGGAACCTTTTCTTTATCACCGATGTAGTAATCAGATCATCCACCAATGTGTACCTGAAGAAGAAATGGTAGATATCCTTTACCATTGTCGCTATTACGCAATAGGTGGACATCATGTACCCCAAAGAACAGCAACCAAAATTCTTCGGTGGGGTTTTTAGGCCGAGTATGTTCAAAGATACAATTGTGGTGTAGTAATGTCAATAAGTTGGTAATATCTCAAGAAGGAATGAAATGCCTTTGAAAAAAAATTTGGTTTCTGAAGTGTTTGATGTTGGGTTCAGATTCATGAAACCATGGAGGTATCCCGACCTCATATTCGAACAAGTTCATCGTTGTAGCTGTAAATTATATTTCCAAGTGGGTGGAGGCAATAACTTTACCTACCAATAATGCACAGGTGGTAGTCAACTTTGTTCAAAAAAATGTTTTTACACGATTTGAACTTCCTAAGACTGTCACTAGTAATGGAGGTAGTCATTTTAGAATGCACATTTTGAGTCCCTTTTGTACAAATATAGGATAAGACACGGAATCTCGTTAGCTTATCAACCTCAAACTTCAAGACAAGTCGAGATATCTAATCAAGATCTCAGGCTCATTCTAGAGAAGACAGTCAAAGAACAACAACAAAAATTCTTCAATGGGGTTTTTACTAGCCAAGTATGTTCAAAGACAGTCAATTCTGCAAGAAAAGATTGGTAGAAAAAGCTTGATGATACTTCATGGGTGTACAGTATGGCCTACAAGACATTGGTTAGGATGTCTCCTTTTATGATGGTCTATAGGAAGTCATGTCTCCTTCCATAATAAGGTTAATCTGGAGCATAAAGCTTATTGGGCATTCAATAGTCTCAATTTTGATTTGAAAGAAACTAGTGAGAATAGGCTTTTAGACATCAATGAGCTAGATGAGTTTAGAAGGGAAGCCTATGAGAGCACACGAATTTGCCAAAAAAAAATAATAATAAATAAATAAAAAGACCATGGCATGAGAAATGTATTTTGCAGAAGGAACTTAAGGCAGGAGATATGGAACTTTTGTACAACTCACGGTTGAAATTATTTCCTAGTAAAGTTACTCTCGATGGAGTGAACTGTACGAAATAGTTGACGTATTCCCATTTGGTGCTGTAGAAATCCAAGGTACTAAAGGCAGTTTCATAGTGAATGTGCATAGATTTAAGATGTATTATGAAGGTTTGATTGAAGACAATCAGGAAACCGTCTGGCTCATCAATAATTAATGACTTACGCCATAGTCGAGCTAAACGCTATAAGAAAAGCGCTTCTTGGGAGGCAACAAAAGTGTTGTTTAGGAAGTGTAATTTGTTCTAATTAATTTTTTATTTATTTTGTTGTTACAAGAAAACCCAGGATTAATGGAGTTTTCATGTGATTTTGTAGGTTTCAAGGAAAAATGAAAATCAAACAAGAACGTTGTGGCATTCTACATCTACACTGAATTTAGTCTACGATGTTCATGTTCTATAGGGTTGAGAATCCAAGGACCAAATGCCTAGGCTTTCTATTCCTAGGCAAATGCAATGCCATGGCATTATGATGCAGATCAGCGGCCTATAGCAATTTTTCAATAGGCCAAATGAATTCCATTTTATATAGGCCATGGTTTTAAACCCTAGAAGTAAACTAAATTAAATTCTTTCTACCTTGTTTCTTTTTCTTAGCCTACAATTGTCCCTAAATTCACTACTTTCCTTACTCAACTATACTTCTTATTTCATCTCTTATTACATAACCCCAATTCCTAATCCTTCCTACTTCTTATATGATTTGTCGATTCAACCCACTTCTTTATGCTAATTTTCTATATTATATTTTCTTCCTCTACATCTATTGAGAGAATATTGGAGATTATCAAGGGTAGCAAAATCAAGTAGTGATTGAGTACAAGTGGCTTACAACAAATTTTTTTCCAAGACCTTCAAGTGAGATCTTTCTAATCCTTATTATTCATGGAAGACATTCTCTTTTGCCTTTTCTTTTGGTGATATTAATGTTTAAATTTTGATGCTTGCTTATATAAGTTTGGAGATGTGGGTGGCAAAATTGTTTCCTTATTCAATTATTTCAACTTTATTTTGGAATCCATGGTATCAAAAGGTAAAAAGAAAATTAATGAACTTTCACCTTGGGATGAGCATGCATAATTTGGAGAGTCCAGGCCAATAATGTTATTTTAAGTTGACCCTTACCCAATCCCTGCTTGTTATATGCCTAACCGTCTTTGTACTTATTTTCTTGCGGTAATTGGTGAAAGAGGTTAGGCTAATTTTTCCAATCTTTCTAGATCATCGGGCAACCATCAGCTGATGATTAAAAGAGACTGTTTGCGAATCTGTTGGCAATACTGTGAAGTCAAATATGATGTAGTTTGGATACGAAACCAATATGGGAGTATTGCGCCTATTAGATTGAATACCTTTCTTGGTAACCTTAGTGTTCCTAACTGTAGTATTTGGCTGGAAAGGTTGATTATGATATAGTTATAGGTACTCTTACGGATGGTCGATGGAAGAAAAACCGTCATAAAGTACATATTAATTTTAATAAATGGTATTTGGGTTTGAGGGCCCAAGTTTTGCTACATTTTATTTCAATGACTATGATGCCATCCTTAGATGCTAGTTATGGTACCTCGAAGATTGCAATAGTTCTTTATACTTTGTTGCATAGATGGACAATCGATGTGAGTGTTGTGAGTAATTAGGAAATCAACAGAAAAGGAAACAATGAGGACAATAAATATATTTTTCTTGGCTTAATCACTAACCTATGTTTCATGTCAAGTGTGCTTTCCAAAAGCAAGTTAAAGATAACTCTACCCACAAAGCATATTAATAGCACGACACTTGTTCAAATTGTGTGTCATCATCAAGAGTGTAAGAAGAGGATTAGAAGCAGCTATCTTCACATGGATGTGTTTCAATTAAATCCATTTTGAAATGAAAAAGTCTTCTATGCCAAAGCCAAGGATCATCTATAAAAGCGGTTAGACATTTTACATTGCTACTACTAATATTGTCAAGATAAATTCATAAACATCATTGTGCCTAGTACCTTTAAATAAAACAACACAATTTTTATCAAGAATTAGACATTCATGTTTGGTAAATAACATATATAGATTTTTATCACAAGTTGACTCACACTTAATAGATTCTAATTCAAATTATCAACAAGAAGCACATTTTTAATCAAGGTCTCACCATTTTTACCTACATCACCAAGGCCAATTGATTTTGCTTTCATGTTATCCCCAAAAGTCACCTTTCCACTACTTTTGGATATGAGTTTGGTAAGGAGAGATGCATCACCCGTCATACGGTGCAACAGTCTTGAGCACCCGCTATCTATGAACCATTTGGTGTCGTTGGTGATATTCATTTCCTATACAAGAAATTAAGTGATAACTTTGGTACCCATATTTTCTTGGGTCCATAAGAGTTAGTAAAATTACTACAAATCCATACGGTATTCATACCAAGTTTTTCATTTCTCTTGACATAGCAGTTATTTTTCACATGTCCATATTGTTGACAATAATTGCAAATAACATTTTTATTTCCATATAAAGAAGATTTTGATTTTACAAAGCATAAATCATTCCTTCTAAAGGTGACAAAGTTCTTGGTGATCAATACATTTCTATTCTTTTTCAAATCAACAATATTTTCGCTTTTTTATGCAAGAGAATATTGAAGTCATCCATTCTTTTCTTCAAGGAGGCTTGTTCTTCCTTGATTCTTGCTTTCACATGCATTCTTTTCTTCAAATCACTGTTTTCTTGTGATATTCTATTATTTTCATTCACAAGTTTAGAGTTAGCATTGAATTTAAAGCAATTGATTTCTTTACTAATTCCTTATTTCTAGCATATGATTCCTTTAAGCTATCATGAAATTTTAAAATGAAAGCTTCAAGATCATTGTCATCATTTTCATCATTAGAATCATAATTAGAAGTTACCTCATCATCACCAATGGCCATAAAGGCCATTTGTGCCGACTCCATTTCTTCTTCAAGACTCCTTCGAAGTTGCAATCATCCCATGTGATTTGGAAATTGTTGACGCGGGGCTTTCTTCCTTCCTTTTTCTTCTTGGAAGGACACTCATTTGCAAAGTGTCCGAGTTGACCGCATTCAAAGCACTTTTCATTTTGCTTTTTCATTTCTAGCTTGGTCTTCCCTTTGAAATTATTTGAGTTGATAGCTCCACCTCTTCTCATTCTCCGTTTATTGATGTAGTGTTTGAGAAATCCTTTGGTGATGAGTGCAAAATCTCCTTCATCAAGATCTTCATCTTCTAAATTGATGGAGCCATTTTCATCTTCTTCTTGAGAAGTCTTTAATGCAATGCTCCTTTTGGTCTTGCTTCTTCATCATCCACCACTTTTGCCTTTAGCTTCAATTCATAGGACGTAAGAGAGTTAATTAAAGATTCAATCGGCATGGAATTTAAAGTTTTTGCTTCCTCTATAGCAATAGTTTTGGCCTCCCACTCTTTGGATAGAGCATTGAAATTTTTTCTATTTTTCTCACCGAAAGAGTATTCCTTTCCCAAGACTTCAACATCCTTGATTATATCATTGAATCTACAATACATTTTATCATTGTTTTCATGTGGCTCCATCTTGAAGGACTCATAATTGGCAACAAGTAAGGATTTATTTTGTTCTCGACCATCATCACTCCCTTCATGAATTTCCTTCAATTTGTCCCAAATTTCTTTAGCGGAAACGCATCCTTTGACTCGAGTTGATTTGTTGGCATCCAAGGCGTTGTATAGCACATTCATAGCTTTCGCATTTAAGATCAAGTTTGCCTTGTCTTGTGGAGGTACATATGAGCTCATCCTTTGTCTTTTCTCTTCTTCTATTTGTATGATCATCAATGATGATAGCTTCAAAAGGACCTTCATTTACAACATACCACAAGTCATTATCAATGGATTTCAAAAATATTTTCATTCTATCTTTTCAACTAATAAAGTTTACCCCATCAAACATAGGGGGTCTTCTGATAGATTGACGCTAAAAAAATAAAGCATTATTGGTTGCCATAAGGGATCTTTACTCAAATGAAATCTAAGCACAATAAAGAGACCAATGCTCTGATACCAATTGTTGGCCCCAAAGCAACCTAAGAGGGGGGTGAATTAGGTTTCTTAAAAAAAATTACTTTGCAAAATATGCACTTGTAAAATCTTTTGTACTAACAAGTAGTTTGATAGAATAAAATCGCTTAAGCTTATGAAGTATAGAAAGGGTAAAGAAAGAGATTAGACAAACAACACTTCCAAGCTACCAAGCTTGAAGTCTTAATCCACTAGAATGCTCCTCAAATTTGGTGATCAGATAGCTAATAATCTTAAATGTACACAAAGTAGGACAATCCTTGCTCACACTAATTCTCTTTAGTTGAGCCAAGGATTTTACTCTCAACCTCACTTTTGTACAAGATTATCACTCCACTCAATATTTCTGAATAGCACTTCTAAAGTATACACTAATACAATATTGCTCAATAGCTAATTTGCAGTCAAATTACTTTTCTTCTTACTTGTATTCAATGTGTAAGATGGTTTTACATTCTAATCAGAGTTGGTCTTTATAGGTGCAATAAATTGGGTTGTAACCACCTCCCAACAGCTCAATAATAAATGCTCAAAAAACTAGCCGTTATAGGTTTCAGACGTCCGATGTTCCTGTTGTGCGTCCAACCCAACGTCCGATCTTAAATATAAACAAGTAGTGGATGTCGTTCGGACTGCCGAGTTTGCGTCCGTTACATCGTCCGAACCAGGTGTATTTGAAAGGTTCACACATCGGATGGTGTATTGTTTCAAAAAGGTTTAATGCCTATTAGTCAGGGAATTGTTTCTTTCGGACAGTCAGCTTCGTCCGATGTAAGCTTCTTTCGGACGGTTAGATGCGTCCGTTGCAAGTGCTTAAAATTCTTGATTCTGCCTTACATTTTTGGACAAAGAAATACATCCAAGGAACATTTCTTCAGACGTGCTTGTGCGTCCGTTGTAGATGCTCAAAAAACATGCTCTGTCTGATCGTTCAGACAGTGAATTGCGTCTGTGGTAATCTTGATCGGACAAGCTTGTGCGTTCGAGAGATGTAGTGCTGTTTGGACAGTGTACTACGTCCGAAAGCTATATTTCCAGCAAATATAATAGTAGACCTGCATAGCTTTGGTTAAGATGTAAAATGCATTTGTGATCATCAAAATAAGATTTGTGGATCATCAGAAACTTTGACATGTGATGTATTTACTGCAAGATTTGCAGATTGTCATTTTGATGAAACTCATTTCCCAATGTTAGGGGGAGTAAATGAACAACCAAAAAAGTAAATCACGTGGAATACACATCGTCCTTAAATTTTCTTGATCCTTGTACAAAAACTTGTGAACTAGAAGTTCAAAGGATAATACATTTGCAAAAGATTGCAAATCAATTACCTGATGTATTTGCTTACTCTGAACAAGTTAAAAAATTGCATATTCCTGGAGAAAATGCACCAATTAAACTAGATGTCCCAATAGAACAATCTACAAGTACTACAGCAAATGAGTTTAAAGCACGCTTGAAGCGTGGTAGACCTCTTGGTTCCAAAGATAAAACTCCTCAAAAAAAAAGATGATCAATTGATCAAAATGTTCTATTCAAGGAGTCGAACATTAATATAGAATTCCAACAAATCACTAGTGACAATATTCAAGCTCTTGAAGAGCAAATTCTAACTCCTGAAGAGTACAAGTTTCATATTCCAGAAGAGTAAGTAAATGAAATTTCTATAAATTTTGTCAGTACAAGGAAATATTAGGACCAAGTTGAAACGATTATTGATAGTACTTTTGCATATAATGTAGCACTTCGAAATTATGGAAGAAATTGAGGATCTTGAACCAAAATCGGTGAGAAATGTTGGCATAGAAATGATTGGCCAAAATAGAAAGATGTGATTCAATCCGAATTGGATTCACGTGCTAAACGTGAAGTTTCTGGACCTGTAGTCCGAACACCTGAAGGTGTAAAACCCGTTGGATATAAATGGGTTTTTGTGTGAAAATGAAATGAGAAAAGTGAGATTATGAGATACAAAGCATGACTTGTAGCGCAAGGGTTTTCTCAAAGGCCAGGTCTGAATTATGATGATACATATTCACCTATAGCGGATGCAATCACATTGCGATATCTTGTGAGCCTAGCAGTACATGAAAAGCTTGATATGCAATTGATGGATGTAGTCACTGCTTATCTATATGGAACATTAGATAATGATATTTACAAGAAAATCCTTGAAGGTTTAAATTGCCTAAAGCATGTGATTCAAATTCTCGAGGAATTTACTCCATCAAATTGCAAAGATCTTTGCATGGACTTAAACCAATCTGAATGAATGTGGTACAATCGTCTCAGTAAAAGTTTGATTAAAGAAGGCTATACAGATGATCCAATATGTCCATGTGTTTTTATCAAGAAAAAGAGACTGGATTTTGTGATCATTGCTGTTTATATTGATGATTTGAATCTTATTGGAACTCTTGAAGAGATTTCAAAATCAGTTGAATATCTAAAGAGAGAATTTGAGATCAAGGATTTTGGAAAAGCAAAATTTTACCTTGGTTTACAAATTGAACATTTGGAAGATGGGATATTTATTCATCAATCAAATTATACTACTAAAGTTTTAAAGTGGTTCTATATGGATAAAGTACATCCTTTGAGTACTCCAATGGTCGTCCGATCACTTGATGTTGACAAATATCCTTTCCGACCACGAGAGAAAAGTGAAGAACTTCTTGGTCCTGAAGTACCATATCTTAGTGCAATAGGGGCATTTATGTATCTTGCTAATAATACAAGACCTCATATATCATTATGACCGCTGTGAATGTATTATAAAGATTTAGTTCTTCTCCTACACGACGACATTGGAATGGAGTTAAACATATTTTTTGATATCTCCAAGGAACACTTGATCTTGGCTTGTTCTACTCTAATAAATCTACTCCAGAGCTAATTGGATATGCGGATGCTAGATATTTATCCGATCCGCATAAAGCACAATCACAAACTGGATACTTATTCACATGTGGTGGTGCTGCTATATCATGGCGTTCTACAAAGCAATATATAACTGCCGCTTCTTCAAATCATGCTGAGATTATAGCAATTCATGAAACAAGTCGAGAATGTGTCTGGTTAAGGTCAATTACTCACTACATCCAGAAGAATATGGGTTATCCTTCTAAGAAGAAATTCCTACAGTATTGTT
This sequence comes from Cinchona pubescens, assembly GCA_025175665.1. Taxonomy (NCBI): domain Eukaryota; kingdom Viridiplantae; phylum Streptophyta; class Magnoliopsida; order Gentianales; family Rubiaceae; genus Cinchona; species Cinchona pubescens. Next base: position 1,231,578 of record JANKKI010000116.1, read on the forward strand.
TGACGACAATATTGCCTGCATTGCTCAATTAAAGGGAGAATATATAAAGGGAGATAGAACTAAGCATATTTCACCAAAATTCTTCTTACACATGATCTTCTAAAGAATGGTGAATTCCATTGATCTAATTGATGTGCAACAAATCCGATAAAATTTGAATTTGGTAGATTATTTACCAAGGCACTACCAACTGCAACATTTGAAAAGTTTGTGAAAAATATTGGAATGTGTCGGTTTGAAGATCTCAATAAAATTTCTCAATAGGGATTGTCAAACACTTTGAATAGTGTATTCTTTTTCCTTCACTAGGGTTTTTTTCCATTGGATTTTTTCCTATTAAGGTTTTTTAACGAGGCCTATTCTCTATGTAATGGACATCCAAGGGAGAGTGTTATGAATTCTTATGAATTATAGGAATATGGATGTCCATTCATCCCCCTAAACACATTGGTTAATGTGATATTCATCCCATTGAATTTTGTAAAAGTTTATTGATTTTCGTGATTCATATATCATAATTATGAATCTCTTATCTTGTAACCTTATAAATAGGGGCTTTTGATACCTCATTTGTTATGAGCTAATGAAAGCCAGTAATATATGAGCATTTCTCTAATTTTTCTACTTTTCTTTACACTTACTATATTTCTACTTCAGTTAATAGCCAAGTTTAATATTTTGACTTAGTTTCATAATAACTGTAACATTTTTTTCCTTTTTTTCTTTTGGGCTAAGTTTTAGAATTGAAGTAAAATAATGAATAAATCAATTAAGAAAATTTTGACAATTTATAAAATTATCTGATAGTTATGAAATAAACAATAAAAAAGGAATATACGAATTTATTAGCACTGCAATAGAATAAAAAGTTAATAACTTGGTCCTCAGTTTTTCTGTTGGCATTTTTATCCCGAAAGACATTTCTGATAGAGTATTTTAAAAGGGAGTCTTATACACATCTTCCCTTTGTAAAATACTCTATCAGAAATGTCTTTCGGGATAAAAATGCCAAAAGTGTAATGAACCCTACTTTCTTAAGTTGCATATATGTGTATGGAACATGAAAACTGAAAATGAATACAATAAAATACCTCTAGAAACAAAAATTACTGGTTCTACACTTACTATATTTCTACTTCAGTTAATAGCCAAGTCTCTTAATATTTTGACTTAGTTTCATAATAACTGTAACATTTTTTTCCTTTTTTTCTTTTGGGCTAAGTTTTAGAATTGAAGTAAAATAATGAATAAATCAATTAAGAAAATTTTGACAATTTATAAAATTATCTGATAGTTATGAAATAAACAATAAAAAAGGAATATACGAATTTATTAGCACTGCAATAGAATAAAAAGTTAATAACTTGGTCCTCAGTTTTTCTGTTGGCATTTTTATCCCGAAAGACATTTCTGATAGAGTATTTTAAAAGGGAGTAAAATGTCTCTTCCTTTTGTTAGGAAGGCCAAGGGAAACTTGGTTTTACAATCAGGGTAAAGTGTAATGAACCCTACTTTCTTAAGTTGCATATAAACCATGGAACATGAAAACTGAAAATGAATACAATAAAATACCTCTAGAAACAAAAATTACTGGTTCACTAAAGATCCAAAACTAAAAGAAATATCTAGAGAAAGATTGCACTGCAATATAAGTATTCTAAACCAAGAAGCAAGATGGAAAAAGACTTTTCACAATAAATTCAAGAAATCGAAATCTATACATTTGAGAAGGTCTTCTTTTAAAACTGAAAGTCTGGTGCCCCAAATTGATTTCTATGTTTTTCTTTCCATCTCTAGCATTTCTTGTTTTAGCTAGGTGAAGTTCAGTCGACCATTAATCAGCTTCCAAGATACAACAGCAGACCTAATATGGCAAGTTTCCACCAACTAATGTTTGGTTTATACTTTGATAATTGTGGGGCTGAAGATTTTGTAGACCTAAAATAAATAGAAAAATTAATAAACAAAAAAAAAAAAAAAATGTAAACATAAGATAACCAAGAGATACACACATAATATGATGAACAAACCCAGATGTGTCATAGATGCATTTACCATAACCTGCAATAAGAATTAGAGGTACTTTAGACATTTGGCGTTGCTGCCTCTCAAAGCTAATATCAATATGACCCCTTAATGAATCGCTTTATAGATTAACACCTTTATTTTCCATAGCGGAAATGGGGAATTGATAGTAGTGAGGAAACGTAAAATTATCATATTTCATTTTCTTTTGTTACTTTTGGGATCAGAGTGGCAAAAGGTATAAAATATGATCCTGAAGCATAAATGCCACGCAATTTCCCTTTTGCATATTGCCTTTTGCAATTGTGGAAAAAGTTCATCAATTCACAAGTATATCAAATGTACAAAAAAATTTGTCAATTTACAAACAAATTGAAAATGTAAACCTGGTCCAAATTTATAAAATCGAGTCCATAGGATTAAAATATTTCATTTTTTGTTGATCCATGAGTACTCCAAATTAGTCCAATTCATGCATTTTTACATTTTCAATTCCCTAGTATATTTGCAAAATTTTGTTTTATATCTTATACAACAATTTGTACGTTTTACCAAAAATTTCCACAGTTTTTTCCTGGCCACATTTCTAAAAATGATCACACTGGCATCTGAGTTTCTAAGTAGGTGAAAAATAGTACTACTTTTTGATTTCCAAACTCCAATAAAAACCTCTTGTTAAAGAACCCTTTCAAGGAAACAGAAGCTCAACTTCAGATCACTGCATTTGTTCATTTTCATGTAAAGACTGTCAAAAGTTTGAGAGACATAAAACTACCTACTATTTTAATTTATTTCTTTTTAATTCCATCAAAGCATCCCATAAAGTACCAAGATTAAAAGATTAGCAATGAAAAAAATTATTTGTATCTGCTTAAAAAACAAGAGGCATACATTCCTAGAACTCACTTGGGTTATTATTGGTTAAGGTGGCAGTTCCTCCAAATTTGCAAGCAATATCGGAATTTTGTCGGTAGTACGTGTTGAAAGCAAATGCGGCATGGCCGGAACTGTATTGGGCTCAAAGCATGGGACACCATATTGAATTGGGCTACAATCAGCCTTTCCTGGGCCATATGCGTTCCGTAAGTCAATTTGTGCAACCCCAGCAAGAGCTATACACCAAAAGCAATAATAATAATAATAATAATAGTAATAAATATTGAAAAGGGGCTTAACTTGCACGGTTCCATATTCAAAAATGGACAAAGTTTGTTGTGCACTGAACTCTTTGCACTACTATATCACACAAAATATGGGTCTCACAACTGGACCACATGAGGTCCATTAATGTTTTGAGGGCGTGGTGCCTCTAAAATGTTATAGAATTTTTTGTTTTATATTTTATCCCACTCCCTATTACAGTCTTTAATAAACTTTCAAGCCGTTAGAGAATAATTTTAGTGAAGTAATTTAGATAATTTATTTTATAGTGTGATAGAGAGTGAGACAGTATGTGAGACAAAAAATCTTTAATGCTCCAAAATATATTACTAGAATAAATTTCTAAACACTTAACAAAAGAGAATTTGTATATAAAAATAAGATATAAAACATAAGCGAATAAAAGAGAAATATTACACTAGAATCGGACCATAATATGTTTGCATTTAAAACTTAGCACGTACTGTCATCTCATTGTGTATCCTAACTACAATTGAAACTTAATAGTTTCGTCCGAAAACAGAGTATCACACTGAAGATAATACTTAGGTGATAATTATTATAGAAACTCTTTAAGAATCATTTCCCAAATAGCTATCGGCTCAGAACTTCTCGGTTCTAGACTGTTAAGTGTTTACAGAAGGAGATCTCATGGTTCGGAGTCTCTCTTCTTTCTTTTTTTTCTAATTAAGTTTTGTGTTAAACTTTTTCCACAATACTTCTTGTTACACTAAGTAATTTATATCATATGTTAAATAATTCATAAAAGTAGGAGGTGAGTGAATTTAGAAATTTAGTATAATAATTAAAATATACATATAATAAATCAATTGGTGTAACATGAGCTGTGAAAGAAAAAATGTAACAAAAAATTTAGTGCCGATGGGCACTTACAAAAATCTGTTTGCACATTGGATGACCCATTCAAATCTACACATCTCAAATTAAAAGTTCTCATCACTTGGAACTAAATATGAAAAAATATATATATATAAATAAAGGTCATTAATTAATCTTGGTCCCCATCAGCCATCCCTCGTATCCTCAAATTACTTTTGAGCATTACTGTGATGTCCCTTCCTACATCAAATGTGAGAGAAGATATTATAATATTTATAATACCTTAAATTGTGGATTACCAATAACTTGGGTTAAATATTTTGAATCCGTTGATTTAGTTCAAAAGTTGTTGGGCGAACCCAGGGCCGGAGGTGTTACAGTTAATATCAGAACGAATCTTGTGTGGTCTCTGTACTGTGTGTGACTGGAACAGTGGTATTAGACTATACTACGTAGTTTATGTGATACGTTATTGGGCCATAATTTGGACTATCGTGTGGTTTCTGCACGGGGTGAGATGAGACAAACCTAAAAGAATGGTGAATGTTAATGTGATTGTGATACCCCGTATGTGATGCTCCGTCTCATATCAAAAGTGTGTGAGACGGAATATTATATTGTTTATAATAGCTTGAATTGTGAACTACTACTAATAATTTATTTAAACATTTTGAATCAAGTGATTCCTATAGCATTGCTCAAAAGTTGTTGGGCTAACTTAGGGTCTGAAGTGTTACAATTACTTTTGTGTCCCTTTACATAAATTGTAAATTTTAGAATTTGGCCCCTAACAGTGGTTTAAATAATCGGATCTTATCCCAAACAAAGACTAAAGAACCAAAGCCCAAGCAAGGAAGCAAAGCATATTTGAACAATAGGTTATTGTTAACGACTGGTCTAGATTAAGTCAAACATTTTATGCAAGGCCAAAAGTTCGTTACTGAGATAATAACTTAGGGCATATGTGTACATTAATCTAAAAAATTGAAGTTCCAAATCAAGTGTTCAAATAACTTAAAAAATTGAAGTTCCAAATCAGGTGTTCAAATAACTTTAATTATTGTTACTATTGTTGTTTTTGTTGGTGTTCACTTAGAAATTTCGTTTCAAATGATAAGTTAACATTCTTGATCTCTTGGATATTTATGTTTTTTATTTTATTTTCTTTCTCTTGTGAAAGAGAGGAATCTGTGGCATCCTGTGATTGATAAACAGTCCAAAGCCTCACAGCAAGAAATAGATTACAAAGAATTCTGCCAAAAAATTATACAGTATTTACCAGCATTATCGAGATGCCCCAAGCGAAAGCGCATGACAAGTAGTGCAGATCATATAAACAAACATATAAGTAGTGATATTTAATTTATTTTCTTTTGTGCATTAAGAAAAACATAACAAAAACAAGCACAAGGAAACCAAAATCATCATCATTCAAAACTATTTAAGAAAGAAAGGCATTCATCCCAACGTTTCTCCAAATGTTTACCTATAAAAATAAATTAAGGAGCACTAGCAAAACGAAAAAACCAAAAATAAACAGAAAAAGAAACAAAAACTTAAAAAAAAAATAAAGAAAATAAAAGAAAACATACCCAAATAGCATCCCATAACAATAAGTCTCAAAAACGCCCAAATTTTCCTCATTATAATCTAAGACTGAGCAGTTTTGGCTTCTTCGTTTCACTATAAAAAAAGTCTTTTTTCACTTCCTACAGAATACTATCAAAACTCCTGAGTGAGTGTGACTGAATGTTTAATCAGACTTCTTTTTCTTTCTCTTATGTGCACACAAACACCCAGAGAGTACACAGTATTAAGAGTGACTTGTTATAATGACAATTTGAATGTAGGAGAGATTTGAAAGAATCCTCTTTTCTTCAACCGGAATTTTCTTCTTTTTCTTTTTTTTTTTATCTGCAGTTTTCACGCTTTTTCATTGGCTTTAATCATCTTTTTTAAGAGAGTAATGCACATTGGACAAGCTAAGTACTTTAGAGTTAAGGCTGACAAACTTGAAGTTTTGAATTTTCATCAAGGAATAACATAGATACTAACATACTATCATTACGTGTGATATAGTACTTCTATTCTTTTATATGTATATTTTGTGCTTCCCAAAATTTTCTAATAAGGAACCACTTGATTTACCTACAATATTTGTGACTAGACCAAGAGTACCAGCTTTGATAATCTAGGATGTTTAAAGTACAAATTTGATTAGTGATTAAACTCAATAAAATTAAAGATGAATTCTATGTATGTTAGGGTATCATATAGTTATACTTTAATGCTTGTATTGTATAAGTTATAAACATTCAAATCACAATAGTAGGCAACTAGTAGAGTAAAAGATAGTGAATTTTTGGTAATAGATTGGGATAAAAACCAAGATTAGATTTATCATAAAGACAGTTAATCCCGCTAATGATACACAAATCAATCAGCTAGTAGGTAGTTGACTCATGTAAACTTGATTAATGGCAGTTATATAATTTGACAGATTGAGTCAATGGAATTCCCTTGTCCGAAGACTATAAATAGGCATACCTCCCTATCTTTTGTATCTTTTATGCAGTATTCAACAACCAAGCACATTTACTCTCTCTCAACCTTTATCTCCCTCTATAGCATTTTTATTGTTCATCAAGTGGCGTAGTCTTTGAGAATTGAACCCACATAAAATTTTTGACTAATAAGTTTGATGCTTTCTAGAAATTTGTAAAAATTCACTTCACAAAGAGGATGACCAAAGTTGGGGTTGATGTGATCAGAACCCTCAACATAATGATGCCGATACTACCAAGATTCATGCCCAAGACTCTAAATAGGCATACCTTTCTATGTTTTGTACCTTTACGTAATATTCAACAACCAAACACATTAACTCTCTCTCTCTCTCCCTTTCTCTATCTATAGCACTCTTATTGTTCATCAAGTGGGGCAGTGTGCAGGAATTGAACTCACATGAAATTCCTAACAAATAAGTTTGTTGCTTACCAAAAATTGTGAAACTTCAGCACATAGAGAATGATTGGAATGGGGGTCGACGTGATCAGAACCCACAATAAAAATGATGCTAATACTGCCAGGCTTCACACCCTATTTTTGTTCAGCATTCATGATCAATTCATAATCGCTTAGGGCCGAACCCTAGATATGTTTTGCCCCTGGTAGAGGAGATTGTGAAACCACCTGCAACTCCATAGGCTGAAGTTAAAATGATGGTCCAAAAATTGTTCATTATCGTACAGAGCAATCTAAACTAGTCTATCATCTTAGACGTGGACAAATATCCATTCACTCTTCACATTTGGATGTGACAAATTCCACCGAAATTCAGATAGCCTAACTTGAACTATTACAAAAGGATTGTTGAACCTATCAATCACATTTTCCACATTGGCTGTGATCAAAATTTATGGCTAATTTGATGCTATAAAGAGGGAGCTATATGCTACAACCTTTCAGGATACCACATAGAAATGGTTTAAGGAATTGCCTCTATAGTGCATCAATTGCTATGTAGAAAAATTTCTTAGTCACTTTATGAGCGAGCTAGTGATTTAGAAAGGGGTGTCTTATCTAATGAACATCAGAAGAATTCCGATAAAACATTAAAGCAGTACATAGACCACTTCAATAATGAGAAAGTGTAGGTTAGGGATATTGAAGAAACCCTAATGATTGTTGCATTCTGTAGTGGGGTGAAATTGGGAGTCATCAATGATGAGTTGGCATCCAATCACACAATTTCAAACATTTAAGGAGCTCCTCCGAAGAGTCAAAAGAAAGATCTCTATGACTATAAGTAGAAGGGCAAGAAGCTCAATTCAGAGTCTTCGAAGAAGCCAACTATAGAGATGAAACAATAGGCCATCAATTGACTTTCCTACCCACGACAGAAATTTCTAATTGGTTGATATATATCCTAGGAGCAATAATTTCAAACTCATCTAAACAAGTATTATACTTGAGGAAAACCTCATACCCCTCAAGACAACCCAGAGGGAAAATTTATTTCAAATTTGAAATGTAGTAATATTTAAACCCCGACATTCGATGAGGTTCAAACAACATAAGTTAGATCGATCGTCCTATAGTGCTCACTATGGCAATCATGACAATGAAACTAAGGATTACAATGATTTACGGATTAGCATTGAGAAAGAAATAAAAGATGGATTCTTGCAAGAATTCATCCTTTGAATAGACAATAACTTTTGGTAGATGAATCTGCACTATTAGTTGGTGCAAAATAAAATTCGTACTTATAGACCACCTCGGCCTTATAATAATCGATGTCAATACTGTAGGCCGAACAACATCAACGATAACATGGGTCCCTTAGTAAACAATAATGATGTGGTTTGGACAATGAACGTGATTGCAAGAAGGGCTTATGAAGAAGACTCCAAAAATGCCCGAAAAAGGTATTGCACGATAGATTCTCAAGAATCAAAATGAACATTAAAAATTTCATTTACACATGTTGATCATGTGCTGAGCCAAATGCCACACGCTAACCTTGGTCACTATTCATGTCAGTTTGGGTGATTACTTGGTTCATAAGTTTTATATTGATACTGACAATTTAGTAGACATTATATACTGGCCTGCATGGCAGGGAATAGGCATCAATAATGATCATATACAGCCCATTAGAATTTCCTTGGTCGACTTTACCAGGGATTTGGTGATCCAAGCAGGAACTATACTTTTACCTTGCATCTTGGTGAACTGCCCCAAAGCCAAATTGAGATAATAAAATTTATATGTCATGTAAAAATCTTCATCATATAACATGATAATAAGTAAGCCTCCTAGTAGGCATTCGTGATCCTCCTTTCTATTTTTCATTTGGGCATAAAATTCTACTTGGGGGATGGATTTGAGGGGTTTATTTGGGGAAACTAATAGGAGATACATGAGGACTGCATGATTCACTAAGAAGCAAAACCAAGATGTTGAAATTGAAATGGAGTTGAAAGAGAAAGTTGATACTTGTAACTGATCGAGTCCCCTAACAGAAAATGCAAGGCAAAAATTGAACCCGCATTAGAGGTGCCGATCGAAGAGATATCATTTGATTCTCTAGTGCCAAAAAGAAAGGTAAATACATGTTCCATTATGCCAGTTGAACTGAAAGTTGATCCAATCCAACTTCTTTATGGTTACAAAGACATTTTGCGTGGTTGACTAAGGATATGCCAGGGATCCCTTGGGACATAAATTTACAAATATTTGGGATAGACCTCGGGTACAAGCCAATGAAATATGAGGAAGAGGCTTTTTGATCCAAATGCAGCTTAATGATGAAAACTTAAGTAGATAAATTTTTAGTTATTTGGATTATCTGTGAAGTTTGTTATCCTAATTTTTCATAAATATAGATAACTAGAGTTATATGTATCCTAAATTAATCTATTTTGGTACCGGGTTTGAGCAATCTTAGTGTTTAAGTATGTGTTTTTGTCTATTTGTACTTTTATGTATCAAAATGTGTTTATTTAGTGTTTTAGTGATTATTTGAGTGCTAATTATCTTCTTTTATTATGTTCTTATATTAAGAGTTTGTGTCTAGTTTTTAACCCAATTCCAACAAAAGTTAACATTTTCATTCGTCTTTATTCATCTTTGTTTTTATTTTAGTTTTTGTTAGTTTATTGACTAAATATTTAGGAGTTATTTTAAGTGTTTATTATAGTTATTAATATGTGTATTTGTGTTAGGGTTTGGTAGGAGAAAAATAGTTCATCAATCGAACGTCGGATAGAGATACTGTAAGTCCAAAATAACAAAGTGGTGCTGGAAAAAAATCCATATCACGGTATGATATTCTATTCCTAGAAAATCCATGCCACTGTCCGATTTTCTGAGGGGCAATATTATCCAAATCTAGCCAAAAAGTGCCTGAAACTTCTCTCCCAACCCTACCACTACAAGTAACATATTTAGCTTCTTTTTTTTCTCATAGTTAATACTATGTTTGTAGGTGTAGTTTTCCTTCCCAATTAGGAAGGAACTTTTCAGCTGAGGATTTCTTTTCCTTAGTTGTAATTTTAATATCCAAGTTGAATATGATGACTCTTAGTGTAACACCTTTTATTTTGTGTTTAATTTTCTTTTGCTTAAGTGTGAGTTTAGTGTAGCTTAGTTTAATTGCTTTGTTAATTGCTTTCTTTATTTGCTTTCTTAGTATAATTGGTAGATTAGTTTACAGACTTTCTTTAATTGTGTTCTCTTAGTGATAATTTGTAGTTTAGGTTAGTCAATTCTTTCTTAAACAGATGCTTTATTTTAGCATGTTTTTTTTAACTTCTTTCTTAAAAATGCTTTCTTTAGTGTTAATGTTTAGTTTTATGCATTTGTTAACCTTAGGATGAGTTTTGGTGATGCCAATTTTCATAGGAGATTGATTGATTGGTAGGTCGAATGGTAAAAGTGGTGGATAGCAGGGTAGGAAATGGTCTTAGAGAGTTAGTCAAGGGAAGGTGGCCAATTCTTGAGCTTTTTCTTCATGAAATTTAGCACAAAATATAAGCATTGAATTCTATTTCCTAGAATGATCATCTACTAGATTAGGACGAATGGTAGTTAGGCTAAGATGCCATTTTTCTTAGTTGGTTCTAATAGCTCCATGTTATGTGAATAGATTAGAATCATGAGCCGAGTCAAGAGATTGATTCATGATTGGGAGTGAGCTCCCAATTAGATCTATTGAATCACTTAACCCAATCAATTGATTAAAACACGGGAATTAGAACTCATTTTATGTTGGCTTTGTTAAAGCATATAGTTTTAACCAAATTCCCTTTTAATCAATCTCATCAAGTAGTATTTCATCCAAATAATCAGTAATTACCGACCAATCTTTGTGATTTTGATCCCTACTTCTACTTGCTACTATTTGACCCCGTATACTTGTGGTACATCATCTAGTGAGTAGTAGGATTTGGGTGTTTATAAATTTATAACTAGATATGAACATGCATCAATTGACTTAGCAACCTTGTACTTATAGTGAAGCCAATTTTAAGGTGGAGAATGTGTGTTGACTATAAAGATCTTAATGAAGTCTATCCAAAGAACAATAATCCTTTGTCTTGAATTCACATATTAGTAGATTCCTTGATCGTCTTTGTAATAACTATCTTCCTAAATGCTTATAAAGGTTATCATCAAATTGATCCAAGAAAAGAGAACGTACAAAAGATATCGTTCATCACAAACCAAGGAACCTAATTATGGGTGTCCATTCGGTCGGTAAACGACTTCTCAATTATTTGACTTTTCAGACAGCAACTTGAAAATCTTAAAGTCAAAGTCCAATAAATTTGAGTCATTTAAATTTGACTTATTCGATAAGTCGAATAAGTCACAAAACACCTACTCCACTTCTAATACAATTCTTCATTCCATTATCTATACTTCAATTTCAATAACGTGAAGTTTTACATAATAATATGGAAATTATAGAAAAAAATATATTTTTAATAAGAATTAAGAATCTTAATCATACTAATTATGGTTAAAATATTATGTACATGATGTAACATCTAGTTCTGTATTTACAAACATCTAAAGCCTACTTCTAACTAGATGGTGCACCGTAGTATACAGGGTCAAATAGTAGCAAGTGGAAATAGGGATCAAACCCACAAGGATTGGCTGGTAATTACCATTTATTTAGTTGAATTACTATTTGAAGAGTTTGATTAAGAGAGGATTTAACTAAAACTAGATTTAAATAGACTAAAAAGCAATTTAAGACTAGAAAAGAAATTTAAAACATATTAGGGCTGCTGATTAGCCAATTCTTGGGATTTAATCAATTGACTGGCTCAAAAAGCTCAATGGGTCTAATTGACAATTCTCTCACAACTACAAATCAATCCTTTGGCCCAGCTCAAGATTCTATCCTACTATACTCATGAAGTTCTAGGAACTAACTAGAAAAGCTAGCATCTTGGCGTGATTACTAACCTGCATAATCAAGTGGCAAACCTGTCTTGGTATTAAACTCAATGGTCATAAGTTGTGTTAACCCCTCTAATATGTTTCAAAGAAGGATCCTTTCCTTCTCACCAATCACCCTAAGCCATTTCCTACTACCCAATTATCCAACTTTTCTTCTATTGAACCCACCAATTAATCAAGACTCAATGGAAATTGACATCATCAAAGCTTAACCCATACTACTAGTGCATAGTTAAAGACAAGAAATATAAAGAAAGCATTTTAAAGAAAGCATCTAAGAATGAAAATAAAATGGAAAACATTCCAAGAGAGCATTTTAATATCTTATTAGTCTACAAATTACTACCAAGCTAGCATATTTAAAGAAAGCCGTAAACTAATATAACAACTAACTACGAAAGCATGTAAATAATGCATCAATTAAACTAAACTACACTAAATAAACATGAATCTAAATGGCATAAACATAAAATAGAAGTCTTACACTAAGAGTTTTTAAGAAGTCTTCCAGAATTACAAACTATATTTAAACTAAGAAAATTCTCCCCAAACGGGAGGACAAAGAAGAACTAACCTAGCCTATAGTAACATCTACTAACATACTCTAACTACGTGAAAAAATAGGGTTAAATATGCTATATATAGTGCTAGGGTTGGGGGAGATGTTTCGGCAACATAATAGCCTTATTTTGGACTTTTTGGCCATAAAATATATCGGACCATGGTTGTGTGCACGGTGTCAGTTCCAATAGCTGCTGAGTGTTCGATATTGTGGTGTCGAAATCTAATTCGGCTCTTCTTTAATGTTTTGCTCCGAAAATCTTCATCCAACGAGTCTGATAGATGTGCAATATTTATTTTCATGTGACCCTAACACATAAGAGTACGTTATTAACTATAATAAAAGCTTGAAATAACTCTTAGACGCTGAAACAAAATACTCATAAAAGAGACCAAAAACAAAAGATGAACAAAGATGAATGAAAACTCTAACTTCTAACAGAAAAAGGTACAAGACAAGAAAACTTTAAACACAAAAACATCATAAAATAAGATAATTAATACCTAAATAAGTACTAAAACACTTAATAAATACATACTAACCCATTCTAACACAAAAAATTGAAAATAAACAAAAGCACACACTTAAACCCTAAAATGTTCAAAACTAAAGCCAAAATACTCAAATTTAGGATTCATATAACTATAGTTTTCTAAAATTATCACACCACCAATCTTAAACTTTTGCCTGTCCTGAGCAAAATAAAGATATGGAAAAGAACAACAAAAATGACTAACACAAAATACATAACACCACTAAGAAATTTGAAATGTTGAAGTCTAGTACACTAATCAAAAGTGAAAATGGAGTTTTAACTCAACAAATTCAACATTGTCATCTACTTCTTCATTTACAAAAGTACACACTAGTTTTGGATAAAAACATTACTTTGACTAATGAAGAACTCATGCAATGCAAATTCAAATCTAAATTGATTTAGAACAAACAAGTCAAGTTTCGCAAAAACATAGATATTAAACTCGGCCCGAAGAGAAACTCAACAAGGGAGGTAGATCAATGGGTTACTAAAAAATATTTTTTATTAATGTATAATAAATTCAAAGTAGTAAATAAAAGGCATATGATAAATATATTGATAAAAAATTCTATATTAAACTTTTAATTGTTGTAAATGAATTCTAAAATATTTGATTTCCTTAAAAACTATGACATAAAAGAGTTAATTTTAAATTCTCATGCAAATGTAGTTCTAAAACTAATTGCAATAAAATACATAAAATGTATATCTAACACATAAGAAATTATTTTTTCACTATTTTTAGTACAATAGTTATTTTGTAATGATCGTACATTTAATAATAATAAATGTTTAAGAAAAAATTTTGTCTTAGAAAATATAATAATAGTAAATGCTTTTGGCAATTTATTTCTAAAAAAATTACAACACTTTGTTGAAAAATGAAATGATTTTAAAATTTATGTTTACAAAAGTGGAGGAAAAATAAATGACTTTATAGATGGATGGAGGATAAAATATTAAAAATACTTTACAAAACACACAGGGGTGGCCTGATGGTATTGTTGTTGCTAGACGATGCAAGATGTCCTAGGTTCGACTCCTTAAGCGTGCCTATGTTACCAAATTTTTTCCAAGAAAATGAGTTGCTTGGGTGGTTCAACCAGGCGGGTTTCCAGTTTACCTGGTTGAACCGTTGAGTCATTGAAAAGTCCACAGGTAGCTTCCTAATCTAGTCAAATGTGCAATCCAACTTGATCCAATAGCAGGTTCACAGGGTCGACTAGTCCGACTGCCAGACTGGGCTGGGTTTACCGAGACAGATAAATATGCCCAAAAATTGCTCCAAGTATAGAAAGGTTATTAGGACTTATTTTGAAAAGAACAAAATAAGTATGCCCAAAAATTGTCCCAAGTATAGAAAGATCATTAGGACTTATCTTGAAAAGCACAAATCAATGCAAATGAACACACAAGGATATTTGTTGGCACCGTCAGGTGTAGCAAAATGCATCAAATGCTTGACCTTCAACTTACTATTACCCATTAGCCTAGATTATTGATCATTTAGAACTTTTAAAGGTTGTAATGTTGGCTAAGATAATAAGGTAGGAGAACTTTGGATAAGAGTGACCTAAATCACCTTAGTCATTCCAATACAAACTCTTGGACCACTATCCCATACATAACTTTGCTTAACCAATCAATACTTTGAAGGCCAAAAACATTATTTCCATCTGGATTATCTTTTGAAGGTAAGATGAACATTCTTTATTCAATTAGAGATCACAACACTTACAATTATCTTTGCTTTTATCTTTTTTCTTATTCACTTTTTTTTTCATATTTTAAGAGAAGAATTTCATAGTAAACAACAATTACGCAAATTAATCAATTACAACAACTGGAATACAATTAACATTGGTCTTCTTGACTTCAATCCCTGAATCAAGCGTAACAAAAACTCCCATAAAACCATCATAGAACATTTGACTATTACATTCAAGAACTAAGATAGATCCGTAGTGCCTAAGGTGATGAGATGAAGAGAAAATAAATAAACAAAGTGGAATGGCTAAGTTATGTGGTTGACAAAGAAATTAAGCTATAAGGCTCAATGGAGACACTAAAGAAAAAATTAATTCAAGGTAGGAAATTTTTGGCTCAAACAGTCAGAAGAAGGCCTAAATCAGTTCTAAAATCCAAGTTTCACAAGTACTTTGCAAAAGTGAAGGATCCACATTACCTCAATCAATGTCCTAAGCTACTTCAACAAAACTCACAAAATATCTGGATATACAAGTTCATGCAAAATGACCAAACAATGGCCTAACTCATCATTTCCATCTCTACTTAAAAACAAATTTTTAAAATCTTGAAGCGTGTAAAATAAATCAACAATCAATTGAAATTGACAATGAAAAACACTTACAAAAAAGTAAAGTTCGAGATGAAAATTAGTTAAGAAAATCATTTCATGAAGTAGTTGAAAGCATGGTTGAGTTTCAAGGTTAACTCCCATTTTTCACATAAAGTGCAATCTATGTTAAACATCCAGTTTCAACTTTTCTCAAAAACAACAAAATCACATCCCCAATTAACAAGACAATAAACACCTCCACATTATTCACATTATTTCAATGATGAGTAACAAACTCATCCTACAACTCACCCATATAACAAAAAATAAAAATACTACTAGAAAGCATAACAACATATAAGACACCAAACAAATGCTAGACAATGATTTTGAATTACACTTGGACAATCACAAAGTTCATACAGAACATGAACAACATACTAACCAAGTGAATGTGAAAACAAGCAATTAAGCACAAGTTGAACTCAAAACCATGGTTCCACCTATAATCATGGAATTCAACAACAATAAGTATAACACTAATCATGTCTAAGCAATGAGTAATTCCAAGTAAACCATATAAATGCTACATGAAATAAACTCATGCATCTTAGAAATTAAATTTCTTTGAACAACTAATCATGGATACACTAATAATGGGTCCTTGGGGCTTCACGGGATTCAAAAAATTAAAAAAAAGAAAAAAGAAAAACACACATAAGGGTAACAAGGTTTAACACAACAAATGGTTTATATAAATGCCCAACTCCTCTTCCCAAACTTAGTTTCTCACATAATGGGCTTGAAAGAAATATTCAATAACAAAAACTACTCTCATTACATATTAAGCATTCACAAGATTGCTCAAATTAAGCCAAACACTTAGAGAATAAAGTCTGTCATCAACTAATATGTCCATCGGCAAAAGGTAAAAATCAAGTCCAAGTTCATTTCATATGTCAATCCCAAATCACCACAAAATCTATTTATATCGCCATCAACGTTCTCAACAAGAGCCAAATTTGTCCAACTATGTCCAAAATCATTTATCAATCAACAAAATATAAACTAAACTAATCACAAATCTATAAATCTTTATTACCTGCCAGATTCTTAAACTAAAGCAAGTTAAGTATAATAAAGCATAAATAAAGAAAAGTGAAAGAAATACTCTCTCAACAATACCAAGGAGGCTTAATCCTTGGTGAACTTGCTCCATGGCTTAACACATCTGAAGTCCCCAAGGATTTGTTAAACTTCAGCATATATAGTTGGCACCTCCCCGGTCCCTTCTAGAAAGTACCCTTCTTCTTCCACTCCTTAAACCACTTATTTTTTCACAGGTACTCCAAATTGTACCACCTCTGTGGTAACTAGGAAAAATGCATACTCATTCATTGGATAAGGCGATGATGCTTCCAAACAAGTGTTAAGTGATCCAGTTTTTAGAAATTCAAGTTCTAAAGGTTATCCATAGCCAGTTTCTTTGTTCTAGTCTTCTTATTCTTCTTGAACTGGTTCTTTATCAACAAATAGTTCATATGACACTTCTTTGTACATTGAGGTAAAAAGAGGTAAGCAAATTGTTGATTCTTCTTGGTTGTATATGCTCTTTGATTCTACCGTTTCACATTGATCATCCAAGTATCCATGTTATTCTTTAATTTTTTTGGAGTGTTGGAGTTCCTTGGCCTTCACCACCCATCATTCTTCGGACCTTAGCAAATTGGTCTTGTAACATCTTGGTGAATTTGTCTTGGCTCTCCAAGAACTGAGCTTGCTCCTCCAACAATTTTGTCTATTCTTCTAAGAGTTTGGTTCGCTCTTCAAAAATGTTGGCTCACTCTTCAAAGATGTTGACTCATTCTTCCAAAATGTTGGTTGGCCTTCTCAGAGTTGGGATAATTCTTCTTGGAGTTCTTCAAGTATCATTCACATCTCCATCGATATTGCCTCATCAACTTCTTGGATTGGTTGGTGAAGGAATTGGAGCATTGCATTGTTCATATAAAGGCTTTTGTGGTGAAGAGAAAGAATAGGGATTTTCTTGGTAGTTCTCTTAAGGATATGGATGCCTAGACTATCCCATTTGGTGATCTAAAGACTTGAAGGAATAATCATAACAAGAAACATGCTCATTATATCCATTAGTATGAGAATGATAATTTCCTTGGCATGAATAATTCCAATTCATTTCTTCCATGTTCTTGAAGCAACAAACAACACAAATAAAGACAAGAAAAAGAACTAAAAAAACACAAATAAGAAAATTACGAAAGCTTAGACTACTGGCTAGTCTAAACTATCCATCAAACAGAAAATCTTTTTGAACTTTTCAAGATAAGAACACAACTACAATACGAAAATAATTTTTTTTTTCAAATAGGCAAAACAACTATAGATGAAAATAAGAGACATTTCAATCTAGAATTCTAACAAAATTATATCGATATCATCAAAAATCAATCCCTGGCAATGAGGTCAACAAACTTGATGCGAATCACTAATCTAGTTCTACATTTATAAACACGTATACCCTATTTCTATCTAGATGGCCTAGTGTGACTTTACGGGGTCAAATAATAGCAAGTGGGAGTAGGGAGTAAACCCACAAGGATTGGTCGGTAATTAAATTATTTAGTTCGATTACTATTTGAAGTGTTTGATTAAGAGAGGATTTATCTAAAACTAGAATTAAAGAGACTAAAAAGCAATTTGAAGACTACAAAAGCAACTTAAACGGGCTAGGGTTCGATTAGCCAATTCCTAAGGTTTAATCAATTGATTGGTTCAAAAAGTTCAACGAGTCTAACTAGGGATTTCTTCCCAACTATAAAACGATCCCATGGCCTAAATCATGATTGTAGCTTAATATACTCATAGAGTTTAAGGAATTAACTAGAAAAGCTATCATCTTGGTCCGACTATTGACCTTCCTAATCAAGTAGTAAACTTGTCTAGGTATTAACAATCATTGCTCATATGTTATGTTAATCCCACTAATATGGAAATTGAAAGAAGGATAATTTCTCTCTCACCAATCACCCCAAACCATTTACTACTAGCCAATTACACACTGTTTCTACTATCTAACCCACCAATCAATCAAAACCTATAGGAAATTGGTATCGTCAAACCTTAACCCATTCTACTAATTCATAAGTAAAGATAAAAAATGTAAAGAAAGCATTTTAAAGATAGCTTGCCAAATGGATAATATTCTAAGAGAATATTTAGACATCTTATTTACAAATAACTATTAATAAATATATTTAAAGAAAGTAATAACTAATCTAACAACTAAAAAAGCATGTAAATAAAGTGATTAAACTAAACTACACTAAATTAACATGAATCTAAAGGCATAAACATAAAATAGATGTCATACACTAAGAAATTTCAAGAAGTCTTCAAGAATTACGAACAAACTACATCTAAAGAAGGAAAATCCGCCCCAAATATGGATGAAAAGGAAGAACTAACCTAGCCTATAGTAACACCTACTAACACACGTCTAACTATGTGAAAAAAGCCTAAAATATGTTTTAGCCACAAAATTGCCTCGTTTTGGACATTTTTGACCTAGAAAATCCCAGACTGTGGTCGTGAGCGTAGTACTAGTTCCAATAGCTATTGAGTTTTCGAAACCGCGATGTCAAATTCAACACCATGGTGTCAAAATCTGCTTCGGCATTCCACTATTTTGCTCCATAAATCTTCATCCAATGTCCAATTGATGCGTCATTTTTTTTCATACGACCCTAACACATAAACGAACATTATTGACTATATTAAAACACTTAAAATAACTCTTAAAACAATAGAATAAAATACTCACAAAAGAGACCAAAAATGAAAGACGAACAAAGACGAATGAAAACCCTAACTTTGAACGAAAGTAGGTTAAAGACTAGACATAACATTAAACACAAGAACTCTATAAAATAAGATAATTAACACCTAAATAAGTATCAAAATACTTAATAAGAACTTTATAACATGCAAAAGTCAAAATAGGGGGACTTCACAAAGAAACATGCACTTAGCCCTTAAAATGTTCCAAACTTGAGCCAAAATACTCAAATTTAGGGTACATATAACTCTAGTTTTTTAGAGTTATCAGTAAATAAAAATATTGATATATTATTTTGATATATGCTAAAATACCAAAACAAATGTTGTTTGATTTAAAGTTGAAATCAAAGTCGAGTTGAGGAATCAATTACTTAATTGACTTCGAGTCAAAGTTGAGTCGAAAATAAACAAGTCAAGTCAATTTTTTTTCGACTCGATTCGACTTGGTTGTTTGACTTGACTAACTTTTGAACATTCCTAAACCTATGTGATCCAACTATGTCCTTCATTCTTAAAAACACTAGGCTACACACCAAAGACTGGGCAACAGGTTGTTCATAAAATAGATCGGGGAAAACAAGGAGGTGTACATTGATGACTTGGTTGTCAAAAGTAGAAAGTTTGAAAATGTAATCGATGATCTCCTAGATACCTATGAAATAATGCAGAGTGTTCAACATGAGATTAAAGCCACAGAAATGCACATTTGGAGTCCCATCAAACCAATTCCTCGACTTCATAGTTTCGAAAAGGGTAATTGAAGCCAATCCGAAAAAGGTCAAAGCTATCATTGAAATGAAGCCCCCCAGCTTGATTAAGGAAGTTCAAAAATTGACAGGAAAAATGGAAGCATTGAATGAATACCTTAAGGGCTTGCATACTTTCAGATGTGAAGAAAGTTAATAATTATCAAACAGTGTTTGCAAGCGTTTGACCAGCTGAAGAAATTTGTGAACAACTTGCCACAGTTGGTTGCATCAAAGGAGATGGCTTATTTTTAACTTGGAAGTGTAGGGGTCCATCAAGTAATATCAAGGTGAGTTGAGTATAATTCCCACAAAAATTGTATATCAAGTACTAATTCTTAGTCTAAACACTATTTGAACAATCGAATTTCAGAATGTGGAATATAAATAAAAAGTAAATATAACTAATAAATAAGAGAAAATTAAAGGATAAAATTAACCTGCAAGTGGAAATAAGAGAATCAAGGCATTAACTCAGTTAATCCAATATAAGTTCTAGTTTCTTGTCAATCTAGATTAATTACTATGACTATAGTTGAATTCCCTAAACTAGCCAATATTCGCTCTTGTGCAATATCAACCCTATTTTACCTAACAAGTTGTCTAATTTCTTAGCACAAACAATTAAAAGTAAAGGCATCATTTTAATTCATAGAACTACGATAATTGCAAGAGGAAGTATATGGGGTCAATAGTAACAAGCAGAAGTATAGTCAATCCTATAAGGATTGGTTAGCAATTACCGATTATTTGGTTCGAACGCTATTCTAAAGTTTGAAAATGGAAGGATTTGATTTTGAAACTAAGTTAAACACTAGAAATGAGTAAAATGTGGGTTAGGGTTTAGCTTAACAAATTCTCAGGTTTTGGTTAATTAAATGGATATAGTGCTTCGACTAGAAAATTTAGAGGTCAATTCCAAAAGTTAACCTAGATAGTCCCGATTCCACTATTCAAGTCGACTAGATCTATCAATCTAATAACTCTAAATGTGGATTCCTCTTACTACTTAGAGCTAACCAAATTTGACTATCTATTTGTGGAATTCTAGGCAACCAATTAGGTGAAAATTCCATGAACATTATTTCAACCATAATCCAAACACTCATCTAGGTCTAAATGGAGGTCCAACTTGACATGAAAACACAATAAAGCAAGGAAACTAAATAAACAAGGCTAGGCATTAAACTAAGAAAGTTAGTAAAAGAGCCACAAAATTAAAGCAAGTAATCAAATATTGTAAACTAAGTAGGCATGAAATTAAGATATAAAACAATTGCAATAAATTTAAATAGAAGTCGTACAAACTACAAGCTTCAATTTTTAAGATTCAAATCAAACTGCACTAAAAAACATGAAAGAGGATAACTAGACTAAAGAAGAAAGAGGAAAACAAGTTTGTATAGAGCTTGGAGTCATCCCTCAAGGAGGTATTTATAATGTGGATAGGTATGTATGAGTGAAAGGACAAGTATGTCCTGAAAAATAGCTCTAAGCAAATCAAGTTTTTCATAAGTAGTTCCACGCAGAAGAAGGATCAATAGTACTTAATTTAAAGCAACACAAAAAAAGCAAACGAACACATATAAGAAACCAACCAAAGTTAAGCTAGTTTAATTCAAAACGGTTCCGAATAATACACAATGGTTCATTCACTTTGCTGTTGGAAATCCTATATTCTCAGGGCATGTTTGGAATTCATGATATTTGTGATACCAAGCCCCTATTTCCCCATATTAACTAAAGAAAACTCTTTACTTTTCTTTGATTATGATGATATATATATGTATATATATATCTATATATATATATATATGTATATATATCTTTTTAATCCAACAGACAAAATGAAAATATCCAAGAAATGTTTACAAAAATTAAGCCAACTTAAGAAGGATGAATAACTAAGATATGTGCTGAAATTCTAGTGCTGAAATTGAATGTGGATGGGTCTTCTATCACAAACTTTATGGCAACCCTGGACCTTTGAGTGAAGGGGGTGTGTCAAGGCCATAGAGGAGTGATTTTATTCGCATTCGCTAAACCTTTTGATCATGGTACTAGCATGGAAGGTGAAATGCAGTCCCTTGTTTGGCTTGGAGCGTTGTGCTCAAATGGTTCTTTCCTATTGGTGGTTGAAATGGTCTCGATAAAAGTAGTTGACATCATTAAAAATCACTCAAATTGCCCTTGGAAGCTTGATTTTTACTACAAGAAAATCAAGGAGATCTTCTCAGCTCACTCCATTGTCATCTCGCACATTTTCTATGAAGCCAATACGGTTGCCAATGAATTATCTAAAATGGTAGTTCATCTCGAACATCTTCGATCTTTTAACCATCTCAACTCCCTCAGAAGTTTCAAAACCTTGCAGCACTTGACTTTTCTTATTTTCCATCAATTAACCTCATCTCTATCACAAGATTATAAATATGTTTTTTAGCTTACTTGTTCTAACTATTGTCAGTATCTCTATCAGAGGTTTTGGTTTTATCCCCCCTCCTTGTAATTTTTCTCATTTATTCATTAATAAATCTTGGGAGTAGTGCCCCAATCATGGCTCCAATGGTTAATTAATTAAAAAAAATTGATATATACTTATACACACATAGACACTAATCCAACAGATAGAATGAAATAGATCCAAGAAATGTTTACAAGAATTAAACCAACTTTAAGAAGGATGCATAACTAAAATGCAATTCTAATCATAATGACCAAAAGATGACCTAATTATTGCCGACCATAACTTAAAAACCATTTGAAAATCTATAAGTGTGTGGACTAATTAGCCACTTCATTTGAAATTGGCATTGGAAAATGTTTGGACCGTACAGCCTGCTCAACTTGCCCTTGGACCTTGTTGTTCGTCTGGCGTATTGCCCGGTCTTCTAGTGTTTCATGCATACCTCAACCCAAACACTTTCGATACTTCATTAAACCTAGAAACATTGTAGAAAAAGCAACAAAGTAACTATAAACACTCTTTTTGGAACATAATTAAAACACACTGAACATCACCAAATCAAAATACAAAAAAATAAACTAAACCTTAAAAACATGAGAAACTTAGCAAATTTTAGACTAAAAGTGAATAAAAAATAACACTATAGAATAGAGATATCAAAAACCCGATAAAATACTATACCTGTATGTATAACCTTCAGAAGATATCATGAGTTTAATTTTACAATTAGAAGCTGATGGGATCTGAAGGCCAATACACTTCATAAGAAAGATTCTTCAGGGCAGCAATCAGAATTACCCAATGACAAAAAGATTGTTTCTCACTAATAATGGCTGCCAAAAAACTGAAACTATACTACCAAGGACATAAAATTGTGGTTTACTTCAACTTCCACTAAAGGCCGTCTTGTCGAAACCTAACACTATTGATAACTCTAGAAAACTTGAGTTATATGTACCCTAAACTTGAAGATTTTGCTACTAGTTTCGAGAATTTTTAGTGTTTTCGTGTGTATTTTTGTCTATTTTGTCTGCATTCATGTGTTAAAATGTGGTAATATGTGTTTATTAAGTATTTTAGTACTTATTTAGATATTAATTAGCATATTTTATTTGGTTCTTGTATATAGAGTTGTGTCGTGTCTTTGACTTAACTTCGTTGGGAGTTCAGTTTTCGTTCGTCTTTGTTTGTCATTCATTTTTTTGGCCATTTTGTGAGAATTTTATTTATATATTTAGGTATTATTTTAAGTGTTTATTATAGATAATAATATTCTCCTATGTGTTAGGGTCACATGAAAAAAAAAAAGCGTATCAATCGGACGTCAGATGAAGATTTTTGAAGCAAAACTGTGAAGTGATGTATTTCAGAAGTTTCAGCCTATATCGCGATCTCAAATTCCATATCGCAATCTGGAGACGACTGGAGCAAAAATGACTTTGTTCGGGGCTGATTTTGGTTGTACTATTACCCCACAACCCTAGCACTATTTATACCCTTTTAAAGCATCATTTGATGCATAGAAGGCCCATTAGAAAGCTAGTAGAGTGATGCCAGTAGGCAAGATTAGAGAGTAATTTTCTTCCTTTTTCCTCCCCATTTGGGGATGGTTTTCTTAGATTAGAGTAGATTAGGACTTCTCTTTCGTGTAGATTTCAAATCCAAGCTAAAGATTGAAGCTTTTTAGTTTGTAAGTACTTTGTTTATGTTAAAACTCCTTTAGTTAAGCTTTAATTCATGTCCCTTTAGTTAATTAGTTGAATTGCTTTAATCTAATTGCTACCTTTACTTCTTTTATTAGAGTAATTGTTAGATTAGTTTATCGGCTTTCTTTAAAAATTCTTTCTTAGTGACAATTTGTAGTTTAGATTGGTTAATTAGGTTAGATTAGTTTATGGGCTTTTCATTTAATTACTTTCTTTACTTGCTTTCTTAGTTTAATTGGTAGATTAGTTAATGAGTTTTCCTTACTTGTGCTTTCTTAGTGTTAATTTGTAGTTTAGGTTAGTTAATTGCTTTTTAGAAATACTTTCTTATTACATGCTTTCTTAGAATAGATTATAGGCTTTCTCTAATTGTACTTGCTTAGGGATGATGAATAGTTTAGATTAACTAATTGCTTGCTTAATATGCATTTCATTATAATTATTCCCTTTATTTGCTTTCTAAAGATACTTCATTTTTAATTGCTTTCTTAGTGATTAATCTTTACTTTAAATTGCTTCTTTAGTTCCATTATTCTAGTTTTAGTTAAATCTATTCTCTTAATCAATCGTTTCAACTTGTAATCTAACCAAAAACACGTAATTATTGACCAATCCTTGTGGGGATGATCCCTGCTTCCCTTTAATACTAGTTGACAACCATATACTTGCGAGATGCCACCTAGCTAGTAGTAGGATTTAGGTGTTTTATAAATTTATAACTAGGCGTGTAAAGCATCAATTATCGAGAAGAATGATTATTTGGTCACGTGGAATTGTTGGAGTTTGCTATCGAATATCAACTTAGCTTGACCAAAAAAGCTCAAGGTCTAACAGACTTCATCGTATATGGCAATGTTTTGAAAACCGGACCGGCCATTGAACCGGTGGCCTGTCCGGCTCGCGGTTCAACCTGTCGGACCGGTTGAACCGGCCGATTCACTAATTTAGGTTTTTTTTTTTTTTTACCAAAATGTGATATAATTTAAAATGACAAAATATATTTGTATAAAATCTAAAATATAAGTGAAACACTATTTTTGGATAATTATAGTCCTAATACCCAAAAATACTAATCAAATTTCTAATAAGAAAAGTGAAATTTATACAAAAATAAGTATAAAAAAGATGAAAAAAATAATAACTTAATAGTTTAGGCTTTGGTGTGTTCAATGTTTTGCTATTTTGGAGTTTATTTTCATGATTTTTTAATTTTTCTCTTTATTTAAATCATTTTTATTCTGAAAATTAAAAAAATGGTTTTTTACCGGTTCTGTTTGGTTTTTTGGACAGACCGAATATGTAGTTGAACCGGACCGGTGGTTCTTCCGGTTCGCGGTCCGACCGGTCGAACCGGCCGGTCCGTCTAACTTTCAAAACACTGGTATATGGCCGACCACTCGGTTGTCGACAAAATCATGACTATCTCTGACCACGTTTTAAAAAAGCTGAAGGACTTCAATGTTTGAGAGCTACATATTTATTGGCTTCATGTGAATCAAGACTGGAGCTAGTATTATAATTTAGTCTCCCGAAGGAACCACTTCACATATGCCTTCTGGTCTAAATTCCAGGTGA
Organism: Cinchona pubescens; assembly: GCA_025175665.1. Lineage (NCBI taxonomy): Eukaryota > Viridiplantae > Streptophyta > Magnoliopsida > Gentianales > Rubiaceae > Cinchona > Cinchona pubescens. The sequence continues at coordinate 1,257,329 of JANKKI010000116.1, forward strand.
CTAATAATGAAGTAGAGTATGAGACTCTTTTGACCGAAATGAAATCAGGAACATAAAATATGGGTGTTGAGCTGCTCAAAATAAGTAGTGACTTATTTTTTGTTCTCAATCAAATTTTTGTAAATTTTGAGCCAGACCTGAGATTTAATAGAAATATTGAAAGAAAGTGAAAAACAACAAAGAACTGTTTCAAGAGCTAGAATTCATGAAAAATCTGAGGCAAACAACATCAATGCCAATGCATTGGCGAACTAGCTTTGACTATCTATTCACATTTTACAACAGAAGTCATAGACAAAGTATTACAAACACAATGTACAATCAATGAAATTGAGACAATGGAAATCTATAGTGATTTAATTTGGAGTAAACCAATCATCGTGTACTTGGCCAAAGGAATCCTGCCAGAAAACAAGGATGACGTCCAGAGGATAAAATTGCGACGTTAAAATATGAGATCCTTGTCAGGATTCTCAGCTAAAAAAATCAAACTTATGTCCATTTATTTGGTGCCTAATCCCGAACAAGGTAAATTATGTTCTTAGTGAGATGCGTGAAGGAATTTGTGGTAATCACGTAGGTCCAAGAAGTTTGGCTTGGAAAATAATAATTATAGGATATTACTAGCCAACTATGTTTTACGATACAAATGAGTTGTTAAACCAATGTCTTAGCTGTCAAATTCATGAACTGATGGTTGGCTTAACTCCAATTCTAAACCCATTGTTATTTGAGCAATGCGGAATCGATCTACTTGGTCAACTTCCCTAAGCACCAAGAGGTTATGAGTTCTTGGTTGTTGTCATTAAGGTTACTTCTTAATATAAGTTGAGGCTGAACCATTAACTGGCATCACTAGTAAAACAATAATAAAATTTCTTTTCGACAACGAACTATAAATTAAGATGCACACTACTTCGTTCGGTCATCCGCAAGCGAATGGATAATACAAAAGTCACTAATAAAATGATGATTGTTGGGCTCAAAGCCAAGCTTGATCCAGTAAAAGGAAATTGGGTGGAGGAGTTGCCAAGTATCTTATTAGCTTACTGAACAACCCAACGAATAGGTAATCGGTTTACATCCTTTAGTCTCATTTATGGAGCCGAAGTTGTTATTATAGTTGAGATCAGGATCTCCACATCTCGAACACAATGTCATGATAAAATTGCTAATCATCAAAAGATGTTGGTCAATCTTAATTTGGTTGAAGAGCAAATTATGGTAAGCATTCGTTTCAGAGGCCAAATAAAAGCAAAAAATGGCATAATATCGCAACACAAATGTTTACCATTTCAAACTAGGTGAACTGGATGTCACTAAGAAGAATGATGTTAGCTAAGTTGAAGGCAATAAAAAGTTAAAGGAAAATTAGGAAGGCTATATCAAGTCATATAAGCTCACTGAGCTGGGTATTATAAACTAGTTTTTTTCCCTGTTAATCAATGGTGAAATAAGGAGTTATTTGAAGTCAACTTGTGGTCTCAAACAAGACAATCCTTTATCACCAATTTTCTTCCTTATTAGTTTAGATGCTCTTTTAGGGGGTTTGAAAGCTCTTTTGAATAACAAAAAATCAAGTAGTATACGTTACCAAGAAACTCCCATTGTAATGCACCTATCATTTGCCAATGATGTTATATTCTTCTTGGGAGGATATATCGTACAGTTAACTCTCTAAAAAAAAGTTATTTACATACATTTCACCTTGGGTTTAATTGGTTTCCGAGGTATCTTGTTTAGTAAGTAGGGGTATTTTTGTATTTTAGGTTTTGGTACAAATTATTTAGTTTATGTGTTCTTAATGTTTTATTACCCTTATTCATGCCTGTGTTTAAATGTGTTTTTATAGGTTTGGGATCAATTGGAGGTCAAATGGACGAAAACGAAGTGAAGCCGGGGCACTCCTAGTAGAGAGCTGGGCATAGGGGCGCCCAGAACTTCAAAGGGGCCGCCCAAGCACTACTAGATGGGTATAGGTTTGTCCAAAGCTTGGAAGAGCCAAAGTAAGGTTAGAAAAAGGGTTTTGGCAAGTTTTGTGAATTCAAGTTGTTGTGAGTGTATTTTCGGCCTGTAATTTTACGAAACCCTACAAACCACTACAAATACATGTTCAGGGTCATCCAAGTAATAAAAAAAAAACTATAGAATAAAGTAGATTTGTATAGGCCATGAAAACATTAGAGTTATTTGATAATTTTTTGGAGATGGACCATCAATGCAAGGAGCGAAGAATGAAACCGACAACTAGTTTTTTCTTCTCTTCCTTCTCCTTTACTTTCTTGAGTTCTAGGATGATTTAAAACACATTTTGATGTATTTGTGACCATAATGATGCACATTATAATTTAATACTAGGGTTTTATTCCAAATTTACCATGAAGATTGTTGGTTGAAGTTCTAATTGTTCTATTCAATATCTCATGTTTGTTTGCTTATTCGAATTATTTTTAATGCCTCTTGATGCTTGATCACCTTCTAGATTGATTTGTAAACCTTATTCTGATTTGCGAGATGATACTTAGGGTTAGTACGGGTTTGAATAGCCTTTGTTTGGAATAATCGCCCATAGATTGAACCATTTTGTGAGAAGAGATAGAAAGATACCTATTCACCATAGGGAATCAAATTAGGATTCATCATTACATACTAATCTTGGCTTGAATTGACATAAAAATATAGTGAGTTGGTTGGGGTTAGTATATTTGCATGAAGTTCGATGGAAAGCATGCGATTACATTAAACCCTAGATCAGTAAAAACATGTGGAATTGAATGTACTACTACCGGAAGTATTCAATTGGATTGGTAAAGGAAGAATAAACCCCATATTCTTAATCATCTACCAACTTTCGTACCTTCATTTAATTGAATTCGTTAGTTAGTTATTTGTTTGTTTTTTATTATCAATCTCATTATTGTGTGTTCATATAGAAGTTGTGTGTGTCACTCTAGTATTTAGCAACTCACTTGTCAACTTAGTCTTCATGAGAAAGATCTTTATTTATCACTATATTACTTGTTTGATATGTATACTTGCATAGAGTCGATGTGTATAAAGCCTGCACAAGCAAACATTTCCTCAACTTTCTTATGGTTTTTTGGGATAATTTTTACCTAGGTTCAGATCAAAAATAAACTTCTCAAAGAGCTTGTTGTAGCTATGCAGCACTTCTTCTAAGCATGTCATTGAGTCCAAGACGGGAATTAAACAAAAGTTATTGCCTGTGCCTTACTTGGGGTGCTTTTTATATAAGGGAGGAATAAGTCTAATTCTTTTATTAGTAGTTGATAGATAAATTTCTCAATAAGTTAGCTGGATGGAAAGACAAACTCCTTTCTCTTGGGAACCTGTGTTAGAGTAAGCACTAATCAAGCATGTGTTATCTTCCATCCCTCCTCATGTCCTGGCTCTCTCAGACCCTTAAAGCATGTCCTTCAAAGTCTAGAACACGAAATGGCTAATTTTCTGAGATCTGAAACCCTTAAGAAATTATGGTTATTCTTATTCTTTTTAGTACGGTTTTTGCACTAGTTTCAGCGCTTTTACGTTTTATGTATTTGTTTTCATGCATATTTGTTTCTAAGTGTAAATATATGTTATGTATATTGTTTTAGTGCTTAGTTGATGTTATTTAACTTATATTTATGTGTCTATGTGTTTAGGGTTGTGTTTAGGTTGTTAACCTAATTTTTTTCGGAATTAGAGTTCTTTGTGCATTTTTGTTCGCCATTTGTGTTTAGTTTTAGTAAGTGTTTAATGTTATTTTGGAGTTATATCATAGATAATAATGTGTATTGTTGTTCTAAGGTCACGTAGGAAAAAACAGGACATTGATTAGACATCAGACGGAGATTCATGCTTAGAAGCAAAACGATGAAGTAGCGCAAGTGCTAGAAATCACACACATATTTGGACACTGTTTGGTATTTGGAGCATAACCAAATCATACCCCCACCAATAAACCGATGAGATCCAAAATTGATATGGAACCCAAGAATGCCTAAACAAAACTGATTTGACGGATTCAAACCCATTGATTAAGAAATCAAGAATTTGAAGTATCTGTTCTTGACTATTCGAGATATCGACTCATTGTCTATAACAAGACAAGAACCGATAGTGTTCAAGATAGATATTCGCAAGAATCAATCTTGCAAAATACCCAACTCTTTGGAAGAAAAGTTGGAGAATTTTGTCATAAAGTATTTTTTTGAATATTGATGAATGAATAATCGGCTATGCGAAGCCTTTTAACATGACAAGGGGCTGGCCAATCCGTACAAAATAGGCCGAATACTAATAGGAAACAACCTTACCAAATCCTAGCAAACTTAGGATTAGAATACTAGACATAAAACTGGCTACAAACTAACATTGATATAGGCTGATATTTTCACCCTAAATAAAACAAAAATCCAATAAACAAACGTTGAAAAATAAATCCTAACTTAATTAGGAATGGATGACCGAATAGGGCCTATGGCTGAATTCGGGTTTTTTCGAACCCGTCATTTTCTCGAACCCTTCTTGGAGCTCTTCCATTCTTGGGCTTGGGAACTCTTGGACTTGGACTTTATCTGGCCACTTGTGCTTCACTTTGAAGAATTGGACATTATGTAGTAATGAATTGAGGATAATCCAATCCAACTTGATCATAACACCAAGAATATGCTCCAATCTTGGCGAGCTTGAGTCCAAACTTTCTCCAGTTTCATCTCCTCAACTTGGTACATCCTTTGGCTATCCATACTCGTATCATTCCCTCCTTCCTTGAAAGGATTCATCCTCAAATCCGAACCTTGATAGAAAGTACAAACATTAAACATATTAGACAAAAATTTAAACAAATGACCTCGCCAAAGCAAGAAAGGAAATATGCAATATATACGTCTCAAATGCAAAAGTATCAAACACCAATATTGAAAATGGATGCCGGAAAAATAGCTTTTGAAATAAAGATATCATGGAGCAAACAAATTCTAAATCATGGAGCACATTGGTTCAGCTAGCAAATAATAATAAAAAACCAAAAAAAATTTTGAAAGATTGAACCAAGCATGCTCAAAAAGATTATCATGCCATTTTAAAAATTGATGCATATTGAAAGAACAAACGAACTTATGCACATTTTCATCTAGAAATACATAATTGTTAACCAAAATGTTAATGAACTTAACACAAAAGAATGACAATCATGAGGCTTACAAATTAGCCCAAGAAAAACAAATGAACAAGAAGAATTAGAAACATTAACAAGTAAAGAAAGGGGCACACTATGAGTAGCTAAAAATCTAAAATTATAAGAATCTGACAAATCAAAATTTCAAAGTACTCTCTTCCCCAAACCATTGGCACTTAAGTTCGAGTGATGTATATGTGGAAGTCACTAGAGCTTTGCACATGAAAGGTGCAAATTCGAACTTTTCATTGTCTCCACTTGCTTCTTTAAATGGTTACACAAAAGAACTTGAAAGAAAATAGTTTGTGACAAAAGACAAAAACTCTTAAAAACTTTTTCCTTGACAAACAAGTTTTCTTCCTTTGGAATTACCATTAAAGCTTATTTTTCCTTAGTATTAGAGGTAGCTTTCTCCTTACCTTTGTTTTGATTTTCAGCCAACAATTTTGCATGTTCTTCATATGATCTTTTAATGTAAAGTTGCTCTTTATGGACTTGATCAGGAAGTAATTGGCTTAAGAATAATCTTTTACCATCTTTCTCAAAACTATATTTATTTGCGAATCCATCATGTGTAGCTTTCAGATCATATTTCCATGGCCTACATAACAAAATATGGCTAGTATGCATAGGAACTACGTGACATAAAACCTCATCCTTATATTTTCCAAGGGTTAAAAAGATTAAGGCTTGCTTAGTGACGATAAATTTTATTTCACCATCTTCATTTAACCAATGTAACCTATATGGATGTGGATGTTTAGTGGTTGGAAAATTCAATTTATCTACCATAAGTTGGCTAGCTACGTTCACGCAACTACCACGATCAATTATCAAACCATGCAAGATTTTGAACCGCACACTTAGTGAAGAAAATATTAGAACATTGTACCTTATTTTGGTGGTTGTTAGGTTGAGCATAAAGTGCTCGTAAAATTGCCAAAGCAGGTTTCTTAGAAAAATCTACCTCCTACTCATCAATACGAGCGTGTTGGCAATTCCTTGACCTTACACCTACATCAGACAATTCGTCATTAGGTTCATAGTCATTGGGATCGTAATTAAGATGCATGCCTCGACGAGCTTGTCTAATTGTTTGAGCATATGGCTCAACTTGGATAGATTGCTAACTAGGCTCATTTTGTGCCTTAGTTAATATCTCGAGACAGTGTTGAATGCTTTCAATAGACCTTGCAATTTTGGCAAAACTTGTTGCTCTGTTCGTTTGTGCCGTGTTGCCGTAACACGCCGCGCTAATGGCACACCGGTCCAAAGCGCAAGGCACAAACGAACAGAGCAACAAACTTAACCGCAATGTAATAGAACCATCAAACCATTTCTTAACTATAAAACCGAATACTTCATTTTACACAAAAATACGAATTACAAAATTCCTTCTTAGTACAAAAGATGCTACAATAAAAACAACAAAGTTCATCAATACAAAACCTATCTAATACACTACCCCTTTCCAAACAAAAGAGAGCTTGGAAGATTATCCGCAGAGTCCTACCAGTAATGTGGAATCTGGAGAAAATGCTAAAAGTGTCTTATGCACATAATGATGTGTTTAGGAGACAGTTTTACCGTGAGTTTAATCACGTGGGGTGAGCATAACTAGCTCAGTGGATATCATAAAAGCTCTTCAAATGGGGCCAAGCATTTCGATAAAAAGAAAACATAAAGATAGTAACATTTGTGAAAACCATAGTCATGTTAAGAAGAAGCAGTTTCTAAAATGTCTCATGCCATTTAAACGTCAGGCATGTCCAAAACATAGCCAAAAAGATCCAATCATTTCAAAACATAGTATGCTAAAGCATAGCGAATAAATCCAAGTACAGTTTCAAACCGGAATATAATAAAATAGCATGAGTATCTTTTAGGCTCGAAGGTATGACCTATAGTACTAGTCAGATCTAGTAATCTACTACACCTACTAGTCTGACCGGGAGGTCAAGTTATCCCATCACAAGACCCCGCAGTCAATTAGTTCAAAACATTTAGAGCAGTCACCATGGCGTCCCATAGATGTGTATAAGAGACAGGTTCTCCACAATTCAGACATTTTGTACGGTAACATCCAAAATTATATACCTCTAGTCACCTATGAGAGACAGTTTGAAATGCTTTCATATCAATCTAGAGTTTGCAAACATATCAATTGATTATCATAAAATAGCTTGGTGTAGAAGAGATATAATTTCCAAGTCTTGGTAGAGCCAGAGATTCTCCCTAGGCTATAATTAGGCTATCCTCCCTGCCAATAAAATCCAATTCCAAGGTATTCAAGGGACCTTGGTTACAACCCAACTCAAAACAACATATTATCCCAACCAACCAACAAAATCCATTTCCAAGGTATTCAAGGGACCTTGGTTACAACCCAACTCAAAACAACATATTCAACCAACCAACAAAATCCATAAACGGAAAGATTCACCGAGCAATAGCCGGGACTATATCAATAGCATTCCACAACAATCCATACCCCATAACCACTACAATTAACTCTATTACAACATTAGAGCAACAACCTATGGTTGGAATTCCTCTTTACTACCAAACTGAAATTTTTACCGATTAGCCACACGCATGATTCAAACATGCTTCCTATCCAACCCACTACCAAGGAAACACTTAAAACCATCAAAAGATCATTAAAGATCCTTCAAACATAACCAATTATCCAAATTATCCTAGTTGCGCCAAACTTCCGCTTACTTACAAAATGAAGGGAAATCAATTCCACTTGGTTTCGTGTTTCAATTCCTATCCAAACTAACCTTAAAACTGTCTCCTAACACATCATTATGTGCATAGACATAAGCATTCTACATAGCATAACACTCTAGGGCACATATGGAAGACAAAACCCTAACTCATAATCTTAAAATTTGTAATCTAACCATGGAAAGTTGTTAAAAATCAACCCCAATCACTTCCCAACCTCCAAAACACTAAAAACAACCCATAAAATACATAAATCATAACTTATAAGGCTGCAAAGAGGGTTTATTTTCAGCCATAAAGAATCCCACAAAACTTGAAATTAAAGCTTGAATCATAAAGCCCATAAGCCATAAATGCTAAAATACATAAAATCTTACCTTCCAAGTGATTTCTACTTGAAATCCAAGAAAATTTTTGGGGAAAATGGAGGAAGAGAGTTCGGCCAGCAGCTGGAGAAAATGAGGAAGAAAAACAACAAGAAGAAGACTAAAAAGAAATTCCAAGGTTGACCCAAATAGTTCCCATTGACCAAATAGTCTCCAAGTTGACTTTTTAACCCAAAACTAATTTTTGCTACTAAATTAACATTTTAAATCAGCCATCAAAGCCTTTTAAACCAGTTAAAATCAAAGAACAAGGCTATTAAAATACTGGGTTTCACATTCTACCCCCTTAAACAAAGTTTCGTCAGTTAAAATCAAAGAACAAGGCTATTAAAATACTGGGTTTCACATTCTACCCCCCTTAAACAAAGTTTCGTCCTCGAAACTTACGAAATCACGAAGCAAACAAAGCTAGATACTTCGATCTCATGAGGCTCTCAAGCTCCCAGGTAGCTTCGCTCGAATGATTAGACCATAAAACCTTCACGTAAGGGATAACTTTATTCCTCAATGTCTTATCTTGTCGATCCAAGATCCTCAATTGATAATATCCGGACCGCAAATCAATCTTAGAGAAGATTACTCCGCAACCTTAAGCTGATCAAACAAGTCATCAATCCGTGGCAAAGGGTATTTATTCTTCACAGTTACCCTATTAAGCTCACGGTAGTCAATGCAAAGTCTCAAACTACCATCTTTCTTCCGAACAAATAAGACCGGTGCTCCCCAAGGTGAAACACGTCCGGAAACTCCCTAACCACTAGGATATCCTCAATGCCTGGCTCTACTTTATCAGAGTCTATCACATAAGCCAAATAGCTCTCACAACCCCTATCTAAGGCCTTAAACGCCTCCATGTCTCTCAGTTGAATCGGAATCCCTGATCTTCGGTTTTTCTTGAGCCATGATTCTTTATGGCTGTAAATAATCCCTCTTTGCATAGATCTGACTAGTACTATAGGTTGTTTTTATCAATCGTAAGAGCTTTAGCCGCCATTCAATCCATACCCAAAATCAAATCAAAGTCGGTTATCGGTAACTGAATAAGGTCAGCCTCAAACTTCCTATCACAAAACTCTAACCGACAACCTTCCAAACCTGTATGGAGAGCAGTGTGAAGTGTTCACTGACTGTCCGAGCACATCGATTTAAACCTCGAAAGACTCATCGAATACCTATTTCGGACTTAGGATTCAAACCTAGGCTCGATATTCAAACCTATGAGTTAGGGTCTGTCTCTTATACACATCTAGATGTGTATAAGAGACAGGCATGAGACATTTTAGAAACTGGACCGTAACACGCCGCGCTAATGGCACACCGGTCCAAAGCGCAAGGCACAAATGCTCGAACAGAGCAACAAACTTAACCGCAATGTAATAGAACCATCAAACCATTTCTTAACTATAAAACCGAATACTTCATTTTACACAAAAATACGAATTACAAAATTCCTTCTTAGTACAAAAGATGCTACAATAAAAACAACAAAGTTCATCAATACAAAACCTATCTAATACACTACCCCTTTCCAAACAAAAGATAAGCTTGGAAGATTATCCGCAGAGTCCTACCAGTAATGTGGAATCTGGAGAAAATCTAAAAGCTGCTAACGCAGTGGAGAGTCAAAAACGAGCACCTAATCTGAAAATTATAATCACGTGGGGTGAGCATAACTAGCTCAGTGGATATCATAAAAGCTCTTCAAATGGGGCCAAGCATTTCGATAAAAAGAAAACATAAAGATAGTAACATTTGTGAAAACCATAGTCATGAAGCAGTTTCTAAAATGTCTCATGCCATTTAAACGTCAGGCATGTCCAAAACATAGCCAAAAAGATCCAATCATTTATGGTTAGATTACAGTCACCATGGCGTCCCATGTATGACTATAGAACCGGTTCTCCACAATTCAGACATTTCCAAACACATCCAAAATTATATACCTCGGTCACCTATGAGCCAAAACAGTCATAAAATGCTTTCATATCAAAAGAGTTTGCAAACATATCAATTGATTATCATAAAATAGCTTGGTCCCGATTTCATATATAATAATTCCAAAACTTGGTAAAAGTGCAGTTCCAAGCATCATCCACATTTTAAAATCCATCCAAACATATTTCGAAAGTCGTTAAACAAAATACAAGTGGAAGAGACTGCCAATAAAATCCAATGGCATTATATTCAAGGGTCCTTGGTTACAACCCAACTCAAAACAACATATTCAACCAACCAACAAAATCCATTTCCAAGGTATTCAAGGGACCTTGGTTACAACCCAACTCAAAACAACATATTCAACCATACCAACAAAATCCATAAACGGAAAGATTCACCGGAGCAATAGCCGGGACTATATCAATAGCATTCCACAACAATCCATACCCCATAACCACTACAATTAACTCTATTACAACATTAGAGCAACAACCTATGGTTGGAATTCCTCTTACTTTTTGGGTGAAATTTTTACCGATTAGCCACACGCATGATTCAAACATGCTTCCTATCCAACCCACTACCAAGGAAACACTTAAAACCATCAAAAGATCATTAAAGATCCTTCAAACATAACCAATTATCCAAATTATCCTAGTTGCGCCAAACTTCCGCTTACTTACAAAATGAAGGGAAATCTAGATGTGTATAAGAGACAGGCTCATAGGTTCTTATATGTCTAACCTTAAAACACTCCTAATACATCATTATGTGCATAGACATAAGCATTCATAGCATAACACTCTAGGGCACATATGGAAGACAAAACCCTAACTCATAATCTTAAAATTTGTAATCTAACCATGGAAAGGTTGTTAAAAATCAACCCCAATCACTTCCCAACCTCCAAAACACTAAAAACAACCCATAAAATACATAAATCATAACTTATAAGGCTGCAAAGAGGGTTTATTTTCAGCCATAAAGAATCCCACAAAACTTGAAATTAAAGCTTGAATCATAAAGCCCATAAGCCATAAATGCTAAAATACATAAAATCTTACCTTCCAAGTGATTTCTACTTGAAATCCAAGAAAATTTTTGGGGAAAATGGAGGAAGAGAGTTCGGCCAGCAGCTGGAGAAAATGAGGAAGAAAAACAACAAGAAGAAGACTAAAAAGAAATTCCAAGGTTGACCCAAATAGTTCCCATTGACCAAATAGTCTCCAAGTTGACTTTTTTAACCCAAAAACTAATTTTTGCTACTAAATTAACATTTTAAATCAGCCATCAAACAACACTCACACACCACAATGCACTAATTACACTTAGTCCAACTTTTGACCCGTTTACCCGCCGGTACCGAAATCGCGTACTCTTAAAATCAAAGAACAAGGCTATTAAAATACTGGGTTTCACATTCTACCCCCCTTAAACAAAGTTTCGTCCTCGAAACTTACGAAATCACGAAGCAAACAAAGCTAGATACTTCGATCTCATGAGGCTCTCAAGCTCCTAGGTAGCTTCTCGCTCAGAATGATTAGACCATAAAACCTTCACGTAGGGATAACTTTATTCCTCAATGTCTTATCTTGTCGATCCAAGATCCTCAATTGATAATATCCGGACCGCAAATCAATCTTAGAGAAGTACTCCGCAACCTTAAGCTGATCAAACAAGTCATCAATCCGTGGCAAAGGGTATTTATTCTTCACAGCTTACCCTCTCATAGGTTTACTGTACTTGGTAGATGCCTGAAAATTATACACAGCCTAGTTGTGTATATGAAATCAAATCATGACTCGGTTATCGGTAACTGAATAAGGTCAGCCTCAAACTTCCTATCACAAAACTCTAACCGACAACCTTCCAAAATAAACCTAGACTCCAAAACCTTCCCGTCCGGGGTCCCCATTCTATAAGGATCCTCTAACCATCTAGGTTTATCGTAAGAGACAGGAACTATTTGGGTCAAAGAATTCCACAGATCCTGTAATGCCGCGAACAAAACAGAATCTTATATAATTCTAAGCCCGAGCACATCGATTTAAACCTCGAAAGACTCATCGAATACCTATTTCTGGACTTAGGATTCAAACCTAGGCTCTGATATTCAAACCTATGCTCTGATATTCAAACCTATGCTCTGATATTCAAACCTATGCTCTGATACCACTAAATGTCACGCCCAAAAACGGGACCGTAACACGCCGCGCTAATGGCACACCGGTCCAAAGCGCAAGGCACAAACGAACAGAGCAACAAACTTAACCGCAATGTAATAGAACCATCAAACCATTTCTTAACTATAAAACCGAACTCTATTACTTCATTTTACACAAAAATACGAATTACAAAATTCCTTCTTAGTACAAAAGATGCTACAATAAAAACAACAAAGTTCATCAATACAAAACCTATCTAATACACTACCCCTTTCCAAACAAAAGATAAGCTTGGAAGATTATCCGCAGAGTCCTACCAGTAATGTGGAATCTGGAGAAAATCTAAAAGCTGCTAACGCAGTGGAGAGTCAAAAACGAGCAGCTAATCTGAAAATTATGATCACGTGGGGTGAGCATAAGATGTGAGTGGGATAACTTGAAAGCTCTTCAAATGGGGCCAAGCATTTCGATAAAAAGAAAACATAAAGATAATAACATTTGTGAAAACCATAGTCATGAAGCAGTTTCTAAAATGTCTCATGCCATTTAAACGTCAGGCATGTCCAAAACATAGCCAAAAAGATCCAATCATTTCAAAACATAGTATGCTAAAGCATAGCGAATAAATCCAAGTACAGTTTCAAACCGGAATATAATAAAATAGTAATATTTCATGAGTATCTTTTAGGCTCGAAGGTATGACCTATAGTACTAGTCAGATCTAGTAATCTACTACACCTACTAGTCTGACCGGGAGGTCAAGTTATCCCATCACAAGACCCCGCAGTCAATTAGTTCAAAACATTCACAGCAGTCACCATGGCGTCCCATGGATGACTATAGAACCGGTTCTCCACAATTCAGACATTTCCAAACACATCCAAAATTATATACCTCGGTCACCTATGAGCCAAAAGTCATAAAATGCTTTCATATCAAAAGAGTTTGCAAACATATCAATTGATTATCATAAAATAGCTTGGTCCCGATTTCATATATAATAATTCCAAAACTTGGTAAAAGTGCAGTTCCAAGCATCATCCACATTTTAAAATCCATCCAAACATATTTCGAAAGTCGTTAAACAAAATACAAGTGGAAGAGGGTCTATGTTACCCACCTATCAAAGGCAAAACTGCACAAATGATCACTGAACGCGATCGCCGGCGGTACTTTGGGTGGCGTGGTACCTAAAACAGATATAAGAGGACTCTTAGAAGAGATGTAGAAGTTAAAGAATGACTAGGGAAGCAAAAACGACGCGAAACGATAGAAAACGACACCAACAGCTCTTTGGTCAAAAATGACCTTTTCACAATTTCTGACCAACTTCGACAAGCTAAAACCCCAGTCAAAACACTTAGTTAACCCCTCAAATTCATATTACAGCTAGATTAGGAGATAATAAGCTCAGTTTTCCAGAAAAACCGAAAAACTTCGCCCCTCCCTAGGCTGTCTCTTATACACATCTAGATGTGAATAAAATCCTGTTCCATTGTATTCAAGGGACCTTGGTTACAACCCAACTCAAAACAACATATTCAACCAACCAACAAAATCCATTTCCAAGGTATTCAAGGGACCTTGGTTACAACCCAACTCAAAACAACATATTCAACCAACCAACAAAATCCATAAACGGAAAGATTCACCGGAGCAATAGCCGATTCCTATCCAAACTAACCTTAAAACACTCCTAAAACATCATTATGTGCATAGACATAAGCATTCATAGCATAACACTCTAGGGCACATATGGAAGACAAAACCCTAACTCATAATCTTAAAATTTGTAATCTAACCATGGAAAGTTGTTAAAAATCAACCCCAATCACTTCCCAACCTCCAAAACACTAAAAACAACCCATAAAATACATAAATCATAACTTATAAGGCTGCAAAGAGGGTTTATTTTCAGCCATAAAGAATCCCACAAAACTTGAAATTAAAGCTTGAATCATAAAGCCCATAAGCCATAAATGCTATTCCCGGTAAAATCTTACCTTCCAAGTGATTTCTACTTGAAATCCAAGAAATTTTTAAGGAAAATGGAGGAAGAGAGTTCGGCCAGCAGCTGGAGAAAATGAGGAAGAAAAACAACAAGAAGAAGACTAAAAAGAAATTCCAAGGTTGACCCAAATAGTTCCCATTGACCAAATAGTCTCCAAGTTGACTTTTTTAACCCAAAAACTAATTTTTGCTACTAAATTAACATTTTAAATCAGCCATCAAACAACACTCACACACCACAATGCACTAATTACACTTAGTCCAACTTTTGACCCATTAAGTACTTTAAGAAGTGGTATCACCGCTAAATTTGAATATCATTGCAACGAATAAGTTGAAGTACTTAATGACTAAAAATAATATGAAAACCCAGAAAACATTTTAAACCAGTTAAAATCAAAGAACAAGGCTATTAAAATACTGGGTTTCACATTCTACCCCCCTTAAACAAAGTTTCGTCCAGTTAAAATCAAAGAACAAGGCTATTAAAATACTGGGTTTCACATTCTACCCCTTAAACAAAGTTTTGGGATTGATTTTATCCTTGTGAAGCGGCGTTTAGATACCTGTCTCTTATACACATCTAGATGTGTATAAGAGACAGTCCTAGCTCAGAATGATTAGACCATAAAACCTTCACGTAGGGGATAACTTTATTCCTCAATGTCTTATCTTGTCGATCCAAGATCCTCAATTGATAATATCCGGACCGCAAATCAATCTTAGAGAAGTACCCCGCAACCTTAAGCTGATCAAACAAGTCATCAATCCGTGGCAAAGGGTATTTATTCTTCACAGTTACCCTATTAAGCTCACGGTAGTCAATGCAAAGTCTCAAACTACCATCTTTCTTCCGAACAAATAAGACCGGTGCGGAAGAAAGATGGTAGTTCACATTCCCCAAGGTGAAACACGTCCGGAAACTCCCTAACCACTAGGATATCCTCAATGCCTGGCTCTACTTTATCAGAGTCTATCACATAAGCCAAATAGCTCTCACAACCCCTATCTAAGGCCTTAAACGCCTTCACTACTGATATAATCGGAATCCTACTCTTGGGCTTCTTTTCATTCCCACGAAAAATTACCGTATCTAAACCAGCATCCAAACATCACATAGCATACTCTATGAAACAATCTCGTATACCATTAGATGCCAACCAGATCCATACCCAAAATCAAATCAAAGTCGGTTATCGGTAACTGAATAAGGTCAGCCTCAAACTTCCTATCACAAAACTCTAACCGACAACCTTCCAAAATAAACCTAGACTCCAAAACCTTCCCGTCCGGGGTCCCCATTCTATAAGGATCCTCTAACCATCTAGGTTTATCGGACAGACATCTAAGAAAACATCTAGCTGATAAGAGTCAAAGACGGAATCATGAGCAAAGAATAACTGAACATCTTCAAGATTCAACAAAAGAGGTACAACAAAGATTACATAAGCAAGGACCTCTCAAAACCCCCCCAAAACAAGTCAATCAATAACTCCAGGTCAAAGAATTCCACAGATCCTGTAATGCCGCGAACAAAACAGAATCTTATATAATTCTAAGCCCGAGCACATCGATTTAAACCTCGAAAGACTCATCGAATACCTATTTCTGGACTTAGGATTCAAACCTAGGCTCTGATATTCAAACCTATGCTCTGATATTCAAACCTATGCTCTGATATTCAAACCTATGCTCTGATACCACTAAATGTCACGCCCCAAAAACGGGACCGTAACACGCCGCGCTAATGGCACACCGGTCCAAAGCGCAAGGCACAAACGAACAGAGCAACAAACTTAACCGCAATGTAATAGAACCATCAAACCATTTCTTAACTATAAAACCGAATACTTCATTTTACACAAAAATACGAATTACAAAATTCCTTCTTAGTACAAAAGATGCTACAATAAAATAGACAACAAAGTTCATCAATACAAAACCTATCTAATACACTACCCCTTTCCAAACAAAAGATAAGCTTGGAAGATTATCCGCAGAGTCCTACCAGTGTTTTAGTTTCGGAGAAAATCTAAAAGCCGCTAACGCAGATGGAGAGTTATACACACCTAGATACTGAATACAAATTGAATCACGTAAGGTTGCCCAGTACTTCTCTAAGTGGATTTCGGTAAAATATTATCAATTGGGAATCTTGGATCGACAAGTCCACGCTATATAGGATATGTGTATAAGTGGACAGAGCATAGGATTTGAATATCAGAGCATAGGCTGTCTCTTATACACATCTAGATGTGTATAACTTTCCAGGTGTAATTAGTGCATTGTGGTGTGTGAGTGTTGTTTGATGGCTGATTAAATCCAAGTACGATTTTGAACCGGAATATAATAAAATAGCATGAGTATCTTTTAGGCTCGAAGGTATGACCTATAGTTTTATGTTAATCAATTGATATACTACATGACTGCGGGGTCTTGTGATGGGATAACTTGACCTCCCGGTCAGACTATTCAGGTGTTTCCAAACACATCCAAAATTATATGGTCTTGTGACTTATGAGCCAAAACAGTCATAAAATGCTTTCATATCAAAAGAGTTTGCAAACATATCAATTGATTATCATAAAATAGCTTGGTCCCGATTTCTTATATAATAATTCCAAAACTTGGTAAAAGTGCAGTTCCAAGCATCATCCACATTTTAAAATCCATCCAAACATATTTCAAAGTCGTTAAACAAAATACAAGTGGAAGAGGGTCTATGTTACCCACCTATCAAAGGCAAAATTTGTGCAGCTGTCTCTTATACACGATCGCCGGCGTGTAGGTGGCGTGGTACCTAAAACAGATATAAGAGGACTCTTAGAAGAGATGTAGAAGTTAAAGAATGACTAGGGAAGCAAAAACTACGCGAAACGATAGAAAACGACACCAACAGCTCTTTGGTCAAAAATGACCTTTTCTACAATTTGTAGGCCAACTTGACCCATACCTAAAAACCCCAGTCAAAACACTTAGTTAACCCTCAAATTCATATTACAGCTAGATTAGGAGATAATAAGCTCAGTTTTCCGAAAAACCGAAAACTTCGCCTCCCTAGGCTATAATTAGGCTATCCTCCCCGCCAATAAAATCCAATTCCAAGGTATTCAAGGGACCTTGGTTACAACCCAACTCAAAA
Source organism: Cinchona pubescens (assembly GCA_025175665.1). NCBI lineage: Eukaryota > Viridiplantae > Streptophyta > Magnoliopsida > Gentianales > Rubiaceae > Cinchona > Cinchona pubescens. Next base: position 1,274,885 of record JANKKI010000116.1, read on the forward strand.
CAACATATTCAACCAACCAACAAAATCCATTTCCAAGGTATTCAAGGGACCTTGGTTACAACCCAACTCAAAACAACATATTCAACCAACCAACAAAATCCATAAACGGAAAGATTCACCGGAGCAATAGCCGGGACTATATCAATAGCATTCCACAACAATCCATACCCCATAACCACTACAATTAACTCTATTACAACATTAGAGCAACAACCTACTGGTTGGAATTCCTTTTACTACCAAACTGAAATTTTTACCGATTAGCCACACGCATGATTCAAACATGCTTCCTATCCAACCCACTACCAAGGAAACACTTAAAACCATCAAAAGATCATTAAAGATCCTTCAAACATAACCAATTATCCAAATTATCCTAGTTGCGCCAAACTTCCGCTTACTTACAAAATGAAGGGAAATCAATTCCACTTGGTTTCAGGTTTCAATTCCTATCCAAACTAACCTTAAAACACTCCTAAAACATCATTATGTGCATAGACATAAGCATTCATAGCATAACACTCTAGGGCACATATGGAAGACAAAACCCTAACTCATAATCTTAAAATTTGTAATCTAACCATGGAAAGTTGTTAAAAATCAACCCCAATCACTTCCCAACCTCCAAAACACTAAAAACAACCCATAAAATACATAAATCATAACTTATAAGGCTGCAAAGAGGGTTTATTTTCAGCCATAAAGAATCCCACAAAACTTGAAATTAAAGCTTGAATCATAAAGCCCATAAGCCATAAATGCTAAAATACATAAAATCTTACCTTCCAAGTGATTTCTACTTGAAATCCAAGAAAATTTTTGGGGAAAATGGAGGAAGAGAGTTCGGCCAGCAGCTGGAGAAAATGAGGAAGAAAAACAACAAGAAGAAGACTAAAAAGAAATTCCAAGGTTGACCCAGATAGTTCCCATTGACCAAATAGTCTCCAAGTTGACTTTTTAACCCAAAAACTAATTTTTGCTACTAAATTAACATTTTAAATCAGCCATCAAACAACACTCACACACCACAATGCACTAATTACACTTAGTCCAACTTTTGACCCGTTTACCCGCCCCGAAATCGCGTAAACCGAAAAATTTGCCGAATTGAAAAACGAATAAGTTGAAGTACTTAATGACTAAAAATAATATGAAAAACATTTTAAACCGGTTAAAATCAAAGAACAAGGCTATTAAAATACTGGGTTTCACATTCTACCCCGTTTTAGATTCCTCGAAACTTACGAAATCACGAAGCAAACAAAGCTAGATACTTCGATCTCATGAGGCTCTCAAGCTCCCAGGTAGCTTCTCGCTCAGAATGATTAGACCATAAAACCTTCACGTAGGGGATAACTTTATTCCTCAATGTCTTATCTTGTCGATCCAAGATCCTCAATTGATAATATCCGGACCGCAAATCAATCTTAGAGAAGTACTCCGCAACCTTAAGCTGATCAAACAAGTCATCAATCCGTGGCAAAGGGTATTTATTCTTATTAGTTACCCTATTAAGCTCACGGTAGTCAATGCAAAGTCTCAAACTACCATCTTTCTTCCGAACAAATAAGACCGGTGCTCCCAAGGTGAAACACGTCCGAGGATCTTTGAGGACAAGTTATCCCCTGACGTAAAGTTAGACTAAAGGGGTAGCTAGATTTGGGAAAGGTGGAAAGTTGAGTCCACGCTATATAGGCTGTCTCTTATACACATCTAGATGTGTACTTTGGAGTCATTAGTGGAGGTACATCTAAGAAAACATCTAGCTGATAAGAGTCAAAGACGGAATCATGAGCAAAGAATAACTCTTCAAGATTCAACAAAAGAGGTACAACAAAGATTACATAAGCAAGGACCTCTCAAAACCCCCCAAAACAAATGTCAATCAATAACTACTGTCTCTTAGACACATCTAGACAGTGTCCTGTAGACCGCGAACAAAACAGAATCTTATATAATTCTAAGCCCGAGCACATCGATTTAAACCTCGAAAGACTCATCGAATACCTATTTCTGGACTTAGGATTCAAACCTAGGCTCTGATATTCAAACCTATGCTCTGATATTCAAACCTATGCTCTGATATTCAAACCTATGCTCTGATACCACTAAATGTCACGCCCAAAACGGGACCGTAACACGCCGCGCTAATGGCACACCGGTCCAAAGCGCAAGGCACAAACGAACGAGCAACAAACTTAACCGAAATGTACTTAGACACATCAAACCAAATCTTAACTATAAAACCGAATACTTCATTTTACACAAAAATACGAATTACAAAATTCCTTCTTAGTACAAAAGATGCTACAATAAAAACAACTGTTCATCAATACATCTAGATATGTATAAGAGACACTCTCTTACCCTTTCCAAACAACAGGGAAGCTTGGAAGATTATCCGCAGAGTCCTACCAAGAATGTGGAATCTGGAGAAAATCTAAAAGCGCTAACGCAGTGGAGAGTCAAAAACGAGCACCTAATCTGAAAATTATAATCACGTGGGGTGAGCATAACTAGCTCAGTGGATATCATAAAAGCTCTTCAAATGGGGCCAAGCATTTCGATAAAAAGAAAACATAAAGATAGTAACATTTGTGAAAACCATAGTCATGAAGCAGTTTCTAAAATGTCTCATGCCATTTAAACGTCGAGCAAATGTTACTATCTTTATGTTTTCTTTTTATCGAAATGCTTGGCCCCATTTGAAGAGCTTTTATGATATCCACTGAGCTAGTTATGCTCACCCCACGTGATTATAACTGAGTATCTTTTAGGCTAAGTAGAGCCAGGTATGACCTATAGTACTAGTCAGATCTGGTAATCTACTACACCTACGTGTTTGACCTTGGGGAGCACCGGTCTTATCCCATCGGAAGAAAGATGGTAGTTGAATATCAGAGCATTGGCTTTGAATCAGCTTCCTAGGTATGACTATTAAGTCCAGAAATAGGTATTCGACATTTCCAAACTGGTCCAAAATTATATACCTCGGTCACCTATGAGCCAAAACAGTCATAAAATGCTTTCATATCAAAAGAGTTTGCAAACATATCAATTGATTATCATAAAATAGCTTGGTCCCGATTTCATATATAATAATTCCAAAACTTGGTAAAAGTGCAGTTCCAAGCATGTGTACATTTTAAAATCCATCCAAACATATTTCAAAGTCGTGTCTCTTATACACATGGAAGAGTGTATGGGAGCCACCTATCAAAGGCAAAACTGCACAAATGATCACTGAACGCGATCGCCGGCGGTAGGTGGCGTGGTACCTAAAACAGATATAAGAGGACTCTTAGAAGAGATGTAGATGTTAAGAATGTTTTGATGAAGACAATGATGTATTACTAATAGGATAGTGTCTGAATACAGTGTGCAGAAAAAGGGGCCATCTGTAATGAGGAGACTTTGAAATCCATTTCCAAGGTATTCAAGGGACCTTGGTTACAACCCAACTCAAAACAACATATTCAACCAACCAACAAAATCCATTTCCAAGGTATTCAAGGGACCTTGGTTACAACCCAACTCAAAACAACATATTCAACCAACCAACAAAATCCATAAACGGAAAGATTCACCGAGCAATAGCCGGACTATATCAATAGCATTCCACAACAATCCATACCCCATAACCACTACAATTAACTCTATTACAACATTAGAGCAACAACCTATGGTTGGAATTCCTCTTTACTACCAAACTGAAATTTTTACCGATTAGCCACACGCATGATTCAAACATGCTTCCTATCCTTAACCCACTACCAAGGAAACACTTAAAACCATCAAAAGATCATTAAAGATCCTTCAAACATAACCAATTATCCAAATTATCCTAGTTGCGCCAAACTTCCGCTTACTTACAAAATGAAGGGAAATCAATTCCACTTGGTTTCAGGTTTCAATTCCTATCCAAACTAACCTTAAAACACTCCTAAAACATCATTATGTGCATAGACATAAGCATTCATAGCATAACACTCTAGGGCACATATGGAAGACAAAACCCTAACTCATAATCTTAAAATTTGTAATCTAACCATGGAAAGTTGTTAAAAATCAACCCCAATCACTTCCCAACCTCCAAAACACTAAAAACAACCCATAAAATACATAAATCATAACTTATAAGGCTGCAAAGAGGGTTTATTTTCAGCCATAAAGAATCCCACAAAACTTGAAATTAAAGCTTGAATCATAAAGCCCATAAGCCATAAATGCTAAAATACATAAAATCTTACCTTCCAAGTGATTGAAAAACGAATGGATGAAGTACTTAATGACTAAAAATAATATGAAAAACATTTTAAACCAGTTAAAATCAAAGAACAAGGCTATTAAAATACTGGGTTTCACATTCTACCCCCTTAAACAAAGTTTCGTCCAGTTAAAATCAAAGAACAAGGCTATTAAAATACTGGGTTTCACATTCTACCCCCCTTAGGAACAAAGTTTCGTCCTCGAAACTTACGAAATCACGAAGCAAACAAAGCTAGATACTTCGATCTCATGAGGCTCTCAAGCTCCCAGGTAGCTTCTCGCTCAGAATGATTAGACCATAAAACCTTCACGTAGGGGATAACTTTATTCCTCAATGTCTTATCTTGTCGATCCAAGATCCTCAATTGATAATATCCGGACCGCAAATCAATCTTAGAGAAGTACTCCGCAACCTTAAGCTGATCAAACAAGTCATCAATCCGTGGCAAAGGGTATTTATTCTTCACAGTTACCCTATTAAGCTCACGGTAGTCAATGCAAAGTCTCAAACTACCATCTTTCTTCCGAACAAATAAGACCGGTGCTCCCCAAGGTGAAACACGTGCTGGAAACTCCCTAACCACTAGGATATCCTCAATGCCTGGCTCTACTTTATCAGAGTCTATCACATAAGCCAAATAGCTCTCACAACCCCTATCTAAGGCCTTAAACGCCTTCACTACTGATATAATGTGTCGGAATCCTACTCTTGGGCTTCTTTTCATTCCCACGAAAAATTACCGTATCTAAACCAGGCATCTGAAACATCACATACCTCTCTTTACAATCAATCGTCGTACCATTAGCCGCCAACCAATCCATACCCAAAATCAAATCAAAGTCGGTTATCGGTAACTGAATAAGGTCAGCCTCAAACTTCCTATCACAAAACTCTAACCGAGAACCTTCCAAATTTATTTGACTCTTATCAGTTATCTCTTTACATGGGTCCCCATTCTATAAGGATCCTCTAACCATCTAGGTTTATCGGACAGACATCTAAGAAAACATCTAGCTGATAAGAGTCAAAGACGGAATCATGAGCAAAGAATAACTCTTCAAGATTCAACAAAAGAGGTACAACAAAGATTACATAAGCAAGGACCTCTCAAAACCCCCAAAACAAGTCAATCAATAACTCCAGGTCAAAGAATTCCACAGATCCTGTAATGCCGCGAACAAAACAGAATCTTATATAATTTCTAAGCCCGAGCACATCGATTTAAACCTCGAAAGACTCATCGAATACCTATTTCTGGACTTAGGATTCAAACCTAGGCTCTGATATTCAAACCTATGCTCTGATATTCAAACCTATGCTCTGATATTCAAACCTATGCTCTGATACCACTAAATGTCACGCCCCAAAAACGGGACCGTAACACGTTGCGCTAATGGCACACCGGTCCAAAGCGCAAGGCACAAACGAACAGAGCAACAAACTTAACCGCAATGTAATAGAACCATCAAACCATTTCTTAACTATAAAACCGAATACTTCATTTTACACAAAAATACGAATTACAAAATTCCTTCTTAGTACAAAAGATGCTACAATAAAAACAACAAAGTTCATCAATACAAAACCTATCTAATACACTACCCCTTTCCAAACAAAAGATAAGCTTGGAAGATTATCCGCAGACTCCTACCAAGTATGTGGAATCTGGAGAAAATCTAAAAGCCATTAACGCATGGAGAGTCCGAAAAAAACGATCTCACCTAATCTGAAAATTATACACATTACTGGTAGCATAACTATAAGAGTGGAGCCTAAAAGGATACAAATTGCCAAGTATTTAGCCAAAAGAAAACATAAAGATAGTAACATTTGTGAAAACCATAGTCATGAAGCAGTTTCTAAAATGTCTCATGCCATTTAAACGTCAGGCATGTCCAAAACATAGCCAAAAAGATCCAATCATTTCAAAACATAGTATGCTAAAGCATAGCGAATAAATCCAAGTACGCTTCAAACCGGAATTGAGTTGGGTTGTAATGAGTATCCTTTAGGCTCGAAGGTATGACCTATAGATGTGTATAAGAGACAGGCTACTACACCTACTAGTGGGTTTTGATGAGTTTTTATGTATAATTATATACCTCGGTCACCTATGAGCCAAAACAGTCATAAAATGCTTTCATATCAAAAGAGTTTGCAAACATATCAATTGATTATCATAGGATAGCTTGGTCCCGATTTGATATGGGCTTAATTCCAAAACTTGGTAAAAGTGCAGTTCCAAGCATCATCCACAACCTAGATCCATTAGAGGATCCTTCAAAGTCGTTAAACAAAATACAAGTGGAAGAGGGTCTATGTTACCCACCTATCAAAGGCAAACTGCACAAATGATCACTGAACGCGATCGCCGGCGGTAGGTGGCGTGGTACCTAAAACAGATATAAGAGGACTCTTAGAAGAGATGTAGAAGTTAAAGAATGACTAGGGAAGCAAAAACGACGCGAAACGATAGAAAACGACACCAACAGCTCTTTGGTCAAAAATGACCTTTTCACAATTTCTGACCAACTTCGACAAGCTAAATGTGTATAAGAGACAGGGTATTGAATCCTAAGTCCAGAAATAGCTCCGATGTGTATAAGAGATAAGCTCGTTTTCCGAAAAACCGAAAACTTCGCCTCCCTAGGCTATAATTAGGCTATCCTCCCGCCAATTTTATATTGTCCAAGGTATTCAAGGGACCTTGGTTACAACCCAACTCAAAACAACATATTCAACCAACCAACAAAATCCATTTCCAAGGTATTCAAGGGACCTTGGTTACAACCCAACTCAAAACAACATATTCAACCAACCAACAAAATCCATAAACGGAACGGTATATCTGAGCAATAGCCGGGACTATATCAATAGCATTCCACAACAATCCATACCCCATAACCACTACAATTAACTCTATTACAACATTAGAGCAACAACCTATGGTTGGAATTCCTCTTTACTACCAAACTGAAATTTTTACCGATTAGCCACACGCATGATTCAAACATGCTTCCTATCCAACCCACTACCAAGGAAACACTTAAAACCATCAAAAGATCATTAAAGATCCTTCAAACATAACCAATTATCCTAGAACCATGGATATCACTATCCTGAGAAAATCCTAACACATCATTATGTGCCTAGACATAAGCATTCATAGCATATGTCTCTAGGGCACATATGGAAGACAAAACCCTAACTCATAATCTTAAAATTTGTAATCTAACCATGGAAAGTTGTTAAAAATCAACCCCAATCACTTCCCAACCTCCAAAACACTAAAAACAACCCATAAAATACATAAATCATAACTTATAAGGCTGCAAAGAGGGTTTATTTTCAGCCATAAAGAATCCCACAAAACTTGAAATTAAAGCTTGAATCATAAAGCCCATAAGCCATAAATGCTAAAATACATAAAATCTTACCTTCCAAGTGATTTCTAGTTAAGAAATGACATGGAAAACCCAACGTTTTCTTTTTTCGGGATGCTACATCCAGTTGTGTATAAGAGACAGAGTCATCCAGAAAAACAACAATGGCTGACTAAAAAGACAACCTTGGTTATTTCTTTTAGGTCCCATTGACCAAATAGTCTCCAAGTTGACTTTTTTAACCCAAAAACTAATTTTTGCTACTAAATTAACATTTTAAATCAGCCATCAAACAACACTCACACACCACAATGCACTAATTACACTTAGTCCAACTTTTGACCCGTTTACCCGCCGGTACCGAAATCGCGTAAACCGAAAAATTTGCCGAATTGAAAAACGAATAAGTTGAAGTACTTAATGACTAAAAATAATATGAAAAATATTTTAAACCAGTTAAAATCAAAGAACAAGGCTATTAAAATACTGGGTTTCACATTAAACCTTAAACTTTCTCCTTCTTGGGACATTTTAAATATGGAAAAATAAACTAAAACATAAGGAATTCAAGAAACAAGATTAGTAAGAACTAAGAAGGACCTCACGACACTCCATGAGTGTTTACACCAAATTTAAAGATGTCACACAATTTCACTGTTCATGTTTCACTCAAATCCAAGTCTTTTACCCTCTAATGAACCCAACACCCTTGCCTTTTTTTTCTCTTTTAAATTCTGCTCAAAGTCTTTCGTAGACTTGAAAGCACAAAGCAAGAACGACACAAACAATTACCAACACTTAGAACACAATCAGTAGTTATAGACCACTGAAGCAAAGAAATAACAAAGTAATGGTGGATTGATTTAACAAAGAATGCACACTCCACACTTTATAAAGTCAAACAATAAGAAGGTCTACAAACTAAGGTTTCGGGATAGAAAGAATTAACCCAATGAACAAGGGTATTTTTGGAATTTCACCTTTTTTTATGTAACCCGAGAGAAAAATATGGACAAAACTTGAAAAGAATATAAACAAATTTTAGTCGAGAATTATGCCATAGGATAGTAGGAAAATTGCAACACTTTACTTCAAATCCCTATAGGAAAAAGACTAGAACTACTCCTAGTTAGAAATAGTTAGAAATGGGAATTAGTGTCAATCTAAGTGGAACAAGGATTCACGGGAATGTTTTATTCCAACTAACACAAAGATTGAAAATATACAAGAATATGGAACAAAGAATTAGCAAAAAATTTCTAATGCAAGAAAGACTTGGAATGACTAGGGTTGGAACTCAACCTCTTTTCTCTTTTTTTTTTCATGGCCTTTTTTTTAAAAGCCTATAGCACAAATTCCCAGCAAGAAAATACCTCCAAAACTTGGCACAAAATAGTCACAAAATTCAAAGCACAAGAAAATCCTGAACAAGGAAACCAGAGAAATGATTAGGGTTAAACATTTTTTTTTTTTGGATTTTTTTGAATTTTCTCACAGAGAAATATTCACAAAATCAGAAGCCAATCCCAGAAAAATTTGCATAAAAAAATCAATGGGAAGAATCAAGAACAAAGCATCAACTAACGAAACCCTAAAAAAATGGTTTAGGGTTTTTCTTTTTGAATCAGTTTTTTTTGGTCAAAAGAACATAACAAGAATGAACAATATACAAGGACAAGCTGAACTTTTTTTTTTGGTGGATGAATAGTAACAATTTTTTTGAATAAATTGATAAAACAACAAGAAAACAATTTAAAGATATATGAAACAAGAAAAAAAAACGTGTTTAGGAACCAAAACTCTAACACCACTCTGATACAAATCCCATAGATAAACTAACGAGACCAAAATCGATGCAGAACCCAAGAAGGCCTAAACAAATCCGATTTGACCCTCGTTGATTAAAAAATCAAGAATTTGAAGTATTTGTTCTCGACTATATGAGATATTGACCTGTTATCTATGACAAGACAACAATCGATAGTGTTCAACATATGTAGTCATAAGAATCAATCTTGAAAAATACCCAACTCTTTGGAAAACAAGGTGGAGAATTTTCTCATGATGTTTTCTCTGAATATTGATGAATTATTAATTGGCTATGGGAAGCCTTTTAACATGAAAAGAGGCTAGCCAAACCCTACAAAATAGTCCTAAGAGTAATTGGAAACAACCTTGTTATATGTTCCAAATCCTAGCAGACGTAGGATTGGAATACTAGACATAAAACTGGCTAAACTAACATTGAATAGACTGATATTTTCACCCCAAATAAAAAAAAAAACCTATAAACAAATACTGGAAAATATATCCTAACTTAATTACGAATGGATGGCTGAATAGGGCCTACGGCTAAATTAGGGTTTTTCGAACCCTTCGTTTTCTTGAACCTTTCTTGGAGCTCTTCAATTCTTAGGCTTGGAAACTCTTGGACTTGGAATTTTTCTGGCCACTTGTGCTTCACTTTTAAGAATTAGACATTATGTATTAATGAATTGAGGATAGTCCAATCCAACTTGATCATAACATCAAGAATGTGCTCCAATCTTGGCGAGGTTGAGTACAAGCTTTCTCCAGTTTTCGTTTCCTGACCTTGGTACATCTGTAGGCTACCCATACTCGTATCAATAACTTTCTTGTCCAACCACCAATTGAGGTGATTCAAGATGTTTCGGAAAGCTAAGAGGAAAATCGATTCTACAATTTTCATGTTTTACATTTTTAAGTGGGTAAGCATTCTTGAATCTTTTTAAATATTTTTTATGCCATTTAATTCTAGTTTCATTACCCTTTCAATTGCTTTCTAGAGTTTAGAAGTATTTTTACATGCCTTCAATTTAATGTTTTCTTTAATTGATTTTTATAGATTAATGGATAGAGTAGTTTTTTGTATTCATAGATTAATTATAATTTTAGTTTTTAGATTAATTTAATCAAATCTCTTCCATAATGATTTCCTCAAATAGCATTTGAGTCAAATAACCAGTAATTGTTAAATCAATCCTTGTGGGTTCAAATCCTACTTCTGCTATGTATTATTGATCCCGTGCACTTGCGGTGCATTCCCTAGTTAATAGTTGGATTAGGAGATTATAAATTTCATAACTAGATATTTTACGTATCAAGTTTGTGGCGTCGTTCCCGGGGATTACGTCTTTGACAATATCAACATAATTTGACAACAATACTACTTTGAAGTATAAATGTGGTTTTATTTGTTTTAGTTTCATTGTGTGTTTTCAATATTTTGAAAAAAAAAACCAAAAATATTTTCCCTTTTTGTGGTTTGTGTCACTGTTATTAAGAAATTCAAAAAGATTTTCTCTTTTAGTGGACAGTTTTGGCTAGCTACTGGTCTAAATTCTCCCATTTTTCTTGTGTGTGCTTTTGTGTTAGTACTTGCTTTTGTGTTTAACTTTTGTGTCCGTCTTATAAGAAATGCAAGGAATGAATAAGAATAACTCATGCCAAGGATATTATTATCCTTACATCTATGGAGGCATGACCAATGAGCCCTCCCTAAACTTATGATTGTCACACGGGATGGTCAAACTGTCCAAATTTCGGTCACTAGCTACCAAGATTATCCTTACTCTTTCCCTACATATACCAATAGACCTTTCCTCTATTTATTTGACTTTTTAATCTATTTATTTTAGTATCTCATCAAAATTGAAATTTTATAATAAGTTCTATTTAATCAATAAAAATTTCCTCTCTTGTTTTTTATTTATTTATTTGTCCACTACTTCTTATACTTATATTATTTTATTTCATAATAAATCGAAAAAGTTCTGATACATCTGAAAAAATTGAAAGCAAGGCTGGGAATCTTTGAAGGACATGATCAAGAATCATTACTCTTTTGACACAAGAAAAGGAATTTTTTAAACCATTTTCTTGTGTCGAAAGAAACTCTATGAGGTGAAAATCTTATGTACGGTTGTGTAGAGTGGCAGTAAGGGTGGCTTATCTGTCAACTTTTCCACCATCACCTCCAAAAAACCAAACTCTGCCTTACGTAAAGTTGCTAGAGTACGATTAACTTTTAGATTTGAAATCACTGCTTATATACCTGGTATTGGCCATAATTCACAAGAACATTCTGTAGTCTTAGTAAGATGTAGGAACGGTTAAGGATTTACCTGGTGTGAGATATTGCATTGTTCGAGGAACCCTAGATGCTATCGGAGTAAAGGATCTAAGCATTGGCTAGGTAAGCTATGCGTCCTGTAGTAAGAGGAGGAGTTATGAACCCTGTAGACCATCCCTATGGGGGTAGGGAAAGGAGAGCCCCAATTGGTTGAAAAAAATCCACAACCCCTTAGGATTATCCGGCACTTGGAAGAAAAAGTCAAAAAAGGAATAAATAAAGTGATAATTTGATTCTTTGTCACCGTACTAAATAGGACAAAAAATAGAATTTTTTCCTCGTCTTTACAAAAAGAAAAGAAAAAAATAGGAGTAAACTGTGACACGTTCACTAAAAAGAATCATTTTGTGGCCAACCACTTATTTTAAATAATTGAAAAACTCAACACAAAAGCAGAAAAAGAAATAATAGTAGCTTGGTCCCGGGCCTCTATCCTTATACCCAGAATGATCGAACATACCATTGCTATCCATAATGGTAAGGAACATTTGCCTATTTATAAAACAGATCATATAGTAGACCACAAATTGGGTGAATTTTCACCTACATTAAATTTTCTTGGACATGCAAAAAGTGATATTAGCAATGGTATCTAAAATCTCGTTATTAATATTAAATACAAAAAAAAATGCTCCTGAGAATTCTTTAATAGGATGCAACTTTATGCTAAAAAAAATAGAAGAATATGCTTTAGCTCAACATATATCTATGCTGCATCTTTGATGCAGTCATCGATTCTCCCGTGAGGTCACAATTTTTGCGAGATATTAATGACAAGGAATACTTTTTTGTTATGCTACTAATACTTGTACTTGCTCTGCTATTCCACCCAAGCCTGGTTGAGGAAGATTTATGGAGCGTAAAACAAAAAAAATAGGCTATGGGGCAGGGGCAAACTATATGTAATGATTACACCATTTACAAAAAAAAAAAAAAAAAAAAAAGTCATCCATTTTGATAAAAGAGCGAAACCCAAGTTCCATAGCTTTTGGTCTGCTATCCCCATCATTCTATCCCAGAGGGAAAGGTACTATCCCTTTGGGCCGGTTGTGGGCGAGGAAGGATTCAAACCCCTAACAACGTGGTTCGTAGCCATGTGGTTTAATCCTGCTGAGCTACAGGCCCAACCTCGTATCCACTGTATCAATTCTCGGGAGTACCCTTAAAAAAAGGACCCTTTTCTCTTCCAAGCCATTTCAGGTTAAGAAGATGTGAAAGCGTATTTATCTCTATAAAAACGGTGCATTCCGAGGTGTGAAGTGGGAGAGAAGGGATGTCACAATTAGGGTTTTGAATAAGATGACCTTTTGAATTTTCATTTTTTTGTTTTCATATATTGAAAAAATAATAAGAATGAGAGGTCTTATGCTTTTTATCATCCTAGCATCAAGCTATTTTTTCGCAGGACCTCTCCTACAGTATCGTCACCACAGTAGAGTTTAACCACCAAGTCCGGGATGGATTGGTGTGGTTCCTCTACGCTAGGACACCAGAATATCGAACCATGAACAAAGAAAGACATCAGAGAAAAGAATATTGTCTAGTGATTATGAGGCCCCAATTCTTGACTAGAGGGAACACCAAAGGCCTCTACCTTTCCATCCCTTAAATAGAGAAATGGAGGGCAGAGCTTTTGGATTTTTCATGTTGTCAAAGAGTTGAACAATGAAAATGGATGGCGAGCGCCTGATGGAATTGAACATGTCATGTAGGAACAAGGTTCAAGTCTATCGGTCTGCTAGGATGCCTCAGCTGCATACATCACTGAACTTTCACTTGACACCAATCATAATGATAAATGGCTCGCCTCACCATGACCTTCTCTTGAATTCTCAAAACTTCTATCACTCCATACCCACAAGGGCAAAGAACCCGTCCCTATCTCGATTGTGCTACCGGAGGCTCTGGGGAAGTCAGAATATGAGAGCGCTCATCTTGGGGTGGGCTTACTACTTAGATGCTTTCAACAGTTATCTGTTCCATACAACTACCCAGCATTTATCGTGGGCACAATAACTGGTACACTCGAGGTGTCTTTCTCGGTCATCTCGTACTAGGGAAAGGTCTTCTCAATGCTCTAATGCCCACACCGGATATGGACCGAACTGTCTCATGATGTTTTGAACTTCCAACTCACGTACCACTTTAATGGGTGAACAGCCCAACCCTTGGAACATACTATAGCCCCAGGTGGCGAAAAGCAGACATTGATGTGTCATACCTTCCTGTTGATGTTAGCTCTTAGGGAAGATCAGCCTATTAGCCCTAAAGTAACTTTTATCCGTTGAGTGACGGCCCTTCCACTTGGCATCGTCGGATCACTAAAGCCGACTTTCATCCATGCTCGGCAGGTAGGTCTTACAGTCAAGCTCCCTTATATCTTTGTACTCGAGACCCAATCTCTGTCTGGACTAAGGAAACCTTTGCACGCCTTCATTACTTTTTGGGAGGCCTACACCCCATAGAAATTGTGTACTTGAGATTGTCCCTTGGGCTGAAGGTCCTGACACAAGATTAGAATTCTAGCTTTTCCAGAGTGATATCCCACTGATGGCTCAGGCTCCCCGGGATGAGGCCTTCTTTGCCTTCCACCTAAGCTATTCAGGAAAGGTCCAAATCCAATCCTAGGGAATAGTGAATTGCTTCATAGGGTCTTTCTGTCCAGGTGCAGGTAGTCCGCATCTTCACAAACATGTGTATTTCACCAAGCCTCTCTTCGAGATAGTGCCTAGATTGTTACGCCTTTTGTACGGGGCGAAACTTACCTGACAAGGAATTTCGCTACCTTAGGACAGTTATAGTTACGACCGCCGTTCATCAAGGCTTCGATCGTTGCTCACTTGTCATCAGATCATAGCTAGACAAATAGAAGTAGGTCGACGGGCAATGACACAAAATGTATGTCGTGGTGGAAAAATATGGGTACGTATATTTCCAGACAAACCGGTTACAGTAAGCCCCGCCGAAACACATATGGTCTCGAGGAAAGGGTCCCCTGAATATTGGGTAGCTGTTGTTAAACCAGGTCGAATACTTTCTTAAATGGGCAATGTAACAGAAAATATAGCTAGAATGGCTATTTCAATAGCAGCATAAAAAATGCCTATATGAACTCAATTCATTATTTCGGGATAAAGGATAAATTAAAGTAGGAATCAAGAGAAATTGGTCTTGGGAAATTGCAATTTTTTTTATGTTAGACAAAGAATATTTCTTTTTTTCTTCATCTTTTGCATTGAAAGAATAGATTACAAAATGATATGATTCAACCTTAGGCCCATTTAAATGTAGCAAATAACAGCAAAGCTCAAGAATTGATGTGTATTCAAATCATAAGAGCTACCAATCATCGATATGCTCATATTGGTGCAGTGATCAAAGAATCAGTACCAAATATGCCCTTAGAAATCAGAACTGGTCAGAGCTGTAGTTCTGCGCACCTGTAAAGAACTCAAACGTGAAAATGGTATGATAATACGATATGATGACAATGCTACAACTGTTATAGATCAAGAAAGAAATCCCAAGGGAACTTGAATTTTTGGTGTGATCGCCCGGGAGTTGAGACAATTACATTTTACTAAAATAGTTTCACTAGCTCCCAAGGTATTATAAACCAATATTGTGATATGTTTATAGTGGGGTATTTGAAAGAAATAGAATATAATAAATAGATTGTATCTCATGTATATACCTTTATTAATTATTCATAAACAAACAAATAAGTAAAAAGAAAAAAGAAAGACATGTTGATTTTTTAAAATTTGGAGTCAACAATTTTAGTTCATCATGGGTAAGGACATTATTGATAAGATAATAACCTCTATACGAAATGCTAATATGGATAAAAAAAGAGTAGTTCAAATAACATCCACTAATATTACCGAAACTTTTTTTTGCCATTGGAATCACATTACATTATGGCATGGTAACATTTCACAATTTAATGAATCTTTTACCTATTTGATGGGCAGGTTAAGAGATTATTTATCGTTAAACTCTTCACAACTTATTAATGGATATAACCCTTTTGGTATGAATAGTTTATCGGTCTGGGCGTGTATGTTCTTATTTGGACATCTTGTTTGCGCGGATTTACGTTCTTAATTTCCTAGGATGGGTATTAGCAGGAACTGATTGAAACTTTAGCCTTTATATGAATCAATGTCCTACGAGAGCCCAACTTCTTTCACCCATCAATCCAAGAGTACGATGAGGCAAGATCAATGGACATGTGAATTGAAATTCAAGAACATTGAGAAGATAGTGCTAAACTTCGATAATCCATCAAAAGGTTACAAGACCAACTTGTCCAAATTCAAGGAATGGTAAATGGTAAAGAATAATGGGCTCCAACACTCCTATCAATGGGTGAAGAACTGGTTCAAGAGGAACCAATTGAAAAGGTATTGCAAGAAACCAGTTCCCTAGAGCCTCATGAATTTGAAGACACAACAACCGGGATGCTCAACACTAATGTAGAGGAATCACCAAGTTTTTCTTTGTATGAGTGTGAAATTCCCGATTACAACAAAGAAAGTTCCATTTAAAGTGTCCATATATGATGAACCGGCCTATGTGGTACAAGAAGAAGAAGGACACCTTCTAAAAAGAGTTAGATAAAAGATAATGAATACATATGCCGAAGTTTCAGCTATCCTTGGGAATTTCAGATGTCGCGCTAAGCAGTGGAGCATATTTACAAAGGATTACAACATCCTTGGCAAGCCTCCTTGGCTTTACTAAGGGAGTATTTCTTTTAATTACGTTTTTTCTATTTATGCTTTAATTTATTGTGTGCTTTAATTTAAGAACCCGCTGGGGTAATAAAGGTTTTAGACCTCAGGATTAGTTAATTTTATGTGTTTTTATTGTGAATTGCATTTAGTTATAATTGTGTAGCTGATGACAGTAATGGTAGGTTATTGAAGTATAGTTATAAGTGGTTCATTAATGTCATCTTTGAAACAAAATAGAAAATTAAAAAAAAATCCAAAATGACTTTCTTTTATTTTATTTAGTGTCTTTGTAGTAGAGAGTATCAGTGTTGAGGATCTGACTATGTAAAAGACTCTCTAGCTACCTGATACCAACCGTTAGGATCTCTATACCCTTTCTACCTGAAGTATTGTAAAGGATTAAAAAAAAGATTTTCCGTTTTTAGTAGTTTTGTGTACATTAACTTTCTCATGTGATATGTTTCAATGATTTAAAAATGTTTCAAGGAGACTATGTGTTAAAGTACTTGGATTGAAAGTTTATTTAAACTTTTTTTCTTTTTGATGCCTTTGAATTATGAAAGTCTTATCACTATACACATCTATGCTCCCTTGAGTGCGGGTCCAAAAGTGAGATAATTTTCAATGAGTGTTAATCATGATTGCCTTGTGATATTTGTTTTGCTTATGAAATTCGTTAAAATTGTGTGTGATTTTTATACTTGTGAAGTATGAATGAATATTAGACCAAGGATACGATTTAGGCAAATTCTTTGGACTGTTTGAGCTAAATAGCCGACCTAAATGTATTTTATCCTTAGTGTCCCCTTTTGAGCCTTAAAAACTATATTTCTTTGTTTAACCATGTTATTTAGCCAACTTACTTCTTTTATTTTAGCATTCTTTCGACCCTTCACCTTAGTAGTTAGTGTGGGTTGTGCGCAACATCAATACCATGTGTACAATTTGATGGATTTGGTTGGGCAAAAGATGTATTGTGTTTGTTGGAGAAAAAAGTCTATTCAATGACTTTAACATTTATAATAATCCCCTATGTTAGGTAATATTTTGTTGAAAAAATGAAAAAAAATGTTGAAAACGAAAAAATAAAGGAAAAGGAAAAAATATAAATAAAATAAGGACAATTCCTTCAAAGTTGGGTCAATTGTTATGAATAAAGAAGGAGAATTCCTTCCAAGTTGTAATAAAGGAGGTACATTTTTTCCTTCTCAAGTGGTAGTTGGCTAAATACAACGGTTGTTCGGGGAATGTTCTAAAGTATTACGGTCCGAAGTGATTCACTAACATATCTAAACTGATATGAGCTACATCTATCCAAATATATATCCTATCTTTATCTCTAGCCTATGTTACAAGTTTTAAAGACCTATTTAATCCTTGGTTTGATCTTTGCTAAACATTTGAACAATGAGTTTTTCATGGATTAGTGAGCGAAAGATATCTACTTTCACGATTGGAGACGATTATCACTTTCATGATGATTTGGGGTTGATTTTCAAATTCTCTTATATACATGTTTGCTTCATTTCTTTGCTAGAATAGTTTTCCTTGTTACGATTGTTGATACAGTTAATAGAGTTAATACGTTTTCCATATTTGTTTGTTTTGTATTTCTCAGGAATAGCAAAACCTTTAGTTGGGGGACATTGATAGCCTTAAGAAATTATGGTAATTCTTATTCTTTTTCATACAATTTTTGCACTAGTTTCAGTGCTGTTAGGTTTTATGTATTTGTTTTCGTGCATTATTGTTTCTATGTGTTAATATACGTTAAGTATAGTGTTTTATTATTTATTTGATGTTATTTAATTTATATTTATGGGTGTATGTGTTTAGGTTGTTTACCTAATTCTTTCTAAAATTAGAGTTCTTTGTGTGTTTTTGTTTGCAATTTATATTTAGTTTTAGTAAGTGTTTAAGTGTTATTTTGGAGTAATATTATAAATAGTAATGTGTATTTTATGACGTTTTATGGTCATGTGGGAAATAACAGTGCATCAATGGACGTCAGATGGAGATTTTAGAAGCAAAATACACAGCTGCACAAGTCTCTTGCAAAAAATAGCGCATATGTTTGGACACTGTTTGGTATTTGGAGCATAAATTTCTTATCTGAGCTCCAATTGAGGTGATTAAAGATATTTTGGAAAGCTAAGAGAAAGAACTACAATTTTTGTGTTTTATATTTTCCCAAATTCTATCAACATCAAGGTCAAAATCGAGTTGAAATTTGACACGTGCACTGAAAACAGCGCACATACGCGAGAACCTTGGCGCATGTGTGCAAAGTTTAGAATCAAAGTTCCAGGATGATCCTCTCAAACATGTGCACATGTCCTTGCCTATGTTGGGCTGCTAAGAGATTTTGGTGTTTTCAAGGGCACGGGGTAACCGTTTCAGGCCCGTAAATATGCTTTTTGAAGCTTATTTAGAGCCCTACGCCATGTAACATTTAAAAACAATAAATAAGCGAGTTTAGAAGACCTCACAATCACATTTTTCATCCAGATTCCCTTTAGAGGCTGCAAGATTAGACTAGGTTTTCATTATTTTTCTTAGAAGAGTTGAAGAGAAGGTTCAATATTGACAACCTTGAACTGAAAACATGTTATGCTTCAATAGATAAGCATTATTGAATCTTTTAAATATTTTTTGTTACGCCATGTTGAACCCCAGTCATGATAATCATGTTTTGATGATGACCAAATCGTACTAATGGCTTGAAAATAAGTGTGCAAAAAAATAGAAAGGTTCGGACGTGAATAATCATCCAAACACAATCAAGAAAAACAATTAAATTATGAAAAATACCTTATAGATGATGAAGGGTGTCCAAGAGAAAGGAGTTCGGATGCAAAGAAGCATCCGAAACACGACTAGACAACACCGAAGGAAGAACACGCCTTTCAGACGCGAATAACTGTCCGAAGGACATGCTTTAGACGCAAAAAACTGTCCAAGACAAGGAATCCGAAATCTAAAAGAACTCTCTCTTCGGACTTTGAAGACCGTCCGAAGAAAGAAGCTCGAAATGAAGAAAATTTTCTATCAAGCTGTAGGATGCATGTGACTATTCGAAACACTGTTCAGGAAGCTGTAGGACGCATAATCGGACATCCGAACCATCGTCCGAACTCCTAATGGCTAGTTTTTAACAACTAGTTTTTTTACCATTGGAGCTCAAATTTCAGCACATCTTTCATCTATAAATAGCCCAAGGACATCCAATTAATGTGTGGAATTACTACATTCAATACAAACAATTCTATGAGCCGTTTGGGGAGAAATAGGTTAAAATATTGTGTTGTATTGGTTTGGATAGTATAGTTCTCTTGGCACAACTAGAAGGACTTAGTGTGAGCAAGAGTAGACTAGTGAGTGATCTTCAAGTATAAGAGTGGAGGGATAGTAGGTGTACAAAAGTGAGATTGTAATGTAAAACCCTTTGCCTCAACTAAAGGAACTTAGTTGGTGCAAGGGTGAGCCTACTTTGTGTACAAATAAGAAGTTTATTGCTTCACCTTCTTTGAAGAAGCACTACTAGTAGATGTACTCCAAGCTTGAGGAGCTTAGGAGTTTGGTTTGATATTCTTTATCTCAATCTTTTTATTTGTTCTTTAAGCTTCACTTGTTAAATATTTGTCTTTGACCATTTGTGCTTA
Source organism: Cinchona pubescens (assembly GCA_025175665.1). Taxonomy (NCBI): domain Eukaryota; kingdom Viridiplantae; phylum Streptophyta; class Magnoliopsida; order Gentianales; family Rubiaceae; genus Cinchona; species Cinchona pubescens. The sequence continues at coordinate 1,295,092 of JANKKI010000116.1, forward strand.
AGTGTTCATTTGTTGCACAAGTTTGCATTTTCATTAAGCACTCTAAAAGGTTTGTTATTTTGAGACAAATTAATTCACCTCCCTCTTAGGTTGCTTTTGGGCCGACAATTGGTATCAGAGCTTGGTATCTTCTTACTTTGGTTTAATCACCTTAGAGTAAAGATCACTATGGCAACCAATAATGCTTTGTATTTAGAGGGGCATTCCATTACTAGACATCCCATGTTAAATGGCATTAATTATGTTAGTTGAAGGGAAAGAATGAAAATTTTCATACAATCTATTGATATGATTTGTGGTACATTGTTGATTAAGGTCCTTTTGAAGCTAATATTCTTGATAGATTAATTAAGGCCTAAGACTAGATATGAGTTAAATGCATAAGATAGAGTAAGTTTATCTTTAAATGCTAAAGCCGTGAACATTTTGTACAACTCTTTGGTCTACTAAAGTGAAAGTTTGCAAATCGGCCAAGGAGATATGAGACAAATTGAAAGAAATCCGTGAAGGAAGTGAAGATATAAGAGAGCAAAAGAAGTCACTTCTTGTGGCTAAATATGAATCCTTCAAAATGGAACCTCATGAGAATATTGACACATGTGTTATAGGTTCAATGATATTGTAAAGGATTTGGACAGGTTTAGGTAAAGAATACTCTTTGGGTGAAAATAATAGAAAGATTTTGAATGCTTTACCTAAGGAATGAGAACCTAAATCCATTTCCATAGAAGAGTCTAAAAATTTAAATTCTATGCCTATTGAGTCTTTGATTAATTCACTAACCTCTTTTAAATTAAAGTTGAAATATAAAGTACAAGATGATGAGGAGGCAAGGGCAAAAAGAAGCATATGCATTGAAGGCTTCACAAAAAGATACAAGCAAGAAGCCAAGTCAAAAATGCTATAAATATGGCCAATTGGGACACTTTGCAAATGGGTGTCCATCCAAGAAGAAGGAAGGAAGGAAGGAAGGAAGCCTCACTTCAGCAACTTTCAAATCACATGAGATGATTGCAATTCGGATGGAAAAGTTGAATAAGAACATGAGGCGACTCAAATGGCTTCAACGGCCTTTGGAGATAATATGGTATCCTCTAATGATTCTTGTGATGATTCTTGTGATGATGATGATGATGATGATGATGATGTTGAATCATTTATTTTTAAAATGCATGAATGTTTGAAAGAATCATATGCTAGGAGCAAACAGTTAACAATTAAAATTAATGCTTTATAGAGTGCAAACTCAAAGCTTGTGCACGAAAATAGTAGTTTGACGAAAGAAAATGATGCTTTGAAGAAAAGATTAGATGTGAAAACCAAAATCAAGGAAGAAGAAGCTTCATTAAAGATCGAGAATTTAGATGATCTTGATGCACCTTTACAAAATAAAAAGGAAAATGTTTTTGAAAAGAAAAGGACTAGAAATATGCTTATCAACAAAAATTTTATCACCTTAGAAAGGATGCTTTTTACCTTTTAAAATCTAAATCTTCTTTTTATGGCAACAAAAATATTGTATGCAATTATTGTTGTCAACATGGACATATAAAAAATGATTGTTATGTCAAAAGAAATTAGAAGTTGGGAATAAATTCTATTTGGGTGCTTAAGAATGTTACTAACCCAATTGAACCCAAGAAGGTTTGGGTACCAAAAGTTGTTGCATAACATTGCGTGTAGGTATGGTTGGAGAGCACCAAGGGATTCAAGATGGATCATTAATAGAGGGTGTTCAAAGCATATGAACTAAAATGACATTGAAATGGGTAACAATTGAATTTTTAATATGCTTTCATTTGTTAATATGAACTATGATCTCTTCAATGTTAGTCAACTATGTGAGTAAATTTGTTTAGTAATACTTGGGTATAAGTATCCCTAATTTTTGTCTATATTAAGTCACTATTTGCAAAAGAATGGGGAGCATCGCTTTTCTAAATGGATTATATGTTAGAAATTAGTTTGCATCACAAGAAATTGCATCACATATGCTTTATTGTTTTGAGCGAAAAATGCCTTTATGTTAATCCTTTGCATAAATTTCCTCTTTTCTACTTGATTATTCTTGAAGAAAATAAATATTTTAAACTTGACTTATCCTCTATATACTTACTTGAATTGCATGCATAGTTTAAGGGGAAGATATTTGATACTTGATGCGGCCTTAATTAAGGGAGAGAATGTGTGTAAAAATTGCTTTATATTATAATGTTTTGATGATGCCGAAAGGGGGAGAAAAAAATGCACAAAACCTCGTCTTGTACTTCATATTTTATGGTTGTTTTTAGAATTGTCCAATTGATTTCTCATCATGAAAAAAGGGGGCGATTGTTGAACCCCAACTATAATAATCATGTTTTGAGAACTGATGACCAAATCATACTAACAACTTGAAAACAAGTGTGCAAAAAAATAGGACGGTTTGGACGTAAATAATCGTCCAAACACAATCAAGAAAATCAACTAAAATATGAACAATACATTATGGACGATGAAGAGCATCTGAAAGAAAGGAGCTCAAATGCACGGGAGCATCTGAAACATGACCACACAATACCAAAGGAAGAACACATCTTTCGGAGGCAAATAACTGTCCGACGGATAGTGCTTTGGACGCAAAAGACTATCTGAGACAAGGAATCCGAAGGCCAAAAGGATCGGATGTTGATGACCGTCCGAAGAAAGAAGCTCGAAATGAAAATTTTTTTGTCAAGCTGTAGGACGCATATGACCGTCCGAGACACTGTTCATAAAACTGTAGGAAGCATATGATCGTCCGAGAAACTGTTCATGAAGCTGCTGGACATATGATCGAACATCCGAACCACCGTTCGAACTCCTAATGGCTAGTTTTTAACAACTAGTTTTTTGACCCTCATTGGAGCTCAAATTTTAGCACATCTTTCATCTATAAATAGCCCAAGGACATCCAATTAATGTGTGGAATTACTACATTCACTACAAACAGTTGTAGGAACCATTTAGGGAGAAATAGGCTAAAATATTGTGTGTTGTATTGATATGGGTTGTATAGTTCTTTTGGTTCAACTAGAGGGAATTAGTGTAAGCAAGAGTAGACTAGTGAGACATATTCAAGTATAAGAGTGGAGGGATAATAGGTGTACAAAAGTGAGATTGTAATGTAAAATCCTTTGTCTCAACTAAAAGAAACTTAGTTGGTGCAAGGGTGAGCCTATTTTGTGTACAAGAAGGTTATTGCCTCACCTTCTTTGAAGAGGCACTAATAGTAGATGTACTCCAAGCTTGAGGAGCTTAGGAGTTGGTTTGATATTCTTTATCTCAATCTTTTTATTTGTTTTGTAAGCTTCACTCGTTAAATATTTGTCTTTGATCATTTGTGCTTAAGTGTTCATTTATTCTTGCACAAAGTTTGCATTTTCATTAAGCACACTCTAAAAGGTTTGTTTTTTCGAGACAACCTAATTCACCCCCCCCTCTTAGGTTGCTTTTGGGCCAACACGCCATTTAATTCTAGTTTTATTGTCCTTTTAATTGCTTTTTGGAGATTAAAAGTATTTTTCCATGCCTTCAATTTAATGTTTTCTTTAATTTCTTTTCATACATTAATGGGTAGAGTAATTTTTTTGTTTCCATAGATTAATTATAGTTTTAGGTTTTAGATTAATTTAGCCAAATATCTTCCATAGCGATTTCTTCAAATAGCATTTGAGTCAAATAACTAGTAATTGTTAAACCAAGCCTTCTGGGTTCAACTCCTACTTCAGCTATATACTATTGATCCTCGTTTATTTGCGTTGCGTTATCTAGTTAACAGTTGGATTAGAAGATTATAAATTTTATAACTAGATATTTTACGTATCAGAATCCAACCTTTGTCCTTTGAGACACTAGCATAGCAAGAAGCATCCAAAATTTGTTACCTGTTGCAAGAGAATGGTTAGGGTATCTGGAGTTTGCAAGACATGGTTGAAGCTTTTTCAGTTAAACTTTGTTGCAATTTTTACATCTCTACATCAATTTGGGCCAAATTCATCAAGGCTTACTATATAAATTCTTTAGCTACCTATCCGTCCATATTTGATGTTGTATGATGCGAGCAAAAACCTTGGCTAGTGATCACATACAACGGTTGCCTTGTAAAGGATACATTTCTATCTCGATTGAAAATTTGTTAGGTGATAGCTTATTATCAAAGATTGAAGAGATATGGAAATTTGACCTAAAATTCAATTAGGTTTATTCAAATAAACTTGGCGGAAAATTTTTACGCTCAACTGAACTCTTCTAAATGAGAATGTAGTTCAAATTCAGAATTTCAACATCTTATATTTGGATAATGATAGAACATCCCAGAATCAAACTGTATCTGGTAGCTTTACCTTTGCTTCAACATATGGTCTAGTGAGAAAGAACAAACTACAAGTCTCAAGTGCTCTTCTATCAAGGAAGCTTATCTGGAACAAGAGAATTCTGTGGAAGCTCCCTATCTTCATGTAGTGCCTACTTAATAGACTTCTACCTGTCACAGATTCTCTCATGCATTTCGATTTTCACATACTATCAAAAATCAGATTGAAACAATAGACCATTGCCCAAGTTCGTGTACTCATTCATCGCAATAGCTTCATTTTGGTGCTCTCCTAAGAGTGAATAGCAAGATTTCTCAGTCACTTACAAGCAAATTGCAACAATGGTAGTTTCTTCTCTTATAGCCTTAAAAGGTGTGTTTATTCTATATTGCCATCAGTCATTTGCTGGAACTTATGGATTGCCGAGAATGTGATTTTCTATGAAGGTATCAATGAATTATCAGCTTAAATGATTAGGAAGATAAACAGAACATTGTATCCTAACATGTGACTTATACAACATGTTTAACGATTTAATAAATGCATATCTATGGTATCCTCTATCTATCCTTAGTTTATTTCTGTCCTATCATCAAGTACAAAAAAAAGATTTTTTTTTTTGTGTTATTAGTTAGTCTTTAGGTAGGAATTTGACATCTAGAATTTGAAAAACGTTCTCATGACCCGATACAATTCCACAATGATTATAGTACAAGCTGAGGCAAGAGGAGAGCAAGTGACCGAGGAGGTTCAAGGTGCTCCAGAGAGACCTCAGGGACAATTACTTGTTCCCTCACCTAGACCTACAACTAACTCCATTTTCTATTCCCCACTCAACAATGAGATGCAACGAGAGCTCCTAGTCTACCATATCTAGTGTTTTTAGGAGATGAAACAAAAGATGGTTGGTGTGGTAGCTTAGCCACCTTGGGAACTTTGACATGTCCTATTCGCCTCAAACTACTCCATTCCCGGAGTGGCATTATGGACTCCCAGATAATGTTGAGAGGCAAGGGCCAAGGACTAGGAAGGGAGGAGATGAAGTTGGACCATCAAGGACCGCAGGGGATTGACCATTCTCACATTTGCATAGTTTTTTGGGGGCCTCAGTTTTGATTTAATTTTTAGTTTAATGTCTTGGTAAGTTAGCTTTTGTTATTACCACTTGTTGTAGTCATGTGTTATGTTGATAAGTGGTGGTTTATTTAGATGTGTTAATGTTGAGTGTATTTATTAATGTCGAGTGTTTTAATGATTAGTGTTGGCAATTTGTGATATACATTTGTTAATGGAATGGTGTATTAATAGTAGAATTGATTTTTAACTGCCAATGATATGAAAACCTAGAATCTGTGAAGCACATTTTTCATATTTCACAATTTTTGGTTAAAAAGGTAGAAACTCGACTTTTTGTCAAATGTGCTTTCTTGGATATAAATTATTGAACTCATTGCTATTGGAGATGAGCCATGTAGTTTATTTTTAATACCCATACTCATTTGAAGTTCTTGGAGTCGATTCTTTATGATTGTTGATTGGGATAAAGTAGGATATGATATAGACCTTTGTATTTTCATTTGTATGTTTTTGCAGGGCAAATTGTTAGGTTTAGACATTATAGTTGTTTAACTGACTTACATTAATATAACTTGGCTTTTTGTGGCTAGTTTTTTATGTGCTCTAAACGCTTCAATGAGCTTGAAAAAAAAAAAAAAGGAAAGAGAAAAAAAAATGGCTTACGTTATGTAAAATACATAAGTATGGTAAGAAACAAGAATCTTAAGGCGGCTTGCGTGAAAATGCATCTTGTTGATCCTAGAAACAATAAAATAAAGAGCCAAACTAAATGGTGGTCATAAAGGAACTACGAGAGGTTATATTGCTATTTTGAGTTAAACGATTGTAATGTTACTATAATACTTGGCTTTTGTGTGACATTTGTGTGCTTCCATTGTAAGGTCTATTGATCCACCTTTACCTTCTTAATAATTATAAATGCTCAATTTTTTACGTCTTTCAAATTAGTTGCGGGTACTGGAATTTGTTATGTGATGTGGCCCATATTGATATACGTGAGTTTTGTATTTGTAGTTGAGAAAATTTATTTGATATTTATTTGGGCATGGATTTTTGGTGCGAGTATTAGTTAAATGTGATTTCATGTGGTTTGTCAGATGTGAACTAGGTTGATAGGTCAATTAGATCAATCTGATTTTGATATTACCATCCTATTTTGTTTGGTGTGAGTTGTGTATAGTTAATTTGGTTCGGGACTAGCAAAATGCTAAGTCAGGGGAAGTTGATAATTATATATCTAGAGTTGTTTTTATACCTCGTTTGTTAAGTGTTTATGTGTGTTTAGTCTCATTTGTTGTGTTTTAGGAGAGTAAAATCGTGTTTAGGAGGTTTATAGTCTATTATGATGTTTATAGTTGTTTTGTGGTTAAATGTGCATTTTATTAGTATATTTGTCTACTCATTTCGTTTTATGTCTTGTGCAAGTGAAGTGAAAGGCAAAATGGTCAATTGGCAACAAGGACATGGTGCCTAAAGTGAATGACAAAGGAATTGAAGACTGCTGATGAGGACCTGCAGCAGTAGTAGAACAGCAGTAGACTAACACCTGCCACAGAACTACATGGTGATTTTATTGTGGCTGTGTAAGCAAAATCACTTGTAGTCTGTAGGTGAGCCGCAGATTGCAAAAGATCAAACCTAAACCACCCGCAGTCTGTAGGTGGTCCATTTTGGGCCTGGACCTGTCACAGAAATTTTATAAATAGGGGAACTAATGTAACGATTGGAAAAGAATGACATTTAGAACTTCTTTTCATCTTTTTGTCTAGGGTTTTTAGAATCACTTTTCTCATACTTTAGAACTAAATTGTTCTTTAATTTCTTAGTTCGATTCTCAACTTTTGGATCATTCAAGTTATTCAATTCAAGTTCTTTTGTGGTAATTTCAATTCCAGTAATTGTCTTTAATTTATTTACTTACAATTGCACTTTTAATTTTTATTTCTCAATTTATAATTACTATTAGCAGGACAATTAATTTTTTTCTTTCCATGCACCATAAATTGCTAAACTAGTTAGGGTTCAGGTGAGGGTGAAGCATTTTTTATTGGTTAGTCTAACTAAGGGTTGATTGCTAAATTAATATTACTATTAATCGGCTAATAATTAACACGAATAGACAAATTTAAAGAGTTGTTAACTTTAGTTTTGGTCAGTTTTACTGAGGGGATAAGGTTTTTGAACCTCTGTCATAGGCTAGTGTTAATTTATTGTGCTAATTATTCAGACTAGGGTGGTAGAACTAATTAGTTAATTCGATGAGTATTCCTGGCTGGAAACTCGAATTCCGTATAGATATGACTCGAATTGGTTAGTTAGGCAAGAGAAGATCCCAAACCCTAGATAATTAATTTGATATAATTCAATTACCAAACACTTCATAGTTGGGTTGAAATTTGGAAACAGAATCTCCATTAAATAAAATTTAAATTGATTGATTGACACGCAATTTGATAAATTTGAGATAATTGCTATCCTAACACTCGACCCACTTTCATCAACTGCTTGCAACTTCGTTTTCATTTTATTGTATTTCTTTAGTAATTTTAATTCTAAAAATCCAAATCCTTTACAAATTGATTGTCTAAATAGACAATTGGTCCACATTCTTGGTACTTGTTTACCAGTCCTCGTGGCATAGACCCTTATTCATCCTACTACACCAATAACTGTGCACTTGCAGATATTAGTGGAAAAGTGTGGTAAGGTAATTTTAACTTTTCCAATGTGGACCATTTATTAGGCCCGAAAAATCAGTCAAGTGCTAAGACATGTCAACACGATCTTTGTACCTTGAATGAGTAATCTGTTTAAGAAATGAAGACTTGTTTAAACCAATTTTCCTTTAATGCATATTTTCAACTTTCTTCCAAAGTTCGTCAGCTCTAGTATCTTTGGCAAATTAAATGGAAGATGCTTTGGCTAATCCCCTATGTAATATTACCAACAATTTTTCTGTGCATACTATCCAATTTTTCATCAATCATCTCACTTGGTTTTCCCTTATGCCCTAGAGCATGTCCATACAAATCATTACAATACAACAGATCTTCCATTCTAGGTTTCCAAATTGAATAATTTGAAATTGTCAATTTAATACTCATTCATCACACCATTGTAAGTAAAGTTATCTATTTTAATCAGAAAAATTTTAAAGAAGCCCAACCTTCCTGTTCTAATACCACTTCTTGGGAAAGGGCTACTGGTGCAGGCACACATATATCAAAGTCAATCACACAACTAGGATCAATTTCATTTTTTCCAAGTACTGAATAAAATGAAAATAGCCAAACAAACCAAAAGCGATATTAACAGACAAATAAAGCTAAAAAATAAACAAGTACAAGACAACAAGATTTTTATGTGAAAAACTCAATTAGCAAAAATCATGGTACCTACTCCAGTCCAATGATACTCCTATGTAAATAATAGGACGGCAAAGTTCTATCCATAATACCTAGATGACAACAACATCAATATCACCACACACCAGTGTGGATCAACAATATTCTCTCTCAAATCCTACAACTTTAAAGGAAGTGAGATTGGAAGGATGTTACCAAATAGTAAGCAAACTGAAAATCGGAATCAGTAGTTGTATTGAGCTTTTTATGAGGAGAACTCGTAATTAAATTTAATCAAGATCAGATTTCGTTTCACCGCCAGATGTAGGCTCAAAGTTACTTTGTTTTCTCCCTCTAAACTCTCTCTCACATTTTTTGTTCTCAATTTTCTCTCTTCTGACTCTTGCTACTTGCAACTAATACTCTAGGGAAGAATAAGACTTTTTGGTCTTCTTTATTTTAAGTCTAGTTTTACTTGCTAATGTGCTTTATGGCTTAACCATTTGAGTTGGACCAAACCCAAGAAAGAGTTCCATACAAGTTCTTGATCAGAGTGGGGAACCTGCATCTTGGTTTCACAATTGGCTTAGTGAGGGTGCAATATTAGAATGCCATATTAATTCTTCAATAGCGAATGTTTTTCTCAACACGGTCTTCTTTAATAACCAAGGATGGAATCGAGACTTCATGGAGGAGCATATGGCAATGGAGGATATGAAAAAGGTTCTTGATTCTAGGTTATATTTATCAAATGAGAAAAATCGAATAATTTGAATGTGCTAACTCCACGTGGTTGTTCTCTCTGTCTTTAGCTTTCAATGATGTCTCACCATCAAGACATCAACGTCTTTCTCGAAGTTAGATTTTGAACAATAAGATTCGACTTAAAATCTCAATTTTTATGTGAAAATTGCTAAATGGATTTTGTCCTAATGCTTTTAGGGTCCCTTTACTTCACAAACTGGATGAGATAAGATGTCTCATCCTTGGACTATTAATCATGGGTTTAGTTATCCTCAGATTAACAGTGCATGTCATCTGATGTTTGGCTCATGTTCAATTTCATGGGATATCTTAAATACTCTCTTACATTTGGTTAGAGATCAGATTAGACTGGATTGCTATTTAAATCACAAAAATACCCACACAAACTTGCAGAGTTATTTTCATTTGTAACAAAAGAAATAACTGTTGAACCCCAGTTATGTTAATCACCTTTTCATGATGATCAAATCGCACTAATGGTTTGAAAACAAGTGTACAGAAAAATAGGGAGGTTCGGAACGCAAATGATCATCCGAACAAAACAACCAGAAGACTCCACGGACGCAAATGACTGTCCGAAGAATAGCGTCCGATCATATTTCCAGAAGACTTTGCTTCGATTGGAAGCATGTTCGGACGCATCCTCAGATGTCCGAACTAATACCCTCAGAGAACGGACTAAGCGTCAGACGCAGAGGTTAGCAGTGGCCGTCCGAAAGGTCCAACGGCTAGTTTTCCAGTAAACAGAAAATAGCCTTTGGAAAGTTGTTGGAAGCAGATTTTGGGAAACTATAAATACCCCTAAGCCTGAATTAAAGAAAGAGAGACTTCTACATTGATTACCAGTAATTCTTGAGCTATTTGGGAGAAATAGTGGGTACAAGTGTTGTAATAGTGTAGGTAGTTTTGTGAAAAGAGCTTAGAAGTGTAAGAGTTCTTCAAGTATAAGAGTGGAGAGATAACAATTGTAACAAAGGGAGGTTGTGAGTGTAAAACTCTTGGCTCAACTAAAGGAAATTAGTTGTGAGCAAGAGTGATCCTCATTTGTGTACAAGAGGTTATTGTCTCACCTACTCTGAAGAGACTTTTAGTACCTAAACTTCAAGTTGAGAACTTGGTAGTTGTCTTGTGAAAAGCTCTTTGTGGTTGTAAGCTACAATCTTGAGAAGCTTGGGAGTTTGGTTTGATACTCTTAATCTCAATCTTCTTATTTGTTCTTTAAGCTTAAATTGTTGAATATCTATTGTATTCATTTGTGCTTAAGTTTTTATTTGGTGCATAAAGTTTGCATTTCTTATTAAGCACATCAAAAGGTTGGTTTTAGAAACAACCTCATTCACCCCCCTCTTAGATTGCTGTTTGGGGCCAACAATAACTAAAATACGACAAATATAGAAGTTATTATCAAAAGGATTTGATGATCACAATTAGTACGAGATCCCAAATAGAAATTCTTTAAAAATTTAAAAATTTGTTTCAAAATATCAATACAAAATATAGAATTAACTAGGAAATTAAGTTGCATGCCCAATTAAAAATGTCAAAATTGTTTTTGTTGAAAATAAAAATAAACAATGTCAAAATCCGCATCTCATGAAAACAACTCAGAGTCAAAATAAAATAAGAATTTTTGTGGCCAAAATTCTTCTATGTTAACGACCAAATGGAGTTCTCGGTGTCATTGAGGACTTGGGCTTTAGAATTGAGTCCTAGGAGTTATATTTTTCAAGGATAAAAAATCAGCCATTCTAAATAGAAAATATAAAATGAAGGAAAGTCTCAAAAAAGAAAGGCAATAATAAAAGAAAGTCATGTAGAATGACATGGGTAAGACAAAGATTCAGAAAAAGATATGTGTCAAACATGATGTTGATGGGAGGCAGCCGATTGTAGGAAGAAGATGATGGTTTTTTGGAGATGACACGGTTGAAGGAAGAGTCGTTGGAAAAAGACAATAGTCGATAGAGAGTTGCCAATAGGTCATTTATTTCTGCAGGGTATATTCGTCTAAAATTTTCTTATCCTATTGGGGAGTCATCTGTAGATAAATAATACCACCTCTCTCGTAAGATTATTTTATCCTCTAACTAGGATATTAAATTAGTTATGTAGGATGACTCATCCTGTGTCTAAAAGTGAGCCAAACATGAGACGATACAAGATTTGTTATCTAATCCTATATCATCCCATGAACCAAACGAACCAAACGGACCCTTAGGATTTCAAATGCTATCTAAATGTTCATCTTGCAATGCTCTTGATACTTGGATCATTAATTTTATTAGTTGTCCCTTGGCTGCCTCAGTTTGGGAGTATTTTGGCCATAAGTTTGGAGTTCTGTTGCTACAAGGCAACTCCATTGTGCAGCACTTGTATTCATGGTGGCTTGGCCCAAACCCTCCACAGGAACGGGAATTGTTCAATACGGAAAATGCAATTTTGGGCCCTAAAGTTTAGGTCGTGATATATTTTAGTCCCCAAAATTCCAGTCAAAGCACATTTTGTCCTCAAACTTTTCAATTTCTACTGATGAATTTAGCACAAATTTGAAAATTTCCTCAATACTAGACAAAAAAAGTCACATGTGATACATGTGACTATTGAATCTCAAGATTCGAACATGGAAAAATATAATTTTAGCCTATAAATTTTGGGTCATTATCTACCTTCATCCCCAAAGTTCCAGACAAAATGCATTTAATTCACAAACTTTTAATTTCTACCAATTGAGAACAAATTTGAAAATTCTATACATTACAGACAAAAAAAATGCACGTGACTATTAAATGTAACATGGTTTATATCACCTCATAGTCGATTTCAGTACATTTAATTTGGTGTTGAAAAAGTCATCCAAAGAAATGATAATAATAAAGAAAAAATAATTTACTAATAAATGGTAGTGGTGGTTCTGAAAGTAGGAATGTTGGTTCAAACAATGGGAGTGCTTCTTCTAATAATGGGGGTTCTAGTGGGACGAAGATGCCACAAAATAGTAGTGGTGACAATGAATCTGTCTATAGGATGGTCTTTCACTACCTGACTTTGATCATGATATAAGTAATGGTTAGGATGATAAAGATTTCTTGATACTATTGGTGAAATGCTGTCATAGGCACCCAAAATTAAACAATCTCTCAATAAAAATGTAGCAGTGGTGAGTCAAGTTCATCTCACAAAGAACGGAGTTTATTCTTGTGCTAAACGAAAAAAGGGGGTTTTCTTGAATGCTTTTGAACTAAAAATTAAAATAGTAAGATAACTAAAGAGAAATCGATGCAAGGAAATTCTAGATTTCTATCATATCCACCTTGGCAATTTCACTAGTCGATCATTGACACACAAGATAATTCAATTTTATATCAAGCACTAATTGAAGAATTAACCAGAATTCGAATTCAAAGTTGATTTCTTTCTAAAGTTTGTTAATTTTCAACACGCGATCCAATTAACCCTAACAATTAATTTAACCCAGACACGCGCCAGAGATTAATTAATAGAAGCTTTAAAATCAATAATAACAATTAGGCTAATTAAACATATAACAAACGCGGTTATGCCAATTTGATGTTTATTTTCCCTAAATTCAATAACACTAATCGAGCAACTATCAAATTCAATTGCTTCAGAAATTGAATTTAGCACACGTGGTTAAAACAATATAACAATAGATTAATTCTAATAACTTAATTATTCTGCAGAAATAATAAGTTAAAAAGAACAATCATAAATTTAATCACAAGAAAATAATCAATACTTGACATATAATTGAATAAATTCAAGAACAAAAAGTCTCACAACATAGTAGAATTGACCGTGGCTTCAAATCCCTCGACCAAGAAAAGGGTTTAGGCACTAAGTGCCATGAAAGAATAAAGAAGAATTTTCTCTGCTGAAAACCCAAACTAAACGTGAAAATAAAAGTGTCCTCTCTTTTCCTCACCCTGCTTCGGGTATTAATAATGAGTACTAGGGCTATAATAAATGTCTAAGGATAGGAACACGAGATCAGCTGAAAAAGAGTCCAACCAGGCGAAGAGATTTGCCAATATTCTTTCTAAAGAAATCCAAAAATACGCAACACTGCTGTTTCGAGTGCACATGCGCTGCCACTTTTGGGCACATGTGAGCCCCAGGCAGAGCTGGAAATTCCACCTCTGGTCACAGCACACATGCATTGCACCAAGCCAGCATATGTGTGGTGGACCATCACTTTCGACTTTGATTTTTACTCTTATGCAGACAGAATTTGGTAAAACTCAAAACATGAAAGTTGTATCTAAATGTCTTATCTTTCTAAAACATCTTAAATCACCTCAATTGGATCTTAGATAAGAAAGTTATGCTCAATCTACCAAACTATATTAGAATCACTCCTCGCAGGTGCACATTTTACAACTTTGCAATTTTGAACAAGAAGCTTATAGAATACTGGAAAACTCAAAACATGAAAGTTGTATAACTCTTCAATAGATTTCCAAATCATCCAAAATCATCTCAATCGGAGTTGGACTCGAAAGTTTTGTTTGAAATACAAAACAACATCCAAAATGGCTTCATACTCGTTTTATGCATGTTCTGCCCTTAGAATTTTCTTTCATCTTTTTCAGCTCTTTTTCACTTTAACCCTACAAAAACTAAGAATAACCAAATTAAGCCCAATAATAACTAAAATCTTGCTTACAACACATAAAAATGTTGTAAATGACACATAAAATATAGCACAATTATGAACTTATCAAATTACCCCACACTTAGCCTTTGATCGTCCTCGAGCAAACATAAAATTAAAACACTTGAGCACAACAAAATTTCACTTCACATACTCCCTTACATATCTACATTAATAATCAATAATCAACCTACCAATTAGAGTAGTCTAAGAACCAAAGAGCTCAAATACTAATAAAAACCAAAACATGAAATTCGTGTATGTGTGTATAGTCATTCAAAAATTTAGATTTGAAAATATCTAGATTAAATCATGAAGACCCTCTTAATTTTTTCTAAACACCCATAGCTCACTCTTCTTACATCCCTCCACTAATCTATACAACCGATTCAATTTAAATTGTTGTAGGTTGGACATTCAGCTCGAACTATAAATTAGGATATTTGTTAGCCAAAGAAGGGAAGGATATAACAAATAAGAACAAGAGCTTTATAGTAACGGTGGCCACACATTAAAATAAAACTTCTCTTCACATGCTAAATATCATATATCCACAACCCCACACTTGAGTAACATACACCCATTAAAAATTTTGAAACCAAACACGCTAACCTCTCTCGGACATATATACATTACATCACTATTTTATTTTTTTATGTCCGCTCACAGTACGGGTACCAGTGGTAGGCACTACCCACAACATATAAATACGCAGGTACCAGTGATGGGCACTACCTGCAAATATAGGTACCAGTGATAGGAACTACCTATAAATATCAAGAATACGCAGGTACTAGTAATGGGTACTACCTGCAAAAACAAAAACTTCCATATTCATTTGTTTCAACAATTTTTTCCAATACCCCATTTCGCTACAAAAATGTACATCACTCACTTCTCACAAACTTCCACGGACTTTATATCCCCTTAACATATGATGTGCACCATAAACTCTTAAAAGTAAAACTTAGGATATAACAATGAAAAGAACATTAAGCTCAATAAGGGTAGGTAACTAAGTTTAAGTGAAAGAAGGAGAATGATGTTTCTCTACACAAGAATAAGGTTCAAATAAGGTACTTAAAAATAAATTGTTAAAATGGTTGGCTAGAATGTCTTAACAAACGAAAAAACCACTACCCTCATATTTAAACTAAATCAGGTCATCTAAGAATTAGTTTCGAAAATGTAATAAAGTGAGTTTTTGGGATGGAACATAATTGAGTCTACATAAATTCCTCTAAATATCCCAAATCAAAAATTAAAGTATGGCTTAGTACTCAAAAATCTTGAAATGGTCAAGAATGGAAAATATTACCACCGATTACTCATTCATGCATGGTTCAATTAATTATTTATTATGTAGAAAAATGGAGAAAAATACATTAAGCGAAAATTTTCACAAATTTTCAAAAAGATCTTACCAATTGGTCAATTAATCCACAAAAATTTTCAAAAATTTTAACAAGATCTCCGATCAAAGGAAAAGTTAAAATATTGCAACAAAATTGACCAAAATATACCAAACAACTTTAAAATCCAAATAACTCCCCCACCCCACGCTTAAAAATAACCATTATCCTCAATGCAAAAAAAAAAAAGCATAAAACGGAAAAAAGAAAAGCTTCTCTAGATTTAATTTGTGTTTGGAGCAGTATCTGCTATAAATATCCCCTTGTCGTGAATGAAAGCTGGAGTAACATTAAACAAACAAAACAAAACAAATAATTCTCTTGAGACAATAAGAAAAAAAATAATGTTGTAGAAAATAATCCTACAATAATCAGGAAAAAAACTTACTCTCTTAAGGGAATACACAACAGAAAGAAACAAAAACACCATGACAAAAATGAAACTTAAAATGTCTAATCAGTAAAAACAACTAAACTGTTCAAGAAATCAACTGGAAAATTAAAAGATCAACAAAATGGCCCTAAACATTAAGGCATTAAACATATAAAAGCTCATGGAGCATTTGGCTCCAAATCCTGCGGGAAAGGAGGAAAAGAGGGAAATGTCGATGGGTCCTCTTCTCGCTCCATTTCAAAGGACTATTTTATCAACTTAACTTATCAATTAAGTTGATTTCCTGCACTAACAACGTAATAAAACTAAGCTAACCCTAAAAATAAAATAAACAATAGTAAAACTTCAAAAAGAAATAAATGTAAATGAGCATGGGTTGCCTCCCATATAGCGCTTTTGTTTACTGTCGTTGGCTCAACTTTGAACAAGATGGTCGAAATAATCATCTCTACCAGAGGAAAGAGAGCTCAATAATTATTAGCAGTCATTCATAGGCACTCTCCTGGCAGTTTCTCCCCATATACTTATCCTCAACCTCCTTCCTGACTCCATCAGTGGGAAACTCAACTCTGAATCACCTATCTCCCCTAGTGCAGTTAACTTGGACCCTATTGCCCATCCAAGCCAGCTTAAGCCAGCTTAAAGCCAGCTTAAGCCCTTTCTCATGATCCTTATAAAACTCGAAGACATTGAACTCTTTATAAGCTACTTCATAATCTTCAACTCTTAAGGTTGATCCATAAGAGAATGTGGGGTATACTGACACCACAATACAATCCCTATAAATAGCCAAGTGGTGATCCTTCACAGTGGTTAGAATCTCTTGTACTTCCTCCATATCTAAGTCTAAAACCTTGATTGGCTCTTGCTCTGGAAGATCTTGAGGCAATGAATTAGAGTCACCCTCAATAGGCTTGTCGTGTACTAATCCCATCACCAGTTCTTGCTCTTTTTCTTCATCTTCTCCACTCTCAATCACTTGAGATTCTAGTCTACTTATGGAAGAATTCAGTTGAATTTGTTGATGCTCCAAAGTTTGCAGACTGACTCTTATTTCCTATTGAAATTACAAAGTATTAGCAGCTAAAGAATGAATTAATTCTTCCAAAGACTTACCAGTTTGGGTATAAGGTTGTTGTGGCAAAACATATGGATGCATATAGTGAAAATCTTGTGATGGATAACCAAACTCAGGATAATCTTTCCATTCTTGATTGTACTTATACGTGTAGGGGTCATACCAAGGTTGTGGTGGTAATTGGTCGATACTGAATTCGGAACAATAAACCTCATACGAATTGGTGAACATGATGGAGATCAAAAAGCGATCAAGTAATTAGTATGCACAGTTAAATACAAAATTTAAAGCACAAAAATAAATTCAACCGTTCCCCGGCAACAGCGGCAAAATTTTGGTGAAATGCTGTCTAAGGCACCCAAAATTAAACAATCTCTCAACAAAAATGTAGCAGTGGTAAGTCAAGTTCGTTCACAGAGAACGGAGTTTATTCTTGTGCTAAACAGAAAAATGGGAGTTTCTTGAATGCTTTTGAACTAAAAATTAAAACAGTAAAATAACTAAAGAGAATCCAATGTAAGGAAATTCTTGTTTTCTGTCATATCCACCTTGGCAATTTCACTAGTCGATCGTTGAGTATTTTAGACACAAAAGATAATTCAATTCTATATCAAGCACTAAATAAAGAATTAACCCGAATTCCAATTCAAAGTTGATTCTTGTGTCTGTCTAAAGTTGGTTAATTTTCAACACGCAATCCAATTAACTCTAACTATTAATTTAACCTAGACACACGCCAAATATTAAATAATAGAAGCTTTAAAATCAATAGGAACAATTAGGCTAATTAAACATAAACACACGCGGTTATGCCAATTAGATATTTATTTTTCCTAAATTCAATAACACTAATCGAGCAATTATCAATTCAGTTGCTTCATAGATGAATTAAGCGCACGCGGTTAAAACAATCTAGCAGTAGATTAGTTCTAATAACTTAATTACTCTGCAGCAATAATAAGTTAAAAAGAACAATCATAAAATTTAATCGCAAAAAATAATCAATACTTGACATATAATTGAATAAATTCAAGAACAAAAAGTCTCACAACATAGTAGAATTGACCATGGCTTCAAATCTCTCGACCAAGATAAAGGGTTTAGGCATTAAATGCCATGAAAGAATAAAAAAGAATTTTCTATGCTGAAAACCCTTGCTAAATGAGTATAAAAGTGTCCTCTGTAGGGCTATAATAAATGTCTAAGGATAAGAACGTGAAATCGGCTGAAAAAGAGCCCAACCAGGCGAAGAGATCTGCCAAAAATCCAAAAATACACAACACTGCTATTTCAGGCGCACATGCACTACCAGTTTTGGGCACATGTGTGCCCTAGGCAGAGCTGGAAATTCCTCCTCTGGTCATAGTGCACATGCGTTGCACCAACCCAGCGCATATGCACTGGACAATCACTTTCGACTTTGATTTTGACTCTAATGCAGATAGAATTTGGCAAAACTCAAAACATAAAAATTGTATCTGTATGTCTTATCTTTCCAAAACATCTTAAATCACCTCAATTTAAGCTCATACAAGAAAGTTATGCTCAATCTACCAAACTGTATCAGAATTACTCCTCACAAGTGCACATTTTACTAACAACATTCCAATTTTGAACAAGATGCCTATGGAATCTTGGAAAACTCAAAACATGAAAGTTGTAGAAATTTTCAATATCTTTCCAAATCATATCAAATCATCTCAATCAGATCTTGACTCAAAAGTTATTCTTGAAATACGAAACAACATCCAAAATGGCTTCATACTCGTGCATGTTCCGTCCTTAGCATTTTCTTTCATCTTTTTCAGCTCTTTTTCACTTTAACCCTTCAAAAACTAAGAATAACCAAATTAAGCCCAATAATAACTCAAATCTTGCTTACAACACACAAAAATGTGGTACATGACATATAAAATATAGCACAATTATGAACTTGTCAATTATAGATAAGAATGCTGAATCGTTAGGCATTAATAGTCAGAGATAAAAGTGAAAATATGGTTAAATGGGTTATCCGTTGGGAGATGTTATAACCAGGTTATATTTAACCATCACGTGAATTGCAGGTGACATTTTCTATCTGTAATTGATAAAATTTTCAAATCTATTTTCCTAAATTAGTAGAAATCAAAAAGTTCGAGGATTAAATGTATTTTCTTTGGAATTTTGGAAACCAAGATGGACCATGGCTCAAACGTTTAAGGCTAAAATTAAATTTTTCCATGTTTAGATCATGAGATTTGACCCTCACGTGCACATTTTTCGTTTGCAATTGATAGAATTTTCAAATTTGTCCTAAATTGGTAAAAATTAAAATGTTTGAGGACTAAATGTGGTTTGCTTGAAACTTTGAGGAACAAGATAGACAACAATCCAAACTTTCGGGGTTAAAATTGCATTTTCTTTGCCAATTCAACACATCCCTTTATATTTTTGCTAGAATTTGTGGCTTCATCCAATTAAATTCTTATTTGGTGGTTATTGGTACAAATCAGCCAGCATTGCCGATAGCCATTGTAGTTGCTGATATCGATAAATTCATGCTGATATTAGTTGTATCTATACCAATTATGCTGATATTAGTTGTGCTGATTGAGTATTATTGTCAGGAGATAAATTAGCAAGCTAACAAATTGGTGAGGGTATGTCAATACCAGCAGTGTTGATTAAGTGTTATTATCAAATCGACCTAAGTTCTGATCCAAGATTTGGTGGAAGTAGTGACAAGAAACATTGGTCAACTACCATCAAGTGGCACAACTAAAATCTGCAAGGAGGCAAATCAGCCTATAAATAGGAACGTGGGTAATTATGGCTAAGTGGGTAAAAAAGAAGGGAAAAGTTCAAATTTGAATGTGACAGTTAACAATAGCATTTTTAAAAGTAGAAAAGGCCTATAAAAGTCATAAAACATTCAAGGAAATGACAACAATCAGAACTCGAAAAAAAATCAATCAAATCAAATGGCTTAATCTGACAAAATCTCTAGTTTTAGGTAGTTTTAGCCAGTTTATCACTAGTTTTAGGTAGTTTACTTCGTTTCAGCAAGTTCATGTACATTTCACCAAGCAGTTTATGTATTTCAACAAGCAATGTAGCATTTTAGCAAGCAATTTAGAATTTACAGCAAGTAGTTTGCTCATTTCAACAAGCAATTTGTGCATTTCTACAAGCAATTTATGCATTTATGCAAATATTTCCATTTCTAGTTGTAAAATTCCCTTTCAACCTTACATTTTCTTGCCTATCATTCAAAATTCAAGTCTTTTATGTCCTTGAGACTTCAAGGTAGACAAACAGCAATTGTCTAGAGGTCAAATTCACATTTTAGCGCACTTTAATTTTCTTATCAACACTTTTACTTGCATAATGGCACGCTCAACAACATTCAAATTGATTTGTTTGTTGTTTTTGGCCTAGTGGCACCGAAAAATGCATGAACAAAATTGGCATGCCCTATGGGATGTTATCAAGGATTTTGAATTTCAATGGAATGATGAAGGACAAGGATGGAACTGTACCTTTGAAGATAGTATCTGGCATCAAGCTTTTGAAGAACAATTTAAAGAGGCCATTGATGCATTGAATAAGAGTATTAAAGAGTTTAGCTTTGAAGACAATATCTGTTGTGTGAGAAAAAGAAGGAAGTGGATAGACAATATCAGGCTTCTAAAGAACGACTTAAAGAGTCCATTGACGCAATGAACAGAATGTATGATAGTCATGCCGATCATCTCAATATTGGCTTCAAGAAGATATATTCATTGGTGGATCTACAAATAGAACAAGTTGGTGCATAGTTTATATCCACTTTAGACAGTGAAGAGGTGCCACTAATGATAAACAATAAACTTTACACATGGACCCTACGCCAACAAACTGAAATTGATGTCCCAGGGAGGGCAAACATTTCCTAAAGAGAAATCGGTTGGCAACACTATATTTTCAAACACGATTATTGATTCGGTGTCACATGTGGCCGATAAAAAAATGTAGACATTGCCTAATATATTTGTAATTTCTCTAACAAAGGTCCAATTAATCTTTCTCATGAATGGGAGAATCAATAGAGAGATTTGGAAAGAGACTTCATGATGTGCGTTTACCTTAGGTAGAGATAATACAAAACCGGACACAAATAATAAAAAACTCACAAATCACTATACTCTTCCACACAACTGGAACTATACGGTGTGAATAGTATATATAGGATGAGTGGGTATCATCGCATGAAGATTTCTTGGAGGACAATTACCTAGTTTCACAAGTCCTTGTATAATTAGGCAATTCAAATAATGAGTGATGGATCTAAACTACTCGACAACTTGATAAAAATGCATATTTTAATTTTTCAAATTAAGATATCATATCTAACAAAGCAAGTAATGAGAACAATTATATAACAATTATCTAATCAATTAAAATACTAACTAATCTATGGAAAGGAAAGCAATTAAGTGAAAGCAAGTAAAACTAACTCTAATTTACTAAAAAGACTAATTTTATACTAGAATTGAAAGAAACAAGTAGTCCTAAATTAAACTAAGGAAAGCAATTAAAGAGGATGAAAATAAAGCAACATCCATTTTCTAGTACTTGAAAACTATTGATCTTGAAACGAAACTAAGTTCTAAACTAAATATTTTTGGATTTTTGTAATGAACTAAGAAACCCACTAAAAATTAACTAGAATTTAAAGCACAAGAACTAAAAATTTAAGCTAGGAAATACCAATTAAGAAGAACTTAAGTTACTCTAAAAAAACTTGAAAGAGAAGTAAAGAAAGTAAGAAAAAATTATATCTACTTGAAGCTAATGATTAATCCACTACTACTATGTAATCAAAATCTGAACCTGCAAGGAATTAAAAGCTGGATCTAAAGGAAAATTATAGAGGACTTGTATTAGAATAAAACTTGAGAGTCAAGCTAATCTAATATAAAAACTACATACTACACTATCTACTTTGTGTACTAACACATATCCATTGTATCTTAAATAGTTAGAGTATTCACAAGCCAAAAATTAGGAGTTGGCTGCTGAAATTTTATAAAAATGCCATTACTATTTTACTAAGACGTGCCTCCATGCCGCGACACGGAAAAAATGATGTCACAACATGGCTTAAAAATATGTTAATGCGCCAGTTCCATCTCCATGTCGCGATTTGGAGAAATCCATGTCACAATATTGATCCTGTTTCCAGCAAATCTTCAATTCTTCTTAATTTGTACTTTGGCCCTCGTACTTTGTTTATTCCAGCTTACAACCTCCAATTTATATTGGCATAATATAAAACTAATTAAAAAACTAATTTAACTAAAATTCCAATAAAAAAATCATCATATTTAATAATACTTAAATTATAAACACATAATATGAAAATTAACTAAAACATCCAATTAATATTCAAAATTCAAAATTCAAAATTTGAACTAATAAAACACCATGATTTAGAGTAAAATAACTCTAGTTTGCTAGAGTTATCACTTCACTTCTATGGATGATAATGATATTTATCATAAATCAGTAAAAAAATATATAATGTTTTTAATGGTAGACGTAGATATCAGTCTTCATCAGTATACCGATATTAACATGGGTAGGTCGATACATTGAACTCATCAACAATAATGGATGAGCTTTCATATATTCTACACCAACCTAAGTTATATCGATCATTTGATGTTGGCATCATGCACCAAAGACCACCTAACAAGGTACAATTTTCATTTTTGGAGTTTCATTATTTTAAACAATTTAAACTCTAAAAGCCATTGATGTAGGCATCATGCACCAACAACTACCTAACAAAGATGGATTTTCATTGTTGGTGCTTTATTATGCCAATCAACACAAACTCCATCAAACCTTCAACACAGGTGTCGTGATAGGTGACCACCTAATGTGGAATAATCAACACATTGTAGGTTGAGAGCCAACAATCAAAATGACTTTCCATATCATGATACTATGGGCAAGTGGTCCATATTGACGCTTGTAGAGGAAGGTGTTATGGTGAGACATTTTTGCTGATTGAGATAACCTGGCCAAAATACTTGTTCAAGATCAATAGTGCATAAGTTTCTATTAGAAATTCAATTACCAATGTCGATCCAAGAAATGATGATTACTATCTTTGACATTCATGAACCTTTATATAAGTTCTTGAGAATACATGCACTCTATCAAAACTTTACATGGCATATATTGAGTGCTTGGGGGCATCTGTTGGTACAAATTGGCCAACATAGCCAATAGTCAATATAGTTGCTGATGTTGAAAATTTTATGCTAATATCAGTTGTATCTATACCAATTGTGCTAATTGAGTATTATAATTAAATTAGCAAGGTAACAAATCGGTACAGATATGTTGATACCAGCAGTGCTGATTAAGTGTTATTATCAAATTGACCCTAAGTGGTGATCCAAGATTTGGCGGAAGTAGTGGCAAGAAACATGGGTCAACCATCATGATAAGTGGCCCAACTAAAATTTGGATGGAGGTAAATCAACCCACAAATAAGAACCTGGGTAGTTATGGCCAAGTGGGTAAAATAGAAGGAACAGGTTCAAATTTAAATGTGACATTTTTCGATAGCAGATTTTAAAGGTAGAGAAGGCCTATAAAAGCCATAAAATTTTCAAGGAAAAGAAGAACAATTGGAACTTCAACAAAAATCAGTCAAATGAAATGGCTTAGCCTCTTAAAATCTCTAGTTTTAGGCAATTTATCACTAGTGTTAGGCTGTTTAGTTCATTTTAGGAAGTTCATGTACATTTTAGCAAGCAGTTTATGTATTTCAACAAACAATTTATGCATTTTAGCTAGTAATTTAGCATATTAGCAAGCAGTTTGTCCATTTCTACTAGCAATTTGTGCATTTCCACAAGCAGTTTATGCATTTTAGCAAACATTTCCCTTTCTAGTTGTAAAATTTCCTTTCAACCTTACATTTTCTTGCTGGTCATTCCAATTCAAGTCTTTGCACAACAATTTTAAGTCCTTAAGACTTAAAGGTGGATAATCAGCAATCGTCTAGAGGTCAGATTCATATTTCAGCGCACTTTAATTTTCTTTTTAACATTTTTGCTTACACAACGGCATGCTCAACAATATTCAAATCAATTTGTTTGCCATTTTTGGCCTAGCAATGCCCAAGATGAAATGCATGAATAATAGTTACATGCAAATCCACTTCTATGACAATAAATAGGGTTGCTACTAGATTATCTAATCTTAGTTTTCCTGAGGGATTTGGGGATAGATTTTCTTCCTATGGCTTACATCTTTGATCTTCAACACCTAAACCATCTAGTTTCTTGGTTGTCTCTTGGACCAAATTGGTGGAAGGCTTTCTTATGCTCAACATTGACAGTTCTTCTTTTGGGAATGCAGGTTTATCGGGTTGGGTAGCATACTTCAAGACGAGCTTGGGCTAGTTCAGCTTGGTTTGGCAATCTCTATTGGTACGACCACAAATTTGGATGCCAAAACTTAGGTTCTTTTGCGGGGTTTAAAATTTCACATCTTGTATGGTTACTTGATGGTTGTTATTTAAATGTATTGTCTAGCCTTGCATCAAATGGTCATGGGTAACATTGAGATTTAGTGGAAGATCAATTGTACAATCTGTCACGTTACTCACTTGCTCAAGCATGGACAATATTCAGTTGTCCCACATCTTCAGAGAAGCAAACACTGTTGCAAACTGTTAACTAGCTAAATTTGGAAGAAGCTCTACCACTGATGACTTTGTATTCTATTCTAATATCCCTAGGAGACTCCTAATGTCTCATGTTTGATGGAAAATAAACTCCTTCCATTAGATTTGTTTATTATGTCCAGAGTTTTTAGTGTTTCATCATTTGTCATCAATGGTTCGGACTCTAGAGCAAAATCAAAATTTCCATCCGACCAAAAGTGGGATTTCACTGATTTAATCAATTTCTTAAAATATATCTCATAGGAGGTTTTGCCTTAGTGTCCTTTGTACTTATTTTTTTAATAAACAAGACGAGTATCCGACCCCACTAATGTACCAGTGGTTTATTGAAAAAATAGTTAGTCTTTACACTAATTGTCTTTTGTAGGACTCTTGTTTGTTGAATTTATAAGAGCTTTTATGGTTCAATTGTTCATATTTTTATTTGTACTACATTTAGACAAGTCGGCTATAATGGTGACCTAGTTGAATTATAAAAATAGAAATGTAAATGTCTCTATAAAATGAAATATTTAGAGAACAAAAAAATAATAAAAAAAAGATATCCCAAAAGTTTTGTGCATATAATATTTATCTTAATCAATTTTGTTATGTTTTTCCTTTGAGTGTTTCTTCCTTTTTTGAACTATCTAATTTGCCCATACGTACAAAACTTGTAATCTCTATACATAAAAGTGTTACAATGGGCAAATATGTACAAATATCAGAATTTGTATGCAAATTGCATTCCTTTTAATCACATATCCATCCATTGTTGCAGCCAATGAAATGTTATTTGTTCTTTTAGTCAAGTATCTATCCACTATTGTAGCCAATGAAATAGTATTACTTATAATGGGACTCTACTATATTACTTATAACCACATTTTCTTCCAAAGCAAACAAAAGAATGTGGTTTTAGATTGAAAATGCAATTAATAATAAGTTAGAAGAAGTTGGAAAAAATCAAGGGAAGAAGAAGAAGACAAAATTATATAAAAGGAGGGGAAAAAAAAAAAGGAAGAGGAGGACATCTGTTTGCAATCAACAATGAGATATAAAAGTCTATCTGTTATCCAAGATTATATAAATCTACTTTGATAAGTTTAATCTAATAAGAGTTCATATACTTACCATTATTTGTTTATTTAACAGTACCCAGATTCTAATTTTTGATGTCTTAATTATTTTTCTAGACATTAATATAAATGACATAACTAACTCAATTGTGGTTTAGAAGGCAGAAAGTTGTCGGTTTAATAAGCTGACACAATCCCAAAGGCATTTGTAATGCCTCCATGCCACAAAGAAACTATTAATAAAATTACATAAACTCTGGCAATTATACTTATGCTACCAATTTTTTCCTTCTTTTCTTTTTGCTTTTTTCCATTTCTCCCTCCAGCATTGCATTTAGTTTCCTTCTTTGTTGGGAGTGCAAGAAGTGGAGTTTTCTATTCACACTCATCTCTAAAACTCTTAAAATGCAAAGTATAATACAAGTAATACACCAAAATCATCATAATCACCTATACATCCATAACAATGCCATAAAAGCAAAAAGAAAGATCCAACAAAGAAAAAAAAAATATAATCATAAGTATCAAAATTATTATATCGACAAAAGCCACACCAAGCTATCTGATTCTTTTTTTTTTTTTTTTGGTCTATGGGTAAGAGAAAGTTATTTATTCTAGAATATGCCTTCATATGTTAAATTGACTTAGATTTTACACCCAACATGATATATTACAAAAAATACAAGGTTCAATTATATTATAGGTGAAACTTTAGGCTAGAAGAACAGTAATTATATGAGAAAATTTAGACCAAGGTGAGTTCTTCTAACTTAAAACTAATTTATGTGATACATTTTAATAAATTTTGTTGAAGTTTGTTCAAATTGGAGGGCCAAAAAAAAGTGAAAATAATAAAGGACAATTTTACTAAGTCCTGAGAGCTCTTTGTCTTAGATTAAAGTATATAATATTTTACATTTAAGTGCCACAATTCTATAAAAATTACAAGCAAGAGAAGACATAGAAATAAGCACAGGCTTGTGAATACCCATATATATGTTTAAAATTCATTTTTCAAAACCCAGTTAATAAGGATAGATGACTTTGCATAAACATGTTTTATTTCTGAGATTTTGTATATGAGGAAGTTGTCATCAACTTCAAATATCACCACTTGCCATCTAGAGTTCAATACTTTAATGAGTTTATTACTTGCCATTATATATTTATTTTCAGTAATATATATTTATTGCTACAACACTCGGATTCTGGTTATCTAAAAATTTAATATTTTTATGATATACAAGAACTTAAGTTTAGTAATTTGGTAGATTCTATCAACATTTATAATTTCACACTTAAATGATATCCGATGCAAATTGAGGCCATTGGTAATTTAGGTGGTAGTAGTATGAGACAAATATACTTTTCGAAAAAGCAAAATGAAGTTAGTTGTAAATTTGATTTTGTTCTTTATTTGTTTAATATTTACGCACAATACATTAATATTGTGTTTGATTATATTATTTTTAAGTAATAATGAATAGTTTCGTAGACAAAAAAATATCCAAGTCATACAACCAAGGTTTTGGGGTCATGAACCCTTCAAGATTTAATAAATTGATTTTAAATTTAGATGACATAATAAAAAGCTCTAATATTGTTGAAGCTTAAAAAAAACACCTTTATTGTTGGCAAGAAACTTGAGCAGACTTTAATGAAGCTTGCCTAAGCTAACATTTGAAAGTCAAGCATCTTGTACCTATAAACTTGCCATCAAATTAAGTTTTTAAGTAATGTATTAGAAGTACTTTGAATTACTTAAATAGCTTTATTAATAGACAAGATAAATAGAGTACTAAGGTAGTGACTGAATTGATGTTAGGTGGAATATGACACACCATTATTCATTCTGTACATAATTCAAACGTTTTAATAGCTTAGGATGCCAACAATTATTCTACACATTTAGTTGCAACATATACCTCTATGAATCTGTAAGACCGTTAAGTAATGTGGGTAAAAGATTAATAAACTTTTTAAGAATAACTTAGAAACCTATATATTTCAATAAAATTAAAATAAATATCTATCCTAATTTTTCTAATATTTGGGGGGGTGGCGGGATGTTGGAGTGAGGACAAATCGGGGTGAGAGGGGTTGGGTAGTGGATTGGAGGTGAGAGGAGCTGGGGTGAGGAGGCTAGGAATGTGGAGATAGGTGTTCTAAAGGGATGGGAGGCTGGGTTGATAGGTTAGTGTGTGGGACTAAAGAATGGCCATATCGCAATGGGTAGGGGGCAAATCAGGGATTGAAGAGGCTAGGGATGGTGGATCAAGGATGGGAGCTTGGTTAAGGGTGGTCGGATAGGGTTAAAAGACAAATCGACCGATGGTGAATAGGGGGTAGGATGCTGGGGAATGGCGGGACGGGGTAAAAGGGCAATTTAAGGATAGGAAGAGTTGAGGGTAGCAAGATGGGATTGGGGGATTGAGGATATGTTTGATTTGGAGGTAGGGGATAAGGGAGGGATAGGGATATGTGTCAAAGAAGTGGTGGATCTGGAATGGGGTGGTTGGATGTGAATGGGAGGCAAATCAGGAAAGTGGGAGGGGTTGGGTGTTGTGGATCGATGGTGGGGGTTGAGCTAGAAGAATAGGAATGGGGGCTAGGGAGGTGGTGTAGGGGAGTGGGCTGGGAGGTGGCGAAGGGCTTGGGGAAGTGTGTTAAAATTGAGTAATTCAATTTTGAGTTCAAAATCTTTACTTTATTTTGTTTCTTTTTTAATTTGACCCCAAGATTTTTTAGAAATTTTAGTTCAATATATATGGACAACTTTAACTATCAAAAAACTAATTTTCGTCACCACTAATGACTCAAACTGACAGAATGACTTCAAAATGCACACTTTTATAGAAAAATAGTTCAGTGAACTTATTTAATTATCAATAGTATGATGATCTTACTTGAGTTTCTCATAAAAATGCTAAATAAATTAAATTATCACCTGTCTACACGTGCATCGTACATGCATTTTCCTAGTATCACTAAACATGCCACAAAGAAAAAAGCGATCCATGAACTCTATATTTTGCTTATTTTTTTTTTTTTTGCTATTAGTTATAATTAATATTTTTAATAAAAGTTAAGTATCACCAATCAAGATTTTATTTCACAGGGCTTCGAGTTTTTTGTAGAAATTTTTAGACACCTAACTAGTGATTTGCACATACGCAATAGTCTAAATAAATCAATATGGACTAATTCTATTTCGTACCACTTAACTTATATTCAATTCTCATTTTGCTTTCTAAATTTTAGTTTTAAATATTTTGCACTCCTAGCTATCAAATTCGTCTCACTTTAGTTCCTTTTTTAACACCATCATCAAACTAAATAGAATTTTTATTTTTGCACCAAAATTTTATCGCAACATTGTTGTACATCTTATTGAAATTGACGTACACGCGAAAAAATTCGTTAATTTTTGATACGGCATTAAAAAGTACTAAAATGAATGGACAAATTTGAGTGTTAGCAATACAAAGTGTCCAAAACTAAAATTCGAGATACAAAGTGAGAATCAAGTATAACTTAAAAGATGCAAACAGAATTAATCCAATCAATATCTACTGTGTACTTTCTCTTTTTTATTGATTTTTTCTTTTTTATAAAACAAGATATGTTTTTAGTTACTAGTAGTTAGTCTTTAGGTAAGTTGTCTTGCTATAAACTCTTACTTGTTTGTTATAGTTATAAGAGATTTTAATTTGTTAGTTATTTAAATTTTTATTTGTAATACGTCTAGAGAAAATAGTGATATACTTGAATTATACAAAAAAAAGAAAAGAAAAAAAGAAGACACATTTGCACATAGTTTCTCCATACTCCGTAAGTAGAAACAATGAGATATTGTAGTTACGTGTGTCTTATGATTATTTGTTTTTAGGTGTATCTGATGATTATTATTATTCTTTATCTAGTCATCTTAGCGGCAGTTTAAAGAGTTTTGCAATGGACTGTTAGTATAAAATTTTCTAATTACATAATTTAAGTTCATCGTAAATATTCAATAAACCAAAATGTGCTAGAAAGAGGGAATTGTGTAACACACAGAATTTCTTTTTTTGGTGCAACCAAAGGGTGTTAAAAAGACGGAATTATATAATATAGATACTTGTACCTACTAATATTCGTAAAAAAGATATTAGTCGTGATATAACATTGGAAAATAAACATACAAAAAAAAAATAGATAAAAAAATAAAATATTCTAATGTGACATATAGAACTTATTTTGTGTCCCAATCTGACACTTTTCATCTAAATGCAACATTTTATGTCACGAAGGTGATATTTCTTTGGTAATGTCTGTAGGTACAACTTCTATACCATAAAGCCACATAAAAATAATATTCACTTTATTCTTTATGATTTTTTTTGTTATATAAACCAAGACGAGCTGAATAAATGTACATATGATACTTGTAATTTTAAGTTCAACTAATAGTACAGGATATATACAAGCATGTGAATTGTCTCTTATAAAATTAATAGAATCTCTTGTGAAACCCAAGTATGTGTATGGATATTAAGTCTTCTGTTACTTTTTCATTTAAAAAAAAAAAAAAAGAATCAACCTCTCCTCTATACCCTTTAATGATTGACCCATAACCAATATGTCATAAAAGAAACGTTTTAATACTTAAACTACTCTTTGTTATCAATCTTCTATTACGTTTTTATATTACGCGTTATTGTTACATAATTTGACTAAGTGATACATATATTTCTATTATTACGAGTAAATATTAAATAAGGGATAAGTGCTATTATGATAAATAGTAAAACAACATATATAACACCAAAAAATTAACATAACACCAAAAGCCTTAGCGTAGACACTTGGCAAATTTCTTAGAATATATCTGTTTTTAGAATTTATCCCACAAATGTAACTGTTTGTTTGGGATATTCTAGAATTATGTTTGTCGCACTTTGAAAGTACCTAATCGAATTGATTACGCACTTTAAAGTGCGTAATCAACTTACACTGGTCCCAATTTTTTTTATTTTCAATATGGTGATTTCTCACTTTTAAAGTGTGAAATCATCGTATTAAAAAAATAAAAAAATTAGGAACAATAACACTTTGTCTCCCTGCACTATATGGATAATTGCTTTGCCCCCTAAACTATAAAAATATACAGTTTGCCCCCAAATGACACTATTCATCTATTACCAATATTAAAATAATTAAGATAATATAGTTAAATGACTAAAATACCTTTAGTACTATATTTTGATTTTTATGCATTTAAATTTTGATTAGTGATGTGATAATTATTTAAAAACAAGCAAAAATAAACTATATAGTATTTCAATGTAATCTATATCAATGTTTTTCTTGGTCAAACTTTTAAAAATTTTTGGATTTCATTTTATATTATTTCAAATTTGAATGTTTTAATTGTAGGGATAGAACAATTTCCAAATGAGCTTGTTTTCTATGAAAATTTCTTTTGTAAAGGTATTGTATGAAAATAAATTTTTTATTAAAGTTCTGAGATTTTTTCGATGTCTCTTAACATTTTATACTTTTAATATTTGGCTTATTCTGTACAAACTACAATGTCGAATACAATATAATTTAATAGTTTATCACATTTTCACTCCCTAAGTTCTAAGATATTAATGTGTTATTAAATTTTATTTTTTTCCTAATTCTTTTAAACTATCGAAAATCAATAAAATACATGAAAAATCAAAATATGATACTTAGGGTATTTTAGACATCTAACAAATTTTTTTGGATATTTTAAAATTTTTAAAGGATGAATAATGTGAATCGAGGGCAAAGTGTATATTTTTATAGTTTAGGAGGCAAAGTGTAATTACACTTATAGTTCAGGGGGCAAAGTGTTATTAACCTAAAAAATATAATATAATAACACATTGATATTTTGAACTTTAGAGAGTGAAAATGTGAGAAACTATTTAATTATATTATATCCGCATAGCTATTTGCACAAAATAGGTCAACTATTAAAAGTATAAAATATTAATAGAGCATTGAAAAAATTTTAATAGAAATTTTATTTTCATACAATGCTTTTACAAAAAAAATTTCATAGAAAACAAGTTCATTTGAAAAATTATTCTACCACAGCAGTCAGCAGTTAAAACATTTGAATTCAAAATAATATAAAATGAATCCAAAAATTCTAAAATTTTGACCAAGAAATATATTGATATAGATTACATTGAAATAAGATATAGTTTATTTGCTTATTTTTGAATAATTATCACATCACTATCCAAATTTAAATACATAAAAATTAAAATATAGTATCAAGGGTATTTTAGTCATTTAACTAGATTATCTTGATAATTTTAATACTGGTAAAAAATGAATAGTGTCATTTGGGGGCAAACTATATATTTTTATAGTTTAGGAGGACAAAGTGTAATTATACACTTTAAAAGTGCGTAATTAATTTTGGTCCCAACTTTTTTTTTAAATTTTTAGTACGGTGATTTTGCACTTCAAAAGTGCAAAATCACCCCAATTTTTTTTTTTTTAAAAAAATACTTCGGTGATTTCACACCTTCAAAGTGTGAAATCCCAATTTTATTTTTTTTTGATTTCGCACTTTTAAAGTGCAAAATCATCATATTAAAAATTTAAAAAAAAAAATTGGAATCAAAGTTGATTACGCACTTTTTAAATGTATAATTAATTCGATTGTGCACTTTTAAAGTGCGATAGTTATAATTCCAAAATAACTTTAACAAATAGTTACACTTGACCGATAAATTTTTTAAAAAAAATAATATTTTACGAAATTGGCCAAGACACTTGCTACATATCTACTTACGTCGCTAACCGTACAACTTTCCCTAGGCTTTTTTCTTTTTGGGTTATACTGTAGTACGACTTTTCCCACTTACTATTGGAGTTGGACTGGGGCAGGACTGTAATATTCCTCCGAATCCGTTCACGTTATCAGCTTAACCAGCTCCCGTAAGTTTAACAACCTTATCCATTTGAAACTATCCAATATAGCACTGCCAAATCAGCATTTCGTATCTATAAAGTGTATCCAATATAGCCATTCTAAAGCCACAAAAGATTCATGTGGCTGAGATACATCACTTCAAGCACAACAAATTTATATTACTTGTCATGGCAATAAAGTTAGTAAAATATCATACAGAAGCGATCGACTATATTGTTTACTTCGCTTGTAATTCACAAAAAATGGCTTCTGCTGTGATGACCACTCTTCCGCAGTTCAACGGCCTCTGGCCAAAAACAGCATCAGCTGCTCCCGTGCAAAGATTGGTTAGTAATCAGATCTCATCTTTGATTGACGCTTTATTTCATACTTCAGATATATATATGAAGGGTTACGTTTCCATAACATGTGGTCTGGTTATGTGGAGTTGTGATTGACGAGTTTGTATTCATGTATAAAAGTTAGACCCATTTAGTGTTTTGATTTGCTAAATGCTGATCTAAAAATGTGACAAGTAGATGGATTGTTTTAAATTAGTTTGAAAGAACAAGTTGCACAATTTGTCTTGATTTTAAATATAGAAATAATATCCAATGCTTAATGCATATGTAGAAGAAAACAAATTCCTGTATTCGTTACTTTTTTTAGTGACTTGTTATTGAACCACACTACATCAAGGTATAAATTCAATGATACTATCTAATTTACTGCTTCTCTTGTAAACGGTGGAGTTTACTTTAAGGAAAATATTTATTTAGGTAGATTCGATTTTTTACTGTTGATCTTGTAGTCATAATTAAATTTTAAAAAATCTTACCTACATCAACTGATATCATAAATTTTCTAAAATTTAATCTACACCACAAGATCTACAAATCAGATAAAAAATCAAATCTATTTAAGTATTTACTATACTTTAATCTACATCACACATGTCATATCATGTGAAGTATAATAATAAATTTGTGAAAAATAATTTTATATAGACCAAATTTATAATATAATATTATAAATTTTTTTATTCATATCATGTTATATTACTTATTTGTAACGATGTAAGGAAAAGTGAGATGATGAGATGATATAAGATTTATATAAATATTTCTCAATTAGTGAATAATATCCCAGACAGTCCACCAAGTATTTTCCGTTAAAGTTTGCTAATATGCTACTCGTCCTTACAAATTTTAGTGCATAAACTTGTCGGATCCTAACTAAAGAGAGATAAAAAAATAATAATAATAAAAAAAATCCTTTATCGGATGTCATTGCCAATCCTAAACCAAGAAAAGTGGAAAAGAAAAACTAATTTTTTAAAATAAAAAAAAATAATAATAATAATATAATAAGAGGGCAATCATTTTTTTTTAAGAGTGCAATCAAATTAACTTTAGCTGTGCTTTGTTCCTGCTGCAGGTGGCTGTTCAACCGGTGAAAAGTAGAGGTCAGGGAGCTTTAGGCGCACGCTGTGATTTCATTGGCTCACCCACAAATTTGGTAAGCATTTTGATCATTCTACACGAACGCATGCTAAAACTGTTGCAAGAACATTGACTAGCAAAATAAATCTAGCCCACCAGGCAAAAGGGCTTGTTATCCGTTCTCGTATTTGGACAGGGTTAGATTCGTAATACTTCTCTAGTCATATAACAGGATTGAATTCTAAACGCTCCCCCTGATGAAAAGGAGATTGCATTGGATTAATTTTGTTACGACAATTTAAAAGCAAAAAGTTCTCCGTAAAAATATTGTGATGTTTTGATGTCTTCACAGATAATGGTGACTTCAACAAGCCTGATGCTCTTTGCCGGTAGATTTGGTTTGGCTCCATCTGCAAACAGGAAGGCCACTGCAGGATTAAAGCTTGAGATCAGGGACTCAGGCCTACAAACTGGTGATCCTGCTGGTTTCACCCTTGCAGATACCTTGGCCTGTGGAACTGTAGGTCACATTATTGGGGTTGGAGTTGTACATTGGCCTCAAAAACATTGGTGCCCTCTAAATTTGTTCACAAATGCTTGTAGCAAACTCTCTTGTCAATTCATCTTTGCATCCGTTTGTTGTCTTTTCATGTTTATAGTTTCTCGGTTCATACTATTTCTTAAGGTTTTTGCAAAATACAGATGCCAGAAAATGTCGATAACTATCTTAATCCGTTAGAATCAATTCAAATTTGCACACCAGATCCCTTGTGACAATTTGCAATGTTGATCAGTTTGGGGGAAATAGCGTCCATAGTTGAAGTCATTCCAATATATTGGTTGAATATTTATATTTTTTATTTTCATTCAAAGTTACACAGTAATGGATTATACTTGTAATTTGCACAATGTTTATGAGAACAAATTGTCTCCAATTAGAGGTGGAGTAGATGGATAGTTCAGTTGGAATGCAAGGTTTAAATCACCTTTACAAACAAACAAACACTGAAACAAGAACAAAAACAAGATATAAATCATTAT
Source organism: Cinchona pubescens (assembly GCA_025175665.1). NCBI lineage: Eukaryota > Viridiplantae > Streptophyta > Magnoliopsida > Gentianales > Rubiaceae > Cinchona > Cinchona pubescens. The sequence continues at coordinate 1,330,375 of JANKKI010000116.1, forward strand.
ACTTGAAAATGATTTATAACACACGTGATCGTGTCCACGAGTGCATCTCCAATGTGTCACTTTCCAAAATATTTGTATAGATTCAAATCATGCACTCGTAAACAAGATTTGAACCTAATACAAGATTATTCAATAATCAAAATAGAGAGTAAAAATAAGGATGGAGAATTCGGTGATAGAAAAGAATACCTAAGATGGGTATATATACAGAATGATTTTGAGAGAGTCAGAATGCAAGTGCTCTAATTTGGGAGAAAATAAAGACAAGAAACCAGTGTTATACAAGAAATGGTTTTCAAAGTCAGTTTAGAATTCTGTGTCCAAATAAACCACAGATTTAAAACATAACAGAAGAAAAATTATACAAGAAATAAAATTCTATCAATTCACACACATCTTCATGCCAGGGGACGTATGCGATATAGAAAATTTCCCTAAACCGCAAAAAGTGAATTGTTTTAGCTCCTAACTAGCTAGTCATACCCATACAAAACAGTACAAACATAAATTTTGGGAAAGCCACCTACAAGTTTTCTATGTGGGACAAGTGCTTTCCCAATTGAAAGGGAGTTGGAAAAATGAGAGAAATCAAAATTTTAAACAATTTGAATTTTTTAGGCAAAATTTTAACAATTCCCTCAAAAATATAGATGTGATACTAACTAAAGAAATGTAACACATAAATGACACTATCTTATCGATTTGAATCGAACTTGGTAAATTTAACAGAGTATTATATGAAAGATAGGTTATCAAAGTTTTGAACTTTTCTCCTTGATACACACTTCAACAGTTGAGTATATTTTAGAATTCAATCCATTATAAACTCTTGATTTGGTGCTCTTAGGCCATGTACTCTACCTAAATTTTCATGAGTACTTTAGAGGTATACATGTTCATCTAATAGGAAATGGCCTCTACTCATACACTCTCATGGGTGAACTTGTCAAGTGTGTGGCTACACACTAGTTATAAAGAATATAAGTTCATTAAGAGTCATTAATTCATCTCTCAGAAATTAGATAGTAAGTATTATCTATACGATACTGAAGGTGCGCTTATGATAGTGTTAATGGAATATCTTTGTTACTTTTTGTTAACCATTGACCCTATTTCTTGGGATTTTCATTACAGCAATTGCAATAGAAAATTTTATTCAATTCACCTCAATAAGTCTAAGTCCCATCCTCCTCCATATATCTTGAACCAAGTTTTTATTTAGTCATTTTATTAAAGAGTCAGTCAAATTCTTTTAGAACCTCACAAATTCTGTGATAATGACCCTAATGCTCATAAACTGTCTCACAATATTGTGTCTCAAGCGGATAATGTCGGCTTGTCCCGTTGTAAACTTGACTTTTTGCTTGAACAATTGCCATTCGTGAATCGCAGTGCAATTAAATAAAAGACATAGGTTTTGGTTACAAAGGAATGTCAATCAATAAATTTTGAAGTCATTTATCCTCTGAAGATGCCAATTCTAAAGCAATAAATTCATATTCCATTGTAGACTTAGTATTACATGTTTGCTTATATGATTTCTATAAAAACATACCTCCAACAAAATGTAACCACTTTTGGAGTTAGTCTCATGATTATCATATACCAAATCAGCATCACAATAACCTTCTCGCACTGAAGGATAACTTAGTAAAAGGTATTCTAGCTGCAGGGTTCCTTTTTAATATGTAAGTAATGTGATAATGTTGTCCAATGACTTCTATCAGGATTGTGTGTGTCTACTCAATTTACCAATAATATATGCAATATCAAGAAGAGTGCAATTCATGAGATACATCACACTTCTCATAATTTTCGCATTATTCAGTTTGTGAGACACTATCACATTTATTCTTTCTCAAATACACACTAGGATCATAAAGAATACAATAGATTTTAAATCAAAATGGTTAAACCTTGTATTGATTTTTTCTATCATCAACATACAAGCATATCAAGATTTCAACATTACCATAAAATCTACTACAAACACATTTATTAGATTTATTTATTCTAAAACTATTAGAAAAAAAGAGTCTTATTAAAATTTTCATACCATCATTTAGGAGTTTGTTTTAACCATATAAGTACAAGTCTGCACTCTTTATGTTCTTGTTCTTCAAAAGAAACAACTAAGGTTCATCATTATGTGTCGAATCTAGTTTTTCACCAATATTATCTAACAACTCTTTCACATCTCAGCAAGTATACAGGTTGCATAGTAATATATAGAAATAGGAATTGTTCCCCGTTAGGATAAAAAATAATTAATTAATTAATACTCATTATTAATCACTATTTAGACAATAGAAATAACGTGTTTTTGGGTTTTATAATATTATACCAAAAGCAATTAAAATTACCTAAGTAACAAATAAATAAAGGGTTACTAAAAGCAAGTAATCAAGAAAATTCAATAAATGTAAAGTGGGTTAAATTTAATACTTGATTACTCTAAGATGGAAAAATATATAAAACATAAATTCGATTTAACAACAGATTTCAATGAAAAGATACAACCTTTCTACTTGTAATTGCTAATTAATATTAAGCTACGAAACAATACTAATTGCAAGGAAAATAAGCAAAAGAAATAATTGATTCATAAACGAGCAAAGCATATTCCATAACCTTCCAAGTGATCTCCAAAATATCCAAAAATCCATAAAGAAAGAAGAATCAAATTTACTAGTTTAATCTAAGAATCTGAGGACAAAAGTTACAAGAATTGATATGAATAGAGTGTTTTGTAATTCTCAGAAAGAAACCTTAATTAATGTTTTTAAAAACTACTCTGCGGCTCCAAAAAGTGGCTGCTGAGAAGTATTTATTCTGCACCAGTCTTCCATGTTCGCCACAGCAAACAAGTTATACTGCATGGACTTAACCCACTGTCTTCGAATTGCTCAGTTTTCCCGTTGGTACCCTTCACCACCTCGACCAGCAACAAACTCAACTTCATAGCAGCTCTACACTTCCTCTACCGCATGTATCCCAATTTCACAAACGGCTAGATTTACCCTTAATATGCACAAAAAGGAAAAGCTCAATATAAGTGGCTAATTTTAACTATAATTTAAAACATAAAAACTACTAAAAATAAAATAAACACATAAAAAACTATTTCACACCAACATTACTCAATAATAAAATCACAAAAACACAAGACAATTAAGATAAATGGGGTAAAAACATCAAGACTAAGTCCAAAAGAATAGTAAAATAACCCTAAAAATTCTAAGGCTGTCATTGATCCATGGATATTTTCTCATCTAGATCACCATTCATAAAGAAGCTTTTACATCCATTTGGTGAACAGTTAAATTATATATAAAAGCAATAGCCACAAGCACCCTAATGGTAGTAATTTCAGCTACAGGTGAGCAAGTGTCAATGTAATCAATGCCTTTTTTGTGTAAAACCCTTAGCCATTATCCATACCTTGAATTCATCAATAGAACTGTCAACCATTAATTTCTTTGTAAATATCCATTTACACCCAATAACTTTACACCCTCTAGGAAAATCTAACAATTCTTTCGTGTGATTACTTATTATGAACTCTAGTTCATTTCTAAGTACGTCTTTCCAAAAACTAGCATAGATTGAACTCATTGTCTCTTTATATATTTTTTAATCTACTTTAGTTGTGAAACGTGTACAAAATTAGGCTTCAAAGTTAAGTAGTTTCCACTCTTACCCTGTTATTTCTTCTTAATTTTTAAACTTCTTGGTTTTCATGTTCTTCTGTGTCTTGAGTTTAATGATATGGTGTTTTACAGAATTTTTATTAATTGGGAAAACATTTTCAAAAAACTCAACATCTTTAGTTTGAATTACAGGGTTAGACTCCAATACTAAGAACTTATATGCAGACACATTAGACACGTTAGTCATTATTCCGGACCGTAACTCCACAACTATCCACCACAATCAACATATTTAACCAAGACTACTGAAGGCAAAATTTTTACCTTCTTGATGAATACTAGAACGAATTTCCTTTCTTTATACTCAACAAAACACTTAAACTTTTTTTTGCTTTTTCACGTTTTCTTCTTTTGATCTTTTTCAATTTTTTTTCAACACACTTTTTTCCCTAAACAACATAACACAAGGAATTAATAACACAATAAAGTCATATATTTGACTTCTTCTCCAACAAATAACACTTTCTTCCCAAGTAACCATTACTATAGACATTGCAACGGTAACACTGGTACTTTGCAAGACCAACACTAGTAAAGGTGATAGATAGAAAGAAGGTTAAAAAAAAATAGTAAATTAGCTAAATAATATGATTATCAAAGAAAATGTGTTCATTAACCTCAATAAGGGGAAACTGGGGATTCATATCATAAAAGTAGGCAATTTAACTCAACTAGTCCAAAGAAAATGCCTATCATTTCCAAGGTTCAAGTTTCACTTGTATTTTGCAAGAATAACTTTAACACAATTCCCAAAAATATCACAAGTTAAACAAAATCTCAAGGCATAGACATGATTATCACTCATTAAAAATAACAAAGTTCTCAATATTTTCACATTGCACACGAGTTCAAATATGTATGTGTTTGTTGCGAGAATTCAATGAATCAACGGTTTCAAAAACCAAAGTAACTTATATACACTTTTAACCCAAAAATAAGTTAATGTACACAAATCACTACCTAAAAATACATAAAATCTTTTTGAATTTTTGAAACTTTTCTAGTTGTTTAACTCTCTACAATACTTCAGACATACGGGATATGAAAATCCTGAAGGCTGCTGTCCTGTAGTGAGAAGTCTTTTACACAATAAGATCCTAAAGATTGATAACAACACACAAAAAAAATATTTTTAATTTTTTAGATTTTTTTATTCTTTTTCTTTTCAAAATTACTCTAGATCATATTATAATACAAAAACACCACCAAGCTTAAAAATAAAATAAACAACACGCTTCTAAAACATAAACACAAACATTTCCCAACTTAAATGGACCATTGCCCCTGATGTTTCCAAACAAATAAACATAAGGGAAAATGCATTTTTGGTCCCTCTTGTTTGAGGTATTTACTAAACTAGTCCCCAAACTTGCGGACAAAACAAATATAGTCCCCAATGTTCCGTAATTTGAACAAAACTAGGACAATTGACGGTAAATTAAAGTTTAACAAAAAATAGCCATGTGCATGTCTCGTGGCCGTTAAATTTTAAAATGAATTAATATAAATAAATAAATGCTAAAAGAATTGTACAAAACTGGTTCCGAAATTTTGTCAAAAAAATGCAATTAGTCCCCAAAGATCGAAAAAATTAAAATTTCTTTTAACACAAAAATTCTATAAGTTTCAATGTCAAAGTAACCTGTACCATCAGGGATTTGAGGAGGTGGAAAAAAAATTTTAATATAAAAAATAATCTCAACTAAATAATGACCACATCCAATAAGGGCTAATTGTGGTGAATGATTAACTAGATTTCAAGTGAAAATTTTGAAAATATATAAAGTTTGATTTTTTTAAATGATAAAATACATATTTGTTAAAAAATTAATTGTATACATATATTGTAAAATATTATTGTTAGAAATTAAATTCACATAATATTGTAGTGATATTATAAAAATATCTAGTATTATTAGGGTGAATAAACATCTCGATAATAACTAAATTTTGCTAAACATATAATTTACAAACTAAACACATTTAATTATCAAATTTGATAAAACTAATATCAATAGAAAAGATAATAAATTATCATGTTCCTAGGTTGAAATGGAATTTTAGACAATGGGTTATTTTTTTGGACACAAAATAATTATACATATGATGCAATTGTGTTACTATTTTATATATTTATATTTCTTTTACTATGGTAAAAAAGAAATATTATAAGAAATCAGAAAGAACTCGTAATGTGATACTTGATATTGTTAACTTTCTAGAATTCGTGTCACCAAATCTGGCTAATTTGATCTAAGTTTAATTAACATTAATATTACATTTCTTGTAATAAAATAATAATAATAATATTACAAAGGACAAATTTATCACTATAATAGTGTGGACATTTAATTTCTAAGGATAAAATTTTATAGTAGATGGATAGGATTAGTTTATTAAGAAATATGTATTTTATAATTTGAGAGGTTCAAACGGTATCTATTTTCAAAATTATTTCAAATCTAATCATTTAGCACAACTAGCCCTTAAATCCTTTTTCGCCCAACTATGTTTCTTGGATATGATCATTATTTATTTGAGATTATTTTTAACATTCACAAATTTTTTCCTCTCTCCTCAAATCCTTGATGGCGCAGGTTGTTTTGACATTGAAACTTCAAAATTTTTTTTGTTAAAAGAAAATTTTATTAGTTTATTTGTCTTTGGGGACCAATTTTGTATTTTTGACAAACTTTGGGGACTAGTTTTATACAATTCTTTTAGTATTTAAATTTTTTTATTAATTTTTTAAAATTTAAAGGTCACGTACACGCACATGGCCATTTTTTGTTAAAAACTTTAATTTTCCATCAGTTGTCCTAACTTTGTTCAAGTTACGGAACTTTGGAGATTAAATATGTTTTATCTGAAACTTTAAGGACTAGTTTTGTAAATACCCCAAACAAGAGGGACCAAAAATACATTTTCCCATAAACAGAATTAAAAACTGAAAACATAATTATGAGCAGAGGACTCCCTTGAGTTGTAAATAGCATGTCCATCTTCTAGTCTTCATCTTCTTATTCAACTTCATGCTCCAAATCCTTTTCTTGCTACTAAGACGTAGGAGTGTCTAACATAAACAATTTAAACCTATTACTATAAGATCAATCTAAACAATAAAAGTAAAGATAAAATAACACAAAATAGAGTAAGAAACTTGGGTTACCTTCTAAGAAACATTTCATTTATAGTATATAGCTAGACTTTGCTAAGTCATTTGAAGAACATCAAAGGCTTCAGATGATCTACTTCACCCTTCTAACATTGATCAAGATGCTTACGATCTACAACCAATTGTCTTACATCTTGCTCTTTGGAGGAAAGTGTGGCAGTTAGACATGCAAATCCACCTCCCAAATGCTACTTCAAATTTCTTTCTTTAAACCTAGCCCTTTTATCTAGACTTCTTATTCCTCATAGCTTCTTTATTGTGGTTCATCGCCTTTGTTGCCCTATATACCACACTTATAGCAAAATATTCCTCCCTGATGTTCGGAATCTCAATAGCCTTGAATACTTTGAAAAATCTCACCTTTTTGTCTTGAATCCTCATAGTAAGTTCTCCTTTCTACACATCTATGAAATTTCTACCTGTTACTAAAAAAGGTCTTCCCAAAATAATTAGAATGTTTTGGTCCTCTTCATAATCCAATACACTGGAATCTAGTGGGAGAATAAATTTGTCAATATTTACAAGCACATCTTCTACGATTCCTCTTGGGTATGTTAAAGACCAGTTTGCCAGATCCCTATAAATTGAAGTAGGCTTGAGCACCCCTATTCCCAATTTCTAATAGATAGATATGGCATCAAATTCACACCAGTAGCCAAATCACACAAGGCTTCAACCATAAATAGGGTGCCAATTGAACATAGAATATTAAAGCTACCTGGATCTTTCAACTTGGGCGGCAACTTTTGTTTTAAGATGATACTAACTTCTCTGTGAGTGCAATTGTTTCGAATTCTTCTAACTTCTTTTTGGACAAGATAGCCTTCATGAACTTCAGATAACTCGGCGTCTACTCCATAAAGCCTCCACAAAAGGAGTATTTGTGTGAAGCTTTTTGAATATGTCTAAGAATTTTGTAAACTGTTTGTCCAACTTTCTCTTTTGAAGCCATTGAGGATATGGAATAGACAGATTTGCATGTGAAACGGGCTGGCTTTCTTTTACCATCTGTAGAATGACTTCAACTTCTATTTCATCATTTTTATACTAGAACACTTCTAATTGTTTACTACTCCTCAAGAACATTTTTTTATTATTGCTCTATACCTTCCTTTCTCGAATTTAACTCTGTAATACTTGGTAAAGATCCTTGAGGTTTATTGTTGTAGCATGGTAAATGTCCAATTTGGTACTCCAAATTATGAATTGTGGCTGACTGGCTCTCAATAATTGATGTCTGTTTCTAAATAATGAAATTTTGGTTCTACATAATGGCATCATCTTTGGCTATGTATTGCACGAGCCACTATTTCACATTAATATTTTTCTTCTCAACTTGAGGTCTTGGTTGGGAACCAAATCCGAGTAGATACATTGGCTTGGTAAATAATGATAATGATGGACCTCTTTGATTTTTGCTTCAAGAAAAATTTAGGTGATTTTTCTATCCAGGGTTATACAGATTTGAGCAGGAATTGTTTTGTTCACGATTATAATTTCCTACAAAGTTGACTACTTCTGACTTAATTAGGCATTGAACTATAGGATGTCCCCTCATTATGAATTCCATAAGCAACAAAAGGACTCTACACTAGTATTTGAGGTATCCCAAAAGAAACAAATTTCTTTAATAACACGACAGCCTGTGTCGTCAAAGCTGTCAATGCATCTACCTCCAAGACACATGTTTCTTTCCTCCACATTGATGATTCAATTTGCCATTGATTATTGTTAGAGGCCATTCCCTCCAGCAATGTGTAAGCATCTTCAAATGATTTTCTCATAATTGCTCCCCTGGCTACTGCATCGATGATTGTCCTGGTTAGGCCTTGCAACCTAGAATTTCTGCACTTGTAGCCAGTTAGGTAGTCCATGATGAGAACGTCATCTAAGTAGTTCCTTGAACTTCTCCCATACTTCATATAATGGCTCGAAGTCAAACTGCATGAAAGAGGTGTTTTTGTTTCCCATTGGTTGTTTTTGATGGAGGGAAAAACTTGGCTAAGAATATCTGTACCAAATCATCCCATATGGTAATTGATCCTAGAGGTTGAGAAATTAGCGATGCCTATACTTTGTCACTCACAGAAAACGAGATTGGCCTCAATCTTATGGCGTCATCTATCATACCATTTTGTTTCAAAGTATACATATTTCTAAGAAGTTGAAAATATGCAGATTTGGATCATCACTGGGAAGGTCTCCAGACATCGCTGAAGCTTGAATCATCTAAATTATGGCTAGTTTAATTTTGAAGTTGTTTGCTTTAATAGCTAGGCTTCTTAAACTTGATTGAAATCCCTCTACAAGTAGGATCACATAATCCGTCAACTTAGGCTCCACTGGCTCTTTAGCCATTGTCACTGTGTCTTGAAGCCTAAGAACAGATAAGCTTGCTATCTCGTTAAGGTCTGCTAATAGTTCTTTTGATTTAGAATCTAAAGAAGTAAGGTTGTCTTTCTTAACACGACACATACAGTGACCAAGAACTCTTAACAAAGAAACAAAGAAAGAAGACAAGTAAAAGGGAACGAATAAAAGAAAAGAAAAAGGAAAGAAAAATATTGTACTAGAATTAGATTGCTTGATATTAATATTAGTAGAAAATTAAGAACTAATTTTCCAATAACGGCACCAAAAACTTTTTGCAAGATTTATACACTTTCTAATATCGTTACGAGTAATATAATCATAAGTAGAGATTATACCCATAAAGAATTTGTCTTAATTATACTAATTACTAAAATTAGCACAACCAACTCTATTCAAACAATCAATATTTGAGTAGTGAAGATAATTAAATACAAGTAAATTAAACAAAGAAAATAAATGAATGAATAGTTCAAATGATAAAAGGGAGAATCATAGTTGTGGTCCCCAAACTATGGGTAGTGCTCAAAACTTGTTTCCAATCTATGTGAAACTGTAATTTTGGTCCCTAAATTATCAATTATACCTAAAAATAGGACAATGACGAAAAAGTCCTAAACCCTAAACTATCAATTATAACCGGAAACAGGACAATGATAGAAAAGTCCTAAACCATAACAGTTTTGGTCATGTGTGGTGCACATGGCTGTTAACTCTAAAAGGTTTTGTCAAAATTCATGCAATTATGTGCAAAACTGGTCCCCAATCATTATAGATTTTAGCTAAATAGGTCCCTATTTTGGAATATTTTACCAGATTATACATGACTTAAACAAACACCAATCAATCCATATTATAAACAGTACAACAATAACATCTTAATACAAATGCCTTTTGGTTCATTTTTTGAGTATTATTAATGTTTAAAGAATGTTAAAAAATTGAAAAAGAGAAAGGAAATAACAAAGAAGTCAATAACTATATAATAGACTAATACATTAGCTATCAAATAAGCAAAATTAAAGAGCTGCTTTGTAATAGGGAATTGGCGCGCAAACTTTATGAACTTAATTCGTAAGTCATATTCGCAACCAATATAGGCATTTTGTATCCAAAAAGATAACTGCTACCACTCCCAAAACCACATTCAATTAGAACTACACAAGTGCTTAAAATAAAGGGGAATTAATCAATTTTTACTATAATAGCATAAAACAAACAAATTAGAATTTATGGTCGATGAAAAGTGCAAAAAATAATAGAAATGCGAGAGTCAAAATTCTTGAGAGGTTTTCAAGAATCCCTACTATCAAGGAAAATGGGTTGAAAAATGCATCAATTATCACAAAATCAATCTTGGGTGGGTGATTATGGTACAAATGCCTTGTGGTTCATTTTTGGGTATTATTAATTGCAACATTAAGATTTGTTGTAATGTTTAATATATAGATTGAATGGCATTCGTTTTAAGTTATTTATAATCTAGCAAACCATCCTAAAATAGGGACCTGTTTGGCTATATTGATTCATAAAGATCAGGGACCAATTTTGCACACAATTGATAAATTTTGACAAAACATTTTTAGAGTTAACATCCATGTGCACCACACATGACCAAAGCCACTAGGTATTTGGAATTTTCCTCATTTGTCCTATTTTTGCATATATTGATAGTTTGGGTCCAAAAGTACAATTTCACATTAGGGGCCAATTTTGAGCACTATCCATAGTTTGGGGACCAAAAATACAATTTTCCCATGATAAAAACTTACGGTTCAATTTTCAGTCAATACTTAATTCGAATATCTTATTTTTTCTCTCTTCCAGTTACAAACTAGGGTTTTTGCTAACCTAGGGTTCTCATGTATTCACAAGCTCCTTCCAGAATCATGCAAACCTAATAATCCAAACCAAATCACTATATATCTATGTGAATTGCAATCAGGACTAGAGCATTAAGAACAAACCCTAATTTTTGCTAGCTAAGGCATCTATGTATATATCTATCCTATGCCCAAAATTATTTATATATTTCAACTGAGCAAATAAATCAAACAAAGATTGTTCAAATCTTATCTAACTCTAAATTCCGTTTTCCAAGTTCAATCCAGGGTTTTCATATCAATTCAGTTGGTGGCCAAGCAATTGAAAGCTTTAAAATCAAATTTAAATAAACAAACACTCATCCATAATCAAAAGAGAGAGAAAGATTTGATATTAAAACTACATCTTGAGATGAAATTGAAACCCTAGTAAAAAAAATTAATGAACAAATAAAAGTATATAAATAAGAAAGAAATAGATTACAATCATTTCCATTACAAGGAACAAAGAGAATAGGGAAGAAGAACAAAAACTCTATTCAAAAGTATTGATCTTCAATTGTGCTCTTCATCTTGGAGCACAGATAATTGACGTCTTTCCTTGATATTAAACTAACATGATATACTCATTTATGAAAGAAATACCCAAGAATATATATATATATATATAGAAATACCCAAGAATATATACATATATACATATAGTGTTTACTTATTAGGATTGTACAAAGTTAAGGGCCGAAATAACCTCCTGGAGAGTCGTAAAATTGCAAAACCTATTTTTGCCACAGCATAGGTACAACTAATGCCTCTGTGGGCATAGCTGCTCCCAATGAATAGAGGTTGTGCATAGCTCAAGGTGTTCCTGGTGCACCTTGTGCCTGGCTAGGTATAGCTACACCGTTTTCTACCGTTTGCACATTGATCATCTATTTGACCCCCTATTTGTCCAATCCTATAAAAACACATTAAAACACATAAATAAATGTACTTAAAAACTTAAAATACTTATGCATGGATAAAAACACATTAAAACACATAAATAAATGTACTTAAACACTTAAAATACTTATGCATGGATAAATACTCCAAATTCAACAAGTTATAATTTTGCCTTCTTTACACAAACTCACTATCCACTCACCTGCAAATATACAGGGTGTAGTAGTAGCTAGTGCCAAGATGGATCGTTCCCATGGAAATTTATCAAACAACAAGTAGATTGCATTAGACCTAGGAATTTACTTACCATTTAGGCAATGATAAAGTGGATTTAGATTTTAACTAAAAACTACTAAATAAGTAAAAACACAGCTAAAATGAAAATGAAGAGCAATAAGTAACTAACAAGTAAATAACAATGAACTATCAAGTAATAAATATGCATTAAGCAATGAAGATGATTCCTCTACAGGTTTAGTCAATTCAATTGTTTGCTTGCTTAATGGTTAAATTCTCCCAATTATGAACCAATTCCTTAGCCCAACAACTAGTTCTAACATAATCTATCCACATGAAGTTATAGAATCAAGTAAAAATTGTGATATCTTGGCTTGACTATCTACAATTGTACTCTGTTAGATAATGGTCTAGATTTAACACTCAACATCCATAATTTTGTGTTAAACCCACAAAGGAGATTCAAAGAATGACCATCTCTCCAAACCCTACCAAATAAAGATTACAAACTACAAAACTTTTCCACCACTTCAGCAAATATCCAATCACTGTTAAATAACCGAAACCCATTAGAGTTCACATCTCCTTATCCCAATCCAAAGAAATCTAGCTATCTGTAATCAACATAAGAAACGAAGGTAGAAAGGAACAACTCCTGCAAATCATAATTAAAACGTAGTAATTCAAAGTAGAAATGAAAGATTTTTATATGAAAAGAAAGCTAATGTAAAACTCAACAAATTAATCTAAGAAAGTTTTTAACTTGCAAAGAAATTAAACTAGAATTAAAATAAAGAAGTGTTGAAAATTTAAGATTAAACTAAGAACAAAACTAAATTAGCAAAACTTGTTAACTAAGCTACGCTAAATTAGTTACTACACTGCTACTATGTGCCCTTTTCTAGGCAATTAGTACAATATAATACACAAACTATTACAATGCAACCAAATTATCGAATAGGCTTATCGATCACAATTAGCCTTTTATAACTGCATAATCATTGACCGCAACCCATGTTTTTCTAAACCCGTGTAATAAGCTTTACGGACCTTGCTTAGTCTTTTTCGTCTTTTCTAGACACTCAGAATCTTCAACTTTAATCCTTCAACTTGTGGTTATCCTAGCTTTTGCCCAACTGTCCAATTTGCCTACAATAAACCACCAAAATATATAAGTACTAAAACACATAAAAATAGCATAAAAGTATTACTAAATTAGATTTTAATTTACTTTGACACATGAAAAAACTAATTAAAACTAAATCAATGAAAAACACACGTAAAAACACATTAATCGGGCAACACTAACAAAATACTATGGATTTCACGGGTAAAATAAAACTCTATTTTCTAGAGTTATCAAACACATACATTGACATTTTTGAATAAAAACCCTAAAATGACTAAAATACCCCTAATTTACTTACACAAATATCATAAGTTGGTTAAAACCTAGACAGAATTCAAGTAAATAACTCTATTTTGGAGAGTTAACAAATTCCCAAATTCTGGTGGGCGGCAAGCCTGAGACAGCAATGAGTAGAGCAAATTGTCTATATAGGATAAATCCAAAATATGGCTCATAAGTTCATGACCAAGGTGAAATCTGGTGGATAGCAAGACCAAGGTATTTTCTCAAAGGTTCAAAGGCAAACATCATGATACAATAAGGGTTAGAACTAGAACGACAGTCAGAACCAGAATAACCAAAACCAAAACATGTATTTTGGTAAGTTTAAAAAAATTTGGTAAAATTAATAAAAATTTTCAAGGACCTTTCTATGTCTATGGAGTAATAGGTCATAAGGAAAATGTGTGAAAATTTCAGAAGGGATAAGAGAAGCAACCAACTAAACAAGTGAATCTGATTCAAGCTAACAAGGCGATTGTTGTTATGTCTCGGAAGTGAATTTGGCTCACAACATGACTAAGTGGATTGTGGATATTAAAGCCATGAAGCACATTTCTATTGATAAAAGCCACTTCCTTGATTATGAAGGAGTGGGGGATGGGGAGAAAGTATTCCTAGGAGATGCATGTACTGCTCTAGTTTAGGGCAAAGGCAAAGGTTTTTTGACACTTATCTCTGAAAAATTAATTTCTTTGACCAATGTTCTTCATGTTCCTTCCATGAGAAGAAATTTAATTTCTGATTCTTTATTAATAAGGATGCTATTAAACTTGTGTTTAAAGGTTATAAATTAATTCTTACTAGGAATGAGGAGTTTGTGGGAAAGAGTTTTCGTTGTGGGGCATAAATGTAGTTGATGCTACTTGCAATAGAATAAATAAGAATGTTGCTTCTATTTATATTGTTGATTCTGCTGATATGTGGCATGCTAGATTAGGACATGTGAACACTGATTTCATAAGAAGAATGAAAATTTTGAATTTGATTCCTAATCTATCTAATCATAACCTCACAAAATGTTAAACTTGTGTGAATGCCAAACACTCAGAAAAAACCCTTTAATATGTTGAAAAACCACCAAGCAATTAGAATTAATTCATAGAAATTTTGGGAACTTTAAAACTAATGTGAGTAGAGGTAGTAAGAAATTGGTCCTATAATTTGGATTATAAATAATGGGACATTATTTGGTATATAATATTTATCAAACTTTTTTTATAGTTTTTAAAAATAATGTTGACTTTTTGAATAATGAAATAATTGTTTGGATATAAAATAATATTTGGAATTAACTAATTGGATTGCAAATAATGAATACCTATTATTTGAATTAACCATTTGGAAATATAAAAAATTCTGCAACTAATTAAATTACTATTTATGCATTTTCTTCACTGTATTTTAAGAAATCTGCCACAAATTTTCAGATATTTTATTTTGTTGTCAATTTGAAGTAGTTCGAGATGTTGTTAATTGCTTGTGTGGATGTTGACTTCGGACCATGAAAAAGATCGGAGGTCCAATCTGTGCCTTTCTAGTTAATAGCCATTAATTGCAAATGTAAACGTTCAGCCAATACATTTCAGAAGTTGACATTTTTCAACATTTTAGACCTACCAATATATTCCCAGATAGAGTAGTTTGTCCAACAACTATTTTTAGCTTCTATGAATGTTCTTTTCTTGAATTCAGCACAATTAATTTAACTTGGATTACGACTAATTTTGGGGTTAATTTCTTATGTAAACAATTTTAACCCCCTCGTTGGAAAAAAGTTACATAACACTTAATTTGATTGATTGAAAGAAATAGGGTTAATAATGTGGATGATATAAATAATAAATAGTGTAAATAATGAATCAGACAAAAATAAATAGTGTGAGGATAGGTGGTAAGACACTTCCCCTATGATCTATTAATAATGGGTTTGAGTTACTAAAGGGAAGGAGGGAGAGGCGGGTTTAAAAAAAAAGCGTAAAATATTATATTGGGATAACATTTACTGACAAACAACATTAATGTTGACCAAATATTATTCGGCACATAATGTAAATTATTTACAATCCAAACAGCTATATTACTTTCATTGATAATTACTCTAGATACACTAATTATATGTCCTAAGTCAAAAAAGATAAACCTGAATATATATTCATTAAATTCAAATATGAAGTTGAACTTCTAAATCAGTTTGACCTGAAGATTGAAAGACTTTGGTCTAATAGAGGAGACGAATATAACTCAAAGTTAAAGAATTTTTGTGAACAAAATAGAATAATTCATGAAACAACTTCGCCATACTTACCGTAATCTAATGGAGTTGTAAAAAGGAAAAATAGGACGTTAAAAGACATGTTGAATGCAATGCTAATAAATTTTGGTTTACCTACTAACTTGTAGGGAAAAGCTATTTTGTCTGCTTATCACATTCTTAATAGAATACTTTATAATTATATTTTGAAGAAAACTTATGAATTGCGAAAAGGTCAGGCTTGAAACCTTGGGTATTATAAAGTGTGAGATGTCTAACTAAACTGAGAATACTAGACTTTAAAAGAAGTAAATTTTTGTTTAAAACTGTTGAAAATGTCTTCATAGGGTATACACAACATAGTGCTGCATATAAATTCTTAGTATTGGAGTCTAAGGTTGAAAAGTCCTACTTGATCCTTAGTTCGAGTTAATATTATGTCTTATATTTGTGAGTAATTGTGTTTGTGAATTGTTTCCAACTGGATGTCACTTGTTAAGCTTTTGGTTAAAATAGGTTTTTCATGATGCGTAAGATAAGTAATATTTGCTCTTGTTCTTTTTTTGTGAGTGGAGAGGTTGTCACTTTCATGATAATTTGGGATTAGTTGTCAAAGTTTGCTTATATACGTGTTTGATTCTTTTTTCTTGTGTGCTTAGTCTTTACTTGTTATGGTTGTGGATACATTGAAGAAAGTTAATGTGTGTTTGGTTGTTGCTTGTTTTTGTTTTACTCTATACAAGAAAAAGTTCAAGTTTGGAGATGTATTAACTCTCCAATAGAGAATTATTTGCATGCATTCTAGCAAGGGTTTTAATTGAGTTCCAATGTTTATGTGAGTAAAGTAGGAATATTTTAGTAATTTTAGGATTTTTATTCGAAAATGTCAACTTGTGTGTTTTAAGTGGTTAAGTACATTTATTTATGTGTTTTAAGTGCTTAAGTCTAACCTTTTTTTGTGTGTAATATGTTTTTATAGGTTTGGAATGAATCATCAGTCAAACGAATGATTGATGCACAAAATGGTCAAAAATGATGTAACTGCACCAGCCTTGGTGCAAGGTGTGCCCAGGAACATGTTGAGTTGTACCTAGCTATTGTTTGTTGGCCGCATCTGTGCCCATAAAGGTATTAGGCATGCCACGATGTGCTCAATCTCAGTGGGATATTTCGGCCCATAACATTGTACAATAGTAGTAAACAATATATATATATATATATGTATGTATGTATGTATGTATGTATGTGTGTGTGTGTGTTTTATGGGGTATTTTTCTCATAACTTACCCATAAAGGTATTAGGCATGCCCACATTGTGCTCAATCTCAGTGGGATATTTCGGCCTATAACATTGTACAGCCGTAGTAAACAATATATATATATATATATATATATATAGATATATGTGCGTGTGTGTGTGTGTGTTATGGGGTATTTCTTTTAGAACTTAGAGTGTAATCTATTAGGTTAGTTTAATATCAAGGAGAGTTGTCAATCATTTGAATTCCAAGATAAAGAGCAAAATTGAAGATCAAAGCTTTAGACTAGAGTTTTTGTTCTTCTTCCCTACTTTCTTTGTTCCATGCTATGGAGATGATTGTAAACTCTTTCTTGCTTATTTATATAGTTTTATTTGTTCAATAAATTAGTTTACTAGGGTTTCAATTTAATCTCAGCATGTAGTTTGAATATCAAATCTTTCTCTATCTTTTGATTATGGATGAGTGTTTGGTTATTGAAATTTGATCTTAATGCTTAAAATTGCTTGGGGAAAAATGGATTCATGTGGAATCCCTAGATTGAAGTTAAGAAAGCAAATGTAGGGAAAGATAAGATTTGAATAGCTTTTGTTTGATTTATTTTCTAGGTTGAACAAATTGATTTGTTTATAGGATAGACATATACCTATATGCCTTACATTGTCAAGGTTAGGGCTCGTTCCTAATTCTACAGTCCCAATTGAACAGTTCACATAAACATAGAGTTATTTAGTTTGGATGATTAGGTTTGCATGATTCTGGAAGGAACTTATGAATACTTGAGAACCCTTGGTTAGCCAAATCCCTTAAAAGAGAGATGAGATATTCGAATGAAGTAGGTTTTTATTTGTTTTATTATTTTGTTAATTTATTTTCTTTGTTTAATTTGCTTGTTTATTGCATTGTCTTCATTACTCAAATATTGATTGTTAGAATCGAGTTAGGTAGAGCTAATTTTAGTAATTAGTAGAATTAAGACAAAGTTCTTGTGGGAACAATTTTATTATATTGCTTGTAAAGATATGTGCACTTGTGTGAATAAATCGTGCAACAGAATTGACATCTACTATGATTAGTTGAACCAATTGACCTATTAATTAACCAAAATTGGGAATTCACTAGTCTAAACCCTAACCCACCTTTCAAATTCACTTTCATAGTTTATTTTAGGATTTAATTTAGCTTCAAGACCAAAACCTATTCTTCAATTTAGTTCGTTTTTAAATTTGTTTTGGTTGTTTTTGGTGCTTTCGTTTTAAGATTATGCAGGTATGTATTTTGATCAAACATGCCAAGGATATAATCCTTATGATTATAGAGATATGAGCTATTGGCATGAGTCTTATAATGTCCCTTATCGCTACGGTTATGATAATAAGATGTGGAATCATTTTCAATCACCAAATTATATTGACCTATTCTCCCAAGTATATAGGATCTCAATTGTAGAATGCAAAGTAAGATACTAATCCCACAAGGAAATATTATTCTAAAGACAAGCAGCTATTTGATAGCCTGAATTCACAAAATCAAGAACAGAAGGTGATTGAAAATGATTAAACTAGCAACAAGTAAAGAATGACAATTAAAACAAATAAAAATCGACAAAATAGGAAACTAACTTCACCACTAACTGCAATTAATTCACATTCAATCAACGACAATTCCAATGATTCAGTATTAAGTGATTGCAAGCTACAAGTCCAATTACCTTGAAAAGATTAGTCTAATATAAACTAATGAGTCGTAAACCATCTAACTAAAGCACAGACTCTGTACTCATTCTCAATTATACTCTACAATTACTAATTTATGGTTTTCATGTATAGAACAACAAGAACTACAAACGGATCATTCTAGATAATACAATAATTAACCAAAAAGCTACAAGTATAATTGAAAAATAATTGTGATTACCAATAAACAATATGCACAGTGGTTTAGAAAATAAACCATAAATTTGTACCAAAACAACGGAACAATCATGTTATAAAAATGAAAAAAGAAAAGAAAAGAAACAAGGGTAACATCGGGACCCTAGACTGAAAGTTAACTACTCATAAATAAAGTAAAATGATACAACCTGAAATGTTAGAACACTCCATGGATGAAGCACAAGAATCACCTTGTTGTAGAAAATCAATCAATATAATGAAATAGTACAAACTAAGAGCAAACAAAAGTTCTAGAACTAATCCTATTCTATTACTCTAACTATGACTGCTTGAACTTTCTCAAATGTTACTGAAATGATGTATTTATAAACTTCAGAAACTAAATCCCACTACTATAGAATCATAACCTTGAAGTACGTGCTTTTCACTGCCATGATGCCCTCGATACTTAGGATAATTCCTGCTCAGTGCACACGCTACAGCCACCATGAACCTTTGCCACTGCTAATTAGTTCTCACACTTCTTAATAAAATAAACTACTGAGGAAAAAATATTATTCATTTCAATACTCAGGTTATCGTGGCAACCACGAACTCTCACTAGGGCCACTATATTTGTGTAGGTTTGCATTAGAAACACTTTCTCTCACTAGCTTCCCAACAGCTAAAATATGCTTTTCAGTAGTTTTAATAGCTTTCAGTCCTTTCCTACACGTAGCAACATATTAATTAAGCTAACAGCCAAATTTTGTTCACTAAATAACACTAATATTCTAAACACTAGAAAACCACAAAAGTAAACTAACAACCCTAAAGATTTGTAGGGAATATTATACTACCTAAGTATAATAAAGGACTATAATATCAAGATTAGTAGAGTTATTAGGCACCTTTGTATTATTTCAAATTTCACGTAAGTTCTAAAAGATTCATCTATATCATATATAACTCCTTATTTTCAAACATATTATTTCTACAGTTAAAATCAATAAACCACTCATTCATTTAATTTTTTTTAGTCCCAGAATTGGAAAAAAACCAAAATATATTGTTTTTTACGATTTTTTAGCCACATTTGTGTGCAATTTCTTATCATTTTATTAGACCAACATTCAAATTGATAATGCCTACTTTTATCACAATAATATCATTAAACTTCAGATATATCATGCCTTTAAAAATTACTAGTTTGCTAATTGTTTTCGCTACTTCCGTCTAAAATTGCCATTATTATTTCTCTTTTGGTAAGAAAAATTACGCGAACCACAGGCCCTAAAATTGCTTATGCCTCCTCGTTGTCTACCTTTGAAATTTTGGCATCTTGTCTCTAATTTATTTCAACCAGAGTTGATATCTCTCTTTTTCTTTAAGTTGATCCACCTTGGCCTCGAACATCCATTGTAAATTTAGGGACATCTTATAAGTCACCAGTACATCTTCTAGGTCAACAAGTATTAAAGCATTCAAGTGTTTACTAGCTCAAGAACCGTCTTTCTGGTATGAACTTTATACTCAATGACCACAAAATTTATTTGACAACTTTAACTTATTCCAAGACCTCATCAATGGCTCTCATACCATTGACAAGGTCATTAATTCTTGGAATAAAGTCTTCTAATTGTCTCTATTGGTTTCATCTAGATCAACACATATTGTCTCTTAAAGTCTTTCTATATAACCTTTTTTCATGTCAACAAAGTCGCAATTAGAATACACCAAAATTGTTCAGGGTTCCTTTGCAATATTTGCATTAATAAATTTGTTAAATACATGCAATTAGACTTAGTGTTGAGTTAATGGTGTGCCTTGTAATCCATTTGTCTATTTTTCTCATCCAACTTTTTATGCTTCATCTGTCAAATTTCTGCCTTCTTGGGTTTCTTAACTCCACTATTAACAATAAACCGAACTCCAATACAAATAAAATAATATTTCTTATTTGATTTTCCAAGAACTCAAAATTATTTTTGCGTTGAAAGATAAAAATTGGTCAATCTTATAAAATATAAGAAATATTCATGGATTATTTATTCTCTACGATTTCACATCTCTAGTACCAAGTGTAAGATTTAAAACTTACCAAATAATAATTAATCCACAAGAAAAACAATCATAGGGTGAAACGAAAGCCAAAGAAGAAAACAAGCAACAGTAGTGGTGCAACAAAGGAGAAATATAGAGCAACTGAAATATTTTATACCATTCACACAAAATTATATGGTTGCATGGTTTTTTTTTTTAATAATTACAAGAAGTCTCACGAAACCAAGTTTTGATTTTTACACAAATTAATAAGTTCAAAGTCAACCATCATATCTTTTTAATCACAAACATGATTCGTATAATTTAGGGCCTCCAAAGTCCAAAAGCATGCAAATTAAATCACATTCTAATATGTTGTCAATTTATACTGTCGACACAAAAAGACTACTAGTAAAAAAGAAAGTGCAACTACTTTATTTTCTATCCACAAAAGTTAACGTAACATGTACTGCATAATAAGATAAACAAAATCCTAAGGCCCTGTTTGGTTCTAGGAATTTACTGAGGAAAAGAAAATGGGGAAAGGAAAAGTAAATTCTAGGTTATTTAGTGATTAAGGAAAGTAGTGAGAAAATGAATGTGATTCCTAAGGAAATTATTTTTTAATTTGGTGCGTGGATTTTATAGGAAATGGGAAGGATATTTTGAAAATTAGATATTACCAACTGAAATGAAGATACTTTTTTTTTTTTTTCTTTTTTCAAAAAATTAACAAATTAGTAAATTAGTATGTAAAATTGTCTTAATTATCTCATAAAAACAAAGATGCAAAATATTATAATTTTAAATTCATTCCCCAACAAATATTGCATAAGAGAAAATTCAATTCACAATCATAAACACAATTTTTATTAAACATATATCATGAACAGTTCCTATTAAACATATATCATGAACCTAGAACTATAAGACATCCAAGTACATGCATCTGCAATGTATAAACAACCAAAAACAATAAAAACCAAGTAAACATTATGATTTCTTCTCATATTATCATAAACCTAAGAACAAATTCGTCGACGTTTCTAGTATGAATGTAGTCTCTCCACATTCCACTAGCAATTTTTTCCTCAATTGTTCTTCTTCCATACATTCATCCATTAATCTTGACTCAGATGAATCATCATCTATTGGCTGATGTAAGAGTTCGCAATCAGCATCCTCTATGAGATCCTCAAAGAGGTCAACACCCATGAGATAATTATGTAATATATGACAAGCTACCACAATCTCTCCTTGAGCATCCACATCTTAAAAATAAGGTTTGGCTCCACTTCTTAAATTTTTGAATCTCTTTGTCAATACAAGAAAAATACACATTATAAGGATCTCTCAATTGTATTTTACAAGGATGTATGGCACAAGTTCAAAATCTCTTCAGGTATTTCTAGGGGATTACTTCTATTTTCATTTAAGTGGTAGCGAGTACTTCTACATGGCATAAGGAACCCGACTATTAGTTGATAACCAACATCTGGAAAATAATATTTACATGTGCCAAATAAAGTTAAACAATATTTACCTATGCAAAATAACTAGTCATTTCCTTACATGTTTATCTAAATTACTTTCCTTAGTACTTTCCTACATAACCAAACACGCTAAACTTTTTTTATAGGAATTACTTTCTTTTCCTCACTTTTTTCATAGAAACAAATGGGGCCTAAAGCAATCACTAACCGAATGCAACTAAAAATAATAGAGAAGAAAACATATCATACCTAACTAAACAAAAGTTCAACATTCATGTCCGGCAACTTGAAGAATTTTTAAAAGTAACCATTATAACTTCTACAAATGCTACAATCAACATCACTTCAATTTATGTGAAATGGAAATTTATGTGAAAATACCATCAAGGCAGTCTCAAGGGAAGATTTTTTCATGTCCATGAGGATGACATGCAAAAAATGGCCCCACAAGACCATGGCATACTTCCATACTCTTTATTCTTGAAATTCTTGATAGTTGGTCAACGAATCCAAGTATGCAATTGTAGTGTTCTTCTATCTATGGTTTGTTTCCAACAACCTTACATGGTGAAGATGGTTGTGGAGGTAGAGCAGGAAGGAAAGCTGGTGAAAATTGTTGTGCTATTGTCTTTGGCTTCTTGTTCAGGCAAAAAATCAGAAGCCTTATTTTCCTAAACACTTCTTTGCACACTTCATTCAAGATCAAATGATGAAAAAAATCAATTATTAGTGGGTTTTAAAAGTGGATATCAATATTTTCGAACATCGCATGCATATCATGAAAAACACAAAGAAAATTAGAAAACTTTGGTACATTCAATAGGACATTGACCTTCGGAACACTCGCATCAGGTTTCAAGGACTCACATCCGAGTCTGAATTAACTCAGATGAGTAGTAACCGAAACTGAGGAAGTCGTTCCGATATCGCACCACATGGTACCAGAGACACCAGACTCGAACGAGACTAGGAGAGATATGGAAAAGTCGAATAGATTCAACCTACGAAGTCAAAAATTCAGCAAAAGACTCGCCTGAGTATACGGAGATGACTCACGAGCCATCATGTTTCATTCCAATTTTTCCTTAGTCTTTGCTTTAGAAATTTCTAGAGCAACTTCTTAGATTTTCTGGTTGAGAAATGGAAATGATATAGACTTGAAGATGGAGTGTTAGACGAACTTTAATGGCTTAGATTACCCCAAATTGTCCACCTTTTTTGAGGAGTTGTTGCTATGATTTCTTGTGGGATTGATGGAGTTGATGATGGTAAGAGATTAAGAACAGACTTGGTATCTCCATCAAAGATTTGAGAGAACAAATTTTTGACGGAGTTGTATGAGTGGATTATATTAGTGTTGGTGGTGGTAATGTCATAGTGGAGTCAGCCATGGATAAAAAGCCTGGAACACCAAATGCCTAATGGATTTGGAGGAATACGGAATCTGGGTTTTGAATCATTTTGTTGCTAGTCTCTTTTGTCTACTAGATTATGATGATCCACAAACCTTATTTTGATGATGACAAATGCATAACCTAAGTTGTGCAGGTCTGCTATTATATTTGTTGAAAATAGAGCTTTCGGACGTAGTACAACTTCTGAACAACACTACATCTCTCGGACGCACAAGCCCATCTGATCAAGATTACAACGAATGCAATTCACTGTCCAAACGATCAAATAGAGAGCATATTTTTTTAGCATCTACAACAGATGCACAGGCAATTTCGAAGGAATGTTCCTCGGACGTATTACTCCGTCCGAAAAAGTAAACCAGAATCCAGAATTTTAAGCACTTGCAACGGATGCATCCAACCGTCCAAAAGAAGCTTACATCGGACAAAGCTGACTATCTAAAAGAAACAATTCCCTGATAGGCATTAAACCTGTATTCGGACACAATACACCATCCGATATGTGAACTTTTCGAACACAACTGGTTTGGACGCAAGCTCGGCCACCCGAACGACATCCACTACTCGCTTATATTTAAGATCGGGCGATGGGTCGGACGCACAACAATAACATCGAACGTCCAAAACCTATAACAGCTAGTTTTTTTAGCATTTATTATTGAGCCATTGGGAGGTGGTTACAACCCAATTTATTGCACCTATAAATACCAACTCTGATTAGAATGTAAAAACATTTTGCACATTGAATACAAGCAAGAAGAAAGCAATTTGAGTGCAAATTAGCTATCGAGCAATATTGTATTATTGTGTACTTTAGAAATGCTATTCAAAAATATTGAGTGGAGTGATAATCTTGTACAAAAGTGAGGTTGAGAGTAAAATCCTTGTCTCAACTAAAGAGACTTAGTGTGAGCAAGGATTGTCCTACTTTGTGTACATTTGAGAATATTGGCTCACCAAATTTGAGGTGCATTCTAGTGTCAATGATTAACACTTCAAGCTTGGTAGCTTGGAAGTGTTGTTTGTCTAATCTCTTTCTTTACCCTTTCTATACTTCATAAGCTTCGGTGATTTTATCTCTATCAAAGTACTTGTTAGTACAAAAGATTTTACAAGTGCATATGTTGCAAAGTAATTTTTTTAAGAAACCTAATTCACCCCTCTCTTAGTTTGCTTTGGAGCCAACAATTGGTATGAGAGCATTGGTCTCTTTATTGTGTTTAGATTGCATTTGAGTAAAGATCCCCTTTGGAAACCAATAATGCTTTATTTTTTGAGGGTCAATCTATCACAATACCCCTATGTTTAATGGGGTAAATTTTATTAGTTGGAAAGATAGAATGAAAATATTTTTGTAATCCATTGATATTGACTTGTGGTATTCTATAAATAAAGGTCCTTTTGAAGCTACCATCATTGATGATCATACAAATAGAAGAAGAGAAAGACAAGGGATGAGCTCACTCCACAAGACAAGGCAAACTTGACCTTATACAAAGATGAGAAAGACATGAATGTGCTACACAATGCCTTGGATGCCAACGAATAACCTTGAGTCAAAGGATGCATTTCCACTAAAGAAATTTGGGACAAATTGAAGGAAATTCATGAAGGGAGCGATGATGTTCGAGAACAAAAGAAATCCTTACTTGTTGCTGAGTATGAGTCCTTCAAGATGGAACCACATGAAAACATTGATAAAATGTATTTTAGATTCAATGATATAATCAAGGATCTTGAAGCCTTGGGAAAGAAATAGTCTTTGGGTGATTAAAATAGAAAAATTTTGAATGCTCTATCCAAAGAGTGGGAAGCCAAAACTATCGCTATAGAGGAAGCAAAAAATTTAAATTCCATGCCGATTGAATCTTTAATTAACTCTCTTACGTCCTATGAATTGAAGCTAAAGGCTAAAGTGGTGGATGATGAAGAAGCAAGACCAAAAAGGAGCATTGCATTAAAGGCTTCTCAAGAAGAAGACGAAAATTGCTCCATCGCCAACTTAGAAGATGAAGATCTTGATGAAGGAGATTTTGCACTCATCACCAAAGGATTTCTCAAACACTACACCAATAAACGGAGAATGAGAAGAGTTGGAGCTATCAACTCAAATAATTTCAAAAGGAATGAAAAAGCAAAATGAAAAGTGCTTTGAATGAGGTCAACCTGGACACTTTGCAAATGAATGTCCTTCCAAGAAGAAAAAGGAAGGAAGAAAGCCCTGCGTCAACAATTTCCAAATCACATGGAATGATTGCAACTCCGAATGAGAAATTGAAGAAGAAATGGAGTGATGAGGAAATGAATATCACCAAGGATACCAAATTGTTCATAGATAGCGGGTGCTCAAGACATATGACGGGTGATGCATCTCTCTTCACCAAACTCATATCCAAAAGTAGTGGAAATGTGACTTTTGGAGATAACATGAAAGCAAAATCAATTGGCCTTGGTGATGTAGGTAAAAATGGTGAGACCTTGATTAAAAATGCGCTTCTTGAATGTCATTGATAATTTGAATTACAATCTATTAAATGTGAGTCAACTATGTGATAAAAATCTATATGTGTTATTTACCAAACATGAATGTCTAATTCTTGATAAAAATTGTGTTGTTTTATTTAAAGGTACTAGGCACAATGACGTTTATGTGATTTATCTTGACAATATTAGTAGTAGCAATGTAAAATGTCTAACTGCTTCTATAGATGATCATTGGCTTTAACATAGAAGGCTTTGTCATTTCAACATGGATTTAATTAAAAAAACTTGCCAAGAAGGAGTGGGTAAGAGGCTTGCCAAAATTAAAGTTTTTGAAATACAAAATTTGGGATGCATGCCAATTTGGTAAACAAGTCAAAGTGTCTTGTAAACTAAAGAATTGTGTGTCTACTTCTAAACTCTTGTAATTATTACATTTGGATTTGTTTTGTCCAACTCAACATGCTAGTCTTTCCGGTAGTAAATATGCTTTTGCGATTGTTGATGACTATTCTAGGTATACTCGGGTAGACTATTTCTTGTTCACAAAAATGAAACTTTTGAAAATTTCGTAAAATTGTTTTCCAAGTGATAATGGAGCCGAATTTAAATTTGGAGGTTTTCCCAAATTTTGTGATCACAACGGTATTTCACATGAATTTTCGGTTGTTAGAGTGCCTCAACAAAATGGTGTTGTTGAAAGGAAAAAAAGAACACTTCAAGAGGCCGCTAGAACTATGATTAGTGAATGTTATTTACTAAAATATTTTTGGGCCGAAGCCGTTAACACGTCTTGTTATGTTATGAATCGAGTTCTATTGAGGCATATTTTAAATAAAACACCTTATGAACTCTTGTTTTGTAAAAAACCCGTTGTGAGCTATTTCAAAGTTTTTGGTTGCAAATGTTTTATTTTAAAAATCAAAGAAAATCTTGGGAAATTTGAGAAAAAATCGGATGAAGGAAGTTTTCTAGGATATTCTAGTGACAAGAAAGCATACCGAGTATACAATAGAAGAACACTTTTGATTGAAGAGAGTTGTGCATGTTACATTTGATGAAACTAATGTTGTTATTTCAAAGCATGTATGTGAAGATGAAGATGTAGGTATTCAAAAGGAGCTTGAAAGGCTCACTATTCATGAAGAACATCAAGAGATACGTCAAACAATGAGGACAACACGCATCACTTGGATGAAGAAGGAGAAAAGAACGAAGGCACTCCAAAAGATCTTCCAGGAGCATGGAGATTTGTCTCTAGTCACCCTCAAGATTTGAACATAGGTGATCCATCCGATAGAGTAAAAACTTGATCTCATAAACCCTTGAATAGTAACTATGCATTGCTTTCTCATATTGAACCTAAACGTGTGGATGATGCATTGAATGACAATCTTGGGTCTTTGCTATGCAAGATGAACTTAGCCAATTTGAGAAAAATAATGTATGGACCTTAGTTGAAAGACCATCAATTCATCCCGTAATCGGAACAAAATGGGTTTTTAGAAACAAATTAAATGATAAAGGTGAAATCATTAATGGGAACAGAGCTAGACTTGTTGCAAAGGGTTATGCTCAAGAAGAAGGCATTGATTTGATGAAACCTTTGCACCCATTGCTTGTTTAGAATCCATTCACATGTTTCTTGCATGTGCATGCTTTAACAATTTCAAATTATTCCAAATGGACGTCAAAAGTGCATTTTTAAATGGCTTTATTGATCAAGAAGTTTTTGTTGAACTACCCCCTGGTTTTGAAAACAAAAAATTTTCAAATCATGTTTTCAAACTTTATAAAGTTTCATATGGTTTGAAACAAGCCCCAGAGCTTGGTATGAAAGGTTAAGTGGCTTTTTGATTGAGAATGGATTTAAAAGAGGTGTTGTTGACACCACTCTCTTTACCAAAACTAATTATAATGGTTTGTTAATTGTTCAAATTTATGTTGATGATATTATTTTTGGAGCAACTAATGAAAGCTTGTGCAAGGAATTCTCGTGCTTGATGCAAAAAAGAATTTGAAGTGAGTATGATGGGAGAATTACATCCAAGTTATTCTTCCTTGGACTCCAAGTTCACCAAACGAAGGAAGGAACATTCATTACACAAATCAAGTACACAAAGGAGCTACTCAAGCGATTTGAAATGAAAGATTGCAAACAGGTTGGGACACCAATGTGCACCTCAACCAAACTTGACAAAGATGAAGAAGGTAATGGTGTTAATGAAAAACACTACAGAGGTATGATCTGAAGCCTACTTTACTTAATAGCTAGCAGACCAAATATTATGTTTGCTGTTTGTCTGTGTGCCAGATTTCAATCTTGTCCTAAAGAATCACACTTGATTGCAGTAAAAAGAATTTTCAGATACTTAAAGGGTACAATGGATTTTGGTCTTTGGTATCCAAAATCCTCCACTTTTGATTTAATTAGCTATTCTGATACTGACTTTGCTGGTTGCAAAATTGATAGAAAAAGTACTAGTGGTATGTGTCACTTCTTGGGTAACTGTCTAGTGTCCTGGTTTAGCAAGAAACAAAATTCTATTTCACTTTCTACAGCAGATCCAGCTGAATATATTGCTGTTGGAACGGTTGTGCCCAACTTATGTGGATGAAACATACATTAAAGACTTGGTGTCATCTTTGATTGTGTGCCTATCAGATGTGATAACACTAGTATAATTAATCTCACAAAAAATCCTATCATGCATTCTAGAACCAAACACATTGATGTCAAACACCACTTTATTAGAGATCTTGTGTGCAAAAAGAAATTTTGTGTTGAATTTGTGTGTACAAAAGATCAACTTGCTGATATTTTTACTAAACCATTGGCTTTAGATCGCTCTGAATTTCTCAGAACTCGTTTGGACATCATTAATTTCAAATCTGTCTGAATTCTACATTCAGACATATACAATCGTCCGAACTATCTGCTCTATGGAACGTAGCTAAACGTCCGAAATCTTCTCTTTTGTCTCGGACGCTTATAATCGTCCAAACTATCCTTCTAATTCCTCTAACTCTTTGGAATTTCTAACGGACGCGTATCACTGTCTGACATTGCTTCGGACTGACTATGAGCACAACATAGGATTTCGGCCATCCGTTCATCTTCGATCGGATGCACGATCGGACAGATACGAATAGTTCGGACGTCCGAACAATTGTTTTACTTGTTTAAATCTCTTAATTTTCCTCATTTCGAACACCCCTCTCCACCGAACCCTTTCTCTGGCACCCAAGAGTTTCCACAATTCTCTCACTCTCCTCTTTCATCTCTAAAATTGCTTAAGAATTTTCCTTTCCCATCTTCTCACTTACCCCAATCGAATCCTATTTCACCAGTTTCACATCTCATGTCTTGCAATTTCCCACAAACCTACTCAAACACCCTTTTCCCTCTTCTTCTTCTTCTCCTTCAAATTTACAATGGTACGATCATGCGGTGGATCTTCTATGACTACCCGATGACGAAAACAAAGGGCAAGACTCCTGTGCAGGGACAATCATCCACAAATCCTCAAACCACTACTGATCCATCTCTACCCAAATTCATTATGCCAAGGCATCTGACCAGTACACATCTAAACTTCTTAGCAAGTCTATTATTATGCAAAGACCTGTTTGTCAAGATCTTTTTGATGAATTTAAATTACCTATTGTGAAATCTTGCTTTGAAAAACAAAATTGGAGTTATTTGGTTCACGTAGATTTGCCAGTCTATCATGATATGATACTCCAATTCAATGCTAATCTTAGGAAAGGTCCCACTATTTGTATGTTAGCATCTCGTGTGAAGAACAAAAATTTTGAGATTTCCTCCAATGTCATTAACTCTGTTTTTGAATGTGAAGTTCCCTCGCCTAACGATTTTTCCTATTTCTTCTCATTGGATAAATGGCCTGCTTTGGATACTCATTTTGACATCGACGATGTCAGAAAGATTTTTAGATCAATTTTAAACAAGCTTCGGAAACCAAAACCACTCTGCTTACTCCTGAACTCAACATTTTATACACTTTGGTCACTAATTTATTGTTACAGACTGATGGGCATCGCACTGAACTCGATAAAATGCAGCTCTATTTATTTTATTAAGTGTTTTTAAAGGCAATCAACTTGATTTTGGTTATTTCTTTTGCTCTCTGTGGGAGCTCTTCTTAACTGATACTAGCCAAAACATACCTTTTGGTAAATTCCTTACTAAAATTTTCGATCATTTTGACATTCCCTTCATTGGCAAAAAAAAATATCCTCCTTACTTTAACAAAGCTTACATTGAGCGTAAGGGTTTGAGATTTTTCAATGAGCAATGGTTAACAAAAGCTGCTTATGAAATTGAGAAATCTAAATCTCAAGCTTCTACCTTCGGATTTCCACTTCCTCATTCCCCTCCTCCTCAAACACCTCCACCATCCCATGATTCCCACACTTCTTCTTCAGAACCTTCCCTCTGTTGTATATGCAGCCTTCTTACTTCTTTGAGCGACCAAATGAGCTCCTTTCAGCATCACACCAATCGAAAGCTAAAAAGACTTGAAACTCGACAAACAATTCTTCAAGAGGCACTTAGCTTAGGAATGTCTGCTTCAGCTCAAGTCCTCTTGAGTTTGCCAATATCCAGTCCCAATACACTCTTGAGTCTTCCTCTGAAAGCGATGACGGTGGCACCAATGATGATGATCATTCCATTCCTAGGGAAAACGATCTTGAGGACCCTACTAGCACCACCAATCTTGACAAATCTACTTCTCCTGGTGCTGATGATGATGAAGAAGACGTTGATGACACTCTCAACTATATCATGCAACGCCGTGATCTTGAAGACGTAAGTGGTCACGACAGCGAAGCTACCAAGGATGATGCACCGACCAAGAAACACAAACTTGAGAAAGGATCCAAAAAGTCGCATGACTCTGCTTAGATTGCCTATTTTAATTTGTTTAGCTTAGATTGACTCTACTTAGTTTGGATTTGTTTAACTTTATTGCGATTGACTGTTCTAAATGTATTTATTTCCTACTCTACTTAGTTTGGTTTGCTTATGGTAAAATTATTCTTGTTTTACTTCTTTGCTTACGTAAGGGGGAGCACCCTCTAAGGGAAAGTTTAAATTCATTTTGATGATGTCAAAAGAGGGAGTAGGAGCATCTATTAAATGATGGATATTGATTGTGTTTTTGATTCATAGTTTGTCATCATCAAAAATGGGGAGATTGATGATCCATAAACCTTATTTTGATGATGACAAATGCATTTTAGCTCTTAACCTAAGTTGTGCAGGTCCACTATTATATCTGCTGGAAACAGAGCTTCCGGACATAGTACACCATCCGAACAGCACTACATCTCTCAAACGCACAAGCTCGTCCGATCAAAAATACCACGGACGCAATTCACTGTCCGAACGATCAGACAGAGAGCAAGTTTTTTGAGCATCTACAACGGACGCACAGGTGCGTCCGAATGAATGTTCCTCGGATGTATTTCTCCGTTCGAAAAAGTGAGGCAGAATCAAGAATTTTAAGCACTTGCAACGGACACATCCAACCGTTTGAAGGAAGCTTACATTAGACGAAGCTGACTGTCCGAAGAAACAATTCCCTGATAGGCATTAAACCTTTCGGAGCACAATATACCATCCGATGTGTGAACCTTTCAAACACACCTGGTTCGGACGATGGAACATACGCAAGATCGGCCATCCGAACGGCATCTACTACTCGCTTATATTTAAGATCGGACGATGGGTCGGACACACAACAATAATATCAGACGTCCGAAACCTATAACGGCTAGTTTTTTTAGCATTTATTATTGAGCCGTTGAGATGTGGTTACAACCCAATTTATTGCACCTATAAATACCAACTCTGATCAGAATGTAAAAACATCTTACACATTGAATACAAGCAAGAAGAAAAGCAATTTGAGTGCAAATTAGCTATTGAGCAATAATGTATTAGTGTCTACTTTAGAAGTGCTATTCAAAAATATTGAGTGGAATGATAATCTTGTACAAAAGTGAGATTGAGAGTAAAATCCTTGGCTCAACTAAAGAGAATTAGTGTGAGCAAGGATTGCCCTACTTTGTGTGCATTTGAGATTATTGGCTCACCAAATTTGAGGAGTATTCTCCATCTAGATCAGTGGATTAACACTTCAAGCTTGGTAGCTTGGAAGTGTTGTTTGTCTAATCTCTTTCTTTACCCTATATATCCTTCATAAGCTTAAGTGATTTTATCTCTATCAAACTACCTGTTAGCACAAAAGATTTTACAAGTACATATTTTGCAAAGTAATTTTTTTAAGAAACCTAATTCATTCCCCATCTTAGGTTGCTTTGGGGCCAATAGATTATGGATCATTTAGCCTGATGAGTACAAACAACTCAAGTCTTGAGGGCTAAAAATGTTTTGATCATATTCAAAGAAAATTAGTAAAATTTGAATTAGTAAAAAGATCTTCATAGCTAATTACCTACATAGTCCTTTTAATAAGAAGAAAAATATTTCATGTAAAGTTGATTTTTTTTTTTTTATGAAATGCAAATGATTCTATATATCTAGTGAACTTTTTAAATAATTTTTCTCAAAATTTTTATTTGGTAAAAGTGGGTGTATCTTTCGATCCGTGACGGATATGCTGCCCCCTGTTCAGAGAATATCGAACTCTATCCACCACTGATATAGAACTCTGGCCTCTGTGACAATAACGACGATCACGACTTTGAACCGTGCTCGTAATATGATCCATGGTGACAATCCCAAGTAGTGGTGGAGCAAATCACATAAACCTTGACATAGAGACTGCAAATGAGGCATGATAATGCTTTAGGTTATTATTCATAGATATAGGTGTGATATTGCAAAATCTAAGGTTAAGCTGTCAATTACTACTAATTTAATATAAATGTAGTATTTCTCGACAAAAATTACAACTTTTAAGGAAGTTAGCGCTCCTTGCGGAAACGAATCCTGAATAGCAATCATCATTAGAAAACTGCTAAATGAATAGTTGTGAGAAGAAAAAACCAAAAGAAATTTTTTGAGCATATTCCAATATTACCTACCTTCCTCATAAAGTTGAACAAAGATGCCAAATGTAAGCAATAACTTTAAAAGAGGGAAAGAAATGCAACATCACACCAAAAAGGAAAAATAAAATAAATAAAGAAGAAGAAGCTTATGAATGATTTTCCTTTAAAGTTGGGAAGGAAGATCCAGTGAATATATCCAACATCAAAATTATTATTCTTTTTCTTTTACAGGCATTAAATTTTTTTTCCTCTTTCGAAATATAGATCATAGTTACCAAAACTCTCCCCACCCCTACGAACTGCATATCAATTTATGCATATCAAAACACGATTCATTTGCATCCCAAAACTCAACGATTCATATTTTGGAATGTCAAAGGTAGCAAATACTTATTTATTTAGGATATGAGATAAATTTACCTAATAATAACTATTAAGTATTGGATTGAAGATAATAGTTCTTGAAAGTTGTACATTTTCTTTTCTCTAGTCACTAAAAGTTCTAGTGTTATTAGAAATTTAGTACTATACACTATGAACTATTTTCTTGTCCTTATAATGTAGCAACGTTTTTTAAAAAGTGGTGTATCGCGATGCATGGGCAGATCATAAGAAGGCGGGAAGGGGCAGCTCCACACCCCTCCAAGATGGTCAAAATTATATTTTTTCTCACATTAAATTTCTTTAAATTATTGTTACGCTATTATAAAAGTTAGATTTCCTCCTCTCCCAAAAATTTTATATTGTGTTTGGATCGATTGATTTGAGGAATGATATGAAATTTACCCATTTGTTGGAGAGATTTGTATGGCCAAAAGTGGATGAATTTCAAATCCACCTAAATTAGAAAGTTGTTTGAAATCATTCATTTAAAACGTTTTAATTTGGGTGGATCTGAAATTAATTTATTTCAGTGGTACAAATTATTCCAAGAAATAGGTGGATTTCAAATCCTTTCTCAAATCCATCGATCCAAACACAACCTTGGAGAATATAAAAAATTGTTCCCTATGTATGTATTTGTATATTCTTATTCCTCAGGAGTTTCAAAAATATATTATTTTTCCCGATTTTTTTTTTAAATTTCAATAAAACCTTTAAATGGATTAGACTTTATCCACTAAAATTTTACAAAAATCATAAAAGCTCTTCTCTCCCCAAGGACATGCATAAAAAGTTTTTTTCCCCCCAAATTTCAACTCCTAGGTCTACCTACCACGACATATTGACCAAACTTATCTCTATGTATCCATTAAATTGAAAACAGTGAATCGCGTTCTCCTACCAGTACCACATTTTCTAACATATTGCGTTTCTAGTAACTATGAATAGATGGCTAAGCAAAACATGTATGTTTTTTGTTTTTGTTTTTTAAGGGGAGGGAGAGTAACAGGAAAATAATAATAGTATAATAAATACTCATGATCAAATAGATTACTAAATCATTTTACTGTCTTTTTTCATTTTATTGTGTTTTAATACTTATAGTGCTGACATGTACTTACCATTTTATGTTATGATAAATTATTTGAGAAAAAAAAAAAGTATTCGACATTTTTGCCATTTTTTTTACATGAAAAAATTATTGACAATTGTATGGTATATCGGTCAATATTATCTAAAGCCAAAATTGGATGAAATTATGCATAAAATTTACTAATTCATCTGAATGAAATGAACTAATGGCGAGAGGAATAATTATATCACTGAAGTAGAAAAATACTTACATAGATCCGATCTTTTAGCCCACTTGTAGACCTAGTTGTGAATATTAAATCTTAGGCAATATATGGCATCAATTTATGTAACCTAAATTTCATAAGGTTGCATTTGGATGGGTGAATTTGAATTATAGGAAGGATTTGAATTGGGTGAATTTCAAATTGACTCATTTAACCATTACAATCTTACACTCACTTGATGGTGAATTTTAAATCCCATTCTCAATTCTAATTCTACCCAAATCCCTCCATCCAAACACAGTGTAAAATTAATTCACACTACAAGTATCACAAATTGGCTGAAAATTGGTTTATCTAAGTATTTTTCATTAAATTATAGCAGCCAGAAATATTTCCATTTTAATATGCTAACTATTACATGACCAAAAATTTTTTTCTTTCTTTTGTACAGATGACTTGAATGCTGATACGCATTACCCGCTACAATCACTCAATCAAATTTAGTGCAAAAATTTTATATTCTTAATTAGACAGCAAAACTCCTGAAAGACACAAAAGTGGGCGGCTTGCCCTAAGACCAACCAACTGCTGAAAGAAAACAAGAGCTTTTTCGGCAAACCACTAGAGGTACCCATCGAGTCGAGCAATGATCCAATTGGAGAAGCAAGCTGCTCTTTGTCACCCCCATTTCCCTTGGGACCAAGAACAAGCTTCAAAGAATAAGGACTTATTGCAATCTCAAGTACAATGGCTAGTTCGAAAGCCTTTGGTCTTAACATGTCGGTTTAGGTCAAAAAATAAAATTTACAGGCACATCACAAGCCCATTAGGATCGTGCCTAGGTTGAACCACATACTGGTTCATATGCTATTCAATTATTTTTTGTTGGCCCCAAGGCAACCTAAGAAGGGGAGTGAATTAGGTTTCTTAAAAATTTCTTTGCAAAGTATGCACTTTTAAAACTTTATGCACTAACATATAAATTGATAGAGATAAAAGCAATTAAACTTATGAAGTATAAAAAGGATAAAGAAATAGATTAAACAAGTAACACTTTCAAGCTACCAAGCTTGAAGTAATAATTTAGTAGAATGCTTCATAACTTTGGTGAGCCAATAATGTTCTAATGTACATAAACAAGGACAATCCTTGCTCACACTAATTCTTTTTAGTTGAGCCAAGAATTTTACTCTCAACCTCACTTTTGTACAAGATTATCACTCCACTCAATAATTTTGAAAAGCACTCTAAAGTACACACTAAAACAATATTGCTCAATAGACAATTTGCACTCAAATTGCTTTGTTTCTTGCTTGTATTCAATGTGTAAAGTCTGATTTACAATATCAATAGAGCTGGTATTTATAGGAGCAATAAATTTTCTGTAAACACTTCCCAACGGCTCAATAATAAATGCACAAAAACTAGGCGTTATAGGTTTCAGACGTCCGATATTATTATTGTGCGTCCGACCCAGCGTTCGATTTTAGATAAATGTGTGTATGTCTCTTATGGATCCCATTCGAACGTTTGAGCAAGCGTCCGTTCCATAGTCCGAACTAGGTGTGTGTGAAGATTTCATACTTCAGACGAAATATCACGTCCGAGAGGTTTAATGCTTTTTCAGGGAATAATTTATTTCAGACAGTCTTGTTCGTACGAGATAGACTTCTTTCGGACGGAAATGTGCGTCCGAGAGATATTCCTTCAGACGTGCCTGTGCGTCCGTTGCAAGCATTCAAAAAATTTGCTTTCTATCTATCCGTTTGGACAGTGAATTGCTTCCGTTGTAATTTCTATCGGACACTCCTTTTCTTCCGAGAAGTGTATTATAGTTCGGACAGTGTACAGCGTCCAAAAGCTCTGTTTCTGGCAAACAAAATAGCAGACCTACACAGCTAGGTTAAAATGTTAAAACCATATGTCATCATCAAAATAAGGTTTGTGAATCATCAATCTCCCCCTTTTTTATGATGACAAACTATGGATAGACAAATACAACCAATTCCTATTTCAAACAATTAAGTATTTTGCATGCATACAAACTATGGATAGACAAATACAACCAATTCCTATTTCAAACAATTGCATGCATATTACTCCCCCTTTTGACATCATCAAAATATGCTCCCCCTGAGAAGGTGCACCCCTTCATATAAGCAAACCAGAGCAAGATAAACATCAAGAATTTCAATAGGTTCATTAAGCAAAGCAATTAATAACAATGGCAGCAATTACAAACTAGTTGCAAACATCAAAGCAACCCAATTACATTCAGTCATAAGAGATCTAAGTAAGAAATCTAGGTGGAGTCACTTTTCTTCTTTGAACGTTCTTCAAGTCTGGGCTTTTTAGTGGGGGGACATCTTCATCAGTTGCTTCACTATCACTGTCTCCTATGTCGCGACATTGCATGATATAATTAAATGTCTCGTCAACGTCCTCATCTTCATCATCATCAGCTCCTTCAGTAGCTTTGTCAACATTAGTGGTTCTAGTAAGGTCCTCACGATCATCCTCCTCATTATTATTGATTCCTTAAAGATCATCATCACTTTCTGAAGATGATTCAAGAGTGTACTGGGACTGAATATTGGCAAATTGAACTTGAGCAGAAGCATACATGCCCAAGCTAAGTGCTTCTTGAAGAATTGTTTGACGAGTTTCAAGGCGTTTTAACTTGCGATTAGTGCGACGCTGAGAGAAGCCCATTTGATCGCTCAAAGAGGTAAGAAGGTTGCAAATATGTGAAATGGAAGGTTCGTAAGAAGAAGGATGGGGATCATGGGATGGTAGAGGTGTTTGAGGAAGAGGGGAATGGGAAAGTGGCAATCCTGAGGAAGAAGCTTGAGTTTTGGACCTCTCAATTTCATAAGCTGCTTTACTGAACCAGAGATCATTAAAAATCTCAAACCCTTTTGTTCAATGTAGGCTTTGTTGAAATAAGGGGGAAATTGTTTCTTTCCAGTGAATGGGATGTTAAAATTAACAATAATTTTGGTGAAGAATTTGCCGAAGGGAATATTTCGACGAATGTCAGTCAGGAAAAGCTCCCACAGACAAGAACAGAATAGATAACCAAAATCCAGTGGAATTCCCTTAAAAACACAGTAAAATAAGTAAATTTGCATTTTTTCGGACTCAATACGATGTCCGTCGATTGGTAACAACAAATTTGTGACCAGAGAGTACAAAATGTTTAATTCAGGAGTGAGTAAGGTAGTTCTGGCTTCCGAAGCTTGTTTGAAATTGACATTGAAAATTCCTCGAACCTCGTCTATGTCAAAATGAGTATCCAAAGCAGGCCATTTATCCAGTGAGAAAAAATAGGAAAAATCATTAGGTGAAGTAACCTCACATTCAAAAATAGAATTTATGACATCGGATGAAATTTCAAGATCTTTGTTATTCACATGAGATACTAAGGTGCAAATAGTGGGGCCTTTCCTAAGATTTGCAGTGAATTGGAGAACCATATCATGATATACAGGCAGATCAATATGAACTAGGTGACCCCAATTTTGTTTTTCCAAGCAGGATTTGACAATGGGCAAATTAAACTCATCACCAAAAAAAAAGACCTTGGGAAGCAGGTCTTTGAACAATGATGGATTTACTGAGAAGAGAGGTGTACCGTTCAGATGTCTTGGCATCAATAAATTTGGAAAGAGGAGGATTGGTAGAAGTTTGAGGAATAGCTGATGATTGCCATGCATCGGAGGCTTTCCTTTAGATTTTCGCCCACGAGTAGTTGTAGAAGAACCGCCACGAGATCGAACCATTGTAATTCTGAAAAAAAATGTGGAAAAAGAAGGAAAAGTAATTTTAGAGAAACTTGGGGAAATTTGAAGAAATGAAGTGTTAAAGTGGTGAAATTGAGTGCAATAAAGGTGATAAGATATATGGGAATGAAGATTCCCCAGTCAATTTTGCAAAGAAGGAAGTAGTTTGGAGAATTTTGAAAGGGGAAAAATTTTCACCAGAGCAAGGGTTCGAAGGGTGTAAGATGTCCGATTGGAAGGAAATGAAGAGTTTTAAATGAGATAAGTAATCGTTTGGACGTCCGAACGATTGGCATTGTATTGGACGTCCGATCGTACGCCGAACGCTGAAGAACGGACGTCCAATGCTCTGTGCTTTGGGTTCAAGAAGGTGTCAGAAGATGATAAGCGTCCGTTGGGAATTCTAGAGAGTTGAGAAGAAGGAGGTGAGAGTACGGACGATTAAAAGCGTCCGAGACAGAGATGAGGGTTTCGGACGTGTAAGAGCGTCCAACAGAGTATGTGGTTCGAACGATCATGTGTGTCTGAACACAGAATTTATACAGATGTGAAATTAATGATGCCTAATCGAGTTCTAAAGATATAAAGCGATCTAAAGCCAAAGGTTTAGTAAAAACATCAGCAAGTTGATCTTTTGTACACACATATTCAACACAAATTTCCTTCTTGCAAACAAAATCTCTAATGAAATGGTGCTGGACATCGATGTGTTTGGTTCTATAATGCATGACAGGATTTTTTGTGAGATTAATTACACTAGTGTTGTCACATCTTATAGGCACACAATCAAATATTACACCGGAGTCATTTATTGTTAAGTATGTTTTATTCACAAAAGTTGAGCACAACAGTTTCCAGCAGCAATGTATTCGGCTTCTACCGTAGAAAGTGAAATTGAACTTTGCTTTTTGTTAAACCAAGACACTGGATAGTTACCCAAGAAAATGACACATACCACTAGTACTTTTTCTGTCAATTTAACAACCACAAAGTTAGTGTCAGAATAACTAATTAAATCAAAAGTAAAGGATTTTGGATACCAAAGACCAAAATTCATTGTACCTTTTAGGTATCTGAAAATTTTTTTACAGCAATTAAGTGTGACTCTTTAGGACAAGATTGAAATCCAGCACATAGACAAACAACAAACATAATATCTGGTTTGCTAGCTGTTAAGTAAAATAGGCTTTCGATCATACTTCTATAGTGTTTTTCATCAACACTATTACCTTCTTCTTCTTTGTCAAGTTTAGTTGAGGTACATATTGGTGTCTTATCTGTTTGCAATCTTCCATTCCAAACCGCTTGAGTAGCTCCTTTGTATTGTATTTGATTTGTGTGATGAATGTTCCTTCCTTTGTTTGGTGAACTTGGAGTCCGAGACAAAATTGTAATTCTCCCATCATACTCATTTAAAATTCTTTTTGCATCAAGTACAAGAATTCCTTACAAAAGCTTTCATTAGTTGCTTCAAAGATAATATTATCAACATAAATTTGAACAATTAGCAAACCAATAAAATCAGATTTGGTGAAGAGAGTGGTATCAACAACACCTCTTTTGAAACCATTTTCAATCAAAAAATCACTTAGCCTTTCATACCAGGCTGTCTAGGAGCTTGTTTCAAACCATACAAAGCTTTGGAAAGTTTGAAAACATGATTTGGAAAATTTTTGTTTTCAAAACCAGGAGGTTGTTCAACGAAAACTTCTTTATCAATAAAACCATTTAGAAATGCACTTTTAACATCCATTTGGAATAATTTGAATTTGTTAAAACATGCATATGCAAGAAACTTGCGAATAGATTCTAAACGAGTAACGGGTGCATAAGGTTTCAACAAATCACTACCTTCTTCTTGAGTATAACCTTTTACAACAAGTCTAGCTTTGTTCCTAATAATTTCACCTTTATCATTTAATTTATTTCTAAAAATCCATTTTGTTCCGATTATGGGTTGAGTTGATAGTCTTTCAACCAAAGTCCATACATTGTTTTTCTCAAATTGGCTAAGTTCATCTTGCATAGCATAGACCCAAGATTCATCATTTAATGCATCATCCACATATTTAGGTTCAATATGAGAAAGTAATGCACAATTACTATTCAATGGTTTATGAGATCGAGTTTTTACCCCATCGGATGGATCACCTATGATCAAATCTTGAGGGTGCCTAGAAATAAATCTCCATGCTTTAGGAAGATCTTTTGAAGTATCTTCGTCCTTTTATCCTTCTTCACCCAAGTGATTTGTATTGCCCACATTGTTTGGAGAGATCCCTTGATGTTCTTCATGAATAGTGAGCTTTTCAAGATTCTTTTGAATACTTGTTTAACATCTTCATCTTCACACACATTCTTTGAAATAATATCATTAGTTTCATCAAATGTAACATGCACAACTTCTTCAATCAAAAGTGTTCTTCTATTGTATACTCGGTATACTTTCTTGTCACTAGAATATCCAAGAAAAATTCCTTCATTCGATTTTTTGTCAAATTTTTCAAGATTTTCTTTGATTTTTAAAATAAAACAATTACAACCAAAAACTTTGAAATAGCTCACAATGGGTTTTTTACAAAATAAAAGTTCATAAGGTGTTTTATTTAAAATATGTCATAACAAAACTCGATTCATAACATAACAAGCCGTATTAACGGCTTCGGCCCAAAAATATTTTGGTAAGTCACATTTACGAATCATAGTTCTAGCGGTCTCTTGAAGTGTTCTAT
Source organism: Cinchona pubescens (assembly GCA_025175665.1). Classification (NCBI taxonomy): domain Eukaryota; kingdom Viridiplantae; phylum Streptophyta; class Magnoliopsida; order Gentianales; family Rubiaceae; genus Cinchona; species Cinchona pubescens. The sequence goes on from JANKKI010000116.1 coordinate 1,372,099, forward strand.
TTTTTCTTTCAACATCACCATTTTGTTGAGGCACTCGAACAACTGAAAATTCATGTGAAATACCGTTGTGATCACAAAACTCAGGAAAACCTCCGAATTTAAATTCGGGAGCTCCATTATCACTTCTCAACCGGATGATTTTTAAATTCAACAAATTTTGAATTTTGGAAAACAATTTCACAAAATTTTCAAAAGCTTCATTTTTGTGAACAAGAAATAGTACCCAAGTATACCTAGAATAATCATCAACAATCACAAATGCATATTTATTACCACCGAAACTAGCATATTGAGTAGGACCAAACAAGTTTAAATGCAATAATTCTAGGGGTTTAGAAGTAGACACACAATTTTTCAGTTTAAAAGACACTTTAACTTGTTTCCCAAATTGACATGCATCACAAATTTTGTTTTTCAAAAACTTCAATTTTGGTAAGCCTCTTACCAATTACTTCTTGGCAAGATTTTGAATTAGATCCATGTTGAAATGACAAAGCCTTCTATGCCAAAGCCAATGATCATCTATAGAGGCGATTAGGCATTTTACATTGCTACTGCCAATATTGTCAAGATAGATTACATAAACATCATTATGTCTAGTACCTTTAAAGAGAACACATAAGACAACATAATTTTTATCAAGAATTAGACATTCATGTTTGGTAAACAACACATATAGATTCTTATCACATAGTTGACTCACACTTAATAAATTGTAATTCAAATTATCAACAAGAAGCACATTTTCAATCAAGGTCTCACCATTTTTACCTACATCACCAATGCCGATTGATTTTGCTTTCATGTTATCCCCAAATGTTACTTTTTCACTATTTTTGGATTTGAGGTTTGTGAAGAAAGATGCATCACCGGTCATATGTCTTGAGCACCCACTATCTACGAACCATTTTCCATCCATGGTGATATTCATTTTCTACACAAGAAATTAATTGATAACTTTAGGTACCCACATTTTCTTGGGTCCATAAGAGTTAGTAAAATGACTACAAATCCATATAGAATTCATACGAAGTTTTTCATTTCTCTTGACATAGCAATTATTTTTCACATGACCGTGTTGTTGACAATAGTTGCAAATAACATTTTTATTTGCATATAAGGATTGGGATAATTTTGATTTTACAAAGCATAAACCATTCCTTCTAAAGGTGACAAAATTCTTTGTTAAATTGCGTTATTAGTTTGTTTAACGAAATTTTAGTTTATTTATTTTATAAACTTTGAATTTAGCATAAAATGGATGGTATAGGAAACTCACACACACCCCACACACCATCCACATAAAATGGATGGTATAAAAGTTTATTTTATAAACTTTTAGTTTAATTGTTCATTTAGGTGATTAATAAATAAAATGAGACATCTATTAAAGATACTAAACAATCTGCCCCTAAAATGAAAAGTGTTATTTGGGAGTTTTTTTTGTAAAAGATGAAGTAAATGAGTTAGCTATTTTTAGATCACATAATCCTCCGGTCCCATTTACACACAAAAAGAGAGGGGACCAAAACACTAAATGGGCACAAAAATAAGAAACATAGTGATATTCAAAGACAATAAAAAATGGTGTAAACACGAATCACACCACATAAAGTCAACTAATTGGTAAGTTGTTTTAAATACTCACATGATAAAAATAGAAAGAAAATGGTTAAATGGATAGTTAGAGATTAATTACCTTTTGTTGTGAGTGAAAGTTCTAATCTAGAATACTATATACACAATGCCGTGAATCCACAAGGAATACTAGAAGTAATTTAAAAAGTGATATGAAAAGAATATATATGAAAAAGAAAGATAAATTGATAGTTATTTTGCATCGACAAATTTTAAATTTGCTCGTACTTCTGATGCATAGAAAGTAATTCCAAATAAATATTTTTTTATATCATTGCACATTGGATAGATATTGATTGACATCTACAAAATTGAATTATTATTTTTAAAGATTTGAAACCCTCACAAAGCTACTTAATTGCTAAGATCATTTAGCTGTTGCAGGTGAATATGGCTTGTATGACAAAATTCTTATCATTTCCTTCGATAATGATTCAAATAATACTGCAATTGTACTTTTTTTGAAAGATGCTTTTAAACCATTTATTTCATAATACATATATAGCATGTCATATATTTAATATTTTTTAAATCAAAATAGTTTACAAATTGTTGAAGAAATTATTACTCCAATTAAACATGTCATTTGCTTTATACGTTGTTCTTTTTTACGTCAACAAGAGTTTAAATAGTTTTGTTTGGAAAATCGTTAGAATTTTAAAAATTTTAGATTAGATGTATCCACTAGATGGAATACTATTTGTCAAATGTTATCAAGTATGTTTTGTTATGAAAATATACTTTGTGAATTTTATAATAATCATATTGGTTCAACTATTGATGCTTTTTTAGTTGGGGATGATTTTAAAAGAGTTAAAAACATTTATTGAAATTTTAAAAGTATTTGAGTGTACTATCAAAATTTTATTCCATACTTATAAACCTTCCTCTCATCTTATTTTACCTCAACTAAGTATTAATAAAGTTATTTTTTCAATCATAAACATGATATTTATTTTGGCAAAATGATTAGCGCCATGTAAAAAAAATTTGACAAGTATTTTGAAGATGGTTCTATTGTTGTATTGTTTAGCTTGTGTTTTAGATCCATATAATAAAATTGATGAGTTTAAAAGTTTTATATAACTTTTTACTAATCATAGTACTGCTGGATGTTATACAGACAAAGAAATCCTCTTATCATCAACCTAAAAAGCTTTCCATGAGTTATATTTTATTTTCGAGGAAAACTCACCTACATAATAAAGTGCAATTTTTAGTTCTTCGACACCATGATCACAACCTACACTTTCTAATATAAATATTAGCACACATTTTGATTGTCATCAACTTTGAGCTATAAAAAGAGTAAGACCTATGAAAGTCAAGGCCAATTTGATGATTTTGCTTGGTATTTGAAGCATACACTAGATGAAGGCAAACAATTACAAATTTTTTATGTTCTTGTTTGGTGGCAAAATAAAAGAAGTGATTATCCTATTTTGTCTTAAATTATTCATGATTTGCTAACCACTCTAGTATCAACAGTTGCATCGAAACATACTTTTAGCTGGCTTCAGGTAGAAGAGATGGAGGATGATGCCTAAAACTTTCGAGATGGAGGATGCTCAAAGAACTGGTTCAACACCGAAGAATGAAAATAATGATTGGTACAAGACTTGGACAAAGATGAAGGTACTAGTTTACTAACAAATTGATGCATAGATAGAATTTTTATGTTTACAAATTATTTGGAAGTAAGGTTATGTGTCCCTCTTCCCCTTCTTATGTATGTGGTAAATAGGTCATATATTTTTTTAAATTTCGTAGATTAATTTTATAACTTATAACTTTTGGAGGTAATGTTTCATGTCCCTCTCTTTGTACTTTTTTTTTTTTTTTCAAATATTGATATACATGGGTCTATGCCAAACCCCCACCATCTCAAGGTGGTTTCTTTCTAATTATATACTTTTCCTCTATGATTTTTTTTAGGTATAATATAAATAACTCCCTTGTGGTATCTCTAATATGAACTTTACCCCCTTGTAGTTATCAAATGTACATTTGACCCCCCCTGTGCTCTCAATTTTTTTGTAAAATTAACAGAAACAGTTAAAACTAACACTCATTTTTGAAATGCCATAAATACCCCTAACTAATTCAAATGTCCCATGAATTGCTAGGTCAAATTTAAAATAAAAAAGAATCACAAAGTGGGATTCAATTAAAAATAAAATAGGGACAAACTAAAAATAGAAAAGTTAAAAAAACCCTAACCTTCCCATTATTCCCTAAACAGCCACCACTCTTAACCCACCACATCCCCCACCTTTAGCCCCTCCTCCACCACCCCTCCCTACCCTAATCAGCCACCACCACCACCACCACCACCACAACAGCTCCCCATTCCTCTCTTACCTATCCTACCTCAATCACTAGCCATCTCTCACCCCAACTTATCTTCCTCCACAATCTCATCATCCCACAAAGTTGTTCAAAATCAAGGCCCCAACATGTAGCCCATCTTTGCGAGAAATATCAATTGAAATATTTGTTTTTGTTAGTCATATGTGGTTCTGTAGGTGTTAAACACCTTGGTAGGCAACGAGAGGATAAACTCCTTGTCTGTATACATAGATTTAATAGGTATGAAAGATAAATGAAAATTGTTGAACTATCCTTTCTAAAGTATCGTAATATCAATTGTCCTTATCGCCTCTTTTTCCTACCGATCCCCTCTACCCCTTCCCTTCCTCCTCAAGCTCCCCTTCCCCCTCCTCCAGTTTTCCTATCCCATCATTTCTTCCCCAGCCCGGTCCTCCTCAACCACTGTCCAACCATGCCACCTCTCTCAGATCTCGATCCCAATCCCCGCCCAATCTCTCTCCCTCCAATTCCATCCCCTTCATGATTTCCATCTCCATCTCTTTACGATCTCCCCGAGTTTGCCCTAGCCAACGTCTCGGAGTATTATCGGGGCATGGAAGAGAAAGAAATGGCCAGTGAACGAGGTAGAGATGATGGAGGAAAGGCCAGGGGTGGGTTGGTAGGACTGATAGGGTGGTGGTGGTGCCTTGGGTGGTGGAGAGATGGCGGTCTAGAGGGGTTAGGGGTAAAAAAGTCAATTCAAGTTTAAAATTTTTTTCTAAGCCCTCCTTGACGCGATCAACACATGTGACCATCAAAGTTTGTTAATTTTGACGGTTTCATTGGTTTTGTAGCAAAATTTAAAGTATGAGAGGGTCAAATGTATATTTAATAACCACAGAAGAATAAATCGCATATTAACTTAACCATAAGGAGGTTATTTGCATTTTAACCTTCTTCTTTTTTTGGCAGAAATAGAAATTTTATTAATTGAAAAGATGTGGGGTGGCAAATTAACCCTTACAAATATGAAATCGAATGATTGGCAAAGAAATAGAATCAAATACAACCATGCTTCTAACTCTTCTAGGAACTTCAGCTAAACGGTATCGCTTGTCATCCTTGCTGAAGCAACCAACTTTTGAGAAGTCAGCAATTGAGTAGATTTCCCTGTATATATGACGAATTGATATACTTTGTTCCAGCAGGAAGGCCTTGATTTTCCCATGCAGATGATCAAGTCGTCGAGGGGTCAGCGAGCGAGCAGAGAGGATGTCAGCCATCGTTTTCGACATTGTTTTTTTAAGAAAAAATGTTTTTTATCTTTATTGATATCAGAGAAGCATTGACAAGGGGGTTGAACCTCCAATTACAAGAAGTACTCTATATTAGTACATCCAAAAATAAAAAAACTGCAACAAAATTAATATGAACAAAATATCCCAACTGGCAACTTAGATTAATGTATCTATCAACAAAAGCACACATGTGAAAGCCCCCATTCCATAGATATCTCCCAGTTCTGCTTGGTTTGTACGGAAATTCCTGCAAGAAGCACAAGACTCCTGGACATGTGACATGATACAGCCAACAATATCTAGTGTAAAGCTAGGTTTCTTGCCCACCAAATTTGGTGTACTGTTGCAGCAAGAGCCAATATTTTATCTCAGTAAAAGAGTTTGTAGCCCAATACTACTCATCCATTGAACCTCCTCAATCCAACTACAGTCACCTCTATAGGTCAGACATAAGCTCTTCACTTGGTGTCAGAATTTCTTTGAAACTGAAAGTACTAAAAAATAGAGTGTTGCAGCGCATCCCAAACAGTGGCAAAAAAGCTCAAAATCTGTGACAAAAATATTTGACACAAATTTATGCCAGGTTTAGCAGCGTGAGGTTTGCGGGCATTACAAAAAAAAATTGTCACGAACCTCTGTCAGTGACAATAATATTTTTTTTTTCTAATTTAATGCGATTTTTATAATGTGACGAAAAAATCGTGTTATATAACCATTAAAATTGCTGCATTTTTTGTCATATAATTTGTATCTATTGTAAAACCTTTTGATACTACAATATCACCTCTATGTAGTATGACAAATAAAATTGACACCGTAAAACAGATATAAAAATAACTTCTCCCATGCAACACAAACAATATAATTTTTCTTCACCTCTAATATTATAGACAAATGTGCCTTATTCACAATATGTTAATCATCATCTCAATATTTAATATCCTCCTAGAAAATATTACACATTCAATAAACACATGAAAATTTTGCTATCCCTTCAACAATTAAACAATGAAAAGTTTAATCTAATGAAGTTCCAACATTCAAAACATCTAAATTATTAAAAAAAATATAAATAAAATAAAAATAAAAATAAAAAAGACAATGAAGTTTCAACTAAGCATTCTGAATACGCTCTGTCACAAATAGATAGAAAATATTCAGTGTGCGACAAGACTCCCGCTTTCATTCAACATCTTCATATCAACATCCTGAAAATGACAACGAATTTTATATATATATAAGCAGGTAGTAAAGGACAACATGAAATAGAAAATGATACAAGTGCATAATTCAAATTATATACAAATTTAAAATCCAAGAAAATATTCTTGAAAAATAACACTAGGTGTACTTTTAGTTTATATTTTTCCTACCATTTAAAGGCAGATTAAGTATTTTAATTTAGACATATCGAACCCATGATCAACATATTATAATTAGGAACGCACCTTACCATCTAAGCACCGGACCTAAGCTGCACTTCGTTTTCATCATGCGTGCTTCCTTGAAATACCTTGTCCCACGTGATCATGGGTTCTAGACATCATTTTGAACATATATGTAGGGATCCAGACGAGTCTTAAATCTAGCTTATATATTTTCAAATGGATGGTTAATCCTTTGATCTCTTAAGTTAGTCATTGGATGCATTTAATTGGCTTTCTAAAAGAATTTGAGGGACAGTTAGGAAACTTGGCATAATATAAGTTCTAACAAGGAGAAGTGGAGGGGCAATGTTAGGGAAAATTGGCCATTACAGGACTTCAATAACTTTATTCAGTTCTGTGCACTGGTTGATATTGGTTATTTGGGCCAACCTTTGACTTGGAGCAACAAATGGGAAGGGGGAAAGGAGATTAGGCAAAGACTTGGCAGGGTTTTGTCCAGCAAAGATTGGTATCAATATTTCAACAAAGCCACCTGCTCTCATATCAATTATGAGGCCTCTGATCATCACATGCTACTGCTGAACAATTCATCTTTAAATTCAACCGTAAGCAGAAGGAAGTCTAGATTTCATTTTGATAAGAGATGGGTCAAACAACCTGAGACAGAAGGTATCATCAAAGCAGCCTAGAAAACTGAGGTCAGGGGGTCTAGATTTTTTAAAGTTACTCAAAAAATCAAATCTTGCAGAGTTGCATTACTCAGCTGGAACAAAAAAAGTTACAGGAACGCAGAGGTCAGAATTAAAGAATTGAAGACTAAGATTAGAGATTTGGAGAATTCTGAGGAGCAGGATAAAAGAGGGAAGAGAACTGTTCTGAAAAATCAACTTAGCATGGCTTACAAGGATGAAGAACTTTATTGGAGTCAAAAGGCTAGATTGAATTGGCTTAAGAAAGGTGATAAGAATTCTTCCTTTTTTCCATGCTTGTGTGAGAGGAAGAAGGAGCAGAAATGGTATCTACAGTCTGCAAAGATTAGATGGGAGTTGGTGCCAAGAGGAGGACAGTATTCAAGAGGAGAACATAAAGTATTATGATCAAAATTGTTTACTTCCTCAGATCCTTCACAGGTTAATGAGGTGCTAAAAGGGATTCAAAAAAATATCACTAATCAAATGAATGCAAATCTTGTCAAACCCTTTGAAGAAGCTGAAATCAAAGCTGCTGTTTTCTCTATGGACCCAAATAAAGCCCCTGGTGCTGATGCTATGTCCCCCCTTTTCTTTAAGAAATATTGGCACATTGTTAACAAAGATATTGTTGAGGCTGTTCAGAGTTTCTTTCACTCTGGTCATTTGTTAAAGTCAGTAAATGAAACTATCATTAGCCTTGCTCCTCCTAAAGTCCAAAATCCCACCAACTTAACACAGTATAAGCCTATTGCCCTATGTAATGTGCTTTATAAAATTATCTCTAAATTACTTGCTAATAGGCTTAAACCCCTCATTGGCTTGTGCATTAGTGAAAACCAATCTGCCTTCTTAGCTGATAGACAAATTCTTGATAATGTAATTGTTTCTCATGAACGTATGCATTTTTTGAGTAAAACAAAAGAAAAGGTGAAACAGGTTTTATGGCCTTGAAGCTTGATATGGAAAAAGTGTATGATAGGTTTGAATGGCCTTTCTTAAATGCTATCCTGCATAAAATTGGCTTTTGTGATAGATGGATTCATTGGATTATGACATGTGTTTGTTCTGTGTCTTACTCATTTTCCCTTAATGGCACCAAATTTGGTTATATTAAACCCTCTAGGGGTATTAGACAGGGGGACCCCCTCTCTCCCTATTCATTTATTCTTTGTGCTGAAGCCTTATCCTCTCTTTTAATTCAAAAATGCAGAACTAAAGATCTAACTAGTTTGAAACTATGTACGACAGGCCCTTTGATCTCACAGCTTTTCTATGAAAACGATGCTCTGATTTTTTGTAAAGCCTCTACCAGGGAGGCTCACATTGTGCTGCAGACTCTCAAACATTATGAGGCTGCATCAGGACAGTTGGTGAATTTAGACAAGTCTATCAATCTTTTTCAGCAAAAACACTGAAGTGCAGCAGGGATCCTAACTGAAATCTGTGAAATCCTGGGGAATGTGAGGAAGGACTCCCATTGCAAACACTTAGGTGTTCCTATGGTGATCACCAGGTCAAAATATCAAGTTTTTGGTGTAGTAAAGGAAAGAGTTGCTAACAAGATAAATGGCTGGAAAAGCATGCTGCTAAGCCTAGCTGGTAAGGAAATACTCCTTAAATCTGTGGCCTTGGCTATGCCAATTTATGTTATGCCATGTTTCAAACTTTCTAATAAGCTTTGTAAAGAAGTTAATAGCACTATGGCGAATTTCTAGTGGGGGTCTGGGGAGAAGGATAGGGGTATGAGTTGGTTAAGTTGGGGAAAACTGTCGAATGATAAATGTGATGGTGGTCTAGGCTTTAGAGATATTAAGTGTTTTAATGAGGCTCTTCTTGTTAAACAACTCTGGAGATTTTTAACCTACCCAAATTTGCTAGTTTCTAAGGTGCTGAAAGCAAAATACTTTGAGAAGGCTTCCTTACTATAGCTTACTGCTACTGTACTTAGGCGTGCTTCTTGGTTTTGGCAGAGTGTTTGTAGTGTGAGGCATTTATTGAAGGAAGGACTTAGGAAGAGAGTGGGAGATGTAAAATCTATTAATATCTGGCATAACAACTGGATTCCAGGAGCTGAGGGAGGAAAGGTAGAGTCTCAAAAGCCTCAACATTGTAGCATAACCACTGTTGATCAACTCATACAAGATGGGAATCGGAATAGCAGGTTACTACTTGCTTAATCAAGCTGACGTAAGTAAAATTTAGAATATCCCATTTCTATGACTAGGAAAAAGGATAGATGGTATTGGTGCTACTCTCCAACTGGACTGTATTCGGTTAAGTATGGGTACAAGAGATTCAAAAAACTTCAAAAACAGAATAAAGAGGGCCCAGGAGTTAGGGGGGAATCCAGCAGAATTAACCAGCAAGCAGATCTTTGGAAGTTTACTTGGCGTCTCAATATAAAACACAAAATCAAACATTTTATTTGGTAAAAAGATGTTTAAACAAAACCCTTCCAACAGGTGAAAGCTTCCATAAGAGGACTGGTAAAGGAATGCCTAATCATACTAACTGTGGTGACCAAATAGAGTCTATTGAGCATATTTTCTTTTTTTGTGATAATGCTAAGGCAATCTGGCATTTTGCTCCAGTTCAGTGGGATGGTCTGCAAGAAGCAAAGGGAGATTTTTGGAGCTGGTGGCATTTGATCATGCAAGCCACGGAGAAAAGAGGAGACCAAGATGCAGGTAATCTTGCAGCTAATATTCTTTGGCAGCTATGGAAATCTAGGAACAAAAGATTCTTTAGAAATGAGTTCCCTGCTTTTGATCTATCTTTGAATTCTTCTGTGGATGAATGGCTGGAATACAAGGATATAAATAAAGTTCATCAAGTCAGTAGTGCTAATGAAACACATATTCTGCATGCTACATCAATTGAATCTTGCCTGGGTAATAAAGTTATTAATCTCTATACTGCTGCTGCTATTAAAGATCGGATAGACAAAGGTGGTGCTGGTTTAATTAGCATGGATAGCAACAACCAACTGATTAAAGCTTGGGCTTATGGTCAACAAGGCTGCTCTTCACCTGTATTACTGGATGCTAGAAACATGAGATTAGCCTTAATCAAAGCCAAAGCTGAAGGTTGGGAAAAAGTTCACATTTTGACCACAAACAAGGGCTTAATGGAGAAAATTAAGCAAAGAAGGGTCGATGATGTGCAGTTGGCTACACTTTTGGAGGACATTATTAGCATGAGAGATGTGTTTCTAAAGTGCTATATAACTGGGCTACCAAAAAATTGTAATAGTATAGCTACTAAATTGGCTTCTATTGCTACTGAATTGAAATCTTCGATTATGTGGGAAAATTGTTTCCCTAAGTGGTTAGTTCAATCCACTTGATTGTAAATTGGGAGGCAGTTGCCTTTTTGTATACCTATTTATAATATATATAAAACATATCCTATCGTTTTTGGCAAAAAAAAAAATCCCCTCCCCAACAATAGGCCTCCCAGTCCCCTTGTTCCTCCCCCTTTTCATGTTTGTATTTAAATTATCCATGAATATAATTAATTAAAATTGAGCTTATAAAACAGTTTTTATGTGCTGACAAGCTAAAGCTTTTACTTTCTTCATTTATCCTTATTGACGTGGTTGTCAAATCTTATTTTTATACTGCATTTTTTTAGGATTGAAGAATTTGAGAAAATAATTATACTCCACAGACAAGTATTTTGAGTTATTATATACCACTGATGACAAAAAACACATGTCGATTTATACAATTTCAATCTTTGTATCAACCTGGAACAGATCTATTGCAATTATCCATCCAAAATCTACCATAAATCGTAGAAATCCAGCATAGCAAAGTTGGCAGAAAAAAAAAAGAAAAAAGAGAAGATTCAATAGAAGAGAGGGGGCTTACCGTTTTCTACAGCAGGAATGTGTAGGAGAGAGGCCCAGCGATCAACCCAAAATGGAGAGGTGCTTCGATCAACCCAAATTAGATTGCAATACATATAGAATGAAAGGGGAAATTGGAAAGGGAAACAAATGTTAAGTTTTTTTTTTTTATTCTCTCCACGCTGTAGTTTCGAATACAGATGTGGTAATTGTTCTTTCCTTTTCATTGTTCAAAATCGGGGATTTTTTCTTGCAATAGCTAAATTTTTTCAGGGCAAATGATATTGCCACAACAAAATTGCCCCTATTATGGTCAACCATCTTATCCCACAACTTTTCCCCAACTAAAGAGGTTTTCTCCATCTCTTCAGGTCGCCATTTTGCTCTTCTCGCCATTGGCACCTTCAGTTACCGGCGCGGGGAGGAAGTTTGCCCCCTTCACCTTCCTTTTCCTCTCCCCCTACTCCTTTTACATCTATGATCGCGATGTCCACGGTTGCTCCGCCCGCTTCGCCGCATCCCAAGCCATAGAACCTGCCTTGCACAGCTTCCTCTCCATCATCACCGATCACATCCGCCATCTTCACACCACCACACCCCTCTTCTTGGCCCAAACTGACGTCTTCTTTTCGTCTCGACCTCACTCTGACTATGCCGAGAATGTTATCGCCAATTTCTCCTCGATTGGCATATGGTATCTGGCGATAAGAAAAAAAAAAAGAATTTGGACTAGTTACCACGGTAATGGTCCTACATGGTTGCTGAACGGAAGTGACCGTCGACAAAAATAGCGCATTTGGTCCAAGTTCTAACCCATTACGATTTTGCTATCCGGGAGGCATATCTTGAGTTCATGTTTGACTCCCACAATCAGTCAATCACCATTACGTATGTGAAATTATATATTTTTTGAGATTGGCCAAAGATGAAATTAGTGAATTGCTTAGATTTTGGACTGTGAATTGTAAGTTGGAATTGGGAAATAAAAGAAGGGAAAATCGTCAAAATAGTTCCTTAATTTTTTCACTTTAACTAAAATAGTTTTTTAATCTTTTTTTAGTTAAAATAGTCCTTCAATTTTTATTTTTTAATCAAAAAAATCCTTTTATGGTGGAGTCACCATAGAAATTTTTTTCTTTTTTTGATAAATTTCACATAAAATGACTATTTTGGCTAAAAAATAAATCTTTGAAGGACCATTATGGCTACAAAAAAAGTTAAGGGACTATTTTGGCTAAAGTAAAAAAGTTGAAGGACTATTTCAGCAAATTTTCCAATAAAAGAAGGGGAGATGGAAGAAAGCTCTCTCTCGGCTGCTTGAGAAGTTGGGATGGTGCTTTACTTTGGTGGGAGCAATTTCTGACACTTTAGAAAAAATTTGCTGTGGCAATATCATTGCCCTTTTAAACCTTATATCTATTGATTTGTATAAGTACACAAAGCCTGATAAATAATCTAGAAATTATACATGCATATATATATATATATATATATGAAAGAAAATACAAAAATAACTAATATTTAATTATTTGATTTGTATAATTACTTGATAAATATAATATTAAATTTATCGCAATTAACAATATTGTGCCAATAACAATTTTTTGTCAGGCTTAGATATTACCTGTGGTAAAAAAGTATTTTTTATCACTCAATTAAAATATAATCGTTGCAAATAATGATTATTTACGTGTTTTTGGAGCTGTGATGATTAATAACATAGAAAATGTTAGTTTATTGTCATGGCCACTAAAACTATGACAAAAAGAGATCTTTTTGTCATAATTTTAGAATTGTGGTTAAAAAAAAGCATGGTAAAAAGTTATTTTTTTAGTAGTGATTCAAAGAAAAGATGCTACATGGTTTCAACCTGTTCATTAGAAAGCTCACACAATGCTAAAGTCAAACACATGCCCTATTTTGCATTATATCCTTGGTTGTAAGCCTTCCTCTACAAAGCAATCATAGTATGAATGAGAACCAAGGAATATGCCTTTTTCTCCATACAAGTTTACTCCAATCCACCTTGTCCCCTGTAGCTATAAAGAGTTTCATAGCAGACTGAATAGAAAATACACCAGACTTACTCCCTATCCAAATTGTTCTGTCTCCAACTTCATGAGTAGGAACGGAACCAAAAAATTTGAGAAATGTTGCTTTCTGGAAATTCTAATTGTTCTGTCTCCAACTTCATGAGTAGGAACGGAACCAAAAAATTTGAGAAATGTTGCTTTAAATTCTAACTTCAGTATTAAATCTTCTACCTTTTGGCCATTTGCATTCCCCATCAAAGATAAATCAAATACATAAGACTTCTTAGACAAGCCTAAAGAATGTAACAAATTTCGTCAAAACTTCTTGAAATGAGGTCCAATTGATTGCCAGAAATCGAACCAAAAAAGAGGAAATCTTTCCATCACCAACTTCTTTCCTAATGTAAGGTTAAACCATCTCTGTATAATTTAGTATCTTCCTCCTTACCCAAGAACGATCATGTGGGACTTTAATTTCCCAACATTAAGTTCGTAGCAGCTTGAAAGGGTAGATCGCCAACCACAAATCTTTGGAGCCATGATGATCTGTGGCGTGAGATGAAGGTTTAGCCCCATGTGTGTTAATCCTACTCACAGTTATCGGAAACTCTCCCCACCTATACGAAGTGCGTACTGATCATTCATCAGTGAATATCAATCTGATAGATATCTCTCTTCTTATTTTTAGGAAAGTCCGCTCAATGGTAGCATGAAAGCGGATAACCAAGGTAGGGTAGGTCTTAGTCTCTCCGGGTATGAGTTCCCAAAGTTGGTTTTGCCAACACAACATTAGGGCCGTCCCGTTCATTCTAGGCTGACCCCGGCCTGGGCTGGCCGAATGATATACAACCAGTATAAGTCCAGCAATGTCTTATGATGAAGAGGGCACCAACTTCAATGGTTAATAAATAATAAGTTATAATTATAGGTATTGACTATATTAACTAGTAATAATTTGACTTAATGAGTACTAACTTGAAATAATGAAAGTATTATTAATTTTTCACGTTATTATCCGTAGACCTTAATTGTAACCCTAAGTACTCATTATAAATACCCCATGTAGGGTGAGAGAAAAAGCATCGACACTTTATTTTCTAGTTTTATCTAGGGTTTTCAGCAGTAGAAAATTATTGTTCATTCTTGTATCATTGGCACTTAGTGCCTAAACTCTTTTTCTTGGTTGAGAGATTTGAAGCCATGGTCAATTCTAAATTGTTATGAGACTTTTTGTGCTTGAATTTATTCAATTTTATATTAAGTATTGATTATTTTTCTGCAATTAATTTTATGATTGTTCTTTTTAACTTATTATTGCTGCAAAATATTAAATTATTAGAATTAATCTACTACTAGATTATTTTAACCGCCTGTGCTTAATTCAATCTGTGAAGCAACTAAATCTACCTCACCTCATCTCCATCGGTTGAAGACAAGTTTCACATCTTCCTACCCCACCCACTTAGCTCCCGCTTTGGGAGGCACACTTTAGGAAGATCGTAGCTGTCCATGGAAATTGTGCCAGTTGTATCCAACCCCGTCGTTCTATTCTATCGGTTAAGATATGAATGAGACTACCTTCGTTTGGCAGATACGTTATATTAACAGTAGCTCCTAGTGATACGCAAGATGAAGACAAGCACGAAAATCTATACTATACGAGAGATTACTTCTAGTTCTGCCTATTACTTAACCTTCCCTTCACAATATTTTAAGGGCTGATGCTTCAGCAGGTCTTCGGCATATCAAGCAGCTAGTCCCTAATCACAGGCTTGTTTGGAGCAAGTTAAATCTTCATGTGATCTCTTGGATTAAGCCTATTGTTGGAGGTTACAAACTGAATGTCGATGGTAGGGGTATTTAAATTCAGCCTAACCGAAAATATAACCCAATCCAACCCAAATAAAATTGAGGCTAAATGAGTTAGGTTATTAGGTTTCGGGTTATTTGAGTTGGATAACCTGAACTTAGTTGGGTTGGGTTAGGTTTTGGAAAAAAAAAAAAATTAACCCAACCGATAGCCCAAATATACTTTACTTGTAATCTTTTTTCATTATTTTCTTTTAATATCATCTAACTTATAATCTTTTTTTCTTTTGATTCTTGATATAACATTCATCTAACATATTACATAATTCTTCCTTCTCATTTTTGATGTACCATTTCATTTTTTTACTTATGACAAAAATATATTTTGCAATGGATGCTCTAACAATATATATATATATATATTTTACATTTTTTAGATTTTAACCAAAAAAAACCCAAAAACTCGAGTAACTCGCCTGAGTACACTTGGATTGAATTTATTTGGGTTTTTATATTAGTGGGACTGGGTTGGGTTTTAAATTCTCAACTTGCCAATCCAATAACCCGAACCGAAAACCTACCAATCTAATAACCCAATCTATGAACACCCCAAGTCGATAGATCATATTTGGGCAATGGTGTTGTTGGATGTGGTGAAATCTTGGGGGATTCTAACATGGATGCAGAAGCATATGCTTTATTACATGGATTACTATCAAGATACTTATATATCAATATATGGTATGTAAATATTTGATTGATGTAATTATCCTAATTGCTCCTCTAAATTGGTTGATAACATTATTAGTCTGATTGTTTTGGTTAGCAATACTTATCATGTGTCTAATTGTCTTGATTAGCAAGATTACCATGTATTTTATATGATCTAAAATATTCTTTTGTAAGTCTATATAAAGTCACCCTATGAATCAATTGCATTGAAACTTGATTTATAATATTATGTATCAATTGCATTGAAACCTGATTTATACATATTATACATATACTCTTGTTCCTAACAATGACATTTGTTCTTAGCTCATTATTTTAAGCAGGTCGTGATTGAGATAGATCCTCAAGTGTTGTTTCACATGCTCACAAGGAAAGCAATTGTTCCATGGAAATTGGACGCACAATATAGACAAATCTTGTAACTTTTCAGTCAAGGGAATTATCAGCTTCAATATGTTTTCCACGAGGCAAAGGGTTAAATGCAAAAAATTCTCCTGAACTTACATGTCAGTTGCAGTTTGCCTTCCTTAACTTATTTAATAAGCGCTTTACCCCCTTACGCCTTGCTTTTTCATATTTCGGGGCAAAATTACCCTTATTACTTTAATAATTGGTTTTCCTTTTTTTCTCTTCATACCAATTTATTTATTTATGTAATCTTTCTCATATTTTTCTTTTATTTTCTTACCCATTTTTTCTTTCTTACTACCGCAATAGACTATTATACTGCTAGTCGTTGGTTAGTTAAAAGCTCTATTTTTTACATTGTACAAATAATTTATAAAATAAATAATTTTTTTAATACAAGTAACATATATTTTAATAGTATAATATAGATAGGGGTGTTCATAGTTTGGTTTAATCGAACAAACTGACCGAACTAAACTAGTTTGGTTTTCGATTTTTGGATAATTGGTGTTCAGATAAACTGAATAACAAAAATTGGTTATATAGTTTGGATTTGGTTATTGAAAATTAATAATCGAATAACTGAATAACCAAACTTTTAGTTTTACTAGTTTTATTTTTAGTTTTTTAGTAACCGAATTCCATTTTCTATTCATATATTCAACAGTTTAATATTATTTTTCTTTGTTATTTTTAGTTTCTAGTCTTAGTTTTAGTAATTTTAAGTTTTTGTTTATTAATTTGGTTAGTTTTGCGTAATCGATTTAATTTCATACTTACCTTTTAAATTATCTAGTGAACTTTGGTTAATCGGATAAACCGAAGAAAAGTTTGGTTAACCAATCAACTGAAGAAAAGTTTGGTTTGGAGTTGGTTTTGATTTTGTTGCACCAAAAACAGAAAAATCCAAAAAAATTTAACTGAATTATCAAAAAATCGGCTGATAAACACCCTTAAATATAGATTTTGTAAGTTTTACTAATGCTATAATTAACAAATAAACAAACTATAAAAAGATAAAATAATTTGTCAAAAAATTAAAATATAAATTCGAAGTATGTAAACAAATTTTTTCTTACCATATTTAGTCGATATTACACTATAAATAAAAACTTGAACATGTTTTTCATTCTATAATTTTATTTTTATACTAAAATAAATTTTTTAATTTCTTCTAGCTCAAAAATTTTATTTTTTATTTGTTAATTTTATTATTAATAGTTAATCACAAACTTGGTATTACAACAAGGTATATTTATTGTATTTAAATGCATGATTAATCTATAAATTAAATTGTTTAGGCACACGTGAAAACTTAGAACTTTAATTAACTAATTATTAAAAGCAATATAATTGTTTAGTAGTAGCAAGAGAGAATAGTGAAAAGAAAAAAAGAAAAAGAGAAACAAGATAGAGAAAGTAAATAAAGGGAAAAAGAAGAAGAAAAAAGAAAAAAATAATAATTAAAATAATAGGGGAAATTTTGTCTCAAAACATAAAATAGTGGGTAAAGTATTTGTTAAATAAGTTGAGCGAGCAAATTGCAACTGGAGTATAAATTTAGGGGAGTTTTTTGCATTTCAGCTCGAGGCAAATTCAATGGCAGATATCCTTTCTAAAAGGGGAGTAGCTCTAGTTGTGATCTTTGCCAAAGTACATATTATCCAACCAGAACAAATTTCCTTTGTATGACAAAACTACCCCTCAAAAAAGTCATCACATCACTCTTTATCATTATTGTTGGGTTGACCACTATCTTGTTTCTCACACCCTACACGCCACACTCTCCGCACAACCGTAAACAGAGTTGCTAACGTTCATATTTTTAACCAACTTTTATTTCTTTTCCTAATTTTATAATTCTATTTTTCTCTACTTCTCCTTTCTTAATCAAACACCAAATAACATAAAACTTATACAAAACAATCCTAACACCAAGAATACAAAACAACACCCAAACCCATGTACAAATATAAAAAAAAAAATCACAAATCTCAAACTAAAAATTCCAAAAACCAATAAAGAAAATAAACCAAGAAACACATAATTCCATTCTGAAGAAGGGATGAGGGGAATGGGGAAGTGGGCGCAGGGGGTTGAAGGGGAGAAGGAAAGTTGTACACTATGGGCAGAGGGGATGAAGGTAAGGGGGAGGATGGGCCCAAGAAGAGGGTGATGGGGTATGGGAAAGGTGGCTTGAAGGGAAAAAAACAAGAACAACAGGGAGTTAAATGATGTTGAGAGAAAAGGACAGCTGTGTAAAGGGTGGGAAAAAAAGGAGTAACCATGGCAAGAACATGTATGACAAATTTTCTCCAAGTAAGTAGCAAAGGAGATTCAGAATTTGACAAAAAATGAGTCATTGATATGGAAAAGCATAGCTCAACGTGCACAAGAATGCTCACAGAAATGTTAATTAGGAAAGGATATATTCAAGCAAGCTAGCATCTAATACTGGAAGGGGCCATCAACAATTTGGGCAAAAATTCATCAAAAAACTCATTGCTGAAAATTTGCAAGAATATATACATAAAATGGAGAGAGAAGGTTAGAGGGACAAAAACAATCATAAACATGCAATAAAATATGGGAACTAGAGAAATGGGTCAAACACAAAATGGAGATTCAAAGAGGAGGAGGTGTGAGGTCATGAATGATAGCTCCATATTTAGAGCTCTTTTATGTTCCAATTGTACTTACTTTCTATGATTCTATTCCCAATTTTCGTAGTTTATTATTAGTTAATTGGTGTGTTAGTAGTTCATATGTTTTTGTTGTGTTAGTAGCTTATTTGGTGTGTTACCGATACATGTGGAAAGATAACTATTTATTGTATTTTAATTTTGTGTGTAGGTCATCAGGGGGGGAAAAAGTTCATTTCACATTCAAGAATCAAATCTAAGCTGAGTCGAGATAGTTTGCTTGTCTTTGGTGAGCTCAACAACAAGAAGAGATTGCTTAAGGCGAGATGAGGCATTAGCATGCTCGCCTAAGTGATAACTCTAGTAAATGAAGTTATTTTACATCTAAATCATGCTAAGTTAATAATGTGTTTTTATGTGTTTTTACTTGAATTTTATGTTTAGTAGTGGTATTAGGCCTTTTGGTAGCAATTATGTACAAATTGATGATGAAATAGTACTTATTGTGTTTTGGTGCTTAATTGTAGGGATAATTTGCAATTGGAGCAGGAGCTTGAAAATTAAAGACATTAAGGACTAAAGTTGCCATTAGAAGAAAATTGAATACCAAAGCCCAAGGCTGCCGATGCTTGACAACACGGTGTCGAATTACAAGGCATGAAGACACACTGCTGAATGTCGAAGCTTTCCAAGACTTCTAGTGCTTGATATTGCAATGCCACATTCAAAGGGGTAAAATTCCACATTGTGATGGCGACTGGCTGAAACCCTTGTCAACACTAGTGTGGCACTGCAGTGTCAAATCCAAAGCAGGAAAAGACGATAATATGGTCGGGACCACTTTTTAGACGAAGGGAATGCTTGCCATTTTTTGGAAAGGCTGCAAAAATTGTAAATTAACGTGTTGTGTACACCCAAAACAAATAGTAGAAGGTGTCAAAGAATTTAATAGTAGTGGGATAGGAAAAAGTTTCTTTAGGAGTAGTAGAAACATTCCATTTTTAGTAAAGAACTGGCATTTAATTTTCTTCTTCTTATTTTCAGCATATTTAATCTTAGAAATTTTTCTCTCTTTAATTAATGCAAGATTAGAACTTTCTTCATTATTTTTTTTTTGGCCTTTTTATTAACTTTCATTAGGTATAAATATCTCTCGTTTTATGCTCAGTTAGCATTCTTGCTATTCTTCTCATAACTAGTGTACTTATGATGATGATGTTCTTAGCTCTTTCCTTAGTAGTAGTTATGATTTGCCTTTACTTTTCTTTGTTTTGTGTTACTTTAAGCATCTGTAGGTAAACTATTAAGTCATTGGGCTATGAGAATGTGAACTTTACACATGTGTGGATGATTCTAAGTCGCTATACTAGTAAATGATGGACATTTGAGTAGTAGTAAAAGTTGAGGTGATTGGTGAGAGGGAAATGATCCTCCTTTAAACCATATTTGTAGGCTTAACACAACATACGAGCGTTGAGTGTTAATATCGAAATGAGTGTACTATTTGGTTAGGACGATTAGTAGTCAGGCCAAGATGCTAGCTTTCTTAATTGTTAGACTAGAACCATGAGTCAGGGCACAGGATTGGTTCATAGTTGGGAGGGAACTGTCATTTGTACCCATTGAACATTAGTTCACTAGAAGACTCCACCTAGTAAAAGGATCATGGTCATAGTTCAATCCCTTTTTTTTTTATGCTAAACAGCAAACCCCCAATCGAATGAGAGATTTTATTGAAGTATCTATCAAGGTTTACAATGCCTTATGTAAGGGTAGCCATGAGCATCCAAAGCCGGCATACCTTTTATAGATGAAGGTATTGTGCTTTGATTATACTCTAGATAGTGAGAATTACAAATGCCCTCATTCGCAAAAAAATCAGAATTTTGATTTGCTTCTCTAAATACATGTGAGAAAGAAATGTTCCTTCCAATTACTAATCTTTGGATTGATTGCATCTGGGGATCAATGCTCCAAGGGGATACGGCTCGACCATTCAAGACGTTGACAAGGACCAATGAATCTAGTTCCACCTCAGTGGATGTTAGATGCAATTTCCCACATAATTGTAGACCAGCTAGCAACGCCATTACCTTGGCTTGAAGGTTTGTTTGCTGACCATAGTAATTGCCAAAAGCTCGGATGACTTGACCATTCCCATCTCAAAGAATTATTAGTAAAAAGAGCTCTTGGAAGAGTTAATAGGTAGTTGACCCAAGGAGGTCTCAAATTTGGTCAGAAATTTCATGAGGATTTTAATGGAATTGACTTCACCTTTTGTGAAAATGACAATATCATCAGAAAGGCGAGATGAGAAATGGGTGGAAAATTCCTGGGAAGAGCAAACTCCGAAATCCTCTCCAATAGAAATTGGTTACTTATGCCTCTGCTAAAAGCTTCCAACATGATGACGAAGAGCACAGGTGATAAACGGTCACCTTGACAAACTCCTCTTGTAGACTTGAAAAATCCTTTTGGTACCCTATTTATCAGGATGGAAAACCAACAATCTTCTACCTCATTTTGCATCAAAGAAATCCAAGCTTCAGAAAACCTTATCTTTCTCATTGCGAAATAAAAGAAGTGCCATGAAAGTCTGTTAAACGCCTTTACCAAGTCAAGTTTTATGATTACATTTCCTCCTCTTGTTTTCCTGTCGATGGACTCTACCATCTCCTGAACAATCAAAATATTGTCAGCAATTTCCCTTCCCCTATATGAAAGCCACCTGTTCATGGGAAATGATTTTTGGCAAAATAACAACCAATCTATTAGCCAAAATCTTTGTTCAAATCTTCTTGAAAAAAATTACATAGGCTAATAGGTCAGAAATCGCTAAAGGAAGAAGGATTGGTTGTTTTCAGGACCAAAGTAATTAGTTTACTAGTGAAGACCCTTGGTAATTTTACTTCCTTGAGAAAGCCTTTAACTGCATAGAAAATGTCCAATTGAATAATTCCCCATCATGTTGAGAAGAATACACCATTATAGCCATCAATACTCACAGCACTATTCGGGTTCAAGGAGAAGACCGCTTCCTTCAACTCACTTGTGACAAATCAGCAAGTAAATGTTGGTTACTCTCGAGTGACAACTTCAATGATGGTATTGAGCAGCCCTAGGTCTATATCTGTAGGTTAATTATCCGCCAAGAGCCTTTGAAAGAAGTTTACCCCTTTCTCCTCAATCAACTTTATGTCTTCATTCCAGGAGCCATATTGATTTTGATTTTTGTGATGTTCAGCCTTTTTCTTTTAGCTAGCAAAGAAGAGTGAAAGAATTTGGAATTGTGATTCCCTCCTTTAACCACTTTAAACTTTATTTTTGTCTACAAAAGGTTTCTTCCTCAGCAAGGCATTTGTTGTATACAGCTTGTCCTTGTGCCAATGCAATTTGATTATATTGACTTGGCCGGTGCAAGAAAGCTTTCTCCTGATTCCTCACTTTAAGTTCATCTTCCTTTACTTTAGCAAATAGATTCCCAAAGATTTTAATGCTCCAATTCCTGAGTTCAGCTTTCAACCCTTTTAGCTTGCATGCAAAAACAAACAAAGGAGAACCTGAACAATGTAAATTCCAACTATTCTTCACCAACTACAAGAAGTGAGGGTGCTTATTCCATATATTCAAGAATTTAATTGCTTTGGCCCTAAAGCAATAGAATTTGATAAGATAAGGAGAAGGGGGGAATGGTCTGAGCCAGTTTTCAGCAAGTGCTCCACAGCCATCATTTTGTGAAATGTTGACAAGAATGAGTTGTTGCAAACAATTTTGTCCAATCGTTTCCAAACTGTTCGTCTGAATCTATTTCCAACCCAAGTGAATTCACACCCTTGAAAAGCTAGATCAATCAAATCACTATCGTGAAGACAATTATTAAAGTCTTTCATTGCCTCAAGATCCATGGGAACAGAGCCTTTATCCTCTCAGAGCTAGAAATCACATTAAAATCTCCACCTACAAACCATGGAGATTGTGTCGAAAGCACCCTTCTAAGATCCTCTTATAAGACCCTCCTTTTAGCCCTGATGCACTTGGCATAGACGAATGAGGCTAAAATGTTGTAATTAAACACACCAGAGGTAATAGATACATGAATGAGTTGATCAAAAGGGAAAATTCTATAATAACCAAGTCTTTATTCCAAAAAATCCAAACTTTACCATTAGGGTTTGACTGGAACCCGTCAAACCCTAACTTCTGAGCAAATGAAGTTATCATTTCCTTGTCTACCATAGATCATGAGGCTCCATTAAGGCAAGAATTTTTATTTTATGCTGTTTGACTAGAAATTTGAGATGTCGAAGTGATGGTTTATTGCCTATACCTCTTATGTTCCACAATCGGACGTGATCCATTTGGAACGGTTGGAGTGGAAGGCGGTATGGCTAGCTTTTTGGAAAGCCTAGTATTCGTAGCTCGTGGCATGTTGTAGATTTTTCTACGTCTGCTCCTCTACTTAAGGGTCCACTTTCCTCCAAAAAAGGGATTGATTTTGGACAACTCCTAGAGTGTCGAGGCCAGTTCCAATGCATGTGCGTTATAATTGTCTGAAAAATAGCAAGGTAGCTTCTCAAGGATTTTGTCATGTGAGAGAGGTGAATCATCTTTGCTGGGATCTTTTGAAACTTGATGTTGAGAGGAATTAGGAGGATTTGGGATTGTAACTGTCTCCATTGAACCAATCAAGTTTAGCCCTACCAGATTCGACTCATCCCCAGCTACTCCTTCTTTGGTGGATGACTCAATCCCTTCTTTTGTGGGATTTGAAATTTAAACCTCCTTGGAATGGGAAGAGGTTGGAGCAGTTATTGCAACTGTTTTTGTAGGCAGTTCCTCCACTTGCTCGAAGTAGCCTCAACTAATGGAATTCCCGTTTCTTGTGATTCGTTAGCAGCATTATTTACCTCCATGATCTTATCTTTGGGTGCCTCTGAGGGACCAACTTCTTAGTTTGAAATAGGATTCCATTGAACTTGTTGCGTCTTCTTTGGTAGAGCCTTCTTTGGATTGTTCACGACATGGCCTTCACTTGGTTGATTCTTGTCATTAGGCTTATCCACGCTGGGATTAAACCCAGCCTTTTATCTGGCAAGGTTGTGCCCAACCTTTTGACATTTTGTACAATAGCTTGGCAAGTTCTCATAGAAAATTTTCTGCCACTTACCTTTATCCCTCACACCAAGCCACAATCGAGATGGTAAGGTTGCAAGAAAGTCAACTTCTACACAAACTTTAGTAGTGTTAGGACGAAGTGAAATTTTCTGTTGCCAAATCCAATTTGAGAAGGGTACCAACTGCTTGAGCTAGGCTAAAAACAAATTGCTTGTTGAAAAATATAGCTAGAAGGCCCTCAAAAGTAATCCAAACGGGCACAATAGAGAGCTCAATATCTGGTGAAAAGAGAGGATGACACTTGAGAACTCGCATGAAAAAGCCATTAACAAACCATGTGCTTTTAAGCCAACATCTAAGAAAATCCTCCTCGAATGAGAAAATACTTAAAATATGTTTATGGTTGGGAAAACCAATGGTAAAATCGCCCTTAAAGCCAATTGTCTGAAAACTCTTCTGCAATATCTCCATGCTTGGCTTCCTACTGGGAGAATTCCCAACAAGAGTAAACCGAAAGAGGGTTGCAAGCTGATGAACATCCATAGGTTGATGGGCATTCTTCTCGGCCATGGCCAAGAAAAAAATTGTTTAGAATGTTTAAAGTTTAGAGAGAGAAAACGTTGAGAACATCCAATCCCCATACTTTTTATTACTTGTGTTAATCTCATTGTTAATTTAGTTGTTGATTTGTTTCTTGGTTGGTTTACTTGTTTTCTTAGCTTAATTATACTTGAATTGATTGTCTAGATTGTGCTTGCATCCATAGAATCCTATACTATCTTCGTGGTAATGATACCCCTTGACACTACTAGCTACTAATCTACCTCGTATACTTGCGGGTGTGCAGATTGATGGTTTAAGTAAATTAGGTAGTTTTATTAGTTGAGAGTGAGCGGATGAATTAGATACATAGATTACATCACGTCAAGTTTTTGGCGCCATTATCGGGGATAGATTAATGGCGATATTATTGCATAAGGATAATGCTAATTCAGACTTTTCTTTATTTTAGTTACTTAATTCTTACTTTAATAGCACTAAGTGAATTCTTGTCAATATCCTACTATTGCATTTTCACCTTATTTTGGACGCTTGAGTTGTTCTTTGTTGTCGTCTTTCTAGTGTATGGTTCTTGGGAAAGAGTTCGCTTATTACCCCTTGATCTAGAACTCGAAATGACACATAGAAGGATTAGGAAGGAGAAACAGTTACAACAAGAGGAACAAGAGTTTCCAATGGGAGATGGAAATAACAATAGGAGGGTAGAGGATGAGAATCTTTAGAACATGTTCAAGAAGAAGGCATGGGTAATTAATGTCATAGAAGGAAATGGTAATGGAGCCAATAGAAATGGTAATGCAGCCCATGGGAATGATAGGCCATTATGAGAATATGCAATACCGAACTTTGATGGAGTCAATTCAAGCATAGAAAGCAAGGATACCAATTCATGCCAACAATTTGAGATAAAACCAAGGCATAAATAAATGCTTCAAGCTCATGCCATGTTCTAGGGTGGACCGAATGAAGATCCATACACATATCTAATGAATTTCGAAAAGGTGCTAAACAGTTTCAAATTCAACAGAGTACACCCCAATTGTGTGAGGATATGGGCAATCCCTTTCTCTTTGAGAGAGAGAGAAAGCACTAAGTATTGTTTGTAAAGCCATGGTCAAGGGGCGTTCACCACATGGAACGGTTTGGCTCAAGAGTTCCTTGTAAAGTATTTTCCACCTTCTAGAACGGCAAGGCTGAGAAATGAGATAACTTCTTTCAAGCAAGATACTGGTGAGGGAATTGGACAGGCTTCGAAAGGTACAGAGAGTTGCTTAGAAGGTGCCCACATCATGCCATACCTCTTTGGTTTCAAGTGCAAACTTTCTATAATGAGCTCTACCGAGAGACAAAATTGATTATAGATACCTTAGCCAGAGGGTCATTATCTTTCAAGACACTTGAGAAAGCACAAAAGTTGCTCAAGACAATCATGGCACGGTGCACAACACAAGCAAGCACAACCATCGGAACCACCTCGAGGGCAAAACACTTAGATCACTACGACGCATTATTGGTTCAAAACAAGCTTATGACAACCATGATAGCCAACCTAACAAGAGTGTTTGAGAGCATGGGCAAGGTGAAGGTTGTGTCAATGCAACCTCCTGGTTAAATGTTGTGTGATTTTTGCTCAAGAGACCATCCGAATGGTTAATGCACAATAGAGGAAGCTTTATTACAAGCGAGCACTCAACTATTTAGGAAACACAACACACCAATCCTGACCCTATGGAGAACCACCCTAATTTCTCATAGGGTGATTAATCATCGCAAAATAACCATCCACCTAATTATAACAACCAAGCATCATCCTCTGGACCCTATCAATTGTCGCATCCCTGGTGATAGCAATCCAATTTTCAACATTCCTAACCAGGTTCTTCATATCAACCCAGCTCCTCTTACCAAAACCAACTATCCAAAACCAACCTCCTCAAAGGAATCCGAAGGATGTATATGCTCAACTTGCTAAGACAATGAGGGAGCTTGAGATACCAAGAAGGGAAAATGAGAAACTAAGGAGAAACCATGAAGCTTTCACAAAGAACCATGATGCCTCTATTAGGAACTTGGAAACCCTCCTCAATTGGGACAAGTACTAGGCATGTGTCGACCAAGTGGATCACTTCCAAGTGACACTTTTCGAACCCAAGGGACCAACAACCTCCAGAGCATTGCAACGCCATCATATTGGGGATAAAAGAGAGGTAGTCATTGAGGATGGGGAGGACAATGTTGAAATGAAGGGTGGATTGCAAGTGAGAGTAACCTCTAAATGTTGTTTTGATGTTTTTAGTCATAGGGAGAAATTGGTGCAGTGTTGAAAAATAAAATTTTGGCTAAGTATTTGACACCGCAGTGACAAACCAAAGGTTCCCTCTACAAGAGCCCTCGATACCGTGGTGCTAAAGTGATGATGAGAAGAAAAAAAATGGCTAAGTGCTTGACACCGTGGTCTTATTTAAGAGGAGCCACTAGAATCGACACAATGCTCTCGACACTGTGGTGTCGAAGGAGGTCATGAAGAAAAATACCTAAGTATTTGACACCACGAAGAAAAAAGAATTCACACCGCGGTGTCATTTTGAAGCTGGTTCAACCGTTACACTAATTTGATTCTCAGACTGTGGTGCCAATTCTCACATTTCTAAAATGACTCTACGATGCCAAATATTAGATGGTGTATATTGAATACTTGGTTGAACTTTTCAGTAGAAACTCCATTCTCTAAATTGCCAAAAACTCTAGCTACCATTTCTCTTATCCTCTACCCTAAATTTCTCCATCTTTTTACCAAGTTCACTCCAAATTCACCCTAAATTCTTGAATTTTAACCTCCTCACCCCTTTAGATTGTTGGGTTTCACTAGGAGCAATCAACAAAGACAAGAAAGGGTGGATTCAAAGACAGAGGTTCTTCCAATTGTCAATTATACAAGCAAAATAGCCTCAATTTTGTTCTTGGACTAGAAGTTCCAGTGGTTATTATTTAGTAACTCTTGTTTATAGTTTATTGAGAGATTTTGGGTTGACTTAATTACTTGAGAGTGAGCGATTAAATTAGATACTTAGATTACATCACATCACTAAGGTAACTGTTTCTCCTTCCAAGCTACAACAGTGCAATTGCTCACCTTAGGTTTGCCTCAACAGGTGTGTGCTCGCCTAAGGGAACTATTGCTCGCTTGAGGCGAGTTGGGCAAACAAAAGACCAAGTAGAAGGATAAGCCAACTAGCATAGGATTCTGTGAAGCACTCAGGTTATTAAACAGATTATGATCAAGTACACCATGGCAGAATTTTCATTTTTTTTATTCCTAGGCTTTGGTAACTCATATTTTATATACTTTTCTTATACAACATCTAGATGTGTTAAGAGACAGATTCAAGAATAGATTTCGAACCAAGGTTAAACAAATATTCCTTGGGGAAAAATCTAACGTTGAAATTTGTAACTTTAATTATTTCAAGAACATTTTAGGTAATTTCATTCCTTTTTATTGTAATTATTATTTTCTAAAAAAGTTATATTCTTATTTAGATTTTCTTGCATTATTAATTCTAAATAACCTTAGTTATATTTTAATCACAATTTTTTATTATTAGATTATTTCTTTATGTGTTTATTTCAATAATCATGAAATAAATTAATTAGAATTAGGTACGAGCAAAGCAATTTTCTACGAATTAACTAGAGGACTACTAATCTAAATGATTATACCCATGGGTAATAATTGACATAAATTGACAATTCAAGAACGTAACTAACTCTTATTTTGCTAGGTTGGTCGAGATGACACAGAAGTCGATCCCCTATCATAAACCTTTTTTTATTAGCTAACTAGCGGATCTTTGGTGAGAGGGCACTATTCCCAATTTTATTACTAAAAATTTGAGAATAAAGAGAGGCACTAGGCCAAAACCTTTTGTAAAAATTACATGAAAGAACTAGAAAGCTAAAATTAAAGAAACAAAACAATAAAGAGAACAAATAAGAAAACTATGCTGCTAGACTAATTGTGAGAGTTTGCATGCAATAGAGTCGGATAAGACAATGGATAAAAGGTGGCGCCTGATGATCAAACCAAAGAGCTAAATTGGGAGAGGAACTAGCATATCTTCTTAGCCAAGGCATCCCTACTGCATTCGCCTTCCTGAAAACATGAACAATTTGGAACGAGACAGTGGACATAAGGTGTTTAGCATGGCTAATGGTAGCGTGCAATTTCCATGGGATCATAGCTGTCCCTCGAATCATATTACAAAGAATTTGAGAACCCGTTTCCACCAATGTTGGAGTACAATTTTTGTCTATGCAAAGGCAAATTCTTTCTAGCAATGCCAAAAATTTTGCCTCCATATTTGAGCAAAAGCCAAAGAAAGAGGCAAATCCCACAATAGGATAACCCATTGAAGATCTAATAATTCCACCACCACCTGCAATCCCTGGATTGTCCAGTGAAGAATCGTCAATGTTAAGTTTGCAAAAACCAAAGGGGTAGAGGGACCAACAAACAGAAATGGGAACCCATACCTTATGCCAGAAAGGGACACAAGAGATGCCTCAAGCAACCAAGACTTGATCCTCAAGCAACCAAGACTTGAGACTTGATCCACAAGCATCCCGTGGAAGGGTTTAGCTTGACATATAAAGCATACCTCTTTGCGAACCAAGGCTAATATCTATCTCGCATTAGTCAAAATCCGCTCATATAAAAAAGAATTGCTAGCATTGCACAAGAACCACAATGCCATGGCAGGGACGACATGGTAGAGCTATTCATCCAAAGAAGGGATGGCGGACAGCCACCAAACTTGGAGTTTATGCTGGATAGATTGGACATGAACAAGAGGAATACAAAAAATTTCTTCCAAACTCGTCCATAGGTCCTCAACTAAAGGACAGCAAAGAAAACTGTGAACTAAAGAATCCAAGCAAATGCAAAAGTAGGATGTGGATGGCAGAAAATATCAAAACATGACAAAATAATCATCAAAAGGCAGAAGATTATTAAGTAATCTCCACAAGAAAATGGAAACTTTAATTGGAATCCTCCCACTCCAAATAAACTTACATGAGCTCAACTTACTTCTTTTTTGATGAACAAGCTGAAATGCCGAGACAGTATGAGAAAAATTCATTCACCATGAGTAACCAAATCAGTTTGTCATCCACCATAGAAAGGAAAATTTTTTGTTGAAAATTAATGGCCCTCACTTCCTCCGGAAACACATGAAGGATTGGGTCTAAGGACCAACCCAAGCCATTCGAGTAGAAGTCCTGAATCTGAGCTAGTGGGAGGACAATATCAGACACCAACTCAGCCAGGGGCCCTATTCCTAACCAATTCGAGTACCAAAAAGAGGAATTCCCGGAATGAACCAGTGTTCGCACTTGACTATCCATCACATTAACCCTAAGCATTCACTTCCATACAGAAGACGGATTTGAACAAGAACCAACTTGGTAACGTTGCCTCATGAAAATGCCCAAAGAGAAGGAAAGGAAAAAAATTCCATCACATTTAGTGAGTAAAAACTTCAATAATATCAGAAAGCTTGCGAATACTAAGTTCATTTTCCTCAATCGGGAAACACAAAGCTCTACAACTGCGCCAACATCTTCAAGCCCCAAAAATCTGAATCTCCTAGAAGAATCAATCAACCTCCCAGTGATAAAAGTTTATGTTTCCAACCAGATAACCACTCTTTGAATTTATCCACTAACCCTACAAAATGACATATCTTTTTCTATCCTATGATAATGGGAGAGCCAAGATAGGAGAAAGGCATTGACCCAGAACTCATTCATAAAATTTCAAGTATACTCTGTGTTAGAGGACATCGAGGCATAATACAAATTACTCTTGGAAAAATTAATCCACTGTCCTAAGCCATGTTGATAAGCTTCAAGAAAGTTTATTAAATTCAACAAAGAACACCTCTTGCCCCTAGTGAGATTAACCACTTCGTCTGCACAAGCCATATGAGAAATAACCGGACAGCCCTAGGTAACACAAAAGGCAATATTGTCCTGGAATTCATAAGAGAAATAAGTCGTCTTGAAAGTGCTTTCGAAGCAATAACAAATAGCAGAGGCAAGAGAGGATCTCCCAACTTAATTCAACAAGAAGACATGAGCAAGAATCCCATGACTTCGCTATTCAGAAGGATCGAAAACTAGGTTGCATTAAGGTTATTCATCATCAAAGTAATAAAAAGTGGTGGAAAACCGAATTTCTCCATAATTGCTGCCAAAAATTTCCACGAAACCTGATCAAACACCTTCATCATATCTAACTTAATGGCAATATTATGGCCTAGGACTTTTTTCGTCAAAGAGGAAAGAACCTCTTGGGCCAGGGGGATACTGTTCACAACCATTCTGCCTTTGACAAAACCCAATTGTTCCTTGGAAATCATCAAGGGAAGAATAGTAGCTAGTTGATTAGCTAAAATTTTAGTAAAAATCTTGTTGATGAAGTTGCAAAGGGAGATAGAATGGAACTCATTGAAAGATGATGGATTCTCCGACTTAGGAATTAAAACCAAAAGGGTACTAGAGATAGCTCAATGAAAAGGAACCCCTGCCAGAAACTTCTTTGCTACTAGAAGAAGATCCTTAGCAATAATGTCCCAACATCGGACAAAGAATAAGCCAGTGAAGCCATCAGGACCCGTCGCAGTGTCGTTATCCAATTGGAAAATAATAGACTTAAGCTGTTCTATATCCATAGGTTTAAGAAGAATAGAATAATCCCAATGAAGATGCTCCTCCATCGACTTCCCCATCCATAAATAAAGATTGAAAGTATAATATGGCTTCCGAACAGACTTCATCAGGTGACTCCAGCCAATTGCCATTTGAATCATTGAACCATCTCAAAATGAGTCTCGACCTCTTAGAAGTGACTCAGGTATGGAAAAATTTAGTGTCGAGGTCTCTTTCTTTAAGTCATTTACAACAGGATTTCTGACACCAAAAAATCTCCTCCACTTTGAGCTTACCAAACAGATCCGCCAAAGCCTATTAAAGAGCTTTTCTATCAACTGGGGTTTGAGAGTTGTCACATTGTTGCTCCAAATAAGACTAACGCTTCTGCCTCCTTAACTGCATCAAATACATTCCAAAAATACCTCTGTATTCCACTTGCGAAATCCCAGCCATTTTTAATCACTTCAGTTTCCACGCAAAAGCCCCCATACCAAAACCCTAAACCAACTGAGACCAATCATATTTCACCAAATCCATAAAAGAATGATTCTCAAGCCACATATGCTGAAATTTAAATTGTTCAGAAACATCATATGTAGGTTGATGACAAGAGATGAGCAAGGGGGAATGATCTGACCTTGCACGATTCAAATGTTGGATAGCTGAACCTGGCAAACGCTTAAGCCATGTAGAGTTAACCAAAACTTGATCCAAACATTTCCAAAACGGGCCATTATTCCTCATTCTGGACCAAGTTAACGAACTTCCCGAGCAAGGTTACTGAGACAAACCACAACAATCCATTGCCTCAATAAAATCAGCTATGGCACCATGATCTTGAGTGGCTCAACCCAAATACTCAAAAAGTGAGGAGGTTATAATGAAATCCCCTCCACAAGCCATGGGCCAACCATGGAAGAAGTAACACTACACAACTCAGACCACAACAAGGACTTCAACCTAACAAAGATGATTTAGCATAAATAAAGGTTGTAGACACCGAGAAAACCCACAACTGATTGATAAGTTTTGCATGAAAAAATTGATCATGATTGACTAAAACATTAACAGCAAAACTCTGATCCCAGAATAACCAAACTTTATCAGATATATTAAGCATGCAGCTGTGAAACCCAAATAGATACGACATTCTTCAAGCTGGGACGGGCAACTAAAGGATCAAAATAACTAAAAATGAAATTTGATGAATTCTTATTAGTTTCTTGAACCACCACAAATATGATTTACGAGAAATACCACAGATGTTCCAAATAATGGAGCTAATCATTGCAAATTAGCTAGGGAAGAATTGGCAAGTAAGTGCGAGATGCTTCAAGTAATAATTTTTTGAGTCAAAGGATAATGTTTCCTTTGACGAATCCATTTTTTACCCGAATTTCCATATTGGGAGAGATTTGAATCAACTGGAGACTGAATTAGTAGCCTGATGATAGATTCCAAGGATTCCAAATCCGTAAAGAACCTGCCAAAACAGCACGGGGACGATCTATTTGCTCTACCATATCTGATTCGGATAAAGAATTTGTTGTACCCAAGGCAACCTAAGAGGGGGTGAATTAGGTTTCTTAAAAAATTCTTTGCAAAGTGTGCACTTTTAAAACTTTATGCACTGACAAATAAATTGATAGAGATAAAATAAATTAAGCTTATGAAGTATATAATGGATAAAGAAATAGATTAAACAAGTAACTCTCTCAAGCTACCAAGCTTGAAGTAATAATTCACTAGAATGCTTTACAACTTTGGTGAGCCAATAATCATCTAATGTACACAAAGTAGGACAATCCTTGCTCACACTAATTCTTTTTAGTTGAGCTAAGAATTTTACTCTCAACCTCACTTTTGTACAAGATTATCACTCCACTCAATAATTTTGAAAAGCACTCTAAAGTACACACTAATACAATATTGCTCAATAGCCAATTTGCACTCAAATTGCTTTGTTTCTTGCTTGTATTCAATGTGTAAAGTCTGTTTTACAATATCAATAAAGCTGGTATTTATAGGAGCAACAAATTTGTTGTAACTAGCCGTTATAGGTTTCGGACGTCCGACATAAATATTGCGCATCCGACCCAGCGTCCAATCTCAGATAAATGTGTGGTGGATGTTGTTCGGAAGTCCGAGCAAGCGTCCGTTCCATCGTCCAAACTGCGTGTGCGTGAAGATTTCATAATTCGGACGATATATCACGTCCAAGAGGTTTAATGCTTTATCAAGGAATAATTTATTTCGGACAGTCTTAATCGTCCATTGTAGACTTCTTTTGGACAAAAATGTGCGTCCCAGATATATTCCTTCAGACGTGCTTGTTCATCCGTTGTAGGCATTTGAAAAATATGCTCTCTGTCTATTATTCGGACAGTGAATTGCGTCCGTTGTAATTTCTATCGGACACTCCTGTTCTTCCAAAAAATGTATTATAGTTCAGACGGTGTACTGCGTCCAAAAGCTCTGTTTTCAGCAGACAAAATACCAAGGCAGACCTGCACAGTTAGGTTGAAGTGTTAAAAACATATGTCATCATCAAAATAAGGTTTGTGAATCATCAATCTCTCCCCGTTTTTTATGATGACAAACCATGGATAGACAAATACAACCAATTCCTATTACAAACAAAAAATACAACCAATTCCTGTTACAAACAATTAATTGCACGCATATTACTCCCCCTTTTGACATCATCAAAATACGCTCCCCCTGAGAAGGTACACCCCTTCATAAGCAAACCAGAGCAAGATAAACATCAAGATTTTCAATAGGTTCATTAAGCAAAGTAGTTAATAACAATGGCAGCAATTACAAACTAATTGCAAACATCAAAGCAACCCAATTACATTCAATTAATAAACATAAGAGATCTAAGCAAGAAATCTAGGCGGAGTCATTTTTCTTCTTTGAACGTTCTTCAAGTCTGCGCTTTTTGGTGGGGACATCTTAATCAGTCGCTTCACTATCATTGTCTCCTGTGTCACGGCTTTTCATGATATAATTAAAGTGAAATGTGTCGTCACCTTCCTCGTCTTCATCATCATCAGCACCTTCAGTAGCTTTGTCAACATTAGTGGTGCCAGTAGGGTCCTCACAATCATCCTCCTCATTATCATTGTCATCACTTTCCAAAGATGATTCAAGAGTGTACTGGGATTGAATATTGGCAAATTGAACTTGAGCAGAAGCAGACATGCCCAAGCTAAATGCTTCTTGAAGAATTGTTTGATGAGTTTATAGAAGTTTTAACTTGCGATTGGTGCGATGCTGAAAGGAGCCCATTTGATCACTCAAAGAGGCAAGACAGTTGCAAATATGTGAGAGGGAAGGTTCGGAGGAAGAAGGATGGGGATGGTGGAGGTGTTTGAGGATGAGGGGAATGGGAAAGTGCCAATCTTGAGGAAGAGGCTTGAGTTTTGGACATCTCGATTTCATAAGCCGCTTTAGTGAACCAGAGATCATTAAAGAATCTCAAACCCTTTCGTTCAATGTAGGCTTTGTTGAAATAAGGTGGAAAAATTGTTTCTTTCCAGTGAATGGGATGTCAAAGTGATCAAAAATTTTGGTGAGAAATTTGCTGAAGGGAATATTTCGGCGAGTGTCAGTTAGGAAAAGCTTCCACAAAGAGCAGAATAGATAACCAAAATCCAGTGAAATTCCCTTAAAAACACAGTAAAATAAGTAAAGTTATATTTTTTTGGGCTCAGTGCGACGCCCACCGGTTGGTAACAACAAATCTGTGGCCAGAGAGTACAAAATGTTTAATTCAGGAGTGAGTAAGCTAGTTTTGGCTTCCGAAGCCTGTTTGAAATTGATATTGAAAATTACTAGAACCTCGTCAATGTCAAAATTAGTATCCAAAGCAGGTCATTTATCCAGTGAGAAAAATTAGAAAAAATCATTAAGTGAAGAAACCTCACATTCAAAGATAGTATTTATGACATTGGATGAAATTTCAAGATCTTTGTTATTCACACGAGATACTAAGGTGCGAATAGTGGGACCATTCCTAAGATTTGCAGTGAATAGATGTAGAACCATATCATGATATATAGGCAGATCATATGTACCAGGTGACCTCAATTTTGTTTTTCAAGGCAGGATTTCACAATAGGCAAATTAAACTCATCAAAAAGACCTTGGGAAGCAGGTCTTTGAACAATGATGGATTTACTGAGAAGAGAGGTGTACCGGTAAGATGCCTTGGCATCAATAAATTTGGAAATAGGAGGATTGGTAGAAGTTTGAGGAGTGGCGGATGATTGCCCCTGCATCGATGCCTTTCCTTTAGATTTTCCCCCATGTGTAGCTGTAGAAGAACCGCCACGAGATCGAACCATTGTAATTTTTGAAAAAATGAGGTCTCTTATAAACTAATTTTAGAGAAACTTGGTGAAATTCGAAGATATGAAATGTTAAACTGGTGAAATTGAGTGCAATAGAGGTGATAAGATGTTTGGGAATGAAGATTCCCCAGTCAATTTTGCAAGAGAAGGAAGAAATTTGGAGAATTTTGAAAGGAGAAAATTTTACGCCAGAGCAAGGGTTCGGATGGTGTAAAATGTCCGATAGGAAGAAAATGAAGAGTTTTAAACGAGATAAGTAATCGTTCGGATGTCTGAACGATTGGCATACGTCTAATCGTGCATCTGAACGCTGAAGAACGGACGTCCGATGTTCTATGCATTGCGTCCGAGAAGGTGTCGGACGATGATAAGCGTCTGTTGGGAATTCCAGAGAGTTGAGAAGAAGGGGGTGAGACTACGGACGATTAAAAGCGTCCGAGACAGAGCGGAGGGTTTCGGACGTGTAAGAGCGTCCGAAAGAGTATGTAGTTTGAATGATCAAGTGTGTTCGAACAAAGAATTTATACAGATTTGTCAATGATGCCCAATTGAGTTTTGAGAGATATAAAGCGATCCAAAGCTAAAGGTTTAGTAAAACTATTAGCAAGATGATCATTTGTACACACATATTCAACACAAAATTCCTTCTTGCAAACAATATCTCTAATGAAATAGTGCTTAACATCGATGAGTGTGTTTGGTTCTAAAATGCATGACAAGATTTTTTGTAAGATTAATTACACTAGTGTTGTCATATCTAATGGGCACACAATCCAATATTACACCAAAGTCTTTTAAAGTATGTTTCATCCACAAAAGTTGAGCACAATAGTTTCTAGCAGCAATGTATTCGGCTTCTGCCATAGAAAGAGAAATAGAATTTTTCTTCTTGCTAAACCAAGACATTAGACAGTTACCCAAGAAATTACACATACCACTAGTACTTTTCCAATCAATTTTACAACCAGTAAAGTTAGCATCAGAGTAACTAATTAAATCAAAAGTGGAGGATTTTGGATAACAAAGACCAAAATTCATTACACCTTTTAGGTATTTGAAAATTCATTTTGCAGCAATTAAGTGTGACTCTTTAGGACAAGATTGGCACATAGGCAAACAGCAAACATAATATCCGGTCTGCTAGCTGTTAAGTAAAGTAGGCTTCCGATCACACCTCTATAGTTTTTTTCATCAACTACTATTACATTCTTCATCTTTGTCAAGTTTAGTTGAGGTGCATATTGGTGTCCCGACCTGTTTGCAGTCTTCCATTCGAAATAGCTTGAGTAGCTCCTTTGTGTATTTGATTTGAGTGATGAACATTCCTTCCTTTGTTTGGTGAACTTGGAGTCCGAAAAAAAATTGTAATTCTCCCATCATACTCATTTCAAATTCTTTTTGCATCAAGTACGAGAATTCCTTGCACAAGCTTTCATTAGTTGCTCCAAAGATAATATCAGCAAAATAAATGTGAACAATTAGCAAACAATTAAAATTAGTTTTGGTAAAGAGAGTGGTATCAACAACACCTCTTTTGAAACCATTTTCAATCAAAAAATCACTTAGCCTTTCATACCAAGCTCTAGGAGCTTGTTTCAAACCATACAAAGATTTGGAAAGTTTGAAAACATGATTTGGAAAATTTTTGTTTTCAAAACCAGGAGGTTGTTCAACGAAAACTTCTTTATCAATAAAACCATTCCTTAGAAATGCACTTTTAACATCCATTTAGAATAATTTGAATTTGTTAAAACATGCATACGCAAGAAACATGCGAATAGATTCTAAACGAGCAACGGGTGCAAAGGTTTCATCAAAATCAATACCTTCTTCTTGAGCATAACCTTTTGCAACAAGTTTAGCTTTGTTCTTAATAATTTCACCTTTATCATTTAATTTATTTCTAAAAATCTATTTTGTTCTGATTACGGGTTGAGTTGATGGTCTTTCAACCAAAGTCCATACATTATTTTTCTCAAATTAGCTAAGTTCATCTTGCATGGCAAAGACCCAAGATTCATCATTTAATGCATCATCCACATATTTAGGTTCAATATGAGAAAATAATGCACAATTACTATTCAAAGATTTATGAGACTGAGTTTTTACCCCATCGGACGGATCACCTATGATCAAATCCTGAGGGTGACTAGAAACAGATCTCCATACTTCAGGATTATCTTTTGGAGTATCTTCGTCCTTTTCAAATTCCTTCTTCATCCAAGTGATTTGTATTGCCCACATTGTTTGGAGAGATCCCTTGATGTTCTTCATGAATAATGAGTTTTTCAAGCTCCTTTAGAATACCTACATCTTCATCTTTACACACATTTTTTGAAATAATATCATTAGTTTCATCGAATGTAACATGCACAACTTCTTCAATCAAAAGTGTTCTTCTATTATATACTCGGTATGCTTTCTTGTTACTAGAATATCCAAGAAAAATTCCTTCATCCGATTTTTTGTCAAATTTATCCACGATTTTCTTTGATTTTTAAAATAAAACATTTACGACCAAAAACTTTGAAATAGCTCACAACAGATTTTTACAAAATAAAAGTTCATAAGGTGTTTTATTTAAAATAGGTCTTAATAAAACTCAATTCATAACGTAACAAGCTATATTAACGGCTTCGGCCCAAAAATATTTTGGTAAATCACATTCACTAATCACAGTTCTAGTGGCCACTTGAAGTGTTCTATTTTTTCTTATTCCTTCAACAACACCATTTTGTTGAGGCACTCGAACAACTGAAAATTCATGTGAAATACCGTTGTGATCACAAAATTCGGGAAAACCTCCGAATTTAAATTCCGCTCCACTATCACTTCTTAACCGGATGATTTTTAAATTCAACAAATTTTAAATTTTGGAAAACAATTTCACAAGATTTTCAAAAGTTTCATTTTTGTGAACAAGAAATAGTACCTAAGTATACCTAGAATAATCATCAACAATCACAAATGCATATTTATTACCACCAAAGCTAGCATATTGAGCAGAACCAAACAAGTCTAAATGCAATAATTCTAGGGGTTTAGAAGTAGACACACAATTTTTCAGTTTAAAAGACACTTTAACTTGTTTCCCAAATTGACATGCATCACAAATTTTGTTTTTCAAAAACTTCAATTTTGGTAAGTCTCTTACCAATTACCTCTTAGCAATATTTTCAATTAGATCCATATTGAAATGACAAAGCCTTCTATGCCAAAGCCGAATGATCATCTATAGAGGCGGTTAGGCATTTTACATTACTACTACCAATATTGTCTAGATAGATTACATAAACATCATTATGTCTAATACCTTTAAATAAGACAACATAATTTTTATCAAGAATTAGACATTCATGTTTGGTAAAAAACACATATAGATTCTTATCACATAGTTGACTCACACTTAATAAATTGTAATTCAAATTATCAACAAGAAGCATATTTTTAATCAAGGTCTCACTATTTTTACCTACATCACCAATGCGGATTGATTTTGCTTTCATGTTATCCCCAAATGTTACTTTTCCACTATTATAATGGATTTGAGGTTTGTGAAGAAAGATGCATCACCGGCAATTATGTCTTGAGCACCCACTATCTACGAACCATTTTCCATATGGTGATATTCATTTTCTACACAAGAAATTAATTGATAACTTTTGGTACCCACATTTTCTTGGGTCCATAAGAGTTAGTTAAATGACTACAAATCCATATAGAATCCCGTCATACCAACTTTTTCATTTCTCTTGACATAGCAATTATTTTTCACATGACCGTGTTGTTGACAATAATTGCAAATAACATTTTTATTTCCATATAAGGATGATTTTGATTTTACAAAGCATAAACCATTCCTTCTAAAGGTGACAAAATTCTTGTTGATCAATACATTTCTATTCCTTTCCAAATCAACAATATTTTCCCTTTTTTTATGCAA
The DNA here is from genome assembly GCA_025175665.1 of Cinchona pubescens. Taxonomy (NCBI): domain Eukaryota; kingdom Viridiplantae; phylum Streptophyta; class Magnoliopsida; order Gentianales; family Rubiaceae; genus Cinchona; species Cinchona pubescens. The sequence continues at coordinate 1,411,590 of JANKKI010000116.1, forward strand.
AAGAATATTCAACTCATCCAATCTTTTCTTCAAGGAGGCTGTTCTTCTTTGATCCTTGTTTTCACATACATTCTTTTCTTCAAATCACTGTTTTCTTGTGATAACCTATTATTTTCATTCACAAGTTTAGAGTTAGCATTCAATAAGGCATTTGATTTCTTTACTAACTCCTTTTTCTAGCATATGATTCCTTTAAGCTATCATGCAATTTTAAAATGAAGGCTTCAAGATCATTGTCATCATTTTCATCATTGGAATCATAATTAAAAGTTACCTCATTATCACCAAGAGGCCATAAATGCCATTTGTGCCGACTCTATTTCTTCTTTAACCTCTCCTTCGGAGTTGCAATCATCTCATGTGATTTGGAAATTGTTGAAGTGGGGCTTTCTTCCTTCCTTTTTCTTCTTAGAAGGACACTCATTTGCAAAGTGACCGGGTTGACCGAATTCAAAGCACTTTTCATTTCGCTTTTTTATTTCTAGCTTGGACTTTCCTTTGAAGTCATTATAGTTGATTTCTCCACCTCTTCTCATTCTCTGTTTGTTGATGTAGTGTTTGAGAAATCCTTTGGTGATGAGTGCAAGATCTCCTTCATCAAGATCTTCATCTTCTAGGTTGATTGAAGCATTTTCTTCTTCTTCTTGAAAAGTCTTTAATGCAATGCTCCTTTCTGGTCTTGCTTCTTCATCACCCACCACTTTAGCCTTTAGCTTCAACTCATAGGATGTAAGAAAGTTAATTAGAGATTCAATAGGCATGGAATTTAAATTCTTGGCTTCCTATAGTGTATCATAGTTTTAGCCTCCCATTCTTTGGATAGAGAATTCAAGATTTTTCTATTCTTTTCTCCCAAAGAATATTCCTTACCCAAGACTTCAAGATCCTTAATGATGTCATTGAACCTACATTACATTTTGTCAATAATTTCATTTGGTTCCATCTTAAAGAACTCATACTTGGCAACAAGTAAGGATTTCTTTTGCTCTCGAACATCATTGCTCCCTTCATGAATCTCGTTCAATTTGTCCCAAATTTATTTAGCGGAATCCTTTGACACGAGTTGATTCATTTGCATCCAAAGCGTTGTCTAGCACATTCATAGATTTTGCATTTAAGGTCAAGTTTGCCTTATCTTATGGAGTGAGCTCATCCCTTGTCTTTTTTCTTCTTCTAGTTGTATGATCATCAATGATGGAAGCTTCAAAAGGACCTTCATTTACAACTTACCATAAGTCAATATCAATAGATTGCAAAAATATTTTCATTCTATCTCTCCAACTAGTAAAATTTACCTGCCATTAAACATAAGGTGTCTTGTAATAGATTGACCCTCAAAAAATAATGCATTATTGGTTGCCATGATCTTTTTTCAAAAGCTAGTTAAGCTCAAGATAAGAGACCAAGCTCTGATACCAATTGTTGGCCCCAAGGCAACCTAAGAGGGGAGGTGAATTAGGTTTCTTAAAAAATTCTTTGCAAAGTATGCACTTTTAAAACTTTATGCACTAACAAATAAATTGATAGAGATAAAATAAATTAAGCTTATGAAGTATAAAATGGATAAAGAAATAGATTAAACAGGTAACTCTCTCAAGCTACCAAGCTTGAAGTCTTCACAACTTTGGTGAGCCAATAATCTTCTAATGTACACAAAGTCGGACAAGCATTGCTCACACTAATTCTTTTTAGTTGAGCCAAGAATTTTACTCTCAACCTCACTTTTGTACAAGATTATCACTCTACTCAATAATTTTGAAAAGCACTCTAAAGTACACACTAATACAATATTGCTCAATAGCCATATATATTAGCACTCAAATTGCTTTGTTTCTTGCTTGTATTCAATGTGTAAAGTCTGTTTTACAATATCAATAAAACTGGTATTTATAGGAGCAATAAATTTGTTGTAACCACTTCCCAACGACTCAATAATAAATACACAAAAACTAGCCGTTATAGGTTTCGGACGTCCGACATAAATATTACGCGTTCGACCCAGCGTCCGATCTCAGATAAATGTGTGGTGGATGCTGTTCGGACGTTCGAGAAAGCGTCCGTTCCATCATCCAAACTGGGTATGTGTGTAGATTTCATACTTCGGACAATATATCACGTCCAAGAGGTTTAATGCTTTATCAAGGAATAATTTATTTCGGAAAGTCTTGATCGTCCATGGTAGACTTCTTTCGAACGAAAATGTGTGTCTGAGATATATTCCTTCGGACATGTCTGTTCGTCCGTTGCAGGCATTTGAAAAATATGCTCTCTATCTATCCATTCGGACAGTGAATTACGTCCATTGTAATTTCTGTATGTAGATGTCCGCTTGTTCTTTCGAAAAATGTGTTATAGTTCGGACAGTGTCCTGCGTCCGAAAGCTCTGTTTCCAGCAGACAAAATAGCAGACCTGCACAGTTAGGTTAAAATGTTAAAAACATATGTCATCATCAAAATAAGGTTTGTCAATCATCAGAATTGATAATATCACTTTCTTTCATGACAATCTTCTTATAAGGCTTGTGAAATTTTGAATGATGATCGTCCACCAAATTATCTGTGAGATTTTTATTATCTGGAATCAAAACCTTATTATTATTCTCAATCGAGATGACTAACGCTTTTGAAGGTATATAAACTAACGTGCTTTGCTACCACATGAGCGTCAAAGGCTAAAGGTTCTAGCAAAGTGGATAAAGGAGAGTGAACCTCTTACTGAGTAGATAAAGAAAGGATTATTGTATGATAATTTCTAGAAATGACTAAAGGCAAAGAACCGTTCGCATGGCTGTTGAATAATTCTCCTCTGCTAATGGATTAGAGGCAAGCAAACTACTAGGATGCCATACTCATTACTTGGGGCTCAGAATTGTGATCAAAGGCTGGAAACATACCTTTGACTGAAGGAGAAAAAGACATTAGACTGGGTGGAAACTTTCTCCGCTGAATTCAAACCAAAAACCCTTAGGGCATCCGCCACCTTTCTTGACTAAGGAATCGCTTCAACATTTGTATGGGATTTATTATCAATTCCTTTTGATACCCAATGCACCTTCTTGGCAGATTTGTCTTGCTTCCCATCCATTTTTGATTTATAGTTTTTTACCTCAGGAGCTTTTCCAACTGTGATAGGGTTAGAATATGCATTGCTCGATTGTGGATTCAATATAATGCAACTTGTATCCGAATGACCAACTTTGAGGCAATGATGGAAGTAATCTGGAATTTTCTCATAGTTAATGGATTTCCATCTTCCCTTATCACCATTGCGAATCCAAACTCGACCAAGTCTTAGCTTTGTAAGATCAAGTTCAACACAAACATGAGCCGTCCTAGGGGGCGAGTTCTTTCTACCGTTGTAGAATTAATTTTGAGAGGGTTTCCAACCAATCTTTCACCAATAAGAGGGCTGCTTTATGAAATAAATGATTCGGCAGGCCATCTAGGGTAATCCAAACGGGGACAATAGGCGATTCGCTATATACCGTAAAATTCGGGATACATTTTGAGATCTTCATACCAAACCCAAGAATCATCCAAAACCAAGACACCAACATTACAGATAGTCTTCTTCCTTTGTCAAAATTGATGAGAACATACCTGTTATCAATATGATCCCACAAAATCAATCTTCTTGAATTCCCATTGTAAGGACTCTATTGATGTTCTTTCCTTCAAGAATTCACTCACAAGGGCAAAACAAAGTGGACGAGCAAGAATTTGAATTTGTTTCGGAGTGAAAAAATTGCTGGTTCTCCACGATAAGTAGAGGACGGCACAAGAGAAATTTTTATATCCATGGAAGGAACCACTGCAGCAAAGGATAGAAAAAGAGGTAATAACTGCCACTCAGTTAAAGACTAAGAGGCAACCATAGCTAGGATTTCACCTATAGAAAACGATGGAGAAGAAGCATGAAAGAGAGATAGGGGGAAGCGTTTAGTATTATTATACCTCCCATCATAAATCCATGTTTAATTATTAAACTAGGTTAATTCGAGATCGTGGCTGATAGGATTACTTTGTTAGTTCATTATAAATTCCATATGGAGAAAACTCAATTTAATTGAAATTAGGTCAAAGAAGAATCTAACTCTAAATCAATTAATTTGATAGGATCCAATTGCACGAGGAATTGGGGTTGGGTTGACTATTGGAAATTGAACTTCCATTTAGTATAGTTGAACCAATTGATTAGAACCTTTGAGTAATCTCGGAAAATTGCTAGCCTAGTACCTAACCCATCTTTTAAAATATTTGAAAACTTTTCTAAATTCAATTTTATTTATTTGCAATTATTTAATTTCTATTTTAGTCATAGTTTAGTTTATTGTAAATCCAAAATAGCAACTCTTTTAAGATCATATAAACAGACATTATCAAAAACTTTTGGTACTTGTCTACGTAGTCTCGATGGGTATGATCCCTATTCACTATACTACGTTGATATTGTGAACTTGTAGATTCACGGAAAGTTCAAATAGGATAATTTAACTTTTTCCTACATCAAGCTTTTAGCGCCGTTGTCGGGGCTATAATTTTAGGTATTGATATGTTGAGACCGTTCCTAATTTGGACTTTTATTTTTTAGTTTTTTTTCTTTTTATTTGGCACTCTATGTGATGTTGTGTCCTATTGTCCATCCATTTGGTTTACTATGGTGTATATTGGTGATCTCGTCTTTCTAGTGAGGTTTTGCAGTTTATGAGCTTTGATAGAACTCTCACTGATTTAGATCCTGAGATTGAAGGAACTTTGAAAAATTTAAACAAATGTAAACAACAACAACAACAAGAGTCTGAATATAGCATGGCCAACGAGGTACCTCCAAGAAAACCCATAATAAGAGACCTAGATTAAATGTAGGGAACAACAATGGAAATAACAGGCATGTTAGGAATAATCGGTCCTTACAAGACTATGCTCTACCAACCTTTGATAGGTCCAACTCCAATATTATTAGACCACCTATTTAGGCAATTAACTTTGAAATCAACCCTGGACTGATTTCCATGTTGTAGCAATATGCAATGTTTGGAGGGATGCCAAGTGAGGATCCAAACCACCTGTTACTAAACTTTGAAGAAGTTTGCCACACCTTCAAGAGAATGGTATCAGTGTTAATGCATTCAAGTTGAGAATATTTCCTTTACCTCTAAGAGATAGGGCAAAATTATGGTTACAACATTACAATCATGGGATTTTTACTACTTGGGACAAATTGGCACAGGTTTTCATGACACAGTACTTTCCACCTTCTAACACAACCTAACTCAAAAATGACGTCACTTCCTTTAACTAGTAGATTGGGAAAAGTCTTGAGGAGGCACAGAAGCATTATAAAGATATGCTCAGCAAATCTTGATTCCCACACCATGGACTACCAATGTGGATGCAAATTCAAACAATTAATAATGAGATACTCCAAGAAACCTAAGAGATAGTAGACTCCTCAATGGGTGGGTCATTGTCAATGAACAAGACATCAGAAGAGACTCAAGAACTTCTCGAAATGTTATCTTCCAATTGTTACAAAGAAACCACATCCCAATCAAGAGAACTAAGGAAAGAAGTTCACGAGTTGAGTACCCTAGATGCTTTACTAGCTCAAAATAAGACTATCGCGAGTAGATAGTGAATCTGACTAAGAAGATTGAGGGATTGTTTGTAAATGCCATGGCTACACCACAGCCACTTGTATGCAACTTTTGTTCAGGTGACCATCCTAATGGTCAATGATACACAAGACATTTCTTCTATTTCTTTTTCATATTCGGGTGAAGAGCATATAAATCACATGGGGGATCAGAACTAGAACAAATACAGACTGCAAAATAACCCATACAACAACACTTGCAATCTTGGTTGGAGAACTTGATTACCCAAATTGCTCCTAGGGAAATTAGCTAAATCAAGTCACGTGCTTATCAATAAGGTTCAAATCCTAAGCAGCAGCCATAACAGTAGTATATGCAAGCACCTCTACCCCAGTTAGATTTTCAGTAATAGAAAACATTCAATCAATTTATGCAGTGCTCCGACGATAGGATCAAGAATCTAGAGAACCAGATAAGTAAAATAGCAAGAGCTTAGCTGAGCGGTCACTGAGAACTTCTCCAAGTGACGACATTCCCAATCCAAGAGTGCAAGGAAAAGCCATTACATTGAAGTGTGGAAGAGTACTTGACACCAAAATAGCTGAAGAGAAGAAGGATGGAAAGAAGCCAACAGTTGATAGTGTAGGTGATACTAAGAATTCAAAGAAGAGTAAAGAAAAAGTGCAATAACCTGGGAAATACTAGATCCTACCCAAGAGGAAAGAAGAAAGGTAGCCTAGTGAACCAGTAGTTAGGTTTTCATTTCCTAATCAGCACAAGGACGATGAGTACGAAAGTAAATTCAAGAGATTCTTGGAGATTTTCAAGAAAGTAAAAATCAACATACCTTTCATGGAAGCTCTTGAAAACATGCCAAGCTACGCAAAGTTTATGAAGCAAGAGCTAACTAACAAGAAAAGCTATTGGGTATGAGATTTTATAATTACCTGAGGGTTGTAGTGCCATCATTTAGAAGAAGTTATCCCCGAAGATGAAAAATCCCAGGTCATTTTCCATTCTTTGCACGGTTGAGGGATGGAGTTCAAAAGGACGCTATGGATTTGGGAGCTTCCATTAACCTTATGCCGTTGTCTCTCTATAAAAAGCTCAATAGTGAGGATCTCAAACCAATGAATGTTTCATTCTAGCTGGCAGGTAGAAGCATCAAATCTTTTGTGGGTATAGTAGAGGATAAATGTGGATAAATGCTACTTGCCAACAAATTTCTTAATTTTAGACATGGAGGAAGATAAAGATATGTCATTAATCCTTGGAAGACCATTTCTGGTTTAAACAATAGGGAGAGCACTAATAAATGTGCAAGAAGGGGAGTTACAATTTAAAGTCGATAATTAGACTTTCAAATTTTTCATTTTTGATTCTCTCAAACTTCCCTCTATATATGATGATTTGTTGGTAATTGATGTTGTTGATGAGCTTACTAATAATTTTTGGTGATAGGAAGTCCCACGACTACCATTGGACAATGCATTGACGCATGTAAGAGAGCTAGAAAAGCATGTCAAAGTGACGAGGACGTGCTTAAAAATGCTAGAAGGCAAGTCTTACATTCTCCTACTTGACCCACATGTATTAGTCAAACAACATCATGAGTGAAAAGAAATGGCCATAAGTCTTTATGGTCACACTACTAATACAATTGTTATGTAACAGTTACTTAACTAGAAATTATTAATACACGAATCATGGTAGTTATGCTCTTAAGATGAACACTTCCTTCCGTGTATTACAATGTGCAACTTTTTCTAATCAAGTAATATAAACAATTTATGAATGATGATTTATTATAAATCACTCAAGGTCTAACTTTATGTATCAAATGATCCAACTTTATACATGACAATAATGTGCACCAAAAGTCCTGTAAAGAATAAATATCTTGAATGTCTAGACTTTAACAATAGATAGAAACTAACTGCAAAACTAAATTCAGTGAATGAGTCCCTTATGAATTATATGATCATGGACAATTTAGCCGGCAATTTTAGCTGTCAGATTAACAATTATAACTCATTACTTATGTCAATTTAAATGACTCGACTCGCACTTTTCTTAATATTCTTAGTGAAGAATATTGGTATCGAGATAAAAGCTTAATGGCCAAACAGCACCATCGTCAAAAATTTAAGCCATACAAAAATGTATGTGAAATAACTTCATAGCATCATTATATTTTCACAAGTCATATCCAATTCCAATATATAATGCGAACACATATAATTTATTCATTCCAAGAAAAATCATTTGCAAAAAGAAGCAATAATTTCATTCAAGAACTCTTTTATATAAGATGAATGCTTATGAGATAGTCCAAATACAATCATGTTCTATCTTTGTGAATGCCAACCATATATGAGGACTCACCAATATCCTTCATTTAATAGTTCTATGTAAGAAATTGCATTAGCAATACATTTATTGCAAGAAAATTTTCATATGGACTAAATATAATTTTCTCCCACTAACCTTGATGTATATTAATTTTGTTGAATGATATTCTTCTGAAAGGTCAAAATGAAGAAACAAAACTAATATACCATTTGTGGGATATTTGGTCCTTTGGATATATTTTTCAATCTTGAAACTAATAGATTACATTCTCTTCAAATACAAACATTTAATTTGACACATGTATTCCTCAAATTTGTATTTCACACTAATATAAATCCCAATCACAATGAGTTATTAGCAAAACATAAAAATCTCTTAAACTTAACAAATATTTACCTATAATCAATATCTTTCTTTAATGACATCATATCAAAATGTGGATTTTCTCTACTAATGGCCTTGTGTGAATACATAACTTGATAATCTTTATGTCTTACCTCATAGCTAGACTTTTGTAGGTTGATGCCTTACACACCTAGTTAAAAATTTGTCAAACACTAAATCCTGCTACTAACTAGGTGGCATCCCGCAAGTATACGGTTGTCAACTAGTAGTAAAGGAAAGTAGGAATCATACCCACAAGAATTGGTCGATAATTACCAGTTATTTGATTAGATTACTAGTTGAATTGAGTGATTAAAACAAGAGATTTAACTAAAACTAGAACTAATGGAACCAAAGAAGCAATTCAAAGTAAAGATTAAACACTAAGAAAACAATTAAAAAGGAAATATCTTTAGAAAGCAATTAAAGGGAACAATTATAATGAAAAGCATATTAAGCAAGTAATTAGTTAATCTGAACTACTCATTATTATTAAGAAAGTACAATTATAGAAAGCCCAAAACCTATTCTAAGAAAGCATGTAAAAAAAAAGTTTTTTAAAACGTAATTAACTAACCTAAACAAATAAATATTACAAATTAATAATAAGAAAATATGATTAAGAAAAGCCCATAAACTATTCTACCAATTAAACTAAGAAAGCAAATAAAGAAAGTAATTAAATGAAAAGCCCATAAACTAATCTACTCTAATTAACTCTTTAAACTATGAATGTGTACTAAGGAAGCATCATTGAAGGAATCTAATAATTACACTAAGAAATCATGCAAAGAAAGTAAATATATGAAAGTAATTAGAATAATTAAACTAAGAAAATATGAAATTAAAGTTTAACTAAATGAGTTTTAACATAAACAAGAAACTTACCACTAAAAAGTTTTAATCTTTAGTTAGGAAATTTTGATTACAAGGAAGAAAAATCCTACTCAAATCTAATCTAAGAAAACCTTCCCCAAATGGGGAAGAAAAATGACGAAAATTACTCTCTAATCTACCCTACTTCTATTAGCTAAGTTATGCCTCAAATAAGGTTTAAAAGGGGTATATATAGTGCTAGGGTAGTGGGATGATTGTGCAGCAAAAATCAACTCCGAACAAAGTCAATTTTGCTCCGGCCGCATTCATGTAGCGATTTGGCTCGAAACTTCTGAAATGCAGCACTTCACTATTTTGCTCGGAAAACATCTTCATCCAACGTCCAATTGATGCACCATTTTCTTTTCATGCAACCCTAATACATAGGAGAACATTATTAGCTATAATATACACTTAAAATAACTCCAAAACATGTAAATGAAATTCTCACAAAATTGGCAAAAAAACGAAGACAAACGAAAACCTGACTCTAGACAAAGTGAGTTTAAAAGCACGGCACAACTCTATACACAAGAACCTAATAAAGCATGCTAATTAAGACCTAAATAAGTACTACAACACTTAATAAATACATATTACCACATTCTAACACATAAATGCAAAATAGACAAAAACACACACGAAAACACTAAAAATGCTCGAAACTAGTAGCCAAACCATCAAATTTAGGGTACATGTAACTCTAGTTTCCTAGAGTTATCGAGTTATACACCCCCGAACTTAAGGTTTTTCTCGTCCCCAGCAAAATAAAAGACAAGAAAAGGAACAAAAAAAATGAACAACGCAAAACACATGACACAAAATACAAGACACAACACATTAGACACCACCAAGATGATAACACAGAAAGTGATTAATGGATGTACGTTGAATAATTAGGAGACCTATCAAGGGATCTCAAATACCATATGACAATTGAACTATTTTAACCAGTCATTCCAAGTTTTTCAACTTTTCCAAAGGAAACGAGTTCAAATGCCAACAAAAGGTTTCATATAACCAAGTATTAACCATCATCAAAAAGGTTTTTGGAAAACAAGTTCCATTCACCTAAAACATAGTTTTGCTCAAATCAAAAGGATTACAATGTTTTTCAACTATCTCAACAAGGCTACATGGAAATAGCGGGTCATTAGGAGTCTACCTAATATGTACATATCACACAATTAGGAATATTAATCTATCAAGGAATGAGTAGTATGATATCAATGATGGGATATAGATATTACAAACGTTTTCTCCTCAACTTGTTGGTATTCTAAAACATAATTCCTAATAACTTAATTCGAAGAAACAACATGGATACATGTCAGAATCCCGTATTCGCCTTATTCCTAAAAGCAAAGTTTTTTGTTTTGTTTTGTTCTATTTTTTTCTTTACGCGGCCCTAAACCAACGAAAAGGAATAAATGTACCCAAGATCATATTCAAACCAATCACTCATCTAAATCACTCTATTCCATGTAAATCAATTTTTTTCCAAAAGATGAATTGACCAACAAAGCAATACTATTGATTTGGTCAAAAACAATGTTTCAAATGAACTAGTATAAAAATGTGAATGCCTCACTTTTTGAACATAGACATGGCTTTTGAAATTCTTTTGTCGCAAAAGAACTATTCAACACACACCAAAATCCGTGCAATGCCAAGTTTAAATAACTCAATCATATGATATTGCAAGTCATTTGTCATCATCGAGTATTGTACTCAACCGTCAATTTTCTATTCAAAATTCACCACACAAATATTTACATTCACAAAAAGAAACCATTCAAACACAAGTAAATAACAACCCTAAATTTGTCATTTTATTCAAGTGATGAGTACAACTCATCCTACCACGCACCCAAAATAGAACAAACACATAATAATACTACTAGAAATCATAAAAACAAAATACTAGGCAATGATTTTGAATTATACTTGGACCATCAAAAAGCTAAAATAGAAGATGAACAACATATTAACCAAGTGAAGGTGAATGCAATCAAGTAAGCTCAAATTGAACTTAAAAACAAGAGTGCTACCCTTTAATTATGGACTTCTCCAACATTGAGCACAACATTTATCTTTAATTATGGACTTCTCCAACATTGAGCACAACATTTATCCAGGCTAAGCAATGATGAAATGTCATGCAAATCATATAAACCCAATTTTCAATTAAACAAGAGTCCTGTAAATTGATTTTTCTTTAACAACCAATTATGGCTATACTTACATCCAGAGGGGTCCTTGGGGCTTCATGTGGTTCAAATAATTAAAGAAAAAAAAAACACATAAGAGTAATACGGTTTAACACAAAAAATGGGTTATCTAAATGCCCAACTCATCCCCCAAACTTAGTTTCACACATAATCGGCTTCAAAGAAATATTCAACCACCAAGACTACTCTTTATCCAAATCAATCATTCAAATGATTTTCGCAAAATAATCACAACTATGTAGCACATGAAGTGTACAACAACAAGAATGTCCACAAGTAAAAAGTATAAACCAAGTTAAAAGTCATTCCATAAAGTACGTATATCATTCACAAATCACAACAAGTCATATATTGTCATCAACATTTTCACAATGTCCAAATTCATCCAAGTGTATCCAAATTAAATTGCCAACAACAAAACATAAGCTAAACTAACCAATGGGGTGCTTAAACTAAAGCAAGGAAACTAAAATAAAGCATAACAAAAAAAAAGGAAAGAAATACTCCTTCAACACCAAGGAGGAATGAAGCTTCCCAAAGATATTGTAATGCTTGATGAACTTGCTCCATTGCTTAGCTCCTCCGAAATCCCCAAGCAAATGAACTTCAACATATGTAGGTTGTGCCTCCTTGGCCTCCTCTAGAAAGTATCCTTCTTCTTCTCCTCCTTCTCGAGCCACTTCTTTTTCCATGAACACCCCAAATGGAACCTCCTTAATTGTAACCGGGACAAACCCACACTCACGTAAAGGGAAAGTTGGTAATTCCCCTGCATAAGTGTTGAGCTTCCCAGTTGTGGTGACTTCAAATTCATGATGCTCTTGAGAATTGGTTTCTTCTACGATATATCCGTTCATGTTGTCTTCTTGAACCGGTTCCTCACCCATTGATGGAGGTGTTGGAGTCCATTGTGCTTCATCATTTACCATTCCTTGAATTTGGGAAAGTTGGTCTTGTAATCTAGCATGTTCTTCTCGAAGTATAGCCATCATCTCTCGGTGTTGGGCTTTTTCTTCTCGAAGTTTGGGCTAGTTCTTCTCGAAGTTCTTGAACTTGCATCCACATGTCCATTCTTCTTTGCCTCATTACTTTCTTGAGTTGTTTGGTGAAGGAAATATGACTCCATTTGATTATAGGAAGGCTCTTGTGGTGGAGGAAAAGAATAGGAATTTTCTTTATAGCTTTCATAAGGATATGGATGGCTAGACCATCCTATTCGATAATCTTGGTAGCTTTCATAAGCGTATCCCACTTTGTAATCTAAGAGGTAAGGTGGATAACCATAACAAGAATCATGCTTATTAGGCATACCTCCATTACTATAAAAATGATAATCTCCTTGGTATGAATCATTCCAATTAGGTCCTGACATGTTCTTGAACAACCAACAAAAATAAAAACAAGAAAATGATCTAAAAAACACAAACAAGAAAATTAGGAAAGTTTAGACTACTAGTTAGTTTAAACCATCTATCACAAAGAAAATCTTTTTGGATTTTTGAAAATAAGAACACAACTACAAAATGAAAAATCTTTTATTTGATTTTTCAAATGGGTAAAACAACTACACAAGAAAACAAAAGACTTCAATCTCGTCTTCCAACCAAATTATAATGATATTATTGAAAACTAATCTCCGACAACGGCGCCAAAAACTTGATGCCTTACACACCTAGTTATAAATTTATAAAACACCTAAATCCTGTACCTAGTTATAAATTTATAAAACACCTAAATCCTACTACTAACTAGGTGGTATTCCGCAAGTATACGGTTGTCAACTAGTAGTAAAGGGAAGTAGGGTTCGTACCCACAAGGATTGGTCGATAATTACCGATTATTTGGTTAGATTACAAGTTGAAGCGATTGATTAAGAGAAGATATTTTACTAAAACTAGAACTCATGGAACTAAAGATGCAATTTAAAGTAAAGATTAGACACTAAGAAAGCAATTCAAGAGGAAGTATCTA